>OX387365.1:9362092-10712092 GCA_947563465.1 Archips xylosteana
AATGCATTTACTCAATTGTTGAAATTGGTCTGATAATATTTTGGATTTTCATACTTTGTTGTAGTTAAATTATGAACTTAATGCTTTGATCAATTATAACTGTAGATCCACAGTCGCGCGCCCGAAAATGTCCGAGCCAAATGAGCGCCACTTTGACAAAAGTGGCCTTCTTTTTTCTCAGTACGTTGCGTGAAATTGTCAAGTTTAGCTGTCAAGTGTCAACCGAAATTCGACTGTAATGAAGTAAAGACTAGGTTAAAATTTCTGTGTAGGTGATGATTTTAATTGTTATGCAAACAAATAAAAAAGTTCGGACACTTTTTGAAGGGGATTTTGTTCGGCAATGTGTATCTTCAGTTATAGTTGATCAAAGACTTAATGTATGGACGGACACCTCAAATTTAACACTACTAATTCTAACAACTGGGTAAGTCCATTATGTTGTCCAGCCCTAAATAAGCTAGAAACACTAATTTTCTATAACGTTCAAAATTTCACCCTATTTTGTATAGATAGATATGTGATCTGACCGTGCGCGCATCCAGAACGCATCCAGTGTGGCAAATCCTTTACGCTTTTCTGTTTCATCTTTAATCTGTACAATTGGTATTGGTATTGGTTTCAAACAAACGTGACTTGAATGCAGCTTTTTTTTTCTTTTGACATTAGGTGCGTTTTCTCATGGTCCCATTGATTTGTCCCATCAATGGGACCACGAGGGAGACTTATTTCTCGTAGTCCCATTAATAAAATAACACTTCCTGTATATAATATTGGTAAGTACTTGTTGCGAACTCCTTGCATTTTTGATACTTTTTACCGTTTTTTATATCTTTTTTTAAAAAAGCGCTTGTCAGTCTGTTTTTATGTCTTCGTGTGGTTGAAGTTCTGTGAGTGAATTAATATGGTTTGGTTGCTAGCTATTAAAATATTTTTACCATTATTTAAGTCACATCGTCGTTTTTATTACAGTTTATTACGTTACAGTACTCTTATAGTACCTCTTTGGACAAACTTATCTCGATCAAACTAAAACTACTATAGTCCATTCGCGTTAAGAAAATAGTGACTCATCGGTGCAATTGCAAAGTAAAGGCGTATTCATAATGGAGCAAAAATTTAACTGAGCCATTCTACTTTTCGTTGACCAGTAATTTTTTGTACTGTGCTCTTCAAATATTTTTTTTACAAAAACGGTAAAGTGCTCGGTTTAAATCATTTAAGATTTAAATAGGCACATAATTAAGCTTACATTTAAAATTATCACTATGTATAAAAAGTAATCATTATTATCTATAAAGTAGGTAACGCAGTGGACATGCATGTCCCCGCCATTTGTGTGGAAATTGATGTATTTTCCGCTGAGTTACCAATTTTTTCCACAAAATTTCTTTGAATTTAAAGTTTTATTGCTTTAAAACATTAAATTTAGGTGTTTCAGTTTGTATATAAGTTATTTACACTTGAAAAAAATCACCAGGTATGCCTTATATTTCACAAAAGATTAATGGTTACTTAAAAGTAGAATGGCCCAACTATTAAAGATAAAGCGAACTTTTCATGAAGTAGTTTTCAAATATTAACATACTATTTAATTAATGATACTGAAACTGTTAAGTAATTATTATAAAATTTAATCAGAATCGTCAGCTCTCCATAATTTCGTTTTGATCACAAATAAAATTAAATTGTTTAAAATATTTTAAAACATTATAAAACACTCGTCTTTCTCCGCTATGAATTATTGATCAACTTGTATTTTTACATTTTTTTTTAGTATTCATTTTTTAAATTAACGAAAAACACGTCTGTACTGTCTGAAGGGCTAACTAATGTGAACACGGCTTTCTAATTTACTATTTTCTAATTGGTCAAGGGGCGTGGCTAAAACGAGTGACAACGATTAGTCACTATTTTCTTAACGCGAATGGACAATAGATATCGTCAGGTTTTCCTGCGGAAAGTAAGTGTTAGAGTGTGAAATTAAAATACAGGAACACAACGTAAGCAACGGTTGAAGATCCACCTATGAATTTACGCTTAAATAATGCGATCCAGAATTCCGCTGCAACTAAATAAGGAGTTCGCAAAATATATCCAACGTGAAATTGATTTGTTCCGTCAATGGGACCACGAGGGAGACTTATTTCTCGTGGTCCCATTCTGTACAGTATGCATTTGAAAAGTCCACGGAAAGAACATGTCTACTCACTTTAGTGACATTTTGAGTTACCGCGTTTTTAAAGTTTGGAACGATGTAATTAATCAACAAATATGTATATTTATGCACTTGTCTATAAATCAATTGTATGTCAATATTACTTATCTTTAGATAAATAAATAGAATATTAGTTAAAAGTCTCGGATTGTTATTGTTAATACCAAAAAACCGAACCAGACCCCCCCCATTGAACACGAAAGAAACATGCGTTGTCACTTAACTACAGGAAATAAACATGCAAAGTCCAAAGCATAAAAGTATATTTTATTGTAATCTGGTAACTTTGAATATTAATTAGGTATATTTTGATTACATTATTCCGTGGTTCTAAATACCATGGAGTCGCTATTTGTCTTTATTAATAATATTTATTTAAATGTAAGCCAATCTAGGTATGTCATCTATAGGAATGTAATAACGATTTTAGTATAATAACGATGTCCAATAACTAATAAAAAAAGTTAGTTAAAATTAGCTAATAACTCCATTACTTTAAACATATACCTACCCGTATGAACAGTACCGTTTCTACCATAAGGGCACACGGGGCCCGTGCCTAGGGCCCCCATCCTCAGGGGGCCCCGAAGGACCGACAATTTGTCTCATATTTATTCTCAGGCACAGTAATAGTGAGCAGTGATAAAATAAGCCAACGACACTTTAACAGAAAACGTATCATAATAGAACAAATTACTTTACGCGAGAATCTGTAAACAATAAACGTAAACTTTTCCCGGAACTGTCTTTGTTCCGATGACCAGATGTGGGTTATAGCGGCGTAGTTTATGTCCAGGGCGGCGGCGGCGTGTCTTAGGTTTATGGTTCATTGTTTGCGCCAAAATAATTATCAATGGAATTTTTAGAAATTAGACAAGGACAGCATGGGAATAATTTCATCCCTGTCGGATAGCTTCGAACTTGAGTGAGTGGAAGGGGACACTAGATGGGGAATAAAACTCCTGCGTCTTCGGGGCGCGGGGCTTTATGAAACGCTAGGAAGCATCGAGCTGGCGAGTGAGCGCGCGGATAGTTTTCCAGAAAGTGATCGCGAGTTCGTAATGCTTAAAGTAACGGCACCTATTTCCGTGGGGGATAAGGACATTTTTCAAATACAACAAAAAAATAAGCACTTCTGAATAAAATAGAGTCAGAAAATATTTTTTTTTTTTAGGAGTAGGTTTCTTAAGTGAACTTTGATTTTTTTAACTTTTGTAGTTTGTCTTGGATGATTTAATAGTAAAAAATATTTTTTAAATGCAGGAATATGAAAAATTCTTTATCCGTGGTAATCCACAGCTAGTAAACCTAATTCCGCGGATTTCGGCTCCCATTTCCGTGGGTAACGACTAAATATTTTGCTTGGTTCCGTGTACAATAAAAATATTTTTTTGTAGTGTTTGTATATTTTGCGCATACTCAAATATTGTAAAAACCTACCCTAAAACTTAGAAAAATACACAATATAATATATAAAAAAAAATATTTAGTATGATTTACTACAAAAATACAGAATCTTAGTTTCGCTATTAATTATAATTCGCTTTCTTTACTTTTCAAAAGGGCCCCAAATTCTTGTGTGCCCAAGGGCCCCAGCATAGTTTAAGACGGTCTTGCGTATGAAATAATGCAAAATGTCATGTTAATATAATAATACAGTTGCAACAGTAGATGTAAGTTATAGTTTATTACTTGCTTTACATCTTTGGCATTAAAATCTCATTTTCAAAAAAATGTGACTAGACATGTTCTTTCCGTGGACCCTTCATTTTATACAGGAGGTTCAAGATAACTCCAATTGAACTGAATGGGACCACGAGAAATAAGTCTCCCTCGGGGTCCCATTGATGGGACAAATCCGTGGGACCACCTTAGATTATTTATACACTAGATAGTGTCAGTAGCAAGCACTGCAATACAAAACGTCCAAAAACCCATTTGACAGCTTATACAACGGTTGGCTTATATTTAGGGTCCTGTAACACAGGGTATCCTAGCGCAAGACCCTTAGTTGTAACTTTTTTGTGAAAACTATTGAAATAAACGCTTTTTCATTTTTTTTTTTTTTTTTCATATTTTTCGGGACGTTTTCATGCCGCCTAAGCTCTATCTAGTGTATAAATAATCTAAGGAGACCACGAGAAAACTGCGATTAAGCGCGAGGGGTTTAAAATAAATAAATATCACGGGACATTTCACACCAATTGACCTAGTCCCAAAGTAAGCTAGGCAAGCTTGTGTTATGGGTACTAGGCAACGGATAAACATACTTATATAGATAGATACAAACTTAAATACATATTAAACACCCAAGACCCGAGAACAAACATTCGTATTTTTCATACAAATATCTGCCCCGACACGGGAATCGAACCCGGGACCTAGGCCATCTGGTCGTCAAAACCTGGTTTAATACCTGAGATATCATTGAAGGAGTACTCTGAGACTTCAAATTCCATGCTTAGTTCCATTTTGTTCCGTCGCTTTTCGCGGCGCTGCTCGTAGAATTGACGCAAGCGCGCTAACGAGTCACCGCCTAAGTCTAGTTGGATACCTGTGAATAATAAATCATTTTCATAATCATCATCATCGTCGTCAGCCGAAAGACGTCCATTTTTGGACATAGGTCATATCTATAACTCCCCCAAAGAACGACGTGACGACCGGGTAGCCTAGTGGCACGCGGCGGACACGACGCACAAAATACGCGTTCTTGAATCTACATAAGCACGACGACGTCTGTACACGCGTCAATGTGTGCGTAAGATGCACAGGGCTGACTATCGCAAAAAGAGATAGAAAGAGGTAGCTGCGGAAAGTGAATGCCGCGCCGTTCGTTGAGCGCGAGCAACGTTGTAATGTAAAATAAAATGAGTAGTTAATCTAATTGGGGATGTCTATTTTTTTGCAATGTGTAGTAAATCGAAAACCATTTCGAGATAAATGCTTTCTAACCCGTTTTCCGTAGTTATTTAATTTTAATATTATGTTATGACTTTATTACATACCAAATAAGAAATGACCTTCATTTGATATTGGTGTAAATTGCGTGACCGGTCCAATTCGTACTTTATTCTGTGCAGTTAGAATTATTCACAATTTTACGCGTGGATTATACTACCGAGTTTGATTTGGACCCGCTGTCTGACATCTAGCACTTTGACAGCGCCAGTAAAGTGGCAGAAGTGAAAGTGTACCACTACGCAAAAAATAATTAAAGGGGTTGCCTTATCGTACGCATTTAGATACATTTAGAAATTTGACAGTGTGGAAGCTCTCAATTACAATCTGATGTCATCAACCAAAATAGATTCAGTAATTAATTTTGAAAAAAGTAGTGAACTAAATGACAAAATATTGAAATTAGTTTGTTATAATTGACTTTTCTATACAAAAAAAATATAAAAACCAGTGGTAATTTTTTTTAGACATTGCCAATTATCGTAGTACTTATAATTAAACTTATCGTTTGTCTAAATTAAGTTTTAAAAATAAGTGAATGAGTGTACCTCTATACCTAATTCATTTTGTAAAGACAATTAGAGAATGTAATTGTAGATATTGATCTATTGATAGGAAATAATTAACAAATTAATTTTACAAATACCTACTAATATAAGACGTCTATTTATACATTATAGGTAACAAACTTTTAAACCTAGTTACCTACACTGTTCATGTTGCTAATTAAAGTTGGTTATCTACCTTCTTTCGTCCTTCGGAAATCGAAAAAACTCCTTTCCTTATCTTTGGCTGTTGCCAAACACCCATACAATGCACAATATATTACCATTTCGCAAAAGTTTAGTGCATGATACAAGTGCGGAAAGTAGGCTATTCCCAACGAATGGCGGAGATCTAAACAAACGAGCGAAGCGAGTTTGGTTTAGCCGACATGAGTTGGGAATTTCCTACTTTCGACACGTATATCATACAACATTTTACAATGCATTAAGCGAGGAAAAAAATTGGGGCTAAGAGCGCGCGCAGACAGAGAGCGGTCTGGAGTACCGAGTTCCGCGTTCAGAGTTCTGTGTTTTCATCGGTCGAGAGTTCCAGTCGCCTGCTGTGTGCGTTATCGTAAGAGACTCAGTACATTCGAAAGAACGCAGAACTCTGAACTCGGAACTCCAGACCGCTCTCTGTCTGCGCGCGCTCATAAACATTTCCGGAAAAAGATGTTGCGTTCTTCGGTTCTTATTTACCTTTCATTGAGGGAAAGTCTCGTAGATGTTTACATATTTCAGCATCGGTTTAGTCAGCAGGAGGCTATCACATTTAATTTTGTGCTTGGTCTCTAGGACGTCAGGCGGCGTTAAGTCCTATGTAAATTCATCACTTGAACTCTCCATTTTAATTTACTAAACTTAAATTAATTCTCCGGACTGAATTCATGAACATTACTGTGGCGGGTTTTCATGACAGGCGCGAACGGAACGAACCATGATTGGTTCGTGTTACGCCATGCGCGCGCACTGAAAACTCATTGGTTGACAGGCGCGAACGGGTAACCGTGATTGGTTCGTGTTACGCCATGCGCGCGCACTGAAAACTCATTGGTTGACAGGCGCGAACGGGTAACCGTGATTGGTTCGTGTTACGCCATGCGCGCACACTGAAAGCTCATTGGTTGACAGGCGCGAACGGGTAAACATGATTGGTTCGTGTTACGCCATGCGCGCGCACTGAAAGCGCAGATGTTGTACGGTCCGAAATGGACTCAAGGAATTATTTTAGTACTAAATTTTTTATTTCAAATCTTTTGACGAAATTAAAATTTGTGTGTTTTAATATTAAAACAATCTGTTTTATTATTTTATCAGTAAATATTCATTTGGTTGCATCAATCATTTTCTTATTTGTGCAAAGCTGAATTATGAAGACACAACTCTCTAGTCTTATTTTTTAAACACTAGTTTAGACACAACTTTTTGAGAATTGGCAATTTAAAAAGTTACTTTTCCGCACGCGTGTAGAAAGTAAAATCCATACAATTTTTTTTCACACTTGCGGAAGTGTGCTGGGATGACTAACTTTCTATAGATATGTTGACTCGCGTCAAGAGGCACTTTCCGAGCATATACATTGTAAAAAAAATGTCAATTCACCTCTACCACTGCTGACATCCTTCAAAGGCACGTCCTTGTTGAACCCATCGAATATATTGGCCAGGCACTCGCGGACGTTATATATCTTCCTCTCTGTCAGCGCTATGGAGGACACCACGCTTTTAATCTCATCCTTCTTCGTTTCCTGCACAGAGAAGAAAAAGTTGGAAATGCTTGAAGAAGGTTGATGCATGATATACATATTTTACTAAATCTACACAAAAAATACAACCAAATTGATAAGTTCCTCCTTTTTAGGGTTCCATACATAAAGAGTAAAACGGGACCCTATTAAAAAGACTCCGCTGTCCGTCCGTCTGTCACCAGGCGTATCTCATGAACCGTGATAATTAGAGAGTTGAAATTTTCACAGATGATGTCTTTCTGTTGCCGCTATAACGACAAATACTAAAAACAGAAACAGGTAGGCGCTTGAAATATTCACAGAATATTTAGTTATATATATTATATTACATACGCTCTAAAAATAAATAATGAATGTTATGTTTTTTTTTGCCGTTTTTACAATACGTTTACTTTTAGTTTACCACTGACAGATGGCTTGCCTTCATTTCATTTCCAACTTTAACACCATACAAATAAAGTAGCTATTACAAAATCTGCAATCGTGGGTAACAGTGTTCTAAAATTGGCTTTATTTGTAGGTCGTTAAAGTTGAATATGAAATGAAGGCAAACCATCTGTCAGTGGTAAACTTTATGTAATTTTACTGTATAGATAATGGTACAGAACCCTTTGTGTACGAGTCCGACTCCCACTTAGCCGGTTTTTTTTTGAAGTCTTTTAACCCTTCGTATGCCTTGTACCGGATCCGTACCCAATTTAAGGCTTTCTTTTTGTATTTTTTTTAAAATGTGTATCATTGGATTTATATGAAACTGTTGAGGCTAGAATGCACGACTTTTTTTTTTTTACTTTCGGCATACGAAAGGTTAAGAGTGAGGATCCACTGGTACGTTGCGTCGTCGCAAGTGGAAGAAGTGTGGAAGACCCCAGTTCCGTCGGTGCCATCAGCGAGTAAGACACGCAGCGTCTCGACCCTACTTACTATAGCTTTATCGACTCTATCGATCTCCGCCCTGGTGCCCCGCCGGTCGTCAGACGACCCCACCGTGTGGAAGACCCCAGTTCCGTCGGTGCCATCAGCGAGTAAGACACGCAGCGTCTCGACCCTACTTACTATAGCTTTATCGACTCTATCGATCTCCGCCCTGGTGCCCCGCCGGTCGTCAGACGACCCCACCGTGTGGAAGACCCCAGTTCCGTCGGTGCCATCAGCGAGTAAGACACGCAGCGTCTCGACCCTACTTACTATAGCTTTATCGACTCTATCGATCTCCGCCCTGGTGCCCCGCCGGTCGTCAGACGACCCCACCGTGTGGAAGACCCCAGTTCCGTCGGTGCCATCAGCGAGTAAGACACGCAGCGTCTCGACCCTACTTACTATAGCTTTATCGACTCTATCGATCTCCGCCCTGGTGCCCCGCCGGTCGTCAGACGACCCCACCGTGTGGAAGACCCCAGTTCCGTCGGTGCCATCAGCGAGTAAGACACGCAGCGTCTCGACCCTACTTACTATAGCTTTATCGACTCTATCGATCTCCGCCCTGGTGCCCCGCCGGTCGTCAGACGACCCCACCGTGTGGAAGACCCCAGTTCCGTCGGTGCCATCAGCGAGTAAGACACGCAGCGTCTCGACCCTACTTACTATAGCTTTATCGACTCTATCGATCTCCGCCCTGTTGCCCCGCCGGTCGTCAGACGACCCCACCGTGTGGAAGACCCCAGTTCCGTCGGTGACTTCAGCGAGTAAGACACGCAGCGTCTCGACCCTACTTACTATAGCTTTATCGACTCTATCGATCTCCGCCCTGTTGCCCCGCCGGTCGTCAGACGACCCCACCGTGTGGAAGACCCCAGTTCCGTCGGTGACTTCAGCGAGTAAGACACGCAGCGTCTCGACCCTACTTACTATAGCTTTATCGACTCTATCGATCTCCGCCCTGTTGCCCCGCCGGTCGTCAGACGACCCCACCGTGTGGAAGACCCCAGTTCCGTCGGTGCCATCAGCGAGTAAGACACGCAGCGTCTCGACCCTACTTACTATAGCTTTATCGACTCTATCGATCTCCGCCCTGGTGCCCCGCCGGTCGTCAGACGACCCCACCGTGTGGAAGACCCCAGTTCCGTCGGTGACGTCAGCGAGTAAAGCACGTAGGGTCTCGACCCTTGCCTGTGTGCGTGCGCGCTCGCAACGGAGCACTAAAAGCTCGCAGGACTCGTTTGATAACTGGGACTGGGGAAACAAGATAATTTAATCATCACATTTATACATAACCAGTGATCGGAATAGGTAGTGCAATGTCGAGTGAATGACCTCAATTAAACATTATACTTAATATGGATAAGACCCGGGATTCCGGGACTCGGTATTTAATAACATAAAGGATCTTGTACTGTAAGTAGAAACATGTATGTTTAACATTACGACTAGTGCCCTGATAAATATTCAATACCCGAAAATCAAGAAAAAAAAAAGTTTTACCCTGTCATAACCACTCTACATGACATCCTCTTGGAAAGAATAGATATTTTAGCTCACCTGATTCCGTTCACTGGTAACCTTAAAATTATATTTTCAATCATACTTTTGGGGCCGTAAATAAAATATCATTGACTAACATATTATTTGTGCTATGTCGGTGACTTGAGTTCTTCGGTGAATTTCCGTATTTGGGTTTGTATCGCTCAAAGAAACAGTGGCGTGCTTAGGGTATCAAGCTATGGCAAGCCGAGAGATATGTTTTATTATTTTTATATAATTTAATGTAGGTAAATCCATCTTGTTGCCGCTTTACTCTTCAGTTTGGACTAGCTTACCAAAGAACACTTCATTCTAATTTTTTTTAAGTTCACTCATTATATATGGATGGTTATGGATGTTTTCTATGTATTTAAGTATTTATTTATCTATATAAGTATGTTTATCGTCGTCTAGTACCCATAGTACAAGCTTTGCTTAGTTTGGGAGTAGGTCGATTTGTGTAAGATTGTCCCCAAATATTTGCCATTTGCCGTTTTTAGCCCAAATAAACATTAAACATTCTATTACCACACAGAATTTTACAGACTCATTCTCACACGCACCGCACTGTACACCGCACTAAAACAAGAATACCTATTTATTTTGTAATTGCATCAAATCACGCATTTTTCAACGCCTTGCATGGCCCACGATTCGATATAAATAATCGTGAAGTTATTCATCTCGCCCGCGCACTCGCGTTCCAAACCAAACGCAACAAACTTCACACCGTAAGCCAGATTCAAAATTGCAAAGAAAGTGCTATATATGCAGCTATACATAGATATTTTCAAAACTAGCGTTTTCCTAAGTATGAAGAGAGCGCTTGGAAGCCCCGTAAAAGCCCACAAGAGCGAGCGAGATATCATGCTATTTATAACGTCGCTACTATCGCCGTTCAGCGCCGCCGGGCCGCGCAGCGGATTTGTTATGCAATTCTTGGTATTTTACGTAAAATAAAGCGCGTTATTATGAAAGTGATTTTATTAGAACTTTTATCGTTTGGACGATGTTTGGTTTTTATTTATAATCTTGATTTGAGATATATATGGCAAGCTCGGCTTTTGGGCTTCTATGTAAGGATCGCCACTGCAAAGTAACATCGTTTATAGTCGACGATGATGATGATACTTACGTTCAGGTCGTTGACGGCGTCAGCGAGCCTGGCTTGCGCGCGGCGCGCCACCTCGCGGCACTTCAGGGCTTCGAGTGCCAGCGAGCACTGCAGCGCCGCCGTACGACTCAGCACTGATTGGAAGCTAGGCCTGCGGGCCAAAATCCAGTTACACCAACAATCAATGTTCACACGGATAGATTTAAAAAGTAGGTTTACGGACGATAGTTTAACGTGACAACGTCATAACAAAACATTCAAAAAACAAAAATGAAAACAGGCGGTCACCCATCCAAGTACTGACAGCGCCCGACGTTGCTTAACTTCGGTGATCGGACGAGAACCGGTGTTTTGTCAAATATCTTGAAAACGGTGCATCCTACGGCAAAATCAATGAAATTTTCATCCCCCTTTAATACCCCCCCTCCCCCGTACCCCCCATTAAAAATTACCCGAGCGCTAGTACTAAGATTGTACATTCTGGCGCGCACTGCTCTCTTGTACATCCTGGAGTTCACTGCTCTCTCTTGTACGGGACATTAGGTATATGTACGTTACATTGCGTCATCCTTTTTCGTGCGTGCAGCCGGCGTTCATCGATTTATTGGACGTTGTCACGTCAAAACAATAAAGGTCGATTCGACACAAACATCTTTGGGTCACCGACTTATGTACATTATGACTTATGAGTACCAAATTTCAACTCAAATTCAATACAAAGTTAAGTAGTTTCGGAAATCTGTTTGTCCTGCGTAATTCCGAAAAAATATATATGTCACTCTCACAACTAAGACGAATCTAATGAGTTGACACCTCACACTCTAAAATCCTTCGAGTCTGAGTCTGATAAGATTGATTGATTGATTGATTTGTATTTTAGGAAGAACTGCTTGACTATATTGTACATAAGTAGGTATTAAGAAAAATTAAAATAATAATAATAATAGCATTAATCTAGAATAAGTTAAGAATAAGTTGGTTGCTTCGCCCTAGCAGGGTCCATGTAGCACTGAAATATCTATTTTTCATCTTGTAATACCATGGTTGCAACGAATAAATGAATATGAACCATTTAGGCTGTAGGGCTGTACGGTCGACCAAGAAAGTGGTCTACCACTTTTGACAAAAGTTTCTGTGACATCTAAATATCCTTAAGTCACTGTCATCATGTTATTGCAAGGGAGAATCGACCTCGTTGTATCATGACGTGCAAATGAACTTCGACCGTAGGGGGGTAGACCATATTTTTGGCCGACCATAAATACCGCTCGAAAACCGCAAGAAAAAGGGGCACAACTAGCATTTTTAGTGAAACAGAAAAAGCCTAAGTGCACACTTGTTCTTTGTAAACTTATGCCGTTTCTTTTTTGAGCAAGTTTGCAGTTGTGCCCTTTATAAATACGACGCTCTCCTTCGGCAGTCGGGTAAATATCCATCCATAATATAATATTATAAATGCGAAAGTGTGTCTGTCTGTCTGTTACCATTTCACGCTTAAACCCCTGAACCGTTTACGATGAAATTTGGTATACAGATAGTTTGGAGTCCCGGGAAAGGACATAGGATAGTTTTTATCCCAGAAATCTCCCTTTTCGGGGGTGAAAAGGGGGGTGCAAGTTTGAAAGGAAAATCAATAACCGCTCAACCGATTTAGATGAAATTTGGTATGGAGATAGTTTGATACACTAAAATGGCAAAGGATAGTTTTTATCCCGGAAAATCGCATAGTTCCCGCGGGATAGCGATAAACGAATTCTTCGCAGACGTTGTCGCCGGAAACAGCTAGTAATTAGATAAAATTGTTACCGCTTGGCATCGGAGGTACGATCCGGCTTGCCGCTGAGAGAGGCGACCAAAGCCGCGCGGCGAGCGTATAGCTCCGACCAGAGTGCGTCGCCGCGGCATTGGGCCAGTTGTAACACCGCTTCGTCTGTGGACGATGTGAAACATAACATATGACAAGACTGCTGAAAGTATTGGCGTGACTCTTTAAAATAGAGTACTTCTCCATCTATATAGCCTTCGCTAATAAACTTAAGGGCCTACCGTGTTTTTGGCGTATTTATTGCATTCATTTAATCTCGTGCTGTATCATTACAAGTAAAGCTATAGTCTTGAAATTCATGTGTAAGATATTTGAGGATTCACTCTAATGACAAGTGTTTATCGAAACACGATTACTTATAGTTCGCTCGATAGAAAAAAAATCCAAAGTCGTCTCTAAAAAATAAAATGAATTCGTAGTAGAGCTTTTCTAGTTTGAAATGACGCGCCCCACCACCGCGTTTGCGCACGGGATTTGGAGCTCAATTTGAGCTGCGATAGAGTCTATTGTAGCTTGAATTGAGTTTCGAGTCCTGTGCGTGAGTGCGGTGGTGGGGCGCGTCATTTTAAACTAGACAAGCTATACGACGCTAATACTACACGGCAGATCATGACTTTTAAAATGTTAATAAAACAAGATGTTTTCTAGGGCGTAGTGTTGCTACATTTTTAAAATATGTATTTGTTTTAGTAATAAGATGAAAATACCCAAAAACACGCGCAGTCCAACCAACCTATCTTGAGCCATCGTGCCTCCCCCACGCCCGAAATCGCCCACCCAAAATCGATTAGCGCGAAAAGCTCGGTAGGTCCTTGAGATGTGGAGGTTACAATGCATGCAATTTTCCCCCCTTCCTCTGCATAAAAAAAAAACAACGCAAATGCAAAGTAACTAACCCACAAGGAAGAGAACCACCACCATAAGAATAAATAATAACAGAGTAGAAGGGAATCTCTTTTGACTGCGTCCAAAACGCCGCCATTTATATACCTACTTCCCCCCTCACGTCGTTACACCCCTCTGACGTCCAGGCGTGTTGCTAGGGTTGCTTACTGTTAAATATTACTTACTCTAAAGATAATATCGCTAAAATATAAAGTTATTATTTACTTTGAAATCATTATTTTATTCTAGTTTTACAAAATATGAGATTTATAAATCATTAGGTACAGTCAAGGATTTTAATTGTTAGGCCACTTGCCACTGTTAGTATTTTAGCCGTGTAATGCAAATCAGCATATACCAGTATAAGCGGCTTCACCCGATTTGCATTACACGGCTAAAATACGAACAGTAGCAAGTGGCCTAACAATTAAAATCCTTGACTGTACGTACCTACATATTATAGGTAGGTACTTCTAAGTAAGAATTTATTACAAGTGCCATACCAAAAGAAGCCATTTAAGGTGATTTGGCATCGTTTTTGAATTGTTTATACACCCAAATACACCACAATAACTTGACGTCATTAATTGTTATTTGTTTCCAATAAAACGAACGCGCAAACAGTTAACATCCAAACGCGCGTGCGACGACGCCGGTCGTGACACCCTGACTGAGTTCTCTCTTAGGGAGTACTCTAATATCGTGACCTTGAGTCCGGCCGGAGCGGGAGTTTCCCTTCTACTCTGTTATTATTTATTCTTATACCACCACCATCATAAACAAAAAAATCAATATATTGACTCAAAGCCTGATCAATAAAATAGCTATCGGCTGGGCAGGATTAACCATTAGGCAGGGAATGCAACTGATACCGATACAGTAAAATTACATAAAGTTTACCACTGACAGATGGTTTGCCTTCATTTCATATTCAACTTTAACGACCTACAAATAAAGCCAATTTTAGAATACTGTTACCCACGTTTGCAAATTTTGTAATAGTGTTACGGAGATGGGTCCACGAGAAACCCGCAAAAACATTTTTATGAAATTAGTAGCACTTGCAGTCGTTTTCAGCAGGCTGAAATCTGATTTCAGGCCGTTCTGGAAGAAGTCCTAACACATAAACGGTAAATCAGAAATTACCCCAAGTTAGCATTATTTTCAGCAGGCTGAAACATGTTTTCAGGCCGTTTCAGGACACTAACTGTCACATGACACCATTTCCTGAAAACCCGTTTTCAGGCCGTTTCAGGCCAAGTTACAGTCCACCTGTCTCTGGAACATTCTAGAAGGTGTGTGACAAGGATAGCCTATATGTGTGAAAGAGACAGACGATCTTGTTTCCGGAACATTCTAGAAGGTGTGTGACAAGGATAGCCTATATGTGTGAAAGAGACAGACGATCGTGTTCCGGAACATTCTAGAAAAGTGTGCGAGCGAGATAACATAGCGTACTCGTGAAAGAGACAGACAGATGATCCTGTTTCCGGAATATTCCAGACTGTGCCAGAGTTCTAGCTGGAATGTTCTCGAACTTTGTGGACCGATTCACTGGACCTATATAAAGGCAGGCAAGGTTCCGACAGAGTTAGTTTTGGAAGAGATACCGAGAGATAAACATCGAAGAGAGATCAAAGTGATTACTAAGTGATTTAAGTGAATAAGTTTAGTGTTGAAAGAGATTCCTTTTTGTTCAATTAAATTAGTTTTACGTTAAAGGCGTATTATCTATCTAACGAACCCTACGGCTCGTAACAATAGCTACTTTATTTGTATGGTGTTAAAGTTGGAAATGAAATGAAGGCAAGCCATCTGTCAGTGGTAAACTAAAAGTAAACGTATTGTACCGATTTACTTTCTGACCTATTTATCTATGTGTATTAGAATGGGTAGAATTCACATGTACGCATCAACACATACTATCGCATTTACATTACTAAGATCATTTTGTCATACCATCAATCTCTCCGCTGTAGAGTCCTGAAGTGCTGGGGTTGAGTCCTATCATGGTGGAGGATGCGACGCCAGTCCCAGATGGCTGCCGTCGCATGGAAGACAGGCATCTATCCAGTCTGGGCTAAAAGTAGTTGAAGGCTGGATTAAATAAATAAAACAAGCATTTGTTACCAACTGTACATTTTTTTGTAGTTTTAGGAGTTAAAATCGGGTTTTGTTCCGCGTACCTTGATTTTGAAGAAGCCCGATATTTCGGCACAGTTGCATGCGCCATGATCACGAGACGACACGTAATTATGGCGCATGCAACTGTGCCGAAATATCGGGCTTCTTCAAAATCAAGGTACGCGGAACAAAACCCGATTTTAACTCATAAAATTAGTAATGACCGCGATAGTCTATTATATTTTTGTTTGTTGTCTTGAGGCTTTTAACACTCCAGCTCCTGTATCACAAAAATTACAAGTGCTACACTAGAAATGTTTAGGTACTTAACTTAAATATAAACAAACATGAACAACTAACGCCATATTTATAATTGACTTTTACGTCTCGCATTATCAACGTACTCTTTAGTTTAGTCGCATGATAAATTGTTATGCGTCAAAACTAAAGAGTACGTCGATATTATCAAGCGACTAAATTAACCCGTCGCGCGATCGGCGACATTTTTGGGTAATTTTTTCTAAGTACCCTATGTTAAAAGGTGATCGAAACTAGAAACAAAAATTTGCAAATTTTGACAGCTAGTTTAGGCACACGGTGTGTGCCTAGGTCGCTCGACGGGTTAAAGCGCACGTTGATAATGCGACGCATGAAAGTCAATTACAAATATTGCATTTGGCCGGTTAACCCGACGCCGTAACTGTTGGCTGTTCATGTTTGTTTACATTTAGTTAAATACCTAAACATTTCTAGTATACAAATCAACATAACATAACTTTTCGAACAAAAAGTGACAATTATGTAGAATAGTAGCACTATAGTCCGAGAAGCTCGTGCGCGGCTCTCCGCGGAACCCTGTCGCAGTCAGCATTTGCCGCACTTGTTAAAAACAATCTCGTTAAGGGCAGCAGAGACTCCCTGCGACAGGGTTCCGCCGAGCGCCGCGCACGAGACTACAGTAATGTTTATCTGGTATTGGGGCCAGGTGATTTGATTATACTTGTATTGTCATTTCATTGTCATCTAAACTAATCAATAAACGAATCAATTTACGCCATTACAGAATAAGAAATCTAGATTTCCGTAGTAAAAATATTATCATCCATCAGTTACTAAACTAGATGATAAATAAATATCACAATATTAGATAAACATCAGTAAATCACAGCAATTATTGTACTTCTAGCCTTCGCCTATAGCCTCCTGAGGCTCACGAAAATATTGTTTCAATGAACTTTAAACTTTATGTCACTTTTGAGTGAGTTCGATGTCACATTAGAATTAGTACTTTATATAGGACTTACTTCTAATGTGATATCAAACTCACTCAAAAGTGACAAAGTTTAAAGTTCATTGAAAGAATATTTTCGTGAGCCTCAGGAGGATAGGATTTAAATACCTGTACATCAGTATGTTCATGCACACAGCACATGTCTTCAGTAATAGCTTGGGTCTCGATGAGGTTCTGTTTCTTTGCTCGGAGATCCTCTGCCACTAGCTGGAGCAGCCAGGTCCTCCGTTGCAAGTCCTGGACACGTTGACGGGCGAGATTCCGTTGGGACACTACAATAAAAAAATTGGACCAAGATATCAAATGAAACAGTGAAGAGGAAAACTATGTGTGTTTTGTTTGTATGTAGGTATGTAGGAATTAATGAACTGTATAAAAAGTGCATATTTTATTTGTTAAAATTAAGCCGTGGTGGCCTAGTGGTTTGACCTATGGCCTTTCAAGCAGAGGGTTGTGGGTTCAAATCCTGGCTCGCACCTCTGAGTTTTTCAGAATTTATGTGCAAAATTTAATTTGTAATTTACCAAACTGCAAAGAAATTCAATGTTGTGTGTGATGTTCCCAATCCGCACTGGGCCCGCGTAGGAACTACGGCCCAAGCCCTCTCATTCTGAGAAGAGGCCTGTGCCCTGCAGTGGGACGTATACATATAGGCTGGGATGATGATGATGATATTTTATTTGTAGTTCTCACTTGCACTATCTGTATCTGCACACCTCAAGAAAAGATTATGGCTTACACCAAAACATGTAAATACCTACACTACAAGAGAAATATGTAGACCATCTTATTATCACAGTTATCATACCAATTTGGTGGTTAATGGATTCCACAGAATAGAATGGTAGTGACATGGTAGGCCCAGGAGGCCCTGGTGGGGAGACCTAGAAATGTTTGTTAACCCCGTGGAGTGTCCAATGGACACGATTTGTCCCTCAATCCCTTGTGGTAAATTTAGTGGACACATATAACGTAAAAAGTTGAGGGGCAAATAGTGTCCATCGGATGCTCTAAAATCGCTGTCAATTGAAATTGCGAACAATGTAAATAAACCATTTAATGAAATATCCATATTCTAGCACTTGTTTATTGTTTTAGGTTTAGGATAGTGTTGTGGTAAGTATAGATTAAATAACACACGGATTTAGCAGTATTTGATGAGGGAAAATGGAAATTAAAGACATTTTAAATACAAGGTTTGTTTACATTGTTTGCAATTTCAATTGACTGACAGTTTACAGGTTACAGACTGGCGGGACACCATTCAAAATTGGGACAAGCAGAGAAAATGAGCAGATGTTTTCCTTGCAGTGGGACACTTCTACAGGCTAAATAACAATAATAAATATTTTTTTTTTTTTTTTATATTGCTTTATGATCTGCAATCAGCTGTTCAAGCCATAATCAGATGGTTTGTAAAAATGGATCGACTTTTTTAGAGGTATTCCATTGAATACACCCCCGCTTCAAAAACTGCATCAGTTAGTTTCTTTCATCTAGTTGCAATATTTGGCAACGTTTTAGCCGTGCTATATTGCCGTCAGTTTTGAGTAGATTTTTGGCCAGTTCGTAATATCATAACAATAACTTACTCTTGTTAGAAACTTTGTCCATGACTTCATTGAGGTCTCTCCGAGCCTCTGCCACTCGGGCCTCTGCTTCAGCCACCTTCTTCTGTATGTCTGCCTGCTCACGCCACAGCGAGAGCTCTGGAGGGATTAGGACGTTTGTATCGGACTGGAAGCACCAGTATTTCGAGTTTATAACTGTTAGACATTTTCTATACACTGTAAATCTCAATTTTTTTGTAATCATGATAGAGGCTACTGCATAAAATTATTGGGAGCTTATTTTATTTACCCTTCATAAGCGAGAAATGAATCCTGTAATCTAGCCTCAACTCAACTATCTCATATAAATCTAACTATACACATAAAAATAAATATTGAAAAAGAATACAGTGTCTTATACATACAAGGGGTTAAAGGGAATAATAGTCTACATCCAATTGTAATAGATATAGAAATATATTTATAAGATTGCAATTTCCTACTAGAATTCTTATTTTTTTTTATTTGAAGCAATAGAGACTAAAATACTAGATTTATTTCACTTCCCATTTGATTTTTGGAACCCATTCTAGTCTCTATTGCTTACATTAAAAAAAGTACAGACAAATACAATAAAAAAAACCTCTTTATGTTTGGCCCATGCCTAAAGTTATAAAAGTTTAAATTTAAAAATCATGAAAAACTTACTGCAGTGAAAAGTCCTTTCTTCTTACACCGACGCACATCATCAGCGAAGACTTGCAGTCTCTTATGTTTGATTGTGTCCTTCGATTCAACCTGCTCCATTAAGTTACGCCATACTAAATAGTATGTCCCACGACACATTCTAAAAACACACTAGACTATTACAAAATTTATATTAAACTCGAGTAAAAAGATTAAAAATAACCGTGCTTCTGTTTTATGGAATGCTAGAATAATATATTTCGCGAATATATGAGGCTAGTTGACGGACACTACGCTATTTTATTAGAGTTTAATAAACAAAACATACTGTGCGATTTTATCCAAGGGCGGTACTTTATCAGGTGGGCATCCCATGGTCAGTAACCAGTTTGCTAATTTCTCAGGTACTTCATCACTACTTAGCTTTGTTTCACTCATTTTTAGGAACAATCTTTAGAATAACACGAAATAATACCCAAATGATGCCTGAAATTAATCACAACAAAACATTCGTTCGGTTCGATTTGAAATTGACGTGACGTCTGACGTGATATTAAAGTTGCTAGTAAACAAAAATCTTTATTTTACTTTTTGAGCGTCTTAGTTGGATGGTGTACCTCCAGCATTAACTCATAACATTCTTCGCAAACGCAACCATTAGGCGTTTAACCACATTGTTAAAAGGATACGCGTTTGTCAAGAATGCGTAAAATAGTCTATTTTTCAATTTCAAAACGTCTTTGATCAAACTGTCAAAACAAAGCTTTGTTGCATGTGATGTGGACTGTAAAATTCTTCAAATTTTATGTTTTAACTCGACATCAATTGAAATGCTTGGAAATCTAAAAGAGTTTATCTCCGTAGTACAAGATGGAATAACGTCTAATAGTAATATACGTCATACATTACAAGAAGTGCAGCGAGTGAAGAATATTTTTAAAGATAAACAAAGGTTGGTCAGCGAAAGTACAGTGAATTGTGGTGCTGGCGGGGCCTTGTTGGAAAAATATCAGACAGAATGGGCGGAATTACATGAGAATGCTGACAAGAATGCAAAAGCAGCTGAAGAGACGGATAAACTGATAATCGAGTTACATGAAGCAGCGAAAATAAAGTTGCAAAATGCAAGCGATTTGGCGCAAAATTTAGCTCATTTGCCGAGTCTTACTGCATCAATCGCGCAATGCATCGATAGTTTGAAGAATGTGGATGATCTAATGAAGACTGTGGAACAAGATTTAGTTGAATTTGAAGATATAGCAGAGAGAAGTAAGATGGAAAAATGGAAATTAGATCACCATTATCACCTTACATTGTATAAAGAGAAAAAAATGGGTAAGCTGTCCTATTTCTACCTAATATTGACAGATTTCCTGTCCTGAAGCAATGTGCGGCGTTCTTTTGACGCATCCCCATGGTGACAATCACAATAAACACTCATAGAGTCATGCATGAGGCACATGTGCCTCATGGCTGGACGTACCAGTAAAGTTACACATGAGGCACATGTGCCTCATAGGACAGGGAACCTGTAAATATTAACATTTAAAGTGTTTCTTAGTCTTATAAGAATCAAACAAGAGTCAGTTCACACCAAGATGCAGTTTGCACAAGATGCATTGAAAGAATATCAAAAGAGTTACTGATATAATATTCTCATTTCCCTTAAACAGTCAGGTTGACACATTGCTTATCACTATTAGCCAAATGACTTGAATTTGAACAAATCATCAATCAAACATAGTTCACTTTCATTGATTTATATCTTAAATTTAACCTTTTGAACTCCAGCATTGTCTATAGCCAACAATACGGTAATACAAATATTAACCTACCCGCATCCGCATAAGAATCAATTTTGTTTGTAACAAAAACAATGTGCATCGTCACAAAATAAAAAGTACAGAAGTCAATCAAGTGTATGTACTTCACTTTTCATACCTACGCTCGGCGGTCGCTCTAGGGTTGTCAATTATGGCATATGCACATAAAACTTATCGTGAAAGTGGCACTCGTTTCTAGTTGTTTGATTTATTGTTGATATTCAAACGGGAAGAATGTAAATATAAAATACCTACCTACAAAATTTAGCGTATGTCAATTTTCACTATCGAAAATCCCTAATAACTTCTAATCGGATTATCCTAGTTATACAATTTCCATTGTCCTATCAGTTTTAGACCTAAACCTATCTAATGACACTAAAAACAACACAATATCTATACAAACAAAAAAACATGTTTTCAACTTACGTAATATTAGTGGCATGAATTTACCTTACAAATATGTAGTTAGGTATAAGTACCTAACCACATTTTTTGTAAGGTAACGTTTATTTATACTGATTCAAAAAAGGAAACTATTATTACTTTGGGAGTCGGGGCGAGGTGCTTACCTATCTACCTAACTATTCTATGTAACGTTAAAATGAACTATCGAAATACAAGCAGATACCTACTAAACTTACCTCTCTGAAACCACTGGTAGCTTAAAAAACGACCATTCACCGTTTAGGGTTGATTTGTTGAGTTTAGACGACCAGATGGCCTAGTGGTTAGTGACCCTGACTATGAAGCTTGAGGTCCCGGGTTCGATTCCCGTGTCGGGGCAGATATTTGTATGAAAAATACGAATGTTTGTTCTCGGGTCTTGGGTGTTTAATATGTATTTAAGTATGTATCTGTCTATATAAGTATGTTTATCCGTTGCCTAGTACCCATAACACAAGCTTTGCTAAGCTTACTTTGAGACTAGGTCAATTGGTGTGAATTGTCCCGTGATATTTATTTATTTTTATTTATTTTATTTATTTAAACAACCGTCCACTGAACAGTTATCTATAATAACCTTTTTTTTGTTGCTCCATTATTGCACTCGAAAAATTCCACAGACGCGCGACACAAAATAAATAAGTACGCGCGACCACAGCGCGCGCCTCGAAAAATTCCACTGACGCGCGACCACAGCGCGCGCCTCACGCGGATGGCAATCGCGCTCGGACTGATCCGACTGATCCGAGATATCGTGTCTGTGAACAGTGTCTATGTGTGCGTTGCTCGAGCGCACTTTGTATGTAGATTTATTTCTGTACTTTTTTATTTTGTGGCAACGTTCAAAAGGTAATGTACTTAGGTGGGCTAACCCAGGGTTAAGAAGTGTCAAATTCTATGGAACTGTCATTCTTAACTCAGGGTTACCATTTTAATTTTTAAATCCTGAACTGTGCAAGTGCTCCTTATTGTAAGCCTCATAATATTAAAAGTATTTTGTTAACTCACAGTTTTAACCTTTTGTATGCCGGAAGTTAAAAAAAAAAAGTTGTGCATTCTAGTCTCAACAGTTTCATATAAATCCAATGATACAGATTTAAAAAAAAATACAAAAAGAAAGCCTTAAATTGGGTACAGATCCAGTACAAGGCATCCGAAGGGTTAAAGTAAATTTTATAAATTCTAGCATCATTGGAAGAAACTCGGATGAAGCTGGCAAGGGATAACTCGATGCACAACCAGGAGCGAGAGAAGCAGCAGCTAGCGGAGCTCCAGGCCAAACGGGAGCACAGCGCGGTGGCCTTTCAGCAGGACATGGCCAAGTACCTTGCCAGTGGCAGTGTTCCAACTGGTTAGTGTTAGAAATGGTGTTGCTAGCGTAGTTACTTTTTTTTTTACATAAAGTGGGGTTTACACGGGTGACTAAAGCCGCACGATTTTAGCCGCGCGGCAAAAATCGTGCGGCTTTAGTCACCCGTGTAAACCCCATTTAAGACTGACATGGCTAAATTACCAGATTTTTCAAAATACTACATGACCTGTTTACCACATTTCTAGCTTACCAGATTCTTGTTGCACCACATTACAAAATCAAAGATGTAATAAATAGGTTATCTAGTATTTTGGGAATGTGGTATTTTAGGCACAAGCAATAAGAGGAGGCAAATGGTTTGGCTTATGCACTTATGGCAACTTACTAGAAAAAACGAAGATTAGTTTGTTTTTTGGCCACTTATTTGCTGAAAAAATAAGTATACAGTGGTGGTCACATAATTAGAAACACTCCATATCAATTATGTAAGCAATTCAAGGTAATTTTTTTTTCAAGTACATACTAATTCAATACATATTACATACATCAGCATTGTCATAAAAAATTGCAAAACAGATAGTGAGGTTGCCAAGGCGCATGACATATTTGGAAAAAAAAATTCCAAAAATATTGAGATTAGTCAGACCATTTCCTGACATATAATCATAAGTAACTTGTAATCATTTAACTATTTAATTTTATACACAATGTAGTTTTAAAAGATTGAAACTATGCTTCTATAAAACTGTATTATTTTATTTCAGTGGCAGCTACACCAAAGGAGATTACTCTGGAGCAAGTGCAATTAGATGTGGACAGGTCAGACCTCGACAAGTTTTTGGAGAGTTGACTCAATGACCGTCCATCATCAGAACCTAGGTGATATTTGGAGCTTCTTAGTTATAATTACAACTATTTAATATACATTCTTATAGTGTAAGGTTTATTCCAAAGTTTAATATAATTAATTGTTATAAATTCCTGTATCTAATTTAAAATAACACCCCAAGAGAGCAAATCATATAAAGTTTATTTTTATTTCGTAGAGTACCTAAAGAATTTAAGTTTGTACTGTTACCCTTTGGAGAACTGAAATTCTTTTTCTTAATATCAATAATAAAGTCAAAAATACAAAAAGATATATACAAACGCATTTATGACTAGTAAAAATAAGCACGTGTCGGCTGCCGCCAGTTCGCAGTCCGCGTGCGGATCTCATCACCAATAACGATATCAAAAGCGACCCGACCCGCCCACAGAGGCCGGAGAAAACACATAAGAAACACTCCACAACACAACCACAGACAATGTAACAGCGATGCCATTTACGATTATCTTCAGCTAGCCAACTCTCAGTGGGTCGAGTTCCTGTAAAATATAAAAAGGAATATCTGGGGAACATGATAGGTATGCTTGATCCTGCCACCGCTACGTCTTTCTCATGATGGGGTTTAGGTCTCCGCCGCCGTGAGCAGACAACTTTACCTTCCCGGCGAGGTGGTTCTTGATGCAAGGCCCTGCGTCCTTTATAGAACCGCTGTTCTCTTCCATATCCTCGTCCGAGGAAAAATCCGAAACGCATAGCGTTAGGTGCCTCTTCTTCGGAGGGACAACGTGCAGCGTCCATCTCATAGGCCCCTTGTGGCTCTTAGTCGACTCGCGAGCCTCGTAATCCGTGTCCGATGCCGCCCTCTGGCTTTCGCTCTTCAGACCCCTCAGCTTGCTCGGTCTGTGAGTCTGCTCCTTTTTTTCCCCCCTCGGGGGGGTGTGGAAGTTTTTTAAATTCGTTACACTAGCTGTATGACCCTTGTTCGCGTTCAGATCTGGAAAGTTCTGCGAGTAGATCACGACGCTGTCAACAGCCTTTTCTTTGTGAAATTTTGCCGGCGGCTTCTTGGGATCGTTCTCTGGAATGGGTGACGTCGAGGGCTTCTTCTCCGCCGAGTTTCCACTGCTGCAGCTAGTATTGCTGTTGCTCGTGCTGTACTGTTCGACGGCCTGTTTCTCTAGTTCGCGGAACGTCGTGTCTATGCTTTCGTCGGACGCTTTGTATTGTTCCAGCGCTTCCTTTTCCAATTCCTCGAACTTGTTCTCGACGGGGGGTCTTATTCTAGCAGCAGGGAGGACTATTTTCGGGTTCAGTTTTAAAAGGCCAGGGGTGACTAGTTTCTGGGAGAGTCTGACGCATCCGACGGGGCCCAGATTGATGGAAGAGGGTGCACTCATGCTGAGAACTGTGCTGTAGAGCCTCTTTTTTCGCAGTCCCTCGATCGCGGCGGCGCTGGTTGTGGGTGCTTGGTCGTCGACGACTTTCTCTTTTGGCGCGGGTTCTTCCGTGGGCTGTTCTGGTTCGGTCGGCTCGTTGGGTTCCTCTTCAGGCTTGGTGTTTTCGTTTTTTTTGTCAGTGGTTTGCCGGAGGTGGGTTAGTTGGAACCGGTGTTCGAGTTTGGGGGAGGGGTGGTCTCGGGGCCACCAGACGCCGTAGCGGCGGTCGGGGGTGCGGGAAGGGCGTTGGCTGGTGGGCGCGTAGCGGCTGACGTTGGTCCCGCGGTAGGGCGGGCAGCGCGCCGCCGATGCTCGCATCACGGCTTGCACGCTCGCCGACAGCCGCCCGATGGCTCGCTGGCACTCTGATAGTTGCGGCGGCCGCGGGACGTCGAACTGAAACTGGAAATTAACAGTGTTTGTATAATTATGATATCTACTCACTCGGTATTAAGGTCACAAGCGGTATCCTATTATCTCGCCTTTTTCGTTTCATTCTTATTTCGTCTCATTCTGTATTCGTCTTCGTCTTGTTCGCTATCCGTCACTATGTTTTTTGGTCAAATTCTGCAACTTGTCTATCTCTTAATACGTCTTATTCGTTTTTCGTCACGGTCTTCCTTGGACTCATTTGTCGTTCTTCCCTTTTGTTTTTTGTCTCATTTACTTATTCGCCAAAATTATTTCGATAAGTAAATGAGACAAAAAACGAAAGAGAAGAATGACGAATGAGTCCAAGGAAGACCGTGACGAAAAACGAATAAGACTTATTAAGAGAGAGACAAGTTACAGAATTTGACCAAATAAGATAATGACAGATAGCGAACAAGACGAAGACGAATACAGAATGAGACGGAATAATAATTAAACGAAAAACAAATGAGACGAAATAATAGGATACCTCACAAGCGAGGAGAACTTGTGACGTATTTTCCAAGTTGACTTTCGTTTGGCGGCTTGTGGTTTGGCTTGTCTTCTATCGGCGTGGGTAAAGGATAAGAGAGTAAGAGTGCAGAGGGATGAGTCGTTTGTATTTCCAGACGGATACAATCTAGGGCTTATTTAAGGGTAGTATGAACTGGCTGTTAGCGGTAAATATTTACTTAAAAGCTGTTACTTAACCTGTAAGTTACACCATCGCAGTTCATAATTATGTACATACATCTCATCAGAACAGATAGCGTCCTGCGGCCCGTGTCTAATTTTGCTCTATGAACTTTAAACCTTACCTCACTTAACCTTTTGTATGCGTAAGCTCTGATCAGTGCCAAAGTTTTAGTTTTCTTTTTATATTTTTATTCTTATCAGTAAATTTAATATTTACGAAATGCGGACTGTGAGATCGATGTCGAATTGCAATATATAAGTCGGAAGAGCCTAGGAGAATAGCGAATCGCTGTTAACTTTTTCGACACCAACGACGCATACAGTGGTGGTCATACAATTAAGAACGATTTGAAGTTTCCGATTTTTTTTTATCTAAATCATGTCATATGTCTAGTTGTGTTCCTTCTTAGAAGTAACAAGTTATGTTATAAAATAGCCACATGAATAGAGCAAACGGGATTAAGAATAATAGTGTATAATTGCTAACATTTTTTTTTACAAATTTTATTTGTTCTCTATACTAATAAATTCAAATAGTAATGAAGCTGGACAAATAATTAAGAACGATTTATTAAACTGCTCGAGAGTTGTTTTATATGAAACTTAGATTAAATAAATCATATTAATGTGAAGTTGGTATAGAAAAAAAAGCAATTTAATACATTTGAATTAAAATTAATAGTTAGTAGCATGTCCACGGCTTTTAATTACGGCTTTACACCGGCGAGGCATTGAATCTATCAATTTTTGACATTTCGCAAGAGAAATAGAGTTCCATTCTTCTAAGAAAACGTCGTACAGCTCTCTCAAATTGCCACACTGTCGATATGAAACCTTTTTCTTGACTTCGCACCAAAGATGCTCTATTGGGTTAAGATCTGGGCTGTTGGCTGGCCAATCTAAGACAGAAACTGATTGTGATGTGAGGAATTCCTTAACGGTGCGTGCAGTATGCTTTGGATCATTGTCGTGCTGGAATGTCCAAATAACCGGAAGCACGTCTTCGGCATATGGTAACATTGTTTCTTGCAGTATATTTTTGTATTGGAATTGATCCATGTTTCCTTCTATCAGCCTAACAGGTCCAACGCCATGTCCAGAAAAGCACCCCCAAATTTTCACATTTCCCCCGCCATGCTTTAATGTCACTTTTGTGTACTTTGGGTCGAATGCTTTATTCGGAGGGCGTCGTACATATCGTTTTCCATCAGAACATACCCTATTTATTTTTGTCTCGTCAGAAAAAAGAACGTTTTTCCACTGTCTGACTGTCCAGTTTTCATACCTTCTTGCAAATGCAAGTCGGGCTTGCCTATGACATCGTTTCAACATAGGCACCTTCCTTGCTATCCTTCCGTTCAACTTATTTTCTACCAAACGCCTTCGAATAGTGCGTGCAGAGATTGCTGAAGGGTTGTTTTCGCCAAAATATTCTTTTCTCAACTCATTAGACCCTTTAAAAGGATTTTGTTTTGCCAAACGAACGATATTTCGATCATCTCGACGAGATGACTTTCTCTGTCTAGGTCCACGTGGAACGTTTGAAGTAGTTTGATACGTGGAAAAATGCTTTACGGCATGGAAAACCATTGTTTTTGAACATTGCAGATAGTCGGCTATCTTTTTATACGACCAATTCTTCTCGCGAAGTTTTATTATTACTTCTCTTGTAGATTTATCACAACTTTTATTTTTCCCCATTGTTTTTATACGAAGTAATCACTTTTAAGACTTTAACAGCACGAAATGGCGCCAAAATTATACGAATAATAATCTACAACCACAGAGCCACACAGTGTTCTCTATTTAAATTTGAAAAAATAATAAACTATTCAGCGTTCTTAATTACGTGACCAGCCAGTAAGTACTAATACTAGGTTCAGATCGAATGTATAAAGTTTCTCTATTAATTTTTTAGCCAACAATGTTGCATAAATGAATGTACCGGTAGTACGGAAAAGTTTCGCAATACCGAGAGAAATAAAAAAAATACGGGCAATTAGTTATACTTGTTACTTTGAAAAAATCATCTCAATAAATAATCGTTCTTAATTATATGGCCACAACTGTATATCCGCACCGCAGGTTCTACGTCAACGACTGATATACAGTGGTGGTCATACAATTAAGAACGATTTGAAGTTTCCGATTTTTTTTTATCTACATCATGTCATATGTCAAGTTGTGTTCCTTCTTAGAAGTAACAAGTTATGTTATAAAATAGCCACATGGATAGAGCAAACGGGATTAATAATAATAGTGTATAATTGCTAACATTTTTTTTTACAAATTTTATTTGTTCTCTATACTAATAAATTCAAATAGTAATGAAGCTGGACAAATAATTAAGAACGATTTATTAAACTGCTCGAGAGTTGTTTTATATGAAACTTAGATTAAATAAATCATATTAATGTGAAGTTGGTATAGAAAAAAAAGCAAATTAATACATTTGAACTAAAATTAATAGTTAGTAGCATGTCCACGGCTTTTAATTACGGCTTTACACCGGCGAGGCATTGAATCTATCAATTTTTGACATTTCGCAAGAGAAATAAGAGTTCCATTCTTCTAAGAAAACGTCGTACAGCTCTCTCAAATTGCCACACTGTCGATTTGAAACCTTTTTCTTGACTTCGCACCAAAGATGCTCTATTGGGTTAAGATCTGGGCTGTTGGCTGGCCAATCTAAGACTGAAACTGATTGTGATGTGAGGAATTCCTTAACGGTGCGTGCAGTATGCTTTGGATCATTGTCGTGCTGGAATGTCCAAATAACCGGAAGCACGTCTTCGGCATATGGTAACATTGTTTCTTGCAGTATATTTTTGTATTGGAATTGATCCATGTTTCCTTCTATCAGCCTAACAGGTCCAACGCCATGTCCAGAAAAGCACCCCCAAATTTTCACATTTCCCCCGCCATGCTTTAATGTCACTTTTGTGTACTTTGGGTCGAATGCTTTATTCGGAGGGCGTCGTACATATCGTTTTCCATCAGAACGTACCCTATTTATTTTTGTCTCGTCAGAAAAAAGAACGTTTTTCCACTGTCTGACTGTCCAGTTTTCATACCTTCTTGCAAATGCAAGTTGGGCTTGCCTATGACATCGTTTCAACATAGGCACCTTCCTTGCTATCCTTCCGTTCAACTTATTTTCTACCAAACGCCTTCGAATAGTGCGTGCAGAGATTGCTGAAGGGTTGTTTTCACCAAAATATTCTTTTCTCAACTCATTAGACCCTTTAAAAGGATTTTGTTTTGCCAAACGAACGATATTTCGATCATCTCGACGAGATGACTTTCTCTGTCTAGGTCCACGCAGAACGTTTGAAGTAGTTTGATACGTGGAAAAATGCTTTACGGCATGGAAAACCATTGTTTTTGAACATTGCAGATGGTCGGCTATCATTTTATACGACCAATTCTTCTCGCGAAGTTTTATTATTACTTCTCTTGTAGATTTATCACAACTTTTATTTTTCCCCATTGTTTTTATACGAAGTAATCACTTTTAAGACTTTAACAGCACGAAATGGCGCCAAAATTATACGAATAATAATCTACAACCACAGAGCCACACAGTGTTCTCTATTTAAATTTGAAAAAATAATAAACTATTCAGCGTTCTTAATTACGTGACCAGCCAGTAAGTACTAATACTAGGTTCAGATCGAATGTATAAAGTTTCTCTATTAATTTTTTAGCCAACAATGTTGCATAAATGAATGTACCGGTAGTACGGAAAAGTTTTGCAATACCGAGAGAAATAAAAAAAATACGGGCAATTAGTTATACTTGTTACTTTGAAAAAATCATCTCAATAAATAATCGTTCTTAATTATATGGCCACAACTGTATCAGTCGCGGCGTGCAGAGCGATATCTACCTACATGCATCTCCGTAGGGTTCAACTTCGCGTTTGACATTCCGATGTCATGGCGTATGAGTGAGAGCTGTTGTATTTGACAAAGCGTTGAAAACTTTGATCAATTATAACTGAAGATACACATTGCCGAACAAAATCCCCTTCAAAGAATGTCCGAACTATTTTATTTGTTTGCGTAACAAATAAAATCATCACCTACACAGAAATTTGAACCTAGTCTTTACTTACTCTTAAGCGATATGGCCGCCTATTGCTTACCTTGTAACTTTCTCTCTTTGTACCTGTTTTCTGTATTGCTTACTATTCCTGGTGTACAATAAAGAGTCATTGTATTATATTGTATTGTATTGCATTACAGTCGAATTTCGGTTGACACTTGACAGCTAAACTTGACAATTTCACGCAACGTACTGAGAAAAAAGAAGGCCACTCTTATCAAAGTGGCGCTCATTTGGCTCGGACATTTTCGGGCGCGCGACTGTGGATCTACAGTTATAATTGATCAAAGGTTGAAAAGGTTAAGTTTAATGTAGTGTAAGAAGAGCCACTTGCACAGTTCAGTGTTAAAAAATTAATTCGGAAACCCTGGGTTAAGAATGACAGTTCCATACATTTTGACACTTTCTAACCCTGGGTTAGCAGTTAACTCAGAGTTAAGTAGCGAACCCAGGTCCGCGCAAGCCCGCCTTAATGGATTACCTTGCAAGCGGGATCGCACAAGAGCACGGCGGGCGCGTCGATGCAGTAGGGCGGGGCGGGCGCGGCGAGCCGGCGCGGCTGGCGGCGGCGCGCGCGCATCTTGCGCGGCGCGGGCGGCGGCTCGGGCGCGCGCGGCGCCCACAGCGCGCGCACCGACAGCACGCGCGCCGTCAGCGCCGCCTCCTCGCCCGCGCCCGCGCCCGCGGCCCCCCAGCGCTCGCTAACTGCCGAGACGTGCCCGTTAGGGAGGCGATACACTCAAACCAACCTAACTCTGCAGAGAATAATAATGGTAACACTATAAATCTAAAAAAAAAAAACCATTTATTGCCCATAAAAACAAAAAGAAAAAATACACAAAATTATGTGGCAAAAGGCTCAGGCTCAGCATGTGCGGTGAGGATTACTCATCACCGCGCTGGTTTTCAGCCTGCACACATCTACGCACATTATGTACGTGATCTGACGTTAAAATACAGTGTTACCATTATAATTCTCTGCAGAGTTAGCTTGGTTTGACTTTACACGCAACAACATATTCTTAGTTTATTTTAGCATTAGCCTCCTGAGGCCCACGAAAAATTTGTTTCAATGAACTTTAAACTTTATGTCACTTATGAGTCGTTTAGGTTAATTTCGTCCACATTCCCATTTCGTCCAAATTCCCATTTCGTCCACATTCCCACTTCGTCAACATTCCCACTTCATCCACATTCCCGTTTCGTAACAAAATAGTAACGAAATTGGTAGTGTATCTGAATAGTATTGACCCGCACTGTGCTGAGCAAGTATTTTTCTTAACATGAATACCTAAATCACAAAATAAAATCTTCCCTGAGAATTAAGCTAAGTGATAGCGAAAACCGGTTTAATATCGGCTAGGAATGTTGACTAAGTGGGAATGTGGACGAAGTGGAAAAAGGACGAAATGGGAATGTGGACGAAATGGGAATGTTGACGAAGTGGGAATGTGGACGAAATTAACCTAAACGTTATGAGTGAGTTCGATGTCACATTAGAATTAGTCATTTAAATAGGACTTACTTCTAATGTGATATCGAATTCACTCAAAAGTGACATAAAGTTTAAAGTTCATTGAAACAAAATTTTCGTGGGCCTCAGGACGTTAGAGGGGTAAACGGGTGAATCAACTTTCATTTTGCTATCATCATCATTGAACATCGATATCAACGTTCGAATTTCATGGCACTAGGTAAGGGCAGCAAAATAAATAAATACATTCGAATATTTGAATAATAACGTTTAATTTATTTTTGTTTTTACACTGCGGTAAACTGTACATACAGTACTGTACTAAAAGAGGTTTATATTTTAAATACGTCATAAAACCTTAATTTCGCATTCGAAAAATAATACATGCAATGTTTTCAATACTTGACGTTCCTTCCTGTAACCTCAGTCAGCGTGGAAAGGGCTTGTAGTCATTTAACCCTTTCAACGCCGCGCCTCGGCAAAACGTAAACCTGCTTTGAATCTTATGTCATTGTGTCAAGATCACTTTGACAATGTACTTTGTGACACCTATATGTGTCGTTGGCGTTGAAAAGGTTAAAATGGATATATTCTTACAGACGTCAAAGATTGACAGCAAACAACATTTTTAGAGACCTTTTTTATTTATACAAAATAAAGGTTAAAAATTCAAGTGTATTTGTTTGTATTTTTTTTCTGCCGACCATATATTGGCATGAAATTTGAACATTGATACCGAAGTTTAATCATCATTCATCATTTCAGCCGATAGACGTCCAAAGCTGAACATGGGGAGGCTCGCCAAACAGATCGGTCTCGTGCCATCCGCATCCAACGCGATCCCGCAACCTTAACCAGGTCGTCGCTCCATCTTGTTGGAGGCCTACCTCTACCTACATTGCGTCTTCCGGTCCATGGACGCCACTCGAGAACCTTTTTGCCCCATCGGCCATCAGTTCTACGAGCGATGTGCCCTGCCCACTGCCACTTGAGTCTCGCGATTCTTCGAGTTATGTCGGTGACTTAGTTCTTGCGCGGATTTCATTTTCTTGCTATTGGTGCACAAATTTTGTCTCGTGGACAACCTAAGCATTTTTCTTTTAAACATTATGAAGATATAACTTGGACAACCAGTGACAGAGTAAACAACACAAAAGAGTTGATTCACCCAAACAATTTTGTTGAAAAACACTTTAAAAAAATAGTAGATAACTATTACTTATGATTATGAAACCAAAAGAATGTAAATGACCATATGGTCTTGCTAATTGTTACAAATTAACTGTGACTTATTTTTCAAGTGTTTTTCATTAAAAACACGTCAAGATCGCTTACCTTCTTTTTAAAAGCTTTTTATTAACTTGCAATGTATGTACGGGTCAAATCTTGGAAGTTGAATTTGACCCACTTCCAGTGGTCGGATTTACTTGAAATTTGGTATACTTATGTAGGTTGGATGACAATGCAGTACAGTCAACAAAAAGAACAGTCAGCGAAAAAGCTTGCATTAAAAATGAAATTTTTAACAAAAACTTATTAATGCTAAAAAAACGAAGAATAGCGCGTCGCAGCAGGTCCTCCCAAACTCGCTAACTTCTGGTAGATGTGCGTTAGGGAGGTATCGACCGTAAACATTTGCCAATAGCTTCGAACTGCTTCTACTACCAACGTAATTATAAATACTTAGTTATAATACGAGAGGCACGCACAAATCGTCTTCTGGCGGGCGGTACGGACGGCGGCGGCGCGGGCAGGCGCGTTCCGGGGCGTCATCTAGCAGCTTCCGAAACCAGTACTCCACCTATAACCAAAGCTAAATTAGAATCAAGTTACTCAAACGAAGTTTCAAGGTGTGGCGCAACGGCACAACACTATAATTGTAGTACAACCCTAACGCCTCTGTGGCTGACATTACAAATTGGCGCGAAAAGCGCATACTAAGTATTTCTGATGCTAAGCAATGAGGGTTTTCTGACAGGTGGAATATCGCTAGATGGCGTTAGTATCGTAAGGTCTATTTGACGTTACACCCATACAACAAATGTCAAAGTTGTCAAACGGACCTGACGATACTAGCGCCAAATAGCCTCTCATAGAAAACCCTCATTCAGTCGGCGAATTCGCCGAAAAAATTGTTTAGGTACCTAAGCCAAAGATTGCAATATAGTTTTATATCATAAACAGTTGGCAAGAGCAGCTAAGACAAGCTGGGGCCTCCATCCTGAAGTCATCAGGGTAATATATGTGGCCACCGTTGAGCCGATTATTTTGTACGCCGCCAGCGTTTGGGCGCCTGCAGTCGGTAAACTGTGCGTTATGCGTCAGCTGGCAACTGTGCAACGTGGTATTGCACAGAAGCTCAGCAAGGCATACCGCACAGTTTCACTGAACGCTGCGCTAGTATTGGCTGGCATACTCCCTCTCGACCTCCGAGTCCGTGAGGCGGCCTCGCTGTATGAGGCCAAGAAGGGGGTACCCCAGCCACTTGGTACTTAAGGGAAGGGAAGTAGAGCGGATGGCCTCGGCCCTGGAGAACCCGCGGCCTGCCCACCGCGAGGAGTTGGAGTTGGTGAGCCTGGCGAACCTTGCGGATGTGGATGCGAACAGTGATTTCACTGTTCGAATCTACGCAGATGGGAGCAAGATTGAGGGCAAGGTGGGGGCCGCGCTATCCATATGGACTGGCGAGGCTGAAACCAAAACCCTCAAGCTTGCTTTATCGTCATACTGCACGGTTTACCAGGCGGAACTCCTCGCTCTAAGTAGGGAGACTAGGGTGATCCTAGCGCATAAGGCGGTAACGTACGGAATTTACAGTGATTCTATGGCGGCCCTCTTGACCATTAAAAACCACGGCTGTCTCCATCCCCTAGCAGTGGAAGCCAGAAACAATTTGAGAACTTTGTCCCTACAGGGCAAATTGTTCTGGATCAAGGCCCACGTGGGGCTGGAGGGGAATGAGAGAGCCGATGGTTTGGCCAAAGAGGCCGCCCTAATCCAAGCGGAAGCCGGACTATGACCTTTGTCCGGTTTCATTCATCAAGCGATCCATTCGAATGGACACGCTTGACGAGTGGAACCGGAGGTACGTGTCCGGTGAGACCGCAGCTGTAACAAAGCTTTTCTTCCCCAACGCAGTGGCCGCGTACAAAGTAATCAGAAAGTTTGAGACTACAAGCATTCGAACTCAGATCTTGACGGGACACGGCGGGTTCTCCGAGTATTTGAACAGGTTCAAATTGAAGGACAGCCCGTCGTGTATTTGCGACCCGGATATAAGCGAGACAGTGCCACATGTCCTACTGGAGTGCCCAATCTTTGGACAAGAAAGGGTACAAATTGAAATAGAACTTAGCATCAAACTTGATAAAGAGGCAATAAAAGAAGTAATGGCAGGCAAAAACAGGGAAAGGTTCTTACATTATTGTGAGCAAATTGTAAAGAAAGTAGTCGTAAGGAATAGAACTAATGTTCTGAAACTATGTTTTTAGGATATGTTGAGCATATGTTAATAAGCATAGGTAAATAGATATAAAACAGTGTAGTACCTTATAAGCATTAAATTAGCGTAGCAAAATTTGTAATAGAAAATAAGCCTAGTATTAAGAACATTGTACAAAGGTCCAAGTCCAATTAAGATCCAATTGTAACCTAGGTGTAAGAAAACAGAATGAACAAAAATGATTCCACCTTCTATTATTTCTTAAAATAAAAATCACCTTGTATACTCATTGACCTGGAGCATTAGTGAATAGGTAGTTAGTCGGGAGTCCCGCCCGTAAAAGCAATGAAAGATGATGAATGTTAGAAAGAAAATGTATGCAGGATAAAAGTGCTAGAGGAATAATTGCGAGAACTGGTATGAATGTGAATTAGATATATAAAGGCCTTGAGACATGTCGAGGGCACCAGTGTAAATAAAAAAATAAAAAAAATATATAGTTTTATACGTAGATATTTTTCTAAGTAATTTATCATCAACATCCCGGCCTATACTCGTCCCATTGCAGAGCACAGGCCTCCTCTTAGAATGAGAGGGCTTGAGCTGTAGTTCCTACGCGAGCCCAGTGCGGATTGGTAACTTCAGACATACCATTGAATTTGTACGCAGACGATCTAAATCGCAGACTTCCCAATATTGTTGAATGGGTCTTAGAGACACTAACTAAAACAACTGACATGATTTTACATGAGATCTCACAACTTTGTAGGAGGTAGTTCGTTTTATTTTTACACAACTACGGCAAAGCCGTCAGGAAGTGTAATGATTTCAGCAGTCTGTATGTTTGTTTTTAATGGTATTATGCTTTTACCTCGGGTAACATCCAGCATTCTGTGAGATCCGAGTTCTCGCAACCCTGCCCACTGTAGCCGCGCCCGCTTGACTTCTCGTTCGCATTTGTATAAGATTTTTCTCTGCGAATAAAACATTTTTTTCGGTATTTCATACTAAAACAGTTTGATATTAATTGTGTTTGAAAACAAAGTGTTATGATTATGACATTTTGTGTTTTTAAAAGAGACTCAAACAGTTTTTCTGAACTGTCAGATCGCTAGTTTCCCGCTCCTTTGCCTTTCAATTCTACGAGGAAATTAAAAAAAAGCAACAAGTTTCCCGCACTTTTTGACGCAATAGCTCGGTGCGGTTTATTTTTATTAGGTACCTATTTTGTCAAAATTCAGCTTCTTAGGCCCATACTACACGGGCGGTTCTCCCGCCGCGGGAAACCGCTTCTGAACCGCACTAGACACAATTTTATATGGAAGTTGTATGCTGCATACTACACTGCGCGGTTTCCCGCCGCGGTTCACGGGCGGGAGAAATTCGACCGCCGCATGCAGCGTTAAACCGCCGCTGATAACCGCCGCTTCAAACTACACGGGCGGTTTCCCGATATTACGTCATTCTGCGCGGCGCGGGGCTTTGCGCGAGGGCGCTCGTTCCTCGTGCGTATTTCGTTTTTTTAGCATTAGAAATAAGGTAAACAATCTTGACGTGTCTTTTTTATAGAAAAACGCTTTTAAAAGAATATTAACTAGGTATTTTATGAAACCAAAAGCGTACATATACAACACATTTCCTTTCAAATTGTTACATTATTAATTAAGCGCAGTTATCATTGGCGGATCCATGTTGAAATGAACAAAAGACAGCGGTAAACCGCGTTCCGTGTAGTTTGACGGTCTGCGGCAGCTCCGTCGAGCGGTTTCCCGCAGCGGGAAAACCGCCCGTGTAGTATGGGCCTTAATTTGCTTATCGTATCGGCTGGTCATACGAAATAGCATTTAAAGGATCTATAGCAATTTTGAGCGCGATGTCCACTAGTATCACCTATTTGGATCCCTCAGGTACAATACCTATTTGTACCTGGGGGATCCAAATAGGTGATCCTAGTGGACATCCCGATTTTGAGAAGGGTAAAATTATTAAACAAAGTGAAATTTCAGAAAACGGTTTTGCTATGTGCAACTGTAACACGAAAGTAAGTACAACAATTATAGCAACCTGGCTTCATCATAATAGAAATTTCCATAGAATTGTGCCAATCTTGATTCAGGTATAACATCCTTTACACTTTTCCGACTACAGCTGCCATTTTCTTGACTTTGACTCGAAGTTGAACGTTTTTCTGGAAATTATCGAAGTTTTAGTGCAAAGTGTTCTTGTTAGAGCTCGTTTATCATTCAGATAGTATTATAGTGGACTTGCCTGTTTGTTCACATTGATTGCTCGGCTGTGAGGCCTGCGAGTCTGTTGACGCGTCTTGCAGTACTTGGGAAACACGACAATGTTGTGCCCAAAGGCGCTGCAAATAAAAAGCTAGTCAGTTTTTTGATTAGCGGACAGTAGTGTCAAGTAGTTTTCAATGTGTCAGAGTTTTACGTGAATTATACCGTTGAATGATGGAATTGTACCTGGTTTGCTATAATAAATTCATCGGGCGGTTCCGTAGCCCAAGTGAGATCCGCACAAAGGGCGATATGTGCCCACGCAGACGAGTATCGATCCACTTCGAAGCTCATTCAATGTGACATCTCATGCGTACAATTAATTATCGTTAGACTAAGAAATGAATTAATATTAGTCACTAAATGTTAAGACAAAAATTAACGGTAAAATTGGTAATAAAAATGACGACAATTTGAAAGACATTAGTGGTTTAAATCTACAATAACAAAATTTTCCTCTTTTTTGATAGATTCATGATATATAACTTTTTTTCTCTTATATTTTGAATCGTTTTTCGAATTTCGTACCAATGAAATATAATGTCATCTCGATGGCTTGGCTGGATGACGTTGGAGGTTGTAACTATACGCTACTCTCTGGTTTTTGAAGCATCAAGTTATGAAATGTTATCATCCTTCTTTTTTACAGTTTTAAATATTTCTGAAAAGTATCGTAGCGAATATTATATGTATGGAGGATGGAGGGTAGGGTAGGGATTAAAGGATAATAATCTCTAATGGGGGGATAGATGTAAAAGTGTCCAGCTTTAAGCGTTAAATAGCAGTTCCAAATACATCCAGAATGTTGCTAATATAGCAAGAGCGCGGACACCGCCATCTAGTCTTGTATTTTTGGCGCTTCCTTTAAATTTAGCCACTTGCTACTGTTAGTGCCGCCTATTTAACCCTTTTCGATGAACACTTTTGCATAAGCAAAGATTCTTCACCTTTAACCCGTACACTCCATAGTTATACGCCTCTTTATAAAGCATCAAAAAAGTTTTAAAGCAAGTCCTTGCTAGCGTCAGTCAGTTGGGTAAACTGAATATAGCGACTGGCAACACAAGCCAGCGAGCAGGGGACCTTGATTTGTTGTTAGCGGCATCCCCGACCGTTAGTTTGCGCAGGTGGCGCTCTAGCAACGCACGCATGCGTGCCCGGACGAGCCGAGGACTGAGACTGTCATTGACAGTCAAAGAAATTAACATTTTTTTAGAAAATAATAAATTAAAACCTTCAAACAAACCTATACTAATATCGTGTATCAGTGAACTGAATTATTAAGTGCTTTAAGTTCGATATTAATTAAAAATAAAAAGTTTAATAAGAATCGATTTTAAAAAGCGACTTTTCTTTATTTTCTGGTCGATTTTCTCACTGTAAATCGGCTCGGAGGTACGGTGGATGTGAATTTTGCAACAAGTGCAAGCTGGTCGGTGTTGGAACAGGTTTTGGGAGACCGTTGGGTTTTTGTTGTTTATGTACATTTAGGTGTGTAGTTGTTTCGCGAGTGAGTGTGCGGTGAACGGGCAGCGCCCGCTAGTGATGCTGCAATCCGGTGCAAGTGCCTCCAAGTCCGACTGACTTGTCATCTCTGCATGGTGAGTTGAATACACCGCTCGCTAGCCTAGCTAGGTATACCTTATGTAGATTTATTTAGTAGCAGCAGCTTTGCTCGCTTCTGGAAAGTGTTTGCTAACTTTTGTGCTTTTATTTTTAAAACTAATTCGATGGCTGATCATGGTTGCCAATTATAGAATTAATACAACAATTTAAAGTTTATCGAAGAACTAACAGGTGATCAATTTAAATCTTGATGATTTGATGATCCTGAAATGAGATTTGCGTGAGATTTGAATTGGTTTGGTAATATGAATTTGGTACCCTATCTATTCCAAATCGAACAATTATTTAGTCACAGATATAACTTGCTTAAGTACTTACATAATATTTCTTACTTACCTTTATTTCGGACGAAGTACTAGGATCTTGGTGGGGTTTACCAGGTAGTTTACCATTCACAAAAACCAACAATAGTTACATATATCCCTATTCGTAAACAAGCAATTTACAGGTAGCTGAACTATAAAGCTCATAAAGTCATGGACTTCACAATACAATGGCCATTCGTATTATCGTTCAAAAACATACTAATTATGAACTAGCACACGCATTTATTTATCTAAGATTGCCGTGATACGGTCATCTGTGAATTATCAAATGGGTCATTCAAGATAGATAATGCACATAAATTTACATTATTACAACTTCTAGATCGCTCCAGCATCGTGGGTATTTTATGAATATTACCAAACTTTCTTCTTTGAATAACCACTCAAGCGTTCTTAATGTTGAGCGTCAGGTTTCAATATTTGTAGTTTTTTAGTACTTATTATCTGTTGACCATTTGACAATGCTCTTGACTATTGTTTCAGCCTTTAACATATGACACAGCCAACAAACTACAACGATGTCGTTTATTGCACATTTTAATATAAAATGTTACCCGAAATTAGTCCTTTGCAAAATGAACCAAATCGCATGAACCAAAAAACTAAGTATAGTGAGCAAACAACAATAATTTGCTTTGGTTACTAGAACCTACAACCAGCTACTGCATAGTTTTATCTGTATTTTTTTAATGCATGCGCATGTTCTCTCTAACAGAATCTGATACTTCTTCAAGGTTTACATCATCTGAAATCCTAGCTAACTTAAGTTAAACTTACGTAAGTTGTGTCTACCTGGGCTATAAACCCCATTGCAGATTTTTTGCAGATTACAGTCTTCGTTGCACACTTAAGTTTGTTTTAGTATATTTATTTAGAAGACGAACATTCAAGATCTGGCTAAAATTAAAAAGCTTAATATTTTGTCTTCAAAGCAGGTCTTCTAATAATGTATGACCCTTCTTTTTGACTTTGTCGTAGTCTGATAAAATGGGTACAGTCGGCCAAAAATATAGTCTAATCACCCTACGGTTGCAGTTCATTTGCACGTCAAGATACAACGAGGTCGATGTTCCCTTGCAATAATATGATGACAATGACTTCACTCAAAAAAGTCAACCTTAGCGATGTTTAGATCTCAGAGAAACTCTTGTCAAACAAAACTGGTAGACCACTTTCTTGGCCAAGCGTACCTACAACATGAAGTAAGATCTAAAATTTATCTGACTTCTGTCACGTACATCCATCCCAATCCATTATCTTTTTGCTGTCAGAAGACCTGCATTGTTAACAAGTGATGATATGCATTATAAATGGAGCAAACATAGACTTGTTTAGTTTGATATCTCATTTGTCTATTGACTATTACAATAGCTTTTGTAAACCCAGATAAAAACTGCTTCTATTCATCAAGGTCTAAGCAATTTGCAAACTTGGCAAAGTACAATTCACTTTACATACCTTAATGTTAAATGTTAAATGTGTATTTCTTACTTCCTTACGTTTTTTGTGGTATTTCTGCTTTACTAATACATATAATATGTGCTATTCTGCTCCAAATCTCCTAAACTGATATGTAATTACTACCTGGAATGTTAATCATTATCAATAAAAACTTTTGATCCTATTTTGTTTTGCATGAGTTAACCCTTCCTATAAAATACACGTTATATTATATTTGTTTCTAACAGATTTACATTGAAACACAAAGAGCAGTTTCAGTCGCTTTTGACCTAACATTAGACGTAGTAGCCTTGACCCAATTTTCTTTTAAGTGCAAGCTTTCTCCTGGAGCATTATATCCTTGGTGAATTGGTTACTCCGGTAAAAGAGAAAATGTACTACGCAAAGATGCGAGTATACCTAATATCTTAATTCTATAATAAGTTACTCAAAAACATCTGCAACAACAAAAGAAGATTGTTATCATAAGATCTTATCTTACAAAAACCGTGTTCATCCCCTTTATCCTGCCTAAACTGGCGGTCCATCTATTCTGTCTGATCTTACATCTGAGCGGTGCCTAAACAAACAATCAATTTGTCATTGGAAACATCCAATTTTTTCGCAGCACCCGGTTGCAACGGATACTGCCTCCTGGGTGCGACCTTGGCCTGTTTTCGGAGCTCTAGTGGAGTCCTTCACCCACGGACAGCCCTACCTTTTTTGTGCGTCTGTCGTTTAGATAAAATTATTAAACCGCTCTGCGGTATTATCCAGGACGCGTGCAAACTTCTTTATCACCTATAGTTTTTCTTTAGTCTATTTTATAGAGGAACTCATCATAAAACATTTTGAGTGTTTAACGTAAACTGAAGCTACGTGTTTCTAGAATATCCGGTCGTTTAATCTTTGTTCTAGGCAATAGTTTTTTAACGGTGGACCTTAATTGCCGTCTGTTGCAATTCGCCAGCATGTGTTTACTCTGACCCCATTAGTCGGTCTAATTTTTCGTTTTACTAAACCGGTAATAGAAGGAGGGCTCGACATTTACGACGTGTTATAAATAAAATGGCGTCACATCGGGGGGTATCGACCAGATAATGTCTGAAAGGTTATGGGGGTACATGTCATCACGCCGCGTTGTCTCGGTTTTGATTATATAATAAAAGATACGTTGTATGTTACCACCACCATCATCATTTATCGTATCTGATCCAATTGTTTATAACGTCTAACTAATTGTTTTGGATAAGTAAGTAGCTGGTTTATTTTTGTTTAGGACTTCACATAGTGAGGTACTCATTCACAGTTGTTTATTTACCTTTATTATGACTTCAGTTTATAGACTACGCAGGCAGATTGTTAAACAAACTCGACGTAAATAAACTTAGACCTCTTTAGTTATGGTAGTTAAATAAATCTCACTTGGATCGTAATAGTTCGAGCTGTTATAGCATCGGTTGCTAACTCGCCGGAGGCGTTGCCAAAAATGTTGTGCAGCTGCTTCAATTATAGGCTCATAAAGTCTATGGTTATCGCATCATGCCTTTAGGATATGTTACGGTACATGTGGAACAAATAAGCTATCAAATAGGCTAATGCTTATACTGCTTATTACTACAGAATTGAAGTAACAATGGAGTACAATTTTGTAGAAATTGACAATACAATTGGTGTCCCAAAAGCAAAAGTAGGTACATACTTTGTTCGTCTCTCACAAATAAATCTAAAATTACCTAATGGAATAATCGGTTTTGCACAAGGTATTTTCCCTCGACTAATCGAAAAACTTCCTCCATTGTTACTAGTAAGTAGGCCTCGATAAAACCTAACCGTTGTTCGATATCTAGAAACATACCTACCTGTTAGTTATGCGATCCCACGATGTTACTGTTCTCTCCATGCATTCCCATAGCCTACTAAATACTACAATGCGACTATATGCTGTAGTTCTACTTATTATACTGCGAATATTAGCATGAAGCGCGGCCAGAGCCACTGCTGTCATGTTTCTAGGATATCGCGCAAACTCTAACCACTTAGCATATGCATAAGCGTGTGTTGAATGTTCACATGTTGGAAGAAGGAACGTAACTTTTAGCACTCGGTCCGTTCGTAGTTTGCATAATGTTATATTCAACTTTTCTTGGCAACTTTACAAAACCGTCATATTTGAAGTTACCTGCGTTTTATACTTAATCCTACCAATGCCTGTGACTTATAGGTAACGCCACCAGAGTTGAGGCCACGCACACAACCACATCTCATGTAATGACAGCAAGATTATGACGTTGTGTTGATGTTTAACGACAACACAACCTCAAAATCCCGCTGTCATTACATGAGATGTGGTTGTGTGCGTGGCCTCAACTCTGGTGGCGTTACCTATACTACTTAGTTTCATGCTTATGTTCCTCATGAATCCCTACCCCATTTAAGGAAAGGTATTTCTGAACTGGTAGAGAAACTCAAGTTTTAATTTGAAAAATTTTCAGCTATCGCATTTCTGCCAATTACACAATGTCAATGTTTTATTTTATCTGTAATATAATAAGTATGTATAATAAAATAACATTATAGGCATAACTCTACAGGAAAGCTTCACGTGACAGAAACGAGTTGCGTGACAAATATACAATGTGTCCGTCGCAAATAGACACAATGCCATGGTATGGGTAGCCCTAGCATCCCTCGCCTTGACACAATGCCATTTGCTATTGTCCTACTAAGCAACAATGCGTTCAGAGAAAGACTTGCGGAGGGTTTGAACTAGTCAAGTGTTATTGAAAAATAACAATACGAACCAAGAGGATGCAGTGCAGTGCAGTTATTGCAAGGACACATTGTAAATCAACATTGTCATAATCGTTACATGTTAAAAATAACTGACAATGAGTCAAACTTAAACGAAACGCTTGATCGACATCAAACATGTAACTAAAATTTGAATTATCCAATCTACTGACATTTTATATTTATTCGACAGTCTAGCAAAACTCAGAGAGTATCCTCAATGGCGACAAAACATTAAACATGAAGCATTTATAATGGAACATGTGATATCGCTATCTGCGCTGTCAGCTGGTAACGGACGGCTGCATCGCATCGTTGCAACATATGCATTTTTTTCAACCACGTGACCTACTGATCGCGATCAACTTACATAGGCTGTTTCTATTTGCATAATGTGCATATGGAAGGTTTGCTGAGGGTTTTTACTCTAGGTACTGAATGTTGAATAGAAGTTCTACTCGTAATTGTAGATTATGAAAATAGGAAAGGGAAGTTTTAGTATACAATACAAATATTCTTTATTGATCACCAAAAACAGTACAGTAACATTACAAAAATAAAAATTCAGGTAGACAAGAATTCAAAAAAATTCAGGAATATTTCAGGAAATTTAGGAATTTAGGAATTCAGGTAGGTTAGTATCTATATTATCTCTGCCGGTATACGTGCCACTGCTGGATACAGAAGAATGAGAGAGCTTGGGTAGTGCCCACACTGCAAATGTAATTTAACACATAAATTCCGACAAATTTAAGAGTGCGAGCCCGGGGTTTGAACACAATGATCCTCTGCTTACGAGCCCATAGGTTGTTTCTATGCTACCAACAAACCACTATGCTACCATGAATGAATATTATATGAAATGATAGAGTATTATCTACATAATATAAGGGGGGAAATGCAAAACAAAATATCATACAATGTACTTTAGTCTTACTTAACAATACATTTTGACCTTACGGTATTATTATGTAGCGTGATCCAACGTTTAAATAAGATTAAATGAATCAGTTGGCATTCTACCGCAAAACAAGAAAAAATATCATGCACTTTGGATAAAGACGAGTGCGTATATTTTATTTTATTTTACATACGTATGTATAATTACAATCCTTCGAAAAGAAGCAAGGTTTCTGTTTCATAATCAAAAATCCTCTTATCTGTTTTTTCTTTTTCGTATCTCATCAGAAACTTTTCCACCTACCAGTATAGCCTTGTGTAAACACACTAATGCCTTTACTACCAACATCACTTTAACTATAAGAACTCGCTACACATGTTCCTTGAGAACTGCTTCAACTTTGTTGCTAACACCTTGTCAGTTCGAGGAAATGTTGTTCGAAAGTATATCTAGAAACAGTGTGAATATGGCATATTCCATGGAAATCTGCGATTAAACTATGTTTTCTATTTTAACGTAACAACAAGAGCCAAAGGTGCAAGGGAACGCGAAATAGAACTATTACGTTCCCACATTTTACGAGTATACCTTTCTTGCCATGAACGTTCTTATAGGGTACTTATACACATGCAAATATTAGTGAGCACGCAGATTATACTCACATAGTAGGTGGAGAACGAATTTGGTAGGCGAGTGTAGACTTCTTGCTTATTTATTCACTCGAGGCAAAGGCAAATTCAGTTCTTGTCGGAAGTCATCCCCATCCCCTGACTCGTTCGGAACATTAATCTGAATTCAGGTCGTTGATCATGTTTGATCGCTTTTAGATCATTGGCACAAGATTCTCGTTTTTGCTTTATCATTTACCTAGTCTAATAATGGAAATGTATCCAACAGCCTCGCCATAATGTTGGCAGGGCGGGCCTCGAATCAATCACGAGGTACTTTCAGTAAGTGATATTCTGCTAAGCGATTCCTTTGCTGGAAGACTTAAAAAAGATCTTCAGTTTAATTATTTTTCCTGCTCTGCTTTTATCCAGACTTCGTTATTTTTTGCGCATTCTGTCCCGTTATTGAGAAGCAATTAACAAGATTCTAAGGGTGTCGTTAAATTGTTATGCTCTTTGTTTTTTCAGTTATCATTAATCGTTGATTTCCTTGTTAAGTGTATTGATTTGTTGACTTAAAAAAGCTGGAATTTCGAAAGTAAAAGCTTGCTTGTTAACGAGCTTAGTGATTAAAATTTACAGTTCTATCTGTATCCGGTCGACTAAAATTTACCTGTAGAAGTTCTTTATGCCTCAAACCTACATCATGATAGCTAGATTAGCTAGAAATGGAAAGTATTGTTTAAGTAGGCATATTTTTTTTACTTTAAATTCACCCTAGTGAGATGTTCTTAGCAAATCGATAAATGTATTATGCGATTGACGATAGGTAAGTATACTTAAATAAGCAGATGCTCAAAAAATCTTAAAATCAAACTAAGCTACGGCCACGCAATACGACTAATCGGTAAGTGATGTTCAGTCAATCGTTTTAAAGAGCACACTTAATAGTTTATTGTCTCAAAGAGAAAATAAAGACTGTACAGTACCATCATATTAAAGATTTCTTGTACTACATAATGGTATCATTAGTGACGATAAGAATGGTGCAGCGTATTGCTCTAAGGAGTAATTTGTACATTATCGTTCTGCTCTAATAGATGCAGAATGAAATTATAGAAAGCTGGTATACTTCTCTTGGGTGTTGTATGTGAATTGTCTTTTAATAAGATTAGCGGTTTACCTAATTATTTAATAAGTAACTACGTAGGTGAGTATGTTTCCTTTAACGCGAAAGATAGACAAGGTGCTTAAAACTTTGTGGAAGGAACATAAGGCATTGAACTGCTAAAATATGATGGACACATCAAAATCCAGTTGGAATTGAACGGAGTGTGGTGTCTTCATAGTACCGTAGTAAAATTAATGTTTACTTGCTAGCATCGACAAAGACGAACTCTGGACGCCTTATTTTAATCAAACGAGTCTGTCAACACATCTCACTAATATCTCATATATTATGTACTCATATGAGTCCGGCCAGTTCCTACTACTGCCGTAACCTTAAACGTCGCTGCCCCAACTCAGGTCCTTGTTAGAACGATTGGTTTGCAAAAATTTTAACTTTAGGCATGCAAAAGTAGTCTTGTAGATTCATAGACATCACTGCCTGACCTAAGTTGGTTGGCAGAATGATTTTCTTGCAAAAATGCTAACATTAGGCGTCCAGAACCTGTCTGATCTATGCTTGCCAGCAAACAATAGAAGATTTATTTTTTCAAAACTTTGTATCCGCTAGAGGATTCCTTATTAAAAATCTCAACTTAACTCGTTTGTAACTTAATTAGCTAAAAAATAAATCTGTAATATTTCAACCAAATTTTTGTGGTCATGTCACCATGATTATATTAAGTAGATGACTTAACATTAATGGGTACATTTAGTTACTTCACTCTCGTAATGACCATTTACGACATAACGATATCGTTATCTCACCTTGAAATAGGAAAATATAGCAAATACTTTAAACTAATGACCTCCAAGAATCAAGACAAATTTCTCTTGAGGAGTTACCGTTAACCTCTATTGCATACTTCTAACCTATACACTCACTTCATTCAGCTTAAGAGTACTCTGGCGTTCATCAATCAGTTTTCTTATCTTCGTGACATGCACACATGAAGCTTATATGTACGAGTATGAGTGTTAAAAGCTATTTAGCAACTGTCTTGTCACAAACAATGGCTAAAATTAGACAGTTCTAGTTTCGACTTCAAATTGCCTTATTGTATGTAGTGGTATATGTCTTTGAGGCCAGGTATAACGTGTGGCCACACGACGCAGGCAAACGCATCCGACCGTGGACCATGTAAGGTCACCACAGTTGCTGTTTTTACGAGACTATGGAGATAGCTTTTTACGCAATGCTTTGTATGGTGTTGTTATTGTTACCATACTTGACATAATCATAAAGCTCTTTCAAATGACCAGTTGTAAACATTTCTCAGCGGTTCGGTCTGAAGTGTAAGACGTAACTTGAATCTATATTGCGTTTAGCAAAATCAGATTTGCGAACAACTTATCTACAGCGTGTTCTTCGTCGATAATTTAATCCATTGGCTTAAACTGCTGGGCCAAAGCAAAATGTCATTTACAGTGTAGCTGACACCGTCTTAGACAGAGGCCTGCCGTTCGTTCCCCATTTTTCCGGGCAATAAAATTTTCCGAGTGGGTATTAAAGCAAATTAGGTTAAGTTACTAGGAAACCTATACCCACCCACTACTAATGGCTTGACCCGCTTGGCGTTTTTCCAGTTCTACTATCTTTGTTAAGTACACGACATGACATTTTGATAAATTCAAGTAACAGCGTTTCCAACTTTTATGTCGTTTCAACAGTTCTTACTTAGATTTGCTGATCTACTTAAGTACCTATTTATTTAACGTTTTGAGCTCTCCATCTTTTTAATCTAGCTCGTATTTTAGCATACTAAAGGACCTACAATTTATGTTATAACTTGATGGTGTTTCGAAGATTTTCTACTACATCTTCATCATTATAATAATATTACGAATTTTCAAAAGTGTCGCAACATTCTGTTCAGAATTTTAGCACTGACAAAATTGTACGCTACTTCTAAAACTTTACTTTAATTTTTTCATTTCTATTTTTTCTCATCATCCATCACATAGTGCATTTCAGTTGTTGATCAACCAACAGTATTATATTTATCGTCTAGTCAATGCGACTACATTACATGTAATAGTGTAAGTAAGAGTTACAAATTTGGATCTGGGCGGTAAATAGGTTAACTGTCGACTGTACACTTCCAAGTGTTTTGTATTTTAAGGTCAATGATCTGTTATTAATGCAGCTGTAAGTCCACACTCTTAACGGGCACTATGGTCACCCCACAAATTATAATAGCTAGTCCGGGGTTGCTCGCACCGTGACGCTTCGCTGAGCCAGAGTGCACTGACAGACTTGCGTACTTTTCCAACAGTACCAAGTCTGCCGACATTAAGTTCTATCACACGTTATGCTGCTTCAGACTTTTAATTTCTATTAAAATTGCTAGGAAATGGTTGCATACTAACGCAAGGAACGTGCTTTTTACGTTTTGTTCCACATGAGAAATACGGGACAACTCCACCGCCATATTACTCCATTCAGAATACTTTCTGTGTTCCATAGTGCAAATTTTGCTTCTTAATGAATTCTTCAGCACATTTTTTCATTTGAGGGTAAGGCCGCGGAGCGTTTCAACCGCTGCACTTATATGTAACGATTGTTGTACATTGTAAGTAAAAAGATTCATAAAGTACGAAAGAAAATACGGAAAGATGACTTACTTAGTCATCCATAGATGGGGTTTAGTTTCCATCTAACTAAATTGTAAAACTCAGTGCAATTTTCACTTTATTTACCAGTAATTTGTTACATAAAAGTACTGGCGGTCGAGACGCTCCGCGGCAATGATCTTATATGTTAGTATTTGTAAGCTCACTGCTCCGCGGCCTTACCCATGAATATTTGTAACTACGAAATGTTTAACTGTATTGTCTGTATTCATCTAGGCTAACTTCCTTTCTTTGCGATTCAAATTCCAGCAAACATATTATCTTAACGAGTTCACAAATTAGGCAATTATTCCGCAGCACGACATCAATTTAATAGTCCTTTCCAATCGTCACTAATTACAAGCAATTTCGTCTGTTCACTTCAGTTATAGTGCTTCCTTATGAATGTTTAATTACCCCCATATCACAGGTGAGGAACGTAATAGGCCTCTTGCCTCTCAATAAGTATTGTTTTCATTTTATTTGGAACAATTCCAAGTCAGTTCGGAATCAATTTGTGCCTAGTTAAACATCAAAATTTCAGCATTCTTGCAAGAAAACCCTATAAAGGCTATCTGAATATTTGTAAGATACTTAGCAAGGGGAAATGAGAAAAAGTTTCTCACTTAGCGTCCGCAAAACCTTTGGTAAAGATTTGCGAAGTTATCTGTTCAAAAGGATGATGTTGAATGTTGATACTGGTTGCTAGGATAGCCTTTTTATTGGTCTCCATCTTTCTGTTGCCACGATGTTATTAAAGAGATCATAAATTATGTTGTACGAGAGGCATGATTTATGTCATTTCGAAGATTAAGCAATAATAGTATCCGTTACATATTCTCGAACACCAGTTTGTTTGTTTACAATAAAAGTAGTGGTGGTGTTCTGGTACAGGTAAAAATAGTATCTACAAGCAGAAAATAATATACTTGTAAAATTAAGAGAAAATACCAAAGTAACTTGCTAAAAAGGTTAATTTGCTAAACTTCGCATTTACTTTTGCAAAGAAGTAGGTAAATGAACTATGTTCTTCAATAACATTTAGTAGCAAATCATCATATAATCACAAAAGTAACACACGTCATCAGATCATGTAACATCAGAAATCAAAAGATAATTATAAACGCAACGAGCTCGAGAAAGGTTTAAATCAACATTCAATGACGATAAGTGTAAAAGCTTGCGTAACCGGGTTGGCTCCAAAACTGCAGTGTCAGGGAAAAGTAGTGGTCGCATGATGCACAAGTTTAATTAGAAAATGTGTTCGTGATAGAAATTGAAATGCTTTCGTTTATAAATTTAAGCGAAATGCTTTGAGAAAGCCGTCAACCTATTCTAATCAAAGTGATTAATTGCACTACCTATTCGCTATTCTATAAACAAGACATGAGTTTTAGTTGTTCTAGTGCAGCGGTTCTCAATCTTTTTTGGTGACGGAACCCTTTTGGAAAGCGAAATACTTGACGGAACCCTACAATAAAACAATAGTTTTTACAAGTGTATTCTTTATTAACAGGCGTCAGAACGGCCGACCAGAGAGAGGTGTTTTGAATTTTTTTTCAATTCTTGCGGAACCCATACAGGGGTACCGCGGAACACACTTTGAGTATGGCTGTTCTAGTGAAAGAAAATCAAATGTTTGGATGGAATTTGATTCCAGAACGTTCCTCTTGGCTAAATGGCTACCATCACATAAAAATGAAAAGAATAAAAATATGATATGTGACGATAAATACAACGAACTATCGCAATTTCTTAACTTAGATGCAATTATTGCCACCTCCATCTTGCAATAATCGATCTCGACATCGTAAGATGCCAAAAATTGCATGTAAATACAATTTTTGGCTGAAATGAATCGAATGACTCTTTCTTTTACAGAAATTGATTCCAGTAATAATTGAATAGTATTTATGAGGATGGGCTAATCACGTAATCGTGTATAGGTACTATAGTTTATTTAACTCCTATAGGTACCTACTCAAAATACCAACTTACGTTGCCCTTTTTGTTTTACATTGTACTTATTAATTATTGCAATAATATTGAGCCGGAAGGGCAAGGTGAATATACGATAACATTAACACGTAATGGTTTTTACTCTGAACACCATGTTAAATTAACTTCCGGATAATCGTGTTATCTTTAATTAGATGTTGACGGCTACTGATCGAAAGTTACTTACGATATATGATACTGTTTGACTGCCAAGCAGTGATGAGGTGCAGTTTATTTACTGATCCAGAAAATGTTTTTCTAGTTTGAAGGTATTCGAATACTATCCCCTTTTTAGGTGCACTATAGTTGACCAAGAAATTATAACATCAAAGGATATTTTCACTTACACTGCACACATTATTGTTTTTATTCTGATAAAGGACTTACTTGATCGAATTTACGTAAGTACAAAGAACTCCTTCGGCGTAGAAGCTAAACTAAAAGCTATAACGAATACTTACTTTACTACGCGCAGTATCAATATTTTATGATCAGTTTTATTGTCATAGAGATCTTAAATTGTGTTAAATCGTAGTGAGCAGCTTTAGAAAGGATTATTTCCAAGTTTCACAACCAACAAGATTGATTTCTCTAGTGAATCATAGTTTGTTAAAAAGAAATACTTGCCTCACTTCAATCACAAGATCCTGCCGTCCCATTTAGAGAAAGTGGGCAAAGAGGGAATTGCTAAAGTTAATATAGGTACCCAGTTTGTTTCTACAATAATGTTGCCAGGTTCAACCGCAATGGAATGGCAGCCATCGCTCAGGTCAGGTCATTTGTATCCATAATACTGAGTATTTGTCTCAGGTCATGGTGATTTGTCTTACTCTGCTGTCTCTCATTTTATTCTGCTACAAAAGTAATTTCCAGCAGATGGATTGACATAAAAAGTGAGTAAAAGTGAGCGTCGGGGCATTCTGTAATCGATCACAAAGATTTGGTAAAAAAAAATCAAAGATGTTTAAAGATCTGTAGTAAAATTCAGTCGTCTAGAACTAGGCGGTTTACTACATACTATCCATATATGGAGGAGATAAGTATAGATATGTATATAAAGACAAGAGTTTTTTTTGCTAATAATGGTATTTGTTTGGTGGTGCTGAACCTTTCCTGTGCGAGTCTCACTCGTGCTTTTCCGGTTTTTTATTGGTCGATGCTCCATCCGTATCCCTATAGCCTTTATCAAGTAATACTGAACTACCCACGCTTTAGTTTTGGTATTTGGTACCTAATTAAACTCGCGTTTGATATCGTCGTCAAGTAATTTGTCAGACTAGCGTGGGTGGATGAGAAAACAAATTCTCTCATCTGATTTAGATTGAATTCGCTCGGGGTCAAGCAATTAGTCTTTCACTGAATTGTAGTCGGAATTAGACGCTTTGTTTGATGACTCAGTGAAGATAAATTTGAAATGGAAAATGAAATAAAAAGAGTACTTAGGTCGAAATTAAATGAAAAATAAAAAAAAATCCTTTTGCTACTCTTTACTATCATTTTATATATCCCGTGAGAACTATGCAATTTTTTGGGATAAAAACTATCCTGTGTCCTTTCCAGGGTCTCAAAGTATCTCCATACCAAATTTCATCTAAATCGGTTCAGGGGTTTAACCGTGAAGAAGTAACAGACAGATAGGTACACTTTCACATTTATAATATTAGATGGATGGATGGATTCTTCATGAAGAAGTATTTCGGAAAAAACCTGTTCTAATTTGTTATAAATTATTCACAGTGTTTTTAAGGGAAGTGTTGGAATACATACATGTGTAGGTACCAGGGCTGGGCAAAATACATGATTTGCTTTAATTAAAATACAAATTACAAAATACTATCTCGCATGTATTTAAAATACGAAATACAAAATACTTTTAAGTCGGGTATTTGAAATATAAAATACAAAATACAGTATTTCAGGTATTTTTATTTAAAATACAAAATACAAATTACAAAATACTCTTTAAACATGAAACTACCGTGAGGTCGTGAGACTCACTCATAGTGAAACTACAGATTATGGTCCGAGAGCTGGCACCAATTTTTGGGTAGGTGTTTGAGGCAAGCTGAAAACTTGTCACATACTTCTTCTATTATACCCCAACACGAAACTGCAGACCTGGCTGGTGAGTAGCGGGGCTAAATGAAACCATGAATTTTAATTTTTTTTTGGTTCCAAAAATATATTTAGGCAATATGCAATTTATATATGTTGTAGTTTAATGTTTAAAGAATAAAAAAAATAATAAGACAGACGATTTAGTCGGGGCTTTAATATTGCCAGGCGCGTGCAAACATATTTTTCATAAAAATATAAAAAATGTATTTGAGGCAACTTGAAATTTTAATAGGGTTTTAGGGTTTTATTAGGGTATTAGGGTAAATGATATATCCGTGCGAGTGAGTATATTTGTTAGATCACCTGGCAGGTAGAAAGTCCCACCAAAATGACCTGTCTTTTTGAGAATCTTATTTTTTAGTTATAAATAATACCCTATTAAAATTTCAAGTTGCCTCAAATACATTTTTTATATTTTTTGAAAAATAAAAATATGTTCGCACGCGCCTGGTAATATAAAAGCCCCGAATAAATCGTCTGGCTTATTTTTTTTTTATTCTTTAAACATTAAACTACAACATATAAAAATTGCATATTGCCTCAAATATATTTTTGGAACCAAAAAAAAAAATTAAAAATTCATAGGTTCTTTTAGCCCCGCTACTCACCAGCCAGGTCTGCAGTTTTGTGTTGGAGTATAATAGGAGAAGTATGTGACAAGTTTTCAGCTTGCCTCAAACACCTACCCAAAAATTGGTGCCAGCTCTCCTACTATTACTCACGTTTCAAAACGAGTCGAGTTTAACTCGACAGTTTCGGGCTAATCCGTAACCCTTCCTCTAGGAAGAGCACGCTACGGCTGTGCCAAACGTGCACTCAAGTACGCTACGGCCTGAAATACCTATGTCGACTTAAACTAGTTTTGAGACGTGGGTAATCCGTATTATTTTACTAAAAATTATTCTCATGAAAGGAAACTAGGTACTTTTACTGATTAAAAGCAGAGTTTCCTTTCCTAAACACCAGACTTAAGTGTTATATGCCACTCATAGGGGAATGAATAAAGTCATGTCTACACCGGTGCGTTTTCATGTTCAACTTAAGATCGCTAAATGAAATCTAAATGTATTTTGTTCAAATGTATTTTGAAGTCATAAGTATTTGAAATACTAACTACAAAATACCTTAGCATCAGGTATTTGAAATACGAATTACAAATTACATTTTCAGCGGGTAATTGAAATACAAATACTAAATACGTATTTGTATTTCAATTACGTATTTCAATTACAAGTAATTCAAATACTGCCCAGCCCTGGTAGGTACGTACATGTGGGTAGGTAAGTATTTCAATTTGAACATGTGTAGTTAATTAGATGCCTATTTACTGCTCAAAAAAGTTCTTAATTACTACGTGTGTGGTATGAAATAATACTTACATGCCATTTTGTGACGGCGGCCATAATGTATTTACAAAGATACTGATTAAAAGTGAAGGTGTAAAGAAAGGTGGATACCAAATTTCAAATCTATCGGTTTTCAGGAAATGGATAAATTTCAATTGCTTACTACCTAGATTAAATCAACATAAGCAAGCTAAATAAAACCGTTTCAAAATGAGAATGTTTTTATACGAGCAGCAGCTAATTTAGTTATTTTAGGTGGATCTTATTTCGAAATAAGGAATTCAAAACTTCTGAGAAACAAATAACTCCAGAAAAGAGTTTTATGGCTTTATCCGTTTCTATTTACGAGGTCTCATAGCAATAATAATATAGCCCGTAGTCCTAAATAAACAGTATACCCACTTTTATATCATGTTTTTGATGTTGAAATATTATGAGGTAATCTCATTTATCCTCCAAAGGTTTGTATTCCGTATTCGATCAGGCAAACGTTTTATGTAACGAATGTTTTATTTATTTCGCTACCTCAGGTAATATTGCACAAACACAGTAGGTAAATATATCTTTTCGTTCATGGATTTTCTTTGATGAAGAATCGTATGGGAATGACAGTATGCAGATACAAATGTCAAGTCCTAAACGTACAACAACAGTAGTTCATACAACTTTACTGCGTTATTAAGTATGAACGGCTGTGTGTTTAAGGCCCTGGCTGGATGGAAGTTAAGTACGGTCGACCAAGAAAGTGGTCTACCAGTTTTGGCAAAAGTTTCTGTGACATCTAAATATCCCTAAGTCACTGTCATCATGTTATTGCAAGGGAAAATCGACCTCGTTGTATCATGACGTGTAAATGAACTTCGACCGTAGGGGGGTAGACCATATTTTTGGCCGACTGTACCTAAATGCTTTTATGCGTTTGACGGTATAGTATAAGTTGGCAGCCGACTGCACGCAGCAGCAGCAGACGACGTGTCGCTAGCTACGCCAACTTATACCTTCAATGAAATTCCCTCCGTAGCTAGCGACACGTCGTCTGCTGCTGCTGCGTGCAGTCGGCTTTCAACTTATACCTTTATGCTGGCACTACACGATGGGCCATCGCGATGGTCCACTATGATGGGCCAGCGTGTGAAAGGCGTAGTGGTGTCGCATGGCTTATGGCGCGTGCGATGGTCGTGGGATGGCGTCGGTGTCGGTTTTTGGCCACACGTCAAAGAGATTAATAAGATCACAACTGAACATCGTTATCGTGTAGATGCGTTGCAGCCATCGCACCGACATTTTAACGGCCCATCGTGTAGAGGAGCTATGAGACACTGAACGAAAATCTAGCGGAAGTTTGGATTTTTTGTATTTGTAATGGTATGCAGTTCTGTCACAGTTGAAAACACAAATGACAAGAAGCGAAATTCGGTTACACAAGCCTAAAACTAAGAGTGAACAGGCTTTATCGATTCACTGCCTCTAAAGATATACGTATGTGTACAGTAACCATATGCCCGGAGGCGTTTCGGTTCACTGATGGTCGGACAGTGACTCATAGTTCTAATCTGCCGGGCCGTTCGCCGGCCACGTCTCTGATTGTAACCTGATTCACAACAAAGATTGCCTCTATCTACGAGTATACTCGGACGCTCACCATCTATTTGACCTTAGTCTGAGAGAGACAAAGCTTTATGTAGACTACAACTCCTTACTCGAAATTATTCATGTCACACATCTCGGCCTAGTCCCACTGCATGTCACAGACCTCTCAGAATGAGATAGCTTTGGGCTGTAGTTCCCATGCGGACCCAGTGCAGATTGGGAACTTCACACACCGTTGAATTTCTTCGCAGGTGTATGCAGGTTCTCTCTCGATGTATTCCTTTACCGTAAAGCTCATGGTTAATTTTCAAATGTAATTTCACTAAATTCCGAATAACTCGAGAGGAGTGAGCCCGGGTTTGGACCCACGACCCTCTGCTGGAGAGGCCATAGATCAAACCACTAGGCCACCACGCCTTATTACTTGAAATAATTGGGCTCTAGATTTATTCAGCTTCCGTGGAATAAAAAAAGCCAGCCCTTTACCTCGTGGGAACAGTGAGAAGGATCCAGGGGGGTAGCTAGCCCCGACATCATCTGAGTTCTTCTGATGTTGTGTTATTTTCTAGTGTTAATTAGCTACAATATGGTCCTTGCTAAATCACCCTTAGTGCGGTCAAGCCCATCTCAAACAGAAATCCTGGATGTGCCGCTACTGCCGCTGCATGGGAATCTCGGAATATCCCTCCTAGGTGTTTCATATTCCTTGGATCATCTATTGAAGATAAAAAAGGCCTTATCGCGAGTGAGCAAAGTAATTGTTTCAGTTCATTAAACGTCCTGAGTGTTGACTGTGCTGAACAATTTAAAGCTTTCCCATTTATTTAACTTTGAACTTTTAAATCCTAAATGTTACTCCTGTTCTTTAGTTTCGCTTCGCTTAACGGAAGTGACGTGTAGCTTATTTCCGTCTAAAAATGTCATGTGTTTTTTGATTGCCGTACGAACGAAATTTTGATGTCTGTCTAGATTTATCATTCGTGTAAATAAGCAAAGTAAAATGTATTCGTACGAATGACTCGATGTCATCTAAATATAGAGTACTAGCTTTTGCCCGCGACTTCGTACGCGAAGACAATAACGTTAGAGATGTTTGCATGAAATTTGGCACACAGGTAGTTTATTACGTGGATTAACATAGGGTAATGCCAGGAAAATGTAAAGTTCCCACGGAATTTGAATAAGTGAATTCTAAAGCCGGCAAGCCGCGGTGGCCTAGTGGTTTGACCTATGGTCTCTTAAGCAGAGGGTCATGGGTTTGAGCACGGGCTTGGACCTCTTGAGTTATTCCGAATTCGTGTGCTAAATTACGCTTGAAGTTTACCATGAGCTTTACAGTGAAGGAAAACATCGCGAGAAAAGCTGCACACACCTGAGAAGAAATTCAATGGTATACACCCGCACTGTACAAATCGCACTGGGCCCAAGTGGGAACTACGGCCCAGGTACTCTCGTTCTGGGAGGTGGCTTGATTGAAACAACAACATTCTAACCCGGGAAAGTGCAAAGTACAGCATAGGTACCGTGGAATAGAAATACTAACTGTCAAAACATTTTGGAAATCAGAGACAGTGTAGCTTTTTATTAGTGAAATAATTTTAAAAATCAGCCCCCACGTTCAATTCACTTATTTCTATCCCGTGGGAATTTTGCATTTTCCCGTAGAAAAGTAGCCTATGTCAATCAGGGATATTGTAGCTTTCAAATTGTAAAATATTTTTTAAAATTAGCCCCAAAGTTGAATTCAGTTTTTTCTATCCCGTGGGAATTTTGTATTTTCCCGAAGAAAATGTAGCCTATGTCAATTGGGGATAGTCATATCATATTATATGAAAGAATTTTTAAAATCAGTGCCAAAGTTGAATTGACTTATTTCTATCCCGTGGGAATTTTGCATTTTCCCGGAAAAAAGTACACTGTGTCAATCAAGGATATTGTAGCTTACTATTGGTGAAAGAATTTTTAAAATCAGCCTCAAAGATTGATTTCAAATTTTTCTATCCCGTGGGAATTTTGAATTTTCCCGAATAAAAAGTAGCCTTTGTCAAACGGGAATAGTCCTATCACATAATGTGTAAGAATTTTTAAAATCAGCCTCGTAATTGAGTTAATTTATTTCTATCCCGTGGGAATTTTGCATTTTCCTGGATAAAAAGTAACCTAAGTCAATCAAGGATAGTGTAGCTTTCTAATTCTGAAAGAATTTTTAAAATCGGCGCAATAGTTTCAGGGATTCCGCTACAAACAAATAAACAAAGAAAGTTGAGATATTTCCCTATCCCGTGGGAATTTCGAAAAATCCTTCCTCTCACCTCGCACCTCTACAATACTCAAGGTACATGTGTGCCAAATTTCAAGTCTCTAGCCCCAGTAGTTTAGGCTGTGCGTTGTCTGTCAGTCAGTCAGTCAGTCAGTCACGGTACTGTTTTATAAAAGAAGATCGTAACGCGAATATGGTTTCCTATTGAGACGCTTTGCATCAAAAACTTAAGTAGAGACTCTAAACTCAATAAGTACTTACATTCGAACCCAAAACTTTCCGTTTTGCTTGCTTTGAATGCTGAATTCCACAAACCAACAATTTCGTAATAAAGTAATATAAATTCGTAACAGAAGACTAACCGAAGCAGACGCGTGCCTTTCATAAAGAATTTTAATTTAATTTTCGTTCTTTCCTTTTGACTTTAATTGCATTATGAAATAATTGAGCGTAAGTATAAATAATTGCGTAGTTAAAATACCTACTTTATCCTACATAATGTTGGAATTTAATGTCAAAATCTCAATTTTTAAATGAAAATTTAACATGCTTGTGTCAAGTTTACAGCAAATTCCGGGACTTTATTTATTCACTGCGATGCTTTATGATAACGGTGTAAATTTTAGCTACAACCTCGAAGATAAAAAGATATAAGAATGAGAAGGTAAAGAATAAGCGTTAACGCGCTAATACGAATAATAGTCTCCTAAAATATGTGGTGTTGAAATGTCACTAGAAGAATCCATGTCAATTCATTAATTTTCAATGTAGACAGCATCTAGACGGCAGATTCAGCGATTTTTACAGTAATTATTAATCTGCTTTTTTTCCGTTGAGAGATTAATTCACCTAAATTTTTGTCCTACACATTTTCGATAAGCCAGAAGTCTCTCAACAATCAACTAATAACTGCTATTGCACAAATGACTACAGGCACTGGCGATCGGTCAGTCGGACTATGTTCTGCACTAAATGTTTAAACAATAGGCGCATTACACTGTTAGTGGCTTTTTAATTATCTGCGAGATTTATTTTACATACTTATACTTATGTATGCATATCGCGAGGCCCTATGATAGCCTAGTGGACTGCAAATTAAAGATTTTTAATTGACCAAAAAAATAATCTTTTGAGGCGCGAGGCCCCTCAGACCGCGAGGCCATGGGCAAAGGGCCCCTTCACCCACGCATGGCTACGCCACTATAAATAATACTCTTACTAAGTAGTACAGCAATAATATGAACTGGCTACTTTACTGTTGTCAGGGCGTCCACACTCGTAGGTCCGTGGTTTGTTGAATCGACACCTTGGCAATGTGTTAGATATAAAGAAAATGAAATTAGTTTATCTTCATTTATCTGCAATTCGACGGCCAGCCATGATCAATCAGATGCAAGTTTTTGTGATGCCAAAATGCTACGTTGCTGCCATATCATACTCGTGCTTGCGGCCTTACGTATTAGGCAACTACTTATCGTACGATAATGATATAGGTACCTATGCCTTGAAACTGTACGCAAATCTTTCAAAATCGCCTTATTTGCCAATTTTATTTTACCATCTCTTGTATTTAGCGCCTTGGGTGCTCTAATCTTATTTAAATTCCAAATCGATTCAGTTTTTTCCAAAGAATCCATTACTGCTATGTCCAGAGGTTATATTGTAAAAGCAATTTAAACCTCCCAAGTTTTTATTGGATCTTTGCTCGTTGGTCACTTCGCGTGAATTTTTTGCTACCGTTCAGGTCGTTAGAAGTCACGTCGTCAAATCGCCTAGAGTTAAAATTCGTTCTCAACTTTAATGCTATAGCGAAAGAGAGCGTTCAATTTAAATGTCCGAAGTGAACGGACTTATCGTTTTTTTTATGCACGAATTATCGTAAATCGTAACGCCTTTAACGATATCGAATAGCCCGGTTCAGTGGAGCTTTGGAAAGTATTTTTGGTATAATGCTTTTAAGGAGATCCAGACATTGGGCATAAAATTTGTGCAAAACGTGAAAGAATGAAATAAGATTGATTTCTTCAATACTTTCAAAGAAAACGCGGTAACGGTAAATCTTACCTAGTATTTCGTAAAAGACAAGATGATGGTAAAGTTAAATGTAGTGAAGCATCACGAGTTACGAATAAAAAAAAATGCATACAGCACTCAACGCTAAGTTGACACACATTGCCAGCCTTGCATAAATCACACAAATAAAATAAACATACGACTCACAGTTAAATAAATACAGAAGCCATCTTGTCAATGCGTCGTTACTCGTATCGTTGCGTTGGACACAATAATGTGAACATGTTAAGAGACAATTGTTTTGTCATCAATTGGTAACAAGGACGGAGTCATTGAACAAGTGTACACAGATGAAGTAACCTTTAAATTAACTGAAAAAGTAATTACAATAAATGTAAAAAAGACTCAAATAGAGAAGAAGCTTACAATTAATACTTAGACAAAAACTTGTTGCTGCAGTGGCAATGACCGAGGGATCTTTACCACAGAATATAACTTTACTTCAAAACTAGCTTTTGCCCGCGGCTTCGCTCGCGTGTACCATGAGTATTCCAAAGAACCAAGATATCAAGCAAGCAAGCATACAGGCAAGCAAGCAAGCACGCAAGCATGCAAGCAAGCATGCATGCACGCAAGCAAGCAAGCAAGCGTGCAAGAAAGTGTGCAAGTATAAGCGTGCAAGCAAGCCCGACTAAACTTCAGGTAGATACGGTCCTTTACAGTATTTCTATATATACAATGTTTTTCACTAATTCAGAAGCGGGCACTAAAATAACCAGGCTCGTTAATAATATTATAAAACCACTTATTACTTTCCCCTGTCCTGCATTAGGTATAATTCAATGTTTTCTGACCTTCTACGGAAACTTGAGTAACTGGAAGCGCTGTATACCTACTTCGCATTGATATTATACTACTAAACCTAACCGTTAAGGAGTTATACCTTCCATCATCAGCTCATCTGAATAACCAGAAATAATACAAATAAAGGTCTATATATGCATATGATATTTAAAGAAACTTCCTATAACTCCTAACCGTTATGGAGTTTAACCTTCCATCATCAGCTCATCAACATAAGATGATGTCTCCCAGACGCAAACACTTAAATAGCTTGAGAAAACGTAAAACGTAATGCGTGCCTACAAAATTTGAGGGTTGCCCTCGATTTCCCTGAGATCCCGTCATCAGATCCTGGTTTGGTGACAATGCGACCATCTCAGGAGTATATTATATTCTTTCGAAAAAAAAAAAAATTTAAAATCGGTCCACAATTGACCGAGAAATCGGTGAACATACCTACATAAAAAAATACATAAAGTAGAAAGCATAACTTCCTCCTCTTTTTGAAATCGGTTAAAGAGCCCTTTGTGGCCTAGTTACAGTATAAACTTATAAATTTTGAAATTTTAGTTTTCTACAACCAGTAAAACGCAAAATCCCGTTTTTCCCGTTCCCGTGAAAATTTCGGGAAATGCTTTCTTAATGCTCCCCTACACTCCCCAAGGAACCCACTTGCCAAATTTTAGCTTTCTATGACCAGTAAAACGAAAAATCCCGTTCTTCCCGTTCCCGTGAGAATTTTGAAAAGTCCATTCTCAATGCTCCTTTTCACTCCCCAAGCAACCTAAATGCCGAATTTCAGCTTTCTACGACCAGTAAAACGAAAAATTTCATTTTTTCCCGTTCCCGTGGGAATTTTCAGAAGTCCTCTCTTAATCCTCCTCTACACTCCCCAAGCAACCTACATGCCGAATTTCAACTTTCTACGACCAGTAAAACGAAAAATCCCGTTTTTCCCGTTCCACTGGGAATTTTGGAAAGTCCTCTCTTAATGCTCCTCTAAACTCCCCGAGCAACCTACATGCCGAATTTCAACTTTCTACGACCAGTAAGACGAAAAATCCCGTTTTTTCCCGTTCCCGTGGGAATTTTAAAAAGTCCTCTCTCAATGCTCCTCTACACTCCCCAAGCAACCTACATGCCGAATTACAACTTTCTACGACCAGTAAAACGAAAAATCCCGTTTTTTCCCGTTCCCGTGAGAATTTTGGAAAGTCCTCTCTCAAGGCTTCTTTACACTCCCCAAGCAACCTACATGCCGAATTTCAGTTTTCTACGACCAGAAAACGAAAAATCTCGTTTTTTTCCTTATCCCGTGGGAATTTCCGAAAATCCTTGAAACAGTTTTTTACTATTATAGTTACCTACTTTTGTGCCAAATTTGAAGAGTCTAATAATTACAGTTCATAGGATTCCGTTGAACTGAATATATAAATCCTGTTTTTTTCCTTATCCCGTGGGAATTTTGAAAAATCCTGAAATTAATGTAATACCTACTTGTGTATCAAATTTGAAGAGCGTGGTTATTATAGTTACAGAGATACGGTCACTCGGAATCGAACATATAAATCCCGTTTTTTCCCGTTCCCGTGGGAATTATAGAAATTCCTCTCTCAATTCTCCTCTTCACTCCCAAAGCAACTTACATGCCGAATTTTAGCTTTCTACGACCAGTAAAACGAAAAATCTCATTTTTTCCCGTTCCCGTGGGAATTTTCAGAAGTCCTCTCTTCATCCTCCTCTACACTCCCCAAGCAACCTACATGCCGAATTTTAACTTTCTACGACCAGTAAAACGAAAAATCCCGTTTTTCCCGTTCCAGTGGGAATTTTGGAAAGTCCTCTCTTAATGCTCCTCTAAACTCCCCGAGCAACCTACATGCCGAATTTCAACTTTCTACGACCAGTAAGATGAAAAATCCTGTTTTTTCCCGTTCCCGTGGGAATTTTGAAAAGTCCTCTCTCAATGCTCCTTTACACTCCCCAAGCAACCTACATGCCGAATTACAACTTTCTACGACCAGTAAAACGAAAAATCCCGTTTTTTCCCGTTCCCGTGGGAATTTTGGAAAGTCCTCTCTCAAGGCTTCTCTACACTCCCCAAGCAACCTACATGCCGAATTTCAGTTTTCTACGACCAGAAAACGAAAAATCTCGTTTTTTCCTTATCCCGTGGGAATTTCCGAAAATCCTTGAAACAGTTTTTTACTATTATAGTTACCTACTTTTATGCCAAATTTGAAGAGTCTAATAATTACAGTTCATAGGATTCCGTTGAACTGAATATATAAATCCTGTTTTTTTCCTTATCCCGTGGGAATTTTGAAAAATCCTGAAATTAATGTTTTAACTAATGTAATACCTACTTGTGTATCAAATTTGAAGAGCGTAGTTATTATAGTTACAGAGATACGGTCACTCGGAATCGAATATATAAATCCAGTTTTTTCCCGTTCCCGTGGGAATTTTAGAAATTCCTCTCTCAATGCTCCTCTACACTCCCCAAGCAACCTACATGCCGAATTTTAGCTTTCTACGACCAGTAAAACGAAAAATCCCGTTTATTCCTTATCCCGTGGGAATTTCCTAAAATCCTTAAAATTGTTTTTTACTATTATTATTAACTACTTCTATGCTAAATTTGAAGAGTCTAGTAATTATAGTTCATAGGATTCCGTTGAACTGAATATATAAATCCCGTGTTTTTCCTTATCCCGTAGGAATTTTGAAAAATCCTGAAATTGATGTTTTAACTAATGTAATACCTACTTGTGTATCAAATTTGAAGAGTCTAGTTATTATAGTTACAGAGATACGGTTACTCGGAATCCAATATATAAATCCCGTTTTTTCCCGTTCCCGTGGGAATTCCCGAAAATCCTTCCTTAGTGGATGCCTACATTGTATAAGGAATCTATGTGCAAAATTTCAAGTCTCTAGGTCCAGTGGTTTGGGCTGTGCGTTGATATATCAACAGTCAGTCAGTCAGTCAGTCAGTCAGTTTAGAATTTTATATATATAGATTAACTGACATCGGCTATTATTAGACCCCGATGAGACTAGGAATGGAACTGATAGACTTTCTATACGTCAAAATGTATATGAAATTAAAGATCTTTCAATCCTATTTACATCTCGTGGCATAATAATAATAGTACATTACTGCAGAGGCCGTGAAGTAAGGGATTGATGGACGAGATTTGGGGTATACGGCCGAGTCGTAGACGAGGCCGGATAAAACGAGTCCAGCAATCCCTCTTCCGGCCGAGGATTGTATAGAGCTTTTCTCAAACATGCATCATCATCATCATCATCATCATCCATCCATCCATCCATCTATCCATACATACATCTATACATCCATCCATACATCCACCCATACATCCATCCATACATCCATCCATACATCCATCCATACATCCATCCATACATCCATCCATCCATACATCCATCCATCCATCCGTCCATCCATACATCCATCCGTAAATCCATCCATACATCCATCCATACATCCATCCATACATCCATCCATCCATACATCCACCCATACATCCATCCATACATCCATTCATACATCCATCCATCCATCCATCTATCCATTCATCCATACATCCATCCATCCATACTTCCATCCATACATCCATCCATCCATACATCCATCCATCCATCCATCCATACATCCATCCATACATCCATACATCCATCCGTACATCCATACATCCATCCATACATCCATATATCCATACATCCATCCATACATCCATCCATCCATCACCAGTAGTTTAGGCGGTTTTATAGAAATAAAAGAAGATAGATTTTTTTTAATGTCGTAAGTTGGCTGTATGTAAATTTTCCTTTGTCAGTTTAGTGTTAGTAAGCAAATTTAAAAAGTTACAGCAGCGGACAATAATGGTTTTCCATACTTACTTTTATGGCCTAGGCCAAGAAGTAATGTAGGGAGCCATAAACAACAAACTTCATGGCTTCATTTCGTGACATTAACGCATACATTTTAAAGCATGTTTGAGAAATAGTACATTACTGCAGCGGCCGCGAAATAGGGGATTGCCGGCCGAGTAGTTATAGATGGCCGAGTGTTAACGAGGCCATCTAGAGATACGAGGCCGGCAATCCCTGTTCGTGGCCAAGGCTTGTATAGAGTTTTTCTCAAACATGCATCATCATCATCATCGTCATCATCACCATCATCATCGTCATCGTTGTCGTTGTCGTCGTCATCGTCGTCATCATCATCATCATCATCGTCATCATCATCATCATCATCACCATCATCATCAACGTCGTCGTCGTTGTCATCATCATCATCATCACCATCATCATCATCAACGTCATCATCACCATCCATCCATCCATCCATCCGTCCGTCCGTCCGTCCCTCCCTCCCTCCCTCCCTCTATCCCTCCCTCCCTCCATCCATCCATCCATCCATCCATCCATCCATCCATCCATCCGTCCACGTCGACCACGTCGACCTATAAACGTCATGGTGCTGTGTCACATAAAACAATAGACGATCACTTTGCTGGCCAAGGCCAGCAATGTTGTATGAAATTCCATTATTGACCTCTCGTCTAGGCGCACCTGCAACGTGACAGTTCGTGGCGTATTATAAGGAACATAACGTCAATATTTCATAGCATATTTGAGAAAAAGCATTTTACAAGATTTTTTTTTAGTTTCACCTGTCTTTGTGTCCGTCTGTGGGTGGTTGTGTAATCAAATCTTGCAAGTTAAATTTGACCCACTTCCGGTGGTCGAATTGGTTTGAAATTGGCACGGATAAAATCGGAGCAGTTTGCACAAAACATTAAGGTGCGCTTTGGGTGCTGGGAGGGGGTGCAATAGGGATGTTGACACCACCAATCAACTGACTTAGGTACTTTTTATACTGCGTTTAATAAGCGTTTTTTTACTGGAGTCGTAATTATTTTTTAATGGCGTCAACATCCCTATTGCACTACCCTGGCAATACAATAAAAGACCTGAAATTGGAAGGGGCCGTGAAGCGTTTCAACTGCCGCGTCCCGTGTGTTAGGTACCAAAACCGACTAATGGCACGTCCGTCAACTAAATATCCTAGTGACCACCACCACGCGTGGTGTGGTGTGCATATGATCGCAGAATTGCAATAGGTTTTGTTTCTGAACAGATTTTTACGGCGATTGAAACGTGTCGCAGTCCAACCCAAATATGAGGATGATGCACCTCCTTGAAAATGATCCTGGCGGCACATATGAAAGTCCGTTTTACTAAATAAATAGGTGGCAATTACTTTGCTCACACGCGAGCTATATGATAGTTACGCTTAGAAACGTGTCAGTGTAGTTTGGTGGTGGTAATAGTTAGGTTTGTGTGATTTGTATGTGTTCGTACGCTGTGGAGGTGGAGGAACTGCAAGAACACATATTTCTTGCATAAGCGATAAGCGGCAATTACACTAAGTCATTCGTCGCATGGTGCATGCGGCGACCGCAAAAGTGTAAAGAAAACGGTAGTGAAGACGACGTTCGTTGGCCAATACTTAGTATGAAACAAGTTCGGCAACCGCATTAGGCGACCACGTTAGGTGAACGACTCAGTGTAATCGCCGCTATTCATAAGGTCGCGGGTGAGCAAAGTAATTGTTTCAGTTCAGCAAAGTAATTGTTTTAGTTCATTGGTATGGACATCCGCAAAGTAACGCCTGATTCAATAAATTATTTAAGAAACCAGCTGCTATTCGCGACTCCGTCTGCGAAGAATTCGGCTGTCGCTATCCCGCGGGAAATATGCAACTTTCTGGGATAAAATGTATGCTACGTCTATCCTAAATTATCTCCAAACCAAATCTTATCTAAATCGGTTCAGCGGTCAAAGCGTGAAATGGCAACAGAAAGACAGACTTACTTTCGCATTTATAATATCATTAATATCAATAAGGATTCAGGACGCTGTACTGTGGTTAACTCTTACGATGTCTCGTCTCTTCAAAGTGTTCTTGTACATAAATAGAAGTGTGATTTATTGACAGAGGTTACAGTAAATCCGTAAGTGAAAGTAACATGTGTAAACATCGCTCGACGCTTATCTAAATGGCGGTTTTATCGCTAAAGGGTGAGACCTGAATATCCTTCATTTATAATCAAAGTTGTTTACCAAGGGCTGTTAATCTGAGTGCATGCTTTCAGCGCTTCGCTAAGACGATCGCGAGTGTAAAATTAGGTTTACGTTTTATATGATGGAACTTTATAGAAGTTTCTTTTAATGCCTTTAGTACTACAGCTACAGCTCTGCTGATGTATGTAGGCTAAGTATGTAGGTTAGTTAGAACTGGATACTTGGGACAACTGGGTTACTTGGAATGGATTTGGATGAGGCCAATGCCATTGTTTTAAACTTCTACGCCTGTCTTAAAGAGTCTTAAGTTACCTACCTCGTTATCTGTAGTAAATGGGTGTTCACATTAACGTGAAAGATAAATTATTTATTTGAAAACTAGAAGCTTTTATTTAAGCTTCACTTCTAACTATGCATCTCTGTATGTACTTAACGCATTCTCTGAACTTGATTTTCACCCACTTCTTATTGCGGTTTTGATTTTAAACTTAGCAATTATGCGTAATAATAGTTATAAAACAATAGTATGGCACCATTGAGCTGATTTGATGATGGAGCAGGAAGATAGGTACTAAGAACTCTTAAAAAAAACAACATAACCTAGCCGTGTTTCGACTTTTTAGAACAGTCTTAGGGTGTATTTTGATTAAGAATGGTATTCAGAGTCTGATGATGGAGCAGTCAGACAGGTTTTCCATTCGATTTACCATCAAAGCGTGTTTAAACTTACACATCTAATTGAGTATAGTTTTAAACATATTTTATTCAAATAAATTGTCGTACGCTTTGATCAATTATAACTGAAGATACACATTGCCGAACAAAATCCCCTTCAAAGAATGTCCGAACTTTTTTATTTGTTTGCATAATAATTAAAAACATCACCTACACAGAAATTTGAACCTAGCCTTTACTTCATTACAGTCGAATTTCGGTTGACACTTGACAGCTAAACTTGCCAATTTCACGCAACGTACTGAGAAAAAGAAGGCCACTTTTATCAAAGTGGCGCTCATTTGGCTCGGACATTTTCGGGCGCGCGACTGTGGATCTACAGTTATAATTGATCAAAGGTCGTACGGCCCAAACAGTTTAACGTTTTCCCATACTAAAATGGGATTAACCGCAAATGTGCTCGTGTAAATCGGGGCTTTAATGGCAGCCAGTAAAACGGTTTACATCTCACTGTCCTCAAGACAGAACTAAGGGGAATTAAGTCTAAAGACCCTTCGTTGCTCTTACGCCGTTTTCTCGCGGGACACGGAGATAGGTCAGCGACCCCGGTCGTACTTTGTTTGTCAATCAATGTGTTGCTGTCTCGGGTTTCGATTTTGACAGCGTTACGAGTGGTTTGAGATATGGTTGCTTTAGAGGATATTTTGGGTATAAATGGGGGCTTCTACAGTTAAGAATCCGTTAGTACTTTGATGCGATAAGAAACAATACTGAGAAGGTTTGAAGTGTTTTAAAATAATGACAGTGACAAAGTAGATACAAAGGGGTTAAACTACTTAAAGCTACCCCATTCGGTACTTCGAAGTTCTTCTGAATGTAGCATATATCGAACATGCATAGATATATATTTAAAACAATGAGGTGTCGACCACTGATGAGCTACATAGTTTGGGAAGGTGGTCTCGTCATTTAGCGAAGTGGGGCATATCATTTTGCAATTATCAGACATATACCTACAAACTTTTACTGCAAAGCTGCGTGGAGTAACTGAATTAGCACAGTCGGCACGGTCAACCAAGATATTATTATAATATCGGGTTCAAATCCCGGCAAGCGCGACCGAAAATAATTGTCATTAAAGAACAATCTCTTATAAGAATAAATTTCGCTAAAACTAAGTCTAAATAGGTAAGTAACAATGAATAGGCAACTATAGTACCTACTGTTTTCCCGTGATTTTTTTAGAATAAGTACTAATTTAATTTTATAATCTCTTTGATGCTAACGTTATCAGTAAAACCAAATTGTCAAAGCAAACCCTAGAGCAATGTCGCTAATAAAAATGCTAAGTCGCAATTGATGAAATTACCGCGTTGATAGCCTATCTATAGAATATCGCCTAAATTAACATCATCGCATCGCAGCGAAATGTTGGCGGGATCCATCGACTCAAATACTCTATGAATGAAATTATAACAGGCACGCGGTACACAGAACTGTTGCAGTAGGTACGCTGTGGGCCCATTTTAATAGTATCAGTATAATAAATAATAATTTAATAATACATTCATTGTTTAGCGTGTGATATGTCACCAATCCAATCATAACACTACACTAGACTGACAAGTGCCTTTGGTTAGAAAAAAAATGTATTTTTTTTTATATTTTTTTCTTACAGATTAGGCCAATTTGAGAAACTAATTTGAATATTTTAAAATTTGGTCGCGTTTTTTTTTTAAATTTAATTGTTAAATACCGGATATGGTTGACCGGATATACGTCATCAGTGGCACGAAACTCTTGATTTCCTTTGCCCATCTGCTTAGAGAAAAAATACTGTCATCTGTCATTCGTACGTCGACATGTCGTCAATAAGTTTCTAACCTTCTGGTTCTGGAAGTCTATTTTCCACGATAATTTTTGAAAAAATGCTTACCAACCAGTGGAAACTCCGGTGAAAAATTTGTCAAGGCTGATACGCTCAATCTACCCAAATTACGAAATATGTCTATTTTGGAGTTACATTACTACCAGCAATACACAATATAGCACAATATTGCCGAAATAAGGGGGGCTACGATGCTCATTTGAGTATCTACCTGTTCAATTGTCAACATTGAGTGCATACCTATATAAAATAGGCTTATCATGGAGTCATTTGAACAAATAAAACACTTTCTATAGTCCATTTTTTAGATCCAGCAGCAGCAGCGCATACAGACAATATATAATGTTTTACTTTTAAGTTTGTACTGGCTTTTGTATTTTTGTTAATCTTGATTGTGTGTGCTTGCAGTACCAAATAAACGTCTTTATCTATCTATCTATCTATCCAAAAATGAAAATAGCCTTTTTGTTTTGTTTCCTATCCTATTGACATCAGTTAAATTTAAATGACATTATGACAGACATTGATATTGTTTTTTTAAGTGAAGCGTGAGAGCAAAGGTAAAAGAAAAATGCCTTTGAACCTTTGATGACGTCATTTGAAAATCAAATGAAAGACATCAGTTTTTTTGGAATGTCTCCGCTATTAGCTGTTTATTTTTAAGTCCGACTACAGAAAATGGTTGTATAACATTATTCCTCAATGATAAAAATATAAAACAAATACAAAATAATATTTAACCAAAGGGAATTCGTAGACGATATCACAATATTGAATGAATGAAATTTTATTTCAAGATAACATAGATCTCATCATTGTTACTTAGTACACTTACAAACTTGAAATCTTAAAATAATGTTAGTATGTAGTTATAAAATGGAATTAATACTTTGATTAATTAAACATTGAAATCGCAAGATCGCCTACAGTGATTTGTCTCGTATAGCCGCATCACAAATATCGGAGCATTCAAGGTGGTCAAAAATATCTAAGCAAGCTTTTTGTCAATTTCAAAGATATTTTTGAACACCTTGACTGGTCCGTTGTTTATGATGGCGACTATACTTGCTTTTAAGTCATAAAGTCTTAACATGCTGAGCTAGACTATGTCTCGGACGAATGTGGATGAATTTTGGTGTACCTATAAAAACGTACCAATGCTTAACACCTCAACGCCCAGTAGTTAACACCCATCTGTCAACTCTCTTACTATGACATAAGATTGAAGGTGCCACGTATTGGGTCAGTTTCGACCATAGGGACGTTTACCTTATATAGATTGTAGATAGCTGGTACTCCTGAATAACAGGTAGGCTACTTTTTTTACTCCGATATTCCAGTTCGCAAGTAAAATTTGGAAATTGCAACCGCTAACTCTAGAGACATGAAATCTTGTGTACAAAACGGTTCTTCATACAAAGTAAAAGAAGACATAATAAATAACAATAATACCTAAGTGTTATTTAATGATTACTTTCCACTTCGGCAGCGGTAAAACTCGTACTCGTTTTACCGTTAAATTTAAGGTTTTCGACGCGAAGCTATGTAAAGCCAATTTGAAAGTTATGCCATTTCATCAGATCACTTTAACGTTGTGCAGGCAATACCTTCATCAGAAACATCGAAGCTGTCTAGCTAGTCAAAAGTATAATATGAACAATACAGCTCTGATTTTTATAAACGCGACTGTTCTCTCTAAAGATGTATCAGTCGTTAGCGTGACTTGCGTCATAAAGGTCTTTATCAGTCAGTCTCAGTCTCCATAAAGCGGTGTTAAATACTTATGGAAGTTATGGATTAGGGATATGTCTTACTGTTTGCAATACTAAGCGTGTGTCTCGACATGGCTGTGTAGGCGCGCCTCCTGAGGCTTCGTAAAGATATAAATAAATAGAACTGTATCAAAAGGCACACGAACGTATAATGAAAGTATAAGAAAAAGATATCAAAAGTATTTACAATAAATGAGGCTCAGAGATTCGGAGTACGTAATGGGTAGGGACACTTAATGAGCTCTGCCTAGGACCGAGCCGCTGCAGGGAATGAGCCGCCGATTGAAGAACGACTGGTCTCCATTTTTTATCAGCCGCGCAGTTCCACGCGCCGGTGTGCAGTTGTTTCATCACTTTTGCCGACACGCGGAACCGACTGCGGCGAGGGGGGTAATGGTTATATCTGGCCGCTACACTACTCCCCCGCCGAGACCATTGCCTGCTATGGTCGATAGTGATCTGGAAATCTTACATATCGCCCACTTCGCGTCGTTCTGACGGTACTCGATTCAGGCTCTGGCATTGATGAGGCTTGCTGGCTGCTGGATGGGCCTTCTATAGTGTCGCTTGTCATGAAAGCTGGCTTCAGGCGGTCGATAGTCACGGTGTTCGGCTTCCCATTTAAGATGATACGAAAGGTCTTGTCACGTCTCTCAAGAACCTTATACGGGCCTGAGTAAGGGGACTCCAGCGATCTCTTCGCGTGCCCTTGTCGAAGAAAAACATACTCGGCCGTGCTCAACTCTTTCGGGATGTAAAAGAGCCTCTTCGTGTGGTGGCTGGCTGGGACTGGGTTGAGTTTTCCAATGTGGTCACGAAGTCTGGCTGCAAAGTCAGTGTAGTCGACCGTAGTGCCCTTCGTAGGCGTGAAAAATTCTCCAGGTAGACGTAGAGGTTCTCCATAGACAAGCTCTGCTGCTGAAGCCTGTATGTCATCTTTCCAGGCGCTGCGGATACCCAGCAGCACTAGAGGCAAAGCTTCAGCCCAGTGCGTGTTGGTGTGGCACATGATTGAGGACTTGAGCTGGCGGTGGATTCTCTCAATAATCCCGTTACAGGCTGGATGGTAGGATGTGGTTGGCCGGTGCTCTGCCCCGAGGATGGATGACAGAGTGTGGAACAGCTCGGACTCGAACTGCCTGCCCCTGTCAGTGGTGATTTTGACAGGACAGCCGAAGCGGGCGACCCAGCCCGCGATGAAGGCTCGCGCGCAGGTCTCCGCTGTGATGTCGGCCATGGGGTAGGCCTCAGGCCAACGGGTGAAGCGATCAATGACCGTCAAGCAGTATCTGTAACCACAAGAAAATGGTAATGGCCCTACTATGTCCATGTGGACATGTGAAAAACGAAGTGATGGTGTATGGAATGATGATATGGGTGATGAAGTATGACGTGAAATTTTGTTTCTCTGGCAATCTGTGCATTCTCTCGCCCAACGGCGGCAATCTCTGCGTATGTCGGGCCAGACAAATCGTTGAGTTACAAGTCTGACAGTTGCTTTGGCACCTGGATGGCTCAAGCCGTGCAATGAGTTGAATGCTGCACGTCGAAAGGTTTTGGTGAGGTATGGTCTTGAGCTTCCAGTAGAGATGTCGCAATAAATTTCGAAATTATTTTCAAACGATTTGATTTTCTTGAGGTTCAATGAAGATGATGATGAGCCAACTTGAAGAAGCGCTTGCAGTTCAGGATCTTCATCTTGAGCGCGTGCAAGGCTTTCATAGTTGATTGACCCATTTATTTCTTCTACTCTTGAGAGTGCGTCCGCAACAACGTTTTCTTTTCCCGCTACGTACCGTATGTCCGTACTAAACTGTGAGATGAAGTCTAAGTAGCGGAACTGTCTCGGTGAGCATTTGTCTCTAGCGGTGGTGAACGCAAACGTCAGAGGTTTATGATCCGTATAAATAATGAAGGGCCTGGCTTCTACCATGTGACGGAAATGTCTGATGGCGTCATATATAGCCAGTAGCTCCCTGTCGTACGGGCTGTACTTCTTTTGAGCAGGATTCAGTGGTCTTGAAAAGAAAGCTAGTGGTTCCCAGGCTTCCGAAGCTGCGCGCTGTTGTAGTACCGCACCAATTGACACGTCAGAGGCGTCAGTGTGGATTGCGAGCTCTACGTCTGTCCGTGGATGAGCGAGAAGGGTGGCTTGAGAGAGAGCTTCCTTACATGACTCGAAAGCGTGCATCATGTCTTCTGTCATCTCGATCTCTTGCGTTGGCTTCTTCTTCGGACCGGACAGTACGACGTTCAAGGGCGCTTGCAAAGCTGATGCACCTGGTACGAACCGTCTGTAGAAGTTGAACATGCCCAGGAATCGTCTGAGTTCCTTCACATTCTTGGGTACAGGATAATTCTGGATGGCTTGTACCTTGGACTGTAGTGGGCGAATCCCCTCCGCAGACACTTCATGGCCAAGAAAGGTGATTTTCGTTACACCAAACTCACATTTTCCAGTGTTGATGAGGATTCCATATTCTGACAGTCGTCGAAATAGTTGATGTAGATGCTGCTGATGCTCTTCTTCGTTTCGAGAGAAGATTAAAATATCGTCCAGATATCCGTAGCAGAAGTCTAAGCCTCGCAGCGCTTCGTCCATGAAACGTTGGAACGTTTGAGCTGCATTCCGGAGACCAAACGTCATGTATGGGAACTGAAACAGGCCAAACGGTGTAATAATTGCGGTCTTCTTGATGTCATCTGGATAAACGGGGATCTGGTTGTAGGCTTTGACCAGATCAACCTTCGAGAAGATTGTACTCCCAGCGAGCTGCTGCGTAAAATCTTGAATATGTCGGATCGGGTACTTGTCTGGAATCGTACGCGCGTTAAGAGCACGGTAATCGCCACATGGACGCCAGCCGTCATCTTTCTTGGGAACTAGATGAAGCGGAGAAGACCATGGGCTTTCAGACTGACAAGCTGTACCGTTCTGCAGCATAGCCTCGAACTCCTTTTGTGCAATCTTCAAGCGATCCGGAGGAAGGCGTCGGGGCTTACTCGATATCGGTGGGCCAGGAACTGTGCGTATATGATGCACTGTATTATGCTTGGGTACCTTTGGTGTACCTGAAGGTCTGGTAATGTCGGGATACTGGCGCAAGATCTCATGGTACATGGAATCCCCTGACATCACCTTTACTGACGAGATGTCATCAGATGTACTTTGGGTTGGTACGGCAGCGGAAAGAGTAGTGTGGCCATCTATAATGCGTTGTTTTCTGCAATCAATCAAAATATTAAAGAAGGACAGGAAATCAACACCAATAATGGGTTTAGCAACGTCCGCCACAACGAATCTCCATTTAAATTCTCGCCGCAAACCCAAGTCAAGTGTCAGCTGCACCGAACCGTAGGTAGATATAACTGAGCCGTTCGCCGCTGTCAACTCGTAGCTGCTCTTAGGTCGGTTGCCACTCAGTGCCGTGCGCGGGTATACGCACAAATCCGACCCGGTGTCCACTAGGAAGAGAACTTTCGAGGAACGGTCCATTACAAAGAGGCGGCCCGGTTTGGTATGGCAGTCGTTAGCCGCTACTTCCGGCTGCCGTCGAAGTTTTCCGACCCAGGGTAGCTGCAAGGCCTGGTACAGCGAGTAGAGTCGTCTCCAAACCTGTAGTGGTACCAGCAGATGGACGGGTCTCTTGGCTTCGACGCAGAACGTGAACGCGCTCGTCGTCCAACTGGAGTTTTGTTCCTGTTGCGAGAATTGAAGCGCGAGCGAGATCTTGAGTGCGGTTGATCATTGAATTGCGCTTTGAGTGCAGCAATTTCGGATGTCAGCTCTGCCATTTGTTTTGCCATGACATCTAAATTTGTAAAACTTCTGTCACTTTTCACGGAACAAATTTGCGGTTCTTGAAGTACGAGACCGTGCACCTTGTCTGCCAAATCAGCGAGTTCATCCAACGTGGAATTCGGTTGCGATGCTACTACGATCTGTAGATTTTTGGGTAGCCGGCTTGTCCATACGGTGCGCAAAAAATCGTCCGTTACCGAATTTCCGGCCAAAGTGCGTAGCTGGCGTAAAAATTGAGATGGTTTTCTGTCGCCCATTTGCTCGTCTTTTAGTAATTGCAGCGATTTCTTTTCTTGCGACAATGACAGTCTTGAAATAAGCTCGGTTTTCAACTTGACATATCGGCCTTCAGCGGGCGGAGAATTTATGATGTCTTTCACTTCTATCGCGTACTGAGGTTCTAATTGCGCTATAACGTAATTGAATTTTGTAGAATCTTGCGTTATTCCTGACAGCGAAAATTGTGCTTCCATCTGCGAAAACCATAGCGCAGGCTCTTGCGGCCAAAACGGCGGCGCTCGTACACCGACTTTGAAAACGGCGCCATCGCTGTCACTCGAGCTATTACCCATTGACATTTCAAAATAGGTTTAATATTCTTACTTGAATTTTGCGTTTCTTGTCCAATGCGGGGTCACCAGTGTAGGCGCGCCTCCTGAGGCTTCGTAAAGATATAAATAAATAGAACTGTATCAAAAGGCACACGAACGTATAATGAAAGTATAAGAAAAAGATATCAAAAGTATTTACAATAAATGAGGCTCAGAGATTCGGAGTACGTAATGGGTAGGGACACTTAATGAGCTCTGCCTAGGACCGAGCCGCTGCAGGGAATGAGCCGCCGATTGAAGAACGACTGGTCTCCATTTTTTATCAGCCGCGCAGTTCCACGCGCCGGTGTGCAGTTGTTTCATCACTTTTGCCGACACGCGGAACCGACTGCGGCGAGGGGGGTAATGGTTATATCTGGCCGCTACAGCTGTATAATGGAGACAAGCATGGTTGCTAATGGCGACCGCCTCCAATCGATACTCGATACGCGTGTGCGCGGGAAATTATCCTGTTTACGGATAACTACCATACGGATTTATCTCTACGAAGATGGCTATAATATACCCAACATATTATTATTATAACAGAACTACATTGTATACATATAAAAAAACTCTTATTTTAATATGAACTGCTGCGATTCCGATAAGGTTGTCGTAGTGTTTCGGGACAATCTGTATACGGAACTGGCAAATTCCCACAGCAGTGTTTCCAGACAACTATGACATCGGGGCTTTTAAGAAAAGGGTTTATACTTACTTTAAAGGCCGGCAACAGACTGGCGACTATCTTTGATTTGTTGATATTTATGGGCGGTGGTGATCATTTTCCATGCGCTGACCCGCTTGCACGTTTACCTCCCTCACACAATAAAAAAAAAAACAATTTTGCGTCAAATATAAATTTAAGCTACCTACTAAGAAGCAATATTTTCTAGATTCCTCAGATAAGAAAACTTGCTCGACCAGAGGCCGTATTGTCTAACGCTTCTGTCGCTTGCCTTCGCTTTCACCATCTCTTTCTGTCATCAACTTATACCGTTTGACAGAAAGAAATAGTGATTGCGAAGGCAAGCGTCAGAAGCGTTAGACAATAAGCCTGCTGATCAAGTAATCACTCATTACTTTATTCAGTGTGCCCAAGGTGTGGGCCATTGCTCATAATTTGCAAATCACTTTCTCTATCCGTCTATCGTACCTGCTAAGTAGATTCATACAGGTTCTGTCATAAACTTATTATGAACGGAAATGAAGGTAATTGAGATAAAACTGCCCGTTTTATGCCTGAGCATGCAATTTGATGTGAATCGATTAGTTTTGTTTGTCGTAGTATAGTACGCATTGCAGTACCCAAACGGAGCTATTACAGGTATTACAGGTCTGCAACCGTAACCAAAAAAAAAATCAAAACAATAAATAACAAAACATAAACACAAAACAACCAACAAGGAAACATAATTCGAGGGTGATCGATTCTGGTGCATATATTTTAACTTGACTTCATTTTAATTTTAGTAAATATGTGTTTGTATTCATAAAAAAAAATATGGTTTGGTAGATTTAAAAAAGTGAAAATAATCTCCTGCCTATGTATACGAGGAAATACTACCCCTGTAGGTTGATAGTTCTTGCACCACGCAAATGACGATGTGGGTAACGTAACAGTCAGTAATAAAAAATAAAAAAGGCAAAATACATAGGTACCTATAAATAGAAAAATCTAGACTAACAGACTCATCAATGCTCACGAAACCCTTGGACCTAGAAAACTGTCACTGCATGTACCTACGTTCAATTTATGTTGTAGATAAAACGACGTTTTTTCTGAAAGTCCCACGAGATAGGGACTTCCAAAGTTGCGGATTAAGCTAGTAATTCATAATTTCTGCAAGTCAGACAACAACTTATCTTTAAAACCTTTTACTGAGCACGTACCTACTTTTATGCGGCGATATCTGCCAAGATAAATATTTTTTTTTTTTTTTTTTTTTTTTTTTTTTTTTTTTTTTTTTTTTTTTTTTTTGATATTGGCAGGAATAGGGACAATAAATCTTGTGATGTTTCGGGTGAACGACTGCCGATAAAGGCAGTGTATGACTCGGAAGGATGCAATTTACCCGTAATCTTGGAAATGGAAATATTAAAAAGTACAGTCAAGTTGCAAAGAAAAATCCTCTGCTGCGGTTGACACATGTTTTTCTGGAGCTCTGCTGATTTTAGGTATTTATTGAATAGTTTGATAAAACAGAAAAGGAATTATCAGGGGTTTCGGCGGTGTGATTTGGAGGACATTATTGTGTCCTTCTTGGCTCGAGTCTTATTTTTAGAGCGTATGTATTTATGTATGTAATGAAGGTATGTATGTATCATTCTTTGGCACGCCCTGCAGCCTTAACGGCTCGATGGATTTTGAAGTGTGAGGTGTCATTAGATTCGTCTCATTGTATGGTTATTCTTGTTTAGATTTTTATACTTACTTAGTTAAGGCTTGTTGGAAGTTTAACTGACATGTTCATTCTTGCTTGATCGAAGTTCCATAATAAATAAAAAAATAAAATAGGAAAAGGGATACTGAAGGTATTTTTTTAATTGTTGCCGCATTTGATCATTTTACATAAACAGTGTGAATGCATGCGGAGTATTGCGGAATTAGTATTTTTTTCATGACTGGTTATCGTGTCGTGCTGCAGGGCGAAGGCATAATTGTCAGAGTTCCGTAATTCTCAAACTTTAGTTACTTATCCATAAAAATACCTATTTATGTAAATTTCTTGAAAGTTGTAAGCGTAAACAAATTGTTGCAACAAAATTGTTCCAAAAAAATTGTTGCTATAAAGTATACAGCATTTTATCAAAACTATCAACTTATTAGGAAAAATGAGTGCATAGGACATTATAAACCCCACTCAGGCTTTTCCAGAGAGCCATTTGCAGATACCTATTTATGAAAGGCTAAACACGACTGTACATAAATTCTAAATTATTACACATATCCCGTTTCAGCATAACATGGCGCCTACAGAATCGCAAGTAAGCTAGCAATAAATCCTGCCCACATATCTGGAGCCGAGATACAGCCTTAGAGTATTAAACCGACCGGAGAGGTCAATGACAGGGCTACCCCTCTGCCAAAATTAACGGACTTTTCTGCTACATGTGTTGTACGTGTGCAAAGGTCAAGATAGTGTTGGACAATTTCGTTGTTTGCTCGTGTAGCGACATGATCGTATGCATTAGTAGGTATTGACATTTGGTAAGAGCAGGCATGTGTCTTTACCTCCGTCGAAAGTTGTATTTTTTTATAAAATGAGTGCGTGTGTCACCTCTGTTTAGCTTAATGCTCTAAGATATAAACTCGCCTCAGCCCAAAACAGCTGCCCACTCACGCCCACGAACTGACGAAATTCATGAGAAGCAATTATGTTCTGTCTAGTCAAGGATTACAGTGTGTAAGTAGTTAAGTTATTATTTAGCAAGTCTCTTAATCATTAGGCTGGAAATACTGGAATTAGTTGAATACTTGGTTTCTTTTTGGCGATCATTTTGCATGGTGCATGGCAGCGGGAATATTTGACTCAAAACTCATGACTTTGAAGCAACTTTGCACAATTTCCTGTACGGCTGTATGGATACTATTTCCTTTGTCTATCACTGGAATAGTAAATAATTTTAAAAAACGTACATTAAAAAAAACTGTACCAAATCCCTTCCTCGCTGTACCGAGACAATGTGGAGCTATTTTAGGGAGCCCTATCTATTAACCAATACCATGTTTTTCGTTTGGTGATTTCCACTGAATGTCTGCGATAAAGCTAATGTTTAGACGACTCGTTTGAACATTCATCCTTGGCCATGGACTTAATACCTAACCAGGACTGAGTACTGCGACAAAAAAGTGAGGCCGTAAAAAAAATAACTAGTGGTTTGCATCTCGTTCTAATTAGGGTGATCAAGTAATGGCGCGAGTGGGACACAATACACTAGTTTCTCTAGTTTGTATGTAATCTCTCGGACCGCTGTCTCTAGTTGCCATTATTAAACTGTATGGCTTGGTAATATAGGTCACTTTTGATTGACTAATAAAAGTTAGTACTCAGTCCTGGTTAGGTATTAAGTCCATGTCCATGGCCTAGGCGACAAAAACTACACCATGTAACGAATTAAAAACCACTTTGTAATAAAAAATGTTTCTATTCTTAAATTTTCTTTTTAATACCGATGCATTATAAAAACCATAAACAAAAAAGTGTAAGAAGGTATTTATTTTATTTTCAAGATAAAAGTAGTTAATTGTTAATAGTGTCTCGTTAAACTAGTATAGAACAAGAAATTTGACGTAACAGATCAGATACAGTTCCGTAATATCCGTATCGACACGACCGGTTCCCACGCTTGGCTGTTCGTTCAGATTTACGCCTTAGTTTAATTACAATAAGAAAAGATGAAGTATTGTTTGGCGGGAAAGAAATTTAAAAAGTTTGGGATTTTTTTTTCGGCATCTCTGGAATTTTAGCAATGAGTAGAAAATATTTAGCTTTCATCGTTTAAGTGTTATTTTATTACGCTGTAGGTGCAATTACTCTAATAGTCTCTAGTAGTGTTTTCGATTCCAATTTTCTTTTTTTTATAATCCGCCAGCCAAGAATTATTGCGTTTTTTATTCCTCGCTTACCGCAACTATTTTCGCAAGTCCGTACGTAAACCACAGGTTGGACTTGAACTTTAGTGGTGGTCATGTGTCATGTGGTGAAAATGTAGAATAAAAGTTGCAAAAAGTGCGTTTAACCTAATTTATGGTCGTAAAGTCTGTAGCTACTCCTAGCGCCATCTAGTCATCAAAAGAGGAACTAGCTACTACATCCTGCATCACGCTATCGAAGCTTCTCAACTCAGCTGCATAAATACAATTTCCAACTTTCATCCATTGGACTTCGGTTCCCAGGCATAACATCTGCCTGAAGAGAGATCTCTCTATTGCAACTACCCCCAAATTGGTGACCACGACGTGTTTGTCTATTATGCTTTTATGATATCTTCATTCCCACTAGATAGATTTATTCTCACTAGCTAATTGTTGTTTTAAACCTTTAATCTTAGGGAATATGTTTTGGAAGGAGAACTTCAGTCTCCGGTCTTTCTTCTGGGAGTGCTGCTGTATTTGAGAGAAAAAATTAATGAAGAATGCCTTTTTATGGTATCTACCAAGCGTGGTCCGCCTAGTAAAGTTGATATTGAATTGTATGACTTATTAATGATAATTTTCTTCTCTTTTCAGGTAACAACAATGATGACTTTCTATAATTAAAGAATAATTGAAGCGACGGACGTAAATGCGAAATTTTAAGTAAGAGTAAGTAATAAAATTAGTAAAACAGCTGATATTATTAAATTATTCAAGTGAAATGGTTACATGTGACTCCGAAATGCTGGGAAAATTAAATGGACGTAGAAAACAAACTAACCTACGATTAAAGAAGCTTTTTCCAACTTCTTTTCACTTCAACGCTTCCGAACTCTTTTATTCAGTTTTTATCGAACCATCGGGCCAAAACAGATTCAGGATGTAAATTGAAACAAATCTCCTCGCATCTTATCATGTTACAGTGAAGCCGCAAAAATCAGTGCTGCAGGGGCTCGAATATTAAACCGGTAAGCCAGATTTAGACGACTTGGTCCCAACGATTATCCACTTATCGGATGATGTTATGCTGACAAACAGATATGCGACTTAATTTTTAGTTGAGCTGTATTGAATACCCAAAGTACGATACGAATCTTTGATCAATTATAACTGTAGATCCACAGTCGCGCCAGGCCTCATGCATGCCATGTACTTACGCGCGATATTTACCTACCGCGGGGACGATCGCCTGCGATCGAAATTCCAGTAGGTTGTCACAAGCGCGCGCCGACGCACGTTCATTCGTGTTCCACGGAAAAAATATGCCGCCTGAACTTTTATAAGTGAATGGTGAAACAGGGGGCAAATTTTAATATGACTATGCTAGAATTAATAGCTAATATAACAATTTGGAAGTTCGTATCGTGCTGTCCCTCTTACTCTTCTATAAAAAGCTATAAGCGTGAGCGGGATGGCACGATGCGAAGTTCGAAAGTTAACCTTCGTATTTAGTATAACGCTAGGGTACTATGAGCATGGCAATGTGTTCTACGCATTACAATAAATATCCTTTTTTGTTAGGATTCCAGAGCTAAAATGGCAAAAACGGAACCCTTATAGTTTCGCCATGACCGTCTGTCTCTTTGTCCGTCCGTGGCTTAGCTTAAAGAATATTAGTGCTAGAAAGTTTGCATGGATATAATATATAGCAATTATCCCGACAAAATGGTAAAACAACATGTAGAAAAAAAAATTTTAATCCAAACTGCCAGCCCTTGTCACTGTCGGCACGCACACATTCTTAAGGAGACGGAGTAGTATAATCTGTGGCTACAATCGCGGTAAGTACCAAGATTTTGTACGGGATGCAGTATCTGTTACGAAGTAACTATTAAGTAATCTGTGGTCGCGCGCCCGAAAATGTCCGAGCCAAATGAGCGCCACTTTGATAAAAGTGGCCTTCTTTTTTCTCAGAACGTTGCGTGAAATTGTCAAGTTTACCTGTCAAGTGGAGTTTTGCCGCTACCGAAATTCGACTGTAATGAAGTAACGACTAGGTTCAAATTTCTGTGTAGGTGATGATTTTATTTGTTACGCAACCAAATAAAAAAGTTCGGACATTCTTTGAAGGGGATTTTGTTCGGCAATGTGTATCTACAGTTATAATTGATCAAAGATACGAATAGTTTCTTTTAAAATTGTAGTTAGAATATATCTTACCCTCTTTAGTTAGACTATAGTGAAATGATTTAAGTATTGAATCAGGCGTTACTTTGCGGAGGTCCATATTAATGAACTGAAATAATTAAGTACTTTTTTCACCCGCGACCTTACGATAGTTACGTTTATGTAAGAAATGCATGTTCATGCGATGCCTGCACCTCCACACTGTACGAACACACACAAATCACACAAACCAAACCATCACCACCTCCAAACTACACTGACGCGTTTCGAACTCAACCAGTATGCTTAGTATAAGTTTTACTTCACCAAAATACTTCTCGATCGCGTTTACGTAAAAATTTCAATTCTATGGAAACATGGACGCGCGCGCGCGGAGGCGCTGTCACATGTTTCCATAGAATTGATTTTTTTACGTAAACGCGATCGAGAAGTATTTGGTGAAGTAAAAACTTATACTAAGCACTCAGTACGCTTAGTATAAGTTTTACTTCACCAAAATACTTCTCGATCGCGTTTACGTAAAAAAATCTATTACTATGGAAACATGGACAGCGCCTCCGCGCGCGCGCGTCTATGTTTCCATAGAATTGAAATTTTTACGTAAACGCGATCGAGAAGTATTTGGTGAAGTAAAACTTATACTAAGCGTACGGTACGCTTAGTATAAGTTTTTACTTCACCAAATACTTCTCGATCGCGTTTACGTAAAAAATTCAATTACTAGGGAAACATGGACAGCGCCCCGCGCGCGCGCGTCTATGTTTCCATAGAATTGAAATTTTTACGTAAACGCGATCGAGAAGTATTTTGGTGACGTAAAACTTATAAATACTAAGCGTACAGTACGCTTAGTATAAGTTTTACTTCACCAAAATACTTCTCGATCGCGTTTACGTAAAAAATTCAATTACTAGGGAAACATGGACAGCGTCTCCGCGCGCGCGCTTCCATGTTTCCATAGAATTGAAATTTTTACGTAAACGCGATCGAGAAGTATTTTGGTGAAGTAAAACTTATACTAAGCATACAGTACGCTTAGTATAAGTTTTCCTTCACCAAAATACTTCTCGATCGCGTTTACGTAAAAATTTCAATTCAATGGAAACATGGACGCGCGGCCGCGGTGCCGCTGTCCATGTTTCCCTAGTAATTGATTTTTTTACGTAAACGCGATCGAGAAGTATTTTGGTGAAGTAAAACTTATACTAAGCGTACAGTATGCTTAGTATAAGTTTTACTTCACCAAAATACTTCTCGATCGCGTTTACGTAAAAAAATCAATTACTAGGAAAACATGGACAGCGCCTTCGCGCGCGCGAGTCGATGTTTCCATAGAATTGATTTTTTTACGTAAACGCGATCGAGAAGTATTTTGGTGAAGTAAAACTTATACTAAGCGTACAGAACTCATCTTACCACAACCGTTCAGTTCAGTTCAGAAAAACTTTTAGGTTCTGGACGTCCTTGCTCCGCTCTGCTTTTATCGAAATTCCCTCATACTCACAGTTCACTACTTGCCACGTAGGTACAGTGAAATTGTGGAAATTCCACAATGGAATCAACTTCCGCCAGCAGTGTTTCCAGACAATTATGACATCGGAGATTTCAAGAAAAGTTTATACTTCCTTTACTTTAAAGGCCGGCAACAGACCAGAGACTCACCTTGAGCTGATGGTATTCTTGGGCGATGGATATCATTTCCCATCAGATGGCCCGCTTGCTCGTTTTCCTCCTTCTAATAATAATTAAATAAAAGTTTAACGTAGAAATTAGATGAGATAACGTACCTACTCTGCAAACGAAAGTAGGTACTAAGTACACTCCCATACTTCCTTTAAAGGCCTGCAACAGATCAGTGACTCTCTTTGAGTTGTTGATATTTTTGGGTGATGGTGATCATTTTCCATCAGATAACTTTTTGGCGGAAGTTTGTTTGTTTGTTATTAAAAAATAAATCCTTGAAATTTTAGCATTTCCTTAGAGTCAAATTGTTACCCGTCATAGCACGTCGCTCATCAAAACTGATAAAAGCAACTGGTTTGCTATCATGAATAACTAAGTACCTACTGGCGAGGAGTCACCCTAATTGCGTAGCTGCACGGAATTTATTATCAATCATTATCATTACGGGTCTGTCGTTTGCGATGCGTATTGTCCGCATTGTCTCTCCTGGGAAGGCGATCGCTTCCTGCTTGCCGACCATGATGTAATATACTGGAAGTCTCATTATAATTATTATTTAGAACTAAAAATTAGCTAAAAAAAAACATGTATTTTAAAAACTGCTCACGTGGTAGCTACCCTACCACCACCGAGCAGTGGTTAATTTTGGTCAATTAAATTGGAGAATTCTTGTTGCACAGTTGACTCGGAATTATCTGATCCAAAAATTAACGACAGATTTTTGGGCTACGCGCATATTAAAGACATCTAAGGCTTTTGTTATTATTGATAGTATTATCGTATGTTGATCTTATACATATAATTACGAACGAAACGATACATGACAGGAACAGTTAAAACGAAATCATTTTTCAAAAATTAAAATCAATAAGATAAGCGCACAGAAAAATTATCGATTCATTTATCCTCGTCGCCATCTTTAAGCCACGGTGTCATTGGTCCTTCTAGGCCGGATTTATCCACGCAGAGCCTTTATAACGTTGCGCGTCTGAACGGAAATCCGTTCGTTGTACGTCCTTTAGGATTACGCATCGATGCGTGTAATTCCCCATAGTTTGGGACTAAAGGCGCAGATGAAGTGTGCGTAATTTGGATCTTATTTGAGTATTGGAGATGTTTATCGGACCGTTCGTAAATTACTTAATAACTATTGTGTACTTATAGGTACTAATTTGTTCTATAGTTAAATAAAGAGATGAGAGAAAGATAAGATAATAAATAAGCAGATAATCTGGTAATCACGATTTTCGTAACTCTTGACGGATAAATGTCAAAGGCTATTTTCACTCACAAGTCAATGTTTTTACTTTGATGTAGGAACTGTCATAAAAATGATAAAGTACTTAGCCAACTACACCTTCGACAATTTCCTCCCACCAAAACCAACCAAAATACCAAATAAGATGCGGTCGCGTGATTTAATTTGGGACCCATTTCGAAAAAATATCCTTTGAATTCCTATACAATATGACAGGACTGTCAACCTTAAGTGGGTCCCAAATTAAAGTTCGTGACTGTACAAAGATTTAAAGGGTCAGGTAGATTTGGGTATAAATAAATTTGCGTACTGTGCCTCGGAAGAGTTTTTCGCTCGTGTGACACTAAGTTAGCGGACATGAACGAACAACGCACGAGCGAAAAAGCTCGCCACGCCACTAGTACACAAACTTAGTCATAATTATACACCGTGTTTTTTAATTTCCGTTAACTTTAAGGGAAGATTATTCAGGTCAAATAGAGTTAATTTCTCGAAGAAACTAGTGTCTTAACTCTTACTATTTTTGAGATATTCAATAATTAAATTTAATGGCTGAACCAGTGTAAAAGGTCCTTCATTATGTCCTATTATTAAGTATTTATCTTTTAAATTTCGTCAGTATAGAGTTTTCCATTCATAGCTATTCGCTACAAGGAGATTATTGAGGCGAGTTCGTTCGATATTACATATTTTTTCTTTTATTATGATTATTTGTCACACACATCAATGTCATAATCGTAAACATTGGTATTATAAAATCAAAATAACAACGGGATTCGAGAGTACCGTTAGCACAACAGTACTTATAAAGGATTAAATATAATCATAAGTCAATCTTTGATATCTTCATAAGTGCAGACACTTATTGATAATAGAATTAATAGATTTACAGAGTATCCTTTGCATATTTTGGACTCTATTCTCGGTAAATGTTGTCATTTGTTTTATAAAAAAATATTAATATCATATCTGACAAATCTGTCACTAATTCACATCATTTTCGCGTTACCAAATTGCCGTAGCTGTTAAAAAATACGTATGTATAAAATATGAATCGTATGGTAAAGTATTAAACGGTCGGTTGCGATTATCTGCAATGTAATAACATATATTTCAACAAAGAAAAAGATAACGAAGGTTCTTCTGAAAACTTTGATGGCCATTTTAAGCAATTATTTACAACATTTGTATTTTATTTAAGTAATATAAAGGTGCGACCAAACCGCCGCTTATAAAACGGCGAAAAAACTTTACTATGGAGAGCATGCGGTAAATTCTGACGTTTACGGTGCGTCACTGCGATTCCGTAACGTCACCGTTTTTTAAGCGGCGATTTGGTCGCACCCTAACTTGATGTTTTTTCCTTGATTTAGAACTTCAATGTACTAAAATAACAATTTCATTTGTCTGCACACTCTACCACTGACAATGTCATATCATGCATTAGTTCAAAAATGACATATGAGCTCAATCCCTTTTTAAACGCGCTTTGATAATATTGTATCAATGTACGGAAAATGCCGCTATTTTTTTTCGATTAATAACAAAATTCAGGTAAGTAGTTTCTGTTAATGTCTGAGCAACGTGTCGAAATTAACGGTAATCAAAAAAAAACACGGTGTATGTATCTGGCACTTCAGACTTTAACAAACATGATCTTTCAACTGACACTCGATTCCCTTGTCCTCACTTCAAATGCCCAACAATTTAGGAACGCTCAAAACAATGCATTCTAGACAGTGTCGCCGTCATCCGAATGCGTGTGGATACACGGTACACAAACACATGTGATGTGAACGAACTGGGCCGTGCATTGAATAAATAATACAAGAGTACTGTCGTGGGGGAAATAACTACAACTCTAGCACGTGTAGTGGCCATTCTGTGTGTTTAAATTGGGAGAATCAATCTTAACTTGTAAGCAGCATTTTTTGAGGTCAAAGCTATATATCCCTAACTAGCTGTTGCCCAAGACTCCGTGTGCGAAGACTCGTTTATCGTAATCCCGCGGGAACTATTCAATTTTCGGAATAAAAGTGCCAACCCTCATATGTTAATCCTGGTAATAAATGTGTCTTCAATTTCATCATAAACCGTCAAACCGTTTTAGCGTGAAAGAGAAACGTTCATCTTTACATCCATCCATACAAACTTTCGCGTTTATAATATTAGTAAGACACAACAAACAGGATCCTTTTGTTTGCCATAATTTCACTTGCCATAACAACCTTTGCCATAAAATATATAGAAGCGTGCATTTTTCAGGATTTTTTGAAATGCCATCTAATAGAATACAGGTTAGGTTATATTATATTTTGTTTTATAACAATTCTGAAGAAAGGACTGTTTCAGAAATAAATTAAATTATCTCAAATGAACATTATGGCAAACGATACAGTCATTATGGCATATGGAATTTGGGCAATCGATAGAAAACCAAACAAACTATGTTGTTGAATAGATGGACATTAATTTAGTGACAATAGGTATACCTAACATTTATGGTTGAAATATATTGAACGTGAAGCTGTGTGAATGTTTTTAAACGTATGGATTTATTAACAGCTGATCAACTTCTATTGCTTACTTTATATATTTTTTCTATGTAGCTACTTGTTTTTCTGTATTGTTTTCTTTGTGGTGTACAATTAAAAGTCATTGTATTGTACCTACTGTATCAATTGCGACTATCGATATAATGAAGTCTGTTAAAAATAGATTCAATCGGCAAATCGTCTTACCGCTAACTAAGAAATTCTATTCTCAGTTTCCTTTAGAAATTGTCTTGCGTCTGAAAGGCGTTTAAAGCAGTTCCCACTTGTCCGGTCCCCAGGGAAATGACAGGAAGCAGTTGTGAATTGTTCATAGCACAATGGACCTGGCTTCTGTGCGAGGTCCTCAGGGATAAGCCAGATTGATTTGAGTCGTGTTGTGTAGCTGGAATAGTTATTTACGGTGCAACAAGAGCTATGTAACAGGTAAAGGAGGAAATGAAAAATTTAGTGCGAAGATGTTGCCAGTACTTGAAGATACAGTAAAAATTTTGAGCCTTGCGAAGAATTTGATGGCCTTAGAAGTAATCTTTAATTCTTTATGGACGAATCCTGATATTTTACTAAATTATCGTGGGATTCCTAAAAATCCCACCGCGATCTTCATAAGTTGTATGAGGAGCATCCCTGTAAAATTTCATGCCTTATTGATATAAAAGTTCCCGATTCCGTGAGTACCTATATCCGAATGAAAAGTAAGTGGCCTATGTTTTATTTCCAAAATTCATCCGATTTGGATGAATCCGTCCGTTTTAGCGTAAAATATCTAACAAACACGAACACACTCTCGCAAACTTCAGTATTTTTAATATTATGGACACAAAAAAACGAAATACGGACAGTAGTAGTCATGAACAAAGTTATCTTAAAGTTCATTTTATCGCTAATCAGGGATCTCTTACAGAATATTTATTAATAATTGTATTAGATGAAAATAAGTACTATAGATATGTGAGCGCGACTATACTGCCCACCGCGAAGCTGCGCACACTTATCTGCGTTAATACATATGCTTTGAGTCGTTCTTTTTGTTACCAACTGTACCTTAGGGCAATAGGGCTTGAATGGTTTAAGGTTTGTCGAACTTTTAAAAGCTGGGGTTAAAATGTAACTGATATTTTTTTTCTTTATTAAATAAGTTATGCGTTTGACATAAAGCTACTGTGAGTTTCGACACCACAGGACTAAAAATAAATTAGAAAAGTTGGTTCACCGGCGGAAGTGGCCCAAATACGAATCAAACGAGCCTAAACTCGATGCTGTGTTGTCGTTTTTCCTATGGTCACCTTCCAGCTCCATTATCAGATCAGCTCCATGTCATAATAATATTGCACTGTCGACCGATTTACACATGCGAGATTTCAGCTCAATCGGAAATCGGCAAGTGGGTAAAATAAAGCTTCCAGGTTTTTTTTTTATGTTAGAGAGGCCAGACAAACGAACTAGTGGGTCACCTGATGTTAAATGAACACCACTGTCCATAGACACCCGCAGCGCTTTACACGATGCCAGTGCGTTGTCAGCCCTAAGGAAAAAGGAGAGGGAATAGGGGAGGGGGAGAGGTATTGGGCCCCCGGCGCTCTCACTGACCGTACGAAACGCAGCAGGTAGTACTTTAGTTTTAATTTAGTTTTAGTTGTGCAATAAAGATGAGAACTAAATCATCGAAAATCGCAAAAGTTTGTACGGCTGGATGTATGGATCTTTGTTATTCTTTCATTCTACATGCATTTGACGGATCCTGATGAAATTTGGCACACGATAGTTTATAGCTTGGATTAACACATATTATACTTTTTATCCTAGAAAATTGCCCCTGCGGGATATGGATTAACGATTTCTTCGCAGACAGAGTCGCAGGCAACAGCTAGTTAAAATAAGAAGAAGGAAAGTCATCAGTCTAAAAGCACGGGGCGTCTATATGGCTATAAAGCCATATATTTATATTCCCAGCTCTGTCCGTCTGTCTGTACTTCGGGAACTCTCGGAAGGATTCAACCCGCATGTTACTGTAAACCCGCATCTTGGCCGGGCCAAGTATTAATTTCTTAGATAACGATTTACCAGCGAACTTCAATTCATCATCTTATATCCAGTCTGTATCTGTCCCAATAATGAGCACAAGCCTCCTCTTAGAATGAGAGGGCTTAAGCTATAATTCTCACGCAGTTCCAGTATGGATTAGAAATTCGCACACATTGTTGAACTACTTCGTCGCAGGTTTACGTAGGTTTCCTCATGATGTTTTCCTTCACCGAAAAGCTCATGGTAATATTAAATGTAGTTTCAGTGAAGCACGGGCTCGAACTCACGACACTACTTGGGAGGCCGCAAATTAAACCACTATACGCGGTATAGCTGCCGTGGCAGAGCGGCTTCGAATTAACTAAATAAGTATATCAGCTTTCAAGAATCTCGCACGTTAGTATTTTATTAGCTTAGTTTAAATAAACACAAATATGCCGCGCTCAACATGTGGTCCTTATGCCTCTGTAAATATTACGGTACAAATAATATCAAAGTTATTAAAATAACTTGGCGTTATTGCTTCCGTGCGGCGGCCGTGTTTTATTTATACGAAGACTTACAAGAACGGAAAGTGTAAGCCACATGGAAGAGACGTGGGACGGGGGCGCGTCGCAGTCCGCATCGTTTGTTCGCAGGCCGCGTCTCCGCCTCGTCTCCGCCTCGTGGCTTCTGTCTGCTTTGGATCGCGATGCTTCTATAAATTTAGTATGAAAACTGATTCAAGGGGCGCCGCGATTGCGACCCCCGTCCCATGTCTCTTCTGTGTAGCTTGCACCTCGCAGTGCCAACACATGCCGACTAAGTAAAAGATGACCCCAAACATTGTGTGTCGTAATAAGATAATTTCCTGAAAGTGGGGTATTTTAGGGTGACCTGTTGTTTCGCCTAGTTTAATTATGCAGATTTTTGTTACGCAGACAACTATTGGCAGACGTCTCTTTTGGTCGAATATCGGATCGTTTGGTATAATTTCGTTACCCTTATCGTTTCGCCGAGTCGGTAGAAAAAAAAGCGATACCTACGCAGAGTTACGTTTTAAGTTTGTCTCGTTATTGCTTTCGCGTGTTTCACAATATGCGTTGTGTACATTTTGCTCATTCATTCATTTTGTTATACCCTGTGTGTGTACGCTCAAAAAAATATGTAATTGCTATTGGTTATTACTCTATGCTTGAACTGAGCATCATAATAGCAAGCAGTTCTAACTGTCTAAATGCATAACCAGCAACCAGCAATGCACTCGTTGAACTTTGATCTTCTTTTATCAATACTATGCCTAGTCGTTCGTTACTCACGTCACGTGCAATTGTTATATGCACATTGATTGTGGTAGGCTTAGAGTATTGACAAATTCATTCATTTACCTATTTATTTATTGATAAAACGTTTACTTACATGACATTATACAGTAATAAAATAACCAATGCGTCACGAAAGTTAGACTAGCATAAATAAAGATTGTTTCACAAACAAATTAACAACTATTTAAGGATTTTTGAAACCAGTCTTCGTCGCTTCCCTAAAACGACGGAACTCTTCACCCTCCGCTCCAGCCAGAAGTCGAAGCGTAGGAACATTTGCTGGTGCTTGGCTGGCAGGCACTTGGAGTCTAAATGAGCGTGTTACATTTTGACGTCAAAATAAATATGAAGGTGTAACAAGCTTTTATTGAAAAAATTGGGACTGATAAAAACGCAACGATTTAATTGCATGGTCTATATTTTATCAGAATTAAATTATTTTTTAACTTTTTAGTTCTTTTTGAACATCTGCTTAATAAAAGCTTGATTTTAAAAAAGCTTTTTTCTATTAATTATGCTTATATGTATTACTAAATCCGTTATAGTATTGAATATGCAATGCAAGTATTTCATGCAATAAATTTATAGTTACACAACACGAATTTTTGAGATAAGACGTTATTCTAGAAAGGTAGCTACATCATGGGTCTTTCGACCATGCAATGCCAATTTGCACCACCGATTTCTCTCATTGGCAAGTCCCTTCCAGTCATAGACGCAGCGCAGGCACTATGCCTTTGATGCATATTATTTATTTAATGCTTCCGTAGTACATAAGTATAGGTCGGTTAGCGCTCTTTTATCGCGCAGCTGTTCCCGATAGCCAAACACAAGTACGTTAAGAGCACAATTAATGACTAATTTAATGTATCGAATGTGTTTACACTTAGAGCAGCTGATAACCCGTGAGAAAATCAAATAGGCAATGTTTACATCGGGGTGGTAATTGCCTGGTGGTTAGCTGGTAATCGTGGGCGGTTTTATCCGGTTGTGTGCTTTAGGGCCTTTGATTTAATTGTAGGCGTAGCTTATATCATACACCTAGGGCGATATGCTATATTTTATGAGGCGGCTAGTTTGTTTTCACCACCGGGTGGTTGGCGATGTGGGACTCGAGAGCAAAATAATTGCTATTTTCACATCAATCTACATCTTTGAAATATGCAAATTTATAAGAAAATACCCGCAATTTTTTACTAAATTGACTGAGCAAACTCGTCGGTTTGAAACTAGATTTATAAACAACCTTGCACCAAATATAAACTCTAAACTAAAATTACACCGAACGAGCCCTAACGCGATGGCAATAAAAATATACAACAAAATAAACAACAATATTAAAAACGAAAAAAACGAAAGGCGTTTTAATAACCTTCTAAAGGATTATTTGGTCAATAAGAGTTATTATACATTACAAGAATTCTTAGATGATAAAGATACACAAACAAAATAAGCCTTGGTCTGCCTTCGTCCATTTTAATGTAACAACCCTTGTTTTTTTTTAATGTTCTATGATAAATGATAAATGAAATAAAAATAAAGCGAAATAAAATGTATTTAGTAAATTAAAATCAAGATTAATAATAATAATGGAATAAATGCTAATAGAACTACTACTATTATATATAATGGTTGCACATCAATGAGGGAGGCCTATGTCCAATAGTGGAAATCATCCCAGCCTACATACGTCCCACTGCAGGGCACAGGCCGCCTCTCAGAATGAGAGGGCTTGGGCCGTAGTTCCCACGCGGGCCCAGCGCGTATTGGGAACATCACACTCACACCATTGAATTTCTTCGCAAGTGTGTATACACTGTACAGAAATCCTCATGATGTTTTCCATCACCGTAAAGCTCATGGTAAATTATAAATGTAATTTCGCACACAAATTCCGCACATGAAGCCGTGGTGGCCTAGTGGTTTGATCTATGGCCTTTCAAGCAGAGGGTCGTGGGTTCAATAAATCCCGGCTCGCACCTCTGAGTTTTTCGGAATTTATGTAGTGGAAGTACCTACTTCGGCTGAAATGATGAAGTATGACAAGGGACACGCGGGGTCTAAAATGATCGAAATTGGTGTAATGTAATTTAATGATGGCCCCTTATAATTAAACTAGCTTTTACCCTTGGCTTAGCTAGTACATTACCTGACATACGATGCTCGTGGAAAGTAAGTAACCCACTAAATGTCAAATTTCGAGAAAGTAGTTACCCGAATTGGGGATGTCTCTATTTTTTTGTAATGTGTAGTAAATCGAAAACCATTTCGAGATAAATGCTTTTTAAATCGTTTTCTGTAGTTATTTAATTTTAATGTAATGTAATGCATTTATTACATATCAAATTAGCAATGACCTTCATTTGACATTGAAGTAAATGTCTTTGACGGTTCAAGTTGTACTTTAATCGGTGTTGAATAGCATTAAGTATTTAGAATTCTTCACAATTTACGTATGGCTTAAACTACGGAGTTTGATTTGGACCCGCTGTCTTACATCTAGCACTTTGACAGCTCCAGTGAAGTGACACTAGTTACAGTGTACCACTACGCAAAAAATAACTAAAGGGGTTGCCTTATCGTACGTCGTACGCATTTTGACAGGTTTAGAAATTTGGCTGTGGTGGGTGGGAGAGTAAGGGAAACTAAATTGTGTACCAGGGTGGAACCTTTTTGTTGCAAATGCCATGTTGACATTTCCTACATCTGCTAAAGAAATCATCGGGAAATTGACTGTACTTAAGTATATGGGAAGTGAGTTTTACAACGCTGATCCATTTTACTTTACACAAGGTCGAACTTCTCGCAATCATCATCATCATCATCATCCCAGCCTATATACGTCCCACTGCAGGGCACAGGCCTCCTCTCAGAATGAGAGGGTTTGGGCCATCGTTCCCACGCGAGCCCAGTGCGGATTGGGAAGTTCACACTCACACCATTGAATTTCTTCGCAGGTGTATGCAGGTTTCCTCACGATGTTTTCCTTCACCGTAAAGCTCATGGTAAATTCGCAATCGTGTGACATTAACTAGGAACATTCCTCAAGTCAAAATAACAATGAAATGGCGTTATTGATGAATGGCCGTTACCAGTCAATTGCGAATCCATTGACCCCGTTATAAGCAATGTCAGTTACTTAAGTCAAATTATGTCAGAATGTTAGTGATGCCTCTAAGAAACAAGATTGATAACTATAAATTATTTTTTAAAAAAAACCCCAACGCAATTAGTTCACGCATAATTTTAAAATAAAGTAAATGCCCATTATGCATCTAAGATTCCTTCCGCAGCTAACAAAAGAGCTGATAACTTTGAAACGGCTAAACCAATTTTGGTGAAACATGTCTAAGAACCACCGTCAAGAAACTCGTTTTCAAATAAAAAAATCGCATCCAAATCGGTTCTCCCATTTACGAGCTATGATGTCACAGACAGACACACACACACACACACACATATAGTGGTCAAACTTATAAGACCTCTCTTTTTGTGTCGGGGGTTAAAAAATCGAAAATAGTTGGTTGTTCCCGGCATTACAGTAAAATTACATAAAGTTTACTATTGACAGATGGTTTGCCTTCATTTCATATTCAACTTTAACGACCTACAAATAAAGCCAATTTTAGAATACTGTTACCCACGTATGCAGATTTTGTAATAGCTACTTTATTTGTATGCTGTTAAAGTTGGAAATGAAATGAAGGCAAGCCATCTGTCAGTGGTAAACTAAAAGTAAACGTATTGTATAATCATTTATTTTTCAAGTTTTTTTAAGCCGTGGTGGTCTAGTGGTTTGACCTATGGTTTCTCAAGCAGAGGGTCGTGGGGTCGAACTCGCCCTCGCACCTCTGAGTCATTCCAAATTTATGGGCAAAATTACATTTAAATTTTACCATGAGCTTTACGGTGAAAGAAAACATTGTGAGGAAACTTGCCCCCACCTGCGAAGAAATTCAACGGTGTTTGTGTAGTTCCCAATTCGCACTGAGCCCTCTCATTCTGAGACGAGGCCGCCTGTGCCCTGTATAGTATAAATCTTCCCAGGTGAATTTTTCGCTTCGAGCCATTACATTAAATTTGAATAATTTATTGAATCAGGCGTTACTTTGCGGAGGTCCATATTAATGAACTAAAACAATTACTTTGCTCACCCGCGACCTTACATGGGGGAGTTTAACATTTGGTAGCATAGCATACGGTTGTGGTAACTCTGAAGATGAGCTTTGGTTGAGTTCGAAACGCGTCAGTGTAGCTTGGTGGTGGTGATGGTTGTGTTTATGTGATTTGTGTGTGTTCGTACAGTGTGGAGGTGGAGGAACTGCATGAACACACATTTCTTGCATAAACGTAACTATTGTAAGGTCGCGGGTGAGCAAAGTAATTGTTTTAGTTCATTAAATTTGAACCTTAATACTATGACGTTACCGTTTGTTTTGAAAGATAAGGGCTCGAAGCGAAAAATTCACCTGGAAGATTTCTACTATAGTGGGACGTACATATATGGGCTATGATGATTTGTTTGTTTGTTAGTCTATTTGTGAAGGTGATTGAAGAATTTCTGGTGATCTGATTGACTTGAAATTTGGTTACTTAACAAAAAGTGCAGTCAGCAAAAAAGTTCGTGTTAAAACAATACAATTATTTACAATTATTACCTACCTATTAGTACCTACTTATTTATAAATCATGTCTTACGAGGACTTAAATAGGAAAAAAAATACTCGCTATAATTTCTTACTCAATACAATTGTGCGATAACTGTATTTGTTTTGTGTCTGGGACTTGTTTGACTTGTCTGGCAGTCCAAATAATCCCCAGCTCTTATATTTTTTTTAGTGATCTGTCAGTAAAAATTAAAAAATACGAATAACTAGCCTTTGTACCGGTATTTTGCAGGCTTTGTTCATTGTTTGTATCCAATCTTGTCATGTAAAGCGAGAACAATATTTTTGTTATATTTTGATTAATAGCGATGCAAGCGGCATACGTGCGCGATAGCACATACTATTATTATTGTTTGACAGGGCGTCGGACTATCGGGAGATGTGCACATGCAGTAGTCATTGTTTAATTGGTATATCGATATACGGTTGTTTTCCTATTTATGTGTATTTATACAGGGTAACTTTTTAATTAGTGCACAAATTTTGATATAATTTATTTATGATTCAGTATCGTTGATAGATCACGATTATCTGTTCGAGATTTTTTTTTACATTTTGAAATTTGGGTTGTTTAATGTTCATAGTAATTCATCCAATAATTGGTCGAGTTACTATGAAAAACAAAAAAAATAAGTGATTAAAAAATTACCCTTTTGTAGTGGTAGAGCCATGTTGTAGCTAGCCGCTGCATCACGAATGGGCCGGCTCGTCCGGGGCAGTACCACCCTCTCACAGAACACCGGCGTGAAGCAGCAGTACTCCTGCTGCGTTTCGTACGGTCAGTGAGAGCGCCAGGGGCCCAATACCTCTCCCCCTCCTCTATTCCCTTTCCTTTTTCCTCTCCCTTTTAGGACCTACAACGCATTGGCATCGCGTAAAGTGCTGCGGGTGTTTATGGACAGTGGTGATCATTTAACATCAGGTGACCCACTAGTTCATTTGTCTGGCCTATCTAACATAAAAATAAAATATTAAAAAGTTTAAAAACCGTTGTACAGCACTAAAACCCTAATGACAATGAAAATAATCTTATTGATGGAATTTTTTTTACCTTGCCATAAATTTCTACACAGCGATTCGATATTTCTCGCCATACAAAAAGTTATAGAGTATAAAAAAACCTCTCCAATGATATATTGCTTGTCGTTATTGGTCAATAGGCCAGAGTCCATCCATACAAATCTGCCCATCTCCTTTGTGTCCTCGACGACAATAAGTATTCTTGCTATTTTTCGATGCATGCTACCAGTCGATTTGATTTGAGGGTCCAGTCCGAAAATCAGCGCTGGGTGCATGCCGCCATGTGTCCTAGCACTTGCTGAGATTGGTACTACTTACCCATTGCCGGAACGTAGCTGGTTTATTTCCATTTGTCTTTGCTCCTGTTTTGATATTCCTTTTACCTAATCTGTGGCAATATTTTTTTTTTTTGCCTTCTTGATAAGTGCGGTTGATATTTGGCTGAAAGGGGGCAACGATAATTGCATTGCCTGGGGGTGGGGGCTCCTACATTGTTAATCCGGGCCGGTTGCTATGCTATGGGTAATATTGTCAATATACAGAAACTTCATAGTTGTGCGATGTTGTCACATCGATTTCTTCAAAACGGCCTTTGAATATAGGTACTTACAATTAGTAGGATTTAGCTCGAAACTTTTATGTCTGTCTGGCTAAATCATTACCGGAACGAGTGTAGCAACCGATGCGGCGGCATCGTATTTCGCAAGATTTACAGTTAGCGTAATAATATTAACATATTCGCATACATTTGTGCTGTTTAAGTGAATTTAATAGGAGACTATGAGTTTAGGAAACCTGATATGGACATCCAAAACTATCCTGCTGCGTTGGTCGGTTATAAGGTAACAGTTACTTTGCCATATTTTAGTAGAGAATTGAAATTGAATTATTGTCTTGTTGGTATAGTTTACGATTAAATTGGCCGATGGCAAAAAATCTACTCATCGCTCATATTATACGCCACCTATTAAAAAAATACGAAACATATTACTTATACACGACGTTACGGGCCCAAGTTTGGTTGACAAAAGAAAAAATATGTGTCCAATCTAACAAAAGCCATGATGCCTTGTGGTTTGACCTATTACTTAAGCAAAGATTCTGTGAATGTTTCTCTCTCATAAGTCTTATTCGTTATTCGTCACGGTCTTCTTTGGCACGTTTGCTGTTGGTCACATTCGCGTGTCAAAATATAAAATGACGAATACGAATGAAACTAAAAACGAGAGAGACGAACAACGAAAAATACCGTTATGAATACCGAATAAGACTTAATAAGATAGAGACATTCCCAGAATTTGACCAAAGAATATAGTGACAGATAGCGAATAAGAAATAAAGTAGATACGAGTGATGAATACAGAACGAGACGAAAGAAGAACTGAACGAAAAACGAAGGAGAAAAGCTAAGACGTTACCGTCCATCCATTTTCGGTCCGTCGCCGATCATCTTAGGCACGGTAACGGTTCGTCATTAATATTAATAATTGGCATTGTGCAACACCCTTGGACTACTTGCATTGCAACGCAACGAAATCGAAGGTCGCGATTCGGTCACATTGTTCTCAAAAGTTTGTAAATATTATGTCTTTTACAGATAGGCACTCCATACTTAATACGCCAATTACTACGCGTAAGGTGCAAGCCACACAGAAGAGACGTGGGACGGGGGCGCGTCGCAGTCGCGGCGCCCCTTGAATCAGTTTTTAACCCCCGACATAAAAAGAGGGGTGTTATAAGTTTGACCGCTATGTGTGTGTGTCTGTCTGTCTGTCTGTCTAGTGGCATCATATCTCTTAAACGGGTGGACCGATTTGGATGCGGTTTTTTTTAATAGAAAGCAGGTTTCTTGGCGATGGTTCTTAGATATGTTTCATCAAAATCGGTTCAGCCGTTTCAAAGTTATCAGCTCTTTTGTTAGCTGCGGAAGTTATCTTAGACGCATAATGGGCATTGACTTAATGTTCAAACGTCATACGAGTGACATAATTGCGTTGGGGGTTTTTAAAATTTTTAATTTATAATTATCATAAATGTATAGAAGCATCACGATCCAAAGCAGACAGAAGTGACGGGGCGGAGACGCGGCCTGCGAACAAACGACGCGGACTGCGACGCGCCCCCGTCCCGTCCCACGTCTCTTCGATGTGACTTGACTAAAAAAATAGTGGCTATAGACCCTTAACTTTTACCATGTCCACAGGAGAGACGCGTACAAAAAAATGTATATGACCCACCTACTATATGATATGTGCGTGATGGTGACTGCACCTGCCAATGTGTGTGTGCGTTGCAATGCGGGCAACCTCTTAGACGAAATATCATAAATAATCATGATACCGCCTTCCGAAGGTACCTACTCAAGTCCTCACCCATAGATGACACTAAAATATAGACTGAATAATCTCAATCTCTTACAACATAGTATTGTATTAGTGTGATTGTGTAAGTGCGACAGCCTGTCCGTATGTGCCGGCTGAGCCTGTGTGCTCGTGCAGTTGCCCCTGTGTGCTGTCTGTATATGTCAGCTGTGTGTGTGCTGTCTGTATGTGTGTAATCAAAATCGGCGCTGTTTGAACTGCGGTCGAGCGCGCCGCGTGGGTTACAGAGCGGCATATTAGATTAGAGCGTGGTTCACGACATAGGACGTAGCGACATTATTTTCCTATATCAAACTAAGAATTTATCACGCGTTAACCTGTGGCACATAATAAGTACTTTGATTGATTGGTTAACCCGTCGCGCGATCGGCGACATTTTTTGGGTAATTTTTTCTAAGTAATTTGCAAATTTTGACAGCTAGTTTAGGCACACGGTGTGTGCCTAGGTCGCTCGACGGGTTAATTCTCAAAGGTTTTTTATTCGTAGTCATTTTCAAGCAGTGTATTTTAGACGAACTTTTCTAAAAAAATGTAAAAGCATAACAGTTATAAGAGGTGCAAATAGTTACAAAAATATTCGTCAAATAACCCTCCTTCCCTTCTTGGCAGTCGGGTTATTAATGAGTCGTTTTCAAAAAAAAGTGTACTCAATTAAGGGATTTAATAAAAACAAAACTTAATTGATTCCTTTGTGTGACGAAAGTTACCCATATAGTTTGTATGACTAACTTTCGTAACACAAAGGAAGCGATCGTGATTTTGTTTTGATTAAGCCCTTAACTAGGTACGTACAAATTTTTTGAAAACGACTCTAATAAATAGCTCTTTGAGCGAAGCGTAGAATTTCTAATGTCTACTTAGAAAGTCTGTTTTAGGAAAGTTAAATCAAATAAATTATGTAAATTTATATACTTACCTAGGCTTACCTACTTTATCTTTGTTAAACTTAATTAAGTACTTAATCTAAGAAATTAATGGTTTCGCCATAAGCAGATTTTGAGAATCAGAATCAGAATCAGAATCATAGTCTCTTTTAACTAGCACTTTCAATTTCTTTCTGCGCTCGATTCATCATCATCAAATTAAATAAAAAAATATAATACGTAAATCGTCATCGTCAGCCAAAAATGCCACTTGTTTGACAAAGACTCCTCCAAAATCGACACAGGTTTAAACTCACAGTACCTATAAACACATCCACTTGTGTAATGCAAATATATTTCGTTGCTTGTACCATCATCCCAACCTATATTCGTCCCATTGCGGGGTATAAGCGTCTTCGAATAAATGATAGAGCTTGAGCCGTAGTTTCCACGCGGACCCAGTGTGGATTGGGAACTTCACACACACCATTGAATTTCTCTTCTCAGGTGTATGCAGGTTTCTTCACGATGTTATCCTTCACTTTAAAGCTCATGGTAAATTTTAAGTGTAATTTCGCACAGAAACTCCAAAAAACTCAGAGTTGCGAGTCCGGTCTAGAACCCACTTGCTTGTAGATAATTTGTTTTTCATCGGGTATTGTACCCAGTGAATCCAATACACTGTATCTTCAGTACACTGTATATGGGAGTTACACCCATATAAATACACCCATATGGGAGTAATTCCCATAGACAGTGTATTGAAGATTCAGTGTATTGGATTCACAGGGTACTATTGTGTTGATCTCCTTTTAACTTAACTTCACGCTACCTCTCGTGCCTTATCCCGCAATCTCCACCGCTTCATTGATATCGATCTTCGGCCATTCATTTTTCAACATCACCTCTCCGTTAGTTGCGTACAGTCTCTTGACTATGTCTTCATAACTGGCCATTCTTGCACCTTGTCGCTTTGTGATAAGGTTCACAAACGGTCGAGTGTTGGCGACTGTACATCAGCTCTGACCTTCTAAATGCTTGGATGTTTTTATCGAACTCTCTTCTGTGCGGATGTTTGTCTTCTGATCTAAACTAATTGTAGTTATTGTTTGGAGGAATGAAGCTTATAAAGCGTTTTAGTTTGAAAACTATGGTCATTATCAGGGACATTATTTTGAGGAGATCCAAATTAACTAGTAGAGGTATTCCAAACAACCAACAAACGATATACATATCATCATCCCAGCCTATATACGTCCCACTGCAGGGCACAGGCTTCCTCTCAGAATGAGAGGGCTTGGGCCGTAGTTCCCACGGCGGGCCCAATACGGATTGGAAACTTCACACACACCATTGAATTTCTTCTCAGGTATGTATGCAGGTTTCCTGACGATGTTTTCCTTCACCGTAAAGCTCATGGTATATTAAAAAAAAAACTCAGAGGTGCGAGCCCGGACTCGAACCCACGACCCTCTGCTTGAGTGACCATAAGTCAAACCACTAGTAGGCCACCACGGCTTTTTAAACGATACATGATCCTCTTTATTTATTTTTCTTTCAGAAGTTAGTTAATTACTTATCTGTTTGACCTCAAACTCTTTGTTGTTATTTATATCGAAAGAAAGTAACTAACAACTAGGCAGAAGATCGATTGAAAGTTTTTCAGATAAAATCTGAGCACAAAGAAACAACAGTTAGCAAGTTGGTCGGTTCGTGACCGGCCGTCAATGGGCGAGGGGGAAAGAGGGCGAAGACCCAACGGCATGGCTTAATATTACGTTACAATTGATGTTATAGTTTTGGGGTGTTATTTTCTAAACAAACCTCAACAAAGGTGAGAAAATTCATAGTGAAATATACGGATAAGTCACTCTTTAATCGAGTTTAGCTGGACATTTTTCGGACTATTCGTAGCCCTTCCTCTCGAAGCACATGCCACGGAGGCTGCTACAAAACAAACACAATAAACATAGTCCGAAATATGTCGCGCTAAATTGAGTGAGTCTCACGGTAGATAAAACACATGAAATCATAAGATAATAAGTAAAACAGATCTACAAAGACGAACTTAATCCTTAAAGGGATTGTGGTGTTGTTGTTGGAGTTGTGTATGGGATTTGGTTGTGGTACCTACTCTGAAGATGAGCTCTGGTTGAGTTCGAAACGCGTCAGTGTAGTTTGGTGGTGGTAATAGTTGGGTTTGTGTGTTCGTGCAATGTGGAGGTGGAGGAACTGCATGAACACGCATTTCTTACATAAACGGAACTATCGTAAAGTCGCGGGTGAGGAAAGTAATTGTTTAGTTCATTAATATGGACCTCCGTAAAGTAACGCCTGAAACAATAAATTCCTTAAAGGGATCTCTTCTAGTTAACTTTTGAACGATTAGGACATAAGAAACAGGAGTAGACATGCAATTAAAAGTAAAGAGAACCGAAACACTACAGTAACAATTGTACTAATTAGGCTTTCGAGTGGCATGTCTACTAATGAGGCGTTTAACCTACTTGAGTGGTAATTAGTTTCTTTAATAGAATTTCCCAGTTTGTATTGCACTTGGCAACGGTCTCACCATTTGCAGTTCTTTTGCATATTTCATGCATGTATTGTATGCAACAGAGTTTTTAGTCATAGACAGTTATAGTACAAGAGCATATTAAGGGAACACGGAACTAAGAACATGGTCTAGTCACCTAAACTGTGTTGCCATATGCATTTTATGTAAATCCGTAGGTCCGGTCGAAAAAATCCGTAGAATTCAATAAATCACCTGAAGTATAGCCCGACAAGCGCGTGCGCGGCTCTCCGCGGAACCCTGTCGCAGTCAGCATTTGCCGCACTTGTTAAAAACAATCTCGTTAAGGACAGCAGAGGCTCCCTGCGCACGAGCTTTTCAAGGTATAAAATCAGTAGTTCTACGGATTTTTTTAAGTTAGGTATATTCGACTGCAACTAAAACTTTAAATGCTATTCAAAATTAGATTAGAGTCTGGCTAACGTAAGTTGGCAAAAAGAAAATCGCCACAAATTCCAAAAAAAAATTGGCAATTCGATTGATGGATGGATTTTTTTTTTATTTTAAGATGGATTCTAGGAACGGTTGAACAGATTTTACATTAGCTTAAAAGTAGCCCTGAAGCCTTTGAAGTAGCCTTTCAAATGAACAACCGCTTTGAAATTGTTCCCATCCTAAAAACCTTAAAAGAGCACCCTTCTTGTCATGTTTAGTCAAATGTTCACTTCGGCTTTTAAAAACTGTGGCTTTTCACAATAAGCGTATCTAACTCGTTAAGGGCCGACTCGATCCCTCGTGTAATATACAGGTCACAGGTTTAGTTCCCAGATGTTGTAATTAACTCTAAGCCGGGCCTGCTTGGCGCTTGGCCAAAGCGATCCCTCATTTATCGAAGTCAGAACTTTGGTTAATTACATTCGCTGCCTCACTTTTAAGTCAGAATGTGTTAAGTATCTGCTTATGTTTATGGTTCCGTACCCAAAGGGTAAAAACGGGATCCTATTACTGAGATGAGAATCCGCTGTCCGTCCGTCTGTCTGTCTGTGCGTCTGTCACCACGCTGTATCTGATGAACCGTGATGGCTAGACATTTGAAATTTTCACAGATGATGTATTCTGGTTGAAAGAAAGAAGGAAAGAAAAATATTTATTTATTTATTCGTGGCATAATTGCTATAATAACAACAAATATGTATTAAAAATAAAATAAAGTTAAAAATTAAAGGGGGTTGTCATACAAGAAACGTTTTTTTTTCATTATATTTATAATGGCGTTAAATAATTAACTTGAAATTTTCACCGATTATGTTAAAACATAATGTAGTACCTGGGCGACCGAGCTCTGCTCGGGCAGAAACTCGGTACCAAGCGTTTTCCCAGAGATAAGACCAAGCTAGATCAATTTTTCATCCCCGAAAACCCCCAAATACCAAATTTCATCGAAATCGTTGGAGCCGTTTCCGAGATCAAAACACCGGAGGGGTGGGGGGGGGTTAGAGGGGGGAGGGGATGCGGGGGAGGGAGCGCGGGGGTATTAAAGGGGGATCAAAATTTCATTGATTTTGCCGTAGGATGCACCGTTTTCAAGACATTTGACAAAAACACCGGAGGGGGTGGGGGGGGGGGGGGGGTTGTGAATCACGTTAAACTATCGTCCGTAAACCGACTTTACAGACAACCGACTTTTCCTGTTCTGTGCTCCCAATAGGGAACGTGCACATAGACGGTGCTGCCAACTGGTGCCATAAGGGTGCCATCAATTTGAATGTTTTACCTTGATAAGTTTGTTTTACTGTCCGCATAGTGTCTCTTCTGTCGCATTAGTGCTGCCGCCTATAGTTACTGCACGTTCCCTATAATACTTTTTCTAACAAAAAAGTGACTTTTTCTCACAAAAAAGTAACTTTTTCGCACAAAAGAAGAAACTTGACGTTTTCTCATGAAAAATAAACTTAAAAAAAAAACTAAAAATCTTGAAAAAAACGTGGAATCGAACCGAGGTCGGCTGGATCCGCGACCACCCGATTTCTAATGTGCCATTATGATCTTCATATTCTAATGCAAACAAAAATAGCCGGAAAACACGAGTAAAAGCGATTTTCTGAAAATGAAACATAGCTAGATCGGTTTTTAAATAAGCCATTCTGTTACTTAATCCTCTGGACATAAGATATTAATATAAGTTTCGTTACATTGCGACCTCGGACGGCTATGACTTTAGAAATGTTTGATCATCTTCAGCAATGTAAGGCAGTTGCGGGCGGAAGCTATGTACTCTCTATATTTGAACTAAACATTAAAAAAAAGTCACGGATCCCCAAGCAAACAGAAGAATGTCGAGTCGAGTATCTTCGGCCATTATTTGTTTACTGGCACGCCCACAGCGCTGTCAGAGTAAGCCCCAAGAAATATAGACCTGGGGAGTGTTTAGGGGAAATACGAAACCCGGCCGAATTCGCCGACGCGCCCATTTTAGAATTGGTCCATAAAGCTGGTAGAGTCACGGTTGTAACCGCAAATAGGGTTGGTGTTAAAAGCATAAAGATATATCTCGGAAACATTGAGGCTGCTTTACGAGTACTTCATCGACAAGACAGACCCAAACGCCTGGTGGTAGGCTTTTGACTTGAAGCAACTCGCCCCCAAAAACCAAATGTAACGAGATATACTATGGCAAGATCACTGATAACTTTCGAAGTATTCCACCAATCGGTTTAGAAAATAAAAAATGTTATTGTTCGAAAATGTATACTTTAAATATTAGATAAGATCTCGAAGATGGAACTGTAATCGCGTGTAGCACTTTACAACCGGGACAATATTTACACTTAACTTAAAGTTCTGGCAACAATGATCTGAGGTGGGGCAGTGATGTGTAAGGTTTACGGAAGTACTGTAGTCGGAACTAACCGGTTGTAGCCAGCCAAACTCTACAAAAAATCTCTACTATTCTGCTCTCTGCTAGGTATTACTGTACCTACTTAAACGCACGTTTGCGATAAGCTAAAATAAAGCCTCATTTCTCACACCATATTTATAAAGTACCTGGACGAACGAGTTTCGTTTGGGCTAAATAACACTCAAAAACACGCGTTTTACTAGAGGTAAGACCAAGCTATTTAGATCGATTGTTCGCCCCCGAAGCCTCTCGCAAAGCATATCGTAATCGTTAGAGACGTTTTCGGGATGCTCGAAGTAAATAAATTAAATATACAAGACTTGTTAATTTAAAGGTGGTGTAAAGCTGAGTTTAGTTAGACCTGCAAGAAAATAGGTGCAAGTTTCACTATGTTGCGAGGCATAAAGCGAACGAGATTGAAGTGGTCATTCGAGCGCCTTTATGTAGTGCAACTTTTTCTAGCAGGTTTAAGGGCAACACAAACCGGGAGCGCGGGGCGCTGACGGAGCGTGCGCAGCGCGCTCTACATATAACACTGAATCAAATATATGGTGACACAATTCGGCGCCGCGGCACACCGTATTTGATTCAGTGTTATTGACCGCGCTGGGCACGCTCCGTCGGCGCCCCGCGCTCCCGGTTTGTTGTGGCCTTTAATGTAAGTAAACTGGGCATAAGATGCATAGATAAGACTAAAAAGCAAAGGCAAAGTGTCCTATAAAACTCCAGTATTTTTTTCCGCTATATGAATGGTCGGTAGTTATTTATTTTGCGTTCTCCAAAAGCCACAAAGCCAAGTAGCCGACACGATGAGGGGAAAACTGGCAATTTGGGAATTGATTTCACCGCTTGTTGGATTGTTTACTGCGCTTGCGCAATACAACCGTTACACCTTCAATAGCTTGTTACGGTGAGTCATGTTATCGAAGTTTTTCTATACTTGACCGTTAAATTCGTTTAAGCGGAATTACAATAGCTAAGGCAACTGCAGCGTTTAGAGGCTTTTGAGCCTTTGTCAAACGGCCGCGGCACGGCGTTCGCTTTATGTTATGTTGTTCACGCTAATTGGAAGTAGCAGTTTATTAAACACGCGTGTGTTCTGCCTCGTTTGATAGTGCCAATTGGAGAATTGGACGCTGCGGTCAAAGTTTGGCAAAACCATTAACTTTAACTACTTAGTTCATTATTTGTCTAGGCATAATTAAAAGAACTATAGGAATTTGTAGGTCCAGTCGCTATGGTAAACATTGTTGCCTTGATGCTCAAAAATATTTAAACACGTACTCATGCGACCGACAATACGGTAGTGATGAGATATTTTTGAGCACCTAATAGAAAACTCCAATACCTATGATCGCGTAAACAGCCGTCAAATTTTTACAAGGTTTTATTTTGAGCTCAGTTTATAAACGTTGAAGTGGCATTACGTAGATATAAGCTGTAAACTTGTAAAGTAAACGAGCAATGATATCAAAGTGGTCAATGGAGCGCCGCAATGTTTGTTATTAAGTTTGCTAAGTTCAAATCTTACGGATTTTTTGGATGACAATGTAATTTCTTTTTCAAACGGACTGTTGCTGTTAGCTTCTTGTGGCTTTTACAGCTTACTGTAGTAGGGAGGGCGAGCTGCTAAACGGACCGTTCACCAAGGATACACTCCGCAAAACCGGTTGTATTTATTAAAAAAACAATTTTGGTTAAAAACTTTAGCCGAGTCTGGGTTGCTTCTACGCCGATCTAACGTATAAAGGAAGATTCATATCTACATAACAGTGACCGAGCACCAGACACGGGCCGTGGCAGATAAAATAATATTCTTCTATACTTTGATCAATTATAACTGTAGATACACATTGCCGAACAAAATCCCCTTCAAAGAATGTCCGAACTTTTTTATTTGTTTGCGTAACAATTAAAATCATCACCTACACAGAAATTTGAACCTAGTCTTTACTTCATTACAGTCGAATTTCGGTTGACACTTGACAGCTAAACTTGACAATTTCACGCAACGTGCTGAGAAAAAATAAGGCCACTTTTATCAAAGTGGCGCTCATTTGGCTCGGACATTTTCGGGCGCGCGACTGGGATGTCCCAATTTTTGGCAACGTATAATAAATCGAAAACCGTTTGGAGAAATAGGCTTTGTGAATCGTTTTCAGAAATCAGATTCCAGAAATATGTTAAACTGAATTAAATAAAGAAAATTTAAGTAATGACCTTCATTTGACCCCTGCAGTGAATCGTCACATAGGCAGATATAAAGCAGGTCTACACTCTAAAGCATATTGACAGTTTGAAATGTTGCTGTCCTGCTTATAATAGCAAAGAGTGACAAAGACAGAACTTTAATCACATGATGTGCACCTGGCTTTAAACAGTTGTCATTTATCATAAAGTTCGAAATGTATACAATACTCGCAATGTATTTTTACAAATCTAATACCTTTAAACGAGCAATTCTTGTATATATGTATATATATATATATATATATATATATATATATGTATATATATAATCAGGATCTCGGAAACGGCAACGATTTCGATGAAATTTGGTATGTGGGGGTTTTCGGGGATGAAAAACTGATCTAGCTATGTTTCATTTTCAGAAAATCGCTTTTACTCGTGTTTTCCGGCTATTTTTGTTTGCATTAGAATATAAAGCTAAATTTCGCCAACTTCGAGCAGATCATAATGGCACATTAGAAATCGGATGGTCGCGCATACAGCCGACCTCGGTTCGATTCCACGTTTTTTTCAAGATTTTTAGTTTTTTTTTTAAGTTTATTTTTCATGAGAAAACGTCAAGTTTCTTCTTTTGTGAGAAAAAGTTACTTTTTTGTGAGAAAAGTTACTTTTTTGTTAGAAAAAGTATTATAGGGAACGTGCAGTAACTATAGGCGGCAGCACTAATGCGACGGAAGAGACACTATGCGGACAGTAAAACAAACTTATCAAGGTAAAACATTCAAATTGATGGCACCCTTATGGCATCAGTTGGCAGCACCGTTTATGTGCACGTTCCCTATTGGGAGCATAGAACAGGAAAAGCCGGTTGTCTGTAAAGTCGGTTTACGGACGACAGATTAACGCGACTTACCCCCTCCCCCCCACCCCCTCCGGTGTTTTTGTCAAATATCTTGAAAACGGTGCATCCTACGGCAAAATCAATGAAATTTTCATCCCCCCTTTAAAACCCCCGCGCTCCCTCCCCCGCATCCCCTCCCCCCTCTCACCCCCCCCCCACCCCTCCGGTGTTTTGATCTTGGAAACGGCTCCAACGATTTCGATGAAATTTGGTATTTGGGGGTTTTCGGGGATGAAAAATTGATCTAGCTTGGTCTTATCTCTGGGAAAACGCTTGGTACCGGGTTTCTGCCCGAGCAGAGCTCGGTCGCCCAGGTACTTTAATTATTAAATTACTACATTACAAGTAATTATGAAAGAATTTAAATATCAGATTTAAGTAAAAAATATCTTTTTACTATCACACCATTAAACAAACAGGAATAATCGAAGCTAAAAGAAGATAAATAAATAAAACTATTTGTCATGGTTCATTTAGGACCCTAAGCCGTGCTTGTATTATTGACAGTGACAAGACAAATCAGTAGTGCCACAGATTGTGTTATGTACGGCTTGAATTTTTGTAGGCAATGGAACGTGGCTCTCTCACTGTGACGTCATCCAACGTATTTCTTAAAAAAATTATTAAAAATTAAATACTCAACCAAATTCAAAAGCGATGAAAATGGTATCTTAAAATATCCTATTCTGTCCAAAAAAAAATATAAAAACTGTAGGTTATTTTTTTTGGTACATCCCAAGTATTTATTAACGAATTCTTATCTATCGTAACACGGCCGCGCAGACACCGACAGACACAGACACGGGTAGTGCCCGGCCAGTATCCGCACATCTCCTCTTGCGCTCTTTCTACGGCTGGCTGCCTGGAACCGAAGACCTCTCCTTGCTCCTACGGCAAGACCTACTCCTGCCGCTTGCTGACCCTGGGGCCACTACCTGTCTCCAGCCTTCGTCCAGCACCGGCAGTCTACGCTTCGGATACTAATCCAGGGAAGCCTTGCCAAGAAACGCTTTCCCACTCAACTCTCGAATCCGCGACCCTCGAGATCTATTTTTCTGTCAGTTAAGCCCTAGGGGCTAAATATACGTCTTAAACCTGCATTTTGTTTTACTCAATCTAAACCCCTAGGGTCTCACCTGCTCTACTCTGACATTGGCCGTAAGAGCAGGTGAGACCCTATGGGTTTAGATTGAGTAAAACAAAATGCAGGTTTAAGACGTATATTTAGCCCCTAGGGCTTAACTGACAGAAAAATAGATCTCGAGGGTCGCGGATTCGAGAGTTGAGTGGGAAAGCGTTTCTTGGCAAGGCTTCCCTGGATTAGATATGGATGTCCGATACGGGATACGGCACGTGTCTGACACGTTCAACGTCTGTAGATACGAGTATGAATTACTATTTATTCGTAATATTCGATGAACTGCACTGTTGCTTGAACCTAAAATACAAAGTTTTACATTATCTGTCTTCTATTATGATTTGTTCGATTCGTGACCGCGATGCCCCGCGTCATACGGGTCCGGTATCTGATTGCGGTGAGTTACTGCCTCTGCCGGGTATAATTCAGCATTAATTTGCATCGCATTGCATTAATTGATCGTTCATTATTCTTGATTCGTTTCGTGACAGATGTTGATTGGCCGGACACGGCCAGCTAGCGCAAGACTTAGCTGTGTATTTGTATGTTTATGTTTACATTTGTAGATGTAATAATGTAAGGGGTCGATCAAGCGTTTGAACCGCCTCACTTTCGTGGTAAAATTTTCTAGGAATCGGACACATTTTAATGGCATTTTCGGTTATTTATTAAAGAAAGGACTTGTACTTCTATCAGATAACTGAAAACTGTATCAGAATCTGCTGCCATTTCTAGAAAAATGTGTCCACAAGTGATTCGGAACAAACGCTCAAATAATTACTACGGCGGCTGTTAAATAGTCCTTTCTTACCGTTAAATAGGGAATTTTATCCACTTCAAATTGTCTCTCTTCTCCTACGTAAGAAAATATCAGATTCGGATGAACCCTTTCGCCCCTTTAAATCTTCTTCTTCTTTTTTTGGACTTCGGTCCCCAGGAATAGCATCTGCCTGGAATGAGATCTCTCTATAGTGGTATATCCCCACAACGAAATGAAAGTAAAAACGGGAACTTGTAAGTAAAACATTGCATGGCTTTTGTCCTTTACCTTTCTAGAAAGAAACTTGTGTACGTAATACCTACAAACATCTGTCTGAGGCCCCGACGCTCTCACATTGAATCACATTTATTAATGGGATATTAGAAATCTCTTTATCTTGCAATTACTTCTTTCTATGTTATCGTTATAGCTAGTTAGCGCTAGTATTGTGAGGTATATTTACAATTTTGCGTTTTTTGCCATATAAAGAATCTTTGGCTTACAATTTTTTAGGCTCATTACATAAAATAATACACATTCCCAAAAACTCTCAACTCAACACGGACACTTTCCCAATAAGTGTATTTTCTCAAAAATTACACTTTTCGAACGCACTCTTTCCCAAAATTTATGTACACTAATAGGGTGACCAAATCTGCTGATTTCCGGTTTTACGGGACAACTGTATTGAAGATACGGGATTCAAGGTTAAAATACTTGACAGGCCTTTTTTTAAGAATCAACATTCCTTTTTTTGACTACTTACTAAACTTTGGCATAATCAATCATAAAATCACATAAAATTGCTAAATTTATTAGGCAATGAAATGAAACACTTTAAAAATATATAATAAGTATTTTTATCGTTAAATGCCATTAAATCATAAAATTTCGGGGAAATATACTTACTGTCCCGTATTGGTGTCGCCAAATTACGGGACAATGTAAAATTAGTGCCTGAAATACGGGACATCTGGTCACCCTAATGTACACGTTTATGTGTGACACGGTCGTTTATATAATATGGACAAATGCGTCTCTTTTGTAAAAGTGGACCTTCTGGGAAAGTTTACCTTTAGGAAGATCACTTCTTGAGACTGCATTTTCCAAGAAAGTGCTCCTTCTAAAGGTTTTACGAGCTTAAAGCCGAATTTTTATATCGGTGCTCTCTCAAATTAAACAAATGCTGTAATATACCGAATTAATTTTAAGGCTTTATATAAGTACAGCCATCACGCCTAATATTCTATTTCCGACCGAGTTAATGCGTTGGTTGGTCTAGAAAGTTAGTTCTCAGTTCGCGGGAAAATGAAAGTACTGGCTAGTTTTTTACGGCGTATTAACTCTGTAATTATAATTACGGGTGTTTATGAGAAATAGTTGAACAATGCTCGTGGAAAACATGGAAGTTGATGGGTGAGAATTTAAGTTGATGAAGATGAGTGATCCGGTGGAAGGTACCAACATCCTACATATGTATTGCACTGTAGATGTCTTGCACGTGTGGATAGTAAAAGCAAGGGCTAAGGCCTGAAATATCCGTTTTCCTAAAATGTATCATTTCCAAAATGTCTGCTTTTCCATAATATGTCACGTCTTTTGTATACCTAGTAATAGTGCGAGCCTGGACTCGAACCCACGACCCTCTGCTTGACCACCTCTGCTTTAGGTCAAACCACTAGACCACCACGGCCATTACCACAGTATTTAGTTATATTTAATTATTTTTCAGCGCAATTACATTTTGTCAAAGTTCGTTTTGAACGGTATTATTTTTAATGATAATTCTAAATGGTGGATTCAAGTGGACGATTTTACATTTTGTACAGATATCATACCTAAATGGCTTCAAGAAAAATCATATAATGCGACAGAGCAGTTGCAACGGTGACACACACACACACACACACACACACACACACACACACACACACACGCACACACGTGCACACACACGTGCACACACACACACGTGCACACACACACACACACACACACACACACACACACACACACACACACACACACACACACACACACACACACACACACACACACCTTGATTGAAAAAACACCTTTTAGAAAAGTATGTAAAAAGTGTAAGTAGGTAGTTGTGCATGTTAGTTTATTTAGTTGTTAACTGTTTTGTGTATCTGGTGCATGATTCAATTATAGTGTTGAGTGCTTCATCGCCAACAAACTGGTAACAGTTTGGCGATAACAGAATTTGTTGTAAAAGCATGTACCGTTTGATTAAATAAAAAAAAAAAAAACACACACACACAAAACATATCATATAAAGTTTGTACCCCAATGAGGTTTACTTTTTACTTTCTGAATGGATTGGCTAGATATACCAAATACGTAGATCTAAGTATTAGACACACTTGTTAAAAATTGATGGAAGAGCGAAGCATCCCAACACAGACTTTGTAGTCTAAAGGGAGGCCCCAGTAAATGTAAATCTACTTACCTAAAAAAATATGAAATAAAGATATTTTGATTTTTTGTACTTAATGTATACCTAGACCTAGAGATTTCCCTAGCACGAACGATGCAACGCTAGTGACTTCCTTCTGATATCTTATTTTATTGATATCTTATGAGTGGCATTAAATCAATGTGACACGTTTGAAAATATATGAACAGTAATATAATAAAAATAACAAACTGAATCGATGTTATTTATTATTATGTCAAACAGTAACCACACGTAGTTCGTGCCGGTAAAATCTCTAGGTAAAAATGATACTGACAGTAAAAGTATAATTTTTTAAAAGCTTTTTATAAACTTGCAGTGTATGTAAGTAGGTATGTATGTACTGGTCAAATCTTAGAAGTTGAATTTGACCCACTTCCAGTGGTCGGATTTACTTGAGTTTTGGTATACTTTATGTAGGTTGCATGACAATGCAAGTAACAGACACGTCAACATAAAGTACAGTCAGCAAAAAAGCTTGAATTGAAAATGAAATTTTTAACAATTTTTGCGCGCACAGGTTCGATTAACACCTTTTGTCCAAGCAATTCGGGCCACTCTTTTGTTATTGTAATGAACTAGTTAACGAATGCACGGAAGCACCCAATTATTTGTTCAGCCCAAAAGAGCGGTAATGTTCCGTGCGTAATGCGTTTTTGGATAACTAGGTCGCATTATTGTATTTACTTAATTAAGCCACGATTTAATTATCACACATTTTACGGTTTGGTGCGCGGTTTCACACTTGACATAATTTTTATAAGTATTTTTAATTAGATGTGTTGTATTCCACAATTACTTATAGTCTCTTTTCGCCTTGATTTCTGTCTTCGCTGAGAACTTTCCTTTTCCACGGGATTTTCCTTTCAAAAACAAGGATAAAAATAGGTAAAATAATAAAAGTAATGAACTTTTCGGGGTCCATCATATTTCCTATTTATTTGTCACTTACCCCATGGCCGGGGACAAACTGTAGAACCTTGTCCACCATCGTAAAGTAGCTTTTATGGATGGATGGATGTGTGGAAGGTTTTTACTCCTCTTATTATTATTTCTGTGTTGTTACTCTTTACGGTTTGACCGATTCTGATGAAATTTGGCACACAGATAGTTCATAGCCTGAATTTACATATGTATAGGATACTTTTATCCCGGAAATTTTAATAGGTCCAGCGGGATAGCAATAAACGAATTTTTCACAGACCTCCGTCGCGGGCAACAGCTAGTTTTGAATAAAAAAGGAACAATTTACAACTACACAATACTAATAAAACGAACCGCCAAACTTAAATGTGACCTAACAATTTGTCTAGCGTCATCTCTGTCTCGACTGTTATTCAGCCGCACCAACGTTGTTCGTTTGACCTCCACAACTCTCTATTTTTATTGAACCCATTGTTTGGCCGATGACCCATAGTAAAAGCAAAATACTAAACAATAACCGTATAGATGTGTCACTCATTCCATGCGTACGGGCTAACGGCCCTGCTACGTCTACGCGCGACTGATGTTTTTACTGTCCATTGCACGGCCGATACGCTCCTCGCAACATGGTTACCTCGCAGCAAGCGCAATGAACAGGGAAAACGTCCGCCACGCCAAACGCATGTAGTCGTTCTGAAGAATTAATAATAAATAAATAATAAATAATAATAATAAATATCACGGGACAATTCACACCAATTGACCCAGTCCCAAAGTAAGCTCAGCAAAACTTGTGTTATGGGTACTAGGCAACGGATAAACTTACTTATATAGATAGATACATACTTAAATACATATTAAACACCCAAGACCCGAGAACAAACATTCGTATTTTTCATACAAATATCTGCCCCGACACGGGAATCGAACCCGGGACCTCAAGCTTCGTAGTCAGGTTCTCTAACCACTAGGCCATCTGGTCGTCTAGAATTGGCAATAAGTACGATCTCTCCTTGTAAAGCAGTCTTTGAAAACATCTTCTCTCCCACGCCTACTTTAATGTTCACAGTGTCTATTAGGTATTACGTATGGAAAACACTTGACCGTTTTGACAAATTATCCTTTACCTATATGTCCTTATACCGATTTACGGCTTCATGATCAAGAGGCCGTGTTTACTATGATGTAACCAGACTAGCCAACAAAAATCGGTGCTTTCAACTTTGTGCAGAAATTGTAACACCTGAGATCCTGGCATTTCGCTGAAAATATTTTTCCCGAAATGATTAAGTAGTTTGCCAACTGTTTAATATGGACGAACGATTTTTTCTGAAACTGTAAACTATTCAGAATATATTCCTGTATGCTTAGTATAAGTTTTACTTCACCAAAATACTTCTCGATCGCGTTTACGTAAAAATTTCAATTCTATGGAAACATGGGCGCGCGCACGCGGAGACGCTGTCCATGTTTCCATAGTAATTGATTTTTTTACGTAAACGCGATCGAGAAGTATTTTGGTGAAGTAAAACTTATACTAAGCGTACTGTACGCTTAGTATAAGTTTTACTTCACCAAAATACTTCTTGATCGCGTTTACGTAAAAATTTCAATTCTATGGAAACATGGACGCGCGGCCGCGGAGGCGCTGTCCTTGTATCCCTAAAAATTGTTTTTTTTACGTAAACGCGATCGAGAAGTATTTTGGTGAAGTAAAACTTATACTAAGCATACTGGACTATCCTGTAGAACTCCATAGCTTAGGTTAGGTTAGTTTTATAAAAATTCTGAAGTACTTTTAGTTTGAAATAAATCATTCTTCCTTATGAAACACACTGACGAGCAAAAATAAAGGGTCGGTTACAAAAATGACGATAAGTACAAAACCCACTGTGATAGCTTCTTTGAGTAAAATGAGTTTAATAAGGAGTGTTATTCTCAATTAAACTTCTTCTTGTTAAGAATAAAACTCTCTACTAAACTCATTTTACTCGAAGAAGCTATCACAGCGGGTTTTGTAGTTATAGTCATTTTTGTAACCGACCCTTTATTTTTGCTCTTCAGTGTAGTTAGGAAATTAATCATTTTTGAAAAAATATTTTCGGCGAAAAATTACCGAACCGTAATACTTACCTAGTAACGATAGTCTCGTCTGGTGTTCATGTTCTTCAATTTAGCTTCTATCAATTAGTCAGTTTGTCTTAACGTTTTCTCGTTTGTTTCAGATAATTATAGTGACCGGAGTGGTGTGAGGGTGCGGCGGGGTGAATGATGTGTGGCGCGCGCGGCGGCTCCCACACCCGGCGACATGGCCGCGCTCTCGTGCTACCAGCCGTGCCGCTCGCACCTCGCGCAGCCCGCTAGGTAACCTATTATAGTGACCGGGGTGGTGTGAGAGTGCGGCGGGTGAATGATGTGTAGCGCGCGCGGCGGCTCCCACACCCGGCGACATGGCCGCGCTCTCGTGCTACCAGCCGTGCCGCTCGCACCTCGCGCAGCCCGCTAGGTAACCTATTATAGTGACCGGGGTGGTGTGAGAGTGCGGCGGGTGAATGATGTGTAGCGCGCGCGGCGGCTCCCACACCCGGCGACATGGCCGCGCTCTCGTGCTACCAGCCGTGCCGCTCGCACCTCGCGCAGCCCGCTAGGTAACCTATTATAGTGACCGGGGTGGTGTGAGAGTGCGGCGGGTGAATGATGTGTAGCGCGCGCGGCGGCTCCCACACCCGGCGACATGGCCGCGCTCTCGTGCTACCAGCCGTGCCGCTCGCACCTCGCGCAGCCCGCTAGGTAACCTATTATAGTAACCGGGGGTGTGAGAGTGCGGCGGGTGAATGATGTGTAGCGCGCGCGGCGGCTCCCACACTCGGCGACATGGCCGCGCTCTCGTGCTACCAGCCGTGCCGCTCGCACCTCGCGCAGCCCGCTAGGTAACCTATTATAGTGACCGGGGTGGTGTGAGAGTGCGGCGGGTGAATGATGTGTAGCGCGCGCGGCGGCTCCCACACCCGGCGACATGGCCGCGCTCTCGTGCTACCAGCCGTGCCGCTCGCACCTCGCGCAGCCCGCTAGGTAACCTATTATAGTGACCGGGGTGGCGTGAGGGACCTTTTACTTTTTTAAATAAATAAAATAAATAAATAAATAAATATCACGGGACAATCTTACACAAATCGACCTAGTCCCAAACTAAGCAAACTATGGGTACTAGACGACGATAAACATACTTATATAGATAAATAAATACTTAAATATATAGAAAACATCCATAACTCAGGAACAAATATTCGTGCTCATCACACAAATAAATGCCCTTACCGGGATTCGAACCCAGGACCTCTTGCTTCGTAGGCAGGGTCACTACCAACTAGGCTAAAGCGGTCGTTAAATGAGGAAATGTTGGTGTTTTCTTATTCAAAATCACTCATATTCATAAAGAAAAAAAAATCCTTATTTTTTAAGTCAGTTTTGTGTCTTTTTTTCATACAGTTTAAATTGATTTGTCTAAAAAAATGTTTGAGGCAAATTTGTCCCCCCCCCCCGCCCTCTCCTAAAATTCGCCGTCCTAGGCTAAACAAAATTCAAAATCCAATATGTTATCGATTACAGGTGCTTAGACGAGGAGGAGGAGCGGCTGGCGGCGGCCACACTCTCGCTGCGCCGGCGCCAGCTCGCCGAGCGATGCCACGAGCCGCGCCTGCGCCAGAACGCGATACCTGAGCTCTCCGTCAAGGTATCCTCACGGCCCGACCACGACTGCGGGGCATTTTCTCTGTCCATTACGCTGCCCAGACGCTCGCCGCACAGTGGTTACTTGGTACCACGCGCAATGAAGACAGAAAACGCTCGACGCTCCGCTTATCGCTCGAAGTCGCGACCCCGTATTACGGTTCGGGGCCATGACTTCGCGCGATCGGCGTTGGAGTGAGCATTTTGGACGCGCGCGCGCGTAGGCGCTGTCCATGTTTCCATAGAATTGAAATTTTTACGTAAACGCGATCGAGAAGTATTTTGGTGAAGTAAAACTTATACTAAGCGTAAAGTGCATATGCTGCGAGGTAACCACTACGCGGCGAGGGCGAGCGTGACGGCCGCGCAATAGTCGCCTTTTTACAGTGTCGCTCTATCGCGCATTCTCAAGAGCGTGCAGGATTGCGTGCCGGAAAGCCTGTGCGCGCAATCGGGCGCGATTATGTTTTGTTAGTTTTTTAAACTTAACGTTCATATTACAAGTATACGTTTTTGAGAATGGAAAGAGCTAACGTGTAAGGGCTAATCATGCGCGATAGACCGAGACCGCGTGGAACTGGCGCGTGTTGGCGCGTGTGCAATTTACACAGTTTTACGCGTGGTCTATCCCTTCCCCTTCCGACATCTTTACACGCGCATTCTTTCGCACACTATTGCTGTTTCACGTGCGATAGAGTGACTATATATAAAGGCGGCCAATGAACTGAGAAAAAGCTCACCGCGCCGCCGATCGCGTGTAGAGTGTAGACGAGACCTATCAATTTTAGGGTTGTATAGAGGCCTAGCGAATTTAGCATTACTGGCCCCCTAGGCAAGATGACTCAATGATGTTCCAAATAAGTGTCCATTGATGGAACCTGTTAATCTCATGACTCCATAATACCCCCAGTTCGATATACAGCGGACGCGCGAGGAGTTGTCGAAGCATGCGGCACAAAACACCCCGCTGAACCGCCGGCTCAATGTGGAGTCGAGCTGGTCCAAGGTCGAGGAAGTGAGGAAGAAGTTCGAGGGTGCGGCCGCCTCGCCTTCCTACTCGCGCTCCTTCGAGTCGCCCCCAAGGTGAGCCTTTTTTACCCGACTGCGAGGGTTATGTTGACCCGTATGTAGGAATGTATGATGTATGTCCATTCCTATGTCCTCTCGTAACAACTCAACGGCTGAACTGATTTTGATAAATGATACGTCATTGGATTCGTCTTGATAACCCGAGTGATACTGGGTACATGAAATTCTTGAAAAATTAAAATGGCGGATTTTTGGCGCAAAATTGTGAGACTTCAAAATATTTTTTTACTGATAGCCTGTATGCTGTAAACCTCGCAAGTTTTTCGAAATGTCTGAAATAGGTATGATATTTTTTACGCTTTCGACCACCATGTCTCTGCCATATCGACAAATTACCAAAAAGTGACAAAAAAAGAAACTATGTAACTATCAAAATTGCTCACAAAAATTCACAAGAATCTGTTGAAAAATATGACTTGTATTATGCAGGGTGATATCTAAGACGTAATACAAAATTATATTTTCTGGATCCACTCATGATTACGATCAACTTTTATTATGGGAGTAATATCGAAATCGGTAGAAAAAAATTGAGCCTCCCATACTAAAAGCAATCAACTGGTTTCGCAATTTGTATGGGTAGACGTCGATTTTGTGTTTACGTTTACGAAGTTGGTCCCTTAATAAAAGTTGATCGTAATCATGAGTGGATCTAGAAAATACAGGGTTAATTTTAATTCACTGACATCCTCTTAACCCTGAATTCCTATCACTCAAACAAATGTTTTTAGTTTTACGACTTTTTAAAATGAAGCACTTTTTTCCCCATACAAATACACAGAGTATCGTAAAAATAAGAGGAAACCTCAAATTTTCAAAACGTTATTACACCAAAAATATTAAGTTATGACAAAAGCCGTAAAACAAAAAACATTTGTTTAAGTGGTAGGAGTTTAGGGTTAAAAGGATGCTAGTGAATTACAAATAACCCTGTATAATTTTGTATTACCTACTTACGTCTTAGATGTCACCCTGTATAGAAGATAACAACCAGCCATCCGGACAAGAAAGCCGCTCGAAATGTAGCCACATTGCTTAGTATTGGTGGAAACGGTCATAATTCCGTAGCGTAGCTCTCCAATCCTCGCAGTATAAGTGCTAGCACATCTCTGATTACTACTCTCCGTTATCAAGCGGGCAGTTTGGTGACTTACCTAACATTAGTTATGTGCAATGTCAATGATAATAATGATATAAATAATTATCACGGGACAATTCGCTCGCACCAATTGACCTAGTCCCAAACTAAGCAAAGCTTGTAGGGTAGACTGGGTACGGTTGTAACAGCTCGATCTACAGGAGGGTGAGGGGTACAAGGGGAAAGGGACGCGGCGGGCAGGTATACACACGATACCACGATTGGATAATTTGTATTGCACACCACTGAAGTTAGGTAGCCACTAATCTGACCGCTTGAGTATACTGATTACCCACGTGTCGTGTGCAGGCGTCGTCTAGCGGACTCCCTGTTCGCGAGCTTCAAGCTGCCGCGCAAGAAGGACGGCATGGCGGCGCCGCGCGCGCCCGCGCAGCAGAAGCGCAAGAGCGCCGTCGAAATGCTCGCCGAGTCCAAAGCGTTCTACGTTAAATCGGAGACCGTGCTGGATCGGAAGCAGGAGCTGCCACTTAGGGTAAGTAAACCTATAATTTTAGCAGACCAAGAGATAGAACACTGCGTCTTCCGGTCCGTGGACGATGGCTGTGTGTGGTCGGTGGAAGATGGAGCGACGACCTGGTTAAGGTTGCGGGATCGCGTTGGATGCAAATGGCACGGGACCGATCTGTTTGGCGGAGGCCTATGTTCAGCTGTGGACGTCTTTCGGCTGAAATGATGATGATGATGAAGGGATAGAAGTGAGTCATACACATTTTTTTGTTCTTGTATCTTCTATGTCCAAAATCTAAGGGTCTATAGCCAATACTTTTAGTCAAGTCTCCATCGGCGTGCGGGACGCCTGGCCAACTTTCGCCCCTTTTAAATAATAATTGCTGACTCGGAGTCGCAAATTATATGTCCACAGGAGAGACGACTTTTGTTTCTTAGGTAATGTATGACCCAAGTGCTCTGGAGATCCTTACCTATTCATGGCCATGAGAACTGCCGTTCTGTATTGGAAAATCAATAGGGTCTACTTTAGTCTCTTGGGGTGCATAAGGAAATTAAATGATTGATTTAGGCGTTACTTTGCTAAGGTTTCAAGGCTTTGGTAAGGGTTTCACATGCCATAATGTATCTTTTTCCATTTGTAATAAAATAATTCATAGGTATCTGAAACAGTATTTTCTTCGGAATTGTTATTAAATTAACCTAACCTAACCGACTGCATTCTATAAGATGTGTACGGTTCAACACCGCACAGTCATTTCTAGCTTAACGTGCGTCCTACTTCTAATTTGCGTGGTGGCGCCGACCACGGCAATATTTACCTAAAAACTACAATATAAATTTCAATTTTCAGGTCAGCAGTGGATTGGGTCAGGCGATCGCCGCTGGTGGCTGCCACTTAGTCAGTTCCAGTACCCTCAATAATGACGCTTGCTGCAACCCATGTAAGCACATAGACTTACTAAGTATAATGTTTAAGTATAAGCCTTCTGAATGAAGCTTAACGATTTTCCAACTGTTTGTTCTAAATAAACAAAGATCGCTAGGCTTGTAGGCTTTCTGTCTTGCCAGCGAGCTTTATTACTCGTATGTTGTTAGGTCCAGTTCGAGAACTTCGGAGGTACACATGATCGAAATAGCTAGCCGAGCCACACGTCCGTATAACACTGAATATGTACTTAAGCAGATATTCCTCGGCAATCATAAAGGTCTAAGAAGGGGTTTTTGCTGTCGCCATAAGAATAAATAATAACAGAGTAGAAGGGAATCTCTTTTGACCGCGTCCGAAACGCCACCATTTATATACCTACTTCCCCCCTCACATCGTTACACCCCTCTGTCGTCCAGGCGTGTTGCTAGGGTTGCTTACTGTTAAATATATTAATTTTTTATTTACTTTGAAATCATTATTTTATCCTAGTTTTACAAAATATGAGATTTATAAATCATTAGGTACAGTCAAGGATTTTAATTGTTAGGCACTTGCCACTGTTCGTATTTTAGCCGTGTAATGCAAATCGGGTGAAGCCGCTTATACCTACTCGTATATGCTGATTTGCATTACACAGCTAAAATACGAACAGTGGCACGTGGCCTAACAATTAAAATCCTTGACTCTGTACGTACCTACATACACGGTTATTTTTAATTCACTGACATCCTCTTAACCCTGAATTCCTACCACTCAAACAAATGTTTTTTGTTTTACGACTTTTTAAAATGAAGCACTTTTTTTCCCATACAAATACACAGAGTATCGTAAAAATAAGAGGAAATCTCAAATTTTCAAAACGTTATTACACCAAAAATATTAAGTTATGACAAAAGCCGTAAAACAAAAAACATTTGTTTAAGTGGTAGGAGTTTAGGGTTAAAAGGATGCTAGTGAATTACAAATAACCCTGTATTGTAGGTAGGTACTTCGAAGTAAGAAGTTATTACAAGTGCCATACCAAATGAAGCCATTTAAGTTGATTTGGCATCGTTTTTGAATTGTTTATACACCCGAATACACCACAATAACTTGACGTCATTGTTATTTGTTTCCAATAAAACGAACGCGCAAACAGTTAACAGCCAAACGCGCGTGCGGCGACGCCGGCCCTGACACCCTGACTGAGTTCTCGCTTAGCGAGTACTCTAATATCGTGACCTTGAGTCCGGCCGGAGCGGGAGTTTCCCTTCTACTCTGTTATTATTTATTCTTATGCTGTCGCTTTGTCGTCATATCTCCCAGCTCCTGTACCGGGCGGGCGGGGACTCATTTAAAAACGGTTTAGCAATACCTACCTATTTTCCTATTTTTTAACCGACTTCAAAAAAAGGAGGAGGTTCTCAATTCAGTTTTTTTTTTTTTTTTTTTTTTTTTTTTTAAACGTGTGTTACCTCAGAACTCCGTCATTTATGAACCGATTTGGAAAATTTTTTCGTTGTTTGAAAGCACATGCTTCAAGGTTGGTCCCGTTGTTACCAAAATCCAGTTCTGATGATGGGATCCATGAGGAATTGAAGACACTCCTCAAAAATTCAAGAGAAACGTATAGCGATTTTAGTATTTTCGGTAACAAGTCGAGCATTTGCATTCAGAAAGTATCATGGAACTCTGTAATAAAACGACATAACCCTGTCGAGTGATGATTTTATCCTACGCATCTATTTTATACAGAAACAACTAAAAAGCAAAAAATAAAAAAATTTAAATAAAAAATAAAACCTCCTTCAAAAAACATCCAAAAAACTATGAAATAATAATTGAACCGAACCGACCACAATAAGCATGAAAATATCTTTCTTCTAATCTGTTTTAAGTCGGTGCCTCAGCACAAGCCAGCAGGAGTGTAGAAGCCCTATAGATAGTAGGTATGTAGGTAAGTTAGATTACTAGGTCCACTCCTGCTGACTCGAGCTGAGGCACCGACTTAAAACAGATTAGAAGAAAGATATTTTCATGCTTATTGTGGTCGGTTCGGTTCAATTATTATTTCATAGTTTTTTGGATGTTTTTTGAAGGAGGTTTTATTTTTTATTTAAATTTTTTTTTTTTTTGCACGGTCACAATACCGCAATCGTGATAGCCAAGTGGTTTGACCTAAGACTTCTCAAGCAGAAGGTTCGAGCCGGGAACGCACCTCTGAGCTTTTAAAAAATTATGCGAAGGCTAACTTTGCGAGGAAATCTGCAACTCACCTACGAAGAAATTCAATGGTGTGTGTGCAGTTCCTAAACCCAGTGATTTTCCGGTTAGGGTTAATAACAGAAATATATCTGTTATTAACCCAATCAAAAATGTGTTAACAGTACAGGGTATATTTTCGGTTTTCTTTATCAATCGGTTAACACAAACATTGATAACAGAATTAAATATGTTAACAGGAAAAATATGTTACAGTTTTACATTCGGTTAACCCAAACCGAATGATAAAGGTTATTTTGCATGTTGCCGAAATTCCGTCGCGCGGAACGTAAGCGCTCGCCGGCGCCGGCGCAGAAAGGATTGCAATTGAATCGATCAACGAGAAAATAGTCCGCTTGTTTCCCGTTTCTATCTATCTCTCTCACTCGTGCTGATTTTTATTCCGTATAATAATTAAAAACCCAGGTTAACCTCTTATATGTGTTAACAGTTTCAATAGGTTAACTGTTTAAAAGGGTTATCGAATACATCGTTTAAACTTTTAACCCTGTTGGTAAGTTAACCTTTTCAAACTGTTAACAGTATCAACACGTAACCGTTTGAAAAGGTTTCCGATTGAATCTGTACCCGTTTATATTGGTTGTCCTCATAAATGGGTTTTCCGATCCCTGCCTAAACCGCACTGGGCCCATATGGAGAGGAGAGCCTGTGTCCTGCAGCCAGACGTACATTAAGATTATTTCCACTTTGACCTCGGGACGTCTCAGTTTTAACCGTAAAGATTCGTTTTTTCTCATAGGATACTTATATAAAATCCTAGAATTTAATCACATAAAATATCCAAACCCATTTAATTAATTAATAACAAAAACACAGCCTAAGTATTGCACTTCCGATCTCTCTCGATGTATGTCGAGAATAGGGATGTTGACGCCATTAAAAAATAATTCTAATAGTGTAAGACACTCCAGTAAAAAAACGCTTTAGGTACTTTAACCCTGAAAACCAGATTAATTTTCGATTAACTGCGAAATTAGATTTTTGTTGCTTTAAAACACCTAGTTAGTTGATTGAGTTGGCGAACAATTGACGTCATAAGTTGCTAATGCGATTCAAACTCTATGGGAGAATTGTGTTCTGACAGCTCATAAAAAGTACGTCAGTTGATTGGTGGTGCCAACATCCCTATTGCCGAGTGCCAAAGTGGAAATAATCTTATTGTATGTAGGCTGGGAAACTATGAGATAATTGAGGTGGTTTGTTTGAGGGCGATGGAGAGGGCTATGCTTGGAGTTTCTCTGCGGGATCGCATCAGAAATGATGAAATCCGCGCAAGAACTAAAGCCACGGGCATAGCTCGAAGAATCGCTAGACTTAAGTGGCAGTGGGCAGGGCACATCGCCCGTAGAACTGACGGCCGATGGGGCCGAAAGGTTCTCGAGTGGCGTCCGCGGACCGGAAGACGCAGTGTAGGTAGGCCTCCAACAAGATGGAGCGACGACCTTGTGAAATGATGATGATGATGTGGTTTTTTCAGATGGCACGACTCGCAGCGCCGTGGTCAGCACGCGCCGCGCCGTCAGTGCCGGCGAAGGGCTGCAGAACACGCTAAGGCGGCTGCTGGGGCACGCCGACAGCCGGGAGAACATGTACTCGCCGCATTATACTGGTGAGTTGGGGACGGTTATACTACACTAGCTTTTGCCCGCGACGTTGTCCGCGTACAAATAAAATTTATGGTCTACTCCCGTTCTCTATCCCGCGGGAAATTCCAAAATTCCCTTTTTAATGCAGCGTTATGATCTAAACTTTTGGGGTTCCCAAACTTTTTCAGTTCGCGGCGCACTTTGAGGTTTCGTATCTTGTTTCGGCGCCCCAAATAATTGAAAGAATGATTAAATCGATCAGCAAGTGAGCGTTACATACAGTTTCACGGCGCTTCTCTTTACGCTGTACGGCGGCCACTTTGGGAACCCCTGATCTAAAGCAATGTTTACTGAGATACGGACCAATTGAATTGAATATATAAATCCCGTTTTGTCCTTAATCCGTGGGATTTTCCGGAATTCCTGAAATTTGTTTTTTACTACTTGCATGACAAATTTGAAGTCTCTAATAATTATAGTTGCGGAAATAGGGCCACTTTGAAGCGAAAATATAAATCCGAAAAACTCCTTCTTAATGGATGCCTACGTCATATTAGCTATCTGTGTGTCAAATTTCAGCATTATCCGTTTAATGGTCTGAGCTGTGCGTTGATAGATCAGTCAGTAACGGTTGCCTTTTTATATATACTGATTTGAAGTGTCCACGGAAAGAACATGTCTAATTGTCTAGTCACCTTTTTGTTAATTGAGATTTTAATCTCAAAATGTGCTCGCTCGCAAAGTGCTTTTCATACGACCGGTTGGCTTAGTTGCCTTAGTTGTTAGAGAACCTGTGTACAAAATAAGAGGTCGCGGGTTCGGTCGCCTGTGGAGTGTCGTAAAAGGCGTCTAAATAGGCGATGCTAGAGTGGCTCCCCATTGCCAACTACGAACTTCGTACTCCAGCACTGCGATATGGGAGGGTAAGGGGAAAACCACTTTACTATTTCTCCCATAAGTAGTCATGAAACGACTAATGCGGCAATTACATTAGGTCGACCACCGCAACAGTGTAAATAATACGGTATTGTCGGCCGTATTTGGCTACCACCGCTACCACCGCCTAGTTAAGGCCACCGCAGTAGGTGGACAGACTAATGTGAAGACGATTTTCGTTGGCCGAAGTAGTTTGAAACAAGTTCGGCGAACGCATTAGGTGACCGAAGTAGCGCAATTGCCGCATAAAGATCCTGTACCGACAACCACGACCACTCTCAAGAGAATAGCGACTTAAAAGCGAGAAGTTGCTAGAATTAGAAAATTCCATAACCTGACTAAAGGGAAACAGTTTTATAAAGGGGGTATTGAACGTGTCAAAATACCTAATTCGTTTTCCAGCGCACAAAATCTACGCTGAACCTCGTCGAGTGAAAGAGTCCTACCCTGAACGTGAGACCGCTCGCCCCCACACTTCGGGCACGTTCTCCGGGACCTCCTCCTCCGGTACCTCAGGGTCCAAGCCCCACAAGTCAGAGGAGCACCGCGAGAAGAGGCCGCTGAGTTTCGGAGACGCGAGGGTCTTCTTCCCGGAGTCGTTTGTGATACCCCGGCAGAGGGCCAATGAGGTTGTGATCAAGAGCGCGTATTCTATACGTGAGTATTGCTGTTTTTATTTAGCTACTTGAATTGTAATGACAGCTAAACTATTATGCGAACATAAATATTAGCATATAAACCCGTATTGTTTCTGAATTTATTGCTTACCCCTTCGTATGACTTAGCACTGATCAGTGCCCCCCCGTCGCATGGCAAAGCACTGATCAGATCAGTGACAAAATCACTAAATAAATCAAATTAAATGAGTGAATTTAATAAATCAAAGTTCAATAAAATGTAGCTTTTGTGATTTTGGTACTGATCAGTGCTCCAGCACACAAGATGTCGTCTTGAGTCGTCCTATTCGTTTATTGTTAAGTTCATGATTCGTCTCATTCTGCTTTCGTCACCCATTCTTCATTCGTCACTTTCGCTAGTAGTCTTGGTCGTCTTTGGTCATATTTGTTATTTGTCTTATTTTTATTCAGGTTCATTCGATGATCGTCACTTTTTCAACGAAAGTGACGAATTAAGAATGGATGACGAAAGCAGAATGAGACGAATTAAGAACTTGACAAAAAACGAATGGCACGACCCAAGACGATACCGCAACAGGGGCAGCATTGAACAGCGCCAAGTCATAAAGGGTTAAAGAGGTAGCAACGCCATTCAACCTAAGTAATTGAGTTCAAATCCGCGTCTCTCTTCATCTTCATCATCAATTTAGCGAAAGACGTGCCTATGTATAGGCCTCCCCCAAGGTTCACCAAACAGACCGGTCATGCGCCATCCGTATCCAACACGTACTCGCAACCGTAACCAAATTGTCGCTCTATCTTTTTGGAGGGCTACACTGCGACTTCTAGTCTCTCTTATTTGGAGCATATTTAGAACTTGCTCCTTCTCTTAGCTTCATCCTCGTTCATTCTTTATCCCGTCTTAATTTTGCAAAATCCGTCCTTATTCTTTGTCTTTCTTGGGCGTTGATGAGTTAGTCACTCAATCAGTTATGATTGATTATGACTAATATTATTTTTTCTATATGCCCTCATAATATCCAGCATTCGAAATTTAGGGCAGAAAATCTAATCGTAAAAGAAGTTGTTTGACTGACTGAATTTTGGATACCTAAACAGTTTACAGTACACGTTTGTTGGGCAATCTCGCACAAGATCGCACGTAGCGAGATCGTTTATTAGTAGTAGCGAGAAAATACCAGTAGATCGAGATCGTTTAATTCTGTAAATAAGTATACTTATTGTGCTGCGCTAAGTGTGTGTGGCCTTATTTGAACAAAGTTAAATAAATAACTAAAAATTATTGCCAACGTAAACTTAAAATTTTAGAAATAAAAACGTAAATGTAATACCTACTCTTGACATCAGTCAGCATGTGTTAGATATTTAATACGAAACACTGATGCGTTGCCGACAGCGAGTTCGACGCCGAGCCCCGAGCACATGGCGCTGCCGGAGCCGCTGCGCAGCGCCGAGGGTTCCCCCGCAGAGCCGCTGCACGCCATCAGCCCGCCCGCCATGTACGCGCACTCCGCGCCCCGCTACACCAGGTACACCCCCCCCCCCCCACAGCTGGCCAGTCTGACAGGATACATCACCATCATCATCTTTGCCATATACTATATTATTATATCCCACTGCTGGGCTCAGGCCTCCTCACACTATAATAAGTTTTTGTTAAAAATTTAATTTTCAGTGCAAGCTTTCGTAAATCGGACTTCGGGCGATTTTCACCAGGTCCTCAGTCCACCTTGTTGAGGGCTGCGTCTTCTGATATTATCGAGCCAATGTTTTCTAGAGCCACAGAGAGTGCCATTCAAGACTCTCAGCCCATCATAAAACCAGATCCACCTCTCCATTATTGCTCGTCTGTATATCTAGAACTTTTACCAAGAAGAGAACTCTTCGCCACCGTCAACCATTTTGAACTCTCCAGTAGTCTTTCGATAGAAACCCTAATATCATTTTGATATCGTATTAAGTACTTAATACGTCTATGTTAAAATAGTTGTGTCTGTTTCCAGATCAAATTCCCACTCCCAACCGAGCATGCGTGAAGAAGATGGCTGCACCAACATCAACAGCCACAAGTCACTGCCTGATCTGCACACGCAAGCACGGTGCTACCCTGAACAGTGAGTTCATTTTCATTTCATTCATTTATCATTTTCTTTAAAACATAATTAACTAAATTTAGGTAGGTACATAATTCGACAATGGAAAGGTAAAATCGCTAAAGCGCCATATATCTTAAGTAAATGACATAGCGACATAGTGGTCAATCACGGGTCAGTTTTATGTAAAAAATGTTGTTTTTTTTTCTATCATTACAACACCCATCAGTGAGGCAAAGATTGGCGATGAGGTGCTTTGATTATGTATTAGTTTGCTGTAGGTGCTACTCCGGTTTTTTTCTGGGTAGTGCAGCGTCTACCTAACGTAAGCAGAAATATTACCTGCTGGATCATTACTCTGACTTTGTTGCAAAATTGTAGTGTGTATCTTGAAACGCGAGAATTCCATTTGAGATTTTGTGTTGTGAATCACTACCTGTGAGATCCTGTAATTGGCTCTGTGTTACTATTGACCTTACCTATATTATGTTATAAGATGTTGGTTTTCTAATAAAACGCCCTTTCCCGACACTCGTGACAGTTTCGCGGCTGCTATGTCGCACTGTAGGGAGATTAAATACTTACACAATGATGTCTTTTTTTATAATGTACTATTTTTAGTGCAAACACGCGAGGCACCGAGACAATCGGGAGGTCCCCGCGTCGCCGCCGCCACTCCACTCACCAACGAACTGCTTCCTGCTCGTCCAAAGGCACAAGGTAGTTGACTTAGCCAACCACTTGCCACGAACCAATCATCGTGTTCAGTTCATTCAAGTTCGTAGGCATCTAAGTACATAACTTTTGTTCAATAATATCTACGCACGCCCAGCCCTATTAATGGTTCCGTTTGGGTTTAGATGTTTACCAAAGGTTCACTGTCAGTGAACTGTTTTTTTAATTAACGTTTTTTTTTATTTTAACGTTATTTTCATCAGGTCTAACCATTCGTCCTTGATGTCTTCTTGTGAGGCGTTTTCGGAGCATCCTTCACCGGGCGAAGAAAATTACCAGTCATACAACAGGTACAAAAAGCCTCAGATAGATTGCATGGTTCACACATACTTTATTTATGGGAAGTCTTACCTTGTGCAAGATCCGTTCAAATCTAGGTTAATCCAGCTGTTACCAAGAAGCCCTTGCCCTTATAATTTGCAAGCTTAGACGATAAGACGGCTGGAAAAATTACTCGCATAAGAAACATTCCATTTAGTCCTCTAGACTGGCCGTTCCCAGTGCAGATGCATTCATCTGCCATCTCTTTAGTGTCACGAATGTTTATGATTTTATGAACAGGGATGACCAGAGCTGAGCCTTAGACAAGATACCTAAACTGTGCTTACGCACGGCTTTGCTTGCGCACAAGCGACACAAGTTCCCCGTCCGATAGCCGAAGCAGAACTAACGCAACTAACTAATACGGACAAGGGGGAACCACGACGGCTCAAGATATGTTAGTCAGACCGCGCGTGTATTTAGTTATTTTCATCGTATTACTAAAATTAATACATATTTTAAAAATGTAGCATCACTAGGCCCTAGAAAATATAATTTTTATTAACATCCAAAAAGTCATGACCTAGACTAGACCTATTTACGCCTAGTATGGATTTAATTTAATTTTTAGAGAAGACTTTGGATTTTTTTTCTATCTAGCAAACTACAAGTAAGTAATCGTGTTTCGTAGACACTGGTCATTAGAGCGACTCCACAAATACCTTACACATGTGATTTCAGAACTAAAGCTTTGCTAGTAATGATACAGCAAGGGATTAAATGAATGCAATAAATGCGCTTAAGCTCAGTGCGGCCTTAAGTACCTAGTTAGTCGACTATACCAGGTTATCGGTGTGTTTTGGGACACCTGTATAGTGTGAAAGGGGTTTAAAAGAACGGTTGCCCCCAGCCGTTGCGGGTCGTCGTTTGCCCGCGACTCCGGCGGCTCGAGCGGGCACTACACGCAGCACAGCGCGCCCGCGCACGCGCCGGCGCCGCGCGACGCGCCCCGCGCGCCCCGCGCAGACTCCGGCTCGTCCACGCAGCACGACCACGAACACGACCACGCCGGGTAAGAGAGACAGGACCCTCTATTTACCAGGGTCATTATCAAATTTTGCACAGAACAGAATTTAAAACGCTTTATTTCAGCCCTGAAAGCCAGATTAATTTTCGATTCAATGCAAAATTAGATTTTTTGTTGCTTTAAAACAAATAAATAGTTAGTTGATTGAGTATGCGAACAATGACGTGATATGTCGCTATTGTCATTCAAACTCTATGGGAGATTGTGTTTTGACAACTCATAAAAAGAACGTCAGTTGATTGTGGCGTCAACATCCCTATTGTATGGACCGACCGCTCTGTTGCCATGCATTAATTATTACTCGTACAGTCGAGTTCACCAATATCTGTACAGCCAACCTTTCATAAATACTTTAATTCGTAAATTAAATTTCTATGGTATTCGTGACCTCGCTTTAGAACTCATCAAATCTTACCTCACACAGAGAAAACAAAAGGTAGCGGTTAATGGAACGGTATCGGAGGGATCTGTGGTCGAAATGGGAGTGCCTCAAGGATCTATTCTAGCGCCATTCTTGTATTTGGTTTACGTAAATGACCTAATTTATACCGTGAGTCAGAAATCAGGGATAGTTATGTTTGCTGACGACACCTCTTTACTGTTCAAAGTTAGTAGAAAAGACACCGATTTCACTGAACCCAATGAAACTCTGTCCATGATATCCGCATGGTTTGCTGCCAATAACTTGTTACTAAACCCTAAGAAAACAAAATGTATTAAATTTTCATTGTTAAATCCGCCTCATTCAAATTCGGTCTCAAATATTAAACTTAACGGTCAAAGTATTGAATTTGTAAAATCTACGGTATTCTTAGGAATAACACTGGACTCTAAATTGCAGTGGGGATCGCACACCACAGCAATTGCGAATAGGTTGAGCTCTGCTGCGTTTGCAGTCAGAAAGATAAGGCAGCTAACCGATGTGGCGACGGCACGGTTGGTGTATTTTTCCTACTTCAATAGCATCATTTCATACGGCCTTATTTTATGGGGATCTGCTGCAGACTTGGAATCAATTTTTATTTTGCAAAAGAGGGCTATCAGAGCGATATATAACTTAAGGACACGCGATTCTTTAAGATCTTTTTTTAAAGAAATAGGTATCCTAACCCTGCCGTCGTTGTATATATTTGAAATAATCATGTATGTAAGAAAAAACATATGTGATTTTCCCACTAACGTCGATAAGCCAAAGGTTACTAGAAACACAGGGAAGCTTAAAGTTCCATCTTACAGACTGGCTAAAACTAAAAAGTCGTTTCTGGGAAGATGCATACGTTTTTATAATAAAATTCCGAAAACAATAACCGAACAAACTGATACAAAATTCAAATCCATTGTGAAGAAGACATTAATATCTAAGGCGTACTATAAAATTAATGACTATATCATGGACAGGGATGTTTGGAAATAATTCCGATCCGCATTGGCGATCTCTAGTCTCAAATAGCGTATCTACTGTGTTAAAAAATTTAATTGTATTAAATACTTTAGATGTATGTCATTTAATAACAATGTAGATCTGATTGAAAAAAATATACCTTGTTGAGTTTCTTGCCGGTTTCTTCTCAACAGGGTTTTTTCCGAACCGGTGGTAGATTTTTCGACGTTCATAGGAGCATCAATTTGATGCCTAAATTGAATAAAGAATTTTGACTTTTTTTTTTTTGATATCTATACATAGACCTTATTACGGTAACATAAGGTCTATGTATAGATATTTATGAAAGGTTGGCGATACAGATACTGGTGAACTCGACTGTACAAAACCATATTTTATAGCCAGCTTTTATTTAACTTCCCATTCGATATACTCATATTCATTTGGTATACTTCTAGCAGAGATTTGGAGACATCGACGTCCGTAGATTGTCCGTCCGTTAACGAACTTATTCTACAAATTTCAAAATTATGCGGTCATAAATAAAATAAATAATAAATAAAGTGAATATTCAAGTGTTTATTTACTAAGTATTATTAGTAACCACAACGGAAATACAAGTGTCAAGATGTTTGATAAAAAAGGATTTGGCATCGGTACTGTTTGTAGTTAACCCTGGACATCATCTGCTTTTAAAATATTTGCTGAATCGGTACAGCTCGCGCGATAAGAGTTTGGCTTTGACCGTTATTGCGCAGAAATCAGAAATTGGGTAAGGTAAATGTCCCATATTTCGGCATGTTAAGGCTCTTCAGAATTAGTTCTGTTTTCTGAATATTACTAAACATGATAGTACTCTGAAAGTTTTTAGTGATGGATATTGATACTTTGGCAGTAATTTACTGCATGAATTATATAATTTTAGTTTGAACTTTTTTTTATATAAATTTATTTGTGGACCTCTTATTTGGCTCCTATTTCGTGATAAAATTTGGCTCTGCTCTTAAGTTCGTGAATTCGTGGCCCCTGGTTCGGTATAAAGTTCTGCATAGTAAATTATGATAATTTCTTGATAAAATAAAAACAAATGTTTAACGAGTTATTAGAGATTTAAGAAAGTAACTATTTAAATAAAAAAAGATTCACTTGAGAGTGAGATCGAGCTTTCATTGATACTTATAGCTTATAAGTAGGTACTTTATCATTAAAATTAAAAAAACAACTTTATTTAACTTTAACATTCAAAAAATAAAAATAATGTACCTACCTCTTTTTCACAAACAAAACAAAATCTTTTTTCATCATCATCATTCAGCGGAAAGACATCCACTGCTGAACATAGGCCTCCCCCAAGGCTTGCCAAACAGATCGATCCCGCGTGCCATCCGCATCCAACGCGATCCCGCAACCTTAACCAGGTCGTCGCTCCATCTTCTTGTATGGCATTATTGTATTTTATGGCATTCTGTACGTTGCATGCCCAAGAAAAAAAAAGAACCAATGGAATCAATGTTTGAGTAAATTCTTAACAACTTAAGATTCTTACCTACTTAATAAAATCAAAATAAATGTACCTGTTAAGGTATTTCACATCTATTGCATATTGTTTTACCTACCACTATCTATCACGAACTTAGGAAAAAGTGTCAAAAACCGGTCCCTTATTTCGTGTCACTGTTTTATTTTAAATTCCTGTCTTTAATTTTGTAGATGAAGCTTAAAGTATATAAATTAATCAATAACTATCCTTTACGTCACAAATATACCGAGAAATAATTAAAATCAACTTAATTATAAATAAAATTGTTCGGAGGGTACATATGCGCATTTACCTTAAAAATGTAAACTTGGGTCACGTTCCAACCCGATTTATGAGAATTCTAGTGAACAAAACATATAACGAATTTAGCTCATATGAAACTTCATTAACTACGTTATATGTTTTATAATGCACATTTAAATTATCTTAGTTATTTATATAAATATATAAGCAACCTAAATGTATCAATAAAATCCTTGATTCGGTAGTGACACGAAACAAGGGACACACGAAAAATAAAATGTCCGCTATTTCGTGAGTCGATTTATTGCAGTTTTAAGGGATTTCTATGCTTACATATGACCTTTTCCTATGTCAAATTAATTGTATAGGAACCCATACAAACACTGTCAAAATTTTTATTCAAATGGACTAACCTTTGCCTTTCCATATGCTTATGAAGTCGGAGAGTAAACCTTACGACAACAAGGAGTGTGCGCACACCGCACAGCTGATTGTAGCCGGCTGACAGTTTCGAGCGTCGTAGTAATTTCAGTTTTGACGATAAAATATAAGTACTTGGTTTTTTAAATAGATTAAAAGTCACAGATGTTATATTTATGTATTATTTAAATAAAAAATATCACAATTGCTTATATTTTGCGCTAGAAAAAAAACTCACGAAATAACGTACTAGCACGAAATAGGGTGCATTTACCTTATCAACGGGCAATTAGCGGGGTGCGGGGTATGCGCAGCCCATGCGCAGTAATCCCCTCCACCCGAAGGTCAAAGCCAAACTCTTATCGCGCGAGCTGTACCTACAGTATTTCCAATCACTTATTTTCTCGATGACAGTTCCCGTAGAATGTAACTGGGTTCAGTTACGCAAAAATTACCTTTTAAATACGAGGTATAAAAAATACGACAAATGCCTAATTTTGTTCCTTGATCCCATATAATATTCATCGAACACAATGACGAAAAGAAAACGTCGTAACAATGCTGAATATTCAACCTCTTACCTAAGTAGAGATAATCTACGATAACATAGCCCGCCCCTCCACAAATCAAGAAGGTTTCAATGTATTGTGAAAGTATTTATAAAACACACCAAAACTTCAACGCATGTGTGCGTGTTGAGACAGCCGTCAAACAAAAGCAGATACTACCTACTAAATAAAAAATATTTCGTAAATATGTGACTAAACACATTGAAATAGTAATGTTCTCGTAGTTTATCTCTAGCCCATAAATAGTATTATCAAGTATTTATTCTCACTTTTCCAGCCGCTACAACTCTTACTACAACGAATGGACTGGCCTGGAGGAATGCTACGTGTCAGCCCCCCCGCAGTTCCAAGACGGCGCGCCCTCGCCGCCGCACGCGCCCGCGCCCTACCCGCCGCCCGCGCGCGTCGGGATACACTTCCAGGTGATAACTACTGCACATCTCTTCATCACCATCATCCTATATAAACTCACCGGCAAAAAATTTTGCCCATTGTCCACCTTACATACAAACGAGGCTACTTTGATGCCTTATTTCTACACCAGGGTAGTGCCCCGGTTGAGATCTGATGATAGATATCCAGAGTTTCTAACACACACAACTGATTCAACAACCAGTTTACACCACAGCGAGAGAATTTATACAGCACTGAGATTTTCATTAATTTTATTGCCATTTTAGCTATTTTTCTAAATGTGTATAATTTCCGTGTTAAACGCAGATTCAATCTGGTACCTTAGGAACTCTGAATGTGCTTTATCAATGCTCGGAGTAGCCATCATCAGATCACGGCCAAAGCACCGCCTAGTGGAGAACCATGACATCAAAGTGACCTCGTTTGTATGAAGGGTGGACTGTGGGCCAAATTTTTTGCCGGTGAGTGAGTGCCCACTGAAGGGCTCAGGCCTCAGAATGCTAGGGCTTGGAGGGGTCGGCAAGTAGTTTTAAGTGGGGTCCGGATACTGTTGAATTTTTTTCGAGGTCCAGAAAAAACATTTAGCTTTAGCTCGCCATCATTTCAAGGGAAATCAAAGCGTGTATGTGTAGGCCACGTAATTAATCAAATCAGCCGTAGGATGTCTACTGCTGGACATAGGCCTCAATGAGGGCAGCATTGATATGATAAGATATATTTAACAATATTTGGCGGCCCGAAGATAGACCTGCCGGCACAGAATAAGTAAGGGCCTAAGCACACGGCGTTTTTTGAACGCGCCGTCTACGCGCGATTTAGAAACGCGCGTTTACAGCGCGTTTTTCATTCCATTAGAACAGCGTTAAGGCCCCTAGCATAAGGTATTTTTTAAAAAACGCGCCGTCGTTGCGCGTTTGTACCGATACAAACGCGCGTCGACGGCGCGTTAAAAATACGCCGTGTGCTTAGGCCCTAATATGTAACCATTAATCCAACTTCATACTAGAGCGCCCGAATCGACGCACGCACACAGCCAAGCGTCTTACTTTACACGGCCGCTAACCAATCTTCGCCAGACAAAACAATGCAGTTCCCACGCCGCGCGCGTGTAAGACGCTTGGCTGTGTGCGTGCGTCGATTCGGACGCTCTAGTATGAAGTTGGATTACTGGTTTCATATTACTTATTCTGTGCTGCCCGGGGTCCGAGATCTGGATACGGATCGCAGTCCGCCTGTTGCTGACAGCTAGCTTGGACCATAGGCGATTGCGAATTGGGAATTTCATGCACACCATTGGATACAAACGTTCAAATTCAATTTTCATTCCGAAACCTTTTATATTTTTTTGTTGCGTGCGTCCTTTGGTGATGCGGGGCCGGGGCCCCTAAGCAGTTGCCTACTCTGCCTAATGGTTAATCCGGCCCTGAACAAGGTAGCTCAACTATCTCCTGTTATAAACTTGCGACTATATCTCAAATCCGAGAATGGAGATCCGTAGAAGAACCGGAGTCACCGACATAGCCAAACGGATTAGCTCGTTGAAATGCCAATGGGCAGGCCATAAGTATAGCACGCAGAACAGATGGCCGTTGGGGGCCAAAAGTTCTGGAATGGTGACCACGGACTGGCAAGCGCAGCGTGGGACGTCCACCAATGAGATGGACGGACGATTTGGTGAAGGCCGCAGGTTCAGGGTGGATGCAAGTCGCTTCCAACCGTAATGATTGGGCATCAATGGGGGAGGCCTATGTCCAGCAGTGGACGTCCTACGGCTGAAATAATGATGATGATGACATCTGCCTGGACAGGGATCTCTCTATTGCAACTACCCCCAAAACTATATCTCAAGGTATTAGCGAATTCATCTCAACTCATCTGCCTCCATATACTCAGGGCCTCATACCGTTCGTAGTCGTTCAGTATAGTTGTTAACCGGTTGCAGGCGAGCGCCCCCCCTCCCCAGTTCCAGGACGAGCCCCCCGTCTACGACTACGGCGACTACGACTGCGCGTACAAGCCGCCGGCCAAGTGCCACGGCAGGAAAGACTACAGCAGCAGGGAGAGAGACTATAATAGGTGAGCTTTATACTCTAGTATGGTCGGCCAAGTGCTTTATACCTTTTCAACTGACTTCAAAAAGACTTCGACTCCTGCTGGCTCGTGCTGAGGCACCGACTTCAAACAGATTAGCAGCAATATATTTTTATGCTTTTTGTTTGTAGTCGGTTCAAATTTATTTCATAACTTTTTTTGCTTTTTAGTTTTTGGGTGTTTTTTGAAGGCGGTTTTATTTTTTATTCAACCAGAAAAAGTTTTTTTTTCAAAAATTACATTTTACTATCTTTTATTGCTGACTGTACTTTTTTGTCTTGATGAGTCGTCTTAAACTACTCATCAAGACATATCACACGAGCTCAAACACGATGAGATAATCTTGAGTTGTTGAGAAGTAGCTATGGGCACCTTCCGTCTCCATCATCAGATCAGTAACAGTCCACTACTACCTCACACCCCCTGTACACAATAGAGGTGTGCGCCGATGGCGGCGGCGCGTAATCGGCGTAAATAAAACAAAATTAATTATTACTGAAAATAACAGTTTACTTTCACTTGTAAAATGAATGTCTTCAAAAAATTCAAAAAATTCCTATATACATGATATATTTAAATATAATTGACATATTTAATAAACTGCCAGACACATTTAAGGATAACCACTTAGAAACATTTATTAGTTTAACGAAACAATGGCTGTTGAAGAAATGTTATTACAGTGTTAGAGATTTTCTTGGTGATAGTATTAACTTGTAAGTAATTAAATTATTATAGTACTTATTAAACTAATTTTATTGACTTATTAATAATGATAAATAATAATGACATCGAATTTAAAATGATTGAGTATAATTTTCTATTTTTCATCTTACAATGATATGATTATGTGACTATACTTATTTTAATTTTTTAATTTTTAACTGCGTGTACATCTGTAAAGGTAGGGTTACGTGAAACTTACATTTATGCATATGTAACTGTAATCTAAAACCTTAATTCATACGCAATAAATTTTCATTTCATTTCAATTTTCATTTCAAAAATTAAAGAAAGAAAGAAAAATATTTATTCGTGACATAATCTTAAATTAACAGGAGAAAATCGCTAACAGATACAACATTATCACGAAATTGTCCCAACTCAGCATGATGTCGGCCGTGCAGCTGACGCTGGTCTTCCGTTGGAACCATTGTTATAAAACTAATTACAGACATCTGGTGACGTAAGCAGCGGTTTGGCCGAACCTTAAAGTTGTTGTAAATGTATTGCGCCGATTTCACGCCGTTGCAATGACCGGCGGCGGCGGCGTGCACCACGCCGATCGGCGTACACGTCTATACTCCATTTAATTTAGAATTATAAACCACAACAACATTATATTGCGGCTCGTGAACTGTAATCTCTTTACGATTTGTACTAGAGTAACAATTGACGACACGCAAATAAAGTGACATTAAAACAATTTTATTTTGCGGCTCCCAGACTATTGTACTGTACTATTTGCTAGGTAAGAAATAGTTAACGAGCCGCAATATAAACAATGATGTTGTGGTTTTCAATTCTATATTAAATGAAGTATAGTACACAATGACGATAAGGATGAATCAACTTTTTTGTGTTGTTTACTCTATCCCCGGCTGTCCAAGTGACATCTTCATACTGCTTCATAGAAAAATGCTTAGGTTATCCAGGAGACAATATGTGTAACAATAGCAACGGGTGCCAAGAACAAGTTGATTCACATCCTGTAACGGGACATAATGGGCTATTGTAGATCATTGTGTACGGGAGCTTTATACAGTACCTGGGCATTGCCGGCAGGTACCACGAGAGCGGCGCGGAGCCGATCAAGCAGCAGCCGCAGCACCAGGAGCGGCGCGCGCGCATCGACGACGCACAGGAATACGTCAACGCCTCTCAGGTAAGAGTATAATTAGTAACATTGCTGTTTGGTACTAAAACCAATGATATTATATACAAAAAAGAGGTAGATATACGCCACCAACGCACCAAAACGTGTGCCGCGAAATGGTTCTAATTGTGACCAATGGAATCAGTCGGAATGTGACGTTTGCTTACACTTGCGCGCAAGTGATAGACTATCTTTGTCTTTTTTCTTCATATCGTCTTAATGAAGCCATCTCTCTTAATACCGTCTGTTAATGTAATAAAAAGTAAGTAAAATGAAACGTGTATGTGTGTGTGCCTGCCGCCGCGAGCGGAGCATTTTTTTTGGGCATAATGTGAGCATATAACGTATCACTTAAAATATCATTGACTAAAACCTTGTAACTCGCTATTCTATGCACTAATACAGGGTTTCTCAAAGTGGGGTTCGCCATTCGACGGTATGGGGTTCGCGACAAGATTTACGTAATGGTGGCTTGGTGGCAGGCATGTGCGGCATTTGATACCGAGTCAGAATTAAGGTTAAAATTGTCCAAAATTATCCCGAAAATTGACTCAATTTGCGACGAAAAACAAGCTCACCGATCACATTAATATTAAAAAGTTATTTCTTTTGGCACTGTATTTGATACCTTTTGCTGAAATTATTTTCTGGGGGGGGGGGGGGGGATGGGGTTCGCTGTCATCTGGAAACTTTAACAGGAGCCAAAATTAAGTTTGAGAAACCCTGCACTAATACAACGAACTATACGGATATGGGGGGAGGGGAAGTACGGCGGCTCAAAATAGATTGGTCAGTCAGACCCGCGCAAGCGTTTATGTATTTTCTTCGTATTACTAAAACAATTACATGTTTTAAAAATGTAACGTGTATACTCCATAGAGAACATCTAGTTTTATTATCATTCATAAACTCATGACCTGCCGTGCAACATTTACGCCGTACTAAGGGTTTATTTTGTTTTTTTTTTTAGAGACGAATTAAACGTGTTTCATGTTTCCAGATATGTCCGCCTGAAGAGGTGACGTCGCCACTGGGCACGTTCAAACGCCAACGCTGTCTGCGCTACAAGCAACGCCGCCCGCGCCCCATACTGCGATCCAAGTCCGACATCTCTGACAGGTGAGCACGATCTGACAAAACCGGCCAATTCGTAAGTGCCCACTCGCAGTTTCGATCTTATATTAATAGGTAGAACAAATATTCTGTCTACAAATATATTTTTTTTATTATGAGAGGGAGGCAAATGAGCAAGCGGGTCATCTGATGGAAAATGATCACCACCGCCCTTAATATCAACAACTCCTTAGAGTCACTGATCTGTTGTCGACCTTTTAACACGTTCACTGTCCAGTGGCCCCAATGTACACGATAGCTCGTATTCCATTGTAATAAGGTTCTACTTTAAGGCTTGGACAGGGAACGTGTAAAAAAAAAGAGGGAATAGGGGAAGGGGAGGGGGAGAGGCATTGGGCCCCCGGCGCTCTCACGGACCGTACGAAACGCAGCAGGAGTACTGCTGCTTCACGCCGGTGTGCTGTGAGAGGGTGATACTGCCCCGGACGAGCCGGCCCATTTGTGATGCAGCGGCTTAGCTACAACATGGCTCTACCACTACAAAAACTTTACACTATATGAACTTAGGCTTATTGAAATACTTGAACGACCCCATAGGACAGTACCAGGGGGGTTTCACTCCGCAGTTTAGGTAAGTTCGGCCGGCGCGCCTCCCGGGCAGGCGTATGGCAGTAGGTTGTCGGTCGGCCTTCGGTTCGCACGCTAGCCGTGCCCTTGGTTTCGAATCAGCGGTGCCCAACGGAATATGAACGCTCGTATCACACGATAAGATTCAATTTCGCGTGCAAGCAGTAAGAGTACGCAAGTTTTTATACCTAAAGATGCCTTTTGTTCGAGAGTGATCCTTCTGTACGTTAGTACTACTACTTATTCTGTGACAGTACTAACAGTGTAACACAACACTGCGTCGTTACCCCAGGTACCGGCGGAGCGACGGGCGCAGCCCCGCGTCGGCGCCCTGCGACGGCGAGGACTCCCCCGAGAGCCCGACCGACTCCGCGCTGCAACAGTTCTTCGAACGGCTCGGCCTCGAGCCGCGCCAGTACGACGCGCTGTTGCGCGACGCGCTCCCGGACAGCCCCGTGTTCTTCTCCTCAGCTTCCACTGTGGACTCGAATCAGCTGGCCAATGCGGCGGATTACACGGTAAGATGAAATCCTTTTATGTATAGTCTAACACATCGTCAATATCATTTCAGCCCTAGGACGTCCACTGTCAGACAGGCATCCCTTATTTGATACCATGAACCTGCGGCCTTTACCAAATCGTCCGTCCATCTCGTTGGTGGACGTCCCACGCTGCGCTTGCCAGTCAGTACTAGTACAGCCATTGCCTCAAATAATAATAATAATTTATTTAAATAAGAACGTAGGTTTTCACAAATTAATTATCCATCAGACCCCAAACTAAGCTGGGCCTGTATCTTGGGTGTCTGCGAGAGTGATATATAAATATAGCTAAACTTTAACCTTATGGATAATGGCGTAGAGTTGTATAGATATTATTGACGCCTTGGTAGCGTAGGTACATATAATTTATGACAGTGACTGTACAAGGTACAAGAGGTACAAGGTACTACCAAAATCTGTCTTCACTCGCTCAAATACCTTCCTAGCTTTTTTTCACTGAATATGTGACTGATTTTCAAAAATAATAAACTTTCTGTTACGTGTACTTATGTGCGAAAGTAATAAGCTTTTTGTTACTGTTTTTCGAAAGTAATAATTTTTTTGTTACTGACGTTCAAAGTAATAAACTTTTTGCAACTGATGTTCCAAAGTAATGAACTTTTTGCTACTGATTTTCGAAAGTAATAAACTTTTTGTTACTGATGTTTGAAAGTAATAAACTTTTTTTTCTCAAAAGGTACAAGGTCCCGGAGTCCAAAAGCCAATCTACCGCAACACAGAGCCGCCGAGCGTGGTGGAACGCAACGCTCGCATCATCAAGTGGCTGTGCCAGTGTCGCAAGACGCAGATGCAAACGCCGCAGTGAGGCCCTACCTTAACCCTAACATAAGTACAGCGGCCCATGCGCACTAGCGTTTATCGCGGACAGAAATCATCCGTCTCTTACTCGCACGCTTACTGAGAAAGGGATGTTATGATCACTGCCCGCAATAAAAGCTAGCGTGCTACAGTAAAATTACATAAAGTTTACCACTGACAGATGGTTTGCCTTCATTTCATATTCAACTTTAACGACCTACAAATAAAGCCAATTTTAGAAAACCGTTACCCACGTTTGCAGATTTTGTAATAGCTACTTTATTTGTATGGTGTTAAAGTTGGAAATTAAATGAAGGCCAGCCATCTGTTAGTAGTAAAACTAAAAGTAAACGTATTGTACAATGTTACAGAACTATCGATAGTTTGACTATCGATAGTTGACCTCGAAAACTATTCAGGATATCGATAGTACTATCAATAGCATTGCCACGAGTCGATAGTATAGATAGCATCGACAGTGCTTTATGACATGACGTGATAAGACTTTGATAATGGCAATACCATCGATAGTTTTTGGTCACTATTGGCTGATTTTGCAATACTAACGATACTATCGATTCTATTGAACATAAAACTATCGGTACAATCGATAGGTTTGCCTATTGCTTATAAAGCACTATCGATACGGTCGATAGTATTGACACGTGGAGATACTATTGGTAGACTTATCGATAGTCTATCGATATTGGACACTAGTGCTAAGCCCACAGCGAGTTGTGTAGCGTGTGATATAGTTTACTCCGAGAGAAGTAGCCAGTAATTCGAACAAGGACTGATGACGTTCCGATATGTGTTCGTACTCGTACACCTAAATGTAACATCATTAACTTATAAAAGTCGTTTGTGACGGTTAAATTCAAATGTTTGTCATGATAGGGGTGACGCCCGTTCTGTAAAAAAAAAATCGATCGAATTAATAAATCGAAGTTGAATTTCTTATTCACTGTAGCGATCTTTAAACTGGTTACAACATATAACACTGCTTGCCTAAGAAATGTTCAGAATCCTGACTATGACTAAGTACTTTTAGAGTATTATTCCTCTCAAAGTACCATTCTGATATGAGACAACCCTCTTTTACAGGTCGATTCACTAGTTGGCACGAATGGATCGATTGAGTGAATGAAAGTATCTATGTGTTACCTATTTGAATACACATCACACAAATATGAAAATGTCATGCATCAGTCATTTTCCTATAAAAATGTCAAAGTGACATTGCTTTCGTTTATTCCATTCGTGCCAACTCTTGTGAATCGACCTGTACTTGGCATATCTCTCCGTGTGTAACAAAATTTAACTAACAAAATATGTATCTCGAAATTGTACTTGTGAATTTCTGTCGTAAAAATAATAATAAATTCGTGTAAGTACTCGAACCTAAGATAGATAGAAGCTAATAAATGTTGATACTACGATTAGAATTTGATGTAACGGTTTATGCCGGGGTGATATCGTGCCGCATGCTACAAGCACGCCGCAATGTACGCAATGCGTCAAGATGTCGCTAAAGATGAGATTGTAACAGTGCATCGTGCGTGTCACACGCTTTCAATGAACAGGGAAATTTACCTTAGACATCGGTTACACGCTAATTCTGGCGTCAGTCGGCGAGAGAATTATCGTGTAACCTTCTCGGGCTGATGGCCCGGACTGATGAAAATCAAATACCTACCTATTTTAAATAATATTTAAGACAAAAAACCAGAATGGACTGAACGGATACCAGAATTAACGCGTTACCGATGTCTTAACCTTTGTCAAGAAAAATCTTGGCAAATAGTTTTCTACTTCATTGGGGACACTCACGAAGTAAAAATACCTAGACGATATCGTCACGGGGTAAACGGACTATTCTATAAATAGGTACCTAAAGTCTTCACTATGATTACAGTTTACAATAAAGGCAATGCCATCGACTGCTGACTAAGTGAAACTAGTAAAGTTCGAGTTCATAGATGTATTCTACTATTAGAAAAATATACCTATTTTATGGCTCAGTCACGCTACGTGCAACCAGTGGCGCGGCTAGAGTTTTCTCTGTTCATTGCGTAGGCCGTGAGGAAACCACTGTGCGGTGAGCGTCTCTGACACGTAATGGACACAGAAAACGAGCGCGAGTTATGGCCCCGTTAGAGTGAATATTCAAGCGTCACCGCTCAGGTCAAACGTCATTATCCTGCCACAAATTACACAACAGAAGGACAAGTTGCAACAATAAATTTGACTAATCTATACTCCCCATCGGAGCCGTATTACCTTTCTAATATTATAAACCAGCTGATGCCCGCGGCTTCGCCCCCGTTCTATTTTTAAAAATTTCTTTCATAAAAACTTTCTCTTGACAATAATAAACTCAACAAAAAAGAATTAGGTATCCAATTTGGTGCTGTCATTCGGACGGAAGTTATGCGCGTACAAACATTTTGGTGATTCATTTTTATTTATATACGTAGATGTAAAATTTTGCTAAGATGTTTGGTTTGTTTATTAGTCAATCATGCACGTCGGAACAGATTAGGATGAAAATTGGCTTACAGATGGACAAAAACCTAGATTGAAGCATTAGGATAGCTTCTTTAATAATCCGGCAGTGCGGTCCTGTGGTAGAGGTAACGCCACCAGAGTTGAGGCCATGCACACAACCACATCTCTTGTAATGACAGCGGGATTTTGACGTTGTGTTGTCGTTAAACGTCAACACAACGTCAAAATCCCGCTGTCATTACATGAGATGTGGTTGTGTGCGTGGCCTCAACTCTGGTGGCGTTACCTATATAATATTTTAACTTTAAATAAAACTAGCGGACTAGAATGTTGAGGTAGGTAGGCACCTCGGCTTTCAAGATGGCGCGTTATTTTCATCTGCAATCAATAGATGGTGTTGTCCGAGCGAACGTACTTTAAAAATGTTACCGTAACATTTTTAGGCCGAACATTACGAATATAAATGTTTTATACTTCAACCGCTAACGCTAATATAAGTACCTACTTATTATTTTAAAATGTCAACTCTAGCTATCATCTCTTACTAATTTTTGCTGAGAGGATATTGACGGAGAAAACGCTGAATATTTGACCTATTAACTATAGCTAAACCGTTTATTACGAGTCCTCGCCGGCGCGGTAGCGGGGCTGGGGGGTAAGACGACAATGGGGGCCGGGAGCGCGCCTCGTGTGCCTGCCGCCCGCACCTCTCCCGGCCCCTTTGTCGTCATTCCCCCAGCCCTGTACCGCGCAGGCGAGGAATCATTTAAACGGTCTTGCTAACATAATATTTTTAACATTAATTTCGAATTTTGATATTTAAAATTATGAAGTACTTCTGGTACTCGAATAGTTATTGATCATTCATTCTATTCAACGTTAAAAATGAATGAGTGCTGTACGTAGGCTAGTACTGTAAGCGAATACTTAGTACGAAAAATCTCTGATATTTTTGATCACATGATGTTCAAGTTGAGAAATACTATTGGAAATTCATATTTTTGTCTCATTAGCTATACATGTACAAGTTGGCGAGCTTAGCGGATACAGAATATATTTTACAATCGTAACTGGGATAGTCTGACTACCCTAACTTTATGTAAGCATTCAAAAAGGGCCAATGTTGCGGCCTACTAAAGAGACTAAATTCTATAAAAAGTTTTTTTTTTTTATATTTTCTAAAAGTACAATTTGATGCATTTCATAGCAGTTTTTGGTACCTATAAAGAACAATTTTGTAAGTCGTATTCTGACATATTTTAATCTGTTAATCTGCCTACATTTCAGAATGTCTACGTTATTTTATTGTGTCAATAAAATGACAAAAAATATCTGCTCATACATGTTTTAATCAATTCAATGAACATTATGTATTTTTATCGACTCATTTATGTTATACAAATGTTGCATTTATATTGTATTTTCATAGTCTATTATAAAATTTGTGAGTCATAGAAGATTTTTTTGTGAGATATTTAATAATGTTCCTAGTATGGATTTGTGGTTTCAAACTGTATGTATCATTCATTATTGATTAATCTAAGTTAAAAGGAGAAATAAACGAGAACTATTAGTTAGGTAAGCTTATTATATGTATTTGTGATCTGGGAGCACAAAATGGAACAAATTTTAGATAAATACCTGTATCTAGCTGTGCCAAATTACCTTAAGAATTTGAATGAAGTTCTAGGCTAGCGGAAAAGTTGTGAGATTTTTCAAAAGTAACGACTTTGTCTACAACAAAAGTTCGTGTGTTAATTTTAATGTTTACGCGCGAAAATACGGGGTTGCCGTTTCAATTAAAATGCGAATGTTGCCCGTTCATGTCGGTTGATGAAACCATGATAAAACTTTCAAAACAACACATTTTCTTAAGTGAGTAGATAATTAATTACACATAACTAAAAAGACAATATCATGAATCGATCATAATAATGTTTAAGCTGTTGAATAATTAACTATAGTCAAGAATAACGCAACAATTAAGTAATGTTTTAAGGAGGCTAAATGTAAATTATTATAAGAAAGGTCTAAACTTCGAAATAAATACCATAATTATAGATAGATTTCTCGTAAGGCTATTTAGGTATCATTCATCATACTGTTAGGTTACTTTATTAACCTTTGCCTCTTCAGGTCCTATTTCGAGTCAGCAAATGTCTATATAAGGACAATCAGTCATAATAGTTAGACTTTTACACCCTACAAAGAAGTGAAATGGAAAATGTAGGTATGATAGTACTAATAGTAATAATATACCAGTTTCAAATGATTTTGTCTGTTTGTGCTCAATCATTAATGATCATGTGATGTGATATTTTGGATAGGCATGGCATCCCTTTAAAAAAAACTGTAACATAACAATAACAGTGCGCTTAAATCACGACCTCGTATGTATCGACCCGGAATGAAATTACAACAATGCCTGATAATTCGAACCCCCATGTTAATGACATACATAAGGTCGTATATTTACCGCACATAACAAAACCACTGTAAAAAAGTTACATAACTTAATGTTGTTAGTTAAATGAAATCAGTTAGTAGGTAGTTACCTACAGTAGCCTTGAGTTGGTGAATGGTTGGTCGGCTGGGTCATACAGTGGCGTAGCGTGGAATAATATACACGTGGGCGAAGTCGCATCAGCGAGGCCCCTTTTCTTTTGTTCCCAAGATCTACCCAGTGGCGGTGCAGGACCTAAATTTTGTGTAGGCAAGATATATTTTGCAAGGCCCTACGGATTACGGGATACGAATTTTTGATTGGGCAAAAACGAGAACCATTCGAGGCGCGAGGCCCCTCAGACCGCGAGGCCGTGGGCGACGGCCCGCTTCGCCCACGCCTAGCTACGCCACTGGGGTCATACACAACGTAATGGAACAAAAGTTGTCTCTCCTATGGACATAAAATTAGCGACTCGCAGGTTTATTGTCTATTGTTTCTGACGCTTGCCTTCGCAATTACTATTTCTTTCTGTCAAACGGTATGAAATGACGACAGAAAGAGATGGTGAAAGCGAAGGCAAGCGTCAGAAGCGTTAGACAATAGGTACGGCCACTGGTCAGTAAACTGAAGATTTAATTAAATGTGCTGAAAGTGCTAAAGTGCTAAAAATAAGCGAACAAAGAAATGTGTATGACCCTACTATATGATTAATTAATAGTTAATATTAATAGATATCATGCGATGATCATTGTAAGTAATTAAGTACTTATATTATACTGTTTGTCTCTATCTACCGCGCGCCAAGCCAAGCCAACTCAAAGTGGTTAGGTACTTCGTTCAACTGAAGACTTGTAGGTAATTAAATATAACGACTGAATCAACATTTAGTCTGTGTTGTTCTCATTTCACTTATTATTTTCTCAAATTCTATGTCCTGTGATATTAAACATTGGTTATTTGTGTAGACATATTCGTCGGAATTCAATGAAATCTTTTAGACCTTTTTGAATGCTCTCAGAGAGATGATGTTTGAAAGTTCGACATATTTCTGCTGCTACGTTTAACTCAAGTTTTGTTGTTGTATTTGATATTTTTTATAACTTTTCTTAATGTAATTAAACTTTATAGAAAGTTCTATGCTCATAAAAATAGCCCAAATAGTGAAATATAATCGTTTTTTGCGATAGCAACCATTTATCGGTTAGAGTTACAGTACCTATTAGATTGTTTAGCATTCGATGCTTCCATTATGTGTGTAAATAATTACGTAAATTGTTAGAGGATTATCGTGGTGAAGAAATTATATTGTGGTCTAATTTCATACTGATGTTTCATTTAACCTACTCAACCGTTATACTTACATATTCTAAATTATAACAATAAATTAAACTGTAAAAATGTACCAAACATGAGGCAGTTTAAAAATTCTTTACTGACAAAATAACCAACGAACGGCAGGTAATGTGTTGCGATCACTTAATTATCCTAATGACGCAGTCAATTAAAAAATAACACTGCGTCGAGTAAATACAAACTTTCTGAGTTTTGTCACACAGGATGCGTCATACGTCCTCCGGTTTGGTCAACTCAAACATTTACGTCACATTATATTTCTGCGTAAAAGTTATCTGGTGTGACACGGTCCTAATACTACGTACGCTCAGCTGCTTTGATCAATTGGGATGTACCAAAAAAAATGACCTATAGTTTTTATATTTTTTTTGGAAAGAATAGGATATTTTAAGATACCATTTTCATCAATTTTGAATTTGGTTGAGTATTTAATTTTTTATAATTTTTTTAAGGAATACGTTGGATGACGTCACAGTGAGAGAGCCACGTTCCATTGCCTACAAAAATTCAAGCCGTACATAACATAATCTGTGGCACTACTGATTTGTCTTGTCACTTTCAATAATACAAGCACGGCTTAGGGTTCTAAATGAACCATGACAAATAGTTTTATTTATTTATCTTCGATTATTCCTGTTTGTTTAATGGTGTGATAGTAAATAGATATTTTTTACTAAAATCTGATATTTAAATTCTTTCATATTTACTTGTAACGTAGTAATTTAATAATTAAATTTGTAAAAATACATTGCGAGTATATTGTATACATTTCGGACTTTATGATAAATGACAACTGTTTAAAGCCAGGTGCGCATCATGTGATTAAAGTTCTATCTTTGTCACTCTTTGCTATTATAAGCAGGACAGCAACATTTCAAACTGTCAATTTGCTTTAGAGTGTAGACCTGCTTTATATCTGCCTATGTGACGATTCACTGCAGGGGTCAAATTAAGTTCATTACTTAAATTTTCTTTATTTAATTCAGTTATATCATATTTCTGGAATCTGATTTCTGAAAACGATTCACAAAGCCTATTTCTCTAAACGGTTTTCGATTTATTATACGTTGTCAAAAATTGGGACATCCCAATTATAACTGTAGATCCACAGTCGCGCGCCCGAAAATGTCCGAGCCAAATGAGCGCCACTTTGATAAAAGTGGCCTTCTTTTTTCTCAGAACGTTGCGTGAAATTGACAAGTTTAGCTGTCAAGTGGAGTTTTGCCGCTACCGAAATTCGACTGTAATAAAGTAAAGACTAGGTTCAAATTTCTGTGTAGGTGATGATTTTATTTGTTACGCAAACAAATAAAAAGTTCGGACATTCTTTGAAGGGGATTTTGTTCGGCAATGTGTATCTTCAGTTATAATTGATCAAACGTGCATGTAGACGGTGCCGCCAACTGGTGCCATCAATTTGACTGTTTTACCCTGATAAGTTTATTTTACTGTCCGCATAGTGTCTCTTCGGTCGCATTAGTGCTGCCGGCTATAGTTTCTGGCCTTATACTACGGAGTGCAAAATTCGAACTTCGTATCGTGCCATTCCTCTCACGCTAATAGTATTTAATACAAGAGCGAGCAAGACGATGCGATACGAACTTCGAATTTCGGAGTAGCCCACCTGCACGTTCATTATACCACCTTTTATTTGCAGCTAACTTTACAATTTAAAAAAGTAAAAAAAAACCTGCGACATTTTAATTTCAAAGTTCAACATAATAATATATCATGAATGGCTAACGAAACCGATTTAAATAAAGCTTAGAGCAAAGAGTATTATTAGTATATAGAAAGCTTAGAGTTTGTCAAGCGAGCATCAAGCGAGTCGTATCCGGTCGTATCCCTTGAAAAAGGCGGCATTTTCAAAAATCTTTTACATGTCATTACTAATAATACCACTACTGAAAACTATGATGATTAATACTCGAATTTATGTAGTAGTAAGTAGTTAAAAAGACAGCTAAGTATGAATCAAAGTTTTCAGCGTGTTTTTATTAGTGTTGACATAGAAAAGATTTTTGAAAATGCTTCCTTTTTCAAAGGACACGCACGACTCGCTTGACAAACTCTAGCTGGAACCACCCTTTGGTTTTTAATAAAAAAATCTATAATAAACGGAAGTTGCGAAGTTGCGATGCCTTTGACAGACACACATATATAATTACTTTCCGTTAAGGGTTAAAAATAAGACTTCGCTGTAATAATTTATTTTACTTTAGTCGCCAAATACCTTCCAAATACGGGAACCTTTACCTCTACCATGAGTTACGCTAGTTTACAGTGACCGTACTCGCTAGCGACGGCGTCAATGATTTGTATGGAGAATTGTGTACAGTATGCTTAGTATAAGTTTTACTTCACCAAAATACTTCTCGATCGCGTTTACGTAAATAAATCAAATCTATGGAAACATGGACGCGCGCGCGCGGAGGCGCTATCCATGTTTCCCTAGTAATTGATTTTTTTACGTAAACGCGATCGAGTAGTATTGAAGTGAAGGAAAACTTTATACTAAGCATACTGTGCCTCTAGCGGTCACTTACGGAAATACAATTCTCCATACAAATCATTTACGCCGTCACTAGCGAGTACGGTCACTGTAAACTAGTGTAACTCATGGTAGAGGTACTGCTACATTCAACATCGTGCTCCCTGGCTGTATGTAGCTCAAACAACCCGAGTGATGTCATCCGTCCCGTCCGTCATGTCAAAAATGTCAATGTCGTCATTTCATTCGTCACTTTTGTTTATTTCATTTCATAGCGAACAACACAACACACGGAAGTTATTTCTCCAGTAAATAAGTTTTCGATTCAGAAATAAATAAAGACATTTATGTCTTATTCCGTCACTTTCTGCAGAGAATTCAGTGATCGTCTCGGAAATATAAACTAAACTGTGGTTCTAATTTCTAATATTGGTCATAAGAGTTTTGACGATATATTTTGAGCCAAGATCTCGTGAAGATGCCTCGTGTGGGACGCACAAGACGGGGCATGAGTGATGCGGATGATGAAGACGAGGACTACAGGCGGGGAAGAGAAAGGAATAACGAGGTATAGAAATTAAAATTAAACAAAAATGTTATTACTGTAATTAGTGACGTTTAGCAGTTTGAATACAATAACACCACATTAATAATTTAAATATCGTTGATCTTTATGTACCTAACGTTAAAAATTTAGAAAATGAAATATTCTATCGCAACATCATTTAATAATAAAAACAGCCAAGAAGTCTAAATATACATACAAAGTAACAATAAATTATGTTTTCTCTGTTTATTCAACCTAAACTAAGATCTATCTGCAACTTCTAACAGTGATGTTCAGTAATAGTCCAAGTAACACAACCTGCACAATTTATGATTGTTGCACAATGATTGAAATTATTGTGAAACATTATTTACCAGTTGCCACTCTTCATATCTTAGTACTTATTTTCTACACAATGATTTTTAATTGGTGATCAGGAGTTGAAAAATATGAATACCTAGCCAAAATGGTATTTAACCCATCGCGCGATCGGCGACATTTTTGGGTAATTTTTTCTAAGTACCCTATGTTAAAAGGTGATCGAAACTAGAAACAAAAATATGCAAATTTTGACAGTTAGTTTAGGCACACACGTGTGTGCCTAGGTCGCTCGACGGGTTAATAGATGTCAAGTCTCATTGCTTTGGCAAGTGGTCCTAAGTGTTTGTATTCTGTTTCTCACTCATTCTATTGTCTGTTCTTTTCTCCTCAGGCAGTCAAAAGGAGCAGAAACAAGGCAAAACAGCGCACACAGGAAACAAGCACCCGTGTCAGCAAACTCAAAGCTGAGAACCAAATGTTAGAAGATAGAGTAAGAATCCTGACACAGGAACTCCAATTCCACAAGAAATTGTTCATGGAATTGCCGTCAAATGCACAAGATCCCAGATTGGAAGGAATAGATCTAGAGAAAGTTCTCGAAGACATACCAGACGAAAAGGATGAGAAAACATAAGCAAAGTTACATTGGGATAGTTTTGATTTGATACCAGTAGGGTAAATGATGCAATCATGTTGCTCAGTTTACGCTATACTGAAAATGAAATTTGACTTAGTGGGATGGGGATAAAGCATTAAATTAATCCAATTAATATTTCACATTCATAGGCGAAGTACTATTTTTGCTATAACAAATGTATGTATGTAAAGTAAATCCTTTATTTTAAAATAAATATTAAATAAATATTAGGGGACAATCTCACACAAATCAACCTAGTCCCAAACTAAGCAAAGCTTGTACTATGGGTACTAGACGACGATAGACATACTTATATAGATAAATAAATACTTAAATACATAGAAAACATCCATAACTCAGGAACAAATATTCGTGCTCATCACACAAATAAATGCCCTTACCGGGATTCAAACCCAGGACCTCTTGCTTCGTAGGCAGGGTCACTACCAACTAGGCTAAATCGGTTGTTAAGCGGTTGGTGTTTATACAAATAAAGAAACAATATCTGAAAATACAAAACATTTGAATAACAACTGACAAGAATATTCTGAATTGATACATAAAATTTAATATATTTGATAGCTTTTAAGTTACAGGCTAACTATAGATTGTAATGTTAAGAATCTCATACAATGACCATATAAAATGATCTTTAATACAACTTATTTGTATGTTAAGCATTAAACACTTCAATAAACTGTAGAAAAAAGTTATGCCTTTGAAGCGAGCATAATATACATTGTAATACATATATATATGTAATTACAAAAAGGCCTTTAATTTATAATCCTTAATGATCGTAAACATACTTTCATCTGAAATAAACGGTTATATCACTCATAAAAGGTCAAATTTACGTTCACACACAACGCACGTCACTAAAAAAAAACTTGTATATCGCAGGTGCATTTAAATACGACCTGTAAATTGTCACGACGACAGACACTGGGCCTATTGGCCTATGCCTATACTCCGAAGTGTAAAATTCGAACTTCGTATCGTGCTATTCCGCTCATACTAATGGTATTTAATACGAGAGCGAGCGAGACGGTACGATGCGAATTTCGGAGTAGCCCCCCTGAAGGAATGAATGACAATAATGTACGACCTGATAATTCAAACCCTCGTATTATTTCTGTAAGGGACTGAATTTATCAGGTTGTTCATTCATTCTGAGTCGACAAATACGGGTTCGTACAATAACTGTACCCGCATAAGCTGCATCTACACTACAACATAGTTAAGCGGATGTAAAATAATAACGTGTTAAAATTGAACTTTAACAGCTTTAGGAGTTATTTTGACGCTTAGTTTTAGGTTTTAGATATTACAGCTTTAGGAGTAATATTTTGAATGTATTTTGACATTTACTTTGCTGGTAGCTCAAATAGCTTAACTGACGTCATCCGTCGATTTATTTACGTTACGAAATATTTCACTTTACTTACATCAAAGAGTAGTACGAAAGTGTTTTTGTTGTTTTATTTTGTGAAATCGCAATTAGAGATAATAGAATAAACTTATCGCGTAAAATTACGTAACATTACTTTCTTGCTAACGTGGTGAGTGTCAGTGTTTATTTAACGAATAATAAATAGGTATTTTCCACGGTAAACAAACAGATTTCCTATAATCAAAAATAGATCATTTATTTGAGTTTAATGTTGCGTCATTGTTTGCAGAGAATTCAGTGGTGTCGCAAATGCAGGCTGAGTGTTCGGAATAATTGGGCTTACTCATTTTGATGATATTGGACAATATTTTCGACATGCCTCCTGTAAAAGGCGGGAGAAGAGGCGTAAGTGACGCTGATGACGAAGACGACGACTACAGAAAAAGAAGAGACAGAAATAACGAGGTAAGTATTATTAATATATAATTTTATGACAAAGGCAATTTTTTAATTGTGTAAGTAAGTGTAGATGCTGTTAAAATCGTGTAGTACTTCCCAGTTAGAAGTGACTGCCACACTAAGATGCTTTCTATTGTCTCATGAATCTTTCATATAATATTGACTAAATTGAATGACACTACCTACTTTCAGTCTCACTCAATTGGATTTCATAATTACAACCATTTTTTAGGGTTCTCTACCAGAAGATTGACAAAGAGAACCCTATCAATGTTGCTATACTATCTTATCTGTATATTTGTTGGTAACGGCTGTATTTTAATATCTGTAATAGAGAGCTGGCTGCTGAACTGATAATCCTCTGGATTTAACCCCTTGTATGGTTAAGACCCTTAAGATCCTTGCCCAATTTAAGCCATACTTTTTGTATTTTTTTTTAAATCCGTGTAATTGGATTTATATGAACAGTTGAGACTAGAATGCACAATTTTTTTCACATCCTGCATAGGAGGGGTTAATCATCCTTGATTTAAAATTAATAGCCCACATTGTCTACTTCCATTTGCTTACATCATCTAATATTTGTCATTGGAGGCCCATGTTCAGTAGTGGATATCTTTTGGCTGAAATGATGATGATGATCTAATATTTTTGTTTTCCCTTCAGGCAGTCAAAAAAAGCAGATACAAATCAAAGCAGCGCACTCAAGAGACATTCACACGTGTCAGCAAACTGAAAGCCGAGAACCAAATGCTGGAGGACAAGGTGAAAACATTGACTAAGGAACTCCAATTCCTCAAGGAACTGTTCTTGGCTCATGCATCAAACGCACAGACCCCCAAATTGGAGGGCGTAGATCTGGAAAAGCTCCTTGAAGACATACCAGACGAAAAGGAGAAGAAGACATAGACTTAGCTTTAAATTATACTTAGGTTAGGTTTGGCTTGATCATGTTGAAACAGGGGATAGAAGATGTTAGTGTATTGCATAGTTGTTAATGTTGGATCAAGCCAGTTAACACAGTTTCTGCCGGCTGTCAGCTTCGAGACTTTTAGGTGCCACAAATGCACATGTAAATTAAAATATCTGTCAAAACTATGACAGCGGCTCTAGGTGAAAGTTATAAAAACGCATATTTGCGTTCCCAGCATGTGAATGCGTTAAGATATTTTATGTAGTATAGTGTGTTGAATTGTGAGTTTTTAAACAAAATAAGGTATGAAACGTTAAAACTTGCCACCACATGATTCTCAATCACCATAAAAACATTGTTGAAATAAATAAAAATTATTAAAACCAAATCATACAATTGTACAAGCACTGTTGTAATCTATATTCTAAAGTGATGTGTTAGATATCCTACACTATACTATCAATCTCGGAATTTTACTGTCCAATTTTTATTTTTTTCTTTCCGCAGCTATATTTTATGAGACCTTTGCTGATTTTTCAGTTCTTATTTTAATGTGATTTAGAAAAATATTTAGATATCCATTCCCACAGATAGTTTGTAAATGTACCTTAGGTGTATGCTCTGGCCACAAATATCTCGTATGCAATAGTTAAAATGTAAGGGATACTAAATTTTCTTCATAAAAAAGCAAAGATTTCTAAAAGTTTTTGTGATAAGAAGTTACACTCAAGGTACAGGGTATCTTATCTTAAGTTAGGACCAATTTTTATTTTGGGCTTTTCCTTCCTTGGTTGTAAACCTGTCTAGTACATATAATATTTAGTTAGGATAATCTGGGGGGAAACAGGAATATTTCACTGAATTATCTGAAAGAAGTAAGAATCCAAAAGACTCCTTTTCATATCTTTAGAACAAATAAAATAAAATGTGTAAGATGCCCACCTGACATTTGAATTGTTATAATTTTTAAACGTAGGTACAAATTTGAAAAATTGTGTTGTGAGTACAATGCACTATGAAAGGAATATGGATAAGTTTTTTATGATTCAAATGCAATTTTACAATTAAGATTAAATAAATAAAACAATTGATATAGACTTCATTTTTTATTAAGAAAATATTTATTTTAAAACTATAAAATGTAATTCCTAAATGAGCCATTTTTGTCAACAAAAAATAAATCTATGCTAATTTAACATAAAATATTTAATCAAGGACTTAATTCTATATAATATAATTATTATAATACATTTACAACAGTTATAAGATTATCACATTTTAATTAAAAACTAAAGCATATAAAAATCCTAAAATAAAACTAGTACAATAAGCCAGCTATGTCAAAATTACTAGCCATATTCTGGTGCAGTCAGTAGTACAAATGACTAGAACCTACGGCTTGTTTTTAAAGTAGGCGACAATATCATGCTGGTTTTGACCTATTGGGAACATTTCGAGGCACTATGTTTAGGTTATCCATTGGTGGTCGCCCCCAACAATATTTCCTATAGTTTTTTGATATATTAATGTCTAACTAAGGACACTGTTCCTCAATGATCAGTTTTATAGGATGATATTAATATACAAAAATATTCCATTTTTAATGCAACAAAAGACGTAAAAACCGTCGATATCTGTTGGAAAATGAGGATGATACGTAAATGAATTTTTCATTGCATATCTTTCATTTATTGGACTTTCCGTGTTCGTCGTGTCTTACACGCCTTATCACATTGTCAGATTTCTCAGACAAAATGACAATTTATAACGTCCATTACGTCGTATTTTTTAATAATTTAAAAGTTCTTCCACAATTCGGTTTGTTCAACAATAAATATTTATTTTGAACATAGAAAAAAAATGATTGCATATTCCCTATTAGACTGGTTTTAGTGTCACGCGGACGGTCAGTACGGATTGCTACGCAAGGACCAATATGTATTAAGCTTTGGGAGCGTTTTAGAGTAATGCGAGCGGCTCCGTACGGAAGACCGTCCGCGCGGACAGCAGTTTTAATACATATTGGTCCGTGCGTAGCCATCCGTACGGACGGTCCGCGTGACACTAAAACCAGCCTTATGGATCGATTTTAGAAATCCGTTTTTATCTGAAATTATCACGTTAAAATTTTCCTTAGTAATAAATAACTCTACGAGCAACTTTGTCTCCGCGACTACTTTATCAAGTCTATGGGTTAGTATGGAAGTGCGCACACGTAGCGCCGCGACTCCCAGGGTACAAATACACAGACTTGATAAAATAGTCGCGGAGACAAAGTTGCTCGTGCGCGCATACCCTTAGTACCATCTGGTGACAACGAGATCGAGTTGTGCTTGGGATGGTGATGAATGGCGAGAGGTCAATTTGATGACTCAAGGTTCTTCATTATCTAAATCGAGAAACTAAAGCAGAGGAAGTTGCTTTAGACAGCCGTCCCGACGCCCACGAGGAACGACTAGCCATCGACTATTTTCTCGCTCGCAATGTGTATAAATATAGTAGATGCAGATTCCATGTCCATAAAAGATAAATAATATACGTACGTGGTAAAATTTTAAGTGCGATACAAAATTAGTGTGTCTAGCCTAGCTCAGTTAGTTCTAGACAATATACTCAATTATTTTAATTAGTCTTATTTAATTTTAACTATGACAAGTTTGTGATTTATTTTCAACAAAGTATGTACGTCCTAAATTTTATCAGACAGCTTTACAAATGAGTTAATGCATTATATTGTCCAGCATTAACTGAGCTATAAATACTGTTTTATATCACGTTTAAAATTTCACTTTGTATATTATATTAATATAATAGTTGATCGCTGTTTGTTCACACAGCCAACGAGAAATACAACGTATAACCGCTCGGCCACGACTTCGCGCGTTTGGCGGCGTGGCAAGCGTTTTCTGTGTTCTTTGCGCGGCCGAGACGCTCGACGTACAGTGGTTACCTGGCAGCACACGCAATGAACTGATAAAACGCTTGCCGCGCCGCCAAACGCGCGAAGTCGTGGCCGGGCGGTTAAGGCGGGGTGTCCAGATTATCTCTAATCGCTTGTCGTTAATCGTTCGCGGACGAACAACTGCCTTAAGACTACTTAATTGATAAACAATGAGTACAATACTTAGCATCATGGAGGCGTCATGCTTACAAAAATTCGAGTAGGTTTCATTATACCTTGGTTTCGTTATACCCAATTTTATTAGCATTACACCTAAACGCCAAAACGATTTGTGTAATAAATAATACCTAAAACCTAGAATGCCTATTCATTTTGGTTTAAAATACCTGAATTTTAAAATACCTTAGTATCAAAATGCCTAAATTTCACAATAAGTACTTTCATCTCAAAATAACACAATGTTCGAAATAACCAAGGAGCAAAATACCTAAATTTTTCAAGTCATCATGTAGGTATGATTGCTTTTTATCTTCTTTAGTGCTGGCCTCTTTCGAAGTAACTAACTACTTTAATAATAAAATGAGGCAAACGACAGACAAACATCATCAGGAGAGGAGAGGAAATTAGGCATTTTGAGATTGAGACATTTTGCCACTAGGATGTTTTGGGTTTAAGGGTATTTGAACAAATTGTTCATTTCAATATTCAGGCGTTTCGGTAATGAAACAATTTGATGTGACGACGGCGTGATTTGTGTGAACGAGAATTGCTCGTTTAAAGGTATTAGATAAAACCTACTCAAAAATTCAATAAAAAAATTTTCACTCACCGAAACTAGCGTAAAAGTTACATAAAATATTACTAGATGGTGCTACGTTACTTCCACACGTTAATAACGCCATCTGCCGACGCGCTGACCAAGTAGTGCTTACTGCCTTCTACCATGGTGATGTCTGTAATGGGTGCTGTGTGGTGGAACGAGCGGGACTCTACACTTCGGTAGACGTTATCATCTATGATAGAGACCGGGTATTCTTGGAAGTTATCCGACTGAGAAGACTTGCTGGATTCGTGGACGAGAGTGGTGCCATCTATTATTTTCTTTCTGGAATTCAAGTAGTTATATTAGTCTTACTAATATTATGAACGCGAAAATTTGTTCAAACACTAAAATGGTTTGACGGATTCTGATGAAATTTGGCACACAGATAGTTTACAACCTGGATGAACATGTAGGATACTTTTTATCCCTGAAAATTGCATAGTTCCCGCGGGATATCGATAAACGAAATCTTGGCAGATCTAGTCGCGTGCAACAGTTAAAGATATACTGTCATTATGTGCAAATGGAAATCAGAAAAATTATAATTTTAAACACTTTACAGGCTTACTGTTTTAATTCTGATGCAGGAACTGTCAACCTTTTGAATGCCAGTGTCGGCTATAGATGACAATACGGTAATACAAGAATTAACCTACCCGTATCCGCATAAGAATCAATTTCGTTCGTAACAAAAGCGGTGTGTGGCGTTCAAAAGGTAATTGCTAAAAATTTAAAATTTTAAAACCCCAATGCAGTTTGGTCATACATATGTCTGAAAATATGTAAAGTAAAAGCCCATTATGCGTCTAAGATTCCTGCCTAACCTAGCAAAAGAGCCGATAGCTTTGAAACGGCTGAACCAATATTGATGAAACGCCCATTATGCGTCTAAGATTCCTGCCTAACCTAGCAAAAGAGCCGATAGCTTTGAAACGGCTGAACCAATATTGATGAAACGCCCATTATGCGTCTAAGATTCCTGCCTAACCTAGCAAAAGAGCCGATAGCTTTGAAACGGCTGAACCAATATTGATGAAACATGTCTAAGAGGGTATGTATTACAATACCGAAGTACGAAAGACCGAATGTATTAAAACATCGAATGGGTCAAAAGACCGACACGATTTTTTTCTGAAACCGTTAACTTTTTAAGATTGTTATAAAACAAACCTAACCTAACCTAATGGGTTCTGTATGATGCCGTTTTAACAAATTCTGAAAAAATTACGGTTTCAGAAAAAAATCGTGTCGGACTTTTGACCCATTCGATGTTTTAATACATTCGGTCTTTCGTACTTCGGTATTCTAAATTACACCCGTCTAAGAACCATCGCCAAGAATCCTGCTTTCGAATAAAAAAAACTGCATCCAAGTCAAAGTCAAAATTCTTTATTCAATTTAGGCATCAATTGATGCTCCTATGAATGTCGAAGAACCACCCAGATCGGTTAACCCGTTTAAGAGCGATGGTGCCACAGACACACACGCACAGCGGTCAAACTTATAACTCCCCTCTTTTTGCGTCGGGGGTTAAAAATGGTACAAACAGCCCTTACAATACGTTTACTTTTAGTTTACCACTGACAGATGGCTTGCCTTCATTTCATTTCCAACTTTAACACCATACAAATAAAGTAGCTATTACAAAATCTGCAAACGTGGGTAACAGTATTCTAAAATTGGCTTTATTTGTAGGTCGTTAACCTTTTCGACGCCAACGACACATATATAAGCACCGCAGGTTCTACGCCAACGACACATATGTCAGTCACGGCGTGCAGAGCGATATCTACCTACATGCGTTTCTGTAGGGTTCAACTTCGCGTTTGAAAAGGTTAAAGTTGAATATGAAATGAAGGCAAACCATCTGTCAGTGGTAAACTTTATGTCATTTTACTGTACTTGTAAGTGAAGACCGGCTGGGGCTGAGGCAGCGCCGGCGGCACGAGCACGCGCGAGTCCTCTGCGCGGTCCCAGGCCCAGCAGCGCAGGCGCTGGTCCGAGCCGCCCGTCACCAGCCAGCCCTGCCCGTCCGTCTCGCCGGCCAGCCCGCAGCTCATGTACGATGTCGCCTGGACAACAATTATTGTATAAATATTATTTATTTTATTAGCAGTGCGGCTGCTTACCGAATCTAAGATTATTTAAAAGCGAAAAAGTTTTTCGGGTGCGCCGGTGGGATTCGAACCCACGTCTCCTGGGTATGCGCCCCAACCTGGGTGTTCTACCAATTGAACCACGTCGCTCCCAACCGACTCCCCCGAAATTCTTAATCGCTTACATACGCCAACAGTTATTGTATAAAGTGCATAAGATGCGCCAGTTTATGAGGGAAGCCCTTTTGAACGCCATGCATCGTTTATGTTAGGAACAAAATTGATTCTTATGCAGATGCAGGTTGGTTTAATTTTGTTTTAACGTACTGTCGTCTATAGCGTTCAAAAGGTTAATGGATTTTGAGTTTGACGACTAAAGGTTGACTAAGGGTCAATAGTGACACGACTAAACGGGCTAAAGGTGTCCAGTGGCACGACTAAAGGGTGACTACTGATAAAGGGAGATTTCTCACGGGCGGGCGGTAGTCAAAAGGCACGGGACCCGCGTTGTGCGGCAACAGCGCGTACATGCGCTGAGTGCTCTCTATGCACCAGGCGGCCGCGACGCGCACGCCGAAATCAATAATGACTAGGGGTCGATAGTGTCGTGACCAAAAGGGGACTAAAGGTATCTACGATTACAGGGGGACTAAATGTCAATAGTGGCACAATTAAAGGGAGAGTATCCAGTGACACGACTAAAGCTAATGGTATCTAGTGCCACGACTAAAGGGGAACTAAATCTCGATAGTGGCACGACTAAAGGGTGGCTAGTGGTAAAGGGTGCGTATTTAGCGACATGACTACAGGTATCTAGTGGCACGATTAAAGGGTAAAGTGCGGTGTCTCACGGGCGGGCGGTAGTCGAAGGGCGCGGGGCCGGCGTTGTGCGGCCACAGCGCGTGCGTGCGCTGCGTGCTCTCCATGCACCAGGCGGCCGCGTCGCGCGCGCCCAGCGCCCACACGCGGGACCCGCCGCCGCCGCCGAACCCGATGATGCGCCGCACGCGGCTCGCTGACCGAAACAAACGTCAAATTATAGCCTAAGGGCTATATCTCACCGGAACGCCACGGCGGCGCAACCAGTCGCGCAGCCGTGGTGTCTAGCTACCAAACTAGCTTCCAAACCGAGCCACCAATAGAGACACCAGATTCACCGCAGTCTCAAAATGGACGCCGATAAGATAGTTATGCTGATGCTGAGGGAGCGTCGCTGGTGGCGCGACTGGCAGCCGAGTGAGCGAGATAGCATACAGCGCCATACTAATTAGTGGTGGCGCAACCAACGTGGTGGCGCGGCCATTAATGTTGCATGCACGCGTCTATGCTGGTTGCGCCGCCAAATCCGTCGCGCAACCAAGTGGACGCCAGGTGAGATACCCTCCATAGAGCTGTATACATTTTGTTGGTGGCAGAGACTGGTTGTGCCGACGTGGTGTCCCGGTGAGATATAGCCCTAAGGTGGAAAAACGAACGCCACATGAAGTGCAACTATCTTAAATATTGATAATATCAGATTCTGTGTAATGAAGACTTTTCTTTATTTTTAAACACAATAAATACTGCATTTATGGATTTTTGTAAAATCGCTTTTCTAAGTCGGAACTCGAACCGGTCACATGAGACAAAAAACAACATGTATTTTAAGATGCAGATCGAAAGCGTTACTGATAAGGTGCATTTATTCGACATAAAGGTAGGTTAGGTACACAATTTATTCATACACAATCAATATTTAAAATAAGTGAAGACGATAGCCGCGTACTGACTGGCGAGCAGCCTCGCCGAGGCAGCCTCGGGCATTTGCCTCGCCCCGTTTGCCTCGGGTAGTAAAAAGACGTACCTATGACAGTTTTGCTCAAGATCGCCATGAGGCCGCAAGTTCGGAAAGATATCGCCATCACTGCCTTTCTAATAATTATGGTCAAAAAAATGAAAATAGAAACCTAAACGTTTTTGAATAAAACTGTTATAATGCTATATTAATTTAACGCTGACACGCGACGAACAAGCGAGGCAAAATAATACCGTCTTGAGTGAGCGAGGCAAACGTACCGAGGCGCCTTTGAGCATGGACAAAAACCGACAACGCTCGGCTCGGCTCGCCTGAGGCCGAGCATGCGTTTGCCTCGGGCGAGCTAGGGTTGCCAACCGTACTATAATATATAGTATTGTACTATATTTTGACTCTGTGTACTATATACTGTTGAAGAAATATATAGTACGCAAAAATACTATATTTCGGTCAGTCCTTACGCGTGCAGTTTGGGTAGGCTATTTTTACTATACTAATGTTTAATGAATCAATTTTCGCTATTTTTAGTACTTTGTACTATTTTTTTTTTCAGAGTACTATATTTTTTGTACTTTGGGCTGGGAAATACTATATTTGCTTAAGAAATAGTTGGCAACCCTAGGCGAGGCACGTCCTAACTGCCCGAGCGGTAAACGCCCGAGGCTGCCTCGCCGAGGCTGTTCGCCAGTCAGTACGCGGCTATTAACTAACAATGTGTTACTTTTGTTTTCACCTTAATGGGCCTTATTGTCAGGTCTCAGACGAAGATTTACCTAGCTACTTACAGTCAGGGTGCTTCACATTGGTGATGGGCAGCTGGAACCGTAGATCCCACAGACACAGCACGCCGCTGGACGTCCCGACGGCGAGGTACCCGCCGCGCGCGAACATGCACGTCATCAGACCGTGCCTCAGGTCGCCTTGGAGCTTCCACGCGTTACCTTGGAGCGCGAAAAGGGTAGTGTCAGTTATTCTTTCATATTAGCTTTTATCAGCTTCGCTCGCGTGATACGTCAGATCTAGCAGTTAGGCTCGCGCGTTCCCAAAATATCACATCTGTTAACTTGCTAAATGAAAATTTTGATCTTGGCTGAATAGCCACAGGGTTTTGCCCATTGTTTTACATATGTTTGTATAGATGGCAGCACTGTCTCTCTCTATGATTTTTGTGTTCGTGCTGTGCAGTATTTTGTTACATTACTAAAACAAATTAAGTAGATTTTCTTAGTTTTATTCACAAAGAAGCCCTAACTTTAATTACATCCTTCATAACACTACATTACTGATTTATCACATTCCGATTATACCAGATGTCAGAAGATTTTGTAATGTGGCGCAACGAGAATCTGGTAAGCCAGAAATGTGGTAAATAGGTACTTAATGTAATATTTTAAAAAAATCTGGTGTTTTGGGAACGTGGTATTTTAGGTATGAGCGAAATTAAAATTCTCGTTGCGAGCGAAAATGCACGTCATCGGCCCGTGTCGATGTCGCAGGTTGTCTTAGAGTTTCCAAGCGTTAGAAGCGAGCCCTAAAAGGGAAAAGTGTCAATTATCTTCCTCATATTATTAGCGTGCGAGTTTGTAGGTATGCATGGATGGATGTATGCCACATCTGGAAGGCTGCCGGCACTGCGCCAGCGCAGGCTGGGGGGCACACTAGGGGCTCACCGGGCGCGCGCGGGTCCCAGCCCACGAGGGCCGCGTACATGGTGCAGTAGCAGACCACGCCGCCGGCGCAGCACAGCGCGCAGCACGCGTCCCCGCCCGCCTCCAGCTGCCGGCACTGCGCCAGCGCAGGCTGGGGGGCACACTAGGGGCTCACCGGGCGCGCGCGGGTCCCAGCCCACGAGGGCCGCGTACATGGTGCAGTAGCAGACCACGCCGCCGGCGCAGCACAGCGCGCAGCACGCGTCCCCGCCCGCCTCCAGCTGCCGGCACTGCGCCAGCGCAGGCTGGGGGGCACACTAGGGGCTCACCGGGCGCGCGCGGGTCCCAGCCCACGAGGGCCGCGTACATGGTGCAGTAGCAGACCACGCCGCCGGCGCAGCACAGCGCGCAGCACGCGTCCCCGCCCGCCTCCAGCTGCCGGCACTGCGCCAGCGCAGGCTGGGGGGCACACTAGGGGCTCACCGGGCGCGCGCGGGTCCCAGCCCACGAGGGCCGCGTACATGGTGCAGTAGCAGACCACGCCGCCGGCGCAGCACAGCGCGCAGCACGCGTCCCCGCCCGCCTCCAGCTGCCGGCACTGCGCCAGCGCAGGCTGGGGGGCACACTAGGGGCTCACCGGGCGCGCGCGGGTCCCAGCCCACGAGGGCCGCGTACATGGTGCAGTAGCAGACCACGCCGCCGGCGCAGCACAGCGCGCAGCACGCGTCCCCGCCCGCCTCCAGCTGCCGGCACTGCGCCAGCGCAGGCTGGGGGGCACACTAGGGGCTCACCGGGCGCGCGCGGGTCCCAGCCCACGAGGGCCGCGTACATGGTGCAGTAGCAGACCACGCCGCCGGCGCAGCACAGCGCGCAGCACGCGTCCCCGCCCGCCTCCAGCTGCCGGCACTGCGACAGCGTCAGTCTGGAAGACCCTGGATCCGGTCTGGAACAACCAGTGAACAACATGACGTAGCGACCTAGCGACTTGATTCCCACTGGGTTGTCTAAATATATCAAAGCACGTGTACTGTTGAAATACAGATCCTTACTTTTATGTTTACTTGTCTCAAAACATGAAATACGTTAATCTGACGTTGGGCACAAGAGTTTGAACAAAAAAAAAACGCATTTTTAACAAAACCCCAGTTATTCGTAGGTATATTTTTCTAATTTATAAGGTGGACTTGAACAGGTCAGATGTAACTATATAACTCTGAATTAAATGCTATCCCAGGATTCATCATCATCATCATTTCAGCTGCAGGACGTCCTCCCTCATTGATAGCCAATCATTACGGTTGGAAGCGGCTTGCATCCACCTTGAACCTGCGGCCTTTGCCAAATCGTCCGTCCATCTTGTTGGTGGACGTCCTACGCTTGCCAGTCCGCGGTCTCCATTCGAGAACTTTTCGGCCGCAACGGCCATCTGTTCTGCATGCTATATGACCTGCCCATTGCCATTTCAACGAGCTAATCCGTTTGATGTCGGTGACCCTTGTTCTTCTACGGATCTCCTCATTCCTGATTCGATCCCGTAGAGAAACCCCGAGCATAGCCCTTTCCGTAGCTCGTCCGTCGTCTTCGATCCCAGGATTAAGTAATGTCAGAATGTTTGGGTACAAGTGGCCCTAAGTTCTAACCTGAGCAGGAATATGGAGCCTTCTTGTGTGGCAGCGACGAGCGACTGCCCGCCCTCGCACGCCGCCATAGATATTATGGGCCCCGCCCCGCGATTGTACATGGCTTTTGACCTGCAAAACAATTATTTCAAAGTCCATATGGATCATGAGCAGGGCTCGAAAATGACGTCATTTTGTACACAGGATGATGTACATAAATAAAATAAGTTCTACAAAAGTTGCTACCGTAATGCACGATTATTTAATAATTTTGTTTTTAGTCTATACAATGTCTTTGTAATCATAATAAAAATAGATGTGATAGTAAAATACATTTGACAATATCAGTATATTGTTTTCATCGCATGCTGTCAGTTGATTTGATAGAACTTGATGGCTGATGATCTTCAAACTGCTGAAAAGAGGTCCCGAGAAAAGCATAGCCTAGTGACCCCGGAATGGTTAATCCGCCCTGGGAATAATGTAAACAGGGCCTTAGCCTCATCCACTTCTGCTGCTAACTGTAATTTTTTTAGGATTCCGTACCCAAAGGGTATAAACGGGACAATATTACCGAGACTCCGCTGTCCGTCCGTCTGTCTGTCCGTCGACCGACGACCTGGTGACTACCAGGCTCTATCTCAAGATTTTCACTGATGATGTATTCCGGTTGCCGCTATACCAACAAATATTAAAAAACAGCATAAAATAAATATTTAAGGGGGCTTCCATACAACAAACGTGATTTTTTTGCTCGTTTTTGCTCGATCTTGCCGTTTTTATAGATAATGGTACGGAACCCTTCGTGCGCGAGTCTGACTCGCACTAGGCCGGTTTTTTAATTGTTATTGCTGGCAAGTTCTTACTTGTTAACATATGCGCTCCCCGACAGTCGGTTGGCGTCCCACAGGCGGACCGTGCCGTCGTCGGAACAGGAACCGAACATGTTGCGCTGCGCCGGCAACGTCACTAGCTGGTTCACGCCCGCTCTGGTATAATAATCAGTTTTCTTGTTTTAGTAATAAATAAATAAATAAATAAATATTAGGGGACAATCTTTGATCAATTATAACTGTAGATCCACAGTCGCGCGCCCGAAAATGTCCGAGCCAAATGAGCGCCACTTTGATAAAAGTGGCCTTCTTTTTCTCAGTACGTTGCGTGAAATTGTCAAGTTTAGCTGTCAAGTGTCAACCGAAATTCGACTGTAATGAAGTAAAGACTTGGTTCAAATTTCTGTGTAGGTGATGATTTTAATTGTTATACAAATAAAAAAGTTCGGACATTCTTTGAAGGGGATTTTGTTCGGCAATGTGTATCTTCAGTTATAATTGATCAAAGGGGACAATCTTACACAAATCGACCTAGTCCCAAACTAAGCAAAGCTTGTACTATGGGTACTAGACGACGATAAACATACTTATATAGATAAACTTAAATACATAGAAAACATCCATAACTCAGGAACAAATATTCGTGCTCATCACACAAATAAATGCCCTTACCGGGATTTGAACCCAGGACCTCTTGCTTCGTAGGCAGGGTCACTACCAACTAGGCTAAAGAGGTCGTCGAAGTAATATAGATCACTTGGCTATTATTAGACGTGATTAGTCCTTGACGATAATAATTGTACATAACTGAATTCAAATTCCATTGTCAAATTGGTTGGCCACAGGAAAAGTTTTTCTTAAAAGTTTCATTGATATTCACTCTATTTATTTTATTATATTGAAACAAAATTAGGGTACAACCTTCGATCATATAATGCCATGCACGATCGCCGCTCGAAAAACGAAGCCATCAAAACAAGGCGTCAATCATAAATTCCCTTCTTTCGCTCTCATACCAAAATAACGAAACTCGAATATTTTGGTATCGTGATTGTACCTTATTACTTAGCTTTAAGGTTCATTTTACAATGCATTTTCTTTTAGATATTTTGTTTTATTTCTCAACACCGTTGTCAGGCGTTGTCAATGTTGTCATTCCATTTTTGGTAACAAAACTGAAGCTCACACAGATTATTTACGACGTTATGTTCTACTACGTAAGGTAAAATGTACTACTTTTACGATTTTGTATAGGACCTTGCATCTACCTATTATATGATCGAAGGGTCAAATAGATGTTGGTCAAACATTTACAAACTATATTATTACTAGTTGTCGCCCGCGACCCCGTCTGCGAAGAATAGGGGTATAAAAAATAGCCTACGACATATTCTCAGACCTACCAAATAGACAAATTCCAGATTAATCGGTCAAGCCGTTTCGGAGGAGTTCGATAACAAACACCGTGACACGAGATTTTTATATATTAGAATATGAAACAAGTACTTGTGTTCGTGTAGATAGGCCAGTAGTTGGTTGCCGGGCCGCCACGAAGAAGGCGGCCGGATCTCCTCCCCGTTGTCCACATTGTCGTCATTTGATCTGTCAAAATTAATAAAATACACTCATTCTGAAAAAGCTCCAATCGCTTTAACCTTTTCAACGCTATGTCAAATACAACAGCTCTCACTCACACGCCATGACATCGGAATGTCAAACGCGAAGTTGAACCCTACAGAAATGCACGTAGATAGATATCGCTCTGCACGCCGTGGCTGATATATAAGTCGTTGGCGTAGAACCTGCGGTGCTGATATATGTGTCGTTGGCGTCGAAAAGGTTAATAGTATTCAGTACGCCAGTCAGTTAGCAGTAGCACCAACGGCATCCTGAATGTGATTGTTGACAAAGATTGCCCACTCAATATTAAAATATTGGATTGGGCAAATCAAGGGAGCGGCAGTTTACTGCATTATGTAAATAAGTTTATTTTGTAAGTAGTTTTTAAGATTTAACTTAGTTTTAAGTTTATAATGTTTGTTAACAACTCTGGAGTTCAAAATAAAATGATTATTATTATAATTATTAAAAATAGTACAAATTCTCAGCCCAATCAGATTTTACAAAATATAAGCATTACCTTCTACTTTTTATACAAAAAAAAACTTAACAATTTACTTATGTACGTCTTAGAAAAACGAAATGATGTCATATCCTTGAGAGTCATAGAGTAACTTTTTTATAATTATAAATAATAAACCAATTGTAAGAATAACTACCGAATTTAATGCACAAAGTTCAAATAATTCAATAAATGGAATTAACAGCTATTCCTTAAATTTACGTCATCTATGAAATGGACTAAAGAGAACTATTTTACCGAACGTCAGACATATTTTAAAACTCTTTACTTAACATTGGCAAAATTATCCTCCGAAGGGCAGAGCCATATTTAAAAAAAAAAAGTTCTGTGAAACGACAGATCATTCAATCCTACTTACTTACCTCAGTGATTTCAAGAATTTCTTTTGCATTCGCGCAGTTAGATTTCTCAGTTCAACTCGACACGGCGCCATGCTATCTGTAAGACGAATTCAAACATGACTTGGCTAGTTTTTACAAAACTTCGGTCATCGCTTATCGACCATTACCTCTCATATCTCATATCTTCTCTTTGTCGGTCCCTTACTAAATGCTCCTTTCAGCCACTCAACGGTTGACTGGTAGAGATCCTTTAAAGGGATAAGTTCGCCTTTGCACATGCATTTCAACGGTTGTCAAAATTTAATTTTCTTTTCTTATTTTTGTACAATAAATACATACATATTTACATACATACATACATATTTGGTTAACTAGTTGTTTTAACGATTAACGTTAAAATATAAATTGTCTCATTGATGAACAGATCCATACATTTTTTAAAGTAACTAGTTTTTACCGGATAATCAAAATTTTTGGAACTAAGCTAAGTTATGATGTTTTAAACTTTCACGACTCATACTCATAACTTAATCACGAACTACTTTATTGCCGAAATGACCTCGACGTTTCGACCGCATTGTACAGTCAGCAACAAAAATATGAATACACTTAAAGTACCAAATATATGTATACACGCCTTTATGCCCTGGTAATAGAGTCGTGGATGCATATTTTTGGTACTTTGGGATATTTTTGTTGCTGACTGTAGCAGCCATCGACTAGTGACCACGGCTGCTACAATGTGGTCGGAAATGTCGATGTACTTTCGGCAATCAAGTAGTTCCCAAAACTTATGTGTAAGCTAAGTTGACCTTACAATATTAAACTAACTTGTGTATAATATAAAAAAGATAAGTTGGCTAGCCAGCCAGCTAGGCAAAGGCCAAGGCCTCCAGCCACTCACTTCCTTTGGGCAACTATGGTTGCCAATTTTCTTTATTATTTCAATCAAATTTATTCCTTAAGACAATAATGACATTGTTTGAAATCACATGTCAATAAATGACAGTAAATGCAAAAACCAACTGGGTAGTCGTAAATGATGATGACGATGACGCACTCACACTGCACGTAGCTGGCGCTGTGTCCCAGCTGCGAGTGCGCCGGCATGGAGCCCTGCCGCCCCGCCGCTCGCGGTGGCTGCGTCAGATGATGATGATGACGCACTCACACTGCACGTAGCTGGCGCTGTGTCCCAGCTGCGAGTGCGCCGGCATGGAGCCCTGCCGCCCCGCCGCTCGCGGTGGCTGCGTCAGATGATGATGATGACGCACTCACACTGCACATAGCTGGCGCTGTGTCCCAGCTGCGAGTGCGCCGGCATGGAGCCCTGCCGCCCCGCCGCTCGCGGTGGCTGCGTCAGATGATGATGATGACGCACTCACACTGCACGTAGCTGGCGCTGTGTCCCAGCTGCGAGTGCGCCGGCATGGAGCCCTGCCGCCCCGCCGCTCGCGGTGGCTGCGTCAGATGATGATGATGACGCACTCACACTGCACATAGCTGGCGCTGTGTCCCAGCTGCGAGTGCGCCGGCATGGAGCCCTGCCGCCCCGCCGCTCGCGGTGGCTGCGTCAGATGATGATGATGACGCACTCACACTGCACATAGCTGGCGCTGTGTCCCAGCTGCGAGTGCGCCGGCATGGAGCCCTGCCGCCCCGCCGCTCGCGGTGGCTGCGTCAGATGATGATGATGACGCACTCACACTGCACGTAGCTGGCGCTGTGTCCCAGCTGCGAGTGCGCCGGCATGGAGCCCTGCCGCCCCGCCGCTCGCGGTGGCTGCGTCAGATGATGATGATGACGCACTCACACTGCACATAGCTGGCGCTGTGTCCCAGCTGCGAGTGCGCCGGCATGGAGCCCTGCCGCCCCGCCGCTCGCGGTGGCTGCGTCAGATGATGATGATGACGCACTCACACTGCACATAGCTGGCGCTGTGTCCCAGCTGCGAGTGCGCCGGCATGGAGCCCTGCCGCCCCGCCGCTCGCGGTGGCTGCGTCAGATGATGATGATGACGCACTCACACTGCACATAGCTGGCGCTGTGTCCCAGCTGCGAGTGCGCCGGCATGGAGCCCTGCCGCCCCGCCGCTCGCGGTGGCTGCGTCAGATGATGATGATGACGCACTCACACTGCACATAGCTGGCGCTGTGTCCCAGCTGCGAGTGCGCCGGCATGGAGCCCTGCCGCCCCGCCGCTCGCGGTGGCTGCGTCAGATGATGATGATGACGCACTCACACTGCACATAGCTGGCGCTGTGTCCCAGCTGCGAGTGCGCCGGTATGGAGCCCTGCCGCCCCGCCGCTCGCGGTGGCTGCGTCAGATGATGATGATGACGCACTCACACTGCACATAGCTGGCGCTGTGTCCCAGCTGCGAGTGCGCCGGCATGGAGCCCTGCCGCCCCGCCGCTCGCGGTGGCTGCGTCAGATGATGATGATGACGCACTCACACTGCACATAGCTGGCGCTGTGTCCCAGCTGCGAGTGCGCCGGCATGGAGCCCTGCCGCCCCGCCGCTCGCGGTGGCTGCGTCAGATGATGATGATGACGCACTCACACTGCACGTAGCTGGCGCTGTGTCCCAGCTGCGAGTGCGCCGGCATGGAGCCCTGCCGCCCCGCCGCTCGCGGTGGCTGCGTCAGATGATGATGATGACGCACTCACACTGCACGTAGCTGGCGCTGTGTCCCAGCTGCGAGTGCGCCGGCATGGAGCCCTGCCGCCCCGCCGCTCGCGGTGGCTGCGTCAGATGATGATGATGACGCACTCACACTGCACGTAGCTGGCGCTGTGCCCCAGCTGCGAGTGCGCCGGCATGGAGCCCTGCCGCCCCGCCGCTCGCGGTGGCTGCGTCAGATGATGATGATGACGCACTCACACTGCACGTAGCTGGCGCTGTGTCCCAGCTGCGAGTGCGCCGGCATGGAGCCCTGCCGCCCCGCCGCTCGCGGTGGCTGCGTCAGATGATGATGATGACGCACTCACACTGCACATAGCTGGCGCTGTGTCCCAGCTGCGAGTGCGCCGGCATGGAGCCCTGCCGCCCCGCCGCTCGCGGTGGCTGCGTCAGATGATGATGATGACGCACTCACACTGCACATAGCTGGCGCTGTGTCCCAGCTGCGAGTGCGCCGGCATGGAGCCCTGCCGCCCCGCCGCTCGCGGTGGCTGCGTCAGATGATGATGATGACGCACTCACACTGCACATAGCTGGCGCTGTGTCCCAGCTGCGAGTGCGCCGGCATGGAGCCCTGCCGCCCCGCCGCTCGCGGTGGCTGCGTCAGATGATGATGATGACGCACTCACACTGCACATAGCTGGCGCTGTGTCCCAGCTGCGAGTGCGCCGGCATGGAGCCCTGCCGCCCCGCCGCTCGCGGTGGCTGCGTCAGATGATGATGATGACGCACTCACACTGCACGTAGCTGGCGCTGTGTCCCAGCTGCGAGTGCGCCGGCATGGAGCCCTGCCGCCCCGCCGCTCGCGGTGGCTGCGTCAGATGATGATGATGACGCACTCACACTGCACATAGCTGGCGCTGTGTCCCAGCTGCGAGTGCGCCGGCATGGAGCCCTGCCGCCCCGCCGCTCGCGGTGGCTGCGTCAGATGATGATGATGACGCACTCACACTGCACATAGCTGGCGCTGTGTCCCAGCTGCGAGTGCGCCGGCATGGAGCCCTGCCGCCCCGCCGCTCGCGGTGGCTGCGTCAGATGATGATGATGACGCACTCACACTGCACGTAGCTGGCGCTGTGTCCCAGCTGCGAGTGCGCCGGCATGGAGCCCTGCCGCCCCGCCGCTCGCGGTGGCTGCGTCAGATGATGATGATGACGCACTCACACTGCACGTAGCTGGCGCTGTGTCCCAGCTGCGAGTGCGCCGGCATGGAGCCCTGCCGCCCCGCCGCTCGCGGTGGCTGCGTCAGATGATGATGATGACGCACTCACACTGCACGTAGCTGGCGCTGTGTCCCAGCTGCGAGTGCGCCGGCATGGAGCCCTGCCGCCCCGCCGCTCGCGGTGGCTGCGTCAGATGATGATGATGACGCACTCACACTGCACGTAGCTGGCGCTGTGTCCCAGCTGCGAGTGCGCCGGCATGGAGCCCTGCCGCCCCGCCGCTCGCGGTGGCTGCGTCAGATGATGATGATGACGCACTCACACTGCACGTAGCTGGCGCTGTGTCCCAGCTGCGAGTGCGCCGGCATGGAGCCCTGCCGCCCCGCCGCTCGCGGTGGCTGCGTCAGATGATGATGATGACGCACTCACACTGCACGTAGCTGGCGCTGTGTCCCAGCTGCGAGTGCGCCGGCATGGAGCCCTGCCGCCCCGCCGCTCGCGGTGGCTGCGTCAGATGATGATGATGACGCACTCACACTGCACGTAGCTGGCGCTGTGTCCCAGCTGCGAGTGCGCCGGCATGGAGCCCTGCCGCCCCGCCGCTCGCGGTGGCTGCGTCAGATGATGATGATGACGCACTCACACTGCACATAGCTGGCGCTGTGTCCCAGCTGCGAGTGCGCCGGCATGGAGCCCTGCCGCCCCGCCGCTCGCGGTGGCTGCGTCAGATGATGATGATGACGCACTCACACTGCACATAGCTGGCGCTGTGTCCCAGCTGCGAGTGCGCCGGCATGGAGCCCTGCCGCCCCGCCGCTCGCGGTGGCTGCGTCAGATGATGATGATGACGCACTCACACTGCACATAGCTGGCGCTGTGTCCCAGCTGCGAGTGCGCCGGCATGGAGCCCTGCCGCCCCGCCGCTCGCGGTGGCTGCGTCAGATGATGATGATGACGCACTCACACTGCACATAGCTGGCGCTGTGTCCCAGCTGCGAGTGCGCCGGCATGGAGCCCTGCCGCCCCGCCGCTCGCGGTGGCTGCGTCAGATGATGATGATGACGCACTCACACTGCACGTAGCTGGCGCTGTGTCCCAGCTGCGAGTGCGCCGGCATGGAGCCCTGCCGCCCCGCCGCTCGCGGTGGCTGCGTCAGATGATGATGATGACGCACTCACACTGCACATAGCTGGCGCTGTGTCCCAGCTGCGAGTGCGCCGGCATGGAGCCCTGCCGCCCCGCCGCTCGCGGTGGCTGCGTCAGATGATGATGATGACGCACTCACACTGCACATAGCTGGCGCTGTGTCCCAGCTGCGAGTGCGCCGGCATGGAGCCCTGCCGCCCCGCCGCTCGCGGTGGCTGCGTCAGATGATGATGATGACGCACTCACACTGCACGTAGCTGGCGCTGTGTCCCAGCTGCGAGTGCGCCGGCATGGAGCCCTGCCGCCCCGCCGCTCGCGGTGGCTGCGTCAGATGATGATGATGACGCACTCACACTGCACGTAGCTGGCGCTGTGTCCCAGCTGCGAGTGCGCCGGCATGGAGCCCTGCCGCCCCGCCGCTCGCGGTGGCTGCGTCAGATGATGATGATGACGCACTCACACTGCACGTAGCTGGCGCTGTGTCCCAGCTGCGAGTGCGCCGGCATGGAGCCCTGCCGCCCCGCCGCTCGCGGTGGCTGCGTCAGATGATGATGATGACGCACTCACACTGCACGTAGCTGGCGCTGTGTCCCAGCTGCGAGTGCGCCGGCATGGAGCCCTGCCGCCCCGCCGCTCGCGGTGGCTGCGTCAGATGATGATGATGACGCACTCACACTGCACGTAGCTGGCGCTGTGTCCCAGCTGCGAGTGCGCCGGCATGGAGCCCTGCCGCCCCGCCGCTCGCGGTGGCTGCGTCAGATGATGATGATGACGCACTCACACTGCACGTAGCTGGCGCTGTGTCCCAGCTGCGAGTGCGCCGGCATGGAGCCCTGCCGCCCCGCCGCTCGCGGTGGCTGCGTCAGATGATGATGATGACGCACTCACACTGCACGTAGCTGGCGCTGTGCCCCAGCTGCGAGTGCGCCGGCATGGAGCCCTGCCGCCCCGCCGCTCGCGGTGGCTGCGTCAGATGATGATGATGACGCACTCACACTGCACGTAGCTGGCGCTGTGTCCCAGCTGCGAGTGCGCCGGCATGGAGCCCTGCCGCCCCGCCGCGCTCGCGGTGGCTGCGTCAGATGATGATGATGACGCACTCACACTGCACGTAGCTGGCGCTGTGTCCCAGCTGCGAGTGCGCCGGCATGGAGCCCTGCCGCCCCGCCGCTCGCGGTGGCTGCGTCAGATGATGATGATGACGCACTCACACTGCACATAGCTGGCGCTGTGTCCCAGCTGCGAGTGCGCCGGCATGGAGCCCTGCCGCCCCGCCGCTCGCGGTGGCTGCGTCAGATGATGATGATGACGCACTCACACTGCACATAGCTGGCGCTGTGTCCCAGCTGCGAGTGCGCCGGCATGGAGCCCTGCCGCCCCGCCGCTCGCGGTGGCTGCGTCAGATGATGATGATGACGCACTCACACTGCACATAGCTGGCGCTGTGTCCCAGCTGCGAGTGCGCCGGCATGGAGCCCTGCCGCCCCGCCGCTCGCGGTGGCTGCGTCAGATGATGATGATGACGCACTCACACTGCACATAGCTGGCGCTGTGTCCCAGCTGCGAGTGCGCCGGCATGGAGCCCTGCCGCCCCGCCGCTCGCGGTGGCTGCGTCAGATGATGATGATGACGCACTCACACTGCACATAGCTGGCGCTGTGTCCCAGCTGCGAGTGCGCCGGCATGGAGCCCTGCCGCCCCGCCGCTCGCGGTGGCTGCGTCAGATGATGATGATGACGCACTCACACTGCACATAGCTGGCGCTGTGTCCCAGCTGCGAGTGCGCCGGCATGGAGCCCTGCCGCCCCGCCGCTCGCGGTGGCTGCGTCAGATGATGATGATGACGCACTCACACTGCACATAGCTGGCGCTGTGTCCCAGCTGCGAGTGCGCCGGCATGGAGCCCTGCCGCCCCGCCGCTCGCGGTGGCTGCGTCAGATGATGATGATGACGCACTCACACTGCACATAGCTGGCGCTGTGTCCCAGCTGCGAGTGCGCCGGCATGGAGCCCTGCCGCCCCGCCGCTCGCGGTGGCTGCGTCAGATGATGATGATGACGCACTCACACTGCACATAGCTGGCGCTGTGTCCCAGCTGCGAGTGCGCCGGCATGGAGCCCTGCCGCCCCGCCGCGCTCGCGGTGGACTGCGTCTGCGACTGCGCGCATGCAGCTTGCGATGCCGTCTCTGACGCTATAGGAAAAGTATCCAATGTCAGAAAATAAAGTTTAAATACCGCCTTCAAAGATAACTTTCTTCTTTAGAGAAATTATTTTAATTTCAATAAAACAAACAAACTCCAAAGAAAAAAAAATACCATAGTACCTTCATTAGCAGTAATCGGCACGACCCGTGCCACACCGCGGGATTCAAAGAGGAAATAATAATATGGACATGACATGATTCGTAAAAATTAAGAGTTATGTATTTGTAAATAGAAGTCAGAATATTTAATAAACTCATAAAATGTATCATTTTTCATTAAAGAAAATATTGATAAACTGTGGTTTTATTTTATACTGCGTAAAATATTACGTGCACTCATATATAATATGTAATATACATATTGTATAATCATTTGAAGTGTATAAACACCCTTTTCCCTACCTGGCTACTAATATAGTATAAATCCTAGTTGAATTTTTCGCTTCGAGCCATTACATTAAATTTGAACCTTAATACTATGACGATACCGTTTGTTTTCAAATATAAGGGCTCGAAGAGAAAAGTTCACCTGGGAAGATTTATACTATACCTGGCATGTTGAAGGTCACTATCGTGTTTTCTATTGTTTGCGTTTATGACCAAACGCATAGTTTATACTGGTGCGAAAAAGGCAGCTAATAGTAATATCAACAGAGTTGATGTCTTCCTTCTCTGATTTACTGATAAGGAATGCAACCAATTTCTAACAACAAATATGTTTACTTTATATTATATAATTCATGCATTAAATTACTGCCAAAGTATCAATATCCATCACTAAAAACTTTCAGAGTACTATCATGTTTAGTAATATTCAGAAAACAGAACTAATTCTGAAGAGCCTTAACATGCCGAAATATGGGACATTTACCTTAATGCTTCATTTTTTTTTTTTTTTGAGTTTGGCTATACTTTTACTTATGTTCTTCAGTTCATTAAGTTCGGACGTGGTGATTTATAGTTATTTACTCATTGTTTATTTCAACGACTTTGGCTTGTTTTACGGACTCTGTGATACATTAATCTTATCCCCTTTACATACTTACTGAAATGAGAATATATTATTTTCCTTTACCGATTCGAATGCTGGAATCCCAGGGTTATATCCATATTAACATAATGATTGAGGTCATTGACACCATGTGGCACGGGTCGTGCCGACCGATCACTGTTCATTAGGGATCTAAAGAAGCTATAGTAGATTTTACAACGAGAGCATAAACCGAGCCGTTTTACCCGAGACGTTCATATAACCAGCCGAGCCGGTTCGGCGAGGGTGGATAGACGCATCGAGCGGAAAATGGGTTTAATGCTCGAGTTTTACACTCTGCTTTTCACTTCGATTGCGCGGAAATTAAACAGCAAACATTTGAAATTAAATTTATAGTATAAATCTTCTCAGGTGAATTTTTCGCTTCGAGCCATTCCATTAAATTTGAACCTTAATACTATGACGATACCGTTTGTTTTGAAAGATAAGGGCTCGAAGCGAAAAATTCACCTGGGGAGATTTATACTATACAAGCTCTTATTTTTCATGCTTTGCAATTTCTATAATAATACATGTTTATGTTTGCGTCTCTCCTGTGGACATGGCATAAGTTAAGCCAATATTTTTAAGCCAAGTCTACTCGTACATCGGCGTGTGGGACGCCTGCCAACTTTCGGGCCATTTAGATAAATCTTACATTTGCTGACTCGGTGCACAGTGGTCCCGCGTTCATACAACAGCGGACGAAAATAAAAAAGTTGCAATAAAAATATGATAGATAATGTTAATGTTTAGGAGTTTTATTACCTTATGTTTGTACTAAAATTAGAGAAATACAGTCTTTCGGTAGTGATCCTTTCAAATTTTTTTTTTCTTTTTTTTTTTCATTTTTCAGTATTATTATCTTTGGCAGCATCTATCCAAAGCTCAAATACAAACATGCGTGATAACGAATAATTGATTTCTTTGTTTTAAAACAAAATAAACGAAACGTGAAGTATTTTCACCGTAAAACTATGATGACGTAAAATGGCTGTTACCAAGACCTTCGGAAGTCTTCGGTAAATTTGTCATAAGAATATTAAAGTTCATACTTTTTGCTTCAAAATGACATATAATTCATCAGGGGACTCGCGGGGTTTCTAAAGTAAAAGCTTCGATATATTTCCTAGATCTAAATTTTCACAAGTTATTCCGACGTCTTGCGTAAAACAATTATAACAATAAAACGAAGCATAAAAATCAAACGTATCCTTTAAGAAAATACAAGACATACCTCTTTGAATCACCATTATAAAATTTAAAGACACACTTAAACAAAATAGTAAAGAAAATCATCCGGAAACAAATCAATGCCTTTACGGTTAATTTGTGATAACACGGTTCGAGTGCTTGCGGTATGACAACTTCCGATGAATACAAGTGGACAATTTTGTTCCGACACATTTCAAATAATTTATGTTTTCTAAAACTACATGTATTGATCTACCCTCCTGGGTAAAAATAAATAGTTTTATAGTTAATCGACTTTTTTGAATATTGTCTTCTTCTGGGACTACTAAGCTGTGCGGTGTGGCTAATTTTATGTCCACAGTAGAGACAACTTATGTTTCTTACGCTGTATAAGACCCTTATGCAGCCTACTTACAAAATTAGTGTTTTGATTTTGGGACATGGCTTTTAGAACATACCTTTCATAGAAGTGGGGTCCTGCGACTGTCCGAACATGTGTTGCCACTCCGTGTTCATGTGCGTTTCGTGCGACACCGACGTCTTGTGGGGCCTCCTGTATCACATAAACAAATTTGATGCTTATCCAATCTATCATCATTATCATTAGCAAGTATGAAATTTTGCATGGATATTTGTGTGCCAATATTTTGAATAGAAAACAATCAAACAATCCTCTTTGGCTGTCGGTGGCTGATTGGCACAAAACATTTGCCATGCGCCGCGGCACATAAAAAAGTACTGTCAGCGCGGGGCTTCTAAAAATTCGGTGGACGTATGTTTTATCTTGTGCTCGGCTTGTGTAAATAAATTGAAAACTGTATCCACCAGACCAGACCTTGTAAATAGTGTTACTTAGTATGAATTACAACGGACATTGTTTGGTGTAAAAAAACAATAAACATAGTAGTGGTGCGGACTTTACGGCTCTACGATCTTAGCGAGCGCTAAAGCGCTATAAATAGAATTATACTTCGTGCTTCGTCCTCGAGATTAGTAACCTGAAAATAAAACCTAAACAATATACAAATGTAGTAACGCGTTAGTTACCACCACTCTTGCACTATGTTGAGAAAAAAATAAAGGGTAACTCACGAAAAAACCAGTCGATTTTGAGGGTAGATTTACCTTTGCCGCCCACCTCACCCGCTCTTCGACACCGAGCCAGCGCGTCATTCGCAATTTAGTGCTTCACCACTCAACACCGATTTATATTCTTAATATAATTTAAAAGTAACGGTCTATATTCTAAAGTAATTTAAGTTTTTAAAAAAAAAAAAGTTTACTTTTTGTTAACATACTTCTTGGGCATCTAACGATGTCAAAACGAAAGCGTTCGGAATGGGACGATTTAAATTATCTAAAAAAGAAATTAAAAATATTAGAGACCAAATTAAAAGAACCACGTCACCGCCGCATACGGATCATCGACGACTCATCATCATCATCGGACGAGGCACCAGGGAACCGTTCGCCCACTCCGGATAACCGACAAGGTACAGTCAAAGTGTTTTTAAATACTATTTTATCAAAATGCCTTCCAAAACCGCCTTAATTGTCGCCACATGTGCGCACAACCTTGTTCAAAATGCAACCTGAGCAGTTTCTGGGACTGTCTCGCCGCATTTCTGCAAAGGCTGGTTTGCGTTTTGCTCTCTGGGAGCCTCACCTTACCAGTCATGTGAACAAGTTAAAATCATTACCTGAGCAGTTTCTGGGACTGTCTCGACAATGATTAGCTGGGTTACGCGAAACATAACTTGTAAAACCTCAATTTTTCTTTCTTCTTCTTCTTTCGCCTACCCACATATTTGTGATAAAATTACTCACACAAAGTTCTTGTTCCCGTCTTTCAGGCGGAGAAACAGACGATCCCTTGGAACCTCAATTAGAGCCACTAACGGAAAATCCAGGTGCATCTGCACCAGGCGACAATAATTTATTCGCTCCAGATGACAATCCTCGAGCAGAAAACGAAACCATTGACGATGTTCAAGACGAAAATGCTCCGAAAGCCACGTCTCCTTCGGAAACGGCCCTGGATAGTATCATTCTGGATATACTCGGGGTCGATCCTGCAGCAACTATAAAGTATGGCAAAGAGGTCCACGACCAACTAGCTAGTCGATTCGAACACTTTGCCACCAATGGGCTGACCAAAGACGCTCGCAAAGAGCTCAACGACAAGTACCTAGTTCCGTCAAACTGCGTTCAAATCGATGCTCCTATTCTAAATGACGAAATTAAAGCTGCCCTAAATGACCAGCTTATTAAACGGGACAAAGCCATTGAGGCTAGGCAAAAGCTTATTGCAAAGGCAATTTCAGCTTTAGCGACAGCAATTACAGATGAAATAAATACGAGCACCGACAAGAATCAAGATCTACTAAAAAAGTTAATGGATGTCGGTCGCCTCCTGTGCGATATCCAGCACTCGGAATCACTTACCCGACGAAACTTCGCCTTATACTCGGTTAAGAAAGACCTGAAGGAACATCTGCTCAATACTAAAATAGACAAACATCTATTCGGCGACAACTTATCTGATACACTCAAGACGGCTAAAGCTGTATGCAAATCAGGAACCGAGTTGAAAATCAGCACAGCTAATTTCAAGAAGCCCACACCTGCCCAGCAAAGACCCCAACCAGCAAAAAATTTAAATTGGAAGCCTCCGGTTCCAGCTCGCAGGCAGCAGGGGCCACAAAGGAGCCGCGAGCCTGCAGCCCGCAGCGGGCCGCCGCCGAGCTCATCGAAGCCGTCGCCGCGACCGTACAGGTCGACCCGCCGCCAGTAGACGAGGTAAAGTACGCTGGCCAGCTTTCTCTGTATCATAAGCAGTGGGCGCTTATCACTTCAGACCGTACAATTCTTAAATGGATTGACGGCTATAAAATAATTTTTTCGCGACCTGTCGTGCAACACCAAATTCCCTCTACACCTAAAATGTGTCCTAGCGAACGTGACCATGTAAATAATGCTCTTAATCAATTAACTTCCACTGGCGCCGTATCTGAATGTCAAACATGCGAAGATCAATTTATATCCACTTTCTTTCTACGCCAAAAGCCGAACGGCAAGATGCGATTCATACTAAATTTAAAACAATTAAATAAGTTCATTGATACCGATCACTTCAAAATAGAAGATTTGCGCACGGCAGTGAAGCTGATCTCGAAAAACTCTTACATGGCTTCGCTAGACTTGAAAGATGCGTATTTTTTCGTAAAAATTCACCCCAGTTCAAGAAAATACCTAAGATTTATCTGGAATAACAAAATTTTCGAATTTAACGCCTTGCCGTTCGGCCTTAACACGGCCCCGTACCTGTTCACGAAAATAATGAAGCCAGTGGTTAAACTACTTAGGTCAGGTGGCTACTTATCAACGATATATTTAGATGACCTGTTTTTACTAGGCCGCACATATCGGGAATGTCTAGAAAATATTCAAATGACAAAAAAGTTGCTTATTTCTCTAGGATTTATTATCAATGAGGAAAAAAGCAACTTAGTACCATCAACCACTTGCAAATTTCTTGGTTTCCTTATTAACTCAAATAAAATGCAAGTTACTTTGCCGGAAGACAAAAGAACTCGCGTAAAATCGGAACTAAGAAAATTCATGAGATTAAAACGATGCAAGATTCGATCATTTGCGCATATCGTAGGGTTGTTGGTCTCTGTTTGCCCAGCCATAGAGTACGGGTTACTTTATACAAAACAACTAGAACGTAGTAAGTTCCTTAGTCTAAAGGGTAGTGATAATTATGACACGTACATGAATGTTTCCAGTTCACTGACACCCGATTTGCAATGGTGGCTAAAGGCCATTGAAAATTCGACTAGCAGTATAAAAAATGATTCTTACGCGGTTGAAATATTCTCTGACGCCTCAACGACGGGGTGGGGGGCATCCTGTAATGGGGAGACTGCCAGTGGCCAGTGGTCAGAGAGTGAGCGTACCAAACACATCAATTTCCTGGAACTGCTTGCCTCATTCATCGCTTTAAAGATATTCGCAAAACGACTTACCAACAACCAAATACTGCTTCGAGTAGATAACTCTACAGCTATCTCATATATCAACCGAATGGGGGGCATACAATTCCCACATCTCACTCAAGTAGCCAAAGATATATGGCAGTGGTGTGAAAATCGTAGACTATTCGTTTTCGCCTCATACATAAAGTCAGCGGACAACAAAGTCGCAGACGCTGAATCCCGACGATTGCATCCAGATATTGAGTGGACATTGTCAAACCTAGCATACCAAAAAATTGTTTCCAAATTTGGAACCCCCCAAATCGACTTATTCGCGAGCCGCATAAACAACAAATGCGCAAAATACGTCTCGTGGCATAGGGACCCCGACGCATGCGCAATTAATGCCTTCACCATTGACTGGACTGGCTATTATTTCTACGCCTTTCCCCCTTTTTCCATCATACTCAAAGCACTTAGAAAAATCATCACAGACCAAGCGACCGGCATCATGATAGTACCAGTGTGGCCTAGTCAACCATGGTATCCGGTCTTCACACAGCTCCTAGTGTCCGACATAATGTACGTAAAGGCTAACGAGCACATGATTTCTTCTCATTCCAGAGACGACCGCAAGATACGATCGAATCTTATCCTGGCGGCCGGGATATTGTCAGGTCGGCGCTACTGCAGCGAGGCGCGCCGCTCTCCTCCATAGAAATCATGCTGTCTTCCATTGCACCTAACTCTATGAAACAGTATAATGTCTACTTCAAAAAATGGCACACTTTCTGTAAGAACAACTCCGTAAATCTCTTTCATGCAACAATTCCTAACATACTAGACTTCTTGTCAGAACTGTACTGTGGCGGGAGCCAATATGGGTCCTTAAATAGCTGCAGGTCGGCTTTATCGCTACTTTTAGGACCTACCATTATCTCGGACAACCGAATTGAGAGGTTCTTCAAAGGCGTATTCCGACTTAGACCACCTACGCCGAAATATGATATAACCTGGGATACAGGAATCGTATTAGACTTCCTTAAAACTCAATACCCCAATGAAGACTTGACTTTAGAGCAACTTTCTAAGAAATGCTGTACCCTCATAGCATTGGTCACCGCACATAGGGTTCAAACCCTATCAAAAATTAACATTAACAATGTGGACATTCTAGAATCGCAAATTATAATCAAGATACCCGACCTTATCAAAACTTCCCGCATAGGATCCAACCAACCCCTATTATTTTTACCGTTTTTTCGAGAAAAGCTAGAACTGTGCCCCGCAAGCGCTCTGGCTTGCTACATCAATAAAACGGCGCCTTTACGCAAGTCAGACTCCCTCTTTATCAGTTTTAAAAAACCTTTCAAGCCAGTGACTTCACAAACATTAAGTCGGTGGGTAAAAGACACGCTTAGCAAGAGCGGGGTCGATGTGTCGACGTTCTCGGCGCACAGCACGCGGCACGCGGCCACGTCGCGCGCGCGCGCCGGCGGCGTCAGCATCGACCTCATCCGCAAGACCGCGGGCTGGAGTCATAGCTCCAGCACCTTTGCTAAGTTCTACAACAGAACTATTATCAATAGGGATGAAGTAGCATTGGCTAGCGCAATCCTTAATCAATGATTTAAGTTAAGACTGAGGTTTTTTGTTTATAAATGCACAAGAGAGTGCAATTAAGTTTAAAGTTCTGAATAATTATGTATCTAACTACTGTAATGTATATCTTTATAATATTATGTTCTTTCTGAATACACAATTAATTGAATGAGTGGTTCGCTTATTGAACTAAATTTTCCTACGAAACCCTGAGACTACTCTCAAGGTCTACATTTGTATATTGTTTAGGTTTTATTTTCAGGTTACTAATCTCGAGGACGAAGCACGAAGTATAATTAGTGATTAAACGAACTTACCAAGTGAAGTTCTATCATAATTATACGAGTGCTTCGTCCGAAGAGATTAGTAACCCCCTCCCGCCCAACCCCTATCTAGTCTACGGGTTTCATCAGGAACTCCAAACTAATGACGCGCTGGCTCGGTGTCGAAGAGCGGGTGAGGTGGGCGGCAAAGGTAAATCTACCCTCAAAATCGACTGGTTTTTTCGTGAGTTACCCTTTATTTTTTTCTCAACATAGTGCAAGAGTGGTGGTAACTAACGCGTTACTACATTTGTATATTGTTTAGGTTTTATTTTCAGGTTACTAATCTCTTCGGACGAAGCACTCGTATAATTATGATAGAACTTCACTTGGTAAGTTCGTTTAATCACTAAGTCTGCTTCATTGAGGATTGTGGTTCATAATTATTAGTGTTAATGCTGCACAAAAACGAATGAACCACGGCCTTGGCGACAGTCGCTATATTATCGAAGGTTTTAGAAAACGTGTTAGTGAAGACCACGATGTACCTAATATTTAATCCCACTGCCCGATGTAATGTTCTATGTAAACGATACTGCGGGGAAAGACTAGTAAGGGATATTTGTACGGTACCTGTTCTGAGAAGTGTACATTTTGTCCATCGGTAGTGCGTCGGCGCCGGTATCCAGTTGCACGGAGCGAGATATGCTCGAATGCGTAAGAGACAAGCGGCCCGGCGCATCCGTTATATGCTGCGAACAAACAACAGCACGGACATTTCAGTTACCTATTAATAAAATACGAATAACGTGCAAGTGGGTGAATCAACTTTTTTGTGTTGTTTACTCTGTTCTCGGTTGTCCAAGATACACTTCATACTGTTTCATAGAAAAATGCTTAGGTTGTCCAAGGGACAAAATTTGTGTAACCATAGCAACGGGTGGCACTAAAAAGTGGATTCACCCAAGTATCATTGCATTCGTTTTACAACCACTGTTACTGTTACCAATTAGGTGTGACAATTCAATCCCTATTATTTGTGTCTCGTCAGCAAAGCGCGCTAGAACTATACTTTAGACTTTTAGGTATTTAAAAGAATGTAAACAAACGGGAGCTGTCAAAAATGACAGATTCAGAGGTTGTGAGCCTTTATGACGCGAATAAAAATTAAAAATGTAGCTAGCACTAAATACGCTATTAGACTTCTTATAATGATCCCTTTTTGCCGTTTTTTGGGTTATGTCGGTTTTGGATGGATATCTATCTTTTGACCACTTTTCTTCAACATATTTAAATATGTTCACAAGCACATTCTTTTCCGATGATGTAAGTTGTCCTGCCTTAGTCCGCTTCTTCTTCGGAGAAGGAAATGTAAGCAAAGAACTAGCCCGGCTAGTTCCCGGCTCGCCATCACCCATGACTTCGTATAATACACAACTCCGTAACAAAACAAACAAGTTCAACAAAAAATTAACAGAAAACAACAAACTTAACAAAGAATAACAATAAATTAAATCTCGAAAACACCACAAATATTGCACTCGCATCAGATGACAACAAGCAATGGCAAATGTCAAACCGACAAGTTAAAAATCACGTAAGGTGTTGCTGCATTAAATACGACACTTTCTATTTTAGTCGCATTACATTCTGATTAGATCAAACCTTGCGTTTTAAACCTCTGCAAGATTGGGTATTTTTTAGTGTCAATTTACAAAAAAAAATTAAATATTCATTTAACATGATAAAAATATTTTTGTATTCGTAAATGTGTACATATTCAGTAAAATTAAGTGTAACTATATGTTATTAGAACTGAACGGACTGAAGTAGGTTGCTCAATTATTTTAAAATAATAAATATTGAACAGGAACCTAACATTGTCTTAGAAATAACCTCTTTAATGGTTTGTTTACATTCTTTTAAATACCTAAAGGTCTAAAGCATAGGTATGTCGGTATTTAAAAAATAAATATTGAAGTAAATGTTTTTTCTTCTTTTTTTGAATTGAGTCGCGATCTATAGTTTGGAAAATGTTGCTATAGAAGATTACCTGTGTAGAAGACCCTTGTATCTTGATCAAATGAGCGCTCATAGCGAGCAGTTGGTTTTCCACATGCTCGGTCATACCTGTTACAAATAGCTTTATATTACAAACACATTAATTAACCATGTAGCGACTACTAGCGCCATCTAGTCATCACATAAGGAACTATCAACTACAATCCTACATCACGCTATCGAAGTTTCTCAACTCGGCTGCATAAATACAACTTCCAACTTTCATTAGCAATAGAGAGATCTCTCTCCAGGCAGATGTTATGCCTGGGGACCGAAGTCCAATGGATGAAAGTTGGAAGTTGTATTTATGCAGCCGAGTTGAGAAACTTCGATAGCGTGATGTAGGATTGTAGTTGTTAGTTCCTTATGTGATGACTAGATGGCGCTAGTAGTCGCTACAACACCATGGGCTAGAAGTGTTATTTGCAGCACGCAAAAAAAATATAGTCAGGAAAGACGTAAGCATTTTACCATCAGAAGCAAGTCTTCTGAAAAGGTTCCTCAGCTGTTGCCCCATCTCGCAGTACTGAGGCATTACTCCCTGTTTCACCTACGAAACAAAAAAAAACAACATAAACAGTTTCAATGTCACCAATCAATCAATGTGTCAATGTGTGAGTGTGTATAATGCGCCTGAGACATAGGACAGATTTCTGAGCCGTTCAGAAATAAAAAACTGGCCAAGTGCGAGTCGGAGTAACGCACCGAGGGTTCCGTATAAATTTGTACGTAATGTTTGTCAAAGTTTACGCCGTAAACATTACGACAGTGCAAATGTATAGTTTCAGGTTTTTCCCTATACCTACTTGCAGTATAAGACGGTATTACATGCCAAATTTCATAGTTCTAGGTCAACGGAAAATACACTATAAATTTTGATTACCTTGAAAGTTTCAAAATATACGTTTTATACTAAACGCCGTATATAGATTCCAAAAAAGTTACCAAAGATGGCCGAACGTAACTGATACAAGTGTCATTGTCATTGTGACCTTCCAGATGTAACCAACCCATGCACATTAATAAAAAATAGTCATAATAATATTTTGTTGTTATTTAATTTAAGTGTAAAGATTATCCCAAGTTTTTGATGTTTCCTATAAGTATACCTACGCACACCGTATTGTGTACAATGTGTGTTGCACATGAATACCTTGGTTTTGAACTCTATCCATGTGCCAAAATTTATCACAATCAATTGATTTGAATTGACACTCATATGACTTCTAGGACGCTTCCTTGGTGGAGAAGGAGGAAGATTCTCGTCACTGTGAGAGGGACCTGAGGCCGTATTGTCTAACGCTTCTGACGCTTGCCTTCGCTTTCACCATTTCTTTCTGTCATCAACTTATACCGTTTGACAGAAAGAAATAGTGATTGCGAAGGCAAGCGTCAGAAGCGTTAGACAATAAGCCTGCAGGTACCGGTTCCATGTTACTTGCGTAAATGCAAAACCCATGAACAAAAAATAATAACAAAACTTCACAGAAAACTTAACAGGAAACAAAAATTATCACGAGTACAGAGGCCGTATTGTCTAACGCTTCTGTCGCTTGCCTTCGCTATCACCGTCTCTTTCTGTCATCCTTTTATACCGTTGGAGAGAAAGAGATAGTGATTGCGAAGGCAAGCGTCAGAAACGTTAGACAATAAGCCTGCCGAAAGCATTCGATCAATCCAAACGTCAGGTGCCGAATGAAGTAAATAAATATTAATAAATAAATATTAGGGGACAATCTTACACAAATCGATCTAGTCCCAAACTAAGCAAAGCTTGTACTATGGATACTAGACGACGATAAACATACTTATATAGATAAATAAATACTTAAATACATAGAAAACATCCATAACTCAGGAACAAATATTCGTGCTCATCACACAAATAAATGCCCTTACCGGGATTTGAACCCAGGACCTCTTGCTTCGTAGGCAGGGTCACTACCAACTAGGCTAAGCGGTCGTAAAGTGACAATTGGAGATGTCATGGTGGCCCTGTGGTCGCCATGTTTACCATAAAGTTTGACATACGTGATTTGTTGTCAACATTTCTATGTACATAACAAAAATATTTGTAAATAGTATATAGGTACGCAAATTATAACATTAATAGTATCCAAATCTTGTTTAAACTTGAAGTATTACCACTGTAATAATGAACTTTTCTTCTACAAACAGTTTCAACCAAATATCTGTAGGTGAAATTAATATTGATATTAAATCATTTATTTATGCGGTTGCATTTAATTTTAACTTTACAATTACATATAAATAAATTACTTATGTAACATATTTAGAAAAGTTAAAACTTAACGATGCGAAACTTTTTCATTTTATTGGCAACACACTGGTAGTTTTTTTGGAATCTATATACGGCGTTGAGTATAGTGCAGCATAAAAGGCCGTATCTTTTTTTACGTTAACTTTGAGTTTAATTTTTCACTGCTTCAAGGTATTACTGTAGACTTGAGTATATGGTTTTAATTTCAACTTGATAACTCCACGCATTCCCGAGATAAAGGGTCTTGACAGACAGACGGACGGGACAGCAAAGTGGCCCTACAAGGATTCCGTTTTTTTCCTTTTAAAGTACAGAACCCTAAAATCGTTATATAAACCTGGGGTCCTGTATCCTGCGGCGTCGTATGACCCCATGTGCCTTTTAAGTATTTAACTACCTTTTGCAGGTTGTGCTATGATGGTGATGAATGATACTGTTTGGTAGTTCATATTATTTAATAGCACTCAGTATAGATAAAGTTTATATAAAGATCAGAAGGAAGGATTAATCAGGCGGGAGCCGGGGCTAGTGAGGTGGTTGTGTACCAACTGAAGTACGTTGGCCGCGAGTCCCGCGTGGCTAGCTAAAAACACTGACTACAGTATGTGGCAGCGGTGTCGCCACAAGTACTCAAGTCACATTTCGAACAGATAAGTGCCCCGCTAGCTTGTTTTCCTCCCTCTCATAATAAAAAATAAAATAAAAGTGCAGAATTTTATCTCGCACCGTTAAGTCGACTGACCTTGAGCCTAGCGTTCCTCCTCTCGCGCAGAGTCTGCACCAGCCTATCCACGTCCCCGTGGCGTAGCACGGCATCCAGGACCTTCCTGGGTATAGGCTCGCCCAAGCTCTCTAGGAGAAGTTCTGCTCTTTCCACCTGTCAAATGGAATGAAAGAAATTAACGTTGGGGTTGTCTATTTTTTAGCAATATACAGTAAATCGAAAACAACTTCGAAATAAATGTTATTTAAATAATTTTCTGCAGTTATTTTATTTTAATATAATGTAATGCTTTTATTGTCAAGATTTCATATTTCTAAGACTATAATTTGATTCGTTCTCTGTATTCTGCTTGGAGAGAGAAAGACCCTGATAGTTTTAAATGTTCACTAGGATTATTAATTAATTTATTACAATTTTTTTTATGATGTGCTTATTCTAAAAGGGCATAACTCCAAAACTACCACACAATAGATCCATTACTTTTGTCTAGTCTCTATTAAAAAAAAGTGATTACGTAAATCTGACGTTGAGGTTGCTATGAAATTTAAAATTATTACAGCACTTTTTTTCTGGTGAAAAAGGCAAGGGAAACATATCTATTCTGTGGTAGTATTGGTAAATTCAGATATACTTTTTTAATTTCATGTTTTTTTTTAAATATGGAGAAATAAATTTTAATAAATATTTTTCCGTGTTTAGGAGGAAAAACTCTTTTGATTCCTGTAGTAATTTTCAGGTGTCAAAATATGAAATCTCGTCAATTATGTATATCTATGTCGTAGACGGTCCAAGTTGTACTTTATTCTGTATGTAATTATTTACAATTTTATTTAGGCGTGGATAATACTACGGAGTTTGATTTGGACCCACAGTCTGACAGCTAACACTTTGACAGCGTCGGTAAAGTAGTGACAGTTTACCAATTCACCACAGGTAGAAAAATAATCAAAGAGGGTTCTTTATCATACGCATTCGTAAATTTTATGAAATAAAAAGCTGTGTGGGAACCCTTTATTAAATTCTGACGTCATCAATCAAAAATAGTTTCAATAATTAATTTTGTAAAAAGTAGTGAACTAAATGAAAAAAATATTGAAATTAGTCTATACAAGAAAAAATTAAGACCTTTTGTAATTTTTTGGACAATCCCAATTGAGTCATACACATTTTTTTGTTTGGATCTCCCTTGTGGACATGGCAATAATTTATTGAATCAGGCGTGAAATTACTTTGTGAGAGTCGACATCAATGAACTGAGACAATTACTTCCCTCACCCGCGACCCAAAGCAAAAAAACGCGGGGGGAGGCGGGGTTTGCGCGGGTGAGCAAATTTTTTTCAGTTCATCAATATTTTTTGGCCAAGTCTACATCGGCGTGCGGGACGCCTGCCCAACTTTCAGCCCATTTAAATAAACCTTAATTTTGCTGACTCATAGTCGCTAATTTTATGTCCACAGGAGCACAGAATAAGTAATATGTAACCAGTAATCCAACTTCATACTAGAGCGCCCGATCGACGCACGCACACAGCCAAGCGTCTTACACGGCCGCTAACTAATCTTCGCTAGACAAAACAATGCAGTTCCCACGCTCGCGCCGTGTAAGACGCTTGGCTGTGTGCGTGCGTCGATTCGGGCGCTCTAGTATGAAGTTGGATTACTGGTTACATATTACTTATTCTGTGACAGGAGAGATAACTTTTGTTTCTTACTGTGTATGACCCGTGTATGACTACTATATTGTTACCTGTATGAGTTTGTGTTTGAGGTGCGGCCACACCAGAGGCAGGATCTTGCAGTTGACGTCGATAGGGTTCAGAAGGCTTGCCACGCACGACACCAGGCCGCACACTTCGTGCCGGATCTATAGTATATAATCTTAAAATTAAAAGATTGTACTAATAATAGTAATAATTAATTTGTATATCTATTGAAGAAAAGAAATAAACAGTTTAATTTTTTTTTATACACACTCATTTTTATAAAATTATACTAAGGGGACACACACACACACACACACACACACACACACAGAGATGTAGCTCGGCATCGAACCCAAGTCCTTGACATGTTACATTTCGTCAATTAACAAGTGTAGGTGTCAAGTGATCATCCTCATGAACGTCAGTGGCTAAAGTCTTCGCTATGGTCCAGTCCGACTGATCAGTCAGACCAACACAAACAATACTAAGCTACTCACCCAAAGGTTGGGATGGGCCAGGTACACTGCACTCTCTGCCACCAGGTCGCATAGGGCCTGTTTTTGCAGCAACCCTAACTCTGCCAGGCTGCTGGTGGCGCGTAAAGCTTTTGCTATAATCCACTCCGACTGATCTGTAAGACCCTGCAAAAAAGCATTTAATTATAGTGGATAATTATTTGCCATTGGGGTCTGAAACTACGACTACTCACGAAGTCTCAAACTTTTGGACATCTAAACATTGACTAATAATGGGTACAAACATGTCAAAAATTGTAATAAAGTCCATACAGTGCTACAACATAAAAAAAATATCTGTATCCACATCATAACTAACTTCCCTATAATATGTTCTGAAGCGATAAGCAAATGACCTATGGTAAGAAACCTGTATCTACGTATGGCTGGATCTTAATTTTGACATTACCTTAAGTATCGAAATCGATACTTTAATTACATTCAAATTTCGAACATCTGATTTCTTAGTTGATTTGTAAAATAATTCAATAAAAAAATTTTTCACGACACTGCTCGAAAATGTGGCCATAGATAACCTAAATCCAGTACACAAAACTGCCTATATAAGTACATTTAACAGCTGATTCATTTATGGCGCGCAAACACGACAACAATGTTACACTAATCGAAAACAGGTCGTATCAGTATATGTATTTCATAATACGATACGACTTTTTCAAAGATAATTTCTGAATTTCATTCCCGGCGTGCTGAAACGACCAATCAAAAGTAATCGTCTGCTGCATGTGAAATTCAATTGACCAATGAGAATGCGTCATTCATGACTTTAATGAGGTGTTTTTTTTCCTTAAACGCATAATATGCACAAAATGCTTTAATTTTTTTAAGTATGAAAAACGCCACAGCATTAAACTTTTTAAGCGCTGCAAGGTTAAGGTTTTTATTTTTTAATTATGTGGTTTTTGATACTGGCCACTAGGCCGGTAAGGCGACCGGCGACGCGTCGTGACGGCGACTAAATCAAACATAGTTCGAGTTATGTGAACGGCCGTAGCGGCCGCAACGGCCGCTCACATTAACTCTAACTATGTTTGATTAAGTTCCCGACCGACTGAAATGACGCAGAACACTAAAATCAGCTTTCCAGGGAAAAACATCACAATGAGTTTTAACAACTGCCCCCATGCAAACATTAACATAAACTTTAATTAAATATTTATTTTTATTATAAGAAACGTTTTTTATTTCCTCGCATTAGTCGTGAAAAGCACAATGTTTAGTCTCGGCCAAAAGTGCAATAGATGGACTCGTACTTTCGAGGGCCTCCGCTACGCGTCGGCCCTCAAACAAACTCGTCCATCTATTGCTTACTTTCCAGCCTCTACAACAATGTACTATAGTTCCATAGATTTTTTGAACATTAACATCTATAACTGCGAACATTAGTCATCGTCACACTAAATCTCGTGCATTATAGTGACACAAAAGAGCGATGCATCCAAAAAAAGCCAGAATTTACTATATCCACTTATTAGATATCATTATTTAAAGACTATTTGACCAAAAATTCACAAATCGCTGGTTGATATATATGCTACAGACAGAGGAACACAACCTGACTAATCATGTGCCACATATGGAACACTAGATAATTGTGTCACATATGGTACCTGCTGCAGTAACGGCAGCAGTATGGGCGCGGCGTGCTGACCCACGTACGCCGCGACGCCGACCACTCGCTCGAAGAAACAACCGCGAAGTGCCGCCTCCTCTTTGTCGTTTAGAAACGTCACCATGTGCGAAAGGATTACGTCGTTTGCTAGAACAAATGAACACTGTGTAATAACTATTGCTGTTACCTATGTACTTTTGTGAGGAGAAAATATACGATTATTATTATTATTATTAATAACTAATGATGAACGAAATAAATGGCTGGTAAAGTCTATTAGCCGCTAAGTACATGTCATTTTAGTTTGGCTTAAGTCGTAATTTTTCAAGCTCAATATTTTTTTGGAGCTCACGACTAAAGTAAAAAGCGATCGTGCCGAAAATACCACTTTCCCAAAATGCCAGATTTTTATTTTAAAATACGTTTTTTTACATACAACTGGCCAGTGATGAAAAGAAAGTGCAGAGCAGATATGGTCAAAGGTGTATCTTACTGGTTCAGTAACAGCCATTCTAGCCTTGAAGAGCCCTAGGGTGTATTATTTCATAATATAACACATACCTTTCTGTTTCCCGAAGAAAATACAGAGTTTTGTGATTCCATTTTCGACGAGAGCTCTCTTCACGACGGCTTGCGAGTCTGTGAGTAAGTACGATACTGTCGAACGGACCTGAAAAAAAATACGACGAACTGAGAAGCTCCTCCTTTTTTAAAGCATGGTCAAATTTAATAAGAATTAAGGATGGGTCGGGTAGTTTTGGTCATACAGTCTTATTTGTGTAAAACAAATTTAGCGTGGGCATGTGAAACTCGACTTTTGTCATGCAGCAGAAATTATGCGACCGAAAGTACGCAACTTACAGTTTAAAAAATTAGGATCGTTTGGTCTCACCCTTTATACCTATACCTTTGTACCTATATATAGGTACAATCAACAACTTTAATTGTTGAGCACCTTACCACTCTTTGCATTTTAGCCATGCAATGCCAATCAGGATATAAAACTAATTTAAAGTAATTACCATTTCATGCAGCGCCGAGAGTTCTGTCTCGTAGTTAATGGCCGCTTCTTTGTCGACCATGTTCTGCGTTTGATCCAGAAAACGCACCGCGATTTCGGCAAGCTTAGCTGGTAACACACATATTATTGGTTAAGGGCCGATTTTTCAATCCCCAGATAAGAGTATCCGTCAGTTAAAACTATCGATTTCCTTTTCTCAAGTTATAGGAAAAAAAAAGGACGGAGCTTCTATTTATCTGACAGATACTTTTATCTGGAGATTGAAAAATCGGCCCTAAGTTAAATAAAGAAATAAATATCACAGGACAATTCAAACCAATTTATCTAGTCCCAAAGTAAGCCAGGCAAAGCTCGTGTTATGGGTACTACGCAACGGATAAACATACTTATATAGATAGATACATACTTAAATACATATTAAACACCCAAGACCCGAGAACAAACATTCGTATTTGTTTTTCAAACAAATCGAACCCGGGACCTCAAGCTTCGTAGTCAGGTTCTCTAACCACTAGGCCATCTGGTCGTCGTAAGTTGATAAAATCTATTTCGTTTATTCAACGCAACGGCAACGCCACTGCCGTATACACTACTTTAAAAAAAGCTCTTAACTCAAATCTTTTTGAAAACCTAAAAGGAACCTTAAAGCGACGGAATAAAGTTAATTTAGTAAGATTATCGATTTTAAGATGCGACTTTTTTCAAAGTAGTGACGATATGCTCAAAAGAAATTGCCAATTTCATTTTCATCTCCAATTTGTTAGAAAAATTACAGGTCGGTAGATTGAATGATACTGAGCTTAATTAACATAGTTTCCCAAATTATCCTAATTCTTTTATATGGAAACTTTCTTTTTGTTACCACGTACCATATACTTTTTGTATCGAAGATTTGCAGTCGGAGTCAAAAATGAAATTGGCAATTTTTGTGAAAAATGCTCATAAACATGTCATTGACCTGAAGAGTCATGGTGACCTAGTTGTTTGACCTATGGGGTCGTGGGTTCAAATCCGGGCTCGCACCACAGTTTTTCGGAATTTATGTGCAAAATTACATTTTAAATTTACCATGAGCTTTACTGTGAAGGAAAACATCGTGAGGAAAAGGTGTACGTACGGTGGGCTGCAAAAGTGCATGGACACCTCGGGCCGATAATCGCGTGAGCGCGCGCGCGCGCGGGTATGTTAATAACACCAAACGATCAAACACTGCTCACGCGATTATCGCCCCGAGAGGTCCATGCACTTTTGCAGCCCATCGTACCTGAGAAGAAATTCAATCGTGTGTGTGAAGGGTATAAGTTGGCAGCCGACTCCACGCAGCAGCAGCTGACGACGTGTCGCTAGCTACGGAGGGAATTTCATAGAAATAAGGTAAAAGTTCGCGTAGCTAGCGACACGTCGTCTACTGCTGCTGCGTGGAGTCCGCTACCAACTTATACCTTGAAGTTGCCAAACCACACTGGGCTCGCGTGGGAACTACGGCCCACTCCTCATTCATTTTTCATTCTGCAGTAGGACGTATATACGCTGGGATGATAATGATGTCACTGACCTATGTTGTTCGCGTAGCCGATTCTCACGGGCACCGCGGGATCGGTGGCGCGCGGCGCGAGCTCCGGCAAGATATACTCCGGGAACACGTTGCAGTCCGCCTTGGGGAGGCTGCGGACGAGCGAGAGGCAGCGGGTCGCGGCCGAGACGGCGGCGGCGCGCACGCGCGACACCGAGTCGTGGGACAGCTGGATCTAAAAACAAGTTATACTTACTAGTTATAACGAAATCAATACCGATCGATATAAGTCGTGGGAAATTTTGATCTAAAAATAGCCTAGGTTCCGCTTATACAACGACCTTCTCCGATCTGGTTGATGGATGAAAAGTATTTTATATTAAATTAATTATGTTAATAAATACAGGGTGTTTGGTAGCTACGTGCAAAGCTTTAAGGGGGCGATAGCCAAGGTATTTTTGAACATTTTTAGCCATATATGTCTTAGCCAAAATTTGTTTTTTTTTTTTTAAATTGAAGACTTAGAAATTTTAGGAAAATACCCATAATTTGATAGTCACGAGTCAATATTGCCCCAATGAGCGTTAATTTGGAAATTTTAAATATGGCACAGAAAAATGACGTAGACTTGTCTTTTTCACATGTTATTTACTAGTAAAATTTCAAGACTAGTGCATTCTTAGCGAGTGCTCCCTGAGTTAGGTTTTTACTTTTTATCTCAGATTTAACAAGCAATGTCAATGAGTGATATCTTAAAAGTAGGAACAATAAACAGGCATGTTTCTAAAAATGTTTGAACATTTCAAGAATTTTTTTTTTATTTTTTTTTATGGCACAGAAAAATGACTCTGTTCCAACCTAAGACATTTTTAGTAATTTCGAATTCCTCCATTTTGTTTTTTTGGCAAGAAAGACACTTAAAAATTATTTCATTTGGTCCAATACACATTAAACTATCCGAAATAAAAGATTTGGTTTCCAAATTAACGCTCATTGGGGCAATATTGACTCATGACTATCAAATTCTGGGTATTTCCCAAAATTTCAAAGTCTTCAATTCAAAAAAAACATCAAATTTCGGCTAAGACATATATGGCTAAAAATGTTCAAAAATACCTCGGCTATCACCCCCTTAAAGCTTTGCACGTAGCTACCAAACACCCTGTATATTGCAAGTTTGTAGGAAAATACTGACGCATGTCATTTTCATATTTGCGTGAAGTGTATTCAAATGGGTAACACATGAATACTTTCATTCGCTCATTCGATCCATTCGTGCCAGCTCTTGTGAATTGTTCTGTACATATTTATTATTTTATTGTTTGTGATTTTTGTCCATTTGTGTGTAGGTATTTTCTTGTATTTGTGTGTCATCTTATAAAAGTGAATAAATGCCTTCTTTCTTTCTATATCGTACAAACTTACCACATAAGGCAATATCCTGTCCAAAATAGTTTCAGAGCTGGAGTTTTCGCAGAGAAGCTGCAAGATCTCCAGAGCATACAGCTTCGAAGTGCAGTGGTGCAAGCCTCTGATGCACGATGTCACCAGCGAGGTTATGAGGATCAGACCCTCGCTGCCAGGGCCAAGTTCTTTTTTCTCCACACCTTGAATAATAAAAGGGACAGGACATCGTCATCTCTACCTCTTCTCTGAATAAGAGGGCTAGAGCTGTAGTTCCCACGCGGGTCCAGTGTTTGGGTACTTCACACACAGCCTAGTTTCTAGTCTGATAGAAAAATTCAAATTGTGTAAAAAATCTGATTTTGTGAAATAAATATTTTTTATTACTAGCTGTTGCCCGCGACTCCGTCCGCGATAGATAGGGACATAAAAAGTAGCCTACGACCTATTCTCAGACCTACCGAATATGGAAATAGGATATTTAAATTGTAACAAGATAAAACTAGTTAGTTAGTTTTATTAATTTATTATGTTGTCAACCTTCATACACACAGATCTATTTCTTTTGGCAGCCTATAGTGTCCCACTGCAGGGCAAAGGCCTCCCCTGTTACACGTCTAATTAATTTAATTACCTAAAACATGTTGTTCTAAGTGACAACTAATCACCGATAGTCGATAAAATGTAATGGTCAATCCCTCTTGACGTTTGATTTTCGCTATGAAAATACCGCCCCTTGCTTAATACAGAGGGTATTTTTCAATAAAAGTATATCAATTTTATAAAATACTTGCTAGTGCACGCGATTTCATCCGCGTTTATCATTGATGCTCCGCTCCTATTGGTCCTAGCGTGATCTTATATACCCTATAGCCTTCTGCGATAAATGAAAAATCTGATTGCTTGCATAACTCTACTTAGCATCCAAAGTCCGAGGTCGGCTCAATAGGAGCACCCTTTGGCATGCTAAGAAAACCACCCTTTGCTGAGCTGCCCGTCTGGCAGCTCGCCCTCTCTCCGGTAAGCTGTAAAAGCCGTCGAGGCTAACAGCAACAGGCCGTCCGAAAAAAAAGCGTTAAATGGTCTATTCAACACAAAAATATTTTTTCAGTTAGAACCAGTAGTTCCTGAAATTAGCACGTTCAACCAAACAAACAAACGCTTCAGCTTTTTAATCTATATATATAAAAGAAGAAACTGACTGACTGACTGACTGACTGACTGACTGACTGACATATCAACGCACAGCCCAAACCACTGGGCCTAGAGATTCCAAATTTGGCATGTAGGTTCCTTATAAGGTCTAGGGGTGCACTAAGAAAGGATTTTTCAAAATTCACTCCCTAAGGGGGTGAAACGGGGGTCCAAAGTTTGTATGGGGAAACAAGATTCGTTCGACTATTTTATTCGAAACTTCACAGAAGTACTCCTAATGATAAATGAGTAAACACGTGTTTCAGGTTTTTTGAGAATTCAACCCCTAAAAGGGGGAAAAGGGGTAACAAAGTCTGAAAATCAACATGGGTGTTGTTTCTATGGTTTATCGGGTCGCTGGTTATGAAAACAACAACGGGTTTAAAATCCGACGTGGCGGACGTAAAATACCATCTCCCTGGATGAGGTGCGATGGGGTTGAAATGTCTAAATAAACTAAATGACTGTTGATATATCAAACGCACAGCCCAAGCCACTGGACCTAGAGACTTGAAATTTTGCACATAGATACCTTATACAATGTAGGCATCCACTAAGGAAGGATTTTTGGGAATTCCCACGGGGACGGGAAAAAACGGGATTTATATATTCGATTCCGAGTGACCCTATCTCAGTAACTATAATAACTAGACTCTTCAAACTTGATACACAAGTAGGTATTACATTATTTAAAACACATAATTCAGGATTTTTCAAAATTCCCACGGGATAAGGAAAAAACGGGATTTACAGTGGTGGTCATACAATTAAGAACGATTTGAAGTTTCCGATTTTTTTTTATCTAAATCATGTCATATGTCTAGTTGTGTTCCTTCTTAGAAGTAACAAGTTATGTTGTAAAATAGCCACATGGATAGAGCAAACGGGATTAAGAATAATAGTGTATAATTGCTAACATTTTTTTTTACAAATTTTATTTGTTCTCTATACTAATAAATTCAAATAGTAATGAAGCTGGACAAATAATTAAGAACGATTTATTAAACTGCTCGAGAGTTGTTTTATATGAAGCTTAGATTAAATAAATCATATTAATGTGAAGTTGGTATAGAAAAAAAAAGCAATTTAATACATTTGAATTAAAATTAATAGTTAGTAGCATGTCCACGGCTTTTAATTACGGCTTTACACTGGCGAGGCATTGAATCTATCAATTTTTGACATTTCGCAAGAGAAATAGAGTTCCATTCTTCTAAGAAAACGTCGTACAGCTCTCTCAAATTGCCACACTGTCGATATGAAACCTTTTTCTTGACTTCGCACCAAAGATACTCTATTGGGTTAAGATCTGGGCTGTTGGCTGGCCAATCTAAGACAGAAACTGATTGTGATGTGAGGAATTCCTTAACGGTGCGTGCAGTATGCTTTGGATCATTGTCGTGCTGGAATGTCCAAATAACCGGAAGCACGTCTTCGGCATATGGTAACATTGTTTCTTGCAGTATATTTTTGTATTGGAATTGATCCATGTTTCCTTCTATCAGCCTAACAGGTCCAACGCCATGTCCAGAAAAGCACCCCCAAATTTTCACATTTCCCCCGCCATGCTTTAATGTCACTTTTGTGTACTTCGGGTCGAATGCTTTATTCGGAGGGCGTCGTACATATCGTTTTCCATCAGAACATACCCTATTTATTTTTGTCTCGTCAGAAAAAAGAACGTTTTTCCACTGTCTGACTGTCCAGTTTTCATACCTTCTTGCAAATGCAAGTCGGGCTTGCCTATGACATCGTTTCAACATAGGCACCTTCCTTGCTATCCTTCCGTTCAACTTATTTTCTACCAAACGCCTTCGAATAGTGCGTGCAGAGATTGCTGAAGGGTTGTTTTCGCCAAAATATTCTTTTCTCAACTCATTAGACCCTTTAAAAGGATTTTGTTTTGCCAAACGAACGATATTTCGATCATCTCGACGAGATGACTTTCTCTATCTAGGTCCACGTGGAACGTTTGAAGTAGTTTGATACGTGGAAAAATGCTTTACGGCATGGAAAACCATTGTTTTTGAACATTGCAGATAGTCGGCTATCTTTTTATACGACCAATTCTTCTCGCGAAGTTTTATTATTACTTCTCTTGTAGATTTATCACAACTTTTATTTTTCCCCATTGTTTTTATACGAAGTAATCACTTTTAAGACTTTAACAGCACGAAATGGCGCCAAAATTATACGAATAATAATCTACAACCACAGAGCCACACAGTGTTCTCTATTTAAATTTGAAAAAATAATAAACTATTCAGCGTTCTTAATTACGTGACCAGCCACTAAGTACTAATACTAGGTTCAGATCGAATGTATAAAGTTTCTCTATTAATTTTTTAACCAACTATGTGGCATAAATGAATGTACCGGTAGTACGGAAAAGTTTCGCAATACCGAGAGAAATAAAAAAAATACGGGCAATTAGTTATACTTGTTACTTTGAAAAAATCATCTCAATAAATAATCGTTCTTAATTATATGGCCACAACTGTATATATTCAGTTAAACGGGATCCTATGAACTATAATTACTAGACACTTGAAATTTGGCATAGAAGTAGGTAATTATAATAGTAAAAAACAGTTTTAAGGATTTTTGGAAATTCCCACGGGATAAGGAAAAAACAGGATTTTTCGTTTTACTGGTCGTAGAAAGCTGAAATTCGGCATCTAGGTTGCTTGGAGAGTGTACAGGAGGATTAGGAGGGGACTTTTCAAAATTCCCATGGGAACGGGAAAAAACGGGATTTTTCGTTTTACTGGTCGTAGAAAGCTGAAATTCGGCATTTAGGTTGCTTCGGGAGTGTAGAGGAGCATTGAGAGAGGACTTTCCAAAATTCTTACGGGAACGGGAAAAAACGGGATTTTTCGTTTTACTGGTCGTAGAAAGCTGAAATTCGGCATTTAGGTTGCTTGGGGAGTGTAGAGGAGCATTGAGAGAGGACTTTCCAAAATTCCTACGGGAACGGGAAAAACGGGATTTTTCGTTTTACTGGTCATAGAAAGCTGAAATTCGGCATTTAGGTTGCTTGGGGAGTGTAGAGGAGCATTGAGAGAGGACTTTCCAAAATTCCTACGGGAACGGGAAAAACGGGATTTTTCGTTTTACTGGTCATAGAAAGCTGAAATTCGGCATTTAGGTTGCTTGGGGAGTGTAGAGGAGCATTGAGAGAGGACTTTCCAAAATTCCTACGGGAACGGGAAAAAACGGGATTTTGCGTTTTACTGAATGTAAGCTAAAATTTCAAAATTCATAAGTTTATGCTGTAAGTAGGCCGCAAAGGGTTCTTTAACAGACTTAAAAAAAAGGAGGTTATGCATTCCACTAATTATTTTTTTATTCGAAAGAATACAATATACTCCTGAGATGGTCCCATTGTCACCAAATCGGGATCTGATGACGGGATCTCAAGGAAATCGAGGGCAACCCTCAAATTTTGTAGGCACGCATTACGTTTTTCATATATTTTCTCAAGCTATTTAAGTGTTTGCGTCTGGTAGACATCATCTCATGTTGATGAGCTGATGATGGAAGGTAAATCTCCTTAACGGTTAGGAGTTGAGGATATTTTTTCAAATATTATAGGTACGTATAGACCGATTGTTGTATTCTTTCAGGTTATCCGGGTGAGCTGATGATGGAAGGTTAAACTCCTTAACGGTTAGGAGTTTTAGGAAGTTTCTTTAAATATCATATGCACATATAGAACTTTAGTTGTATTCTTTCTGGTTATTCAGATGAGCTGATGATGGAGGGTATAACTCTTTAGCGGTTAGGTCACACAACACCTTTACAAAATACTATAATATGTATAATATCAATGCTAAGTAGGTACACAGCGCTTCCAGTTACTCAAGTTTCCGTAGAAGGTAAGAAAACATTGAATAATACCTAATGCAGGACAGGGGAAAGTAATAATAGGTTTTATATTATTAACAAGCCTGGTTATTTTAGTGCCCGCTTCCGAATTAGTGAAAAACATTGTATATAAAGAAATATTGTAAAGGACCGTATCTACCTGAAGTTTAGTCGGGCTTGCTTGCACGCTTGCTTGCACGCTTACTTGCACGCTTTCATGCACGCTTGCTTGCTTGCGTGCATGCTTGCTTGCTTGATATCTTAGATCTTTGGAATACTCGTGGTACACGCGAGCGAAGCCGCGGGCAAAAGCTAGTATTAGTATAAATACCTTTTTCATCTTCCTCATCTTTGAAGTCCGTTATATTTACATTGAGGACTTTAAATCCATCCTTCTTCAGCATGTCTATGGTCACATTTTTGTCAGTGGTCTCTTCCACCAGGTCTTGGTAATTCTTAGCATCTGATGGTTGAGTCAATATTGTGACAATGTTCTTTATATCCTGATGAATACGGAAAATCTTCTCGTCAGGGGGCAAGATGGGCTGCGCTGAGAATATCAGCATGTACGATTGGAGGAACGAGTAGAAGTACTCTGGGAATAATCTGAAAGAAAATGAGGAATTTAGCATTTGAGACATTGCTAGGCTTTCAAAAATGTCGTGGTAGACTAGCGGTTTGACCTGAATGTCAACATTTGTACCTATTTGGAAAGGTTATGAATAACGGAATCCATTTCTGTAATTTTTACGCGAAGTATCACACACTCTTTTTGAGTAATCGTCTTTGATTTAAAAAGAATGTAAACAAAATACTTTAACATGTGATTTATAACCTTTAATTTTTAAAGCCTCGACAATTTTTACAAATGATTTTTACCTAAAGTAATCTGTGGCGAAAGCCACAAAATGTAGCTTGTATGTCTTAACATGCCGACGACACGACATGCGTGACGTATAATCCTTTGTTCACTGTCTAAAGAAAAACATAAATTGTCTGCATTTTTTTTACAATTGCCATTCTTATGTCGAAAGATGGCTTTTTTTCGAAAAAAAAAATGAGAAACTCGAATGTCTCGAAAACCACTGAACTTTGACCCCTGGTTGACTGTGCTAAAAACATTGTAAATAAGCTCTAAAATTTCCTTTCAAGGAATAGGTCAAATTACAAGTCACTCAGGATACTCACGAGCCCCGCGCCTCTGCGAGGTAAAGCTCGGCGCTGCGGCGCTCCTTAGGGCTGCGCGCGGTCATGGAGTGCAGCAGCGCCCGCAGCGCCGGCTCGGCGGCCGCGTCCAGCTGCATGCTCGCGGGCCGGGGCTCCCCGTTGCGGTACGCCAGCAGCGCCGGCAGGTCCAGGGCTGGGGTGCCGTCCTTCCACAGCTCGAGGAGCGCGCAGCTAGATAACGAACAAACATCGTGTTCATAGTGAAAATAAACGGATCACTCACGTCTCAAAACGAGTTTAACTCGACATGTTTCGGGCTAATCCGTAGCCCTTCCTCTCGGAGTCGCACGTCACTTTGGCAGCCGCCGTGACGTGCGACTCCGAGAGGAAGGGCTACGGATTAGCCCGAAACATGTCGAGTTAAACTCGTTTTGAGACGTGAGTGATCCGTTTATTTTCACTATGAGTGAGTCTCACGGTAGTTTCATGTTTAAAGAAACATCGTGTTTATGCAAATAAGGCTGACTTGCACAGACCCGAGTTAACTATATAACCCCGCGTTAAGTGCTAACCCAGGTGTGGGCGCTGCGGATGGATTTTTAATGAAACTTTTAGATCACAACGAATAACCCAGTTTATTGAAAGAAAACCGACACCAGAGCGTACAAATTTTAGAAAAAATACAAAAAGGCCGTAAGTGCGTGTGTGTCGCGCGCGGTTAGCTAAGGTAGACTGGCGTATGTACGTTCGTTAGTTTGAACGTCCGATCGCGCGTCACACATGCAACCTACCTGAAATAAATAACATAAAAAAATAAATACATTTTTGAGGAGCCTATTGAACCCTAATGAGCATGTCGCTAACACGCCCCACCCCAGTGCTGGGTCAGCACTCATCGCCTAAAGGTATGCGAGCGACGCGCGCCGCGGAACGTTTCAGCGTCCCAGTCTTCGTCTTTACCTCGACTACTCGTACCCGACCGTCACTGCCGGGAAAGATCTGCTGAATCAGTCCCTTCTGCCACACGTTCCTTTGAGCAGCCGGGTCTACAATGAGTACAAGATCACCTACCTGTAGCGATGGTTGATCCTGCGTCCACTTCTTTCGCGGGATGAGATCTGGCAGAATCTCCTTCACCCAACGAGTCCAAAACATGTCAGCCAACCTCTGCGATTTGCGCCACTGCTTACGGAGGTAAAATTCGGTGTCATCGAAAGATCCCGCGACGGGCAAATTGGATGACGAGCCCAGGAGAAAGTGGTTTGGGGTCAGAGTTTCCTGGCTGTCAGGGTCTACTGACACATGTGTCAGCGGCCGTCCGTTGATTATGTTCTCCACTTCTGCCATTAACGTACTAAGGACCTCATCCTTCGGTGCACGTTCTTTCAGAACCACTTTGAGTGAGACTTTCACACTACGTATAAGCCGCTCCCACGCCCCACCCCAATGGGGGCTTACGGGCGGTATGAAAGTCCACTGGACCCCGTGATTCAACCCTTCGTTCCTTAAGGTACTTTCATCCAACTCCTGAACTGACTTCTTGAGCTCCGCGTCAGCACCTCGCAGGTTGGTTCCATTGTCCGAGAACAATCGCTGCGGCCACCCACGACGAGCCGCCATACGTCGGAGTGCCATTATTAGCGAGTCGGTAGTAAGCGAATGCACCAACTCCACGTGTATGGCTCTAACCGTGAGGCAGGTGAACAGAACGCCGTACCTGCTTTCGTGCCTCCTTCCTACAGTCACCGCCATAGGCCCGAACAAATCCAGACCACAAAAGGTGAACGGCCTCTGGTGGTGCGCCAGACGAGCCGCAGGTAGGGCTCCCATCTTCGGTACCTGCGGTTTCGCCTTTCTAATGCGGCAGAGCATACATTGAGAAACCACCGTTTTAACAGTCGGGCGTAACCGCAACAAGTAATATTTTTGCTTAATTTCGTTAACAACAGTCTCCTGGTTAGCGTGCGCGGCCCGCTCGTGGTAGCCGCGCACGATCAGCCGCGCTATCGGGTGCGCGCCGTCCAGCACGACGGGCCGCTTGCTGCCCGCCGGCACGCCGCGCGCCGCGTCGATGCGCCCGCCGCAGCGCAGCACCCCGCGCTCCAGGTACGGCGCCAGCCCCGCTAGCCGGCTGCCGCGGCAGATAGCCTCGCCTTTGTTCAGTGCGGCTATCTCGAGACCGAAGGTGTCCATTTGTGCTCGTTTCAGCAGCAGTTGCTCGGCACGCTCCATCATTGTACAGTCGATTTCGGCGTGTCTCAATTTCCTACATCTGACGATGAATTTTAGGACAGCGGCCGTCGCCCTCAGCAAGCGCAGCCAGGAGGAAAATCTACTCGGATCGGGAATAGGTAAGTATTCGCTCGCAGTCTGGACCAAAGTTACATACTCGGAGCCGAGCGAATCTGTTTTAAAGTTTACTAAGTCGCACGGCCATTCAGATACGTCTTCGTGAAGAAATTTGGGCCCCCTGAACCACTCATTTTTAAAAATGGTGGTATCGTAAGCCTCGCGCGTGGCCGCGTCGGCCACATTTAACTTGGTAGGTATGTACCGCCACTCGGCAGCGTTCGTCAATTCGTCGATTTCCCCTAACCGGTTTGCCACGAAGGTTTTGTAATTACGCGCGTCGTTTTTTATCCAGTGCAACACGGTGGTCGAGTCGCACCAGAAATATCGCTGCGCCGTAGTGATTCTATGTTCGCTCTGCAGCGAGCGCGCGAGCCTCGCGGCCAGCAGCGCGGCCTGCAGCTCCAGCCGCGGCACGGTCGTCGGCTTCACCGGCGCCACCCGGCTCTTGCTGGCCACGAACGCGACGCATATTCTGCTGCCGCATTGCCATCGCCAGTAAGCAACGGCGCACATGGCTTTTGTCGACGAATCGCTAAATAAGTGCAGCTGTAAATTATTATAATTATTACCGGCGCAGTCTGTTGTCGTAGCACAAGTCGCGGTCGGCTTCGTAGCGGCGGCCGCGCTCGTAGCAGCTACGCGCAGGGGATTTTTCGTAGCGCCCGTAGAAGGCGGTGCGGCCGGCATGGCAACCGATGCGCTATCTATCTCGCTCGCACCTATGGACGCTTGGTGATAGCATCTCGGTATGCGAATACGATCTATTATTTTTAATAAATTTACCCATTCTCGCCACTTGTGAAATATATCGTCTGGTACGAGATCGTCCCAGTCGATGTTACATCTCCACGTGTCCTGAAGCATGAGTTTACCCTGAATGGTAAATGGGGCCAAAAACCCAAAGACGTCGAATATAGACATGACAATTTTAAGCATTATTCTTTTAGAAGGTTTTTGTGTGCCGTTTACAATGCAATCAGGAACGCGTTTCAACGACACATCGAACCCCCACTCATCTTTGGCAGGGAACCATATCAAGCCCAGCGTTCGCTCACCGTCGTATTGTTGATGTTCGCCCAATTTCAACCTTACAGCCGTATTACCTAAGGTCTCGTTTTCAATGCTCTCGAGGACCGTGGCGCTGTTGCTAGTCCAGTTGCAAATCTGAAAGCCACCTTCCCTGTGAATATATGAGATATCTTTTACCATTTTTATTGCGGCGGTTTCGTCAGGCAAACTGTCTAAGTAATCGTCCATATAGTGTTGTTCGCAAACAGCGGCAACGGCGGCGGGCATCGTTGACGTGAAGCGTTTAGCATTTTTATTTTTTACAAATTGTGCTATGAAAGGAGAACAATTGGCGCCAAAAATGAGTGATGTCATAGCGTACGTTTTGACCGGTTGTTTAGAGTCGGCCCTCCATAAGAACCTGAGCGCGTCCTGGTCTGCGGGCCTGATTCTTACCCTAAGAAACATGTCCTTGATATCCCCTGCTACAGCGACCCTATTTTCCCTAAAGCGGACCAAAATTCCAAACAGAGACATAAGTAGGTCCGGCCCTTGTAACAGGTGGTCGTTTAAGGACAAACCCTTACTTTTTGCAGCCGCGTCGAAGACCAGACGTAGTTTTTTCTTGTTTGGATTGTCTACCCCAAAGTGGGGCAAGTACCATGTGCGTGGTGATACGTTTGGTCGAACGTCTTTCACCTCCCTAGCGAAATTGTTCGTAAACAAATGATTCACCCGATCTTCATACCTTCGAGCGTAAGCTTCGTTCGCAGCCATCTTTTTCTCGACCCCTTTCAGTCTATTTAAAGCATTGTGGTAGCTGTCGGGCAGTATGCAGCTTTCGTCTCGCCATGGCAAGCCCACTTGCCACCTGCCGTCGACCAACACCGCCGTTCGCTCCAGCTGGGCTAACGCGCGGACGTCTTCACTTTTTTGGCGAGGTGTGCCACACGTACCTAACGACTCAAAGGAAAAGTATCGCTTTACCTGGTCATGGAGATCACGCAAGTCCTGCTCATAGTCGTGGACGCGCGCCGGCGCCGCCGCCAGCAGCAGGCTCGCGTGCGCCGCGAAGGCGCCAGGCGGCGCGAGGGCGCCCGGCGGCGCTAGGGCGCCCGGCGGCGCGCGCATTACGCCGTGCACGCACCAACCTAGGGGAGTCCGCGTAGCGACCGGCTCATAAGGTTTACCTACACTCAACTCTAACGGTAACAATAAGTGGTAGTTATCTTGCCCGATCAGAATCTCAGGTATACAACACGTATTACAAAACAATTTATCTTTTAATTTGTTTAAATGGGCATATCGATTACAGGAAACTGCACCCAAGTCCTGCTCGGGGAGCTTTAGATTGTCGACACTTCGCAAATTTATATTAAATACATTGCTATTATTAACATCGGATATATTTAAGGACAATACAGCAGATGTGCACACTAATTCGCTATCGCTCCACGCACCACTAACGCGCATGGTTTCGGAGCGGCCGCGCAGGCCGGCGCGCGCCGCGAGCGAACTACTAATTAAAGTTATTGTCGACCCGTCATCGAGGAGCGCGGTTGTAGTTAAAGTTCCACTCGGTCCATGTATGTTGACGGGTACCACTTTAAGCATAACTTTTCTGTCACTCGCGTTTATGTGCGTTAATGTTTCGGGCTTAAGTTCCGGGTTTTGCGGCACTGACACATAGGAAGTAGAAACGCTCGGGGTAGGCCGCGGCGGCGCACTAGTCGGATTATTTACTTCGCTATTCTTGTTTACTGTGAAGTGCAGTAGCCGGTGATGTTTCTCGCCGCAACCATCCTTATCGCACGCGGGCGCTTGGCATGTCTCTCGCTCGTGCTTTGATATTAAGCATTTGTAACACAAGCCATTTTTTCTAACAAACTGCCACCGCACCTTACGCAATGCCTTTTTAAATTGTTTACATTCCGTTAATTTATGCATGGAGGTACGGCAAAACAGACACTTGTTTTCGTTTCCGTCGGCTTGTAGTAACACGGTATGTGAGCGTGAAGATGCATTTTCGCTAATTCTAATTTTTTGAAAATCATTTCTTGTAGCAGTCAAAATACTCGCAGTGGTGGAAATCTTAACGGCTTCGTTGTGAAGAAAATCGGCTAAAATTACTAATCTGGATTTCGTTCCTTCTTTAATTAAGTCGTAGCTGTAATCACACCACTTAGAGATTAACACAGTGGGCAGTTTGGATAGAATGATGGACACAATATTAACTCCCTGTAGGTACTCTTCTCGACCCACTGCTCTCACTGCTTCCACAAAACTTTGCACTTTCACGGCGAATGTTACGATTTCCTTGTGATAATCTTGATGTAAAGGTTGAAGCTTTTTAAGGTCTTGTAGAATGCGCGAAATGATGCAATCGGGATTACCAAAACGTAGCTCCAAGGTCGCCATCACTTTATCGGGCGATGTGGCGCTTATAAACAAAGCGGCGACTGCATCCTTCGCGGGTCCTCGCAGACACTTTCTTAACCTCCATAGATTTTCCTTATCAGTAAATTTACATATCTCGGTCGACTCCAAATAAGCCTGTTTAAATAGCAGCCACTCCAATTGGTCGCCGGAGAAGTCAGGTAGGTCCTTCGGCGTACTTATACGGCTGAGCAGACTTACGTTAGGTACATTATTGACGTTTGTAGAGGTGAGATCCTTTAGTGCACCGGCTAACACATGAACCGCGCTGTTCAGCGCTGCGACCGCGCCGTCTGATGCGGCGGGCGCGGGCCTGGGGCCGGGCGCGGGGCCGGGTGCCCTGGGGCCGGGCGCGGGCGTTGACGCTCCTGGATGCTGGGGCTGCTCACCCGTAATAAAACCATTCTCGGGGGTTCGCTGCTCCTCGTGCGGTTCCTCGTTACCGCTATGGCGCTCCAGCCACTTCTCCACTTCTTGATGAGGAGGCTCATTTCTATCGACTTGTGAACTGTATCCCTCTAGGTCCTCCTCGTCGCTGAGTGCGGCTATTTGCATCTCCAGAGTCTTGTCTATAATATCCATCTCGATCTTAGCCTTTTGCTTGGCGGCTTCTAATTGTAATAATTTTCGTTTTGCTTCTTTAGATGCCGATGACTTTCGTGAGCACTTGCTGCTCGAAATCACGCTGGCTTGTGAAATTGCTATTTTCCTTTGTTCGACGTGAACTTTTGGTAGAATCGGTTCCGATTTTATACTGGCGGGTAGATTGTTCATGTTCACGAATTTCGAAAAACCATCCGTTTTTTGCTGCGCGGGGTTATCTGATGTAGTAGCAGTATGTGTTTTTTCTTGTTCTGCTGCTTCCCGGCGCGCTTTAGCTTTTCGCGTTTCTACGTTACTCTGCATGGGGAGCATTATGTATGATCCGGTCGAAGTGACCACTTTGTGGGCGCTGCGGATGGATTTTTAATGAAACTTTTAGATCACAACGAATAACCCAGTTTATTGAAAGAAAACCGACACCAGAGCGTACAAATTTTAGAAAAAATACAAAAAGGCCGTAAGTGCGTGTGTGTCGCGCGCGGTTAGCTAAGGTAGACTGGCGTATGTACGTTCGTTAGTTTGAACGTCCGATCGCGCGTCACACATGCAACCTACCTGAAATAAATAACATAAAAAAATAAATACATTTTTGAGGAGCCTATTGAACCCTAATGAGCATGTCGCTAACACCAGGGTTAAGAAGTGTCAAAATGTATGGAACTGTCACCCTTAACCCAGTGTTAACCAGTTAAATTTTTAACCCTAGTCTGTGCAAGTGGCCCTAAGGGAGTTTTCAGAAAAAAATGTACACGTTTTGCCTTAATAATCCTTAATTTTCCATACAAAATTTATTAGTCAGTTTTGTGACGGTCCATACAACATGTATGGTTAACTGCGTCACAAAACTGACAATTAAAAGAGGGCCACTTTTTTATTGCTAATACCGATAGTGCTTGTGATTCTAAGTAGAAATAACCCAAAATTTGTTAGGTTTTTAAAAAAAAGTACTAAAGTACATTTACTTCTGAAAATGCCCATAAGCACTACGTAATAAACATAGCTCGGACAGGTCATCGCAAAAACAGATACGGAAATAGGGTATCCTATTATCTCGCCTCATTTGTTTTTGGTTTAATTCTTAATTCGTCTCATTCTGTATTCGTCACTTCATCTTGTTCGCTATCCGTCATTATCTTATTTGGTCCAAATTCTCTAACTTGTCACTCTCTTGATAAGTCTTATTCGTTTTTCGTCGCAGTCATCCTTGGACTTATTCTTTGTTTGTCTCCCTCGTTTTTAGTATCATTCGCAAGCTATCTTTAGTCACATAGCTCTGAACGTATCGAAATAATTGTGGCAAATAAGTAAATGAGACAAAAAACGAAAGGGAAGAACGACGAATGAGTCCAAGGAATACCGTGACGAAAAACGAATAAGACGTATTAAGGGATAGACAAGTTGCAGAATTTGACCAAAAAAGATAGTGACGGATAGCGAACAAGACGAAGACGAATACAGAATGAGACGAAATAAGAATTAAACGAAAAACGAATGAGGCGAGATAATAGGATACTCAATCATGTTTATAAAATAAAAAAATAAAATAAAAATCATTTATTTCAGGACTAGGAGTCCCATATACAATGTGTTAGTTACATTCTTAATACCTATGTTAGTAAGAGCATAAGATAAAATAAAATATGAATTTAAAATCAAAATCGCAATCAGAATTAAATAAAAAAATCAAAGTCAAATACCTAAATAATTAAAAATTCAAAAATTAACATTAAAATTTAAATCAAAATTTGAATAAAGTTACAATTTACATTTAAAACAACACATAATAAAACAAAGCAATTCATAAATAATGTACTTAATAACAAATAATAATTGATAAATAATGTAATAATGTCAAAATTAATTAATTAATTTATTTAATTAAACCTATGACTATTGCATCCCAGTGCTGCATCATGGGGCAGTCCAAACGCCCGGCCCACATCTTCAGGATGCTGTTGTTGCTGCCGCGCACACGTTGCATCATGGAGGTTATCCTCTTGCGCCGCAGGGCATGAAAGCCGTCTGTTTGCGCTTCTGCAAACATGCCTGACGCACTACAGTATCGCGGCAGCTTCAACAGCATTCTAAAAATATTATTGTACTGGACCCTGAGTGCGTTATACACTCGTTGAGTATGACTCATCCACAGACTGCTCGTGTAAAACGTCTGACAGAAGGCTTTAAAAAGCGTTATTTTTACGGATTTAGTACACCGAGCAAATCTGCGAGCGAGCATATTTCCACGAACTGCCATCGCTCTTCTTTCTCTTTCAATATCCATATCGTCCACTAGATCCTGTGTAACAATATGACCAAGGTACCTGAACTTGTCCACTACTTTCAAAGCTACACCGTCCAGCAATAAATCAGGCACAACAGCGGGGTTATATTTTTTATGAGCTTTAAATACAACAATTTCACTCTTCCTCGAATTGTACCTGAGACCATGCTGGACTGCATATCTTTCACACTTTCCGAGAAGCACTCTGAGGGAGTTGATTGAAGGGCCCAGCAACACCATGTCATCGGCATAACTTATATTATTGAGACATGTACCGTCTACATGGCACCCTACATGTGTGTTGCTGAGCTCCCCAATCAGCTCATCAATATATAAATTAAAAAGCAAAGGCGACGTCAACCCACCTTGTCTTACGCCACATTCAAGTTGGTATTCAGTTGACGCTACCCCTGCCCACTTCACTTGATTTACCTGGTTGCTGTACCAAAATTCCAGTAGTGAGACACATTCCGCTGGAACCCCAGTCCTACTGAGCTTACTCCAAAGCAGGTCATATGACACCAAATCGAAAGCTTTCGATAAGTCAAGAAAGCACGCATACACCGGTGTTTTTCTTTGCGTATAGTACCTGACAGTCTGCTTAAGGCAAAAAACTGCACTCTCTGTAGATAATCCCGACCTAAACCCAAATTGAGCATCGTGAAGTTTCACATGTTTATTCAGTTCGTCATTAAGCAGACTATCAAGCACTTTCGATATTACAGGCGCCAGCGAAATGGGTCTATAGTTAGCCATATCAGACAAATCACCCGTTTTATCCTTTACTAGTGGCACAACCATAGTTTTCATAAGTTGCGCAGGTAAGTATGCATGCCTCAAGCATAAAGTAAAGAACTTCGCCAAAATGCGAGGCAAATGGTCACCAGCATACTTGAGGTGCTCAATGCTGAGACCATCATGACCAGGAGACTTGCCGCGCTGCATAGCCTTAATCTTAGATGCAACTGCCTTTGCAGTAAACGTAATGGCCCCATCCCCTGAGATGGTATCAGCACCGAGTCCCTGCTCCCCTGTGAAACCCAATTGTGGCGGTGACACGCTAAAATATTTCCTAAAATTATTGGCAATACCCTCCCGATCTCCAACCCCACCAACGCTCACAGGCACTCCCGGACGGTTGCTGAATTTTTTAGTGTTCTTCCAAAAAGCTTTAAAGTCTTTTACAGACTGATTGGAGGCTAAGATATCACTCTTAATTTGCTCCTGCCTGTCTTGACACCATTTTAACTTACGCTTAAAAAACTTTCTACTGTCGTACATTTGATCATAAACCGGTCCACACGATGGTTTCCCGGCAGATAGCCAAAGATGAAATTTAGTCCTAGCGTCCCTGTGAGCGTCCGCGACGTGCCTGTTCCAGCCCGCCACATATCCACCTTTTCTGCTGCACTTCTTAGTATTAGATTTTTTTGCGGCATCAGACAATATGCTAATAACAGAGTAGTAAATCCTGTCAAGAAGGATCACGTGATCAGGATTTTTACATGTTTGTTCAGTACAGGTTGACAAAACTGATGGAAAGTCCAACTGCTCCATTTTCTCCTGACACAAAGTATGATAAAGATCTATTTGAGCAATTTGTCTTTCCCCCCAGGCGACCCCACTCCTGTCAGAAACCACAGACTCACACTTAATCTGTACTTTGTGCAAATCACATTCAATAACCAGTGGTAAGTGGTCGGACCAGTACACGTCATGCTGCACCCAAATATTACATATTGTTTCTTTCGCTGACTTACTGACAATACAATGATCCAACCACCTGTCACAGCCATGAGCTTCGCTCGTAAAAGTATATGTATTTGAAGCAACTCCTAACATTTCTATGTCTACACAATACCAATTTTGTTCCGCACAGAATTGAGTCATTTCTTTAAAGAAAAGTTCTTCTGGATGAGCGTTGAAGTCGCCCAGTACATAAACTGCTTCAGTGTCACTATTGTCCTCAATAACTGCGCTTATTTCCCCAAGACACTCAGTAAAAATAGGTAGGTTTTCAGCTGCATTAACAGGCATATACACGCTAAAAACAAGCACAGAACTACCAACAAGATTAATTTTAATTGCCGATAACCGAACGCTATTACATTTAACCACTGAGACCGAATCATAAGCACTTTTCCGCCACAATATAGCCACGCCTCCAAAAGGACGACCCACAAGCAGACCCGCACCCGCGTCCACCGCCGAGACGCCCGTGTACGCGAAGTTCTGATGCACCGTAGCCAACAGTGGCAACTCGTGAGGCAGCAACCACGTCTCCTGTAACACGACGATGTCCGCCTGTTCGCACAGGGCCCGTACCCCCTCAATAGACCGTTTTAACGACTTGCAATTAAATGAGATCAATCTGCTCAAAGTTTTACTTTCCATTGATTCGTAATTAATAATGAAACATAACTATTCAATCCTTTACTCTATTTTGATTATCCTGTCTATCTTTAAAATGTATAAAACGCCTAAACGAAACCCCTGTAGGCCATAGTGTGTTATCCATAAAGATATTTAGTCTCTCATGTGACACAAACATCTTATATGAATTATAGTCCCTGGGTTTGCGCGTTTTTATTTTAAACAATGATACTTTTTCGTTCGTTTTCTGATATATGTAGTCTACCACATCGCTTTCCGAAACCTCCTTATGCACATTGGATACAAACAAAGCAATCCTCTCCTCCGCAGCTTTAAACTTCATATTCGCTACGGGTTCTGCCTTGCCCTTGAAACCAGTAATCCTATTTCTTATTCTTTTCTTCTGAATTAATTTCCATTCCTCGTCGATCTTTGTCTGCTTCCAATCAGTTTCACTGCTGATCATTTCCGCAAAAGATATTCTTTTTGCTGCAGGTGACGACGAACTACCCTTGTTTACATTTGATTTATTTGAACCATTTTCATATAGCACTCTATTCTGAGCCTTAACGCCATTCACTAAGATGGATATCTCTTCTACTTCCTCTTGATCTGATTCATGCACAAGCGGCGTAACCGACTTATGTGTCGATTCAGTATCGGGCAAGTGCGTGTGAAACAGCGCGGCCTCCGCACTCGCGCGTGAAAGGGAAGGCGATAGTCTTGCATTCGGCTCTGACAGCGTAGGTAGGATCAGCTGGGACGATGACTCATTACCGTTATTACTATATTCAACGGACATTACTGACTTGTCGCTTTGATTTAAAAAACCCATCGGCCCACTATCAAGCATAGTACAAGCTCCTCTTCTAGTGTTTACCTTTGCCTGACTATTAAGAACGGATGCATGTCTGTCATTATGCCACTTATTTTCCATATCATCCACCCTTTTATTTGTTGCGTACAAGGTTTTTATCTCTGCTAACTCAGATTTTAATTTTATTATATCTTTAAGCACTGTTGAAGCGTCCACATGATCAAACGTTATTGGAGGCAGCTTACATAGATCTTTGGCCACAAATATGGGAAGTAATTCTTTATCCGTTTCTTTGAACACACATATTATATCTTCAAGATCACGTTGAATTTTTCCGACATTTCTTCTTGAAATTTTCTTTTTCTTCGATTTTAAAGAGTCAAACAGCAAAGACTTCGCTGATGCCACTTCCTCTTCGTTAAATCCACCTTTGCATAAAATAATCATGCTTTCATTGCTCATGACGTCAATCTTATTTTGTATATACGCCAACAATTCATTAATAACAATATTGCAGTTTATACATTTCACAACATTCGAAGTCGACATTTCGTTAAACGACTGGTGCGTTCCGCGCACACGCCCGAGCGTTACCGCGTTCAAGCGCTGACATCAACATTGACATTTATGCAAATAAGCACTACGTAATAAATAAAAATAAACAATACCCTTACCCTGCAGAGAATATGTCCATGCTCGGCAGAAGCTCCCCAACTTTGCAGGGCGACTCGCTCAGCAGTAAGTTACTGTTTCTGTCGTCACTCTGGAACAATTTTTTTTCTAAATCTTCCATGTTTTGACATTTTGTCTCTTCTTTATGATGATACTGCTAAATGTAAGGGTGGAGTTCAAAAAGTAAACATCCTAAAATCTGATCTTTATCGTACGCGGCAGGCATTCACGGTGCAGAAAATAAAGCTAATGTAATAGAAAAACTCGATAAAATAGATACCTATTGGGCAACGAACGAAGTAGACGAAAAGGTTTATTAAGCTAATGTCTGGTGGGCTTTTTTCTTTTTGGACTTCATATTAAATTTAGTTGCATTATGATATTTATGATTTGTGAAATGGTTACAATTATCTCTTTAAAAAATTCTGATAGTCAATTTTAACAACAGTAAATGTAACTGTACAGTCGCCCGCGAGCCGGGAAACCGTATTTTCGAAACGAAATTAAACGAAATTTTTATTGGTGAAGGACCTGATGTGCGAGAAAGAACGAAACGAAACAAATTAGAGTGCCAGTGAAAGCAGATAGAAAGTGCAGGCCGACTCACCCAGCGCCTTCGTGGTCTGCAGTCCAGTCGGTACCGACGTCCTGGATTCACGAGCTGATGCTGCAGGGGAATCTCTTCCAGAGGTTCAAATTGGACTGGTTTTTAGTGCTCCTTACTTATCCGATACGACACACGAAAGACACACAGCGAAAATGCGACTGTCCATGAGCCGCCCACTCCAATATCTACCTTCAATTGGCATTAATAACAAAAAAAAACTATATCTACCTCGAAAAACTGTCACTAACAGATGCGTTCCAAATTACAAAAAAAAAAAAAAAAAAAATCTAAATATTATGTGCGCGAACGCAACAGTAACAGTAATTCTGAAATACACAATGAGGAATAAATAAATCCTGATTAGTCAAATTTCTAAGATCCTTTTAAAATAAAGAAAAACCGAATTATGTTGTTGTCTTTTGTTTCATGTATGCTTTCAATAAAATTTTATTTTAACAAAGAAAAACTTGGAACGATCACTAGTATATTAGATGGCACTGAAATCGACTGTTCGTTCCTCCACCCTTCGTGATACTAAAGTATCCGCGGACGGGTTTAAGCATTTTAATTTTGGATACCATACTATCGTCAGACTGTCAAGAGGATATGGTAAAAGCATCCGTAATTGAGTTTATCAATATAAGAACTCCCTACCTTACCTTTCAAACTCCTTAAAATTAGGATTAAGGACTCGTTTTGCATATTATGTAAAATGTTCTTTGCTTGAAATAAACAGCTCAATTTTTTTTTTTTACCCTTCTGTCATTTAATTTTACCCTGTAAGTTCGGCCCAAACGCCGGCTTACCAGTTTCAAAACAAATTTGCTTGCAGCCGTTGATGTTCATTGGTATGGATTGGTATGGACTATCTAGCCACTGCACGCAAACAGGGCCTTTAAGGTGCCAAGCCGGCGTCTGGGCCGATTGTACATTCCGTTTGTATGTTCGTTTTATTATTCTTCTGAGCGAATATTCTACGCTTTTTCTAGCATACTAACTATGTTACGGGGCTGCATGGGGTCCGGAGCGCGCACGAACCGCTCCGGCGCCACGTAGCAGAGCCGGCGGCGCGACGTGTCGAAGAAGTAGCTGAAGTCCGCCGGGTTGTCGTCCGGCAGGAACGTCGGCTTGAACGACGCGATGTCCGTGAGCAGCACCCAGAGCCATGACGTCACCATTATGTTCTCTAGCTGGATGGAGAAGATTCGCTTAAGATATCGTGAAGTATGTGAATCAATTAAGGGGGTTTATACCTGCTGAGCTGGCAACGTTGCATTTTTGTTAGTTTTTCTACTGCAATAATTATTCGTGATAAGACTATTATTTTCTTTAAAAACCGTTAGGTAATAATTTGTTCGTTTTTAAAGACCCTACAAACTGTATGGAAAAGTTTTCTTTGATTTGTGGGTGTTCTAGTACTCTAACCTCAGTTGGTCTCAAAGAGTGTTTTAATCCTAGATAGAAATGGGATCAATAGGCATTAAAAAAAAAAATAAGTCAAATTTGTCGATTTTCTCGCTGACTGTACATTTCAACACACTCAAAAAGATAGTAAAGATCTCCTAAGAGCATTTTCGCGTAGCAGCAAGGGATCTAGTAGCTGCCCTTGCTGCCCCATCTCAACTTTCCACCCTGTATATTAGAACAATTCGTATACACCACATTTTTAATATTTATTCAATTTTTATGGAATAATCGAGAAAAACTAACAAAAATGCAACGTTGCCAGCTCAGCAGGTATAAACGCTCTTAATCCATTTCTAGCAGAATAAACTATTTATTTTATTTCATAAAAAAAGAGCACCTAAAAGTCACCTATCTTATAGGTACCTATAAAGGCCGGCGCAGACCACATACGTGTGCGTGTCACGCACCAGTTGTAATGAATGAAATGTAACCACCATGCGCTGCGCACGTATCTAGTGTACCATCTTTCTTTCATAATAATAGAATAGCTCAAGTGCTACTAATTTCACCTATTTAGATGAAATTGAGCAGATAGACCATCTGACTATATCTTCCTTATATTAAAAAAGAAAAAACCCATTTTTTAAAGGAATGGCCAGTGGATTTTAATTTGTTCTCAGTTCTCACCTATACTTAGTTTTTTTAGCATTAGAAAGAAGATTAGACCTTGACGTGTCTTTTTATTGAAAAACACTTTTGAAAAATAAATCAAAGCTAATATGTAACAATTAGAAAGGACTAATGGTCATTTACAAACTTTTGGTTTCAAAAGGAATAGTTACTATTTTTTTAAAAGCGGTTTTCGATAAAAATACTCATCAAGATTGTTTACCCTATTTCTAATGCTAAAAAAACTAAGTATATACCAGCCAAAAGTAAACGTGACTGAGGCTTTGTAACTTTATAATGCTGTGGATAATAGGAAATACCTTGATATCACCATGGCATATGCCAAGTTTGTGCATCCTGTGCAACGCATACAGGACTTGGAAGGAGATCCACTTCTTCTCCAAAACCGTGAGGAACGGACGCGTCGACATGCGATCGTACACGCTGTACTTGCAGTATTCGCGCATCAACAGACCTGCTTTGTCTGTTAACTGTAAAAAAAAATAATGGGTGCCAAATATGGAACAGAATGCAAGTAATGTATGTGTAATGTGACCATACGTCCCGTTTTGAACGGGACTGTCCCGCTCTCAAGTACTCTGTCCCGGTGTCCCGAAAAACCAGTCGGGGACGCGAAAATGTCCCGTTCTCATAAGATTTAGAATAACGACACGTAAGCAGTAGTTGAACAGGTATTTTCTTTGATAAACAAGTTGCGGTCAGAAAAGAAAACTCTATTATATAGATGTGTACTTAGTTTGAACTATATTATTAGATAGTAATTGTTATAGATAATATTTCAAAAATCATGCCAAAGGTTGTACACATTTTGAAAGTTGTCACCCAGTATCTAGTGTTTTGCGCCTGGGAAAAAACTAAATACAAAATTGGGTGGTAAGACTTTTGTGTCCCATTTTAAGGCGACAAAAAAATGGTTGTTATGTATGTGCGACTTTATTGTGCACACTCAGATAATTCGTATACCTACTCTACAGTCAAGTGTAAAAATATTGATGCATACAACTTCCTCATAATTATGCCCCATAGATCTTGTTGTTGAATTAAGGTAACGGTACATAATTATGAGATGGTTAAATCAACACATATTTTTGCACTGGACTGATATTGCTCATGCATGCCTAAAATACCATGTTTCCAAAAACCACATTTTCCAAAATATTAGGTACATTAACAACTAAAATAATATAATAAAATACTAGCTGTTGCCCGCGACTCCGTCTGCGAATAATATATAGCCTACGACCTATTCTCAGACCTAACAAATACAGCAAAAAAGTTTCATGAAAATCAGTCAAGCCGTTTTGGAGGACTTCGATAACAAACACCGTGACACGAGACTTTTATATATTAGACTAGCTGATACCCGCGGCTTCGCCCCCGTTCTATTTTTTTTAAATTTCTTTCATAAAAACTTTCTCTTGACAATAACAAAGGCAACAACAAAAAAGAATTATCCAATTTGGTGCTGTCAATCGGAAGTTATGTGCGTACAAACCTTAGATTATTAAGGTACAAACATTTTGGTGATTCATTTTTATTTATATAGATTTACATTGTTTAATATTAGGGAACTTTAGTAGGTAGATGATTGATTTAGATTTAATCATGTTAGTCCTTTTGCCTGAAACACAGGGAATCCTAAAGGAATCCTAGTTCAGGCACTTGTTATATTTTATCTTGTAGTAAGTTTTAGTTCTTAGCTATTTCTGTTGTAAAGTGTGTTTTTGAATAAATTTATTAAGTACTAGCTGTTGCCCGCGACTCCGTCCGAGAATAGTATTGGTTTGTAGTACGTGCTATGTATCAGAGATGGCGCTGTATATTGGTTTGTAGTACATTCTATGTATCAGAGATGGCGCTGTATGTGAAAAAAGATTTTCCCGCTTTTCTGTTGAAATTTTTCCTGAATTTTCTTTGCTATAAACCTCACGGAGCCCGAGACCTTTCCAACGAATGCAAAACCGTGGAAATCGGTTCGTGCGTTCTGGAGTTATAGCGTCAGGAAGGAAAACCCGACTTATTTTTATACAGGGTTATTTGTAATTCACTAGCATCCTTTTAACCCTAAACTCCCACCACTTAAACAAATGTTTTTTGTTTTACGGCTTTTGTCATAACTTAATATTTTTGGTGTAATAACGTTTTGAAAATTTGAGATTTCCTCTTATTTTTACGATACTCAGTGTATTTGTATGGGAAAAAAAGTGCTTCATTTTAAAAAGTCGTAAAACAAAAAACATTTGTTTGAGTGATAGGAATTCAAGGTTAAGAGGATGTCAGTGAATTAAAAATAACCCTGTATAGTAGATTTATTTATTATTACATTTCCATTATACCAGATGTCCAAAATAAGACATTCTGTGAAAAAAATCACTTCCTTGTGTAATCTTCGATTCTGTAAAGTGGTGCAACAACAATCTGGAAAGCTAGAAATGTGGTATTTTGGGAACATGGTATTTTAGGCACAAGCAACACTAATTACATAAGGTCCTAAGCACATGGCGTATTGCTTAGGTGCAGATGATGCGCGTTTATGGGGCCACAAGTAATCAAAAAGCTAAATAGTACAAGTGAATGAATCTCGTTTGAAGCGCGTATACGGATTAGCCCGAAACATGTCAAGCTAAACTCGATCATAGATGTAAGTTATCCGTGTTATTTCACTATGAGTGAGTGTCACGGTAGTTTTGTGTTTAAAGCGCGTATACGCGAGTTTAAAATATGTCGTGTTAGGAAAACATTATTAGGTCCTTAGATTATTTATACACTAGATAGAGCTTAGGCGGCATGAAAACGTCCCGAAAAATATAAGCCAACAGTTGGCTTATATGACATTTGCCTCCCTTCAGTTTGAATGACGTAACGCGATAGTAATTATGAAGCTGTCAAATACATTTTTGGACGTTTTGCATCGCAATGTTTGCTATAGGTAACGCCACCAGAGTTGAGGCCACGCACACAACCACATCTCATGTAATGACAGCGGGATTTTGTTGTTGTGTTGTTGTTAAACATCAACACAACGTCAAAATCCCGCTGTCATTACATGAGATGTGGTTGTGTGCGTGGCCTCAACTCTGGTGGCGTTACCTATACTGACACTCTATCTAGTGTATAAATAATCTAAGATTAGGTCATAGATATGGGGTAAAAATTACTCGGACCTGTATTAAGTAACACAACAGACTCAAGACAGTAAAGGGATTGCAAATGTGTGGTCATTGTGGTCACTGGTCAGCCAAGAGTGCTAAGATTGAATAAATCATGTGCCAGTACTTTTCCTGAATGCTTAATTTCTACACCAGAGGGAGATTATTGTTATATATGTGCAAAGTGGGTAGATTAGTGACAGTGAACAAAAGGAGGTAGAAGGAAAAATCGCCCCAATCATCTGGTTCTTACTACGTGGTTTATGTGCTCAACATCCAAAATCGTAAGTTATAATAGTGGCGACGAGATAAACGGGACTAAAACGCGCAGTTCTAGTGTAAAAGTGGGTGATTAAGTTGTATAAGTGTTAATAAGAAACATACTAAGGCAATATGGGTATAAAGTTTGGAGAGTTTGATATAGCACATGGCTGTTGGAAGAACTACTTGGAAAGGTTTTCTTTCTGTCTACAAGCAAGTGAAATTACAGAAGATGCTAAACAAAAGGCTAATTTACTAGCGGTATGTGGTCCGGACTTGTATGATTTGATTATTTCTCTGATTGCCCCATTTTCAATAAGTGAGGTCAGTTTCACAATTATAACTTCTAAGTTAAATAATCATTTTCATCCAAAAGTAAATGAAATCGTACAATCATACAAATTTCATAGCAGACACCAAGGAGAGGGGGAAAAAGTTCGAGATTACTTGGCTCAATTAAGGAAATTAAGTATAGATTGTAATTTTAAAGATTTAGATCGAACTTTAAGAGATCGTTTGGTATGTGGGATAAGGGACAAGGAAGTGCAAAAAAAGTTGTTACAACATAGCAAACTGACATTTGATCAAGCATGTTCAATAGCACTGTCTCATGAAGCTGCAGATATTGATGCGCATATTATTGCTACCCCCTCTTCAAGTAGGGTAGTGCTGGATCCGGAAGTGCCAATGGATGTTAATAAATTTATTAATAAAAAAATTGATAAACAGACAGAAAGACTAAATTGTTTCCGATGTGGTAGGGCTCACCGGGGTGTATGCAGATTCAGATGGTCAAAATGCAATCACTGTGGTAAAATAGGTCACATAGAAGCAGTGTGTTCCTTAAAAAATAAAGGGGAGTACACACCAAAGGTCAATGGGCTGTACGCAGAAACAACTATCAACAATATGAGGCAGGGGGCGTCTATCCCTGCTTACTTGATTAAAATTAATTTGAATGGAATGTTGATAGATATGGAGGTGGACTCCGGTTGCGCCTTTACTTTGATAAGTGAGCAAACTGCTGGACTCATTTGGGACAGTCATATACCTGAGTTGGAGGCTGTCAATGTTACCTTAAAGAATTGGACAGACAATAAGTTGTCTATATTAGGAAAAGCCACGGTAATTGTACAGTACAAAGGCATGAAAAAATGGAAGGCATGTTATATATGTGCAAAGTGGGTAGATTAGTGACAGTGAACAAAAGGAGGTAGAAGGAAAAATCGCCCCGATCATCTGGTTCTTACTACGTGGTTTATGTGCTCAACATCCAAAATCGTAAGTTATAATAATTATATAACTAGAATTTATTAAAAAAAAAAAACTAGAATTTATTAATAAATTTATTAGTACAGTTGTTCATGATTATTTCTCTCCTTAATATTGTCCTGTTGGTGGCTCATGCCTTAGGATTTTCGTAAGTTCCTGTTTGGATGCAATCTTATCGTATACTAGTGTTCCGTCCGCAGCTTTGCCCGCGATAAATCAATTTTCCCATGGGAAAAGGTATTTCCCCGCGGTAAAAAGTAGCCTATGTCACTTAGTGATAATGTAGCTTTCTAACGGCAAAAGAATTTTTGAAATTGGTCCAGTAGTTTTGGAGCCTACAACTACACAACAAACAAACAATCAAATCTTTCCTCTTTATAATATTAGTATAGATATCATTCAACACCAATGTTGGAAAGAGTTGTGTGTGTTGTGTTATGTCATGAAAATTATTCAACACTAGTTTTTATCCTCAGCTCAGCTTGTGTAACCCATTGAATCTAGCACTTGATTTAAAATTCTATAATTATGCTAAAAATTTATGAAATGGAAACCATGGACTGGCAAATGCAGCGTGGGATGTCCACCAACAAGATGAACAGTTGATCTGGTAAATGCCATAGGTCCATGGTGGATGCAAGCTGTTTCCAACAGTAATGATTGGATATAAAGTGGACATTCTACAGCTGAAAATTTGACGACAACAACATACAAGGTACAAAGTGCTAAAAAGTTTGCAAAAAGTTAGAACCATATAGCAACAACATACAAGGTGCAAACAGTTGAAACACAGTTAGTATCAAATCATATATGTTGTTGCCATCAAAATGATGATGACAAATTTTGCTAAATTCACATGGGAATTCCCAGGAACTTCATCATAGAATTTATTATCATTATTATATTTTGTCTCAGCAGTTGAGACTTTGGGATTTTACATGGATCCTAGACAATAGTTTTTTTCTAAAAATGATATCACAACTTACAATAACCCTCTGGAATGGCAAGCAGTTGAATGCAGAAGCCAACTGCTCTTTTATCTTCAGGATCCTTTCTTTGTGTTCAGCTAGAGGCAGGGATGGATCATGGACAGCAAACACTTTGACCACCACCAAACCTTCCCTGGACCGCGCGCGCGCCACTTTCAGGAACCTCGTTGAACCAAGGCTGAAAAAAAGTTTTGTTTGGTTGCTACATAGTAGTCAGTATAAAAACGCAACACTGTAGTCATACAGACTGCTATAAATACAAGATGATGAGGTATTGGGGCAAAATTACAAGCATGTGTTAATTTTTAAATGTAGGGTATCGTACAATATGTAATTAGGTTTTGTTACCTCTGATCGAAAGCTAGGTCCACATGATCGCTTAGGTAATGCTCCACTGGATATATCTGAGAAGGCGCGACGCCTACCAGCTGATTTCCCATCTTTAAAACGCTAATTTACTTTCAATAGACAAAGATGAATATCGACAACCCACATTTGATTAATAAATGCTCATTCGGGGAGCAGTAGCACTTGACGAAAAAAGTAATTATATTCAAATGTTTAGGCAATCAATAGACCTCTTTAGTTACTGTATAGAAGCAAATAATGATTCCAAATATTTTCGACTATTTTCAAAACAAAGACTACGCTCTGACATTTCGTTTCGTACCCAGATGTTACTGTCAACCTGTCAGAACAGAATGACTTTTTTTTTTCTTAATTCGTCCGATCGGACAGGCTAAGTTCCTGGACCAAATCGCGTCATCATCAGTTGATAAAGTCAGAATGACGTTTTCATTCCGTTGTATTTTTTTGAAAAATGAGCAAATCCGAAAACATTAATTTCTAATATCTCTCGACGTCATTATTTGATATATTTCTTCTAATAGAAACTTAACTATTTTTCAACACAGTCACACATACGTACACACACAGGTACAGTGATGCCAACCTATCCATCCTACAGGCCACCACAAACCGAAGCGCGAGGCGCCGACGGAGCGTTCCCAGCGCGGTCAATAACACTGAGTCATATATACGGTGACACACAACAGCAGCGCGGCATAGCGTATTTGATTCAGTGTTATGGACCACGCTGGGCACACTCCGTCGGCGCCCCGCACTTCCGTTTTGTGGCGGACGTTGCCCGTGTGAAAGTGCCGTTATTCCTTCTTTATCTTTCCAGTTGGCAAAAGTTCGACCTAAAAAAAAGATGCCAAAATAACGATAATGGCACTTTCAGTGCTGTCACAGATTACTTATTTGGCAACCATAAACAAAATACACCTCATCAATCCGGCTGTCACTTTACTATTGCTCTATGGTTTCTACTGCTGTCTTCAACAAACAATCCTTCCACCCTTTTTCAGTGATTTTAACGTCGTTTGCTACGAATATATCACAGAAATGACTTCTAAGAGTGAAAAAGACCGAACTAAACAAATCCAGGATCGATGTCAGAACATATTGTTGCAAATGCTGAAGGATGAGGACAACAAATACTGTGTTGACTGTGACGCTAAAGGTACGATGATTCTTGTTTCAAATAAAAATTAAAATCATGTTTTCGTTCAGCACTGATATGTTACTGATAGTAAGCGAACTGTCCGCGGTCCTATCGTAATTAGGTTCATGAACCCAATTTAGTGTGAGGTCTATACACATTGAAACCAATGAGTCATGATATCCTAAAACAATTTAGCTATTATCAATGCCAGTGCTTAATTCACGTGGATTTACCTTCACCTTCGCCCACTTGTAAATTCTGATCAAGTTAAGACTATATTTAGTCAATTTATCCCTTTTGTTCAACTTGAACTTGGCTAAGACTTAAAGAACAGTATCTGCCAGATGGTCAATATAAATGAGGGCAAATGGAAATTGTTACTGCTTTGTGACTTACAAACTGCTGCCTGCTTATTGTTAAAAAAATTACAAATATGACTTTTTTAAGACAAGCTAAGTACCTACCAACCTAGTTCCATTTAAAACAAAAAATTTTGCTGTGATATATTTTTCTTGACACAGCTACTACAACATTTCATCATCCATGTTTACCAGCAGGATTTATCCAACATATTTCCAAATATTTAGTTGAATTTATTAAATGGACAAAATTCTTGAAATCACTAAATAACGTACTTTGTATTTAGCCATTCTAATTAAATTTTATTTATTAATCCTGCTATGGCCTAACATCCTGCAATGTGACATTGAACTCAATCACAAGTGCCATAAAGTTTAAAGTTTACAATAAAATTTGACGTGGGCCACAGGAGGTTACACACAGAAAGTGGTTGTTGTGGTTAATCATTATTGCTATTAAATGTCATTTATCTATAACACTGTCATATCAGAACAATACTCATGTTACCCCAAGCGCACAGATAATGTTTTTCTACTGACGAAAACAAAAGGAGGAGGTTCTCAATTCGACATGTATATACATATATTTTTTTTTTGCTTCCTTATTTCCTGTTAAATCATGATCAGCATTTATAAAAACATTTTTTTTTCTAACTGAATATCATTCTTTAAGCTGTTTGCTTATTGAAAACTTACAGATGAAATTGACTATAATGGATCCTTTACTTACTCCATTTTTGAATTTTTATGTGACGAATGTAATTGCTATTATGTCTAGTGATGTACCTACCTGATATTTTATCGCATTTGCATATTCTAGGATTATTTTCTAGGGGGTCCTGGCCCCTGATATACAGGTACAGAGTAAGATAGTCAAGATGTATTATAATAATTAGTACCTGGGCGACCGAGCGAGGCTGAAACTTGGTACCAAGCGTTTTCCCAGAGATAAGACCAAGCTAGATCAATTTTTCATCCCCGAAAACCCACACATACCAAATTTCATCGAAATCGTTGGAGCCGTTTCTGAGATCCTGATTATATATATATATATATACAAGAATTGCTTGTTTAAAGGTATTAGATTAGATAGATACCTAGAGGTTTTCCTAGCACAAACAATTCAACACTAGTGACTTCCTTCTGATACTTTAGTTTATCAATACCTTATAAGTGGCATCATATCAATAATACAGGTTTGAAAATATATAAACAATAATATCAAACAGAATCAATGTTATTATTATGTCAAACAATAACCACATGTTGTTTGTGCCAGGAAAATCTCTAGGTATTTTTTTCTGTACTGTTTTGGTGATCAATAAAGAAACACAAAAAAAAAAAGAAAAACAAATGTATTGTACAATAAATATCCTATCCTTCAGGGGGAAAAGTACTGTATGTAGGCACATTTTTACAAAAAAAAACTTGTTTTTAGGGTTCCATACCCTATTACTGAGACTCCACTGTCTGTCTCTCTATCTCTTGAACCATAATAGCTAGACACTTGAAATTTTCACTGATTATGTATATTGAGCCAGCTAAAACAACAAATACTGAAAATAAAATAAACCTAAAAAAAAGTAGTTTTCATACAAAAAATAATTTTTTCAACATTTTTAACTCGATTTTTATATAGGCATTAACTAGATACCAGTGGCGAGGCGTGAAAAGTCAACCCGGGGGTAATCGGTTTGTTAGTACCCTTCGCCACTGCTAGATACTAGAAATTTTCATTGATTATTATATTACTGTAGCCTTGTAAATAAACATTAAGGGGGTCCCGACTAACCAATATTAAATGATCCCACACTGCTTGTATTTTACTTAGAAGCAGGGATCTGTTAACATTGGATTATCATAGATACAGCTGTTTGCGTATATTTTGACATGGCTACAAATTTGTACGGAACCCTTGGTGCGCGAGTCCAACTCGCACTTGGCTGGTTTTTTATTTAATCACGCAATAATCATTATTAAAATTTGGCTCAATTTAATTAATTACCTTAACAAAATTTAAACATTGAATTATTATGTCAGATTAATTTAAAACAATAATTAAACTGTTTATCCTATCTAAAAAGGAAGCAATTCATTATGCTTTCCTGTGTCCAACTGCATTCAGTACAATTTGAATTAATTATGACTCAGTTTTATTGGAATTTACAAGGTAAAGTTTGTTTGTTAACAACCGCTTTAGCCTAGTTGGTAGTGACCCTGCCTACGAAGCAAGAGGTCCTGGGTTCGAATCCCAGTAAGGGCATTTATTTGTGTGATGAGCACGAATATTTGTTCCTGAGTTATGGATGTTTTCTATGTATTTAAGTATTTATTTATGTATATAAGTATGTTTATCGTCGTCTAGTACCCATAGTACAAGCTTTGCTTAGTTTGGGACTAAAAAAAAAATAAAAAAAAAATAAAAATAGTTTATTAAAAGAAAACCTTAATAACATACACTAAATATCCAGTGGCCCCACACTAGGCTATGCCTGTCACGTGGAGGCCTGATTCGGTATAACAATAAATTGACAAAATTAGGAAAAAAATTACAATATAAGTATAACCGGTTACAAAAAGCCACAGATAAGGTTTTTAGAAACTAGGTCGCAAAATTAAAGAGATAAGACTAAGCAAGAATGAATGGGTGAGTTTATTTTGAGACGAAGTCGATTTGTGTAAGATTGTCCCCTAATATTTATTTATTTATTTATTTTTAATGTTACATTTTCAATGCAAAGTCATTGAACATTGTGTGCCAATCTGCATTACTGAGGTACTAGGTGAAGGTGAAGGGAATCTATTAATGTCACTCATCATCATCATCATCATCCCAGTTTATTTACGTCCCGCTGCAGGGCACAGGCCTCCTCTCAGAATGAGAGGGCTTGGGCCGCAGTTCCCACGCGGGCCCAGTGCGGATCCGGAACTTCACACACACCATTGAATTTCTTCTCAGGTGTGTGCAGGTTTCCTCACGATGCTTTCCTTCACCGTAAAGCTCATTGTAAATTTCACATGTAAGATCGCACATATTTTTTTAAATGAATCTGAAACTTTGGGGCCATTTTTGGGGGTAAATTGGAAAATTATTAAAAATTGTATATGGAAACTGTATTGTGTAGTCATCATCATCATCATCATCCCGGCCTATATGCGTCCCACTGCAGGGCACAGGCCTCCTCTCAGAATGAGAGGTATTGTGTAATACATATATCAAATGAAACTGTTTGTTGTGAGCATCTCAAATAGGTATATACTTTTTCTAATTTTAAGAAAAATACCTAGTATTAATATTATTTAAGATAATAGACCAAAATTTACAGTTTCTATGGACTTGTGCCAAATCATGCTACGAACAAAGGGTTTCGTTTACGTCATCGTTTGCATGACGATAAGATAGTGATACGGAATCGTGACGGTGTTCGCTAAAGTGCAAATACTTACGTCCATGATAACCAGTGGTGTCCCTAGCCAAGATGCATATTAAACCCTAGACGCAAGTGAGCGAAACCGGCCAAGTGCGAGTCGGACTCGCGCACCGAGGGTTCCGTACAAATTTATATGTATCTATGAACATCCAGTCTTAGCAGACCCCTGCTCCTAAGCAAAATGTGCGCAGTGTGGTATCATTGTAGATTGGTTACTGATATAGACAGACAGACAAAAAATTTATGATTTTCGCAATTTTTCCTTTATCTGTGCTATAAAACCTTGCTTCGTACCAAATTTCAAGATTCTAAGTTCACGGGAAGTACCCTGTAGGTTTTGATTCCCTTGCGAGTGTCGACAATTTGCGGAATAAATGGCTGTATCTTTTGATTGCGTTGGCTTAGAAGTTTGATTTTTTCACAGCTCCAAGGGACAGTAGACTTGAGTATTTGATATAAATTTCAGCACGATACCTCCACGCGTTCCTGAGAAAAAGGGTCTTGACAGACGGACGGACGGACGGACGGATAACAAAGTGATCCTATAAGGGTTCCGCTTTTTCCTTTCGAAGTGCGGAACCCTAAAAAAGCGAAAACATATGAGGCATCTAAATAAAAAAATAAATAAAATATTAGGGGACAATCTTACACAAATCGACCTAGTCCCAAACTAAGCAAAGCTTGTACTATGGGTACTAGACGACGATAAACATACTTATATAAATAAATAAATACTTAAATACATAGAAAACATCCATAACTCAGGAACAAATATTCGTGCTCATCACACAAATAAATGCCCTTACCGGGATTTGAACCCAGGACCTCTTGCTTCGTAGGCAGGGTCACTACCAACTAGGCTAAAGCGGTTGTTCTCTGAGGCTGTACTCGTATTGTCTAACGCTTCTGACGCTTGCCTTGTCTTTCACCATCTCTTTCTGTCATCATTTTATACCGTTTGACAGAAAGAAATAGTGATTGCGATGGCGAGTGTCAAAAACGTTAGACAATAAGCCTGCAGGTGTTTACTTTAGTCATTAACTTCAGCTGTTGGGCCTCCCTCTATGTGAAATTAACAATATCTCATGGAAGTAAACTGGAACACAAACTTCTTAAGTTTCGTAAATAAAATAAAACTTCACTCATGTACACCAATTTATTCTCAAGTGTGTGCGTGCAGGTTACCGACTTCCTATTGCCTCTCAAGCAGAGGGTTGTGGGTTCGAATCTGGGCTCGCACCTTTGAGTTTTCATAATTTATGTGCGAAAATTATATTTGACATTCACCATGAGCTTTAATGCGGGAATTACGACCCAAGCCCTCTCATTCTGAGAGGAGGCCTGTGCCCTGCAATGGGACGTATAATCACAGAATATATAATAGTACTGACGTACAGAATGGAAACGGTCCGCCCCGCACCGATTCGAATTACCCCACCCCTCAAGGCGCAGATAGCCGGAAACCGCCCGAATCCAGAAGAGTGCGCGCGCGATGTATGTAGGCAACGCGTGTACAGACGTCGTCGTGCGTAGATTCAAGAACGCGTATTTGTACGTCGTGTCCGCCGCGTGGTATAATATGCTATCGGCTAGGATAATGATGTATGGAGGTATGGTACAGTCGGCCAAAAATATGGTCTACCCCCCTACGGTCGAAGTTCATTTGCACGTCATGATACAACGAGGTCGATTTTCCCTTGCAATAACATGATGACAGTGACTTAGGGATATTTAGATGTCACAGAAACTTTTGTCTAAACTGGTAGACCACTTTCTTGGTCGACCGCACCCTTCATGTACAGGTCTGACTTTTGTTTTTTATGTTGTGCTTATGTAACGGTATAATTGGCAGGTCCGCGCTGGGCGTCGTGGAACCTGGGCATCTTCCTCTGCATCCGCTGCGCCGGCATCCACCGCAACCTCGGCGTGCACATCTCGAAGGTCAAGAGCGTCAACCTGGACTCATGGACCCCGGAACAAGTGGTAACAGGCTTATCTAATAATAATATCTGTTTTGTAAACTGTGGACAGAGAACGAAGCAAAGGGTAAATTTATAAGGCTCTCGGTTTTTCTAGACACTCATCATCATCGTCAATTAGTTATTTGATATAAATTTCAGCTTGATACCTCCACGCGTTCTTGAGAAAAAGGGTCTTGACAGACGGACGGACGGACAACAAAGTGATCCTATAAGGGTTCCGTTTTTCCTTTTGAGGTACGGAACCCTAAAAAATGACAGAATTAGTGAGTTCAACTGTCAAAAATCGATATTCACTGAACATTGCAGGTGTCCCTCCAACAAATGGGCAACTCCCGCGCCCGCGCAGTCTACGAAGCGAACTTGCCCGACTCGTTCCGACGGCCGCAGAACGATTCGTCACTGGAGGCCTTCATCCGCGCCAAATATGAGCAGAAAAAGTATATCGCCAAGGAATGGGTGCCCCCGAGTCTGCCTAAGGTCAACTGGTCAGTACACAACACATACCGTTGAACTAAGGGTGAAGTGAAACGAACGTAATATTTGTTTTTGGTTTCATACAAAAGTCTTTGTGTAAAACTCATTTTGCGTCGCCGTGAGGCGCAAACTGGACTTTAGTATAAAACCGAATGCAGCAGAAATTCATTATTATCATCATCATCCTAGCCTATATATGTCCCACTGTAAGGCACTGGCTTCCTCTCAGAATGAGAGGGCTTGGGCCGTAGTTCCCACGCGGGCCCAGCGCGGATTGCGAACTTCACATACACCATTGAATTTCTTCTCAGGTGTATGCAGATTGCAGGTTTCCTCACGATGTTTTCCTTCACCGTAAAGCTCATTGTAAATTAGAAAAGTAATTTCGCACATAAATTCCGAAAAACTCAGAGGTGCGAGCCCGGACTCGAACCCGTGACCCTCTGCTTGAGAGGCCATAGGTGAAACCACTAGGCCACCACGGCTTAAACAGCAGAAATTACGCGACTGGAAATACGCAACTCAGAACTCAATAAATTACGTTCGTTTGCAGTGGCGTGCCTAGGGTATCAAGCTATGGCAAGCCGAGAGATATGTTTTATTATTTTTTTATAATTTAATGTAGGTAAATCCATCTTAAACTTCACTCATTATATTGAGCCGTTTTTTGCCCAAATAAACATTAATCATTAAACATTCTATTACTAGACAGAATTTAACAGACTCATTTTCACACGCACCGCACTGTACACCGCACTAAAACAAGAATACCTATTTATTTTGTAATTACATCACAAATCACGCTTTTTACAACGCCTTGCATGGCCCACGATTCGATATAAACAATCGTGAAGTTGTTCACCTCGCCCGCGCACTCGCGTTCCAAACCAAACGCAACAAACTTCACACCGTAAGCCAGATTCAAAATTGCAAAGAAAGTGCTATATATGCAGCTATGCATAGATATTTGCAAAACTAACGTTTTCCTAAGTATGAAGAGAGCGCTTGGAAGCCCCGTAAAAGCCCACAAGAGCGAGCGAGATGCCATGTTATTTATAACGTCGCTACTATCGCCGTTCAGCGCCGCTGGGCCGCGCAGCGGATTTGTTATGCAATTCTTGGTATTTTACGTAAAATAAAGCGCGTTATTATGAAAGTGATTTTATTAGAACTTTTTTCGTTTGGACGATGTTTGGTTTTTATTTTTAATCTTGATTTGAGATTTATAAGGCAAGCCCGGCTTTTGGGCTTCTATGTAAGGATCGCCACTGTTCGTTTGGTCTCGCCCTAAGTCGGCTCTGAGATGATGTAAGTTTTTTATTCGAGGTAAAAGCCAGTCTATCAGTTTTTTTCTCGTAAAATTGTATTTCTTACATTACTACTTTACATGCCGGTTTAGATGCCGCTCTGGTATAGGACTCTTCAGTCATCGCAGAGGTTGCAATTATCATCCCCGCAATACGCTGCAACAATCATCTGCAATAGGTGACGTGGCCAATGATGACTTTACATGGTCAACATTATCCCTTGTCTACTACTAGATGGAGACTAACCTCTTCAGCAAGATTTGGCTTCAGGTCTTTTTTTTTTTTCAGGGACAAAGAGATAGATGAGGAAATGGAGCGTCAGAAACGGAAAAAGAAGTCTTCGTCGTCGGGACTCGGGCCTCTGCCGGCACCCACTACCGACAAGAAATATAATGTAAGTTAAACCAGGGTAACATACCCAGAGTGTAAAAAACCATTAAAGGTTTGCACCCTAAGAAGCAAATAGTTTAAATCAACAGAATTAAGATATCTTAAACAATCATATTACTTTCTGCACCTCTGCTCTATCTTATAAATAAATGTTAATCCATATTTATAACATGAATTTTCAGAAATCTGACGTGATCCCAAGCATACCGAAGCCAAAGTCTTCAGTCAGCCCAAAGCTTGGCCGGAGTACGCCCACGGTTCAGCCCGAGCCCAGCAAACCCACCAGCTCAGCTGACCTTCTCGGACTGGACACCTCCAAGCCTGACTCCAAACCTTCGGATGACATTTTCTCCAGCTTCTTCTCAGCACCACAAGAACCTGTTGAACCACCCAAAGAAGTCAAGCCGGACTTGAAGACCGAAGAAGAAAACTTCTTCAAACAGCCCGCCCCTACAGAAAAGGAGAAAAATAAGCTAACTAAGGACAGTATTCTAGCTTTATATAGTCAGACACCTTCTAATTTAGCTAGCCAATTCACGCCGAGTTTCACTGCGACCACGCAAAGTCAGTTCAACCAACCAGCTCAAAGTCAATTTAATCAACAACCCAATCAGAATCAATTCAATCAGCAACCACAGAATCAATTCAACCAACAACCACAGAATCAATTCAACCAGCAACCGGCGCAGAATCAATTCAACCAAGCGTCAGCGCAAAACCAATTCAACCAGTCAGCGCAAAATCAATTTAACCAACAAGCACAAAATCAGTTCGGGTTCGGTAATGTGTTCCAAACGCCAGCGCCGGCGTTCAACAATATGCCCGCGCAAAACGGCATGCAGCAATTCAATCAGTTCCAATCTGTGCCCGGGCAATTCCAACAGCCTTTCGGACAGCCACAGCAGTTCAACTCTGCTCAACCCCAAGCGTTCCCTCAAAATAACCAATTGTTCAATCAACCGCAGCCGCTGTCGCAGCAGTTCGGGTCGTTGAGCTTAGGACAAGGTTTCCCTAACGCGTTCGCGCCAAACGCAAATGTTGCCAGCAACTCCACTTGGCAGTAATTTAGTCTATGGTAGTAATTTAACATGTGAATTGATTTTCATTTAGGTGTTAGCGTTACGTTCCTATGCGTGGATGTGTTGCCGTTCCGTTTTTAGATGTGATAGTTTACTTTGAAACGAATGAAAATCAAAACGCATTTGTTATCTGTGCAATGGAAGTTGATATTATTTCTTTCGATAGTACACTGGGGGACAATAATACTAATACATTTAGTAGTTGTAGCGGATTTGTCGCCAAGCGCCATCTATTGTTGAACGCAGCAAGCTCGTCCTAAAGTGCTGTAAAGATACATATAAAAAATGTGAGGAATTGCTTCTTTTGAACTTCAATTCGATGGACGAATTCGCACGTAATTGGCGAACAATATAAATATAATACAAACAAATTTACATTAATTTTAAATAAGGGATGTATTTGTACTCCTCTTAATATTCCGTTTATATTCTTTATGGTTAGACGTGTTTCACTTCTAATTGTTTGCACTTCACTTTAAATGTAACGCACTACGAATTGTGTTTGTGAATCGATTTACTTAATTATATGGAAATTATTCACTTAATTTAAGTAGAAAATTTATTCAAAAATTGGTAACTACAATTAAAACTAATTTCACTGTCATGTCATGTTATATTAGGTATCGATTTTTGTTCATCGATACCTAAACAAAATTTCATCATTATGTGTAATCGGAAATATCAACGATTTAATTTTCACATCGTAAACAAGAAAAGCTCTTAGTATGTGAGTCATAGTATGATAGACGCTGTATGAAATAAACAAAGCGCCACATCTCACAATTTAATGGTAACAGATTAACAGATCGCCAAGAAAGTTATGGGACAGTGCATAAGTTATTAGTGTTATTACTACCGTCCAACGGGGTGGCTTTGTTGAAATTTTAATTAATTATTTTAAACTCATTCCGAAATCAAATTGCGGGACTTTGCTAGAAAATACGGGACTCCTTCACCCGGCCTAACTTGGTTAGGTATATTGGCCGTCAACGTATTGAAAGGCATGAAAAAAAGAAACCAGATTAACTCTTATCGCACAGCATATAAGTTTTATAACGCAAACATAACAATCTAGATCGGGAAAGTGGAGGGACAGGATAGTGCCAAGCAAGCGATTGAGCGCATGGTGTTCGTGGGCGATAGTCGCGGTATATTCAAATTAACGTCAATTTCGGTGCTTATAATCTAGTCGAGCCCGAAAACGGGACAATCGATGCCCCGCGCGGACCTTTTGCAGGACGCATACTCCAAGGCTCCAGGAACGGGACGTCCCGCGTATGGCAACCCTAACCAAAAAACAATTTGACTACAATTTCGAAGTCGCCTACAATTAAAATCAAAGTTACCCCAATACGGTATGAAGGGCAAGTTACTGTCGCAGAGTGCCCTGGGGTCTACTACGAAATTCGAAGTTCGTATGGTGTCTTCCCTTTCACTGAAGTACTATTTAGTACTATTAGCGTAAACGGAGCGACATGATACGGATACAATGTTCGACTTCGTAGTTAAAGGCCCGTCGTGATCACAAGGAATACTTAACTCATACACGCCTGCATATGTTATGTTGATTGCTGACCTTGTGTCGAACAAAATTATGCCTCATGCGCTAGCCTCGTGAGGTAGCTCGCTCAGTCGGGACCCAGCTATTGGCGTTGTCACTACAACGTTCGGCAAAAAGTATCACCTTGTACAGTAGCTCAAGCTGTCTTTAACAGATTCCCTGTCCCGAACCAATGTGCGGCGTTCTTTCGACACGTCCCCATAGTAACAATGATATTAAACGCTCAGAGTCATGAGGCACATGTGCCTCATGGACGTACCACTAAAGTCACATGTGGCGCTTGTGCCTCATAGGACAGGGAACCTGTTAACAAACCGAATTGACCGATAAGTTACGTACACACCCTCATCTCTAGCTTGTTCTCCGAGAAAAGCAGAAAACAATCTGTATAACATATGCAGGTTTGTATTAATTTATATAAAATAGACTATTTAAGAATACTTCGACGTTAAGAACCTATTAACCTCGTTGTCTTAAAATTATAAAGTCATGATTGTACTTTAAAAACGGTCTATAGTTCGAAAGCTACCACGCTACCATCTTCTCAATTCAAGAAGAATACTTTGTCTAAAAAAGATAAAACTAAATTACTTTAAGGAAAATACCTTCAGACTATGATCGAGTTTAGCTCGACATGAGACGACGAAATAGTCGTGAGTTATCTGTATTTTTTTTTACTACAACTAAATTATTTTATTTTTCCTTTTTAACACTGATGCATACAACGTATGTCAATTTTTTATTATATTACTAGTATAATTAATTAGTAAAGCAAAGTTTAAAACTAGAACAAACTAGACTGAAAAGAGTTGGTAGCTTAGAACTCGGACATGCTTTAGTTCGTAATAGGTATTTCGATGCTATTATTTTTATTTTTATTCAGTATTTGAGTCCATAATTTGTATTTATTTTTATAAATTGGTTTAAATAAATTTTATTTACAACACAGTTATTTTTGGGCTTGTATTGGCTAATGTGACTATTTTCTTATTATTTTAGCATTTTAAAGTAATTTTTGGTCCAAAAGACTGATTTCTCCCACAGTTGCTTTGAGACAGGGTCGTATTATATAAAATCGACGATAATAATATTATAATTGTTTGTCAATTTTTATGGCATGTAGTGTATTTACTCAAAATTTGACCACTCACTAAAATAAGGCCACATTTTTTTAGTAAATCTAAAATGTTACGTATAAACGAACAAAATTTAAAACCACATTCTAAATCATTGAAAAGAAAAAGGTTTCCGTAGGATTATTCCTCTATTACCAAACAGTTATCGGGAAGTGAGTGGTCTAGTCTCGTAGAAGCATCATGCAAATATAATGTAAATTGTAAAGGTAGCTGTGAACCATAAATCCATTTTTGGGTGTATTTAGTTACTCATGAGTGCATGACGGTGTATGTATGTACATACAACAGTATGTATGAGAGGGCTTGATTGTGGCCTCGGTAAAGTCGATTTTGTTTACACCAATAAACACTACGCCAATATCTTGTAATTTTAATTTTATAATAATACCTATCTTCCTCTCCTACTATAATAAAAACGTGTGGTTTTAGTCGCAGTGGCTAGGACCGCTACCCTGCAACCCACATTTTATTTCTTGCCGGGAAGTGTTGTGTTTTCATCGCAACATAGTGCGACAAAGAAAAAACAATGACATTATTTTTTACGCCTTCATTGCGTCATCAATACTTTGTGTCTAAAATATATACAACTAACTAGCTGTGGTCCGCGACTCTGTCTGCAGAGAACTCGTTTATCGCTATCCCGCGGGAACTAAGCATCCGGGATCAAAGCTACTCTATAGGTAACGCCACCAGAGTTGAGGCCACGCACACAACCACATCTCTGTAATGACAGCGGGACTTTGACGTTGTGTTGTCGTTAAACGTCAACACAACGTCAAAATCCCGCTGTCATTACATAAAAATAAACTAAAATAAATAAATATCACGGGACAATTCACACCAATTGACCTAGTCCCAAAGTAAGCTAGGCAAGCTTGTGTTATGGATACAAGGCAACGGTTAAACATACTTGTATAGATAGATACATACTTAAATACATATTAAACACCCAAGACCCGAGAACAAACATTCGTATTTTTCATACAAATATCTGCCCCGACACGGGAATCGAACCCGGGACCTCAAGCTTCATAGTCAGTGTCTCTAACCACTAGGCCATCTGGTCGTCTAAACATGGTTACATGAGATGTGGTTGTGTGCGTGGCCTCAACTCTGGTGGCGTTACCTCTATCTCCTTCCCGGTGTGTCAAACTGTCTCCATACCAAATTTCATCCAAATCGGTTCAACGGTTTAAGCGTGAAGAGGTAACAGACAGACACACTTTTGCATTTCATTTATAATGAAAATGACTCGATTGTGAATATTGAATATAATTTTATTAATAATTATAACAACCGTGGCATCAGTGGCGTGGTGGAAACGTTCCTTTCCTTGTCGCTTTTTACCCACTGGCAATATTAGAGAAATAAACTAAACGCATTGCTACTTTGCGCTGTATAAGTACTGAAGTACTGAAATTTTTAATTATGTATTGTAATGTTAGTAAAAACTAAACGCTAAATGAGAAACAAGCGGAGGAGTCGGTTTTGTTAGCTTTTTTTCGAATATTGGTGATTATACAGTTGTTTTTTTGAAAAGAAAACTTCGCAATATGGATTGTAGGTAAGTTCAAGCTCTTAAGTAAGTTGTTTTTATTTTAAAAAGTGATGAAATTTGATAAATTACATTATGTGAAACCAACCAAACTTTTGTTTTGGCGCGCGCGGCCATATTGACTGAACAGCTGTTACGTACAGTACGGTCATTCCGATTGTTTTTATAATTTTACATAAAAATAAACGTTTATAAATATGTAATTTTTATCTAATAAGCTGTGAAACGTAGTGACTATGTGGACTAAAGAGTGGCTTAATCATTTAAGTGTCATTTTCGGTGTATGTTTACGATAGATAACATTGCCATGGCTTGTGGATTCAACTTCGAAGACAATGATATTCCCACGGACGAAATGGAATTCCATGCTAAGTGGAATAGGTTCTCGGACTGGTTGCATTGCATTTGCGTGGTCACGTTCGACCTGGAGCTCGGTCAGGCAATGGAAAGCGTGTATCCTCCTGGGGTGAAGTTGACTGATCAAGAGAAGTGTAATATTTGTTACTTGGCTTTCCCGGATTCTAACTCGGGCTGTATGGGGGACACGCAATTCCACGTGCGACTGCGTTCCCGCACTCCTCTCACGCGGCAACAGTTGACCTACAACGACGATAGTGTCCCTACATTACGCGCGGACGCGACGCACTATTGGGGCTTCGTATATTTCCGTCAAGTTAAAGACCCTTCGCTACCTCGTGGATACTTCCAGAAAAGCATTATTCTACTGTCTCGGTTGCCATTTATAAACTTATTTTACAAGGTCATCCAACTCATTGCGCCCAAGCATTTTGAAGACGGCGAGAGCAGTCTTGAAGCTGCGTGCCATGATATAAATAGGTGGCCTGTTCTAGACGCAGGACAAAATGTTTTATTACCTGTATTAGGCTCGGTTTTTCAGTCATACATACCAAACCAACAGACTGGCAAGATCACCCGTTCTGATATAGCAAAACAAGTCAATTCTCCAAATGTTCCTCACATCATAGCACAAATACAAGATGTGAATGTTTTTGATGCTTTATCAACTGTTATATCACACTTGCATTTACTTTGGGAGCTAGTACTGACTGCTGAACCAATAGTGGTCATGGCAAGTTCTCCGACAGAATGCTCGGCGTTAGTTCAAGCTTTGACACATTTAATCCAGCCACTGCCATACGCAGCTGAATACCGACCATATTTCACAATTCATGATAGTGAATTCAAAGAATTCACTAGGAAACAGTACAATCCGCCTTGCGTAGTTTTAGGCGTAACAAATCCATTCTTCACTAAAACATTGCAACACTGGCCTCACACAATCAAACTGGGTGACTCAACATCAACAAAATCAAAATTACGGAAAGTTGGTAATATAAAGTTATTAGATACTGCCCCTGGAGTCTACACTCAGTATAAGACGTTTTTGGAAAAGGATAAAGCCATTATCAAGAAGCTACACAATGGCATCAAGTCTGACCGGCCTTCAGAGGTGCAGACAGCTATGGTCAAAAGACATCTGCTAGAGCTCACTCAAAGCTTTATGATACCTTTAGAAAGGTATATGGCATCATTGATGCCTTTACAGAAGAATATATCTCCATTTAGAGCTCCTCCTATACCTAATCCATTTAATCCTGAAGACTTCTTTGCCTCCTTGCAACAGGCAGGACCACAGTTAACATCAGGGATAAAAGGTGACTGGATCGGACTGTACAGAAGCTTCTTTAAGACTCTTAACTTCAGTGCATGGTTCCATCAAAGACACAGCAATTTAACAAATAAACTTCATGCACTACAGCTCGAAGCGCTAGCAGAGAGTGATTTAAAACAATGGTCAATAGGAAAGAAGGAAGTGGAGATTGTGGACATGGTTCTGAAATTGCGAGAGGTTTTGAAGAAGAATCCCCCAGTAGCTGACAACACTCGGACATTGCTTGCAAGGCGATTGGACGATCTGAACTGTGTTCTCCCTGAGGATATGAAGTCTATATTGAATGCGGCGTTGTGACACGAGCACTGCTGCACCTCAAAACTGAGAGGTTGCGGCGAGGACTGCAAAATTCAGTTGAATTATTCCAGGTCAATTGTATGTTGTTAGAACAAGCCTAATTAAAAGCAACGAGTTTTCTGTTGCTTGTCAATAGGACAATTAGTTACTTGTACAGGATATAATTAGTTATTGTTTCCTTTTAAAATTCAATCAGACTAATAGTTATAACTTGACCAGGTTTTCCTGCTTACATTAACTTTAGTAGGCAGTTTTGAAAATGAAAATGAAAATTTTTATTACACATAAAGCAATATTACATTTTTAGCAGTATACAGTGGTCCCCAAACTAGGCTGAGCCTGTATCTTGGGGGGTTTTATTATTTTGTGGGTATATTTAGCCTGATCATTTGTATCCTTTACTATGGTTTAGAGCAGTTTTGTTTTATTTAGGAAGGTGAAATGCTGGAGGCTTGTTTTAGTAAAAATTGATTTAAGGTATGATTGTGGTGACATAGACTTATTTAAAAAAAAGTTAGTAAAAATTTTACAAGATAAATAAATTAATTCAGATGGCAATTTTTCAATTATAAACCATGATCATTATGAAATTAAATTAAATAAATTGTTAGTAATTAATTGCTGTAAATCCTGCTTTATTTGTTAGTTTAAAATTTGTGTTAACATATTCCAATGATATTAATATTCGGCATTATTTCTAATGTAGGATACCTATCTAATATCTTATGTAATAAGTTTAGATGTATGTATGCCTCCCTAAAATATGAATAGAAACAAACTTCAAGATTCTGTTTAAACTATATTGTTTTGAATAACAACTATATAGACTGGCTTCTTCCTGATTCTTTTTTGTCTTTTTAACTCTTGTGACCATAACATAAGGTTTAGATTTGTTTATTATAAGATACCCCCTGGATACAACATGCTCCTAGGAGGTACTCATACTTGTAGATATACTTACAATTGCAATTATTGTGAGTGCAGTAAAGTACATTTATGTTACATTGTAGTGTTTGATCCCTTTGTGTCATAGGAGAATCTCTAGTAGGTAATTTCTTTGTAAAAATTTTCGAAATCCATCCATGAGTATGTTAATACTTAGGTAATTTTACTATAATCTACTGAACACCTGAGGTTTGAGGCAGCAATAGACTACACTCATCATCAGGAAAGGCCCTCTGTTTGAAACTATTGAAAGCGAATATATACTGACTTTCGTGACCTCCATGAGGTGAAGGCTTTGGGTGAAGGCCCTGGACATGGATGGGGTGAGCCCTTATAGGAAGAACTATACTGGTGCCAGAGGCAGGCTCCAAAATATGTATCTTAAACACATAACAAAAGCTTAGGTTAATAGAATTTATCTGATTATGACTGGACCTATGTTGGATTTGGAGTGTTTGCTTTACCTTATTCATATTTGCCAAACAATCACTGTTTGTAAAACGATTTGGGAGTCGTAATAATAAACTACCAACTACCAACATTTGATTGTCTATTGCTGCAGAAGCCCACTATAGGCACAGTATAACTCGAGTGTATGATCTACAATACTAACAATGCACGGTGTTTACACTGTTCGCCTGCCTGCTCTCACATACTGTTACTGGTGAGACAGCGAGTATTTATCTAGTGCGAGTGCGAACGCGTCGCGGCGTTATACTGGTTCAATTTATGGGTTTACGATGTTCACAGATAGTTAGGTAATAAATAAGAGGGCATTTAGATAATTGTTATCTGTCAGTTGTAGTAGGAATTTGCCAGTACTTCAGTACTAGTGCGTTTTATTTGACTTTAATATTTATATTTAGATTATAAAATTTATCTGCTCTTGCTTTAACACAAAAAATGCTGAATAATGATGTTTGCATTATGCACTCTACCCAAAAGTTCATTTCCTTAAGTATTTTTTGCAAAAGTGCCAAACATTAGAAACTGCTTTAAAAGTTGGTGATTAATAGATAGCCGTTTATAAATTTTGTATATGTATGTATTTCTATCAAATGTCTTTATTTTAATGAGCTAAAAGCTACGTATCTTGCTTGAGATGTAAAATTTCCAAGATCGAAATGAGAAAAAATATGAGGATGTTTTAATAGGTATTATGTTATAAATATGATGTTTTTAGTTTGTAGCTAGCTCCTATTGCTCAAGATAATTAAAAATAAGCTTGAAATAAAGTAATAACTTGTCTCCACTATCCAACTAACATATCCATATCCATAGTAAATGTCTTGCCTTGTAAGCTTGACAAGTTTATACAGTGTAAATGATGGTTATCAGATAGTAAAAATGTACTAGATGTCACAAAGCTCTTTCTCTGAGTGCTCATTTTATGTGGTTACATGGCAAGCTTTGGTCTGCTCAAAAAGTTAACAATTTCAGTTCTATGCTGGTATTAAATAGGCAGATCTTAGCAGCAGCCTAGCAGGCAAACCAAGGATAATTTGTAGGAGCATATTTCTGACAATGGATTTTCAATAATGTATACATTTATATCTACGAAACAGCATAGCTGTCGTTCAGATGAATTGTTTGTCATTTCTGTCACTGTTCTGTTGTTGTTTGTTTTCTGTGGTCTATTGTTCTGGAACTGTTCCTGTTTCTTTGTACAGATTATTTTCTAAACAAAATTAACAACACAACAACTTTCACAATAGGGTTTGATACTTCAGTTCGTAGCGACATCTACCGCATTTCTGTCTATCTATCTAGTAACCATCACGACGCCGCATTTTACACGCCGCCATACGGAATCAATGTAAAAATTGTAAATGAAATAAACATTTTAATTTTTCAAATAATTTGTTTTATTAAAGTTTAACAGGCTTAATGTATAATTGTGCTATTCCTGCTTTGACACGGGTTCACGATCGCTAACAGGCTATGGAAGCACTGATTACACATTCGGTCAGAGTGAGCGCGCGAGACATGGCGTGACTAAGTACTGTGCGCTCCCCAGATCCTTTGGTGCTGATTGCATAACATAAAACAACTTAAATTAACAGTCTATTATTTACATAAAACTAGATAGGCGGTAGTGGGATCACAATCTGTTGTACTGCGCTTTGCTCCATATGTTGTCATTATCTGTAACTAAGGTGTATACTCCTGCGAGGGTGAGGCCAACAGCGGCTCCAAGGCCTACTGAGCGAAGGCCTGCTGTGCTCTTGTAGATCATGCCGGTGGTGGCAGCAGCTATGAAGGTGTTTGTGGTGTCTTCCTTGTCCCGGATCCAGGTGACACCGAGGGCAATGCATGAGTAGAATGATGCAATGATGCCCAGGGTGCAGCCAGTGGTTGTGCCTGGAAATCAGAACAATGTACTTCAGCATGCATATAGAGATACAGTCGGCAGTAGAAGTGAATGAACGGTTGTGGTCCTGCACACTACTGCCAGGTTAGGTAATAGCAGGCTTTCCACAACGCAACATCTGTATTAGCCTATTCTGCATAATAAAATAAACTGCCAAGTTAATAAGGGGGTGTGTAGATCATTTTGAGCACCACAACTGCTCATCTACTTTGCTGACTGTATCAGTTGGGTTACACAAAATGTGAGGCAACCTGACTGATGAGTTACACTATTAAACACATATTTGTTTAAAGCAGAAAACAGAGCCATCTTGGGGCATGCCAGTGCTCTCGGGTACCAACGAACATGGGCCCCATTGAAGAGAAAATAAGTGGATATCATGGTTTACTAATGTTTCGCAAATTATTTTACCCAAACTGATTCATTTGGCAAATGTTTCATTTCCCAACTGTTTATTTTTTCTGAAACTGTAAACTTTTCAGGATTGTTATAAAAACAAACTTAACCTAACCTACAGAATAGTCCTGAAACGTATCCTGAATAGTTTTCAGTTTCAGAAAAAATAAACATTTGGGAATTGAAACACATTATTATTGGGAACATATTATATTGATATAAATTTGCCAAATGAATCAGATTGGGAAAAATAATTTGCCAAACGGAAGTACACCGGACCACCACCACAAAAACAATATTTTTTTGAAAGAAAATATACTGACTTTCAGGGCCCCTGTGACGTCAGGGTCTCAGTCCACAGGGTCTTGTATGCCCTTATGGGAAACACTGTACTGGTAGAAAATATTTAAAATTGATTTGATTCCTTCAATAAGTCAGTTTGTTTCCTAGACCTTGACTTTTCTATATGAGATCTTGAAACTAACCGTGCTTCATAACATAGTTGACAACTTGAGTCCTTCGAACTTTGCCGGTCTGACCCGCTAGAGTAGTCGCTCGTAGGCCTTTGTAGAGTCCAGCCATACTTCCCAACCCTGAAAAATTCCGTTCACGTACAATTATGTAAACAATTTTGAGGTTATAACTCGCAACTATATGTAGGCAAACCAGTACCTGAACCAGTCATAAAAGACATTCCAATGATGGGTAAAGCTACATTTGACCTTCTAGCAGTGGTTGCCATGTGACTATCATCTGGGTACAAGAATTCTGGTTGCATTTTCGGTATGTAGTGAGGATCGAAGTTGAGGTAAGGAGACAGCGAAGCGCCTCCTTTACCCGGATCCTTTTCCTCATTCTTCGGTATCGGTAATATATCACCAAAAAGGGACATTTTCGTTTGTACACTAATTTTAACTAATCTAAACCTATGTTTCGGCAATCGTGAATAATTTACGAAATCGAATTCTACTATATGTCAAAAGTATGAAAGGTCAAGTCAGGTGGTGTTGCCAGTCTAATAAATATTAGGTATGATTGAATGACAGAAAATGTTTCGAATTATTTTAGGCCAGTATCGATTATTAAACTTTTCCGAGTTTAAATAAAGAAATTAATATTTAAGGCCGTGGACACGAAGTTAGCGGGCTGCGGGGCGGGCAGTGGCGCGGAGAGCGTTTCGCCGGATGACAAGCAAAACTCACTAAAATTTCTGTCGCTGCTCTTCAAAAAGTCGTATCTAGTTAGTAATTTCATACTGAGATACGAGCTTTGTTTTAAGGAGGTATTTGGTACTTAGTGACTTTTGCTTGTCACCCGACGGTTTATTCTGTTTATTGCGGATTATTTTTCCCGACCGCGCATTGAACATAAAACGCGCTTGCCGCACCGCTGCCCGCTGACTTCGTGACCGTGGCCTAAAATAGTTTACGTACTGCGAATAATAAGGATTAGTATGAAAGTTTTTAGTTCTAATTGGTATTTTCGTGTCTCAACAGAACGTTTTCCAGTCAATCGTTTTGTATGGTTAACTGATATTTAACGTGGTCCAACTTTGGTCTTCACACATAAACTAATCTTGGACTATATACATCCCACTGCAGCGCACAGGCCTTCTCTCAGAATGAGAGGGCTTGGGCCCATAGTACCAATTCGGGTCCAGTGCGGATTAGGAATTTCATGCACACTATTGAATTTCTTCGACGGTTTTCTCACGTTTTCCTGGACCGTGAAGCTAATGGTAAATCTTCTATATCTATCTATACATATAATAAATCTGTAACAAGTCGGTGTCTGTACATTGAAGATATTTGAGAAAAACTGTCACTAGGGCTATTTACTAGCGCAATAGAACCCAAAACAATGTTTTTTAGAATTATTGTCTGTTTATCTGTTTGTCTATTTGTCTGTGCGTTTGTGCGCGCTAATCTCAGAAATGGCTTAACCTAGAAGGATGCGGTTTTCACTGATATGTTGGTATTTTCTTGGATTAACATTTAGTGTTTGTTTCATTTGAATCGGTTCACAAATAAGAAAGATACGTCTATTTTAAGAATTTATAGAACAGTTTTTAGAAGTAGTGACTTGGGAGTAGGTACGGTGGTGAATGTGAACGCGGGTGTGTGGGGGGAGGGGGTTCGGTGAGGGGGGGGGGTAATTTTTTTTTATATCGAGGAACTAAGGAGAGCCATAATTGATGAAAAAGCAAATTGGATAAAAAAATAAGCTGCCCAAATTACTAATTCCACGCGGACGGAGTCGCGGGCAAAAGCTAGTTTAAAATAAAATTACTATTAATTACTATATTCTTACCTACTTTTCTCCAATAAAATTGCAGAGAGGAAAGAACTTCGGAGGACGTCCGGAAAATAATCAAAACAGCAAAACTTCACGAATCCGAGCTTACTGAAGTCACTCAAGTTTTGATGTACCCTGATGCAAATAATCAAAATGAAAATCTTAAGCTGATGCTACTTGATGCCACCCTGCTGAAAGAAATCGAAGCTGGCAACGAATTGATATTCAAAGGTATTGTATTTTCTTACAAGCTTTATCTTACCTTGGAAAAGGAAACCGTATAAATATTTCCTAAGTGTCGGACTACATATTTTGTTTCGTTTATTATAATGAAATTCATTATTCTGTTCTTCCTTATTACTAGGTGATCTCGAAGAAAATGTAGTTCTTTGCACGTCTACCAAAACTTACGACGTTAAAGAAGCAGAAACCTCCAACAGCCTCATGCTGGTGCCGGACTTGCTGTTCGCAGCTGCCACAGGCCTAGATGAGACAATAGCCGACAAGTCTATGGATGACTCGGACACCTCTTTCGAGAAATCGAACACTAGTCTTAATAAGTCTACAGAATCGGATGAAGGAGACAAACCACCAAGAAAAATAGAGCAAAAAGAAGTTGTAAACACATTTTTTACCTACTACGAACTGAAACCTTGCAAGCCTCGCTTAAACAAACTGCGGAGGCTTCTAGAACCTTCTTCGTATCAGGGCATGGAGCTAGAATATGCTTTAGACAAATCCAAGTTGTTAATGTATGACGCTATATTTGAAGAAGTGCAAGCGTCTCGAAAAGAGTTAGACGAAGAGTTGGAAAACATTCAAGCTATTAAAATAGATGGGTACTACAGATTACTTGAATTCGATTACGAATTTAGAGTTCTGTCGTATATGCTGGATCTTATTGAAGAGAATTCATGGCCGCTTGAAAAAATATCGAAGGAAAACACTTTGGACAGCTTGAAAGATCTAGTACCTCTTCCGATTCTAGAGAGCATGTTTAAGTTCTACACCGTGCAGTCAATTGAAGATGATGGTATTCAGTATTATCAGTACAGGCAAGATAAAGTTTGCAGATTCTTGGCAAGAGTGTTATTGAAAAGTGCGGGAAAATTCAACCTAGCGGAGTTTTTGCAAGCATGGAGAGATTCAGTTCCAGAGGGAATGGTTACAGATGTAAGTGTATTATTTTTTCTGAATAGTTTGCATAGATATATCTGTAAAGTACTTAATATTTTTTTGTTGTGGGATATTAATTGAATAATCAGCCAACTTAGACAGTAGCTAAACTAATTTAATACGAACTTTTAAAATCTACAAGACGACAACATTTTGTGGCTTGTTAAGTTAAAGTATCACTCTTGGGATGATTACTTTGCTATCTACGAATACGAAAGTTCCAGTTGTCTTAAACTTACACATTTCTTTTCACCCGACTGTCGAAGGAGGGTTATTTATAATCTAACTATTTTTTTCGCATCACTTAAGCTCTGAAAGTAGGTTACATTTAACTTGAAATCCGTGTTGTAAATTCGATTTACATCTTTAGGGATGTAAGTAAATTAAAAATCGAATGGTGCTCCTTTGTATTCACGAACTGGTAAACAAGGAGACTGTAATGCGTAATACTTACCTCCAAACCTCCATGCTGGCATAATGCTACTGGCCAGTGCTGGCTGAATGTGCCAAAGCCAAAGAGCGCGAGGCCATAAAAAAAAAACAAAAGACTGTTTGGCGCGATAAATTTTCTTCCGCTCTATTAAAAATTGCGTATACATTTTTAATATAACGGTTTTTCTTTATTTCCTCTCATTTGTGATGAAAAGTAGTGTTCATCTCATGTGGGTGTAATTGATCACTTACGATCCTTGTTTATCAATCTACTATTGCAGTGAATATTTAAAAGAGCGGGCGAAAACTCAACAACTCAAGTGGATATTAATAATAATATTATATTTTTTTAGGAATCAATGCTATCTGGTATAGCGTTAGTGGACAAGTCTAGCTCACCTCAAGTGATATGGGGATTCGTGGAGAGCGACTTGCCAGAGAATATTAATGAACGCTTCAAAGTCCTCTTCCAAACTAAACCTAAATGGACGGTCGATCAAATATCGCCATATATCGAGTGAGTGGTTTTATTTATCGTTCAACTATTGCACAAGTCGCGAAAACACTAGTTTTCTGTAGTTTTGAAAAGAATTAGCTAACTAAAAAAATAAATTGAGTAACACAATCTCCATTACTTTCGAAACGAATAGAAACTTATCTATTTTCGTTTGCTCCGTATTTTTCAAAGTATTTTTTGAGCCTTCGTAATATTTTCATGATGGTTTATAATTGTGAATATTATATTTATTTCAGGTGTTATGCCACAGAAAAGTTGAACGTCAATGCTCTTCTCACAAAGTATGCGCGCGCTTCCACGCAAGATGGCGTAAGAGTTTTCTCCGCTAAACATATGAAGTAAACAGTGGTTCAAATGATCTATTGAATTTTACTGTATAGAGCTAAGAGGTACTGATTAGATTTATAAGTCAATACACAAATTTAAAAATAAACGTTTATTCTTTAATATCTTTCTTAACTTAAAATTAATAATTATACACTAAAATCGATTTTCCTTTAGTTTGAGCACAATTATTTACATTTTTGTCGTAACTTAATTAGCACAGCCATCGCAATTTCCTTCACATCTTTCTGCCAGTTAATTATTTGTTTGATAATTCACTGTCATTCATAAACATCTATTCAACATCAATTAAAATCAAAAAATCCTTGTTATTAAATTTAAATTATCAATAAAATTATTTAGGAGGAATGGTTAGCATTGAATACGTTCCTTAAATGCATATAATAAAATTACAATCTGTTCTAACGGTCTCTTTGTTTAAATTTAAATGTCAATCGTAAAACAAAAATTAAGTATTACAATTCATTTTCACTTAGTTCGCAAGATCCGAGGACATTTTACGTTTAAATAAAATTAGATTGTTGTATATCTTTGGTCTCTTGGTATCTAAGATTACTTAATATTATTCCTAAGTTTTTCCAGCTGTTCCCACATTTGCTTCGGCAAATCTTCGCCCACCTCCTCCTTGAAATACTTTTCCACAGCATCAGCCTGGGGACAGTAAAAAAATTCATAATTAATAATCCGCAAAATTATTAATACCTAATCACAAAAATTACAACCGCACTTTACTGGCAACTAGTGGCAACACTGCCTTTGACACATACCTCCTTCATCCAGAAGTCTTTGGGAATACTGAATAATTCTTTCATGTTGACTTCGCCAAGTCCTTCAGTGTTTAGGGCTCCATCAGTGGGCACAAATCCGAGTGGAGTCTCCACGTGGCAGGGCTCATTGTCACAACGGCGCAGCACCCAGTCAAGCACGCGAGAATTCTCACCGAAGCCCGGCCAGAGGAACTTGCCCTGAAATAATACGTTGCTTAAGTTTGGAATTGGAGCTTACGTTGCTACGCATGACATTGGTAATCAAATCAAGCACCTCAAAGTTTGTTTTGTTGAATAATACATTTTCAGAAATAAAAAAGGGAACCACTCTTTGTGAGAGCGAATTCATGTTTCTGTCAAAAATGATTAGAAGTCTGCTTGTCCATCACCAGTAATCAGTACAGGTAAAGGACAAAAGAATTTGGCACTCGTATTATTTTGAGATTCATCATCATTTTCTCAGCCTCTACATATACGTCCCACTGCACGGTACAGACCTCTCAAAATGACAGGGCTTGGGCAGTAGTTCCCACGTGGGCCCATTGGGGGTTGGGATCTTCACAGATATCTTTGAATTTCCTCTAAGGTGTCAGGTTTCCTTCACCGTAATGCTCATGGTACATTTCAAATGTAATTTCGCAAGTAAATTCCGGAAAACTCAGAGGGAGAGGCCATAGGCAAAAAATGCTTACCTCCGCATCCTTCCTGAACCAGTTGACGTGGAAGATCTTCGGCATGCTGCGGCCAGCCCGCGGCATGGACAGCCAGTGCTGCAGGTACTCGCCGAAGTTGTAGCCGAAGAATGGACGCATGGCGAACGGGTCGTGCATCACCACTTTGCTCTAAAGCCAAAGAAAATAATTCCTAATATATTTGTTGCGAAGTACAGATTTCAACTTTGGCCATTTGAAACATAAATCGCTGTAATTTCCCACTAGCTACACTTTAAATTTTATAATTAACTAGCTGTGTTCGCGACGCCGTTGCGAAGAATTCGTTTATCGCTATCCCACGGGAACTGTGCGATAAAAACTCAATACCAAATTTCATCTCAATCGGAATCGGTTCAGCGGTTTAAGCATGAAGAGGTAACAGACAGACAATGTACGCATTTATATATTAGTACGAAACGAGACTACTAAATAAATCTTCACTCGTGGTATTAAGGCAGCAAAACACACGGTCCTAACGATTGAGTTAAAAGAACTCTATCAACTCTGCTTTGGTATTAAAACTTTTGTAACTTACGCTGTGTTCAGCAGCAGCAGTGGCCTCAGAACGCATGGTAGCGCCCATGAATACGCCATGCTCCCAGTCCCGGGATTCCACGACTAACGGCACACCCGCCGGTCGCCGTCCGCCCAGCAGAATCGCAGAGATCGGTACTCCTTCAGGGCTTTCCCAGTCGTCGTCGATCATAGGGCAATTTTCCGCTGGTGTGCAGAACCTAAGGAGTAAAAATATACGTTATACCTACATATCGGTTGAAGTAAATTTAAATAGTATTAAAAAACTCGAAGTTTTTGAAATTCTGTTTATTTCCGTACTTGCACATTTCCGTACATGCCTGGGATCGTCCACACATACAAAGTTACGGTTAATAACGCTAGTGGCGTCCTCTAGTTGGTGTGATTTCCATTAAGTAGAACTAACTTAACTTTCAGGGGAGTTTTTTAACACTGGCAACAATTTTTTTTTTATAAATCTTGCTAACCAAAGTTGCACTACAGCTAATGATGCTTTCAGCCAGCCAACTAACCTGGAATTAGGATGAGCAGCCGGGGTCTTCTTGCTAGGGTCCCACACTTGTCCCTTCCAGTCGATGAGACTTTCTGGGGCCTTGCTCATGCCTTCCCACCAGACGCCACCTTCAGTTGTCTCCGCCACGTTGGTGAACACGGTGTCTTTGAATACAGACGCCATTGCAATGGGATTCGTTGATTCAGAAGTACCTGTAGAAAAAAAAATACGCTGGATATCGATTGACAGTAAAATAAGAAGGACCTTTGACCTGTCCTTCAAAAAAAAAATTCTTCGTGTGAAGGGATTATTTTGCGTGTTCAGATACTAACCTGGAGCAACTCCAAAGAACCCATTCTCAGGATTAATCGCCCTCAACACCCCGTTCTTATCGAACTTCATCCAAGCGATGTCGTCGCCGACGCATTCCACCTTATACCCGGGCAGGCTAGGCGTCATCATGGCTAAGTTGGTCTTTCCACAAGCCGAAGGAAAAGCGGCTGCGATGTAGCGCTTGCGGCCTTGTGGGTCGGTGATACCAACGATCTGAAAGAATTGCGTGGTTAGATTAGAATATCCTTATTACATTTCCCTTCCCTATGTTACGCGAGCTAAGCGCGACGAATTCGATTCGAGAAATTCGATTTTCGAACTTTGTGTCGTTCCGCTCATGCTAATAGTATTAAACAGAAGAGAGAGTGAGAGGGATGGCGCGGTGCGAACTTCGGGAATCGAATTTCGTAGTAGCCCCCCCTGTCTGTAACGAACGCTCGATCGAGTACCTACGCTACGTTACACGAAAAATGTTCAGATTTGAAAGCGAAATGGTTCAGGGAGCTAGGTAGCTAAATTAATATGTCATGGATATGTATCGATTTCATAAACGAAAATGGAAACTATCCTTATGATGATCGTTTTCGGCAGAAACAGGACAGATAGATGGCGTAAGTTTGGTAGTAATATTAGAATATTTACCAGCATGTGCTCTGCAAGCCAGCCTTCCCGGCGTGCGATGACGGACCCCAGTCGAAGAGCAAAGCACTTCTTGCCCAGGAGACTATTGCCACCGTATCCGCTGCCTGAAATAACTTTGTCGTTAAGAAGCTACTCATAATCATAAAATACCTATTAACTCTCATGTAGAGTTTGTGAATTGAGCCTACACGAGTAACTTGCATATCAGTTTCTACATCCAACCAACGAAATCATAATATTTCGGTTACGAGAAGTGAGCAAACTGGCCAGGCCTTTTTAGCTCTAGCAGAGAAGACCATAAAATGTAACAGTTATCCGTAGGGTACGTAATAAACACCACCCCGTAACGTAACTCTTTCTAAGAGAAAGACACTAGGACTTTGGCGATGGAAAAGTTTTTGTTTTTCGTGGTCATTCGTTTCGTCTATTTCGTCGCCTTTTATACTGTCGTATGTATTTGATCTCTGACAAAAGAAAGCCGAGTATCGAGTATGAGAAAATGCCCAGGATACGCAAGGCTATTTTTTCAACCTAAGATAACAAGCTAGAGGTTGTTCATGTGAACAGAAATGTTTATAACTCGTTCTTATACGCCAGAGTTGCTAGCTTGAAAAACTAGCCTCATGTATGTGTAATGTAGCGACTGAGCGGGCCTAGCGCGTTGTATAACAATGAATCATATACGCTGCGCCGCACTGCCAGTGTGTGTCACCGTATAATACGATTCAACAACAACAACAGGTTATACAACGCGCTAGGCCCGCTCCGTCGGTGTCGCGCGCACGCCCCGCGCTGCGGTCTGTGGTAGCCTTAAGTTACTGGAATTTTTCTCAGGCTCAACTGTCATAAGCCAGAGATTACCTAAGCTTTGTCTTGTTTGATTATCTCTTACCGTAGCTAACGATCTCGTTGTCAGCAGGCTTATGCAGGATGATGGTTCGCGGCGGGTCGCAGGGCCAGCCGGGGACTCCGCCACTGCCCACGGCGTGCAAACAGCGGACGAACTGCTCGTCGTTGCGTAGGGCTTCCAGGATTTTGCTACCTGTTGGAGTAAGGCATCGTCAGAGCCAATTCATAACTATAGATGTAGACGAATCAAAGCTCTGTCAAACTTCTTGACTTTCGTTTGTTCGCCAGAAAAAGGACAAGTTTCTAAATTGTTAAAAGTGAGCACAAGGTGGGGTTTATTATAAAACCAATGAAAAATGACTGGCAAAATTATTTACGCTTCTCATCAATCTAATTTAGAAGAAAAAAGTGAGGAAACTGCTGAAAACCTGCCGCAGCTTAGTACTTAGCACATTTTTCAACTGTAGTTATAGTTAAATTGTTACTTACCCATCCTAGTCATGACCCGCATAGAATACACGACGTAAGGAGAGTCAGTGACTTCGACGCCGATCTTGGACAGCGGAGAACCGACCGGGCCCATCGAGAACGGAATCACATACATGGTGCGACCTGGTTGGGAGAGGGGATAGATGAGTAAAGGAACAATGACCATCATACTTACTAAAGTGTTTTAAAGTGGTGCAAATTAAACAAATTAGGCCATACTTCGCATGCACAACCAGCGTCAGAGAAAAGGAACCCCCAAGTTTTAACACATTAACTTGAACATTTTTATCTAATCTCAAGCCGGTAATCGAATCAGATTCTCTATGGCTGTTCGTTAGCTTAATATTAATACCACAAAAAGAAGCGAGCAACGGGTTGTTCGGCTCTAACAGTCAGAGGCTTTATTGTCTAACCCACTCGGAATCACAACCGCTTTCACTTTTTCTTACTATAAAATTGTTCAGGATGAGGGTAGAAAAAGATGGTGCAAGCGATCACGGTTACCCGCACGTTTACCTACACGATACTCCTGGTATTAAATAGTTTCGAAGCGCAGATTCCACTTCACTAGTTCTCTAGTCCCCTTCAGCTACCAATGTTACTTCATCAGCAAGCAAATGACTGTCGCATTCGAGTACTAACCTCTCATGCACCCCGGGAACCTGTCAGCAACAGCTCGGTCGTAGTCATTAGGGGCGATGTAGTTGCCGAGCGCAGACTTTTGACCGGTGCGGGCGGCGGGCACGACGTCGCGCTCGCGGTCGGCGCAGATGAAGGTACGCGACTCTACGCGGGCCACGTCAGATGGGTCCGTGCGGGCCAGGTAGCTGACGAAGGAATGTTCTAGTTATTGGGTGTTTCATTTGCGGTCTATACGCTGGGCGTGATCCTCGTCTGAGATTGAGAGAGCTTGGGCCGTAGTTCCGCAGAATGGGAACATCGCACCACCGTCGAGTTGCATCCAAGGTAAAGCAGGTTTTTGGCTTTCTAGCGAGATTAATAAGGCTATAATGCATTAAAAGCTGGATATCTTCGAGAAAATGCGGCCCTTTAGAGTGTGCATGGTTCATTTAACCCGTCATCAAATGATCGCCTCCCCGCATCATAAGTAGATAGTTACATGCGCCTAAATCACTCAATGGGTTATTCGATGCTGCTAAAAATCAGGAATAGAAAGGTCAAAATAAACAAAAGTTTTTGAATAACTATAAACATCATTTTGCTTAATTCAGCTGCTGCTTCCTACCAGATATCAAGTACTAAGTAGTATGGTCTGATGGCATCGCTTTCTCGTTAACGGTCATGTACAGCCGAACCAACTGAACCTTTTCACAGAAAATGTCACGGTGATATCATATTCCTTGACCAGGAAAATCACTATGATGCTTACTGTGAAAACGTTCTACGATGTTTCAGAAATCAAATGGTTCTAGTATACACGTCGCGGTACATGTTCAGGCTCGGTACTCACCAGTTGTCGTACTTCGGGAGCTTCCGCAGCGTGCCCTGCTGTTGCATCAGACGCAGCAGCGCCGCCGCCTCGGTCTCGGAGCCATCGCACACGTGCACTTGCTCCGGTTGGCAGAGGGCAGCACTGCGCTCTACGAACGCGCGTACCTGTCGAAAAAACACCGTTAGTTTCAAAGGGCTGAACTTAAAATAATGATACAAAGGTAGACGTGACGGTAAAGTACCATCTACATAGAGTTACGCGACTGACTGTAACTACCTAACTAGAGACTGAAATTTTAGCACACACGTTTAGCGTTTCCATCAGAGCTGTGCGAGATAGCTAAGCGGTGTGCGAGGTAAAATCCACCATTGGAAATATTTCACTTAAAGTTTAAGTAAGTCTTAAAACTAAGTACAAAGTGTTCTAATTGGTGGATTAGTTTTTCGCATATGGTTCCTCCGCTAACTCGCAGCCCTGGTGGAAACGCATCCTAACGGTGGAGAAGGTATTTTTCGAAATTCCCACGGGATAAACAGTTAGCCAAGCTTTAATTCTGTCACGGGAGTGAACCCGCGGGATAAAAATAGTCTTACTAATACTAATCCTATTAAATACATATTTATAAATGCGAAAGTCTGTGAGTGAGTATGTGTGTTTGTTAAACTTTCTTGCTAAAACGGCATGACGCATTTGAGCGAAATTTGGTACGCAGGTAGCCAAATCTCTGGAATACCACATAAGCTACTTTTTATCCCGATATTCTTCCGGGATAAAATTCTAAAACTTTAACCGTTAATTGTAGAAACATGCAAGGTTTTCACGGGAAAATCACGTTGTAATTTTTGGAAATTTCCTCTGGAATTCAGTAAATTCCCGGAATTTAAATTCAACTGTCGGATCACAGATGTATTAATGTACGCGTGCGAAGCCGCGGGTAGAAACTATATAGTCAGTCATCTAATGAACGTTAGTTGTAGACATTGATGCCTTTATCGACTGGACTTTAGATGCTGGGTCATGCGGGCAATGTAACAGAAAATCTCAGTCTCGAGTACAGACTCTCTTTGTCCTGTAGGATTTTGCAGTCAGCTCTTATCTGTTTTGTGGAATTATCCAGACAAATATAAGTGCGTCCATTATTAGAAATTATGCGCTATAATGTCATTCCGCTTAATTATGTAGCTAGGACACCACGGCCACAGAATAACTAATAGTACTCCACGGCTTCCGAACAACACCACAATACGAAGTTCGAGTTTCTAACTAAAATTTTTAACAATCTATTTAATTCATTATTATAATTGTCCAGCATTGAATTGTGGGGATGATAGGCCACAATAGAGATACTTAGATCTCTCTCCAGACAGACGTTAAGCCGTTTAGACCTGCAAGAAAAATCGTGCAAGTTCTCGTTCGCTTTACGCCCCCGCAATGTAATGCAACTTGGGCTTTAGGTATAAGGCTTGGAACAGGGCTGAATTTAGAAGTCTGGACGCCTTGGGGCATAAAAGGAGTGTAGGTCGTAGGTCCCTAGGCCACAAATTATTTACCGAATAAAATGTAAATTTTTTAAGTCGGGATTTCATTAAACAATCGATGTCTTTACTGTGGGAGCCCCTCCCCCCCCCCCTCTAAATCTGGCCCTGGATATAAAGGCTTGGTTGTAGCTTATAGTCCGGGAGGCAGCGGCTTTTTAAACAAGTCATTTTATGCCTGCTGATGTTAATATAGAAAAAAGAATGCATGTGGCTCATGACGAAATCGATCGTCAGCTGGTCCAGTTGCAGTGGATGCGAGAGTGGGAAGCTGCGGAATACGTTAAAAAAAATAAATCCGAAAAATATTTTATGCAACATGAAATTTTTTTCATGTGTAATTGACATTGATTAGAATTAAAAAAAAATAGTCAGCTGCACGGCAGAGGGGGGATTATGCGTCAGCTGAGCGTGCGAACTTGCAAAAAAACTTAGGAAATAAAATTATTTTATGCCAATTGAAATTTTTTTACATGATTTTAGACATATACAGAAATGTGATATTGATAATCAGCTGCATATATAGTGGGGGAAAGACCGTCAGCTGGAGCATTTAAAATTCCGCGCGTCGTAGAGATATATGCGCGCAGTGATACATTCCTGCTCCAGCTGACGGTCTTTCTCCCACTATATATGCAGCTGATTATCAATATCACATTTCTGTATATGTCTAAAATCATGTAAAAAAATTTCAATCGGCATAAAATAATTTTATTTTCTAATTTTTTTTGCAAGTTCGCATGTTCAGCTGACGCATAATCCCCCCTCTGTCGTGCAGCTGACTACTTTTTTTTAATTCTAATCAATGTCAATTACATATGGAAAAAATTTCATGCGGTATAAAATATTTTTCGGATTTTTTTTTCACGTGTTCTATGGGGTCTCATTGCAAGCGCCCCCGCAGGTGCGTCAGCTGACCTTCACTTTCCTTATTAGGGACAGCTTCTTTACTAGTATTGTGAAGTAACGATCGGTATAAAAACACTAATCAAAATAGCCTCTGCCTCTACCTTGGGTAAATTGTTGAAAGAACATATGAAATTTATAAATATTATAGTTTTAATATTATAGAAAAAAGAAAATATTCGTCAGCTGATTGAACGTTGGGGGGAAAGTCGTCAGTCGGAGCATTTAAAATTCCCCGCGTCGTAGAGATATATGCGCGCAGTGATACATTCCTGCTCCAGCTGACGGTCTTTCCCCCACTATATATGCAGCTGATTATCAATATCACATTTCTGTATATGTCTAAAATCATGTAAAAAAATTTCAATCGGCATAAATAATTTTATTTTCTAATTTTTTTTGCAAGTTCGCATGTTCAGCTGACGCATAATCCCCCCTCTGTCGTGCAGCTGACTACTTTTTTTTAATTCTAATCAATGTCAATTACATATGGAAAAAATTTCATGCGGTATAAAATATTTTTCGGATTTTTTTTTCACGTGTTCTATGGGGTCTCATTGCAAGCGCCCCCGCAGGTGCGTCAGCTGACCTTCACTTTCCTTATTAGGGACAGCTTCTTTACTAGTATTGTGAAGTAACGATCGGTATAAAAACACTAATCAAAATAGCCTCTGCCTCTACCTTGGGTAAATTGTTGAAAGAACATATGAAATTTATAAATATTATAGTTTTAATATTATAGAAAAAAGAAAATATTCGTCAGCTGATTGAACGTTGGGGGGAAAGTCGTCAGTCGGAGCATTTAAAATTCCCCGCGTCGTAGAGATATATGCGCGCAGTGATACATTCCTGCTCCAGCTGACGGTCTTTCCCCCACTATATATGCAGCTGATTATCAATATCACATTTCTGTATATGTCTAAAATCATGTAAAAAAATTTCAATCGGCATAAATAATTTTATTTTCTAATTTTTTTTGCAAGTTCGCATGTTCAGCTGACGCATAATCCCCCCTCTGTCGTGCAGCTGACTACTTTTTTTTTAATTCTAATTAATGTCAATTACACATGAAAATAATTTCATGCGGTATAAAATATTTTTCGGATTTTTTTTTCACGTGTTCTACGGGGTCTCATTGCAAGCGCCTCCGCAGGTGCGTCAGCTGACCTTCACTTTCCTTATTAGGGACAGCTTCTTTACTAGTATTGTGAAGTAACGATCGGTATAAAAACACTAATCAAAATAGCCTCTGCCTTCCGGACTATTACCTTAGGTGAAAGAGCCGCTAGTTGGGGGTTGAGCTTGGCAGCACGCGGGGCGGCTTGGTGCGCCGCGCGACTGCAGCCAAGGGCCACTTGGGCGCATCTGGAACAAGGGAACAACGGTTAATTAGGATTTGAACTTAACGACCAAATGGCCTAGTGGTTAGAGCAGTGTGCCGCAAACTTATTGTGTTCAAGGTACACCTAGCCAAACGAAACTTTTTGGAGGTACACCATTAATGAAAAAATCACGTCTATTTAGGTTTATGGGATATCATTTTTCCGAGGCACACCAACTAATGACCATGGTACACCAGTGTGCCACGGCACACCCTTTGCGGAGCACTGAGTTAGTGAACCTTGTAACACCCCCCCCTTCTCTCCTACCCCTCCCTACCCTAAACTGACTAACCTACCTACCCAATTATTCGTACGCCTATATATGTATCTACCTATAGTTCCTATGTATGGCTACCTACACCTATATGTATGTCTCTATATATATCTGTATGTATGAGCCCTCACCTACCACACTACCTGAAATACCTAGTTGATTTACCTTGTTTACGTCACAAAATTGGCCAAGTGATCGTTAGCGGTCTAAGATAAGGAACCCACGTTGTGTCCGTAAAATAACCCTCAGAACTTTTAGTATAAGTATGGGAAAGGAATTGATAGTCATATAATTTAAATTTAGAATAAAGTTATGTTTATGATGAATAAATGAAGATGACAATTACCTATAGTTTTATAATCTAGTTTATAATAGAGATATGTTAATGACGAATAAAGTGAAGATGATAATTTCCTATAGTCATAAGAGTCGTATGTCCATAGTCTATGATATGTTCATTAGGTAAAGGTATTTTATTTAGTGGCTGAGTCTAGTGACCCATGACTCCCCGTCTCTAGAGATGGCTCCCGTCATCCAGACTTCGACAAGCCTCTCCCACTGGCTTAGAAGAAGCATACTACTGTTGCTGGCAACACAAAGTTTAACTGTTTAATGTTGGCAGAAATTTTTCTGTCTTGTTTTCCGCTACCTATGGTGGTCGCAAGAGGCGTTTGTGCTCGTGTCTAACAAATATTACATATTTTTCCTCCTTGCATAATTGTACAGTGTTTTTAGTTTGATTATCGCAATAAACTCAGTGAACAACAATCTTTCTTCTTATTTGAGTCAGCCCAAGAAACAACCACGAAAATCTACAGTCCACGCTCCAAACATTGGTCCATTCTCACCGTCATCAAGTAAGTCAAGATTGCTGCGAGTATTCACCGAGCGAATCATACCCAGACAACTGAACACTGCGAATCTACAATTGCAAGCGATACTGACGGGGAAAACGAGGAAGACAGATACATCCACATCAATCACGGCGAAAATCTGCAACTTGCAAGAAGTGCAAGCGATTGGTACTGCAATTACTGCATCTCAGATTTGAAGTGAAAAACGTGAGCGAGCAACGAAGAAACAATAATTCAGCATAATTAATTCCTACATCTCATCATTTAAGTACAGGTAAATTGCTGCGAAAATAAAGTTCTTCATTTCATATCAAGAAAGAAAACCAGAAAATACGTTCCAGTTTCAACTTAAGTAAGAGGATAGAAGGCTTCATTTTGATTGGTTCGTCGAGCGCGCGGACATCTGCGAAGGTTGGCACCACTGACGGCGGCGCGTCGCGTCCCTTCCCTACTGGAGGGAGACGCGTGAGTCTACAACAGAGGAACGAAATCGCCATTTTGTGTCAATCGTGTCGTGCCGCGTGGTTTTGGTTTCTAAAAAATTGTATTTTTGTAATAGTCAGCGCTTATTGTGAATATTGTGATATAATATTATTACTGTAATAAGTACAGTACGAATAGTACAATGGAGGCTAAAGATTTAATCGCTAAACGCGGTTATATTAAAGGTACGATTACAAGATTATTTTCTTTCGTATCTGACGAATCTAATGTGGAGATTTGCCATCCTGAAGGGTTAATTGCGAAGCGCGATAGATTACTTGACGCATTTATAGAATACGAGGATTATAACAAGCAAATCTTGTCATTAGATTCGGAGGACAAAGAAGATTATTCCGAGGTAGAAAATAAGTACTTTCATTGTTTAGCAGTGTTTAACCAGCATATAAAGCAAAATAGCCGGTCTGTAGCTGAACAGAGTGCCTTGGAGTTAGATTGCAGTAGTAAACCTAGAGTAAAATTACCTAACATTAACATACCGACCTTTACAGGCAAATATTCAGATTATGTAGCCTTCATACAAATATTTACGTCAGTAATTCACAATGACAAGTCGCTAGATAATGTACAGCGGTTGTATTACCTCAGATCTTTTGTCAAAGAAGAGCCGTATGACTTGATAAAAAACCTCCCACTTGTTAATGAAAGTTATCCGCAGGCCTTGCAGTTGTTAAATGAGAGGTTTTTTAACAAATACAAGATCGTTTCAGAGTATGTAAACACTCTGTTGGATTTGAGCAAGTTACCAAAATACCCTAGTGCTAACGAAATACGGAATTTTATTTCAGTAGTGCGGCAAACATTAGCCGCACTTAGAAACTTGGAGGCAGCTGTGGACTCCTGGGATCCAGTGCTGCTAGGAGTTTTGTCAAGAAAGATAGACGTCTACAGCGCGCGGTCATTTCAATTGGAACGAGTTCAGAAAGAGGAGCCAACAGTTAAAGAATTTCTAGGGTATATGGAGAAGCGAGCAATGGCATTGGAGAACACGGACACCCAACCTGGCCTTCCTGGGCCTGGGAAAGGCCAGCCTTCTTCAATGCCGTCTGTCAAGAGTAAGGTAGCATTAGCAGCTGCAGCCAAGGCCTCCACGGAATGTATTCACTGTAAGTGTTTTGATCATAAATTGTATTCTTGTCCCAAATTCAAACTTTTACCTTCAAAGGAAAGAGTTTCCTTTGCGAAGAAAGGTAATTTATGCACTACATGCTTAAATTCTCATGTAGGTAAATGTAGGTATCACTTTCGGTGTGGCATATGTAGAAAGCCTCATCATACGCTGCTGCACTCAGATGAAGAAAGTGACTCAGTAGTGCTCCTGTCAGGTGCCTCTGCGAGCAATGTATTGATACCAACAGCGAGAGTAAAATTATATACTCAAAATGGTAGGGAGGTGCACATCAAATGTATATTGGATTCGGGCTCACAAGTGTCACTGATCACCACAAAAGCTATTGAGGTCTTGGGGCTTACCCCTGAGCGATCCAATATTAACCTCATTGGTGTGACGCAGAGCAAGAGCAAGATCAGTTATTGCATTCCCCTACAGATACATTCATTGACATCCCAATATAAAGTCCTTGCAAACTGTTATGTAGTGGAAAAAATTACATGTGAGCTACCACAAACGCCAATCAGCTTGGATGGAATAAATATTCCAGCTGGAGTCACCTTAGCTGATACAACATTTAACCAACCATCGGAGATAAACATGTTGATTGGAGCTGACATATTCTTCCAGGTTCTCCTGCCGCTTGAGGAAGTACACAGCCTGTGCAATGACCTAGAAAAACAGCCTCAACCTTCATTTCCATGCATCATCAACACCAAGTTTGGCCACGTCGTCGCAGGCGCGCTAGTCTCGGACATCATAAAAAATCAGGTTGTATCACTTGTTTGTGCTAAATGTGAATCTGACGTTAGTGACAGTATCAAACGACTTTGGGATGTCGAACGGGTCCCCGAGCTACTAATAGAAAGGGACTCAGAGCAAGAGTTAGCCGAGAGTATTTTTGCTAATTCTGTTAAATTAGAAAATCATAAATTTCAAGTAGACTTGCCAATCAAGGTTGAGACAAATAAAATTAATGAAACTTTAGGTAGTTCATTTGACCTGGCTTTACACCGGTTTCTCAGCCTCGAAAAAAGATTGCATAAGAACATAAATCTACTCACAGATTATCAAAATTTCATTCATGAGTATTTAGAGCTTGGGCATGGTCACTATGTAGATATAAATTCATATAATTTCAATGAGGACCCACTATATTTTTTGCCACATCACCCTGTCATAAATGTGCACAGTAAAAGCACACCTACCAGGGTAGTATTTGATGCTTCTATGAGAACTAATAAGAAAGTCTCATTGAACGATATTTTATTAAATGGGCCCACAGTACAAAAGGAATTATTTGACATAGTGCTATTGTTCAGATTAGGAGAATTTTCATTGAGCTCTGATATAAAGAAAATGTTTCGCAATGTATTGGTGAACCCAGAACAAACATCACTCCAAAACATTTTATGGCGTGACAATCCCAGTCAAACCATAAAATGCATTCGGCTTGATACTGTCACATACGGTATGAAATCTTCAAGCTATTTGGCCACACGCTGCTTATCGGAACTTGCACAAAGGTATGGGAATGAATTGCCACTTGCATCCTATATCATTCAGAATTGTACATATGTGGATGATATTTTATATTCATGTTCTGATATGCACAAATTGCTTGAAGCTAAACGACAACTGTGTGAATTGTTAAGCTATGGGAGCTTTAGGCTACATAAGTGGGCATCTAATACACCTGCTATTTTATCTGATATACCTGAAGCTGAGCAACAGTTCAGTGAGCTAGACTTTCAAAAAGATAATTTTAGCATGAAGGCTTTAGGTATAACACTTAATGTCAAACAAGACTGCTTCACTATTAACAGTCCAGAAGCTTTTGATAAAAATATACTAACAAAAAGGGCTATTCTTAGCTATATATCGAAATTCTATGATCCCATGGGCTTTGTTAGTCCAATTGTTATAAGAGCTAAAAGCATTATTCAAAAAATCTGGTCCCGCAGTGTTGGTTGGGATGAACGCATACCAAATGACCTTGCTGATGAGTGGTTGGAATTTGCTAACAGTTTGGCTATTATGCACCCTATTAGTATAAGGCGACACATTCCTACCAACAGTGCAGGAGCAGTACAGCTGATTGGATTTGCTGATGCATCCAGTACTACAGGATACGGGTGCTGCATATACCTACGCGTGGTCGACGAGGCAGGTAGGGCTGAATTACACCTACTCTGTTCTAAGTCGCGAGTTAACCCACGTGCGAAGCCATTAACAATACCGAGGTTAGAGCTAAATGCTGCCTTGCTTTTATCAATTTTAATGGAAAAGGTATATGACACATTATCCAAAAGTGTACACATTGATAATGTGTACTTATTCACTGACTCGAAAATAGCTTTAGCATGGATAAATTCTGAAACAACTAGGTTACAGGCATATGTATCTAACAGAGTTGGTGTAATTCAGCTAAAAACAAACAACTGGACCTGGCTGTATGTACCATCTGCAGACAACCCTGCTGACCTTATTAGCAGAGGAATTAGCCCACAGGAGCTTCCGAACAGCGCCCTCTGGTGGAAGGGCCCGAAGTTTCTGCAAGGTGATTATAAGTTAGATAAAGAAGGTTTAGACTTACCTACTAACTTACCTGAGATGAAGGCTGAGCAAGTTAAACCGTCGCAGGTGGTACTTACAACAATTACAGGCAATGACTTCTTTAAAGTACTCCAATACTAAGTACTTCTTTAAAGTATTCCAATATCGACAAAATGACGCGTGTAATAGCTTATATTCTTAGATTTTGTCATAACTTGAGAAATAAAAATAAATTAAAGGATGAGGTACTGAGTCCTGATGAGCTACAACATGCATTGCATTTAATTATTAAAAATGAACAGGCTTATTCATTTCAGTGGAGAGTTAGAGTCACTTCGAAAAGGCAATGTCATGCGAGGGTCCATGAAACCCCTTCATCCATTTTTAGATGTAAATGGATTGATATGAGTAGGCGGACGGCTAGATAACTCAGATATACCACTATCGCAAAAACATCCTATAATTCTACCTAAAAATTCGCGAATAACTACTCTCATAATAGAGAACGAACATATGAGGCTATTACACGCTGGGCCAAAGTCACTCTTGTCGAATTTAAACCAACGCGCCTGTGTTTGCTGGTTTGGCAGAGGCTTTGGTAAAAACAATGAAATACCATTTAAAGAGAATTGTTCTAGATACCGTACTAACTTACGAGCAGCTTGGTACTACTCTCTGTCAAATAGAGGCCGTACTAAACTCTCGCCCAATTTTGCCTTTGTCTGAGGACATAAATGACTACTGCTACCTTACTCCAGGGCACTTTTTAATTGGCACATCCTTAACTATGTACCCTGACAGAGATATTTCCGACAGTAGAGTCAATCGATTAAATTATTGGCAACAATGTACTCAGTTACAACAACGATTTTGGAAGGCTTGGTATAAATACTATTTGAATACACTGCAAAATAGACCTAAATGGTGTGATTCAGTGCCAAATATTACTGTAGGTAAACTGGTTCTTATGAGGGAGCCTAATGCTCCACCTTTGGTGTGGCCCATGGCACGGGTTATACAAGTATTTCCCGGCAAAGATAAAAAGGTCAGAGCCTTTCAGCTGAAAACAGCTGATGGTAAATTATATACTAGGTCATTGCAAAGTATAAGTGTACTACCTATTGAATAATAAATTCATTTCGTTTGTGCTATAACAGTATAAGATATATATAAGAGAATAACAATAATTGTTTTGTTTAATTAGGACAACCTAATTTGTAATTGCATATTATATGCTCATGATATGTGTAATTGTATGTATAGTTTTCTAAAAATAGATAAACTATACAATAGACACAGTATTTCGTCCTATTTAGATTCCTATTTGGTTAAGTGCTCTGTAATTTTAGATGATAAGTAGCCATGATTATATAAAATTTAACTTACAAGGTTAATAAGAGGTTTAATTATACTATTATGTAAAATTGTGTTTGCTAGTGTCTGCATTCATTATTGTAATAAATAACATGTAGGTTTTTGATTTAAAAACAAAATGTTATATGTTAATTACAGATGATTAGGTAAAGTAATAAGTGCAAGATTTGTTATTCCTATGAGATTTATTATTTTTGGTATTCTTATGTGGTTTACATATTTCTTTAACAGTTAAGGGTTCAGTTAGAAATCTGTTCTTATATTATGTCTCTCTTAAATTTATGAGTTAGGTCTATACATTCCTGGCCCGCAGTATGTTGCTGGCAACACAAAGTTTAACTGTTTAATGTTGGCAGAAATTTTTCTGTCTTGTTTTCCGCTACCTATGGTGGTCGCAAGAGGCGTTTGTGCTCGTGTCTAACAAATATTACATATTTTTCCTCCTTGCATAATTGTACAGTGTTTTTAGTTTGATTATCGCAATAAACTCAGTGAACAACAATCTTTCTTCTTATTTGAGTCAGCCCAAGAAACAACCACGAAAATCTACAGTCCACGCTCCAAACAACTACCTTATTCCTTGTTTATGTAATAAGAACATAACATTATATTAATTAAGAGGGTATTCAAAGGGAAGTTAGTTACAGTCTGTGGCCGTTCTTGGATCCAACCTGTGATCACAGTGCCTCTGCGATAACTAGCCGAACTCTGTAGTATTTGTAGACTTCGATGGTTTATCATAATGACTAATGAGCAGTTACCAGATCCTTTGGTACCGGTAAACCACTAACTTGCATCTGCCTCAGTTATAGTCAGAATGACGGTTTGTAAATATAGAGTTTGGTAAGACTTTTACCTTTTAGATTTAGTAAGTATAACTAGCCACTACAGGACCAGATGATCCAAGGTTATTTCACCAGGGACGACCGCCGACTTCAAAGGAGATTCTACTTTCCAGCAAATAAATATTCATAGTGAGTTTGTTGAGTTTTATTTTGACTCACTCAATAGCAGCTACCAGCGTTTGTAATGTAGGACATATGGATGAGAGCAAACCCTGAAATCTTCCATCCGTCGGTAAGTATAGAGAGTCATAGTCAAGGTCAGTCAACACCTCAGGCTACAATAATTAGATCCGCAACCGTAACCCTTTCCCACAACATAAAATAGCATAATAAAGAACTGCTACGCCAGGTAAGTATTTAGATAATAGTATTAAGTAAGTCAGCTGGCATAGCACTGCCCTCTAACATCAAATAGTATATCAAAGAACAGTATCACTTAGTTAAATGGTAATAACACCTACTCCCTATAATCCTATCCTAACAGCTAAACTAACCAACTAGTCTATGCGAAACTGCAAACTAGGAATCCGTATTCCACATTTAAATTAACCGCGGGTTCCCTCTCCAACTGATAAGAGAGGGCCTGTCCTAAACTAATGCCTACGTTGAGCAGGTTACTCAAGACCTATTTTCTATACCTGTGTGCTTCTGGTACCCATCTGAGGGGATTGGGATAGAAGAATACCAGTGTGTAATATATATATAAATAGATAAGCGGACTAGGTAGATGATGAGGTTGAAACACCGGTTGTGGCGCTCCAAACCCCTCAACACCCAGGGAGAACTTAGGTCCGACTCTTGAGTTATAATACAGACCCCCACCCATCTCCAAGAGGTGGTAAATTTACACTAAAACGCCTCCGAGATGGGCTAATCGGTACGTTAACACCGCAAGGTTTCATGACTATCCCTTCTCAGAGTCCAGCTATTACTTCAGCTGATGCTCAAATAGGTTCTCAAACACTAACACAACCTAGCTCCTACACTGACCCCACAAAATCCAATAAACCCCAATTTAACTATCACACAGCTATGTAATTATCCAAACGACGAGCATTCCATCACCATGTCTTGGCAATAAATACGCAAAGTCAGATAACCACACAAAACCCCTCCCCATTAACTATCACAAGAAACTAACAAATAAATAACCATACAGTATTCTCGCAAAATCCCGCTACCCCATCTTAATTATCAACAACTATGTAATTATCCGACAATGAATATTCCATCACCATATTTGGTGATAAATACACAAGGCCGGGCAATCACACAAACCCCCATTAACTAACACAAGAAACAATTAAACACCCAATAAAGAAACACGATAAATGAAAACACAAGAGAAAAACACGGTAAAGTAAGAGAAAATACAGTAAAAGTCACGATAAGAATGATACCTCAACCACACTAGGAGAACCGTCTTCGAGCCCGTAGCAAAATAAAGACTCTCTTTTTTCTATCGTCGCGTTCCTTTTATACCAAAATAGTAGCTTGTTTTTCCATACTGGCCACCCCGACCGTGATAGCCGTAAAGTCCCCCCTGTCCACCGCTGCCGCAAGGAACGTTTTGGCCGTTTGGACCGCTTAGGCCGAGAAATTGCTTTGAAAACCTCGTATCTTGACCCGTCAACATCCATTGAAGGTTACACGTGCCTTGTACATTGACCTCTCATGGTCGGTAGGTGTTGCTAGTGATTATATTCGAATACTTTAGTAATGAAATGCTTGTTTTTGATAAATTAATAATTTAATAGTCACGTTTGAGTATGAAATAATTTAATTTGATAAAAAATATAAGTTAAACTATGTTCACATAAGATGGAACATTACAGATTGACGTCTGTAAGGTTACAACCTAACTACGCAGCCTGAGTTTCCGGGTCCAATTCCCGCGTCGGGGCAGATATTTGTATCAAAGATACGAATGTTTGTTCTCGAGTCTTGGGTGTTTAATATGTACTTAAACTTCGATAACGATGACTGTACCATAGGGTTACTCCTTTTATTACTTTTGATTTGATGCCACGATTAGATTAGTCACAAAGAAACACTATAAATAGACATGTTAAACTGAAAAGAATAGTATATTGTCCAATAGGAACAAATAAAAATATAAACAGCTGAGCTAATAATAGCAAGTATAGAAATGCGAACAAAGAAAACAGAACAAGGAAATAAGTAAGGCATTCTAAGACTTATTATGCGAAGTCAAGTGAAGGGGTACCTATATTTCCAAAACATCCGCATTTAGACGAAAATGTTTAAATAATGTATGCAGCTAAGGAAATAAAATATTAAATAAGCTGTTATAGTTATTAATTATTACATTGACTACGCGAATTAGTATTGCTTGAAAATAAAGCATATCTTTAAATGATTGAATTTTTTAGTTATGAAAATTTTAGTTTTTATTATAGGGTGAGTGGGGGTAAGATGAAAAGCAGTGTAAGATGAAAAACACTTGGGTGCTACGAGTAGTTTTTCATCTTACACTGCTTTTCATCTTACCCCCCCACTCACTATAAATAATTTTAAAATTTATTTTCGTTTTTTTTTTAATAAAGGAGGTAATGAGTGTTGGGAAAGCGTAATATGATTGTCAGAATCGAAGCAGATGGAAACAAACCTACCCCTTTGCTGGGAAGGAAGCGTGATTGTATGATATGTATATGTATGTAGAAATAATGAACGATCAAGGTCTTTATTCTGGAAGCGTTTAGGTGATACGGCGTACGGCGTGAGCAGTTTGTGTAGTCAATTTAAGTGTAATGAAAACTGGTCGAGCCGAATAATTCGCAAAAGTGTGTAGAATCTGATGCCTACGTATTGTCTTGTGCGCTCGCCGGAATAGCCAATCACCGTCTCTATTTGTAAACGGTGTGTAGAAAGAGATGGTGAATGTAATTGCGAGCGCGTTAGTTATGTATAATACGTGAGTAATGTAATGATTTTAAAAGGAAGTTTTAATTAAACATTACCGCTATTGAACAGTACTGGTATTTACAATTTTACTCGTACTGTCCCACGGTAGAGCCGAATTACTTCCCGCGTCAAATCCTTACTAAGTAATAATTATAATTGCGAAAGTAGTTTTGTCTGTCTGTTGCCATTTCACGCTTTAACCGTTAAACAGGGGGCTAGATTCAGGAACAAGCCTTCACGGGTTTGGTAGCGGTAATTCAATCGTTTGGGTTGGGTTTGGTTTGAACACCTATTCAGGAACGCCAAAAATCACTGGTTTGCGAGAGGTTTGGGCTCAGTTTGGGATGAGCCTTACTTATTTGTTTATTTATTTATTTACAAAGCGAATTAACAGGAAAATAGGGCTCATCCCAAGCTCAACCCATTCCTATCCTCTCCCAAACTATTGAATTACCGCTCGCAAACCTTATTGGGCCGTTCCTGATTTTAGCCCCAGGTTAAAGATGAAATTTGGTATTGAGATAGTTTGAGTCCCTAAGTAGGAAAGATAGAGGATAGTTTTAGTTTTAAATGCTTTTGTTTTTTTGTAGAGACAACTAATGAAGGGGTAGTTATATGATTGTTATGTATGAATATGATGTTATTATTTGTAGTTAGGTCAGAAAAATGCAAACAAAAATTTTGTGCATGTAACTACTTAATAAAAAAAGGTACTGATTATTTTATTATGTTTTATACTTACTTAGCAGTCTTCCAAATGTAATCTTCAGGGATCGACTTGAGGTGCAGCATTTTGATAAAGATATTTGAATAAATTAAAAATTAAAAAAAAAAATACAAACTGGGCACTGGTTTAAAAAAATATAAAATTAATACTTTCTGATTTGTTAAGACTAAAGGAAATTTTAGTCAATTCGTGAAGCTAAAGAGATATACGAGCCATCTGTAATATCCGATTGTATTTAATCTATCACCCATTTAACGAAGTCTTGCGAAATCGCGCCTTGAAACGGGAATAATGCTTATAAGTTGCGCGCGCGCGTTTTATATATAAGGGGCTTGCGCGCACGGCGGCTGCTGATTGGTCGAGCGCGCGGGTGTGTCCACACGTAATCATTCGACTCGTTGCACACATCAATAACAAAATTAGATTCAAACGACTTGTTTTTTAACGTTTATCTCATATTTTATCAATTAATTGTGTTTATAAGCCGTAATGTGATGACTTTGTGACTATGCAGAGTTGGTTAGCTAGAAGTATGTAACGTAGTTTGTAACAGTGCGTTTAATTTCATCAGAAACTGAGTGTGCCCAAGGTGCTCTTGCGTCATTCCTACGCTATGGAGGCGACGGCCGCGTGCAATAGAATGTTTGGTCCTTCATACAAGATTTATACGTCAACGTCATCTCATCACGCACTGAGATATATGGCAAGTTACATAGCAAAACAAACTGTATTTTAAAGTTGGAAACACAGATTTATTTAAATAAAACGTCATCTAAGTATTTAATAACAAAGATGTGCAATCAAGCAAGTTGGCTCTAAATGTTGAAAAACATACTGATTTAGGAGACTAAGATTCTAGAACTGTGGGATCGTTTTTTATATGCATTGCTTATCAGCTGCATGCTGTACCTATTTGTAAATAATTATTAATTAAGTACTTAGTTACCTACCTTAACTAAGCCAATGTCAAATCAGCCGACAAATCTTCGTTTAGGTAAATTTTTGGCAAGCTGAAATTTACTTAAAATAGTTAAGAGTACTTAACTTAGGAAAACATACGTACATAGTACATACCTACGCACGCAATAAATTTCGGCTTGCAAACTGAAATGGAGATTTGACAACCTCCATTCTCGGTCTCTCAGACCAAGGGGCTCATGGTCCGAACTGATGAAAATTAAATATTTTTAATAAGTTTAACGTACCAATGCTTCACATCTCAAGACCCAGTAGATGACACCCCCGCACCCTCCCCCCTCCCCCTGCACCCCACCCCCCGCACCCTCACCCGCATTCACATTCACCACCATACTCCCAAGTTAAGCGTGCCTATAGAAGTTTTACTTCAAAAACCCCCGATTTTGAAACATTCATCATTGGTGCTCCGCTCCTATTGGTGTTAACGTCTTCCTCGATTTTGTGGGCTATCTAACACTGAAAGAATTTTTCAAATCGGAGCAGTAGTTCCTGAGATTAGCGCGTTCAAGCAAACAAACAAACTCTTCAGCTTTAGGTATAATATTAGTAGGTATATAGGTATATTCATCAATCTGTGAATGACAAAAAACCAGAAATCATGATGGACTGAATTGACGTCCGTTAACGTGTAACGGATGTCTAACGTACTCGCAATTACAATCGTTTTCACCACATTTTCTGTCACACGGTATAGGATGAGAGTAGAAAGAAATGGGGAATGTGATCGCGAATGTCAGCGTTAGACAATACGGCCTCTGGTTTGAAATTGGTTATCGCTGTAGCAACTTAGTGCAAACCACACTAAAGCATAACCTCAAAGAGAGAAACCTAACCTAACTAACCTCAAACCGCAGAGAAGCTCAAATTTGAGGATTAAATGCATAGAGTTAGTGCGATATAGTGAGATTCACATGTAAACGTAGTCAACCAGGGTGACATCGGAGACATGATCCAAAATTATATTTTCTGGATCCACTCATGATTACGATCAACTTTTAATATGGGATCAACTTCGAAAACGTAAACACAAATTCGACGTCTCCATACAAATTGCGAAATCAGTTGATTGCTTTTAGTATGGGAGGCTCAATTTTTTTCTACCGATTTCGATATTACTCCCATAATAAAAGTTGATCGTAATCATGAGTGGACCCAGAAAATATAATTTTGGATCATGTCTCCGATGTCACCCTGTATAAAATGATCCCTAGGATTATGATTTATGATTAATCGACTCTACATCCTGAAAAACACAAAACAATCCAGCGATACAGTATCGCTTGAACTTTGTGCGAAAACAACCACTTATTGCTAGCTACAGCTGTAAGTAAACGTGAGTAAGTACTTGTGGGTATTGATAACGAATAATGGACTCCCCCTAGAGACACAGATTAGATAGGTAGTTTCCACTTATTTATAAGCATTGTATAATAATTCAGCCTAACCTCTGTATATGTACTGTATCTACCTTACTATCTAACACAAAATTAGATACAGTCAGCGCTGCTATGAAATAAATCCTGACATATGGCACAACTAAGAAGTTTCTATATTGGCGATGTCAACCATAGGAAAATAAATGCTATATAGTTTTTAAAAATGTATATATTCTCAACTATCCAATGCTATTATTTAAACAAATTAACACTATAACTATAAATAAAATAAAACTAACTAAAACTAAATAAAATTAACAAAAGGTTCCCCCCGCGGCATGGACCCAAAGACACTGGCAGCATTACCTCGCTGTATAGCAATGCTGATACGTTGTGCGAGGAAGCTGCCAGCTCTTCGGTCCCCTGTAGTGTCACAAAGCCGTTTACAAATATCTTTGTAAAGACTTTTTGCGCTGGAGCCCCACGGACCAAAGGTCTCAACCCCGAATGGAACAAAGTTGTATTCAGAGCCAAGACCTTTGTATTTGTTTTTCTTAAGTTTTTCTGCCGCTTCTGCTGCTGCACCAGCTTGATTTGGTGTTCCGCGAACGTGGGACGGAGCTAGTGTGTCTACACAAGTAGCGTCCCACACCAGCACACGACCCAGTTTCCACGGAATCAATGACATTCCGTCTGGTCTCTTGCCATCATCTCTATATACATTACTGGTTGCGTGTGACAGAATAGTAAGTATAGCATTTTCATCACTTGAGCTCAGAAAGTAGGTTGCATTTAACTTGAAGTCCGTGTTGTAAATTCGATTTACATCTTAGGGACGTAAGTAAATTTAAAAATCGAATGGTGCTCCTTTGTATTCACGAACTGGTAAACAAGGAGATTGTTTTGCGTATACTTACCTCCAAACCTCCATGCTGGCATAATGCTACTGGCCAGTGCTGGCTGAATGTGCCAAAGCCAAAGAGCGCGAGGCCATTAAAAAAAAAAAACAAAAGACGGTTTGGCGCGATAAATTTTCTTCCGCTCTGTTACAAATTGCGCATACATTTTAAACATACCGGATTTTCTTTATTTCCTCGCAATTGTGATGAAAAGTAGAGTGTTCAACTGGAGTGTAAATGATCAATTACGACCCTTGTTTATCAATCTACTATTTCCCTATGGATAACCTCAGCAACTTTTTGAGTTAGATATAGCGGTTTTAAATATGGTCAACAAGAAACAATAACTATGGTAACCATTTCTTTGAAAGTGAATTTAATCCAATGCTAAGTTTTAATAGGTACTTCGCGAGCTCTATATTTTGAGATTAAAATCTCATTTTTCAAAAAAGATGACTAGACATGCGCTTTTTTATGACATGGAGGAAAACGAGCAAGCGGGTCATCTGATGGAAAATGATCACCACCGCCCATAAATATCAACAACTCAAAGAGTCACCAATCTGTTCTTTCTTTGTGCCCTTCAGTTGTTGGAAAACAAAAGAACGAAATAGTTTAGATCTCATCGTGGCACGGTAATGTTTATCCCACTTGGCTAGAGCCACGAGCCTATGAGCAATGGCGTAGGTAGAGTCACCAACAAAACGCGGTCAAGTGCTAGAAATAGAAGTCCCTACTAACAAAGCCAAAGCATTATTGACTTTTATGAAATATTAAGGGGTGTATCAACTTTTTCGTGTGGTTTACTCAGTCCCCATTTGTCCAAGTGACATCTTCATACTGTTTCATAGAAAAATGCTTAGGTTGTCCATGAGACAAAATTTGTGTAACCATAGGAACGGGTGGCAATAAAAGTTGATTCACCAGGCAAGAATTGGTGGAGCCCAAAAAGTTGGATCACGTTAAGTCGTAAGTTCCCAATTCACACTGGGCCCTCTCATTCTGAAAGGAGGCCTGTGCTCTGCAGTGGGGCGTGTATAGGCTGGGATGATGATGAAGCCGTAGTTAATTATACAAAACGTCTGTCTGGAGAACGTTCACTTGTGACACGAAAATCCATGTCCATATCCATACTTTTAATATTATAAATGCGATAGTGTGTCTGTCTGTCTTTCTTTCTGTCTGTCTGTTACCTCTTCACGCTAAACATCTAGATGAAATTTGGTGTGGAGATAGTGTGAGACCCTAGGAAGGACATAGGATACTTTTTATCTCGGAAAATTGCATAGTTCCCGCGGGATAGCGATAAACGAATTCTTCGCAAACGGAGTCGAGGGCAACAGCTAGTTACCCATGAAATTAATGGTTAACTTTTGAGTAACGTCACGACGTTTTTCATAAGATGTCCCACTTTTTGAATTCCACTCGAGGTATGATCATTCAAATTGTAGAGTTATAACTTATAACTACTAGAATACTATAAGAAATGTTATAGCCCAGACAACCAACAAATAAAGCAAGTAAATAGGTTTTATATTAGCAATTAATTAGTATTTAGGTACGGTCAAGTGCAAAAATAAGTATCGATTTAATCCTCCCATCGTTACATACCTATACCTTAATTTAACGACATATAAGAGCTATGGGACATATTTATGAGCGAGTTGTGTGCACCCACATTTTTACACTTGACTGTACCTACCTAAATGACAGAATTCGCAACATCTTCAATTAAGATTCGAATCTACATAAGAACGCCAAAAAATAAACGACCACGACCAAAGGAAGGACATTACGACGCAACTAAATAATATTTCTTACTACTTATTAACTAAACCTATTGACAATCTTCTCGGCAATTAGTCCCATTCATCAATCAGCTTATTGTTTTACAATTTGTCAATAACTATTCAGATTCTCTGGTCTGGCAAGGTTTGGTGGCATTTAAAAGCCGAAAGGCGTTCGATCTTTTAACGATGGAACAAGCTGGCAACTATATTTAAGTACTACTGGATTTTCTGGTTTCGATAAAATTATTGTCATTTCTGATCGTGGGCAGGTAGGTACCTACTAAAGTAGATTTAATTGCAACTATCAAAACAGATTGAAGTGAATAATACTGTATGTCCCAAAGTATTTTCTGCCCTACATTCGCCATCATCATCATCATCCCAGCCTACTTACGTCCTACTCCAGGGCGCAGGTCTCCACTCAGAATGAGAGAGTTTGGGCTGTAGCTAAGCTAGCTCCCACGCGGGCACGATACGGATTGCGAACTTCACACACATCATTGAATATCCTCGCATGTGTGTGCAAATTGTCTCATGATATCTTCCTCCACCGTAATTTCGCCCGTAAATTCCGAAAAAAATCAGAGGTGCGCCCGGGTCTGAATCTACGACTCTCTGCTTTAAAGGCCATAGGTGAAACCACCAGGCTACCGCGCTACCACGGCCTTTTTAGGCCCTACAATCTTCATTGTTCTTTACAGATTTAATAAGGTCATTCTCAGCTTAGGTAACTTTATGGGTCGTTTAAAAAAAATACATAGTTACTTAAGGGCTTAATAAAAACAAAATCCCGATCGCTGCCTTTGTGTAACTAAAGTAGTCATACAAAACATTTGGGTAACTTTCGTTACACAAAGGAATTAATCAAGTTTTATTTTTATTAAATCCCTTAATTGTGTATTTTATTTTGAAAATTACTCTTATGTCCCTGTATTTGAAAAACAACACCAATCATAAGAAGTGCTCTGGCTATAGTACGACCCGGAATGAAAGACGATTACTATACGACCTGATAATGCATATCCTCATGTTATTACCATAAGGGTGTGAAATATCAAGTCGTGCATTATTGACGTTTATTCCGAGTTGACAAATACGGGGTCCTGCACTAATAGCCTCTTAAATCACACCAAATCTTACTCGGGGGAGACGGGGGGGGGGTCTCAGCAAATATCACGTATTTTTTTTCTGGCAAAGAATACAGCCAAAATGCGAGAAAATTAGGTTAAATTTAAAAGTTTGGAAAATCTAATTGTCCACGTCTCTGAATCCTCTGAATAATCTCAAATACTAGTCTAATTAAATTAATTAAGTTAATTTAAAAAAAAATCTCACGTGAGATTTGAAGGGGAGAGGGTGTCGAGGCGAATCTCACGATATCTCGCCAGGGGGCAATCCTCAAAAACTCCTGACATAATTAATGGACGCCCCCTATGAGGACGCCCCCCATAAGGATGATTATCCCGCAACGAGTTCAATCAAAAGGATTTAACTCTTTCTTCGGACAGATAGGACAATCTAAGACAGTTTTTAGTCTTTTCTTCTGGTATTCCTTGCTCGTTTGGCATTTTAACCAGACATAAAGCCACCAATATACAGGCGAAACCAAATGATCGCTCGGAAAAACATCACCAGCACCATCACTGGAAAACACCAATTGGAGATAGGCTCTCTTCGAAGAGCATCAGTCGAATAGACTCTGGTATTGTGCATCCACAACCACACTTGACCCACTAATGTTTCTAATCAGAGTCTGGTCTAGGGGAAGGCATTTCAACATCCGCTTACCGGCACCGCAGTCGCCATTTGAGAACTTCTTACCCAGCGGTTATCGGTTTGTATTACGCAACTGATAAAGTATAAACTTACCTTAACCGAGTTCTCTGGTTACAGAGAAAAGTGTGACGAATGCTGCTCGTGGCGACAATAAAATGAGCAAGCCGGCACTCCATATTGAATCACTATAACGCACCACTAACAAAATTGCAACCGTTTATTTGCTAACTTGGCCAGCTTTAAAATTTCCAACTCGATGCCCTGCCGCTCGCCGGAGCGTATGAGCCGCACTGGCAATATTACAAAGTGAAAAATTCGAATAATTTACCGACAACAATTGTAATTACCTAAGTAATCACTGGGTACTTTAATGAGAACTTAGTAATGCTTTGCGTTACTATGCGGTAGGGCTGAACTTGAAAATTCTCCTAAGTATTGAGAAAATTTTGCGAACGAGTTGGCCTAATTAATTATTTGCCAATAATTTTACGATACGACGACGACTTCAAATTATAGAAGCATAAAAAAAATAAAAAAAGAAAGTATAAGGTCAGGAAAATCAAGACCATCTGTTTATGTTGGTGTCCTATTTTTGCTCGGTTGACTCGACTCGTTCTTTTCTTCCGCTCTCCTTATGGTTGCATTCTTACTTATTTCAATGGCGTGAGGGCTAGGCGGTGCCCTGCACCAGGACCCTTAGGGTCAGCTGATGGCCTTACGCTCAGACGGCCGTGTAGCTCGAGGGGCTCTTACGCTTAGAGGACTCTCAATCCCCTCTTACCAGCAAAGGCCCCAATCCTCAAACTTACCTCGAAAAAGAGAACTTTTCTCATCCGACCTTAGCTTAATAAACTTAATTCAATTTTTTTTGCTGCCCTAGTGATATCTATTTATTGAGTTTAAGTCGCTTTATTTTCTGTGTCCTGCATGCCTGCAGCGTACTATAAATATCAGACTTGTTAGTATTTAAGTATAAGTATTATTTTGTGCTTTTTGAGCCAAGTCAGAAAATAATCGTTGTCTACACCAAAACACTTTGGAATTTGGTGATGGGTTGTTGTTCCATTTCAGTATCAATAGAATGGTGATAAATTTGTTAGACACGAAGCATTTATAACTGCACAGCATCAAAACTCATATAAAAATGTATATTTATCTAGTAGTAGGTGTACTTATTCGTATCAATTAATTTATGTATTGTTAACGAAGGGACAAAGTTTACTAGGCGCTGATACCGGCTGCACGCGCTGGGAACAGCTGTAGTCCAATAACCACTGACATACTTCAACTGTGCTTCAACCAACACAATGTACGATATACTTAGGTATGTACCTAATTGATTCATTTACACAAGTGGAGCTTCTCTGGGGCAAGGTTTCACCCATGTAATAAAAAGGTAAAGTACATGAAATAAGTAAATACTTATTATAACTATTATTTAATTTAATCCAAAAAAGACCAGTCGTTCTTTGACTTGTTGAGTTTTTTGCTGGATTCTTCTCACCAGGGTTTTAGCGAACCGGTGGTAGATTCCTCGAAATTCAAACTGCTTGTTATTAGCCTAAATTGAATAAAGATATACCTATTAGCTTTGCCTTAGACATAAGTATTTATAACCAAAAATTTTGTATATTTTGTGTGCAAATAAATATTCTTTAAGATCATCCATCATAATAATTATGCCAATATTTATGTTATTGCAAAAACCAGCCTGCAACTGTTTCAGTTCAATGTAATTTTTAGCTTAGGTACCTAGTATATTGGAGTCTAAACTCATAAATACATAACTTGGTAACTCGTTTTTTCCGGGATGTTGTTCATTAGTACAGCACATCTGCCCAGGGATCTAGTGCTTTGCTGCTGCTATAATACTAAACAGTAAATAATGCCGAAAGCAGCAATAAGCTTGCGGGTTGCTAATTACTGCTCGGCAGTATGGGTAGTTTCACACATGTGACCTCAAAACCGGTGTTTGAAACTACCGAATTGATTGCAAAGCCATTCCTTTTAGATTTAAATACTTTACATCCTCCTATTTCCCTGGCTAGGCACAGAAGGCTAAAATATCTCGATAATGCGAGACGACGTACTTGTTTACATACTTGTTACCCAGATCAATTTCTATCGTCATATACTTAGGTACTTACTAAGTACGTAAGCATCGAACATAGAGCTCTCAGCTCTACCTTTTGTCTGCTACAGAAATTTATAGTTCAGATTTGGATTTCAATTTCATCGAAAATTGGACCTTTCTATTCATCATCATCTTCATTTCAGCCGTAGGACGTCCACTGCTGGACGGACATAGGACCTCCCTCATTGATGCCCAATCATTACGATTGGAAGCAATTTGCATCCACCCTGAACTGAACCTGCGGCCTTCACCAAATCGCCCTTTCTATTTATTAGTAGTTAAATAACTAATATTAGATTAAAAAAATTGTAAAACCCCTAACTACCAAAGTGGATACCATCTCTACGCGGACGATCTGCAGCTGTACGTCTCCTGCGCGCCGTCATAGTAACTTCCATTGCTGTAGATGCCATCAATGCAGATCTCGATCGTATTTCAGCTTGGTCGGAGAGGAATTGTTTAGTCCTCAACCCCGGCAAGTCGAAGTATTATAGTTTTTGGATCGAGGCATCAAATTCGGAATACTATTGATGCTCTGACTACCGGGGATGTTGCCGTTATGGGTAAACCAATAGAACGGGTGGTAGAAGCCAATAACCTTGGTCTACTTATGGACGGCAAGCTGAGCTTTGAGAACCATATCCTAAAAGTTGTGAGTAACTGCTTCTACCGCCTCAAGGTTCTGTACAATATACGCGATTACCTTAGTGTTGATTTGCGTGTTAACCTTTGTGAATCGCTTATATTGTCCAGATTAAACTATTGTGATAATGTTTATGACGGCTGCATTGTTGGTCGTTCCAAGAGGCTTTTACAGGGAGTGCAAAACGCATGCGCTCGTTTTTGTTTCCGTGTCCCTCCCCGGTCCCACATCACTCCGTACCTGAACGCCGCTAACTTGCTGAACATGCCTGCACGCAGGCGCATGCACCTCGCCACTTTGCTGTTCGGTGTGAGACGCTTCAGGACACCGTTGGTACCCCTTCAATTAAATTGTTTGGTCGAAGAGTGAGCGCAGGAGTGCTATGGTTCTTGTGCCTAAACACCGGACCGCGGCATTCCGCGGAAGTTTTAAGTTCGCGGCGTCCAAGTGCTGGAATGATATTCCTCACCCTATCCAAGGAGCGTCTAGTAGGTACACCTTCAAGCGCAAGCTGAAGGATCACTTATTAACGCTCCAAAAATTCTACCTATAAAACCAGCACTCACTCATTGCATTGATATGCCAAACTGTTGTTTTTACAGGGTTATGTTTTCGTAGTTTACTTTTTTTTTATTGTATTTGTTTATTTACATATTAGCTACGCAATAATAAATCTAAATTATTTATTAATTCATTATCATTTTATTAAGTAGTTTATATAGTATATTTGTGTATCGTTCTGTGAGTCACAGACGGTTCTGGCAGAAAATCAGCGCTGCAGGCGTCTAACGCCTCAGCATAATGCTGAGTCAGCGACCGTTTCACTTTTGCATGGACACACATGCAGATCTGTGTATTTATTACTTCGTTGTTTTGTGAACTTTGTTTATCTGTATGAATTTGTGTGTACTTTCTTGTATTTGTGTGTCTTGTAAAAGTGAATAAATGTCTTCTTTCTTTCTTTCTTTCTAACTCAATTAAGTCTAAGATCCCTTCCGCAGCATACAAAAGAGCTGATAACTTAGAAACGGCTCGACCAATTTTGATGAAACATGTCTAAGAACCATCGCCAATTCAATTGGTCAATTGGTGTGAATTGTCTCATGATATTTATTTATTTATTTTATCGCCAAGAAACCTGCTTTCAAATAAAAAAGTTGCCGTTTGTTCCACGAGTAACGTACAGTGGGCCAAAAATATTACGGTTGAAGTTCACATCATGATACAACGAGGTCGATTTTCCCTTGCAATAATATGATGATGACACTTGACTAATGACTTCACTCAGTTAGAAATGTCAATCTTAGCGATAATAAGAATAAGATTTCACAGGAACTTTTGTCAAAACTGGTCCACTTTCTTGGCCGAACCGTGCAGTGGCATTTAACTTTGGCAACTCTCCGAGCTATGTTACTTTGGTTCTACTGCGGATGTCTTTATTTATGAAAACTCCGAGCATAGTTCGTTCCATCGCTCTTTAAGTGACTTTGAGCTTTCTCATGAGGCCCTTTGTAAGCGACCACGTCTCAGATTCGTGTCATCACTGGCACACATTGATCAAAGACTTCTATATTGAGGAACGTCCAGGACGCTGCCCAACTGGTTTCGCTGAGAGACCTCTTTTCGAAGTTAGACCTACCTAATTGTATCTCTAATGTTAAAGACATAAAATTAAAGATGGCAACTACTGCGATAATGACCAGCACCCGAGTCTATCTTATACGAGTAAGCGCCGTGAGCTCTCTCATAAGACGGTCGTCAACAAAAGTTAGAATTTACAAGCCAAAATATTCCAACCCAAAGACAGGATAATAACCAATGCCATTAGGAAAGGGGGCGTGAAGTGGCGTGACCCTTGTTTTTCCAACTTTTATTGTTCTAGTTCAAAATAATAATGATGTAACACATTCCTTGCCACGTGACGTCGTGTTTATAAATATCGTGATAACCGGTCGTGGATTTGCACACACCTCTTTTCGATAACGCCTTTGTTGCTAATGGAATTTACTTTGTTATTAAATTTACATGTGCTGGAACGTAGGTTTTCCGTGAGTGTCGGTGAAATTTAGGCAAGTCTCTTTATCTTTTAGATACGTAATTCATAAAATAGTAGTAGTAAGTATAAATATCATTTGACGCGTCCTAACTAGCTTTTATCTCGACGCACGGTTTAAGTTGTCTTTTAAAATTCGCCTTCCTGCGTGGTAGTATTTTTCAAGACTTTTTTTTTATTTATTTCTCATAGATATTACATACACTGGCTTACTGTCTAAATCCACTCGCCAAACTGATATGACAGTTTGTTGGCGAGAACACGCTCATTACAATTTAGTTATATGTAAGTACCTATTTATTTATTTATTTTATAATAGGGAAACAAAAGAAAAACTTTTATTTTTCAAAAATAACCATTATACGAGCTTTTAGCAAATTAACGCATACTTTAAACATGAAACTACCGTGAGACTCACTCATAGTGAAAATAAACGGATCACTCACGTCTCAAAACGAGTTTAACTCGACATGTTTCGGGCTAATCCGTAGCCCTTCCTCTCGGAGTCGCACGTCACGGCGGCTGCCAAACGTGCACACAAACGAACGAAAAACGAAAACGTAACGAAAAGTATAATTATAAAATATCTAATTTTGTAATGTATAACGCTGTTTATATATAATATCAATTGCGTGTAATTTTCATAACACCTAAGATTTAAATCGTATAAATTCACTAAAAACTTTGATGCAAACAACTAATCAAGCAATCCATTCATTTTTCCCGCTCTGTTACAAAAAAAAAACCTAACATCGAAGGCTAAACCTTCTGAACCTAACCTATCCAAGTCGCTTCTGCCCCGAAAAGTCTTGCTCGCTCGCTTCGCTCGCTCGCCGCCACATAATTTAACATTTACACATTTTATTATATATCATGACTATTATACCTAATGTTTGTTATGTTAAAAGAAATTAGTCCATATAAATCTTATACAAATTGAAGTTATATAAAAATAAAGTTATATAATTTAAGCGTTCTACGTTAAAAAATTATACTTTTTGTTGTTATAGCTAACGTTCATTATATCCTGTGAACGTTATTAAGATGAAATTAGATATTTTGTAGTTATATCTTGTGGGACGCACCCGTTCGGGGTGTTAAGCGATGAAAAAAACGGGGCTAAACGTTTTCGGAAAAAGCTGTTGCGTTCTTATTTACCTTTCATTGAAGGAAAGTCTCGTAGATGTTTACATATTTCAGCATCGACTTAGTCGGCAAGAGGCTGTCACTGGCAATTTGTGCAAAGCTGAATTATAAAGACACAACTCTGTAGTCTATTTTTTTTAAACACTAGTCACACTATCTTAATATGACACAACTTTTTAAGATTGGCAATTTAAAAAGTTACTTTTCCGTGTTCGTGCAAAATCCATACAACTTTTCTTCACACTTGCGGAAGCGTGCTGGGATGACTAATTTTCTATAGATACCTAGATAGGTATGTTGACTCACGTCAAGAGGCACTTTCCGATCATGTGCATTGTAAATTATTAGTAGTATTATTTGGCAACTAATTGTCTCTAATTGAATGGAGATCAAAAATTTGGACCACGTCATATCGTATTATTTTTCTTTCTTTCTTTGGATGGGTATCAAAAAGACCGAATCTACAAAATTACCTGTTCTGCATAAGGGCGTCCTAGGCACACACGGCGGTGCCTAAGCTAACTGTCAAAATTTGCTAATTTTTGTTTTTAGTTTCGATCACCTTTTAACATAGGGTACATAGAAAAAATTACCCAAAAAAGTCCCCGATCGCGCGACGGGTTAATGCATTGTAAAACGTTGTATGATATACGTGTCGAAAGTAGGAAATTTCCAACTCATGCCGGCTAAAACCCACTCGCTTCGCTCGTGTTTTTAGATCTCCGCCATTCGTTGGAAATTGTTGTTGATATTCATAGGCGGTGGCTTCGATCATATTATTTCTCATTGTCATCAGATGACCCGCTAGCACGTCCTTTATTCATGTTTGACGTTAGGTTAGTCGTGATGTAGTATGTAGTTAGTATACTTACTATTACATTAAGCTCATTGTCTAGACTGACGCGCGCAGTTTGCGTTGGTTATTGTTGATATAGGTACGTGTGGAAAATTAAGCACGGCACTACTACAAGATGTTTAACCTAAACCTTTATCGGTTTTAAACTCCGTTAGACAAGAAGAGGTCAAATGGGAGATACGAGGCAATTATGTTTTGGGAACGATTGATAAAGTTAACATTTTAACCTTAGTTAGATATTAATGATAATTAATTGCTCGGTGATTGGCTGAGAAACAAAAATAAACAATAATTTTAGTCAATCACCTCTACATAGGTGATAATTACAGATACCTACGGGGACAGAATGGGGCGTTGCACCATTTTGAGACATGTTATGGTTTATTGTGAAATTGATTACATTGTTATGTATTTTATTATGAAATCGTGCATGTGACGTACGTAATATATATAATTCATTGATATAGAGAGCTATAATATCTTAACAATAATGTGTAAGTTTACAGATTAGTTGGTAAAGAATAATTTACCAATTGTTTAAACTGTTTAGGTATTTATAAAAGAGTAACGTGAAAACACAAACAAGGCACAGTCGCTCGTATTAAATTAGGCACCTACCTAGTACGTCGTATCTGTTACTATTCAATAGTTGTCGCCCTCCTATCCGATCTATTAGATGCAATGAATGAGTTATCTCAAGAGCTTAAAGAGTTATCGCTAGAATTATAACAAAGCTTATTAATTTGTACAAGTTTCTATAGGATCATTTTACGCAAGTGCAAGCTGACATTTCTACTATCTCACGTTTTATTTAGCCTTCATTTGATTCATTACGTCAACTATCTCCTTCGCCAACAAAGCTATCCCAAAGCTTTGTTCACTAGATACAGAACAGAGTTCTACTTGCGTAGTAAAATTCCGATGTATAAATAAAAATAACTTCCTGCAGAATACAAAGCCATGCCTTGACGATGGCGACCGGTCGCTCTAAACCGGCGGTGACAGGATTGGCCACCTCTCTTGACATTTAAACTAGATACACATACTTACTTATAATTGTAATCACGACCATATTACCCGAACGGGGTAGCCAGAAATTGAATGATGCGGTATTGTTGACAGGAACATGCGAGTCGATCACGTTTAGTCAAGTCAACATTTCGAAAGTGGGAACAATTTAAGTATGTTGAATTTGAAATACGAGTACGTAGAGTAGGTATATAGGTACATATTTAGACATTTACACCTCCAAGTGGTCGATCGATTCGAATAGTTTTGTAGCGATATATTTATTTTCAGATTAGAAAATTATACAGGGTTATTTTTAATTCACTGACATCCTCTTAACCCTGAATTCCTATCACTCAAACAAGTGTTTTTTGTTTTACGACTTTTTAAAATGAAGCACTTTTTTTCCCATACAAATACACAGAGTATCGTAAAAATAAGAGGAAATCTCAAATTTTCAAAACTTTATTACACTAAAAATATTAAGTTATGACAAAAGCCGTAAAACAAAAAACATTTGTTTAAGTGGTAGGAGCTTAGGGTTATAAGGATGCTAGTGAATTACAAATAACCCTGTATTCACAAGTCAATTCAAGGACTGTCTGTCCCGCGATCGGGCCTGGGCCAACTTTTTCAGCGAACTAGACCCCGCCTAAAGTGCTGCTAGTGCCACACAAAAATAGAAAATTGGCCTTTGCATCATGAAGAAGCGGTAGGTATATAACGTATGAGATTCCTACGTGAAGTCGATGATTCCTGGCTATCTGGGCAGTCACCGAAACCGACCGTACATACACACACTCGGACTTGCTTCGATTCCTAGACGACAGATATTCACAAGTTACTTATTTAAAAAATTCCGCTCTACCAAGCTCTACACATTCCAGTCTTACGTAACTCTAATTCATGTACCTACTATGAGTTCTATAGCAGTCACTAGGCTTTCTTAAGAAGGTAGGTATCAATTTATACTACTTTGTAGGTACTCATTATTTTGTGTATCGTCTTATTCTCTCTTTTGCTTCAATGTTAGCTGGAGGATTTGACTTGTAAGGGCCGATTTTTCAATCCCCAGATAAAACTGTCGGATAAATGTAAGCTCTGTACTTTATTTCCTATGACTTGAGAAAAGGAATACGATAGTTTTAACTGAGACGGATTGGTACTTTTATCTGGGAATTGAAAAATCAGCCCTAGGTTAGGGTTGCCATAAGTGTGGGGACTCAGACCGGGACATTTAAAGAAAAACTAGTAAAGGTAGAAAAAACCAGCCAAGAGCGTGTCGGACACGCCCAGGATAGGGTTCCGCAGCCATTACGACGTGTACTATCTGTATTCAACAAGTAATATTATTCTAAGGATTTTGTATTTACGGAAATACCCAAGTCAAGGTCAGGCTGCTATTTACTCTAATAATTCTCAAGCAAACTTAGCCGTTACAGTTTTCCTTGTTAATTTGAGACATTTCCGCCCGTCCTAATTTTTTTCAAAATTTTTATACCAACAGTTTAGCTTTTAGACAGGAGGGACGCTCGATTTTAACAAAAAAATTCACTTTAAAGTTGAATATTTCCCGAAGGAATCAAATCAATTTAAAAAATAATCGGGAAAAATCGTCTTCACAACCCCGTAATGATTTTAAATGACCTATCCAACAATACCCCACACTATAAAGTTAGACGAAAAAAAAAATCACCCCCACTTTACGTCTAAAATTTTTTTTTTACATTTTTTTTTTCACTTTCTCGGGGTCATTGCTATATATATCCATGCAAAATTACAGTTATCTAGCACTAATAGCCTCTGCGATAAACCGCGGACGGACGGACATGACGAAACTATAAGGGTTCCGTTTTGCCATTTTGGCTCCGAAACCCTAAGAATAAACTTTTATTACAACAATAGGTAACTTTAAAGGTTTAGTTCTTGCCTAAACACAAAACAACTTTTAACACAGCCATTCAATGCCAGCGACCCGCCAGCCGGGTTTTCTGTTCGTTGGCGCTTTTCGCTACATATGCGAAAATGCACGTTATCGGCTACGAGCGCAGCGTGTAGCATACGCTGCCGTTGAATGTGTAAAGTTAACACGTTCACTGCGGCACAAAAAGTGTGATTATTTCATAATGTGCGTTAAAAGGCCGATATGCCTGTAACCTAGACCTTTTAGCTGTGCGTTACAGGGCTCATAAGCCTAGTAAGTTCTGTTTATGTTAAAATGCCTTTATCTACGTGAAAACATCGATATTTATGTATTAACCTATCAATATATCTATTATAAGAGTTGTTTATTGTAGTGTTGGCTTCGCCGCGAGCTCTGATTATGTAGTTACAAGATATATGTAAAAATAAACAAAAGGTCTATTGACCGACTACCGCACTAGATTAGTGGTTTAATCAAGGAACGTGTAGTGATGCGAAATAAAATAATCAATATTATCGATATCAAATGAAAAGGATTATTTAGTCATGTATTTATTTAGAAAATTTACAAATGGGAATCGTAAAAACATTGGAGACAGTATTTTTTTTACATTTTTACGCAAGAGGATATAATATTTTTAACTTTTTTTATTGCTTCTCTGCTATTGAAAGCAGTTCGCAGCTTTCGGTAGCAACCGGAACACATTTTTCTTTTGCCACCCTTACGTGAAGTAATGAAAATTGAGCTTGCTGTTCCTGTACTTACTTGTGGTGTTTTTAATACTTAATCTGTTACCGGCTGACTACTTAGGCTACTGCTTGGTCCAGACTGTTATTCGATATTGTTTACAGAGTTATTTTGTTGTATGCGACAGTCTGTATTTTTGACATCACAATTGTCACTAGAGCTTTTTTCACCCATTTTTAGGGATAATTGTAGCATTTTTTACATCTTTTATTTATACGTGGCATTTTATAATTTTATCACGCGCTTTGAAGTCGCACTACACTCGTAAACACTAAAAAAACTATAGTGAAATGCACGTCTGTTCCTGCTAATTATGTCACAGCACTAGTCAGAAGTAAATAATACAATGTCCTAGATCAGTGCGAAAAGGGGCTGAGTGACCTTGTGATCTATGATAGGCTTTTAGACCCAGTTCCCGCAGCAAAACGAAATTTTTTCCACTCAGTGCGGTTATGGGTCTAAAGGCCTATAACAATTATTAAAAGCTTATTGAGACCTCCTTGAAGACCCAAACTCAAAACTATATTTGTCTTTTTCATACTCTTAAAAATTCTCGAGATATGACCTTCGCACCAGAGGAAATACAGCGCATATTGCTCCCGCACGGAGTGAGCGTACATGCATTGGGTTTTTAGGCCTATTAACGCAGCGAACGTGTTAAAACTAATAATTTTACAAAATATTGATAAAAAAATTATAGTTTTACGAAGCGCTTACGTCGTTCTATCCACGTACGATTAGTGTAGCTAGTTAGTCGCGTTTATTGTAGGTATATTACTGTTTACCAATTACAGCCCTCCATTAAATAGCTATGATTTTTAAACCGGGACAATTTCCTTATTGGCCGGGACGCCGGGACACTATGCTTCAAACCGGGACATGTCCCGGCGTACCGGGACGTATGGCAACCCTACCCTAGGTGAAACTAATCGTTGATGTTTTTAGGGTTCCGTACCCAAAGGGTAAAAACGGAAACCCTATTACTGAGGCTCCGCTGTCCGTCCGTCTGTCACCAGGCTGTATCTCGGGAACAGTGATAGCTAGAGAGTTGAAATTTTCACAGATGATGTATTGCGGTTGCAAACAACAAATACTAAAAAATGGAATAAAATAAATATTTAAGGGGGCTCCCATACAACAAACATGATTTTTTTTGCTCGATTTTGCTCGATATTGATAACGACAACAGGTAGACACTTGAAATATTCACAGAATATTTAATTATATTTTGACTTTAAAAATAATTCATTAAATTAAAATAAAAAATATTTAAGGGGGGCTCCCTTAGAACAAACGTGATTTTTATAGATAATTGTACGAAACCCTTCGTGCGCGAGACCGACTCGCACTTGGCCGGTTTTTTTGATTATGCCGCGTAATACAAATGACAACTCTTTGCATGATAAAGGAATTCCTTGGCCATGGTTTTGTTTGAGGTAATTGCAAAAGTTGAGTCGTACAATAATCCTGAACTTTAGAGGATGAGTAAGCAAATCTCAATAATCACAAAGCTTGCGTGAGAGTAATCACAAACACGCCAAATTACAGCTTTAATGTGCTTACTTAAGCGACGATTAACTAACTTTAAACTCAAGACATCGCAGTTGGGGTTTTCGAAGTTCGATAAAGTTTATTATAATAATTTAAAATATGGATAAACCAATAACGCTAAATAACAATGCTTTTGAACCTTTGTGCTGCTGAGAAACACTTAACTAGAAGAATTATGATACAGGATTTTATCTTTATATCCGGTAAACACCCATATAATGTCTCATTTGTTCGACTTTGAATGAATACGACGAACAATAAAGCTGTATACGTATTCTTCAGAGAGAGGAGCATGAATGTATAACAAAAACACTAGTAGGTATTTGTGACGTCAAAGGTGAGTAAACACAATTGTTTTTAATGAAGACGTCACTACTGACGTGGTGGACAGTGTTTTGTTCTGTTCTGCAAATAAATTTAAATTTAGAAATAAATGTTGAATATTGCATACAGCGTATTTTTGATTACGGCTTTTAAAAAAAAATTCGTTTTAGGATATTTATATTAAAATTTGTACCTCTTGTTTTTTTACTCAGAATTAACAATGTTCCCATTTTTTGATTATTCTATTCTTTTCGTCATAACTTATAATGTTATATGGCCCAGTCACATCACAAAACGGACATACAAAAATTGCACGAAAAATTGTAACACTTTTTCTTCATCAAAATGCTCATATGATTCTGAGTAAAATAACTCAAAATTAATGTTAAAAAACCGGCCAAGTGCGAGTCGGACTCGCGCACGAAGGGTTCCGTACAATTACCTATCTATAAAAATCACGTTTGTTGTATGGGAGCCCCCTTAAATATTTTTTTTATTTTAATGTAATGATTTATTTTTAAAGTCAATATATAATTAAATATTCTGTGAATATTTCAAGTGTCTACCTGTTGCCGTTATCAATATCGAGCAAAAACGAGCAAAATAACTATATACTAGCGCCACCACAAAATGTGTGCAAAATTAGAACTACTGAGGTGATTGGTTGTCAACCGGCATCGAATTGTTAGTTAATTAGCAAGCCATCTAGTTCGGCAAACACATTGTAGATGGCGCTGTAATAAACAAATCATGTTTGTTGTATGGGAGCTCCCTTAAATATTTATTTAATTCCATTTTTTAGTATTTGTTGTTATAGCGGCAACCAAAATACATCATCTGTGAAAATTTCAACTCTCTAGCTATCACGGTTCCCGAGATACAGCCTGGTGACAGACGGACGGACGGACGGACGGACGAACGGACGGACGGACGGACAGCGGAGCCTCAGTAATAGGGTTTCCGTTTTTACCCTTTGGGTACGGAACCCTAGTAAGTACAATTAGAAAAAAATGGTACGTTTTACGGTTGATATGATAATGAAGTGTCGTGTTAGGCAAATTAGATATCCAATTTCACAAAAGAAAACATTAGGTTACTCGTATTCATTATCGGCAGAATGATGCGTTCGAAGAAATAAGTTTTCCTCGTAATTTGGTGTTCCCGATTGCAAAAGCTTGTGGAACGCAATTGAAGGCGGAACTGAGATCGATGACAATTTGAGACGCAGTAAGTGACGCGCAAAAATAATATTTGTAAACAATAATACTAATGGAAATAACTGTTAGGTTACGGGTCACGCTTAATTGGATGTCTATCAAAGTATCCAATTAAAATGTGTCGGTACTGAGAATTCTAGAGATCAGAGATGGCTACCGGACTTTAGTCAATGCCACGACTTTATTATACAGGGTGTCCCGTAAGTAGTAGGTACGACAAACGGAAAATGGGAGATGGTGGGCAGGTCATCTACCAAATATCAAAAATGACTTCACTAAAAGTAGTGTTTTCGAGAAATTTCGATTTATCTGATTTTTTGAAAAATATACACCCGTACGAAGATTTTGAGTTGTGATATTCCGAATTAATTATAAAATAAATATTAAATATTAGGGGACAATCTTACACAAATCGACCTAGTCCCAAACTAAGCAAAGCTTGTACTATGGGTACTAGACGACGATAAACATACTTATATAGATAAATAAATACTTAAATACATAGAAAACATCCATAACTCGAAAACAAATATTCGTGCTCATCACACAAGTAGATGCCCTTACCGGGATTCGAACCCAGGACCTCTTGCTTCGTAGGCAGGGTCACTACCAACTAGGCTAAAGAGGTCGTTCAATTATTTTTTGCATTTATTTTTATTGGAAAATAATATTGAATAGTTGTGTTATCTGACGGAAAAAACCATTTTTAAAAAACTATTGCAGTTTTTTATTTATTTTTATTTCAATTTAAATTTTGCATTTTCTCCTAAACTTTGGTCAAGATTTGATCTACACAGTGAAAAAAGAAATACATGACAACTGTTTAGCTTACTAGCTTAAAAACTTGTCCATTTAATGGACATTCAAAAATGATAAATAGCTTATCAAAAAAATATTTACAGGAAAAAATCTCCATACAAAGTACCCTACAAATCTCGTTAAGCCAGTACTACCACTTTATCTAAGTTGAGGCTCAAGATGGATCAGAATTCACTCTGGTTTAATTCAGTAGCAACGCAAAACTAAATTTACCTTTAGTTCCATACTTAGTACCTACCGGCAGATAACATTTTCTTAGGCAACCCGGAGAGAAGTGTAGGTATGTTAGGTTTTTCTTCGCTTGCGTACAAATCCTAGCAATTATATGCAAACTTTACTTCCCTTATTGGAATTGACGTCACGTAAAACATTTAGGCAATCCGGTGGAAATCGAGCTGTTACGGCGCCACACCGCATGGTATCTCTATCTACACTAAATGGTCTAAATATAAGTAAACTTTGTTTGTTTGTACTTATGTATGATAGTTATGTAATGTAATATCTGAAACTCACAGCCGTCTTAGGGCATCATCATTTCAGCCGAAAGACGTCCACTGCTGAACATAGGCCTCCCCCAAGACTCGCCAAACAGATCGGTCCCGTGCCATCCGCATCCAACGCGATCCCGCAACCTTAACCAGGTCGTCGGTCCATCTTGTTGGAGGCCTCACTACACTGCGTCTTCCGGTCCGTGGACGCCACTCGAGAACCTTTTTGTCCATCGGTCATCAGTTCTACGAGCGATCTGATGCATCTTAGGGCATGTTGAAACAAAAAAAGTTAATATCATTGACAACAAAAACTCATTATTTTCGTGTAAGCGAATATATTTGCTTGACTTCTTACGTTGAGAGCCTCCTGTGGCTTGACGTACGTGATAGGATAAGCTGGGATAGTGAGGACGATGATGATGAATATTTTGACTTTCGAGTTCCCCGTGAAGTCGGGGATCCTGTGTACGGGCTCCATGCGCCCTTATGGGAAAGAAGGTACTGCTGAAACTACTAAACCAATAAAAGAACTTTCACTTTTTATAGTTTTTATCCCAGGAAAAATCAAATTTCGCGCGGGACGTGAAGTGTATTATTTAATCATTTTCTTCGTAATTGCGTGATCAGTTTAGAAAAAATGTTTAATTGTCTGTTTTCCATGTGTTTTCTATTTGTTTTTGAAGATCTTTAATTGTATTTAGCGTAATTTTCCAGGCAATTAATATTGTTATAAACAAATCGCACAATAATATGATAAGAAGAGAGGTGTGTGGCCGTGCCTCCCAGACCTTTGGTCGCGAGATAACAACTAAAGGTCCGGCTACACTGCCTCCGAACATTCCGGAGGAGATTTTAACTTTCGCACGCAAGTGCAGAATGAAAATCAACTGACCAAAATCGAGTAGGACTCGCGTACCGAGAGTTCCATGACCAGATAAACCCTTATTGGCTAAATTTGCTACAAACTCTCCATGTAAAGAGTAATTTTTATTGGAATAATTACCAAGTTGTTGGTATTAAAGATAAAATAATCAAAATCAAATGTAACTAAAAGGAAAGATAAAAAAATTCTATCCAAATCGCCGTTAGTAAATAGTATGAAGCGGTTATGGCCACGACTTCGCGCGACCGCCGGCAGCGGCAAGCGTTTTCTCCGTTCATTGCGCAGGCGGCCGAGACGCTCGCCGCACAGTGATTACCTGGCGGCACACGCAATGAACTGATAAAAGTTGATAAAACGCTCGCCGCTGCCGCCGGTTGCGCGAATTCGTGGCCGGGCTTGGCTTCATATATTATTTTACTTTAAGCATAAGTTTTGTTTTCCAAATCCACATCTAACTCAAAAAAAGGTATGTGACGAAACCGTTATTTTTTATGTTTATCTCAAAATAAGAATAGAGGTTAGACATTTTCCAAGATAACACCCGAACAGGAACGGGAACCAAATCATACTAAGTAGTCGTGTACATTTTAGGAAACTGAATTTCGTACCAGAGTATAGCACCTTTTCAGAATCAATTTCAAGATAATTTCTTTGGCAGATGTATAGAATATCAACATGACATGTCTAACAAAAAGGTTCCACCCTTGTACGCGATTCAGTATACAAGTATCGACTGTAGTTGTGTGTGATATCTGCTCAGTTTTTATTTCTGCGGCTACAACGCAAATCATGTCACATTTTTATTGCCATGTCGACACATTGCCGTTATAAAACCGATAGGCGTCCGAGCGTCCTTTCAAAAAAAAAACTAGGACGGACCATCGTCTATGGTCATCTCGATAGGACTATCCAGATATTTTTATTTTTATTTTGATTTTTAACTGACCCGTGATCGACCACTATCGCACCAGGTGAAAAGTGCAGATGAAGCCAAAGGTATATCTCACTGGTTCAGTAACAGCCTATTCACTCTTGAAGAGCCCTATAGGTTGTATCTATTAGGAAATACAGACGATGAGAAAGAATTATATTCCTTAGCAGTTCGCATTAGGATAGATGAAGTGAACCGCTTCGTGTGGGCTAGTGGAATACTCAAAATAAAAATCTAAACGTTTATTCTGCAAATAGACCGCAAAGGGTTCTTTTACATGACACTTTTTTAAAACTAAGTACCAGCGCTTTCGTAATGACCAACATTGCCACGAAGAATGCGCCGCAAGAAACCTAACCAGAAAGTACCAGCAAGTCATCTTCTCAAACTTATGATTATGATGAATACTTACAAAAAAAACATGTAAATTACAATATAAAACTAAAGAGAAATTATACAAAAAATACAGGGATGTATAGGGTCCCTTAGATAAGAAACTAAAACTTAACATCTTAACTACTATTACGTTCAGTGGAAGTGTAGAATGCTTCCACCGTCAAACAAAAATACTAACCACGTAAGGTTTAGACGCCCCCCTAAACCTGGATGTCCGTTGGTAAAATGGACAATAAAGGTTGTTACACACCTAAATACTTTCTATAGGTAAAAGATTAATCGGTTCAGTGTACTAAACTTATTATTACCTAGTGTACAATTATTGCACAACACTAATCAGTAAGCTGTAAAATAATTATCTTGTAAACGCGAGATGGTCCTTGTCGCATCGAGTTCGCGGGTTCAGAACACTCCAAATGTCATGGGTTAGATCCGGCTCGTATCTTTGCGTATCTCTTCAAAATAATCTACTGAAGAGCAGCAAGTTATTATTGTGCAATGTTTTATTCTGTTACTTTGCGAAATCAGTGCTTTTTGTCTCGTCGTTAGCGCAGCACGACACGAGTATCATCATCCTAAACTTTACGTCCCACTGCAGGGCATAGGCATCCTCTTAGAAAGAGAGGGCTTATCTTAGGATAGGATGATATAAGCGTACCTACATACCTAATTCTATCCTATTCTATTACATTATTTTCTAAACATATTCATAGTTTGTATTTCTAGATAGATACAACCTAGGGCTCTTCAAGGCTAGAGTAAATAGGCTGTTACTGAACCACTTAAACCAGTGAGATAGGTACACCTTTGATCACATCTGTACTTTTCATCAGGTGAGATAGTGGCCAAACATGCGTCAGTTTCATGTAAAAAGAAATACTCGTGATAATACATACATACTTTAATTGTATAAAACTAGGCACAGCTCAAATTACATTTTCGACTAGGTGACAAAAGATTGACAAAGAACATTTACTACAGCTTTACTAATATTTTACTTATATTAAATTAAAAACAGTTTTTCACCATTCGGTCCCAAGCAATACTTAATGTACGAGCAAGTTCGCGAATTTGCGGCCCGGCGAACTCTTCAATCAACAATCGAACTTTTTCGCAAGCTCGCGAATTTGGCCGAACAAGACACGAGCGATTATGCTGAGCAACATTACAGTTGACAGCAAAGATATCGATACGGCCAAAGTTACAGAAATATGTATGTATACGCCTCTCTATTTTTTGAAATTATTGACAAGTGATTTCAAACAATGTCATTAATGTTTTAAGGAATAACTATAAGGAAATGATTGAAATAAATAAATAAACTGGCAACCATAGTTGCACGAAGCATCCGAGTGGTTACACATATTTTTGTATCTTTGGCCTGGCCGCTCTACTATCTGGCACTTTACGCATAAAGCACGCCAGATGCGTATGCTTATGCGTTTTATCTAGGGCCGCTGACATTGTGATGAAACACTCCAGGATGTTGTCTATGAAAAATCCGTCAATAGACACTAACGGCCTAGCCACGACTAAGTATAAGCCATCGACACGCCCGATTGCGAGCGTTAAAGACATTGCGTTGTATAATCAATCAATCATTAATTAAGAATCGCTGTGCAATATGCTTTGCCTCACTTTCTGAGTATTATGAGACATGAAAATGCAAATTTATTCGTTTTAGTTCAAAAAAAGATTTCATTCTATTAATTTCGGGAACAAATTGCTGAATCAAAACAGGAGGGATACACTTTTGAAAGGGTTCAAAAAATAGAAAAATCAAGATACGTAGGTTGAGTTTCAAGGGATCTTTTGCTTGTCGAGGTCAAAAATAACTAAAAATACTTATATCTTACCTTTTTGTAGCTCTCGTGAGAAAAAACACCATTTTGGGGGTTCCAGGGAATCTTTAATCTGCAAAGAAATATTCAGATTAATTTGTATTTTCCTTGTTTTATCAGTAAATACTCTTTGGTCGTATTGACAAGATCTTTACGAATAGAATGTGATAAAAGAAATAATTAAAAATGTTTCATGTTAAGGATATTTTCATCTTACGGATGACTTGTAGTAAATATTGCTTTAGCCTCATATCACAGGACATTAAATACCTACAAGCTTTTAATTATTTACCATCTGTTATTTAATCTAAGGTAGAGATCAATTGACATTATTTTTTGTGTTTTACTTAATAAAATTACATTTATTCATAGAATACAAATATTAAGAAACAATAACAATAATTAGATCTTAACTATAAACTAAATATCTATATTAAAAACTAATAGACTAACCCCCTGTTTCACCATCCATTGATCAAATTTATTTGACGGATAAATGTGTTGCCGTCTCTGTTTGTTTTGTTCGAATAGACGAAGACGGCATCACATTTATCCGTCGGTTAAAATTAATCAATGGTTGGTGAAACAGCCCCTAAGTCTAAAAAAGGCCCCCGTGGAATCGTACCCAAAAGGCTGGCAGCATTCTCTCGTTGAATGGCGATGGCGATTCGTTGAGAGAGATTAGCTGCCTACTTTTTACTTCATTAGACCTCGGTCCAAAGAAATGGCCTGATTTACAGTAAAATTTCATAAAGTTTACCACTGACAGATGGTTTGCCTTCATTTCATATTCAACTTTAACAACCTACAAATAAAGCCAATTTTAGAATACTGTTACCCACGTTTGCAGATTTTGTAATAGCTACTTTATTTGTATGATGCTAAAGTTGGAAATGAAATGAAGGCAAGCCATCTGTCAGTGGGAAACTAAAAGTAAACGTATTGTTGTACCTACTCTTTCCTTTCGTAACCTGAAATAGAGTCAGTAAGGTAAACGTCCGTGTGCTCGACACTAACCCAATACATGGCACCTTCAATCTTATCTTGAACGACCGCTTTAGCCTAGTTGGTAGTGACCCTGCCTATGAAGCAAGAGGTCCTGGGTTCGAATCCCGGTAAGGGCATTTATTTGTGTGATGAGCACGAATATTTGTTCCTGAGTTATGGATGTTTTCTATGTATTTAAGTATTTATTTAGCTATATAAGTATGTTTATCGTCGTCTAGTACCCATAGTACAAGCTTTGCTTAGTTTGGGACTAGGTCGATTTGTGTAAGATTGTCCCCTAATATTTATTTATGTCATAGTAAGAGAGGTGACAGATGGGTGTCATCTCCTGGGCGTTGAGGTGTCGAGCATTGGTACGTTTATCTTACTAGATTGTTGATTATTATTATTATATAATTGGCTGTTTTGGCATGAAAATAATACAGGATGCCCAGTAAATAAGGGACAAGCTTCTATGCACTGACAGGGCCTAAGCTGATCCCTAAAATGGACTTATACCTAAAGGTTTGGTAAAAGTTCCGTGATTTTCGAGATAGTCTAGTCGAGTTAATAAAAAAAAAAAGAATAATTATCACTCATACCACGGATTTCTGACTAAATCTAAAATCCATTTTAGGGATCAGCCAAGGTGACCTGTCGGTGGATTGAAGCTTGTCCATTATTTAATGCGCACCCTGATTTTTTGTGAACGTAGAGTTGCAACTAGTTGCAAGGCTTTAGACTAATTCCCAGTTTAAACTTGCAAGAAAAATCGTGCAAGTTGCATTAGATTGCTAGGCCTTAAAGCGACCGAGTTTGAAGTGGTCAATCGAGCGCCGCAATGTAATGCAACTTGCACGATTTTTCTTGCAGGTCTAAACTGGGCTTTAGATTTTAGACAAGATTATAATGAAGTATTTTTTGTATTTTTATTTTTCAACTTAATTATCTGTTGTTTGTAAATAAAAACTATTAATTCTTAGTTTGAAATAAAGTTTTTCAACTGTATTTTCCATATATTTCATACTAAATATGAACTGAAAAATTGATGCACAGAAAAAGACCAGCTCCGGGAATCGAATCTAATCTGGAATCCAGGAATCAAACCCGAATTCGAATCGGGAATCGAACCGGGAATCGGGGATCGCGTATTTTAGATATGGAAAGGCACCATTCTTTAAGTAAAATATTTATTTTACTTTGGTGCCTTTATTCATTTGAATAAAAAAATAAATATCACGGGACAATTTACACCAATTGACCTAGTCCCAAAGTATGCAGTTTGTGCTATGGATTAAGTAGTATCCATAACACAAACTATAGTGCCTAGTTGCCTAGTGGCAACGGATAAACGTACTTAAGCAGATCGTTGTTTACTTAAATACATATAAAACGTCCAAGACTCGAGAACAAACATTCGTATTTTCATACAATTATCTGCCCCGACCGGGAATCAAACCAGAGACCTCAAGCTTTGTAGTCAGGTTCTCTAACGATCAGGCTATCCGGTCGACAAATTAGTATCATACCCGTCAAAGTGTGCAATAAACCGAGCACTTGCAAAAACACAAACATTTCGATAACATGGCTTACGTAATTTAATGATAATACATAATCGGCGGTCACACCTCCCCGCGAAAACAAGATATTTATAACATGTAAGTACCTAAGTACGAAGATAACGTTTGTTTTCAAAGAAATCGAAGCAGATAGATACCTACCTATTGTGCTGAGGTTCGATAGTGCTGAGGGCTCGGCAACCGTTTGATTATATCTTAAAAATTGAAGCGGATAGATATTTTGCTGAGGTTAGATAGTGCTGAGGTTTCGGCAACTGGTTTGACTGTATCTTTAAATAAAAGCTGATAGATATTGTGCTGAGGTTCGATAGTGCTGAGGGCTCGTCAACCGTTTGATTATAAATATCTTTAAATTGAAGCGGATAGATATTTTGCTGAGGTTAGATAGTGCTGAGGGTTCGGCAACTGTTTGATTATAATATCTTTAAATTGAAGCGGATAGATATTGTGCTGAGGTTAGATAGTGCTGAGGGCTCGGCAACCGTTTGATTATACTTATATTTAAATTGAAGCGGATAGATATTGCGTTGAGGTTCGATAGTGCTGAGGGCTCAGCAACCGTTTGATTATGTTTTTAAATTGAAGCGGATATTATGCTGGGTTTCCATACCGCAATTTATTAATCGCAGCGGATTCGCTGCCAGCCCGCGGCGAGTAGGTACACGTACGGGTAAAAATAGTTAAGATATGAAATAAAATTCATCCCCAGTTTACATGTAGGTGTACCCTAAAAATTTTTTTTTATAAAATAGAGCCCTGTGACAGACAGACGGACGGACGAACAGACAGTGGAGTCTTAGTAGGTAATAGGGTCCCGTCGGCACCCCTTTGGACACGGAATCCTAAAAACTAGCCTAGTCGTTTTCAGTCATTTTCTCAGGCTCAGCTTTTTAAACCCGAGAATAACAATTCTTATTTCCGAGATTGTCAATCAATTCAGTAGGTAGCCTTGATCAATAAAACGATCTCATCACATGCAATTCATACGTGTTAAATGACATTCTGCATATATGAATACATTAGGCAACACAATGTTTCCTTATCCATCTTTATCGCTCAATCAAACACCTGATATTGTCGGCTTTTGTCTTGTTGATCTAGAAGGTCATAAAGATAATGATAAATAAGAAGCTGTCGAATTATGAGACTTGGGGGGGGGGGGGGGGGGGCTTAGAATTGATTGATTTTGAGACTTACAGCAATAAACAATCGCATCTAAACGGCCTATCTGGAATAAGTACGGCGAGACCAAAGGTTTATGTGATGTTGATGTGACTGCATAAGTATTTTTTAACTACTTACTTATATTTTAGACTTTATTGTGTTTAAGTATGTTTTTTTAATGATTGATTTGAAATGATTCTATACCAATTTTGCTGTCAGTACAAAATTGAAGGTCAAAATTCGGTACCTAACTACATTTTTTTTAAATTGATTTTACGACATCGTTGAACTCTACATAATTATAAGCTTGACTTAGCTATTCCGTGACCATACGTGCAATACAGCTATATCTGTGCGATACCTACATGATTTAGTCTTCATAATATACTTACATAGATACTTGTACATAATTATTTCATTCATTCTTTAGCTGTATGTCGTATTCTGTGGTCGCTCAATAAAAGTTCATGGATACGAAACTAACCATAAATCAATGTGCCATAATTTTGATGTATTTGTAGCTACTCCTAGCGCCATCTACTCATTAATGATGTTTGCCGAGGCACGAGTGGATGGTTTTGCGGCCATCATGCGTAAGCGGTGTGCCTCTCTGTTGAGCCGCTGGCGCGACAGCTCCAACAGTATTCTCGCTGCGTTAGGTGACAGGTGGGACTCGCCACTGTTAGAGAGGTGGATTAAACTTCACCAAGATGTTAATTAGTGGACGATAAATGTATTATATTGTTTCTAGTTTTATAAGTACTAATCTATTTTTATTTTATTTTTATTTTATTTTTTAATACTAATAACCTATGGAGAATATCTGAAATAAATGAAATTATTATTATTATTATTATTAAATAAGGAACTAACTACTGCATCCTACATCGCGCTATCAAAGTTTCTAAACTCAGCTACATAAATACAACATCGGTCCCCAGGCATAACATCCGCCTGGAGAGATCTCTCTATTGCAACTAACCCCAAATATTGATAAAATCTAGAGTGAGTTGATCCCAATGGCGATATAACTTCAGGGTAAAGGTAGTAGGAGGTTTCACTCCGCAGTTTAGGTATGTTCGGCCGGCGCGCCTCCCGGGCAGGCGTATGGCAGTAACCACTGGTTTTTATATTTTTTTTGCATAGAAAAGTCAATTATAAGAAGCTCATTTCAATATTTTTTCATTTATTAACGGAATATGAACGCTCTTATCACACGATAAGTTTCAATTTCGCGTGCAAGCAGTTAACGGTCGTATGAGTAGGCAAATTTTTATACCTAAAGCTGACTTTTGTTCGAGAGTGATCTGTGGCCAAGGTACCCCGACTTTATGACAGTCAGTGAGTAGGCATTGGCCAGCTGTTGTAACTGGCCGCGAGACCGCGTCACTGGAATGTTTTGAGCTGTCACCAGCCGATACGCTATCGCGGGTCGCGACTCTGCGCCCGGACACTCCCCTGCTGAGTTTCATCATATTATGTTATGTGTAAACACGCTATGTAATAGCGAGTTTTCCTATATCTTAGGGCCAGTTAAGACCAAGAAAAATCGTGCAAGTTGCATTGCGGCGCTCGCTCAGACGACTTCAAGCTCGTTCGTTATACGGCCTCGCGATGTAATGCAACATGCACTTTTAGGAGTAAACTGGGCTTTAATCAGGAGAATATCAATGAGAGTTGCGGAATAACAGACACTTCATCAACTTCCACAGCTGAACATAGCTCTTCCCCATGTATAACGATGGGCTCTATAGAGCGCTCAAGATCACTCAGAGGGCGATGGAGAGGGCTATGCTCGGAGTTTCTCTGCGGGATTACTTCAGAAATGATGAAACCCGCGCAAGAACTGAAGTCACCGACGTATGTAGCTTGAAGAATCGCCAGACTCAAGGAGGCCGGAGCACATCGCTCGTAGAACTGATGGCCGAAGAAGCCAAAAGGTTCTCGAATGGCGTCCACGGACCGGAAGACGAAGTGAAGGTAGGGATCCAACAAGATGGAGCGACGACCTGGTTAAGGTTGTGGGAATGCGTAGGATGCGGATGGCGCAGGACCGGTCTGTTTAATCACTACACAAAGCAAAGCCTCATTTCATTTATTATTAGTTATGTCGGTGTGACATAGGTACTTAAATTAGTACTGCAAGAAAATTCTACGGCGGCTATTCAAATGTTTCAATTGTAATTGAATAACATCGTAGATCTGTTCGAAAAAATTATATCCAGTTTAGTTTCACGCCGGATTCATCTCAACAGAGTTTGTCCGAACTGGTGTATTAGATTCTTCACATCCACAAGAGCTTGTTATATTTTGATTTTGATTGTACATTAAAAAAGTGAGAATTTCACACGATTCCGATTATGTTTTGTGATGATTCATGATAATTATTACGATTTTGATATATTAGTTTATAGCTCTAAATTTTATGGTTTTAACGGATTTACTAGTTACGCTAGATAAAGTTATGCTTGATAACGTTATGCGAATTCAGATAATGCGTATTTAACTGTTATGCCATTTTAGCGTCATGCTAATTGCCAATTAAGGGAGGCTCGTTAAAAAGTACTAAGTATTGTGGTTTATGTCTGCGACAAAACCCAGAATGCCATTCCAGCAGACATGTAAGGTTATCATCTCATAAGGAATATTATTCAATGCATATATGAATACAGAGAAACAAACATATTTACATTATCCAACCACTTCAAATACGTCAGCGGAATTGTAGAATTAGAAAATATGTCATGCGTCAAAGCGTATGAAGATTGTTCGTATCTTTTGTTCTATAAATACAAAGCACAAAGCATTGCGTTAGGTTAAGCCACAGGCCCGCAGTCATTTGTGTGACGTGCGACATTTTTCGAGTTAGTTCAGCTACTCCTCAAAAGATGGCACCACAGAGCACACAAAATATCTACTCAAAATCAATTTTCTCGAAGATAAGAACGAGCCTAGATTTTTTAGTAAGTATAAAATAGTATGAAAGCTCGGACCATAGAAAGAATAAAACAGTTGTGTTACCGGCTGCATGATAACAAGATTTTAAACATTGAAGAAGTTTCCTGGTGAGCCAGACGGGATTTACTGATCTCGTGGCTATATGCACCGAGTATGCTACCAACCTGCAGTTACCCCTTACCAATCCAACCGAAAAAATTGATCGCTTGCATATAAGGTACGCGAATAGTGGGTAAAAACGGGAACCCTATTACTGAGGCTCCGCTGTCCGTCCGTCTGTCTGTCTGTCTGTTCGTCTGTCACCAGGCTGTATCTCGGGAACCGTGATAGCTAGAGAGTTAAAATTTTCACAGATGATGTATTTTGGTTGCCGCTATAACAACAAATACTAAAAATGGAATAAAATAAATATTTAAGGGGGCTCCCATACAACAAACGTGATTTTTTTGCTTGTTTTTGCTCGATATTGATAACGGCAACAGGTAGACGCTTGAAATGTTCATAGAATATTTAATTATATATTGACTTTAAAAATAAATCATTAAATCAAAATAAAAAAAAATATTTAAGGGGGCTCCCATACAACAAACGTAATTTTTATAGATAATTGTACGGAACCCTTCGTGCGCGAGTCCAACTCGCACTTGGCCGGTTTTTTTAATAATCTTAGTTGTCGTTGAGCAAAGATTTTTGTAATAAAGAAAAAATGAAAAAATGTAAGTAACTTTAACCAAATTCTGTGGAACCTTGAACAGTAGGTATAGCCACAGACCTTCACTTGTATGTGACAAACGGATTAAAAAGAATTCCGATTAGATTGATTCTATGGATACAGAGCAATAGAAACCCTTCGTAAGTCTAGACGAGCCAGGCTAGACGATAGATGAACTCTAACTCAAATTGCGAACTGTCTTAGATTAAACTGTTGCGAGATTGTTTCACGACCTCATTCAACGCCCGATTTGTGTCACTAAATTAAACAATTATCTCACTATCGCCATTTAATTAGCCGTCTTACATTTGAAACACTGCCAACTTACCTATAGTTCAATCACCTTGTGGATCACGCCTCACTTCACATTCGACACACTTTTACAATGTAAAACGATTACGGACGTGTGGAGTGGCAGTCGGGCAGAAACCAACTGATATAAACAAGCTATCATAAGGTGTGATTGACAATGAGATCGAGCCAAATCGAAGCCATTTGGACAAGCGCAGGGCTCTTGAGATTATGTTTACCAATAATGCAGTTTTGAAGTACCCTCTTAGAGAATTGCCGCGGCAATGTCAAGTGTCGTATCTACCCGTTTAATACAAATTAAATTAAATTAAAACAGATTAAATATCATTAAAGTTAAAATAAAACAAAAAATAATAAGCAAGAAATAAAAAACGAGAATTTAAAAAAACCCGTCCCGACCCGCGCCCGGCCTAAAGGTCCCCATGACGCCGGCAGCGTTGCCCCGCTTAATTGTCAAGGAAATCCTTTGCACCAGGTACGAACCTGAACGGGGATCACACCCCCTCTGCAGGCTGTGCTTTTAATTGTTAGAAATTTAAATTCTCAAGAGTGTCAAGGTGCAGCGCCATATTAGGGCATGCCGGTACCTAGCTAGGGTACCCCCCTATGGACATAATACTTATTAGCTCCGAGTCAACAAACTTAAAATCCGAGGCGTCCAACACGCCGATGTAAACTTGAGTAAAAAATATTGGCTGTAGACCTTAACTTAAATGTGTATGACCCCACCAAAGAACATGGGATCTGCTGGAATGTGTTAAAGCAAATATCACTAAAAACAGGAACTAAGTACGAACGGATAGCCTAGTGGTTATATAGAACCTGACTACGAAGCTTGAGGTAACCGCATTTGATTCCCGGTCGGGGCAGATATTTGCATGAAAAATACAAACGTTCGTGCTCAAGTCTTGGATGTTTAATATGTATTTAAGAGGTATGTATTTATCTATGTAAGTCCGTTTTTCCGTTGGTTAATATCCATAGTACAAACTTTGCTTGAGACTAGGTCCTATGGTGTCAATTGATCCATGATTTTACGAAAAATATATAAACAAACAAGCAAAGTATAATTCTTTATTATAGGAGTGCAAAATACAAGAGTACACCTGTAGATCGGACAATGAGGTAGCTTGATTTAACAATAGACAATAATATCTATAAAATTAATGATTATAAGGTAAACTTATCAATACTCGACACCTCAGCGCCCAGTAGATGACACCCATCTGTCACCTCTCTTACTATGACATAAGATCGAAGCCATGTATTGAGTGTCGAGCACAGGGACGTTTACCTTATACTTATCATGGATAGGGATGTTTGGAAATAATTCTGATCCTCATTGGCGATCCCTGTCTCAAATAGCAACTATTGCGTTTAATAATTAAAACGTTGGCTGCGGCGCTGATTTTTACGTACATCCAGACCGTGCGTTACTTACGCGATACACAGCCCCGCCCGCGCAGGCGGTAAGACGCGTAACGTGCGGAAAAGACATGGTTTCGCAGCCAACGTGTTAAGTTGTATTTTTGATAGATAACTTTTAAGTTTGTTGAGTTTCTTGCCAGACTCTTCTCAATATAGGGCCTTTCCGAACCTTTGGTAGATTCTCCGATAGTCATATAAGGATTGTGCTTGTCTCAGGCTAAATTAAATAAAGTTTTATGGACTTTCGCTTTGAATTAAATTAAGATTTTTGATATATTTTATAGTAGCTGGTGCCCGCGACTTCGTCCGCGTTAATCATTGATGCTCCGCTCCTATTGATCGTAGCGTTATGTTATGTGGCCTTCCTCGATAAATGAACTATTCAACACAAAAATATTTTTTCAATTCGAACCAGTAGTTCCTGAGATTAGCGCGTTCAACCAAACAAACTCTACAGCTTTAATTTAATTATTAATATTATTATAGTATAGATTGCTGACTGACTAATTGACTATACATATAAAGCCCGACCAGGAAAATAAAAACCCTCGCCATATTGCGGAAAACTAATGGAACTATATTCTTCAACTGGCAACAGTAACTTTGAAGACATCATTAATGTCATCTGCCAATTGCTATTTAAGTGAGGTGTCGATTGTTCGTGGTGCATTTCTTGGATATTGTGGGCTATTTATGCCTTAAAATGCCGAAAACTATTAAAAGCCATCTACGAAAAGTTATATTCAATATGACGAAGTATTTGTTGGAGAGAAAGTCTGAAGGATTGGAGTATATTCCTCTAAAAACTACGATTTTTAATTTCGTGGAATTCTGACAAATGCCAGATTTTGATGTTTCAGAGGCAACAAACCTTTTTTCATTATAAATCTATTTATTATTTTAGAAACATAATAAAATAGGCTCATTACTAATTATAACTATAGTGAAGGAGAGCTTTTACGTTAAGAAGTTATCAGTTTTCATTATTAGTCTATATTTATTTAGACGACCAGATGGCCTAGTGGTTAGAGAACCTGACTACGAAGCTTGAGGTCCCGGGTTCGATTCCCGCGTCGGGGCAGATATTTGTATGAAAAATACGAATGTTTGTTCTCGGGTCTTGGGTGTTTAATATGTATTTAAGTATGTATCTATCTATATAAGTATGTTTATCCGTTGCCTACTACCCATAACACAAGCTTTCCTTAGCTTACTTTGGGGCTAGGTCAATTGGTGTGAATTGTCCCGTGATATTTATTTATTTATTTTATTTATTTATTTCATGTATAGGTTTTTAAGAGATTCGTGTATTCATGGTACGTGTGAGACAGTTCATAAATGATATTAGTTCTCTTTAAAAAACATAACACATAGGAAAAATCAAAAACTTTTCAAGGAAATAATAATATCAATCAACGAAAACGACAAAAATAATACGGAAACAGGACAGCGAGCACATTCGAACCTTCAAGACAGAAGCCGAATGACTTTAATATTGTTTTGACAGGAGAATGATATTTGATGGTTTTTATTATTTAAGTATGTATGTAACTTGTCTACGAAATTTTAAATTACAAACCTCTTGAGACGACGATTGAAATTTAATACATAACTATTAATTATAATTCTGCTGATACGTGGAATAATTGCTGTGAGCATGTAAACAAAATAGAAGAGAAATATAGATGCAGAGGACCTATATATAATTGATACAGAAATTGAAGAATTTATTATAAATGTTGGCGGCAGTGATAGTGATAGTGAAACATCTAGTCTTACTACTGACAATGAGTCTGGAAGGTATCTGATATTGAACCAGAATAATCTGATCATGAGAACCATGAAATGTCATATGAATCGGAGGAATATTTAGATTCGGAATTTGATGATTAATATATGAATTGTGGTTTTATGTTGTCTCTATTTTAACCCGCCTGTAGTTTAATTTCTATCCCTATTATTAAAAACGTAAGTCTAAGTCTGTCTGTCTGTCTGTTCACGATAAACCCCAGAACTACTGAAACTAATTTTATGCGATTTTACCTAACGGGTACCTTAGTTCTTCCCGGTGATTTCAGCATATAATATATGTAAATATTTTTAGTGTATCATAATTCACGCGAAGCACGAGGCGGGTCTCAATTTCAAACATATACTTAGTATCTAGCGACCCGCCTAGTGCTTCGCACGAATTATGATACATACACCAAAATTATTTGCTTAAACCACCGGCAAGAACTAAGCTACCCGGTAGTGAAAACCGCATCGAAATCGGTTCAGTAGTTTTTGAGCTTATCGCGAACAGACAGACAGACAGACGCCGGCGGCGACTTACGTTTATAATAATTGAGAAGATGTTGTAAATTAAACTTGATTTTATTTCATTAATAATCTATATTAACAATATTTTTACACTAGCCAATTACCATAAGTACCACTATACTAAGTGTTGCTATAGTTATTGCTAATTTAACGCCCTCAGAGCAGGGTTTTTATTTTCCGTCGGGCTTTACCTACTGAAGAAAGGCCAGTGGAGTCCGTATCGTAGCAGTTTCAATGACGTTAAATACGTCTTACCTATCTGTGATTGAACATTCCGTTTTTGCACACTTCGATATTATCTTGTATATTGCACGCGTATTTATTTAATATGAATAACATGATAAATAATAAAAGCGTGTTAAAAACATGTTTACTGCACATGTTTAATCTTATTTTAATGGAATTTGTGTTAGTCATTGTTTCAAGAAAAAAACCATGTTGAAATACTCAAACCTTATCTTATACTAAACTTAATATTTTGAAATTCAATAACGCATTCGATATATATGTGTTTTCGTGACTTCTGATCTGAAGCAAGAATCTGAAGAAGACTCGAGTCTAAGGTAAATGTAATGTAACAATGCTCGACACCTCAACGCCCAGTAATTCTCTTACTATGACATAAGATTCAAGGTGCCATGTATTGGGTCAATGTCTAGCACAGGGACGTTTATCTTACAGCCGGCAGCGAATGCTAAGTAAGTATAGCTACTGTAATAGAAACAATAAATTAAACCGATGACTCCATATAGACTAGAAGCTATCTATCATACCTAATTAACAGGGTTCGGATCGGATTTTTCATCGCACGGTAAGATGAAAGAAAACTATGGAGTCTATATTAAAGTTAAAATTTAACTCATATTCATACTCATACTCATTCATGTAGTTAATACCGAGAGTAAATTTCAAATGAAACAAACATTTTGAATTCAATTAAATGATATTTTAAATAAAAGCATGCGACCGCCGGCGAGCATGTATGAAAAGACTAATGAGTGTTGCTGAAGCGAAAGATGTATGTCAGGATCGTAGCAGGTGGAAACAAATAGTCTCTGCCTATCCCCTTGCTGGGAAGAAGGCGTGATTGTATGTATTTAAATAAAAAAACAAACTGCCGCACAATACAAAAATGAACATTTAGAATGCTTCTATTTCGTAATATCCATGGGGCATGGAGATACTTACAGGAATGGGCGTCAAAACCTTGATAAGGTAAGTATGGCGTGTGTATTGTCCATTTCAAAATTACAATCGTAAAATGAGTATAATGTCATGGCGACGTTTTTCATATATTTTCTAGAATAAAAGAGGTTTTATCGTCCTACAAAAAATCATTTGAATTACACAATAAGTAAGTAAGATTACTTTCGATTGACATTTTCGATCTGTCAGCGCCTGATCAAGGGATAAAAGTATTACGAGACTAAGAAAATAAGTAAGTATGAGTATGAATAAGTATGAGTTAAATTTTAACTTTAATATCGACTCCATAGTTTTCTTTCATTTTACCGTGCGATAAAAAATCCGAACCCTGCTAATTAAAATACCTTAATGTTCCAAAGTCCTAAAATATGGAGAGAATAGCCGTCACATTTTACATCATGGTCAATGGATATTAAAATCGCGACATACCTAGTTACTTATCAGCCGCAATGGCCTAGTGGTTCGACCTATTGTCTCTCAAGCAGAGTGCAGTCGTGCCGTGGGTTCGAATTCGCGCTCCGCACCTCTGAGTTTTTCGGAATTTATGTGCGAAATTATATTTGGAATTTACCATGAGCTTTTGAGCTTGAGAGGAAATTCAATGGTGTGTGTGAAGTTCCCAATACGCATTGGGCCCGCGTGTTAACTATGGCCCAAGCTCTCTCATTCTGAGGGGAGGCCTGTGCCCTACAGTGGGACGTAAGGCTTTGATGGATCAGCAGAGGTGGCGCTAGGCGTAGGCTGAGGTCTTCGTGGTCTGAGGGGCCTCGCGCCTCAAAGGATTTTTTTTGCTCATTTAAACGTCTGCAATCTAATGTGTGGTGCGCTATTATAGGGCCTCGCAAAATATACCTTGCCCGCACCTTGGTCAATCGCCACTGCTTGTCAGTCAGTCGTTATAATTAAAGTACTTACTTATAATTAATAATAATAAAGAATAATTAATTGGCTAAGTAATGTTTTTTGAAGAGGTGCTAAATATATTTTTTTTCGACAGTAGTCTTCTTCTAGACCGAGAAACTGCAGCTGTTTTATTTTTATCTCCTATTGTTTACTGGAAATATTTTTTTAAGTGTTTGAGATGACATTTGTGAGATTTAATGGCTGACAAGCGGTTCGTGCTCAGTACTTAGCAGAAATAGAAAAAAAAAACGAAGTCAATTGTCAATGTCAAATGAAATCTAACCGTTTGCGTTTCGTTTACTTTGCATTGTCCAAAAAGCAGTTCCAAAATAATGATCAAAAATATTCAATCGTGATTCAATTATCGTGCATAAGTCGTGGAGAAATGCGGTAAAATTGTAAATCCGGATTTTGTGCGGAGGTTGTTAAAAATAGTCCAAAAATCACACCAAAACGCAAAGCAAACAAAACGCAAACGGTTTGACATGGACAAAAGTGACAGATGACTTAGTTTTTTTTCTGTTTCTACTAAGTACTGAGCACGAACCGCTTGTCAGCCATTAAATCTCACAAATGTCAACTCAAACACTTAAAAAAATATTTCTAGTAAACAATAGGAGATAAAAATAAAACAGCTGCAGTTTCTCGATCTTCAGAACGCCGACTGTCGAAAAAAAATATAATTAGCACCTCTTAAAAAAACTTTACTTAGCCAATTAGCTTAAATAAGATGATAAGGTAAACACAATGCAAGAAAAATAATATGTGGGATAATGTATTTAGAATTAAAACAGTCAGAGAATTGTCATTTTGTACCTTGACAGGGTGTCGTGTACTTACCTACTACTGGTATAATATGTACCTAATGTAATGAACATGACATGACTTATAAGTGAAATAAATAAAATTAACCGAAAACATTGAAATTCCCACTTGTGCTTTAACAATCCCTAAACCGACAATCCTTTCTATATTCTTCCGTTCAACTAGTCCTTCAAAAATAAACGCCTTTGATGGCACTTCAAAGGTCTGGATAGTGTACAGCTTAGGATTACTGCGAACCTGAATGGTTGTCGATAGATCACTCATACAATAGGCGTGGACATAAATAACAGTGGCGCCACCTGGCGGGTCGCACCCTTTGTCCGGTACGGGGTGTGGACATGAACCATCGGCATGTTCAAGGTGAATGTTTAAAACGAGCAGTAGCGGGGCGTGAACATTTTAAAAGCTTTTTATTACTTGCAATGTATCTGTGTAACTTGTATGCACGGGTCAAATCTTGGAAGTCGAATTTGAGCAACTTCCAGTTGTCGGATTCATAATTATGTAAGTTGGATGACAATGCAAGTACAGTGAACCAAAAGTACAGTCAGCGAAAAAGCTTGCATTTAAAATGAAATTTTTAAGAAAACTTTTTTAGCAAAAAATAACCTCATTAATCCTTTTCTTGAAAGTGCAGTAATGGAAGAGAAGCGTTTGGTAACTTCGAAAGTTTAGTCAATCCGGGGGGAATCGGGTTGTAAGTACCCTTCGCCACTAAACGTGTAAGAGTATGTAAAACTATAAACAAGCCGTGGTGGTTTGACTAATTTTTTCTAACAGAGGGTTGTGGGTTCAAAACGCGGACTCGCAAATCCGAATGTTTTCGGAAACTAAGTGCGAAATTACATAAATAAAGGGCAAAAGACGTGGTTTGGCTCGTCTCCCATCGTCATGCCGATTGTTATTGCATGGATAAGTATCAAGCTTTTTTCCACATCGATAGGTAGATGTGGGGAGACCCTAACACAAAATTGCATATTTCAAAATTCCTCCTAGCCTATATATGTACGTCCCACTGCAGGGCACAGGCCTCCTCTCAGAATGAGAGAGCTTAGGCCGTAGTTTCCACGCGGGCCCGGTGTGGATTGGGAACTTCACACACACCATTGAATTTCTTCGCAGAAGGATTCCTCGCGATGTTTTCCTTCACCTTAGGGCCTAAGCACACGGCGTATTTTTAACGCGCCGTCGACGCGCGTTTTCATCGATACAAACGCTTGTCGACGGCGCGTTTTTTAAAAAACGCCTTATGCTAGATGCCTTAAGGCTGCTCTAATGGAATGAAAAACGCGCTGTAAACGCGCGTCGACGGCGCGTTCAAAAAACGCCGTGTGCTTAGGCACTTAAAGCTTATGGTAAATTTTAAATGTAATTTCGCACATAAATTCCGGAAAACTGTGCGATCCGGGATTTGAACCCACGACCCTCTGCTTGCCTCTGCCATAGGTCAAACTGCTAGGCCACCAGGCCTTTTTTCAAAATTAAGGTGAGTGGGGGTAAGATGAAAAACTGCTACGAGTAGTTTTTCATCTTACACTGCTTTTCATCTTACCCCCCACTCACTACACAATAAATAAAAATACTGAAACTAAATACAGTTGAAACATTTAATTTCTGCGTTTTACAGTAAATTTTGCAGCAGCCTGTTTAGTTTTCGCACAATATACCTAACAAAAGTGTTCGATCAAAGGAATGTTCCATGATCATTGTGTCCACACAAGCAGCTCAGGCAAAACCTCTGTAGAAGTAGGTATAAGCTCATTAAAATACGATAAAGGTTTCAGACATATTGTTGTTTAGCATTGCATCTGCTTATTGTGTTTTAAAATACCAAGTCCGTTTTATGTAAATACGTTTACGTTTACAAAACACACAGCGGTTAAGTAAATACCATCCATCCCAACTTATATTACGCCCTTCTGCAGGACAGGCTTTGCCGAGTGGCTTAATTAAAGTACGAGAGTTTAAGACATACTTATGTACCTAATACATATACACATACTTATACAATCTTTTTCTGTAAGTTAACCAATATGCATCTTAGAGTAATTATTGTCATTAAGTCGACATACCACGAAATTTTCATAACTTTGATGTAGGTAAGGTAAACGTATCAATGCTCGACACCTCAACGCCCAGTAGATGACATCTGTCACCTGTCTTACTATGTGACATAAGATTGAAGGTGCCATGTATTGGGTCAATGTCGAGTACAGGGACGTTTACCTTAGTTAAACTTTGCCAGGTGATACTTAAAGGTACGGTCGACCAAGAAAGTGGTCAACCAGTTTTGACAAAAGTTTCTGTGAGATCTAAATAGCGATAAGGTTGACTTTTCAAACTGAGTGAAGTCTTAAGTCACTGTCATCATATTATTGCAAGGGAAAATCGACCTCGTTGCATTATGACGTGCAAATGAACTTCAACCGTAGGGTGGTGACCATATTTTTGGCCGATGGTACCTAACTCATTTCATTGAAGCAACAGAATGTCTGTCTCGTGATACGACGTGTCGTATTCGACAAATTCAGTAATCATCGCGTTCGAAGAACGACGATTCTTTAAATCTTTTTTCACAATTTTTTATGAAACTTTTCGATACTATAGCTACTACCATAGATAGACTTTTGGTTCAGCACTAAAAAGAGCGCCTTTGTGATATTGTTTGGGAAATTATAATTTGCGGATTAAAGTACATACATGCATAAGTAGAAAAAAATCGGCCAAGTGCGAGTCGGACTCGCGCATGAAGGGTTCCGTACCATTATCTATAAAATATTCTGTAAATATTTCAAGCGTCTACCTGTTGTCGTTATCAATATCGAGCAAAAACGAGCAAAAAAAACACGTTTGTTGTTAAATATTTATTTTATTCTATTTTTTAGTATTTGTTGTTATAGCGGCAACCGAAATAATCTGTGAAAATTTAAACTGTCTAAATAGCTATCACGGTTCATGAGATACAGCCTGGTGACAAACGGTCAGACGGACGGCCGGACGGACAGCGAAGTCTCAGTATTAGGGTCCCGTTTTTACCCTTTGGATACGGAACCCTAAAAATGAATTTTCAGGTGATCCTATTCCAAAAAGTCCCAGGTGTTTCATGACTTTTTATTATAATTGTCATCACAGTTATAAAGTGGGGTTTAAATGGCAGCGCAAATTCTAAATAAGGGGCAATAATCCTTCTACTTATAATCACCTCGATCTGTTCGGTAGGGATTTGCCAAACTCCGCATACGGATATTACGCTTTATTTTCTAATAACGTATATTAAATTATACTGTAATGTCGTGCTGGATGGGGATACGCTACGGTGACTTTTCAGTAAACGATTTAGAAGTTGAGTGCAAGGCTTCTGTTCTGGAACTGTACGTTTTCTTCGGTACTTCCTGCCACGTACGGTGAAACCAGCTTCCGGCAGCAGTGTCCAGGCTTCTATGACTTTGGGCCTTCAAGAAAAAGGTTTGTAAGTACTTCCTTTAAAGACCGGCAACAGATTAGTGTGTTGATATTTATGGGCAGTGGTGATCATTTTCCATCAGATGACCCGCTGGCACGTTTTCCTCCCTCTCATAATAATAAAAAAGTGAACAACGGCTCTTCTAACTCGGAGACTCTTGATGATACAGTGATCGTGGTCATGAGTAGGTAAGAGCCGTCCATGCAGTGGCGTACGTTGTTAACCTCGGTGCTCGCGGGCTCGGTGCAAAAGGGTCATTATTCGAGCATGGACACATTTTAAGCATGGACATATAGGATTCTGACAATGATAGTTATCTAAAGAAAGCGCCATCTTAAAGCCAAGCCAAGCCAAAAAGCGGTTAAAACGCCCCGAAGAAGTGTTGATGCTTCTCGATGAGAACTGAACATAGATGGCGCTGTATCACTGCAAAAGTGATGATGGCAGGCTGGAATGTATGATGCATAGGAAAAATTTGTGTCTAAACTCCTGACCAGTGGTGGTGTAAGGGAATAGCACGCGGCACGGAATGCCGAGGACCTGGGTTCGATTCCCAGCATTGGTCTTTTTTCTGGGGTTTTTTCTGTGCATCTATGTTTCAGTTTGAATTTAGTATGAAATATACGGATTTCACGGGATGACCGTGAAAGTAAAAAAAATAATAAAATACAAAAAGATACTTCAAACCAAACTTGTTAAAACGCTCGAGGGAAGCCCAAAAACAAAATTGGGGCCCAAAATGTTTGCAGGCTTAATTCAGAAAAAACCCGAAGGAACAATACTATACTTACTTAAACCCAATAAAATAGCTAAATATTAGTCAACAAAACAAAATTGATAAGATTAGGTAATGTCCAAAGGTTTAACTCATTCATTACACTGGTTCAGTAACAGCCTATTCTGTCTAGCCTTGAAGAGCCCTAGGTTGTATCTATCTGGAAATGCAGACTTTGTCCGATGTGTCTCTACTCTAGCACCATATTTCTAGGGTGTCTCTTTCTGAATGGCGAATGCCTTGTTGAATGGGGATACGGCACCGTGTAGCTAAACGATCTAACGAGCTTCTGTTCCGGAAGCAAACAACGGGCACTAAACACAGAGGTGCGAGCCCGGGTGGAACCCATGACCCTCTGCTTGAGAGGCGATAGACCAAACGGTTAGGCTAGGGTAAACCACATTGCCCATGCACCAGTGATTGGCCACTTAAAGAAAACATTGTCAAGTGCTGACTGTCTTACATTTCCCTTGGATTACTAATGATATGTACTATGTACTCTGTAATTATCGTATATATCAGAATAATATACATATACCTAACTAGTTTTTATGGCTCGGATTGTAAACTACTATATGATGTAGATGTACTGAATAAATAAATAAATAAATTACTACACAACTTGACTAAAGTAATCAAAGCACCATTTAATGAATACTAATCAAACGAAAATGATAGACAGTTCGCACTTGACAATGTTTCTTTGATAGCCAGGATCCGCTAAACAACGACCTTCACCGAGCTGGTTAATGGATGAAAGTATTTTATATGAAATTAAAATATATTGCAAGTGGGTTGACTAAAAAATTTCAGTCCATACTTAATATTATGAATGTGAATGTGTGTTTGTTTGTTTCTCTTTCACGTCGAAACTGAGCGACGTATTGATTGCCATGATTTTTGTATGGACATATTCGAAGAGCTGGCGAGTGACATAGGCTACTTTTCAGCACGGGAAAGTATCTCATTTCCACGGGAAAACGCGTTTAATCTAATTCAGCGGGGGCGAAGCTGCGAGCATCAGCTAGTCTACTAGTAATAATTGCTATAAATGTGAAAGTGTGTTTGTTTATTTGTTTGTCCTTCTTTCACGTCGAAACTGAGCGACGGATTGCCATGATTTTTGTATGGACAATATAGACATAGTCGAAGAGCTGGAGAGTGACATAGGCTACTTTTTACCACGAGAAAACCCCCCCGCTGAAGTAGATTAAAACGTGTTTACGTTTTAATCTACTTCAGCGGGGGGAAGCCACGGGCATCAGCTAGTATTAGAATAAATACGTGTTTGGTCGCCTACGTGCAGGATGGGGATTGCGCAGGACGGGACCGGGAGTACCGGGACGCGTATAAATGTCCCGCCCGGGGAAGCCGCGGGCCACTCAGAAGCAAACTGTTACTTATGCGAGGATGGGACTCGCCAAGTTTCGGTAAGTTTTGGTGTTGCGTTTTATTTGTGTACCTACTTCAAAAACTAGTTGGTTATCGGAAAGTTTTTAAATATAATTTCCGGCCTATATACGTCCCGTTGCTGGGTACAGGCCTCCTCACTGACTGAGAGGGCTTGACCTTTTGAAGTGTTAAAAATTTTCTAAGTATTAATTTGGTTGTTTGCGATGTTTTTATTAATGAGAAAATTTGGACATAATTTTTTTTTTTATTGCAAAGGCCGTTCGCAGTGTTACTGTGGTGATAAACACGTGGTGGAATTCGATAAATATCAATTTAGTAAATCACGTTTATATTTTTATTTAACAATTTTGGACTGTCTACTTAACATTAGCTATGCACAGTCAGCAGAAGAAGTGGATGAGCAGTTTTGGACCTCAAAATGGACACACGACTCTATTGCTAAGGTAATAAGAGTTTGTGTAGGTCATTTTGAGTTTCACTACTGCTCATTAACTTTTTCTGTTGACTGTACATATTAAAAGCCGACCATAACACCAATATACAAAAAGAAAACTCAAAAGTTTTTGAGAAATGTTTTTTAAGAGTTCGTAACTGTTTAACAGTTACTTCTTCTAAACCTATCTGCTCGTAAACTTATTAGTTAGCTGTACAAAGAAAAATAATCAACCGTATGTTTGCTGTCGGCAAACCCTAGATATTCGTAAGTGGAATAATTCGATTCAAGGTGCCACAAACGGACATGTGAATGCGTTAAGAGGGTTTATACCTGCTGAGCTGGCAACGTTGCATTTTTGTTAGTTTTTCTCGATTATTCCATAAAAATTGAATGAAAATTAAAAATGTTTTGAATACAAATTGTTCTAATATATAAGTTGAACAATTTGTATTCAAAACATTTTTAATATTCATTCAATTTTTATGGAATAATCGAGAAAAACTAACAAAAATGCAACGTTTCCAGCTCAGCAGGTATAAACCCTCTTAATCGAATTTAAAAAATCTTTTAGCTGCGTGAAGATCGAGTTACTGAAGTCCTGAAGGGTAACTTTGTCCAAATTTGGGATTAATCTCAGTGCAGTTTTAAAAAACCTGAAAATTATTTTGACGGCTTTACAAATTGGAATTAGATATCAAAATCATACTAGGTAAGTAACTACATTTCGAATTTGAAGCAGATTTAATAAACAGTGATAATTAACAAACGTAAGCTACAAAATAAAGTGTCGTGTAAACTGAAGTATATCATGTAATTTTCAAATGTTTAAAAATTTACGTCCTTTTACGTTCTAGCATGAGCCCTAATGTCACTCGCTGGATGGAACTTAGAGACCCATTTTCAAAATCATCCTTGTGAAATTATCATTCATAATTAGTAAAAAATGTGCCAAATTAGAAATACGAAGTAGAAAAATACAGCTCTAACTATAGTTAATCTTGTCAACTAGTGGAATATTATATTGAGCTGTTCATTAATGTCACTGGATTTAGAGCTAATATTACTAGCTGGGGAACGACTTTTAAAATGACATCACTTGGAAATCTCAAAGTAATAAAAATCTACAAAAACGAAGCGCAGATCAAATTATCGGCAAGAGTAGGAGAGTAAATTGAGCCGTGATTGTCTACTAAGTACACTAATCCACTGAAATTCAGCACAAGGCGCAGCTTAAGTGATATTTTCTAGTAGCGTGATTTCAAAACTAGATCCTAGCCCCCTATCTTACTTTGTTAGTGACAATTTTGAAAATTATTTTGTATCGAAGTGCTTATAAAATTACCTATCTTGAAACAAAAAATATTTTTTTCTAAATAGTCAACATAGGTATTTGTAAAGTAATTTGTCGGTTAATCTTGACATGAGATTAAAGCTGTGTCGGCTTTGCGTTATATTAGGTAGGCAGGGCTGGGCAGTATTTGAATTACTTGTAATTGAAATACGTAATTGAAATACAAATACGTATTTGGTATTTGTATTTCAATTACTCGCTGTAAATGTAATTTGTAATTCGTATTTCAAATACCTGACGCTAAGGTATTTTGTAGTTAGTATTTCAAATACTTATGACTTCAAAATACATTTTAACAAAATACATTTAGATTTCATTTAGCGATCTTAAGTTGAACATGAAAACGCACCGGTGTAGACATGACTTTATTCATTCCCCTATGAGAGGCAGATTACACTTAAGTCTGGTGTTTAGGAAAGGAAACTCTGCTTTTAATCAGTAAAAGTACCTAGTTTCCTTTAATGAGAATAATTTTTAGTAAAATAATACTGATTACCCACGTCTCAAAACTAGTTTAAGTCGACATAGGTATTTCAGGCCGTAGCGTACTTGAGTGCACGTTTGGCACAGCCGTAGCGTGCTCTTCCGAGAGGAAGGGTTACGGATTAGCCCGAAACTGTCGAGTTAAACTTGACTCGTTTTGAAACGTGAGTAATAGTAGGAGAGCTGGCACCAATTTTTGGGTAGGTGTTTGAGGCAAGCTGAAAACTTGTCACATACTTCTCCTATTATACCCCAACACAAGACTACAGACCTGGCTGGTGAGTAGCGGGGCTAACTGAACCTATGAATTTTTAATTTTAATTTTTTTTGGTTCCAAAAATATATTTGAGGCAATATGCAATTTTTATATGTTGTAGTTTAATGTTTAAAGAATAAAAAAAATAAGCCAGACGATTTAGTCGGGGCTTTAATATTGCCTGGCGCGTGCAAACATATTTTGATTTTTCAAAAAAATATAAAAAAATTATTTAAGGCAACTTGAAATTTTAATAGGGTATTATTTATAACTAAAAAATAAGATTCTCAAAAAGACAGGTCATTTTGGTGGGACTTTCTACCTGCCAGGTGATCTAACAAATGATATATCCGTGCGAGTGAGTATATTTGTTAAATCACCTGGCAGGTAGAAAGTCCCACCAAAATGACCTGTCTTTTTGAGAATCTTGTTTTTTAGTTATAAATAATACCCTATTAAAATTTCAAGTTGCCTCAAATAATTTTTTTATATTTTTTTGAAAAATCAAAATATGTTTGCACGCGCCAGGCAATATTAAAGCCCCGACTAAATCATCTGGCTTATTATTTTTTTATTCTTTAAACATTAAACTACAACATATATAAATTGCATATTGCCTAAATATATTTTTGGAACCAAAAAAAAATTAAAAAGTCATGGTTTCATTTAGCCCCGCTACTCACCAGCCAGGTCTGCAGTTTTGTGTTGGGGTATAATAGGAGAAGTATGTGACAAGTTTTCAGCTTGCCTCAAACACCTACCCAAAAATTGGTGCCAGCTTTCGGACCATAATCTGTATTGTTTCACTATGAGTGAGTCTCACGACCTCACGGTACTTTCATGTTTAAAGAGAGTAATTTTCTTTTACTCTGCTTGCCCATGCCGGGTTGGATTCGTTTTTATTCTAATTAGTATTTTGTAATTTGTATTTTGTATTTTAAATAAAAATACCTGAAATACTGTATTTTGTATTTTATATTTCAAATACTCGACTTAAAAGTATTTTGTATTTCGTATTTTAAATACATGCGAGATAGTATTTTGTAATTTGTATTTTAATTAAAGCAAAGCATGTATTTTGCCCAGCCCTGTAGGTAGGTACAATAAAATTGTAGTGTTTCGTGGTAAACATATGCGTATTTTTAAAGTACCTAGCTCTTCGTGAAAGTAGTAGTGACAATAGTGATAGGCACTGACAATCATCACGTTTGGTGAATGAAATAGGGCCTGATCTTGTATAGATACTAGTTACAGGTATAGGAAGCATAAAAACTATGATCTATTCTATGACTGCTAACTCCCACGACTTCACCCGCCGCTATAAGTTCTGCTCCCGTCCGTCGTTTCATTCGCGCCAAACCTTTCAAATCAACATTCGAACCGTTTCCTATGACATTTATCTGGGGCTGTTCCCAACCGCTTTCGAAAGGTCATCGAGTATTCGAAAGACTTTTTTTTTAATATTGCGCGGACAGGAAAAAGTTGATTCACCCAAAAATACAAAATACTACCTACTCAAAAGAAAATCCCAAGTGTATCGTACTTCAGTTACTTACTTGTTGTTTAAAGAAGAGGTTTATTATTAGAATAGGGAATAAATATTTCTACAATAAAATGAAAGCGCCTTTCTACGTGGACCAAACACATCCATAGAAAGTTCGTGAGTGAATAAGGTCAGCTGTGTTAATTAGGTATGTCAAAGTAAATCTCCTTGAATAGTTCATTCTGTAAACGACTGGTGGTAGATTAGCGTGACAATACTGTCCCTCCCTCGTCTCGATATTATTCGTCATACTATCCCTTCGCATATTTAGATAAACCTTTTCGGTTATGTTTTCCTTTCTTTCTGGTTAGGTTTCCTCACGATGTTTTCCTTCACCGTAAAGCTCATGGTAAATTTCAAATGTAATTTCGCACATAATCCGAAAAACTCTGAGGTACAAGCCGGGATTTGTACCCACGACCCCTCTGCTAGAGAGGCCATTGGTCAAACCGCTAGGCCACCACAGCTTATAGTCAGGCTTCATAGTCAGGTCTAATTTCTAGGCTTTTCGTTTTCCGGGCCGCTATTTCACCAACATAACATTGTCATAGTTGACTAATTTATTAATTTCCATTTTTATCTGTTATTACTTCCTAATGTATTTTTTTAATGTATATAGAATATGTGTTTCTAAATAAATTAATTAATAGTTTTTTTTTTAATTAAAAAAACATAACATTGTCAGTGCCGTGGTAGGTATGTCAAGTGACAAAAATTGTCGAGTGACAGGTGACATGTAAAAATTTTGATTATTATCTAATATCTTCTTCTAATATATAAAAATCTCGTGTCACGGTGTTTGTTATCGAGCTCCTCCGAGACGGCTCGACCGATTTTTATGAAACTTTTTTCTCTATATTTTGCAGGTCTGAGAATAGGTCGTAGCCTATTTTTTATACCCCTATTCTTCGCGGACGGAGTCGCGGGCAACAGCTAGTAATGTGTATAAATTTATAGGCGCGCCAATTGTTACGTTGGTAAAATAGGGGCCTAGGGGCCAGGTGTTGACGGTTTGAAAGTATTTAAGTAGACATATCAATATCTGTACCTAGTTGAAAGTTTCATCGGTGTTATAGTGCCAAATATTAAAGTCGGATAGTGATGTAAGTACTTACTTGCTGTATGAGTAGTTTGTACTGGATGTAGATGGATGATGGAGGACGTAGATGGATTCTGGTTCCTTTTGTCAAAGTATGCCTAATAACCCTTTTAATTCAAATAAGTCCTAACCATTAAGCTTTTAGATTGCGAAACAGTTGGACGGCCATCATTTTCTCGTATCTACACAGTGAAACACATATAAAAGTGCCCAATAGCCTAAACTTTAGTTAGTTTAGGCCTTGGTGGTCCAAGGGGATCGCAACCTGCGACTCTCTCGCTGTCAACTTACTGCTCTTCAATTCAGTACGAGAAAAAGAACGATTTAATTATTTTATTTTAGGTAAGTATTAGCAAAATCCTTAAAAATCGGACAATCGATCCGTGGCTGATGCTACTAAATATTTCTATCTTTCAGGTGGGTATATAAAAACTATCCGTTGCCCGCAACTCCGTCTGCGAAAAGTAGGGGTATAAAAAATAACCTACGACCTATTCTCAGACCTGCCAAATACAAGTGATAAAAGTTTCATAAAAATCGGTCAAGCCGTTTCGGAGTAGTTAGAAACGAGATAGGGCCGTCGATGGGACTATTAAAGCACAACACTTGATTTTCGAAGTGAGGTTTAATGCTCTTTAACACAAAGGTGCAGTTACAGATATAATGAAATTACTTGCTAACTTAAATTATTGATCAGGATCGATCACACGACCTTACGCGACCGCGATGGTTAACGAAAGACACCTCCGGCACTTCACTTTACACCAAAGTAACCGCGGATGAGCTAATTGTCTTTATTGTCCACTCTGCATTTTCGTAACAGTCAGGCGATCGATTTATCGGGAAAAGCGGATGATTCAATGAGAGCGGCTGATGCATGGGTGGTCTGCCGGCGTGGGAGCCTTGTGGCGTATCACCTCCCCTCCTAGATGAGCAACTATTTGCCAATGTCTAATGCAAATGTTGCGGCTCGACGTTCTTCTAAAGTTTGGGTGCTGCATGATTTCATTTCTCGGTCGGTTCGCTTCACATTTGCAGATTGGTGTCGCTTGTAGTATATTATGAAGATAAGTACAGCTGTACCGAATAGTATGAAGCCATATATAGGTATGGTTGTGTGATAAATACTCGAAGAATCTGCAACGGTTGTTATTACAGGCGGTTCCATTAGCACTTGATGTTGAATGTTGTGCAAGGTATTCAGATCGATTGTAGTCAGATTATAGTGAAGTGATTGTTCCGCCGAAATTGATGAGAAGGCTGATTTAGGCAAAGTCATGATTTCGACAGCGTGCCCTCGAAGCTTGTCATCGATGTTGATTATTGTAAATTCGGGTGTTCTTATGTTGCAATTTCGTGGGATTCTGGCTAAGAAACTTCCTTCCAGGATGCGATGTTCTTCCTGTCCGCATGATATCTGTATTTTAGTTTTCGTCGGAAATGAAATAATATAATGCTGGCTGTCGAGTTCCAGAAGAGCTTCCTTGGTTAGTGTAATAGGTGTAGGTTGGCATAGTCTGTCCATTTCTTGCTCATGCACGAGACGGGCGATGCAGTCTTGTTGCGTACGGGTTTGGTGAATGGTTTTTTGCTTGCAGATGTACCATGTGTCAATCTTCGGACATTCTGCCTCCATGTACACGAATTCCTTGGAGTTAGTTGCCAAAAAGGGAGATGGAGGTATAATGATTTGGGAGTATTTATTGGGAACAGGACATAGTCTGTAAAGGTCATAGTTTGCTGGAGACATTATAGGAATTTTTAGAACTATCACAACTTTATGATCAATAAAATAAGATCCTAGGCTAATTATATCATAGTAATATCTAATGTCTAAATCTAATATAGAGGTAGGTCCATAAAGAGCCCTAATTTTCTTTACCATATTGCCTAAATCCTTAATTGATAACAGCGAGTGGTGCATAGAATTAGTGCGACTAAAAGCTAATATATTTTCTAACCTAGTTAGTTCAGATAAAAGATCTTGCACATTTTCATTAAAGATACTAAATACCTGGGAAAGGTGGGCATATTGAGTAAAGAAGTTTTTATCGACATTTGTGCCATTAATAAAGTAGTTGATTGCCTTCTCTATTTTCTTCTGACTTGAGGTTAGGTTATTTAAAATTTGAGTTTGTTGGATGGTCAAATCTTTATATAAGCTAATGTGTCTGTTTAAACTAGTTGAAAGTGCTTGATCATCTTTTTGTAGGATACTTAATGCATTTTCTAATCGTAATGCATCATCATTGTCAAGGTTACCCGTGACGCTCTTAATTAATGTACCAAGAGGATTCAGGAGACCACGTTTTATACGTTTCGGTTCGAATGACTCTAATTGGGACATAGTTTTATTAAGCTTGGAGTAAAGATATAATATTTGATTTTTGAAAAGGGGGAAGTTGCGATTAGGGATTTTATTTGCAGCGTCTGTTAGTTGAATCTGTTGTAGTTCGATTTGTCTTTGAATTCTGTCAAGGTCAATTTCTTGCAGAAAGATGTGTTCATGGGAGATAAGTTTCGTTGACCCCAGTTTGAAGGGTAAAATGCCGGGTCCGTCGGAGAGGCTGTCAAGTTGAATGTTGTCAAGTGTTGTAGTCAGGGGGCGGTCGGTTTGGGCCCGGTTTAGGGCTGTCAGGAGGAGCAGCGTCCTGTAACAATTTAGGATGAGTATATCGTTTTGTCCGTTTCAGTCTGTTTTTTGCTACGGGTCCTCGTTTTCGCGAGGTATAGATATGAATGGGTAAGTTGGATATAACATTGTCATTGGTATATCGGGGTGCCAATTTTTGTCTAGATGCGGCGGGGTTAGCAATATACACTTCTTGATTCTGGTCGTAATCTATTTCAGGTTCTCGATTGCGATTTTGTCTAGTCATAATTTCCGCGCGGCTAGAAGATATTTCGTCGTGGATAATTTTATACACAGTTTCCATCTTTTCCCTATGTTCCTGCATGTACTGTTGTAAAAGTCTTTCCGTCAAGTTTACATCAGTCGGATTCCTAGGGTCAAAATGTCCGGACAGCAGATCGTAAGGTCTACATTTAGTTAAGCTATGTAATGAACTATTGTATGCAATGAGTGCATAGGGAATTAAAGCTTGTGCGGATTCATTTTGGTGCTGGATTTTCAACAATCTTAAATGTTCTAAAAGTGTATTATGAAACCTTTCTATCATTCCATTTTCGTTAGGTGCGTGAGGAGCCGTAATATGGTGTTGAATTCTATGGAATCTCAAAAATTCGTCGAACAATCTATTTGTAAACTCAGTTCCTCCGTCCGTGGTTAGTCTTATTGGAAAACCGTGATGAGTGCCAAATATCATGAGTGACTTTACTATATTTGGGGCTGTGCAAGCGGGTAAGCGGTACGCCTGGGCGTACTTAGAAAATGCGTCTATGATAGTTAAGTATTTTTCGTGCTCAATTGTTATGACGTCGGCGTGTAGTAGCTCAAAAGGTTTAGAGGGAGGAGGGACAATCTGAAATTGTGGTTTTATCGGAACACGGTCATATTTTGCACAGTTACATATTGCACAGTTATTTATGAATTTTGTAATACTTTCCTTAAGTTTTGGCCAATAGTAATTCCGTGAGAGTGCAAGGTAGGTTTCATTAATTCCTCTGTGGTTTGTTTTTCCCGTATGGTATTTAGAAATTATGTCTTCTTGGCGTAAAAGTTCACCTATATCCTGTACTATATGTTTTACCATCATTAAATTCATGGCAGAATTTTTAAATGTGCGTTGGAGGATGGGTACAATACTTAACATTTTATTAATAGGATGTACCAATATTGCTGTGCGTATTTTAGGATGGATATGATCTTTAAAGATTGAAACGAGGTCTTGTGCTAAGTTTGGTTCCGAAATATAAACTTCAGTTCTCTGAAAAGTATCAAATGGTGTTGTAATTTTTGGCTTTGTCCTGGTTAGGTTGTCAGTAATGTTTATAATGAGTTGGCGTTTAAATTTGTTTAAAGGATCTTCTGAAATAGGTATTTCTAAAATCGGGTTCTCAACGCTGGTATGTGCTGTAGCTGTAGGGAGATTATTTTGTAAGTCATTGTCTTCTTGTGTGTCTGCAAGAGGGGGTGGGCTATCCAAGGGTCTTTGGCTAGGCGCCGTATCTGTTGAAGATTGGCTGATTAGAGGTCTATCATCAGGTGCTGTGAGAGTCGTAGACGACCGTCGTGAAGAGTTAGAGCTTATGTTAACTACCATGGAGGCTACTTCTTCGTTATGTATCTCAATGCGAGATAAAGCATCCGCATTAGTATTACTTTTTCCTTTTTTATAAATTATGGTAAAATCGTATTCTGACAATTTAAGCCTCCATCTGGTGAGACGGGAGTTTGGTTCCTTGAGATTTAAAAGCCACTGAAGTGGTTTGTGGTCTGTGACAATTTTAAACTTTCGACCGAAGAGATAAGGCCTGAAGTATTTTGTAGCCCAAACTATTGCTAAGAGTTCCTTCTCGATCGTTGAATAGTTTATTTCGCTTTCGTTAAGTGTACGAGAGGCGTATGCTATTGGTCTATCAGAACCTATTGGTCCTTGTGAAATTATTCCAGAAATCGCTATATTTGAGGCGTCCGTGGTCAAGAGGAAATCCTTGGAAAAATCTGGATATTTTAGTATGGGATCGTTTGTTAAGAGTGTCTTGCAATGTTCGAAACAATTAACGTATTCAGAATTCAGTGTGATTTTAGCTCCTTTTTTTAGGCAAGCGGTCAAAGGTTTTGTGAGACGAGCAAAGTCCGGGATGAAACGCCTATAGTAACCTAAAAGGCCTAAAAAACTTTTGATTTGTTTAGTCGTTTTGGGGATGGGGTATTTCAAAATTGCAGAGATTTTGTCCGGGTTGGGCTTAACACCTTCTGGGGTAATAACGTGTCCTAGATAAGGGGTTTCGTGTTTTAGGAACTCCGATTTGTCCAATTGGATTTTAAAATTTGATTCTCTGAGCCTGTCGAATATTTTCTTTAAATTTACCATGTGTTCTTGGAGCGACGTAGAAAAAACGAGGATATCATCCAAATAAACTGTGCAGATTACATTTTGAAGTCCTCTAAGAACATTGTCCATTACCCTTTGGAATGTGGATGGACTATTCTTTAAACCCATAGGCATACGTAAAAATTCGAAGTGACCATTTCCGTCGCAAACACTAAATCCTGTTTTATGAATGTCGTCTTCGTGCATCTCGACTTGATAAAACCCACTGGCTAAATCTAAAGTACTAAAATATTGGCATTTACCAAGTTTATCTAAAATATCTGATATGTTGGGGATAGGGTATCTGTCATCTATCGTTTTGTCATTGAGTTTGCGAAAGTCTACCACTAATCTCCATTTAACTTTACCGGATGCATCGTTTTTTTTGGGTACTATCCATATTGGTGCATTCCAGGCTGAAGATGAGGGCCTGATAATGCCTTGATCAAGCATTTTTTGAATTTGGTTTTGTACTTCCTGCCTATGCACATACGGGTATCTATAAGTTTTACTGTGAACGGGTACTTCATCAACAGTCCTAATTCTATGTTTGATTTTACTCGTAAAGGTCAATGGCTCATTCTCTAAATAAAATACATCAGCATATTCTTTACAAAGCTTTAGCAAATTAATTTTCTCTTCCTCATTCATATGGTCCGTGCGTAAGCGCGATAACACTTCTCGGAAACGCTCGGCCTTGCCCTTACTGTCTGCGAGTGTGACTTGTGGTATTGGTATACTCTGTTCGCTAAATATGTGCGCGTTTAATGGCTCTTTTAAATTAAAGCTGATATCATTTTGGGTGGGGTTAAATATTTCTAAAAACGCATGGTTTTTATCGGCCGTGGTTACACAATCTAGTATGTAACATCCGCATATAGCTTGGTACTCTACGCAAACGTCACCGCTTGATATATTAATTGGCACTCTTATCATTTGACTCGACTGTGCAGGAATCATTACTGTAGTTGGTTTGAAATTATGTGACTCATACATCTGTATTGGATTATTAGCAAATTCCGTTCTTAATACGCGAGAGTTAAGGTCGATTTGGGATCGCCACTGTTCTAATAGATCTAAACCAATTAACCCGTCGAAGTATTCGTGAAACCGATATATATACAGTTTAATAGGTTTTTTATCTTTGATTTCAGCAAAACATGGGACCGTTATTGAATAATTATTTTGAGTGGTTGCGTGAATATTAGTAACTATAAATGGGTCGTAGTTTAATTGATAGTTTGAGAAAAATGATTGTGCGGCTTCTGGGCTAATGAATGATTTGTTCGCTCCCGTGTCAATGAGGAGTTTTAGAGGCGGGCTAGAAATTTGGATAAAAGGAAGCTGTCGCTTATCTTGTAGGTTTAGTTCTATTCGGGGGATTGTATAGGAGGCTTCGAAGAAAAATTTTCCTGTTCGCTTGTATTATTTTCGAAGTTTTGGTTATAAGTTTCATTGTCACCTATTGTGTTATCGTCAAAGTATTGGTCATAGTGGTTGTCAGGGGAGTATTCGTCGTCCATATATTGGTAATAACTGTCCTGTAAATGTGACTCGTTTATGTTAATCTGATGGTGTCCGTTATTTGGAGTGGGGGGTAAAGCTCTAGCAATAGGGTGGCTAAGCTAACACCGCTCATTGGTCTCGGATAATTTTGTTGAAAATTTTGGCGGGGTGGGACTCTAAATCCGGTAGTCATATTAGATCGCGGCAAAGCTCGCATCATTTGTTGGGTCCTTGAAGGTCCCTGTCCGTAAGGAACTAAATTTCGCTGTTGGGCGGGCGGAGTAAATTTAGAAGTGTTTGGCGTTGGTTCTGGAGCACCTTGTAAATGAGAATTAGGGTTGTAGTTAAATCGTGTAAAATTATGAGGTGGATTATTAAAATTATTTGAAGCAGGTTGCGGATTATTATTATTGAAACGGAAAGGTTTAGAAAATTGGTTTGATTTATTGGATGAAAGGGGAATTTGGTTTTTATTCTTTAGGTAGAGTACATTTAGTTCTTCCTGTGCGAATTCTAAGGCTTCTTCTAAAGTTTTGGGCCGCATGCATCTAATTCGTGATCCAAGGGGTTCATGCAGGCCACGCGTGTAGGTCTGAAGGGCTAGTTTTTTGTAAAGCTCGCGTTTGGCTTCTACTGTACTGGGTAATATTTCATGCAATTCACAATACGTCATTATTGTACTAAGCAAATTTTGAACACGTTCGTAGAAAACGTGGGGGGTGTCTGAACCTTGCGTTAATAAGGATAAATCAGTGTAAAGTGCTGACTCATCTCTGTGATCGGAAAATGAGTTTATTAATGCATTTCGTATCCCTTGCCAGTCCCTCGGAATGCCGTTTGCTGCCAAAGTGGTGGCGGCACGGCCAGTTACTTTATTTAGTATTCCATTTAAAAGAGCTGAATTATTTAGGTCATTCCCAGGGGCTGGATTTATGTAGGTTAAAATTAACTGGTCACATATATTAAGAAATCTTATGAGTACATTTGAATTTCCATCAAACTCCGGGACTAGTCGTAATGCTCGCCAAATTCTATCCGTATTATCTTCCACCTGTAAAGTTTGTTGTGCACTTGCATTAGCATCTGGGTTAGACATATCTAGGCTTTCTTCGACCTCTAATATTCCTTCTAACAAAATTTCTCTATGATATTTTAATTCCCGCTGCTTGTCGGGTTTGCTAACCCGGTTAGCGCGTGGGTGAAAAATTTTTAAAAAAACTTAATCCTACCTTATACTAACAAAAATAGGGTTGCAAATGGAATTGACAACCTAGTCACTTAAGATAGAAGTTGCAGATTGGGTTGGCAACTAAAATTGTGAAAAATTAAATCTATTTTCTATAAACGAAACAAGGTTGTAAATGGGATTGACAACCTGGTTACTTAGGATAGGAGTTGCAGATTGGATTGGCAACTAATAGGATTCGTGAACTTAATTCTAAACTCACAGTATCTGCATAGTTTTTGAAGCTCGGCCCATCGATGTCTGGATGCTGCTCTGCTTCGCACCTCTGCTGCTATTGCTGCTGGTCACCGCTGACGGCTGCTCGTAGGTTCGGAAATAGTCGACCCGCCGACGAAACGACTATCAGGCGGACTCGAAGTTTGAGAATCACGCACTGACTCGACTACCCAAGTTCGACTGCGCCAGAAACGAGATAGGGCCGTCGATGGGACTATTAAAGCACAACACTTGATTTTCGAAGTGAGGTTTAATGCTCTTTAACACAAAGGTGCAGTTACAGATATAATGAAATTACTTGCTAACTTAAATTATTGATCAGGATCGATCACACGACCTTATGCGACCGCGATGGTTAACGAAAGACACCTCCGGCACTTCACTTTACACCAAAGTAACCGCGGATGAGCTAATTGTCTTTATTGTCCACTCTGCATTTTCGTAACAGTCAGGCGATCGATTTATCGGGAAAAGCGGATGATTCAATGAGAGCGGCTGATGCATGGGTGGTCTGCCGGCGTGGGAGCCTTGTGGCGTAACAAGTTTGATAACAAACACCGTGACACGAGATTTTTATACATAGACTAAATTGATACAAGAAAATACTACAATATTGCTGCGAAATTAATAGGCTCTAAGCTCGGTGTAAATTGGAGCTATTGGTAAGAACCTTCGTCTCAAAAGTTTGCCGGACTTTAACGAACCTATTATCTTTCAAAGCAACTAAGATACAAACTTCATAGTCGGGGATCGTTCGTATTAGGGTCATACACAGGGAAACATTCAGGTTTTATAAAATAACAAAGGTCTGATCTTCGCAGGGTCTTAGTCCACTAGGAATCGAATCAGTCGACTGTACCTACTTCATTAGAAATGCTCATTAGTTGTGTTTCCAGCAGTGTGACGGTGGTGGTATGGGCGCTGGTGGCGACACTGGTGTCTGCGCAGATAACGTTCAGCCGTGACTGGACGGGCGGCAAGCGCGCGCTCGCGCCGCTCGACGCGCAGTTCACGAGGCTCTGCCGGCAGTTCGTAGTGAGTGCTCTCGTTACTAGCAGTGTGACTAGCATATATGCGTCACAAAGTACAGTCGGCAGCAGAAGTGGATGACCGGTTCTGGTGCCCAAAACGATCAACACACGACTCTATTTCCAAGGTGATAAGAGACTGTGTCGATAATTTTGAGTACCACAACCGCTCATCCACTGTAGCTGCTGACTGTACAAAGTCAAAGTGATCTACTTGCAATGGCATAAGGTTCAAAGTAGCTTTACGTTTTGCTAGGCTTGGCGTTGAAAAGGTTAACACCGACTAACGATGGTTCGCCTGATGGTAAGTGATCACTGCAGCCCGTGGACAACTACAGCACCATTAGGACTACTTGTCCGTTCCCGGCTACGCAGGAAAAGATACACTCTCCTTTTAAAGGGACTAGCCTCTAAACTATAGCTTCATCTTTTCTAATACGAATTGCTTAGAAATTGGATTTGCTCCCATCGACTATTTTCCAGATACATAACCTAAGGATTTTCAAGGCTAGAGTGAATAGGCTGTTACTGAACTAGTTAGCTTACGTGCACTTTCATCAGTGAGATAGGGTTCAATATAACGTCAGATTTGCGTAAAAAAGCCCATGTTACATGTTCAAAAACAGCTCTATATCTAAATCCCTAATGATTATTTGTCCTAAAGTAATGTTTGTCCTAATGATCGTTTTTCCTAACTCTTTTTATTTAAAATCTATTAATTGTTCTGGATTTTTATAAAACAAACCTAACCTATAGAGTTCTAGAGGATTATCACAAAAAAGTTCCTGAAAAATTCACGGTTTCCGAGAAAAAAAGTGTTAGGACAAACGATCATTAGGACAAACATTACATTATGACAAACAATGTTAGGGATTTAGAACGAGACCCGTTCAAAAACCCTAGCCACCAGTCCATTCCAAATGTTGCACGTACGGGCAAGGAAGATAGCTTATATAGAAAAAGACATACTTTAATTTGATGGAGTGCACAAATATGGAGAATCCATGGCGGGTCCGGGACTGTCGTTTGGGGGCTTGACCTCATCGAGGGTAGATTTGTAAACAAAAGAAAAGCAAGAAGGCAGAAGGGATCAGATGCTTGGGCGGTTTGAGTCCCTTAACCTCCCTAGATCCATTACTATTTATTACCACCTAAGGTCTTCAAGACCTTGTCGCAGTCAAAGGCGACAAGCAAAGGGGGCGCTAGGTGTAGGCAACGTGATCCATCGTCCACGGCCTCGCGGTCTGAGGAGCCTCGTGCCTCGAAAGTTACTCGGTTTTTTTGTTCATTTAAACATCTGTCATCTAATGTGTGGTTCGCTTCGCAATCTTGCCCACACCAAGTTTAGATCTTGCGCCGCTACTGGTGACAAGTACTCCGCTGTGTTATAGGAGTGTCATTCTCTGAACAAGCCTTGGCCGCGGTTGCAGCGCCGCGCCTTCTCTCTCATGATTAACATTGACATCATGGTAACAAGTTCCCAAACTGTTGGCAGCACGAGCTGAAGGCCTCCCTGGGAGCGCCAACCTTCGGCAAGCACCACCGACCCGCCTCCGACGACCCTCCGGCATACGACGACGACAACTGAACATCCCGACGATTTTCTACGAACTTTAATACTTAGCTAATGTATTGCAATCGTGTTTCACCGGACGCCTATGTTTAAAGTTTTCGAACAGTGTCATGTCTAAAAAACAGTTTGCTATTCCACGCTAGTTTTTGTCGATATAGCATGTATCCCTTTCTGGCGAGCAAGTGCAAAAGGGATCGGTGCTTTATGTCCACGACAAACGCTAGCGTGCTAGGCCCTTGCGTTTTACTTCGTAAATTTTTTAATTGAATTTGTACTTTATTTTAACGTTTTTACTTTAATTATTGCTTCAGCCGTAGTTATTTATTTGTTGCAGTCCTATACGAAAGCGAGGCATAGTTAATTTTACCAGCACAGAAGACTTCATTTTGTTTAGTAAACTCATTAATCTGAGCTAGATAATAAAAAACTAGTGTAAAAACTTCTACCGTTCACAGGGCTTAACGATCTCTCTATGTATAGGTACCAAGAAAAAACAGTTTTTAACGATTTACATTATACCGTGATTACTTTTAGTGTGCTCCCAAATCATTAATAAAGAAATTAAACGCTTCTATTGTTTTCTTATCTTATAACAGAAGAAATTTACTTTTTTTCTAAAAATATCAGAAAGCATCGTTGATGGTCAGTACTAATTAAGGTTTGACTAACTAAAACAAGTTTTCATGTCACAGACACTTTCATCTCGTTCCAAATATGTCTTTATGTATTACGAAATAATGCGTCGAACCTGAACATTGTGAATCCCGCCTACATGTTTTTTAGATAGTTTTGCAAAGGTCGGCACTCCGCAATAAACCCTTTACTAGACACGTAAACTATCTTACACGGGCGTCTAAGAAGCCATCGAATCCCCTGGGACCACGAAATGACGGTTACATTGACGTGGCGGATATTTTACAACGTAGCACCATTACCTTTTACAGGAGAATCACTGTTAAGATCGACTTGTACATTTGGACGCTTCTATACTACGTATTTTTTATTAGCAGAAATTTTGTACTATACCTTGACAAGCCCGTGCGCGGCGCTCGGCGGAACCTTGTCGCAGGGAGCCTCTGCTGTCCTTAACGAGATTGTTTTTAATAAGTGCGGCAAATGCTGACTACGACAGGGTTCTGCGGAGAGCCACGCACGAGCTTGTCGGACTATATTGCATATTCTGTCAACAAAAAATTACTTAGAGCGAAAAGTGTTTGGCTAAAGTAATTTTAAAAAAATAACGCTCAGACTTTTGAAGTTGAAGTTTGTTATTAATTTTAATTTAGTTTCGCTTTCCTCATATATAATGTTATTTAAGTATTAATAGTTATTAAGAAATATATTCTAAAGTTAGTCTATATGTTACTGTTACTGGATGAGCGACAATCTTATGAATGTGAGCCCCAAAGCGCAAATAAAGGACATCCGACATAAAAAATCTATTATTTATTTAGTTTAGTGATAATCAGCCGATACTTAGTCAAAACTGATGGAGTAACGACGAAGACGGAACTGGGGTGAAAAATTGTGTTGAATTTGAAATGAGTTGCTCGTTTACCATCCTGTCAGTTAAAAAAGACTTCAATCTTGTTAACTAGTCTGGAGCCATATGCATTACTTATAACCAATAGGGTAGATAAAATAATAAAACAATAATTCCAAAAACACATTTTAGCCCTGAAAATCGGACCAATTTTCAATTAACTGCAAAATTAGATTTTTAAATGCTTTAAAACAAATAAATAGTCATACATAACTAGCTGTTGCTATTTCAAATCTATGGTAGATTTGCGTTTTACCAGCTCATAAAAAGTAAGTACGTCTGTTGGTATTATCATCCTATTAGGTACATTACTTATGAAGTGGGGTGTTGTTTCCAAAATCGGCTCCCTTTGCCTCAGGAAGGAAACAGAAATTTGTTATTCTTACAAATTCACCTTTCAGTGTGCGCTTCCATTGAGGCCAAGCAGTCGAGGGCATAAAACTATCTACACAGCCTTCGCATCAAATACATGTAAACACCAACCTTTTGATTAGTGTCAAAGAGGTGTATATATATTTTTGACGTCTTGGTAACGTACGTATATTTATGATCTTGACTGTACAAGTACATACCTAATAATGATCGATTCTACACTGAACGCGGAGGAAGTAGGTAATATGTGTAGTGAGTTTCGTTAAGGATTTATGTAAATGATAATATTGATGATAGACTGCGTTGTATCGTAACTTGCACGATATCTCGTAGAGGCATTCGGGACAAGAACATGCACTTTAATTTTTTCACTAAAATTTTTTTGTACTAAAATTTAAAATTTAAATCAAAAGGACTGTCAATCTACTCCTAAACATACAACGTCGTTAAGCAGAAGTCAAAATGCCATACTAAATGACTGGTACACATGGCCTAATGAACCATTAGGCAAAGTAGGCAATTGCCTAGGGGACCCGCATCAACAACAAACAAATTAAAAAGGTTTTGGAGTGAAAATTAAATTGGAAAATTGGTATCCTCGTTGACAATAAGTATTTTTGCTATTTTTGATCGCGAGCGCCCACGCGTTAGACAATACGGCCTCAGGTTACTACATAGTATAATCAAGATTTATTTCAATTGTGAGATCTACATCGATTGGATACGCGAATAAAAATGAAATGTTAGTCATCTCATCATATTACTTTTAAAGTCACCCCAGTTTTCATTACAAATAAATACTAACTCAAAGAGATATACGAACGCCTACGCCCGTTTTTTAATGTTTTATTCACCTAGAAATAAAAAATAAAGGTTAGTAATCAAAACTCGTAATATAAACGTAACAAAGGTACTAAACGTCATAATTTCGGGATTAGTACCTTATTTACGGCGCTTGTCTGAGCGCTCGTAACCAGCGGAATGAAAAGACTTCATATATTGCACCGACGCGGTTCCCAAGACATAAAATACCATGATTAATCATATTAGAAAAAGTTTTAGGTATTATTTTTTATGACACAATTTTTGTTTACGATTATGGAGAGGTTCAAGAACCATCTCTGTGTATGTAAAAGTGTCCGTCAAAAAGCGTGGGTAAATAAAAACGCCAAAACACTAGACTAGATGGCGTCGCCGAGCTACATTTCATTTCAGACGCTCTTGTTATACTAGCGCCGGGGATTTGGAACTGTTATTTAGCGCCTAAAGCTGGACATTTCTGCATCTGTTCATCCTGTTTGTTCTCCTACAACCTCTACCCTCCATATTTACGACACTACGGTCATCGGATTTACACGGAACAATTTTAAGTAAATCGGCAAAAATCGACGCACAATATTTGTTTCAATTCTATTTCTTATACGCAGATACGTCTAATTGTCATCTCAAGCGGTCACGGACGAGCAAGGTAAAAGGTTGCAATTATGTAATTTTTATGAGTATTAATTATTTTATTAAAAGACTTTCCAGTCAACTAATAATTCAGATTCTACATACACCAGCGTAGTTAGTTTGACTAGATTGTAATTTAAAATGAAACTCAATGAAAACTTACATATAATTTTATTGCGGAATAAATTGATTTTATATACAAAATGCATTCCAGTATATATTACACGCATGAATAGTGTTGCATTATAATATAATAAATCACCAATTAAATTATATGAACGCATGTCTAATTATCGTAATGTTTAGATAATACATACTAATTACAAATATTGGTGGTAAAATATATGGCATAATCATGAGTAAAAACAGCAGTTTAAGTCATAGATTATTCTAATAAAACACATATTAATTATTAAAAATTAAATTGCATGAAAGTTAAGAACTCTATTCTAGGAAAATCAATATTTTGACAATTCTTAAAAAACTTTTTAAAATTTTGATTAATGTTAAATGCCAAAAAAACTTGAAAAAGAACCATAAAAATGTCATAATAGTAAACACGACATTTTTTCCCAAACTTATAAAAGAGGAAGAGTATTCTCAAAAGGTTTATTTTTTATACAGAATTTTTTTTTAATCGCATCAAATTGAAACATTAAAGTTCGAATTTAAAATAACAATTTCGAAATAAGCCCTTTTGAAAACTTCTCAAATACCTAATGTAATGCTACCTATAACAACCTATTCAGGATATATGGTCTCTAACATAAAAATAATACTTTAAATAACCTATTGGCCCCAAAGGGGGCAGTCATTGTTATGTACAAGTACATAGTCATGTCATTTGTGACGTCATGTAATAATGAATATAATATTAGTAATATATCTAGTGCAAATGGGCAGACCAAATCCAGCTGCCTTTGCTTCGTTACGTTAAATACCGTATAAAAAGTAATGGTTATAACAAGTTAATTCAAAATGAATTCTAGAATAATTTAGTAGATGGTTCGGATAGACTGACTAAAAACTGTTAAGGGGAATTTCTGATTCAAAATGTACTCACGCTTTTTATTTCACGTGTTATACTTTGAATATCGATTAACGTATGGAAACATTTGTGAACCACAGTAAAAAAACCGAATAACTTTAATCCTTCGGACGCCGTGAATTAAAATACGGAACCCTAAAAAAGAAGAAAATCCTGCGTTCCAGTCTCGTTTGTCCCAAATAGTACCAATGTTACAGATAAAAATTAAAAAAAAAGATAGCCTTAATAAATTTGGCGCTGATCTGCGTTCTGGCGACCGAGAGGTTAAAGGGGGTGTTAAGTCAACCTAACCTAACCACCTTCTGAAATATTCTGCATACATTTGAAAAGACGTTGTAATTGATATATCATGTTGTCTTGTTTGAAAACTTGCATGGGAAGCAAGTCATCAACGAGAAAAAAATACTGATGTTTAAATGGTATCGACTGACTTATATGTAATTATAAAATCCACGATAGCAAATTAATACACTTTTCTTTCTGCAATCAAGATTTTGATTGTTAATTACGAGGTCGTCGGCAGAGAAAAAGTTCAATCTCATGGAAATTAAGATAACCATAGCGTAATGTACCTACAGTCAACCAATTTGATTACTAGGCCACTATAGAACCATATCATAATGAATCAATTTGTTTATCTCCTACGACAGTGATTATTGCGTGATGTATGTCATGACGACATATCAATCTTTACGGACAGTGTCAACGATAATGAATGAATAGGAAAGGAGTTTGCTTGTGAAGGCTTGTGTATTAACCTTTTCAACGCCACGCCTCGACAAAACGTAAACCTGCTTTGAATCTTATGTCATTGTGTCAAGATCACTTTGACACTGTACTATGTGACACCTATATGTGTCGTTGGCGTTGAAAGGGTTAATATCCGTTCGTCAAAACTTCTTTTTCTTCTCATGTCATGGAGCGAAAACTTTTATAAACTCTTTACGTTTATTGGATGTTGTGATCGGAGAGTTGGTAATCCTTTGACGCGCACTGACTTTGTAATTATCTAGTAGTTAATGCGACTAGGTTCTATCGTGGGCTAGGAATCAAATTGGTTGACTGTACGTGCATTTCTGTCTTCGGTCCGGTCTGTAATTATTAACTTGTGACATATTGTCAGTTTGACACTTAACTTCTCGTATGGAACGCGGATCCGCGCCAGATTTGAGGCTGTCTTTTTGTATTTTTTTTTGGAATCTGTAACATTGGTACTATTAGAAACAAACGAGCCTTAAATCTGACGCGGATCCGCGTTCGTACGAGAGGTTAAGACAATTTTGTTCTCTTCTCTTACGACCTCATATGAACATGTGATGAAAATCCTCAGGACAAACATAAACATTAAAGCTTCTAAGAATACACCGTTACCAAGCACCAGCCTTACTCGTCGTCAGGACAGCACCGAACGTACTCCAAAGCTTTATTCAAGCAGTCCAACCACACATCGCGGTCTTTAGCCGTGTCTGCTGCTAGAAGGTGCCTCCTGACCACCGTCCCATCTGGTCTTTTAACGTAGACCAGGGAGCCTGAGTCTGGGACAATGAGGCCGGCTGGGACGGAGGATTCTAGAAGGATCGTGTTGGGTCGAGCGCAGAGGTCGCGTGGCGCTTTCACGATCTTGTCGGAGACGACTGTTGTGAGGTCGATGTCGCCGATTGGCATCTGGAAATAGATATGTTGTTAATTATACTAAAAAGTTGTTTATGTTAAACAGGGATAGTTTTTTTTTATCAGTGAAGCATAGTTTTAGATTGATTTATGCTACATGGGTGGATCAACTATTTCGCCCACAGTGATCAGATTGGCTTCAAATTTGAGCACTGCTCTGAATTTATGTGCGACATTACACTTTATATTTACTATGAGCTTTACTTTGGTCAAGGAAAACTGCGTGAGGAAATCTGCATATATACGTGAGGCAATTTAATGGTTTGAAATTCCAATCCGCGCTTGTTCCATGCGAGAGCTACTCTGCCCCAAACCTTTTCATTCTGAGACGAGGCCTGGGATGTTTGTAGGTCGAAGCTGTAGCTAGGAAGGCTTACTTCTGCATGTCACCGGGATACCTCCAGAAGGCGAGCCTTGGAGGGGCCAGGCCGAACCAGCCGCGATGCCAAATGCCCAGCGCGTCGTCGAAAGCTCGTGTCCAGCAGTGGGAAGTTTATAAACAGAGGGCGGAATTGCTCATGGCAAAAATCAAACGTCAATAGAGTTGGAACGTTGAATTTTATCGACTACGGAATAAACTGAAATTATATTTACCTACTTAATTATATTTATTAACAAAACTAAACCTCAAATCCATAAGCAAACAATAATAGACTTCATATGAACATTACGGAATAACATTTAAATAAAAGACAATATGAAAAATGAAAATGTATTTATTCAATAGCCAGAGTAACATGCAAGAAATAATAAAATAATAATAATAATTTATTTTCCAAAAACATACATCAGCAATACAGTGGTGGTCATACAATTAAGAACGATTTGAAGTTTCCGATTTTTTTTTATCTACATCATGTCATATGTCTAGTTGTGTTCCTTCTTAGAAGTAACAAGTTATGTTATAAAATAGCCACATGGATAGAGCAAACGGGATTAATAATAATAGTGTATAATTGCTAACATTTTTTTTTACAAATTTTATTTGTTCTCTATACTAATAAATTCAAATAGTAATGTAGCTGGACAAATAATTAAGAACGATTTATTAAACTGCTCGAGAGTTGTTTTATATGAAACTTAGATTAAATAAATCATATTAATGTGAAGTTGGTATAGAAAAAAAAGCAAATTAATACATTTGAACTAAAATTAATAGTTAGTTGCATGTCCACGGCTTTTAATTACGGCTTTACACCGGCGAGGCATTGAATCTATCAATTTTTGACATTTCGCAAGAGAAATAAGAGTTCCATTCTTCTAAGAAAACGTCGTACAGCTCTCTCAAATTGCCACACTGTCGATTTGAAACCTTTTTCTTGACTTCGCACCAAAGATGCTCTATTGGGTTAAGATCTGGGCTGTTGGCTGGCCAATCTAAGACTGAAACTGATTGTGATGTGAGGAATTCCTTAACGGTGCGTGCAGTATGCTTTGGATCATTGTCGTGCCGGAATGTCCAAATAACCGGAAGCACGTCTTCGGCATATGGTAACATTGTTTCTTGCAGTATATTTTTGTATTGGAATTGATCCATGTTTCCTTCTATCAGCCTAACAGGTCCAACGCCATGTCCAGAAAAGCACCCCCAAATTTTCACATTTCCCCCGCCATGCTTTAATGTCACTTTTGTGTACTTTGGGTCGAATGCTTTATTCGGAGGGCGTCGTACATATCGTTTTCCATCAGAACATACCCTATTTATTTTTGTCTCGTCAGAAAAAAAGAACGTTTTTCCACTGTCTGACTGTCCAGTTTTCATACCTTCTTGCAAGTGCAAGTCGGGCTTGCCTATGACATCGTTTCAACATAGGCACCTTCCTTGCTATCCTTCCGTTCAACTTATTTTCTACCAAACGCCTTCGAATAGTGCGTGCAGAGATTGCTGAAGGGTTGTTTTCGCCAAAATATTCTTTTCTCAACTCATTAGACCCTTTAAAAGGATTTTGTTTTGCCAAACGAACGATATTTCGATCATCTCGACGAGATGACTTTCTCTGTCTAGGTCCACGCGGAACGTTTGAAGTAGTTTGATACGTGGAAAAATGCTTTACGGCATGGAAAACCATTGTTTTTGAACATTGCAGATGGTCGGCTATCATTTTATACGACCAATTCTTCTCGCGAAGTTTTATTATTACTTCTCTTGTAGATTTATCACAACCTTTATTTTTCCCCATTGTTTTTATACGAAGTAATCACTTTTAAGACTTTAACAGCACGAAATGGCGCCAAAATTATACGAATAATAATCTACAACCACAGAGCCACACAGTGTTCTCTATTTAAATTTGAAAAAACAATAAACTATTCAGCGTTCTTAATTACGTGACCAGCCAGAAAGTACTAATACTAGGTTCAGATCGAATGTATAAAGTTTCTCTATTAATTTTTTAGCCAACAATGTTGCATAAATGAATGTACCGGTAGTACGGAAAAGTTTTGCAATACCGAGAGAAATAAAAAAAATACGGGCAATTAGTTATACTTGTTACTTTGAAAGAATCATCTCAATAAATAATCGTTCTTAATTATATGGCCACAACTGTATATAAGACAAAATATCTGGCAGACCCCAAACTAGGCAGAGCCTGTATCTTGGGGCCTTGGAGTGCACTATACATATAGTTTACTTAGAAAGCTTACCAGAGGACTAGAGAGAAAATACATATAAAAATAAAATAAAATAAAAAGAACAATGAAGCAAAAAATAATAAAAAACAACAACTAAATTACTTACTAAACTAGATTTACAGTAGGTACAATTTATATTTATAGTTACGCGTGCGTGTGTGTGTGTGTGTGTGTGTGTGTGTGTATGTGTGTGTGTGTGTGTGTGTGTGTGTGTGTGTGTGTGTGTGTGTGTGTGTGTGTGTGTGTGTGTGTGTGTGTGTGTGTGTGTGTGTGTGTGTGTGTGTGTAAGGTTAGAGACCTCCTAGTAGGTATGTGAAAACGATAATTTTAAAAACTACTTAACTTAGTACTGCATTATTAAAACTACCTAAGTTTCAATAATAAACCTAAGGATTCAAATCACCTATGAACTAATTTTCATCGTATAAAACAGTATCGTAATCTATGTAAAAGGTAGGTACCTATGAACTTATCGATAGCTGAAAAAGTCGATAAAACTCAACGTAATAACTATATTGACGTTTGATTTTTGCCATGAGCAATTCCGCCCTCTGTTTATAAATTACAGCTGTAGCTAGGAGGCTCACCTTTTTCTGCACGTCATCGGGATACTTCCAGTAGGCGAGTCTTGGCGGGGCCAGGCGGAACCAGCGACGGTGCCACGCGCCCAGTCCAGACACGTCGTCGAAGGCTGTGAGGAAGGCTGCGTGCGGCGCCGGCGCGGCCACACGGAGCCGCGCAGAGATCCCCAGGTTTATGGAGCCCTCCAGGGGACTGCCGCCCGGGACCTGAAGGCGATATTGTCAAGTGTTAACCGGCTGTTCATTAATTACGTGATATTTTGACCCAAGAACCCCTAGTTAAACGTGCAGATGTAGTGGATTGAAAGGCTTCCGAAGAAATTTTAAGTGCAAAGATCGGCATCCAAGATTATGGCCACATTCTTTTGGGATGCAAAAGGAATTATCTTTTCACCGAATATGTATTAATGTGGCCGCTATACCAACAAATCCTAAAAATAAAATAAAGTTAAAATAAAAGGGGGTCCTCGTACAAGAAGTCTTTTTCAGCGTCATGGGAGTGGGCCATAATAGAGAGATCTCTCTCCAGGCAGATGTTATGCCTGGGGACCGAAGTCCGTTGGAAGAAAGTTGGAAGTTGTATCTATGCCGCCGAGTGAAAAACTTCGATTGTGCGGTGCAGGATGTAGTAAATAGTTTCTCATGTGATGAACAAATAGCGCTAGTGGTCGTTACAAGCATTTTTAACTGCGGTGCTGGTTGTTAGGCGACAGGTGACAGTTGCTAGGCAACGATTCACAGCTGTGGCGACACCCCTGCCACATACTGTAGTCAGTGTTTTTAGCTAGCCACGCGGGACTCGCGGCCAACGTACTTCAGTCGGTGTTGATACACAACCAACTCACTAGCTACGCGCCTACCAATGCGCCCCGGCTCCCGCCTGATTAACCCTTCCTTCTGATCTTTATATAAACTTTATCTATACTGAGTACTATTAAATAATATGAACTACCAAACAGTATCATTCATCACCATCATAACCATCATAACTCAACCCGCAACAGGTAGTTATAAATAAAAAAAAAAAAAAATCAAAACGTTTATTCTGCAAGTAGGCCGCAAAGGGCTCTTTTACATGTCAATTTTTTTAAACTACCAGCGCTTTCGTAAGGACCATCATTGCCAACAATACATCCATAGCATATACATCCATAGCCATGGCCGCGCGCATACCCTATGTTGTTTGGATGTTTTTCGAAAGCCTATCTATAAGTTTGCGATTTTAGTGCTTACATTTCGGTGATTCTTTAAGTTCAGTAAAACATTGTACGGAGGTAAGAAACGCTGCATGCACGAGTCCTACTCGCAGTTGACTGGTTTTTTCCATGTTAGGCTTAGAACTTTCCAGCCGGCCCTGGTATACCTTGTTGAGCGTGAAGTTGTTCCGGTTGGCTTGCGGCAGCGCGAAGATGCAGTAGCCGTGCAGCGCGAACTGCGGGCTGCGGACCGCCAGCGGGCCGGCCGGGCTCTGCACGCGCGGCGCCCTCAGCTCCGACACCTTCGACTTGGGCGTCAGGAGCTTCGAGTTACACTGGAAACAAAACCGGTTGGCTGTAAAGTCGGTTTACGGACGATAGTTTAATGTGACAGCGTCATAACAAAATATTCAAACCCCCCCCCCGCATTGAAAATTACCCGAGCGCGAGTAGGTACTAAGATTGTATTATGTAATATTGCAACTGGCCTTCACTGCTCTGTAGGTAAAGTACATGTAACGTTGCGTAACTTTACATGTACCTACAGAGCAGTGAAGGCCAGTTGCAATATTCGTAACGTTACATGTACGTTACATTGCGTCATCCTTTTTCGTGTACGCAGCCGGCGTTCATCGATTTGGGTACGTATCAAAATATATAAAGTTTAAAAATAATAATGGACGAAATACATAATGGTCATTTGATATAATGTAATTTTCTTGGAAATTCTCAACTCTACAGGATTTTCATAAAATAAACCTAACCTAACCTAAACCAATCTGTAGATTACACGATTAAAAATGTTTGTTTAATCAATAGTTTCATAGAAAATTTTAGTATGTATTATGACCATTATGTATTTATTTCGTCCAGTATTTGTTTTAAACTTTATATATTTTGATACGTACCCATCGATTTATTAGACGTTGTCACGTCAAAAAAATATATACAGGGTGTAACATTTAGATCGGTCAGTATGGAAAAGTCTGAAACTATAAGAATGTTGAATTGAAAAAAAAATGGTAGTCATTTCAAACACCTACTAAAATAAATGAAAGGATATGAAAACAATGCATTTTATTAATTTTCGACATCATGTTTTGTAGTTAGAAATAGTGTTAGTTTTATTCTTCAAAGCGTTCGGATTCGATTCCCGAGCTGAGTAAAAGTTTTTTTTAAATGTATGAATGCAGTTTTTCATGGTTCCTAAGAACAGATCTTCGTATGTCTTATAGTTTCAGACTTTCCCATACTGACCGATCTAAATGTTACACCCTGGTGTTTGGCTGTCAACACCCTGTATATATGATACGGAGGCCAACGAGCAAGGGGGTCATCTGATGGAAAATGATCACCACCGCCCATAAATGTCAACAACTCAAAGAGAGTCACTAATCTGTTGTCGGCCTATAAAGGAAGTATAAACCCTTTTCTTGACAGCTCCGATGTCATAGTTGTCTGGAAACACTGCTCCCGGAAGTTGATGCCACAGTTTCACTGTAAGTGGCAGGAAGTGCCAAAATACCTGTGGTGTAGAGACTATAGCAAATTTATCACCATCAACATCAAAATTTTAGACGAAAGACGTCCACTGCTGAACATAGGCACCTCGAGGATCGCCAAGCAGATCGGTACTGCGCCATCCGCATCCAACGCGTTACCGCCTACCGACACCGTGGCTTCCGGTCCGTGGACGCCACTCGAGAACCTTTTTGCCCCATCGGCCATCAGTTCTACGAGCGATGTGCCCTGCCCACTGCCACTTGAGCCTCGCGATTCTTTGAGCTGTCGGTAAATTTGTTTATCGCGCGGTTTTCATCATTTCTAATGCGATCTCGCTGCGATTAGGCTGGTTTTAGTGTCACGCGGACCATCCGTACGGATGGCTACGCACGGACAAATATGCATTAAAACTGCTGTCCGCGCGGACGGTCTTCCGTACGAAGCCGCCCGCATTACTCTAAAACGCTCCCTAAGCTTAATACATATTGGTCCATGCGTAGCAATCCGTACTGACCGTCCGCGTGACACTAAAACCAGTCATAGACCTCTCCATCGCCCTCTGAGTGACTTTGAGCATTCTTATGAGGCCCATCGTTAGCAGCCACGCCTCAGTGCCATTACTCATCACTGGCAACACACTGGTAAAAGTCTTTCGACTTGAGACACTGCGGTATAATGGATGATAAAGATATTGACATAGACATAGACATAACTTTATTCGACATCAAAAAAGAAAATACACTGACTAATACACTGAGAAAAATAAAAAGAACAATAATAACAATAAAAACAAAAAACATAATTATAGATGTCGAAAAGGAATTTGACTCAGCATAAGCTGCAGTAGATGCCTGCTACAGCGCTGATTTTCAGTCAAACCCTTCATATCCGTGCATCAAACTTGTTGGACCGGAATCAGCACAAACAAATTCTGTATAAAAAGTGTAAAATAAATAGATACATATATTATAGTGGGAGTTAGTTCTTTTTTATTGCGGAGCTTCCCGAACGCTGCCCAGCCGAGTCGGATTCGTCGATTGTCTTCTTTCTCCAAGTTGGACCTACCCAATTAAGAAAATTATGCCATAAACAAAATAATGCATTGGATTCTTACCTTTTTGTTAGTAATATGATACTTGACATCATGGGGCAGGATCTCTTTCGACGCTTGCAGCAAGTAAACCTCGACTGTGACCTAGAAAAAAAAAACAAAATGAGCACTTAATTGACCATGCCCTCAAAATCTCCCGACTCAAGGGACTTAAGACTACAAGGGGATAAATAGGATACCTTGAAATCGCTGGTGAGCCCCTCCATGCGTATTTGGTCGGGGAAATGCAGCAGATGCGTCGTGGGCTTCGTTAGCTGCATGCTGGTGGCGACCACACGGTCGCGGCACTTCAGGAGACACACCGCGTGGTGACCCACTGCGCCGTCTGAACACAGGTGCAACTGTTAGAGGGGTCGGCAAGTAGTTTTAACCCTTTCAACGCCAACGACACATATAGGTGTCACAAAGTACAGTGTCAAAGTGATCTTGACACAATGACATAAGATTCAAAGCAGGTTTAAGTTTTGTCGAGGCGCGGCGTTGAAAGGGTTAAGTGGGGTCCGGATACTGTTGAATTTTTTATCGAGGTCTAAAAAAAATCTTTTAGCCTTAGCTGGACATCTTTTGAAGTGTAATCAAAGCATGTATTATGGTAATAAGGTCTATGTATAGATATTTATGAACGGTTGGCTGTAGAGACATTGCAGAACTCGGCTGTACTATGGGTACTAGACAACGGATAAATATACATTTGATAAATACTTAAATATACAGGGTGTCCCAGAAACCGACGATAATCCGTTAAGGGCTCATAGACCTACTAATTACCTACCAGAATATAAAATCTTTTAGTTTTCGAGACATTGACATTTTTGCTAAAATCTCGATTTTTCTCCCTCAGTTGAGTTTTTCATCTGCCACAGCCTCAAATGACCGAATTTAGTAAATCTGATTACTGATAAATATTGCAGAAAAGATGGGCTTTCAAACGTGATATTATTTTATTTTAATATTTAGTCAAACTTGGATGAAAAACGACTTAAGAGACAGTTTTCAGATATTTTACTGTTTTATCCCGTAAATTTGGTCCTCCATGGTTTAAAAAAAATAACTACGCTAAAGTGGCACTGGATATTAAAAATATGCCTAGCTAATGTAGTTTACAAAATGGTATAACACTTACTTATTTGTTCAATAATTTCAAATTTATTGCTATTTCATTACAGAAGAAGCTCAAATTGCAGTTACTAATTACTAAAAAAACACCCACAAAACATGAAATTTTTCATGACCTAGAACGAAAATTCGCAGTCTACTAAAAGCAGTGACACGCTAACCAAAAACAAAGCAAATTCGATTTTCAAATTCGAATTTAAAAATTTTAAACTTTATTTGAAATTTGAATTCAACTTGACCAGCCTTATAAAAAACAGTAATCCTACCGTCCTCAGACTAAATGGCGGCTCACTTGGTTAGCTTCTTCAGTAATGGAATAGCAATAAATTTGAAATCATAGAACAAATAAGTAAGTGTTATACCATTTTGTAAACTACATTAGCTAGGCATATTTTTAATATCCAGTGCCACTTTAGCGTAGTTATTTTTTTTTAAGCCATGAAGGACCAAAGTTACGGGATGAAACAGTAAAATATCTGAAAACTGTCTCTTAAGTCGTTTTTCATCCAAGTTTGACTAAATATTAAAATAAAATAATATCACGTATAAAAGCCCATCTTTTCTGCAATATTTATCAGTAATCAGATTTACTAAATTCGGTCATTTCAGGCTGTGGCAGACGAAAAACTCAACTGAGGGAGAAAAATCGATAATTTTGCAAAAATGACAATATCTCGAAAACTAAAAGATTTTTACAAAACCTAAAATGTGATATTCTGGTAGGTAATTAGTAGGTCTATCAGCCCTTAACGGATTATCGTCAGTTTCTGGGACACCCTGTATATGGGCCCGCGCCCTCCACCTGCAGCCGCTGCGCCTCGTGCAGGCACGCAGGCCGGTGCGCTGCCACAAGTGGAGTGTCCCAGTATAGTGTGCACCTGCGTTCAGTTGCCGCGTGTACTCCCGCCGCAGCGGCGCGCTGAGGCTGTCGACGTGCAGCGCCGCCATGCCGGGCGCCGCGCCCGCGCCCGCGCCCTCCACCTGCAGCCGCTGCGCCTCGTGCAGGCACGCAGGCCGGTGCGCTGCCACAAGTGGAGTGTCCCAGTATAGTGTGCACCTGCGTTCAGTTGCCGCGTGTACTCCCGCCGCAGCGGCGCGCTGAGGCTGTCGACGTGCAGCGCCGCCATGCCGGGCGCCGCGCCCGCGCCCGCGCCCTCCACCTGCAGCCGCTGCGCCTCGTGCAGGCACGCAGGCCGGTGCGCTGCCACAAGTGGAGTGTCCCAGTATAGTGTGCACCTGCGTTCAGTTGCCGCGTGTACTCCCGCCGCAGCGGCGCGCTGAGGCTGTCGACGTGCAGCGCCGCCATGCCGGGCGCCGCGCCCGCGCCCGCGCCCTCCACCTGCAGCCGCTGCGCCTCGTGCAGGCACGCAGGCCGGTGCGCTGCCACAAGTGGAGTGTCCCAGTATAGTGTGCACCTGCGTTCAGTTGCCGCGTGTACTCCCGCCGCAGCGGCGCGCTGAGGCTGTCGACGTGCAGCGCCGCCATGCCGGGCGCCGCGCCCGCGCCCGCGCCCTCCACCTGCAGCCGCTGCACCTCGTGCAGGCACGCTTGCCGCCGGTGCGCTGCCACAAAAACACTGCATAGATTCAGGCGCCACTTTGCGGAGTAACCTGGATAACTAGGATCTTCAAGGATCACCAAGCCTGTCTCACTTGTAGTGGTGCTATCATCAAGAGTCGGAAAAACGCCTGTCATTTTAGTTTTGAGTACACGATCATTTAGGGCCGGCGCTCACTGACGGCATGGCACGGCATGGCATTTTATTACTATCAAGTTATTTTGAATCTTATTTCAATGAGTTTAGAATTCATGTTACTTTATTTCGATACCACGATGCCGCGACGTGCCGAGGGATGAAACAACGCATAACCAATAAGGTAACATGAATTCTAAACTCATTGAAATAAGATTCAAAATAACTTGACTTGATTGTAATAAAATGCCATACCGTGCCATGTCGTCAGTGAGCGCGCCGGCCCTTAGGACCCATTTATGAGTCGAAGAGGTTCGTTCAGTCTAAAAGAATGTCTTTGAAGCGTGTTGTAACATTATAAGGAAGTCTTTACTGCATGAAACTGGGTTAGGTTTTTAAAATAAAATGACGGACGTTTTTACGACCCTTAGCTATCATGTACTCGCACCTTCGTTCGCGTTAACCATTGAATTCGCATTTGAATTGAAATTTCACGGTCACACTTAAATTTCCGTGAGAATTCCCAAAAAATACATCGTGATCTTCATTTTACGTTGCATAAAAAACACTCTTGCCAAATTTCATGTCTCTAAACCTAGCTGTAGTGTAGGTATTTTATTCCGGTCTCGTGGGGATATCGGGATAAAAAAATAGCCTAGTTGTTATTCCAGAGAACTAGCTTTACAGAGTTACAGAGGTGATGATTAATTGTCACTTAATTTATTTTAATAAGGATGCAAATTGCTTATCAAAGAGGTCAAATGACACAGAACAATGTTAAAAGTCGGTAGCATGCGAAAAGATTCGATAAAATAACTTTAAATTTTTGCTATGAAAATTCCGCTTGTTGCCAATAAAATACAAAGAACTCAAAACAAGAATAGCCACATTCACGAATATGCGTGAATTTGTCAAAATAAGACATTAATGACATTGCAATAAGAACCACGGCATGCGTCATCATGAATGACTCGATCTATATGTGTGGACTCACTTGCTAACAGGAGCAGCCTCTCGCCTTCTGCTTGTTCGGTGGACCCGCTGAACTCTATCGTGGCTGCGCATAAGTTCAAAGCCTGGCTCGCCTGCAATATCAAATCATTCGAGTTATTGGTAATATTTATCAAGCGTCAGAAAAACGCCAGTCATTCCACAAGAGCGGTCAGGGTAATTCACTACCAGAGATGTGCTAGGCAGCTATACAGCAAGGACGTGAAAGCTATGCTTACCCGTGGAACGTCCCGCACGCCACAGTGGCGCGTAACTAACTGTTCATGATTTGTTAATTTTTGTTACTAATTTCGATCACCTTTTTTAACATAAGGTACTTAGCCAAAATTACCCAAAATAGTTGTAGGTCGTGCGACGGTTTAAACTACACTCACCGGCAAAAAAATTGGCCCAATACAGAAAGCTGCATTTTTTCTACAAGCATTACTCTTCTATAGCCTTACGTTTAAGAGGTATGATTAGCATGAGATAGCTATCAAATTGATGAGTCTGAAGTAAAGAAGGATTAAAAAGAAAACAAGGGAAAATCGAAGGAAAACAAAAATGTTACTTTCTAATTTGGGCCAAATTTTTCACCGGTGAGTGTATGTGACCGATCCCACTAATGCTAAGCTATGTAGCCGTTCGAGGAAGATCCAGAGCACACATCTATCCATATAAAAAACATAGCTTAGTTGAACCCATTTCCACCGTGCTATGTTATGTGGACCAATTAATATAATTGGTGGATATAAAACGCATCTATAGCAACATAGCATAGGACATCTCTGGTGAAAAGGCACCGTAAGTAAATGGCGTTGAATTTCGTATTGGGATGACGCAGATCGGCGTCGTCAGCATCAACTAGACATCTCTGATGAAAAAGCACCGTATGTGAATGGCGTTGAATTTCGTATTGGGATGACGCAGATCGGCGTTGTCAGCATCAACTAGACATCTCAGGTGACAAGGCACCGTAAGTAAATGGCGTTGAATTTCGTATTGTGATGACGCAGATCGGCGTCGTCAGCATCAACTAGACATCTCTGGTGAAAAGGCACCGTAAGTAAATGGCGTTGAATTTCGTATTGGGATGACGCAAATCGGCGTCGTCAGCATAAACTAGACATCTCTAGTGAAAAGGCACCGTAAGTAAATGGCGTTGAATTTCGTATTGGGATGACGCAAATCGGCGTCGTTAGCTTCAACTAGACAAGTCTCACCTGCGATATGACAGTCTGCTGCTTGGATATTTCGTTCTGTAGCTCCTTGATGCGTTGCCTGACGGTCGTCACGTTAGCGGCGGGCTCGTCCGGCGTTGCGGGGATGTCCCGCTCCGGCGAAGTGTGCCGGATGACGCGCATCGGCGTCGTCGGCGTCGACGACTGGACAAGAGAACGAGTTTGATCATATCATTTTTTTAATACCTGCTTGTGGCAATGATTGACTGGGAATCAAAGAGAATTCTCTTTCAAAGGCAAAAACATATCTGTACCTATTTAAATATTAGGTGTAATGTTAACACCTTAGCTGGATTGTTTCTTTGTTTGTAATAATAGGGATGATAACACCATCAATCAATTGACGTACTTTTATAAGCTGTCAAAACACGATCCTCCCATAGATTTTGTATGACAATAGCTAATTATGACGTAACACCTTTGTCAACTCGACCGACTAATTAACTTGTTTTAGAGCAACTAAAAATTTAACAGCAGCAGTAATCAACTTAATCTAGCAGTTTTACGCCTCCTTCCCAGCAAAAGGGTAGGCAGACTATTAGGTCTATTTTTTTTCCACCTGCTACGATCCTGACATACCTACACCTCTTGTTTCCAGAACACTCATTAGTTTTTTCATACATGCACGCCGGTTTCGGGTACTAAGTATACTACTATTGACTTGACCTTTTTTCAAGACATCCCCAATCTAAATATTTCATACTAAATACAAACTGAAACATAGATGCACAGAAAAAACCCCAGAAAAAAGACCAATGCTGGGAATCGAACCCGGGTCCTCGGCATTCTGTGCCGCGTGCTATTCCCCTACACCACCACTCTGGTCAGGAGTTGAGACACTTTTTCCTATGCATCATACATTCCAGCCTGCCATCATCACTTTTGCAGTGATACAGCGCCGTCTATGTTCAGTTCTCATCGAGAAACATCAACACTCCTTCGGAACTAACCGCTCACCCGGACAAGAGATGTCGCTACTAGGCCACACTTTTAACAAGTTTTGTTTGAAGTAAGTATCTTTTTGTATTTTTTATTTTTTCAACTTCAATTTTTTACTTTTAACCGTAATAGTAAAAAAATGAAGTTGAAAATATATAAAAAATACAAAAAGATACTTTAAACCAAACTTGTTATCCCCAATCTAATCATGGCATGTGTACACTGCAGTGGCGAAGGGTTCCCGATTCCTCCCAGGTTGACTAAACTTTCGAAGACACCAAACGCTTCTCTTCCATTACTGCACTTTCCAGAAGAGGATAAATGGGGTTTTTTGGTTTGTCACTTGGTACAGTGTACTTTGCAGTAAAAGTTAAATATGGCATTAACTTACTGCACTCTGCATCCTCCTGTAGAAGCTCACGCTATGCACCAGCTCGCTGCCTTTGTCCAGGCGCGGGGTGCCGGCGGCGGGGCCGGGCTGCATCTTCATTGGCGACTTGAACTGCGTCTTCTCCTGGTACACGAAACTGGTTGAGGACAGGCATCCGTTCTGCAACCCCCACATACGCTACATAAGGTCGCCGTCTATCCCAACCCAAGGGGTCCCCTTCATAATAATTTTAGAGCGCGCGCAGACAGAGAGCGGTCTGCAGTTCTGAGTTCCGCGTTCAGAGTTCTGCGTTCTTTCGAATGTACTGAGTCCCTTACGATACCGCACACAGCAGGCGGTCAGACCGCGGCGGTCAAAGCGGAACGCCGCGTTCAAAGAGTTCTTTTGTCGCCGAGACAGAGAACGCCGCGTTCACCGCGATGTCTGAAGTTACAAATACAGAAAAACTGATCAAATTGGTTAGAAAAGGGAGATTATTACATAATTTAAGTCATGTACACTACAAAAATCGTGGCAAAAAAAGCAGAAACTTGGCTTGAAATGGCCGCGTCAAGGGATTCTTCTCGTGTTGTGTTAATTAGGTGCCCCAATCTTTTCTACTTTTTTAGAAGTTTCTAGGCTCCACAAAATCAATGCTTCTTCTTCGAAAGATGAACTTTCTAGCGACATGTTACACATACAAAAACATGGAACGCAAGAATTTGACCGGCTCTTGTGTGCGTTGGAACTCTCGAGCGGTCAGAACGCAGAACTCGGAACTCCAGACCGCTCTCTGTCTTCGCGCGCTCTTACAGTCACGCATACGTTTGCGCGGTTGCCATTGCAGTTGCATTGACAGTTTATGTGAGTCGCTTAATTCCAAACTCTGATAATTCCAATTCTGAGAATTTTAAGATTTTGGTATCAAAAGAAAAGCTAAACAAGGCAGGCAATCTCCTAAGAGGGTAGAGTGGATTTATCAGTTTCATGTTAAGCGACTGATCGAATTTAGAGCCTGTCCAGATGAGGCGTTCTGCGGCGCTTCAATGTATATTGCGTGCAGATACCGCGTTTTACGTGCGTTTCTATGCTACGCGTATCGAAGTTATCACGCTACATTTCGAACCAACAACACGTCCACTCGCCACGGACTCGCGCGTACTACTGTATGCTTAGTATAAGTTTTACTGCACCAAATACTTCTCGATCGCGTTTACGTAAAAATTTCAATTCTATGGAAACATGGACGCGCGCGCGCGGAGACGCTGTCCATGTTTCCATAGTAATTGATTTTTTTACGTAAACGCGATCGAGAAGTATTTGGTGAAGTAAAACTTATACTAAGCATACTGGACGCAGAAGTGCCGCAGCATGGCGAGTATCTCAACTTGCGAAGCAGTTCAATGGTGTGTGAAGCTCCAAATTCGCACAGGACCTGCGTGGGAACTACAGTCCCCTTTATTTTGAGAGAAAACCTGTGGCTAGCAGTGTGACGTGGATATGCGGCCGATGATGATAATGACAATCTTTTTCGTACACCTACCTAGTTCCTTTCTACCCACCTTGTTAATTTTCGGCGGTGTCGGTCCGTCGCTCTCTTCGTCCAGCGCCTCGTCCAGCATATCGTCCAGCTCGCTGTCGCATGCGCTCTGGGAATCCTCGGAATCAGACTCTCTGACTGCCTTCTTATAACTAGTGTTGTTTTTCTTCACAACCTAAAAACAGAAAAATGTGGCAACATGTTCACTGTGGTATGGGGTCGATGTGACCCGATATATGTATGGTTGATGAAAAGTTAAACTAATTGCCTCAGCAAGGCCGCAGCGAACGTGTTCAAATAAATCCGGAATATTTCCGCAAATGGTTGGGCTAGTTAGAACAAACATACATTGGGACCTGAAAAAAATTTTTTTGGAATTTTTTGATTCAAGGTTTAAATCTTGAGAAACATATACCTAGAGGGATGTTAAGTCAAACTAACGGAAACATCTTCAGAAGTATATCAGATTAATTTTAAGGCAGTGTATATTTATGTCATAGCGTGATGATAACAACTAAATAAAGAAGTCTTTATAGAAAGAAATAAAGTACGCTCGCTATTACTAAATAAAACTTTATTTATTTTATTTTTATTTATTACTAATTATGTGCCGTGTAGTAAAGTAGGTACGTACAATAACGCAGTGTATAATTTTGTAATAAAGTTTGATGATTGCTATATGTATTTTAACAGGCGTTACGTTTCTCAAATCTACCTAGGCTCGATTTCAGAGCGTTTTGACCGCCGCGTTTTTTTTTTCATTAGTGTCGACGTAAATATTGCAGAGGGGGATGATGATCAGAGTTAACTTTTTATATACATGTGTGGCGGTACCGAGGCTTAGTCTGATTTTATCCAAAGTTGTCGCGATTTATCATTATTTTACAGCAATAATCGAGTGACACTAATGAAATTTAAAAAACGCTGACAAAACGCTCTGAAATCGACCCCCTAGGTCCTAGGTGAATCATTATTATGTAATTTATTGAATTAAGCGTTAATTTGCAGAGGTCCATATTAATGAACTGAAACAATTACTTTGCTCACCCGCGACGCGTTAGGTTTATGTAAGAAAAAATGCGTATTTGCTTGTGAGTGCCTTGTTGTATTAAGTGTGTTCGTGTGTTTGTGTGATTTGTGTGTGTTCGTACAGTGTGGAGGTGGAGGAACTGCATGAACACGCATTTCTTACATAACAAACGTAACTATCGTAAGGTCGCTGGTGAGCAAAGTAATTGTTTCAGTTCATCAATATTATGTATTTCTAAAATACGAGCGAGAGATAAAACGTGCTTTAGCTTTGTTGCTAAATCATACATATTGTTTTAAATGTAGATTTAATAGTACTCATGTGAATGTAAAAATCATGCGACTTCATAAGCTGCTTAATGTTAATGTAAATGCCACATTCAGAGACGTCGATTAACCATGTCGAATTTTTGGTATAAATATTTATCGATAGTATTTGTATACTCACATTCATCACTTCTCTTCCGAAAGAAGTTTCTGCCCAGTTGTCAGATTTATTTAGTTTCTCGTTTAGGGTTTCCCTGCCAAAACAAAAGTCATCCATTAGAACCAATTTTTTAGTGTTCTATTAAAACAATCGACTGCAAAACATAAAACATAGCGACATTCACAAATCAAAAAATAATCAAACGCCAAATAAATGACATTTCCATTCTTCTTAACCCGTGCTGTTATCTTTTTAAGATTGTCTTGGTATGCTTCAAGAAATTACAGGTACGGTATATCTATTTTCTAGATCGTACAGGTAGGTAGTATAGATAGATGACAGTTTGATGCTGATAAGCAATAACAAACCCACAAAAACTCGAAAATTGAGATTTGAATACGAAATTGTAGGTACAGTAAGATTATTTTCACTTTGACACTTGGGACGTCTCAGTTTTAACCGGGAAGGTTCGTGTTTTCTCATAGGGTACTTATATAAAATCCTAGAATTGAATCACAAAATACCGAAACCTATTTAATGTAATTAATATCAAAACCTAGGCATAACATCTGCCTGGAGAGAGATCTCTCTATTGCAACTACCCCCAAAGATGTTTGCGTGAAAAATACGAATGTTCGTGCTCGAGTCTTGGACTATGTATTTATCTATATAAGTATGTGTATCCGTTGTCTAGTACCCATAGTACAAGCTTTGCTTAGTTTGGGACTAGGCCAATTGGTGTGAGTTGTCCCATGATTATTATTATTATTATTATTATATATACCTGTTCATCTAATCTAATATATAAAAATCTCGTGTCACGGTGTTTGTTATCGAACTCCTCCGAAACGGCTTGACCGATTTTTATGAATCTTTTTTCTGTGTATTCGGTAGGTCTGAGAATAGGTCGTAGGCTATCTTTTATCTTAGCAGACGGAGTCGCGGGCAACAGCTAGTATTTCTATATGTATTTGGTTGCCTGGAAAAGACCGCTTTTGAGCGATAAGACCGCCTGTTGTCTTCCTGAATTTTTACTTTAGTAAAATTTTCTTTCTATTTTTTTTTATGGTGTTCAATAAAGGATATTTGTATTGTATTGTACCGCGCGGGCGAGAACTCATTTAAACGGTTCAGCTATAGATGGCGTTAGTATCGTGAGGTCCATTTGACGTTATTATTGCTTGCAATTGGCTCATTTACTTAGGCTTGATTTCCTCCTACGCTGACATCGGTCGCTGACGTCGGTCGAGCGTACCGTCGGTAGCAATCTACGAATAAATCTGCCTCGCGGCCATCAGCGTCGCTGTGCGGTGCCCCATACAATATTGTGTTTATTCGTACGCTCGACCGACGAAATCAATCCCAAACCACACAAATGTCAAAGTTGTCACGAACGACCGGATAGGCTAGTAGTTAGAGAACCTGAATGACGAAGGTTGTGGTCCCGGGTTCGATTCCCGGTCGGGGCAGATATTTGTGTGAAAAATACGAATGCTTGGGTGTTTAATATATAATATGTATTTAAGCATGTATTTGTCTGCATAAGTATGTTTGTTTTTGTTTTGTTGTTGTGTTTGTCTAGTACCCATAGCAGGGGGGTTTTTCTCCGCAGGTTGTATGTTCGGTCGGCGCGCCTCCCGGGCAGGCGTATCTATGGCAGTAGGTTGTCGCTCTAGGCTTTCTTTTCGCGCCTAATAAAGCATTTTTTTTCTGTGATTTTTGCAACAAACAATGACTTCTAAACGATCTTATAAACCGTATAAAAGACACCGTTGCGTTTAAAGGTAGTTTACTGAATTAATACACACTGCTATCTTGGTTTCGGGTCAGACGATCAGTTACAATTTCGCGTGCAAGCAGTTAACGGTCGTAAGAGTAGGCAAATTTTTATACCTAAAGTTGATTTTTGTTCGAGAGTGATCCTTCTGTACGCTAGTACTATTAGTTATTGTGCCCATAGTACCAGCTTTGCTTAATTTGGGACTAAATCAATAGTCCCATGATTTATTCATTTATTTATTATTTACCTCTCGATACTAGCGCCAACTAGCCAGTTGCAGAAACCCTCATTGGCTTAGTCCCAACCTAAAGGAGCTTGTACAATGGGTACTAGGCAACGGATAAATATATTCACATAGATAAATACATGTAACATCCATGAAAAGCGTACAACCATTCATTTGTATCATGCGAGCATCTACCTCTGCCGGGATTCGAACCCGGGTCCTCTAGCTTCATAGAGCCTCTAAGCTATTCGCTGGACGGTGGCACCCTATCATTCTTGTGGACAGATATTCGCAAAAACGTCTGACAACAGTGTAGGTTCTATGGATAGGCGTAGATAGGAAAGGAAATTGAGACATACAAATTATTTTCTTTTTTTTTAGAGAGAGAGAGAGAGAGAGAGAGAGAGAGAGATGTTTATTTACACATATTCGATACAAACACAGAAAAAAAAATACATTTGACAGGAAATATACAAATAAATATCGAATAGTATAAATTGGGCCCCACTCAGCATAATGTTGAGGCAAGCCACAACGCTGTTTTTCAGTGGGACCCATACCAATACTTGTAGCATACCAATATTCCTGAAAGAATAAACAGCACGGGTAAAGAGAATGAAAAAACTGAAATGGTTTTCAAATTATTTATTACAAAATCTGATAGAAAACAGTCCCTACTATCACAGATAACTTATACTTAATTAAACATATAAATAAGCAAGTTTATTTCAAGAGATCATCTACTTCAACAGTATCGTGCAGTATCATATATTATAATGTACTGAGTTGATAAATATCAAACTCCAATATGTCCACAATAAATGACATGGAGATATGATCCTTATTTTTTTGATAGGGATGGCTATATGTACTTATAATCACCATAATTAAAAACCTCGTATTTCGAAGCCGATACTCTTAATAAGTAAACTCTACTTATTAAACTAATATGCTGATTAAAAATACGAGAATTTAAAAAAACAGAGTCAATTTCCGTAGTAAATATCTCTTTTCTACAGAAGGATCCTTTTCTCCTATGTGTGTTTCATGCATGTGCTGTTGAAATAGATGATATAAGGACCTTTATACGCAAAGACTGCTTAAGTCAGTCATCGGTTTGAAGGAAAATTGCATGATGAAGAAATTTCACAGTGAAAATATACGGCACGTTTGGCAGCCGCTGTGACGTGTGGCTCCGGGAAGAAGTGCTACGGATTAGCCCGAAATATGGTCGAGGTAAACACGTTTTAAGACTTGAGTGATCCGTATATTTTCACTATGAGTGAGTATCACGGTAGTTTCATGTTTGAACTGAAGAAATTTATTTGGCGTAGAAATTTTATCCCCAATCAATGTGCAAAATTATTTCCAATGTGAACTTTGAAGACAAACGATTAGGTCACTCGATTCGATCCCAGGTAAAAAAATGTTCGTTTATTAAAGTAGAGAACTCAAGAATTTGTTAAATCAGTTACTTTTTTGAGCTCGTGTGCCGTTTTGCGGTTATGAAAATGACATGAAAGACTCCCATTCTTAGGCTGGGGTTCTAAATGGTTTGCGAAATTTGTGCATAAATTTTCGATAGTTTTGAAATTCAGACCTTAAAAAAATCACTGATTGCAATTCTTGAGTATACGAGGAGTTTTTCATTTAATTCTGAATATTTCAGCAGATGGTTGGGTTAGATTGATTAAAAAGTTTGAAATTTGTCAACAATTTAAAAATCTTGAAAAAGATGTACATAAATCCTTTAGACGCACTATGACCAATACGCATATTGACCAACGATGATAACAATTTGAAAAATGCAAATCGACCAACGACATAATGACCAACACGTAAAATAATCAATATGTGAAAGGAAAAATCCGTGAAGTGACTGACACTTGGAGAGACAACTCCGTGAAATGATCAATACGTGAAACGACTAATAAATAAGTACATCATGGAAATTACTATACCTACTAAACGGGGCTTATCTTATCACGCAAAAAATATCATTTTCGTGATAAGTCCCGTTTAGTATTGTAATTATGAGTGAAAATCACGAAAGTTTAACACAGTATATCATGGAAATTGACCGATTCCCCGCCGCATTCGAATATTTTACGGTAAGTTAAGATTGGCCAGAGTGCACAGGTCGGGACATACTTAACGGGTGATTTGACTATGCATGATCAGTCAAAACTTACCCATCCAACTGCTCAAATATTCCTGATTAGTTTAAAAATACTTTGAATGATAGATAATGCATACTTAACAAGTTAACAAGTATATTGTTGTTAACCTACGTCAATAAATATTTACATTCGTAAAGGCTAACAAATACCTAAACTGCTAATAGGCAACGTTACAGTCTTATTAAATTAATGGTATACCCTACGAATTGGAATATAAATTATGGCCGAGGATTCCCAAAAAAATAAGCAGCTTTTTGCCTGTTGCGTTATAATTCTAGTCATTTAGAAAATAAATTTGGTAAAAAATCCAAGTGACACCAAGCGTTGCGGAAGGCGTGATTTTATGTCTTATGAAACAGAATCAGACCTTCAAATAATATGACAGTGGCATTGATCCTTAAGGCGGTAATAGAAATGTCGTATAAAAGTCATAAACGCGATTTCAAGAGTCCTTATGTCATAACATTTGAATTGTTTAATTATGCATGCCGCGCAAATATTCGCAGTCTTATTGGGGACATGCGATTTGCATGGCGCCGCGCGATATCTCGTAATGACGTTACGAAACAGGCAAAGATGCTAAAGAAAGTTATGTGATATGCAGATTCGCAAATTAGTCACGCTTTGAGGATAACCTATCCATCTTAACTTAGAACAATACACATCGAAAGGGTTTAGGGATCTAGATGAGTATTTCTTAAAAAGTTGTCCTGACACGAAATTGACAAGAAATCAGTTTTGTCAAAAAATTATCAACACTAAGGACAAGATCATAAAGCATAAACTGCATAAAACATCCAAAATTTCTTGACGTCAGGAAAACTTCACGAAATCTTGTGAGGAAAAAATCGTAATTTTGTAACTACATCAAAACTTTCTATTGGATCCAACAACAAAGATTATCAGACTTTTTATCACCCTTACCACAAGGTTTTGTATACATTTAAACACAATATTACTTATTTTTTGTGTTGAAATAGCGTCAAGAAATATTTTTCTTTTTTAATATGGCGACAACTTGAAAATGGACAACTTTTTGAGAAATAGTCAATGTATGAATACGCAATAGACCCCCATATATTTTTCAAGTGTATTTTTGGAAAATGTGGTGAGAGCTCGTAATAAGTCAGGCTGTCTGTATTATCCATGTAAATGTTCGAAAAATTTGCATGATTGTCGACTAATACATAAAAGCGCAAAAATGGTTGGATTATTTATCTAAAAGGAAGCGTAACGTTAAAAGGCTGTTTATATGATTTTAATCGGGTATATTATTTCTAGTTTAGTCTAGATTTATTGTCAATTGAAACACTAGTGTAAACAGGAATGCCTTCATCTGTGACTGTCGACGCGATTGCGAAATTGGTTGTGATACGTTATTTCCTCATTTTGTATCAAATAACTTGTATGGCAAGTTAAATCTTGCTCACGAATAACTGATATGGAGATGTTTTGATATGAGATGGAGGTTTATCATCTATTATCATCTAGACAATATTTAAGGAAAAATTTATTAACAGATTTATATCAAGAAAGTCTAAAAGACAATATTTTTCGCGATCGAGTTGCCGTTAATTCATAAACAGATATTAATTTTACTGAAACAATTAGACATCTTGTAAAAAAGCAACCAGACCCGAATTTAATATTAATTTAGCCGATCAAATATGTCCCTGTTTGCAACAGCGATCAAAACATCACCGGCAATAAGATTTCATGCAATTACATACACGGTTGCTTTGTACATTTTACAGACAAATGAAACATAGTGGGCAGAAAAATCGTTTTTCTCAAGCGAACAAGTAATGCACAGTACTTCACGTAAACCGGTTACCGATTACTCGTTACTGCGAGGTTCGGCCTAGTAAAAACTGTGCCTTTGCCAAGGTTTCCTTGCCAATGGTTAAACGCATACGTTTAAAGATAAGAATCGTGTTTATGATGCGTTAAACGTTTCGCAAAGGTTTATTTAAAGAGGCTTTTTTTATGCGGATAATGAATAAGGGATGTTTAGTTTGTTGCTGGTGACTAGTCTTCGAAAGATTGTTTGAACGGACAAGAGTGACAAACATATCGGAGAACAAACCTGTCGAAACAAGAGTAAAGTCAGAAATAGTTGAAAAATTAAACTCTTGGGCCTTGGTTGCTCTGGTAAAGTCAGAAAATTCATGTAGTTAATTAACATTATTTACTAAATAATTTATTGAATCAGGCGTTACTTTGCGGAGGTTCATATTAATGAACTGAAACAATTACTTTGCTCACCCAGTAATTGTTTCAGTTCATTATTTACTAACTAACGGACACTATGCATGTTCCTTCTAAAGGAAAACCACAGAACAGAACCTTTCTTAGAGGCATGTATGTTTCAAATTTTCGAATTATATATTTTTTTTAATTACATTAACTAATGTTGGTTAAATATATTGTCTGCCTGAATTTTTATTGTTATTAATTTTTTCTATACCGTTTTGGTATGATCAATAAAGAATATTTGTAGGTATTGTATTTCTTAAACTTTTTCAAGAAGAATAAACACTACAAAGATATGAAGCATTTCAAGCTAAAAGAGCTCAGTCGTTTTAAACCTACGATTAATAAAAGTGAAGTATAGACAATAGTTTCTAAAAGGTTAATATGTATATTTCAGTCCAATTTAGTTTCATCTTTCATCATTGCTTCAATTTAAGAATTTACGCGTCAGTATACATTGAAATTTATCCTAACGATTAAATTGACTTCAATTTTAATACAGCACTGCTTATATTGTCAAGTTTCCAGCCTTCTAGCTGCATGACCCGCTGTCGACAAAGTAATATTCAATGTCAGCATGGTCGTTATGAATTATATTATGACAATATTGTATCTTAGTCGCTAAGGCAAGAACACATAGAATGTAAAAAGTTTCTAAAAACATTTGACAGATTGAGAACTTTGTATACAGAAGTCCAGCCCTTGTTTTAGGTCAGACCATTATATGCCGACTATGAACATATTAGTGCCTTGAATTTCTTCCGAACAATGAAATGGACGACCTCTTCTAATAAACAACCTATGCATCTTATTTGCGAGTGCCTAAAGTCTTTTCGTGTCTTTTCTACGCTTCTCCAATCTACCAAGACGGCTAGCGAGTCGAGTCGCCACGAGTCACCACTACTTGTCAATCAGTGTGTCCTTTTCCGACTAACCCAGAAAGAAACGGCCGCACTGAGCGACTAGTGAGATCAATTAACACCAGCCTGCTCATTCATAAACCGATTTGGTGCCGTTAAACAACTGACTGCCAAATTTCCAGAACGTTCGAACACAAGTGTGACCTGAAAACAATCAAATGCAAAGGAACAAGAATACGCATTCTAAGGCGTAGTATCCGCACCTAGAACCGCCGCAGTCGGAGTATTCCTCTTGGGTGTTGGAAGCATCTGTCTCTATGTCTGAAAGGTGGGGGTATAAGCTTGTTGGTTGACTAGTCACGGCACCGTTGCTTTGCGTCTCGTTTTTGTTGTTGTTTACTTTTATTCGCTTGACGTCTTCCAGGACTGAGAGAACTACGGGTGAATCTTGAGAACCTGCAATAAAAAAAAATAGATATTCAGCTCTGATAGTTTGACACGGCTTAGCTCTTTCTACCTAGTAATATAACAATCAAGCAAAGATAACACTAAATTGCTTTATGTTTCTACTTGAAAGTCTGTTGAACCGGTCTTGCATCGAAAACAAAAAAGTATTAGCTAAACTTGAAAGAAGGAAGACATCTACATCAAATTATTGCTATGTATAAGTTTAAAAAAACACGAATAATCACTTAAGCATTGCTTTGAGACATTGTTGCAAAATTTATGAGATAATCATCCTGAGGCGTAAAGTTGTATATAGTTAATACAAGGCAAGGTGTGTGTTATTTCCTTCCATCGTATTAACAGTCATTACAGCACTTTGTATGAAGTTTACACAGGATGCATCTGTATAAAAACTTGACCGGTTTAGGCATCTGTCTTTTACGGCAAGGAACAAATTATTGCTATCTTATTTTTGCATCAGTACCTTTGCATTTCCGGCAATAAAAGACCGTAACTTCTCAAAAGTAGTTAAAAAGGATGTATGTTTTTAGACAAAATGTAATCGTTATACTGAAAACCTCAGATACTCTAACTGTCTTTTTTATTAAGTTAGTTTACAAATTCTTTCATTATTTAAATATTATTCATTATTATTTAAAAAATATTGATACGTTTTGCATAGTAAACAATTCTACTTCTTTTCGAACTCTACATTAGTAATTTTTTTTTAGAAGAGCAAAACTGCTAGAAAAAGGGCCAATATTAAATTATGTAATGAATAAATCAATTTAAACTTACTTCGTCTCTTAACAGGCTGCACTCCTGCAACTCTTTCTTCGACCTTCTCCCTCCTGTCGTCATGCTTCTTTGTCTCGTCAAAGGAAACTTTAGGTATGTTGGATATGATTTCAGGCTTCTTAGCAGTCTGGGCTAAATTGTTGGTGCTGCCCATAAGAGGTGCGGCTTCTGAAGGGTCATGTTCGCTCGTCTCTTCGTCAGAGTCGTTAGACTGTTTTGGTTCTGGTTTGGGCTGAAAATTAAAAGAGATAGTGATAATAACGTTTCGAAAATAGAAGCAGCTAATTTTTATAGGGTTAATAGATCACATTCTTATGTGGAATAGATTTAGGGCCCGGATTTCTGCTTCAGATCCGATTTCTACAGTCAGTTTTTTTAACAACCGACTGATTAATACGGTGCTTAGCAGTATTTATGTTGGAATCCCTATCCCCAATACATAATAATGATTTGTAAGACCCGCTATATTGTAAAATCAAACTTCATTTAGTCCTTAGTTAAATGTATCAACATAAAACACAATTTTTGCACTAACATAAAATATCTATCAATTGCGTTGCCCATAGAGATAACTATAGACGATAAGGTTTACTTTTTATAATCGGAGGCCATATTGTCTAACGTACTTGGAATCACAATCACCATATCTTTCTGTCAAACGGTACAGGATGACGGTAGAAAGAGATAGTGAACGTTAATAAAGAGTTTTTATACAGTCGAATCATTTGAATCGACTTGTACCTTGCCACAATGAGTCATTGTTGTATGTATCAAGGAAATCATTACAACATTTAATGCGAGAAGGTGCTGCAGTAGGATAGGAGCCAGACATTTGTACTTTTTGCTAGATTTGTATGCTGTCCATTACGATTGTGAATTGTATCGTATGATGAGTTTTTTCATCACGACACGCATTATGGCAAGGTCAAAGTTCCACCTGAACCGCTATTTTAAGTCTCTTGAGGTAAATATGAACATATTTACTTGCATATGATACCCAAAATGGAGACATAATGACTGAAATTGACCTTGCTTATTTAATAAAAGGGTGAGCTGGACAAAAAAATCTACATAAAATACTTTTACTCATAAAATCAGCAAACCATAAATTTTTCTCACTAATGATGTTAATGTTACAAATTTGTCTGGAGATAGTTTGAGATCCAACGAAGGACATAGGATAGTTTTTATCCCGGAAAATTGTACAGTTCCCACGGGATAGCGATAAGGCAAAAATATTATACGATACTTTTTCTAATCCAAACAAGTTAGGCTAGCGGAGAAGCGTGGTAAAAGAATATATAATTCCTAAAAAACTCCGCAAAGTAATGAGTAATTACTGAATCAACTACATAGTTAACCCTTTATAAGGCCCCATTTATTGGAGCATACCACAGAATCCAAAGCAGCTATAGAATACATACCTGACAAAGGATATTTTTAAGGCTAGTCGTATTTTCAATAACTTCAGTAGAAATTGTGACGTATAATGAAATTAATAAGGTTCAATTTCCAACTTAGTGCATGTGGTCGCTAAATCGCCTCTACCTTATTAAGGGTTAAAAAAAACCGTCAATATACGCTTTATATCTCGGATCGGAACGGTTGCAATGATTTTAAGGCTTGGTAATTAAGCTCAGCAGAGTTGCGAAAGTGATGCAGTTTCTGATGACACTGCGGTTATCTGGACGTCATCGCGGCATTGTGCAAGTTTGTAATGCTGTCATTACGTGCCTCTACCACGGAAACCTCGAGATTTCTAGATAGTGCAAGAAATAAAGGATTGCGTCTCAATCACAAATATTTCGTCGGGGATAATGCCAATCTGTTTAGCTACCATACTTAAATACGGCGTAACTGCACTACATCTAGTTTACAGGGGATGCGAATAAAAATTAGAAATTGGCTAAATAGTCAGAAACGCAGGTTAAGCGAATTTGCACTATCTTCGACTATTTCGACCATTGCTAAAGCATTGCTTATTTTATTCTTACTCTAAAGTTGCTCTGGGTAGAAGCTACGTCGCTTATAGCCTGTTTAGTTGAAGTCCTATCGTAAGATACTTTCAGAGACAGATATATATTTTTTAAAACAGTTTTTATTCAGTTTTACTATAAAACGGGACGTTATTAAATTGCTTAAACTATCAATTACCTTCCAAACATAACAGAAACACAGTGCATCTTAAAACTTCTTTAATAATGCCCTTTATTTCTTTATGACCTTCGTAACATCCGCGGTAAAAATAACATTAAAGTAAATACTTCTACTGATATTAATGCTCATTTAATGACTGTATATATTATACTTAACGATGTATTAATCACCTCTTACTCAGTAAACTTGCTAGATGTTTTAGGATAACAAAGTTAAAACCTGTGTTCTTACTTCTTACCTACATTTTAACCATCGTTTCTTTGTATACAGCGCAAGGACCTTTAGTGTAGTACAATTGCGTTTGGCGTAGGGTTACCAGATGAATAAATTAAAAGACAGAAAAAGCATGATATATTAAAAAAAAATCAAGATAATTTGTTGCGATTCCAGATTTGAAAAATAATTACATTATAAACAACTATTTGCAGTGAGGATCTCGTTCCCTGGTACTCATGATCGTGCGTTGGCGTGGGTAGCACTTTACCCCTTACACGCAATTATTTACTGTCTTGTATCCTTTTAAGCAAAAACATTTTAAAACTCTTAGGTACTCTATTTTATGCTGAAATTTCCTGAGATTTGCAAAACCTTGAAAAGACTCTATAAATCCAGATCCAGAGATCTCAAATAACAATCTGAACTATGCTTACTCTGCTTGGCTTCTTGTCTTTTCCCGTAGCATAATATTTATAAAATAAAAGTAGAATTGGCAGTTCAAAGATTATGAAACTTCTCAGAAACATGTTACGAAACACCAATAATGCTTTCTACTACGAAAATACAAACTTTGAACACGTAACGAGGTTTGCGTCGGAATTAACACCACGCTAATAATGTATGGTGTTAAACCATTGTATCGCTGAACTGTTGCCTTTGCTTGACCTAAAATGCCATGTTTGTAAAATATGAAAACATATTGTACACATGTTCGCGATTTGCAATAATAATATGGCACAAAAAACGTGTACCACATTTTGCTTGACAGTACATTCTGTTTCAGACTTTACTTTGCGGAGGTTCCTATCAATGAATTTACAATATTTTACCTTGCTTCTCCGTTACAAAATGTGTAGAAAAAAAACACTGACCGATGGGTAGTTTTCTAAAAATATATACATATTTAAGGGCTTTAAATAATTAAAACAAAACTTATTTGATTCCTTTATGTACCAAAAGTTACCCATATATTTTGTATAACTAACTTTCGTTACACAAAGGACGCGATCGTGATTTTGTTTCCATTAAGCGTTTAATGCATATGCAATTTTCTTCAAAACGACTCTCATTGCATTAGACACTACGCTGTAAAATAATGAAAAAGTAATAATAGTAACAAGTGAAGGGAGGGCTTCAAAATTCTACAATTAACGTTCGTTTTCATTTGCACCAACCCAACAAACGGAATAGGTTATTCCACGCTATAACTTTATTTAAGTAAAAGTAAATCAATGGACGGCGATTCGTCACACAGAAGAAGTTGCAAGACCAAATTATTAAAACAAAATAAGATAAAACTATAGGTAAGGCTGTAATTCTAGAAAATTACAGGAATTGATAAAGAAGATATTCCAAATTGACTAGTCAAGCTTAAGTATCAGATTTGGAAGAAGTATATAATGAAATTACTGATGAAAATGATGCAATATCTATCAAGGACTTGTGCTAAGGTTCATAAAATGAAGAACAATTTAAACAATTAAATTATATACAGCAGACAGCTACAATAAAACTTTTAACAACCTACGGTTCGTTAGCTCCAACAACTGGCCGATATTCGCCGTAAAGCATAAAGTTACCGTAGTTCAGAAGACAGAAATAGCTATAAAGGGTAACGGATGGAAATGCTTAGTACTGGTTCATAATAGGGGGTTATGTTAAGTTCAAACTAATTATAGAACGGGTAACTAGATCCTTGACGGATAGCAGTTCACTTATCGAGCTTACTTGGGAATTGCATCGTATTGCTCTAGAATAAAAGATAGTAGGGATATAAGGCGACCCAGTATTTTTGGATCCGGAATGAAAAACCCTTACGGCATTAACATGAAGGGTTTGAGTTATCAGGTTGTGGATTATTGTCGTTCATTTCGGGTCGACAAATACTGGTCGTGTTTTAACTGAACCGTAAAGTTTCATTGTTCACGTCGATGTTCAGATTACACAGAGTACCCGACACATAACATTTATAAACTTTAAGATTAGCAAGTATTAGCTCGAAGTTGTGTTGCCTCAATATTAAATTTGATAGCTTAAGTTTTTTTTTCTTTAGCAGGATATTACGCATACTGTTAATGACTTGCACTAAATTAGTAGTATATAATATTCACGAACGGCACCGTTTGAAGTATTGGTTTCAATGGTGGTAATTTTCTGAGTGACCCACTTACATAGGTACAACTTGGCGTGACGTGCCTGAGGCGTTTCAGAAAACCACTGTTACATACAATTCCTAGTATCTTAGCAGTGATTGAGGAAACATTTATATCTTAAGTAAGATTGGTCAACTTATTTTCCACATTAGTGAGTCATAGCTTAAGTTATGTACCCACGTGTCTAGGACCGGCCAAATCAATATAGATCTAAGCATGCACGTTATATATTTTCTACGCGTTCAAATGTTAAAGGAAAAACCTAGCTACAAATGAGGTTTACGAGGTGCGGGCGCGAAAAAATACACACCGCATCGTATTAATTTAATAGCTTTACGTGTTAACCTACATATTTAAATTGTTTCTTCATAGGACACACTAGAAATGCCTTTAAAATTTAATTTATTTATAAATCGATTTACACGGAATTACGTAGACTATAGTTCAGACAAGCATCGTTTGAGCCCCGGGACAGCTGTCACAATGTGTCAAGCTAATTTGTCTGAAAAATGAAAATGAAAAGCTAATATGCCAAACAGTGCTTAAAATAATATGCTAAACACTTCCATTGCAATACCTATTCAAATATAACCCTCTCTTTCCCACCCCTCCCCCTTTTGTATCCTTTTGACAGCAGTGAGTTATTTTTATCAAGAACTTGATAAACTTATCGCACTCCTAGATCAAGAGTCGACTAACTCTAAATAATCCACCATATAATTTAGACCCTCCTGAAAATAGATGAAGTCTAAATTAGAATGGGGACTATTTTGAGTTAGTCGACTCTTTATCTAGATGTGCGTCATTTAAACAATGCAAAATCAACTGACCTTATAGTGAAATCTGTTCTGTAGCATCTCCATTTCCTTCTCTCTTTCCTGTTTAAACTTGTTGGCTATAGTCGACTCGCTTATAGTCTGTTCCTTGCTGAAAAGAGCAGCCAGTTTTCCCTTGATACCTCCGACTGAGGTTAAGCCGATGCTGTCCTCTTCATGCGAGTTTCGTCTGTGTGTTTTAGTTGGCGTTGTTTTGGCAGGTTTCTTGTCTGTAAAAAACGTGTACTTAGGGTCGAGGCCGATCAAACAGTGCTTGGTTTACCGACGACGCTTGGTGCCAGTTTTTTGTTGCGTATACGCGCGTATTGTTAGGTTTTGTAATGTGATTTGAAGTGGGAGTCCATACTTTGAATATATTGTAAACATCAAGAATATTGTTGGATAATCTTTGAATAAGTAACTAGGAATAAGTCAGTAATAAACGACAGTACGAGTATTTCATTGCAAAAGATGAGATTGACATACTCGTAACTTAGACCTAGAGAGTTTAAAGATAAAGTTTAAATTAAGCTAAACGACCACGAACAAGATCTTTTAATGAGGCGCCAATGTAATTAGCTCTTTTTTATAATAATTGAACACTGTGTTCGTAGGTGTTTTTCAATTGTGCTGATACTGGGTCATTGGGACAAGCTGGGCCTTGGTATATTAGAAGTTCGTATATATGCGGGTAATGAACGCGTATCATGACGACTATTATTATGTGATTAACATAGACTTGTCTCAAAATCATCAAATTAGTTCAGGTAAACGATATTTATAGTACCTATAGATAGCTCTATAACTATAGATGTTTTGGAAACTTCCGTGACTAAGGTACTTAAATACCTATTAGTTTTCACACAGGAAGAAAAAAATCTATACGCTACTTTTATTTTATAATAAGTTATAAGTTATGGTTTATGACATCCATTCTCTTACAGGGAGTTAAAAATACCTTAAACACTTTTGGTATTATCGTCTTATGCACAATAGTTTTTATAAGATTTGAATGTAGCCAAGTATAAGCCTTATTTTTTTATTGTCATGTGACTCGACGAGGTTCTGATAAGGATCTAATTGCGGCTAAACGCACAAGCTATTCCGTGTTTATCTGACTATAATTACGGAAACCGCACAACTAATGGTGTTTCGAGCAGTTTCGACATATTTTCTTGACACATTTAAAATGTTGGGAAAGTCATTGTTAAGGAAATTTTATTAAGCATTGATTCATTGTATATCCAAATATCCATATCCAGACATAGGAATTTAGGGGGCAAAATTTAATGACAGGTAGGGAGTTCCTTTATCGATGAACTCAACTATCGATGCTTTTCCCATATGGTAGTGATAGCCCCCAGCTTTGTTTGCATATTTTTATTATTTTGTAAGTCTTATTTTGGAGACAAATATGATAAAGTTTACACAAAGCATATTTTAAATGACAGCTGGGTAATAAGTATCGTTACACTATAAAATATTTACAATAAACTCGTAAGGCCCAATTTGCTAAATTTAGTACATAAGTATATCAAAGCAAATGTCAACTTGTCTTGATTGCCAATAAGTTTCAAATTGTGACAGTCGAAATTTGACGTGGGCTGAATAAAGAAGAAGAGAATTGATTTATTATTTTGTTTCACTTTTATACTTTTTTAAAATTATATTTTTACAAAAAACTTTGAGCGATCACTACCATATGGGAAAAGCATCGATAGTTGAGTTTATCGATAAAGGAACTCCCTACCTCCCTGTCATTAAATTTTGCCCCCTAAATTCCTATGTCTGTTCATATCTATCATAAATATCTACAAGCTATTATATCAGGCAGGTTAAAACAGTGTAATTTCTAACTGTCGGACATACCCTTATCTATCAATCACGAAAACTAATCAGGTCTCTACTCAAAAAAAAAACTAATCTCTTCAAAGGTATTTAGTTCATAAGTTTTGTAATTTTGTTAGACCGTGATCAAATACTTTTATCAAATAAATGAAATTGATTAATTGAACTGAGAAATCAAATCACTTTTCAATGATCCAATAATCCACCCGACGAACAACAAGCTTTAAAAAAAATCACCACTTACATAAACCAGACACGAAAAAACAAAAACCGGTCACTGTCTTGCGATTTTCAAAATAAAAATCAAAGCAGCGTGAACCGTTCACGATCACTGGCCACTAATACCCGTGCAGCATCGATCTTGAGCGTGATGCGTCCGCACGCGGAATGGCAAGGTGCGACCAACCGCCGGTCCACCACCACTCTTCTCGGCTTCCGAATCCCACGCGGTGCAGGGCTCGCCAACATTTAGACGCGGTCGCGGTTCACTTGGCGCATTATGCTTTAGGATCGCGATTGTGTAGTAGGTCATTGTGCACAATGATCTGATTGATGGTGCAGGTTGAATTAGTGAGCAGTAGATTGATATTCAAATCAGGATGCATACGACTACTTGAAATTATTAAAGTGAAACTATCTGTTAATTGAGCATGTGCAGACGTGGCTCGAAAATTTTCATAGGTGTCACCAGATTGGCTGTGTTTTAGGTTTTGAGGGTCTCATCTCCCAACTGCTTGTATTGCAGGTTCAAACTCATTTTTATTTTGAGTAAGCCAATTACAGCATACTCATTCATTGCTCTTTTCATAAACTCAACGCCTCATGCTCTCGTCATTATATGCATGTTTCAGTTTTCGTCAGTTTTATTTTTTGTATAATCTGTTACCAAATCAAATGTTTTCGACGTCTGACATGGTCAACCTTGATGACCCGGCTTTTAAATGATGTCATTTTACTTCAAAAATCGCAGCACAGTAGCAATATACACTAATTTTCTCATCATCCTATATTTAACCGATTAGATAGATCTATGGAATGATTATAATCGTGATGAGACAGAGAAATGAATACTACTATTAATAAATTTAAGATTGATTTTATATACAAAATTATATTTCTACCTTCTTAAGCTTTGAATAGTCTACGTAAAGTAATCTCTTTCCATAACATCATCACTTCTCATTGATTGAAATAGTACTTTAGAAATATGACAGCACTAACAGGTATATTGCCATTTCCTCAGGCATTACAAAAGGAGAATTTAACTTGACAACTACGATGCTTGTTCAGCTCAGCTCGAAAATAAAGCCTCGCTATCTTAGTAAACCAAATTATATCACCAAGCAGGTTTTCTAGCAAACATACATTTTAAACTGTCATTTTTGAATGTAACTGCAACATGGCCTGCTGTGGCATTCCCTAATAATCATGAGACCCTCGCCAGTAATGATATAGTACAGACAGGTGAAACGCCAGTAATGACATAGACCACTCGATTGGAACATGCGACAAATGGTGTGGGCTGTATTGTTGCGGTAACGATCTAGCCAAACTTAATTATAGCACTTTCACGTTGGGGAGGAAACGTATGAAAGAAGACAATCTAGAATGACCGGAAATTAAATTAAAAGTATGTTTTTAGGGTTCCGTACCAAAGGTTTGCCTACTACTAAGATACCGCTGTCTTTTCGTCCGTCTGTCACAAAGCTCATCTCTTAATCACTCACTGATTATGTATTACTGTGGCCGCTATAACAACAAACACTAAAAATAAAATAAAGATAAAAATTAAAAGAGGTCGTCATCATGCAACTAACGTGTTTTTTTTCAGTGTTTTTAACTTGGTCTATATAAGTTCTTTGCTGAGCTATTTTTAAAACGTTGTACGGAGGTACGGAACCCTTCATGTACGAGTCCGACTCGCACTTGACCGGTTCTTTTAAAATGGCGGCGAAGCTGTCTTTTTGATAATGGCATGGAAATGGAAAGAACCTCTTGACATGACGGTTTTCATTATAAGAATACTTAAGGATAAAGGGGCTTGAACATAAGTATACCTCTCTAACGTTGAAGTTAATTCAGAGGAACTTAGAGTTGCTGAAAGGATATTTCACCACATAAAAAAAATACAATGAATATTTGGTGATTCATTTATAGTTTGCAAAAGCTGTGGTCACGAAGTCATCGAAAAACTCGTGACTTATTTAACGCGAAGTCCCGTTTGAGTTGTTTTAAAATGTGTGAAAATCGTGAAGTTTTTATTTGCCACAACAAAACGTTTGATGAGTTTTTATAGTAACGCATTTTTATCAAGCTTGGAGAGAGTTCTCTGAAAGAGATTTCATATTTTTTGACTGTTTTCGTCTTGTCGCTTGTGGTTTCCAAATGTGACTAGAACTTCTGTTCAAAAATGCACAAAAATAAGCGCAAAATGGACAACACCTACTGGTTTACTACAAACGAATACCTATTGGTTGGTTGATATTGTTGGTCTATTTTAAGTGTTTGATCCTCAGACACCGAGTCGATCCCTGGACAGAGCGTCCAAGAAAATATACGTCTGTCTGTCTGCGACTGTGTTCCCTGAACAACTACAATTTGGTCGCTTTCAAGTCTAGGGTGAATGAGCATTTACTAGGCAAGCGCGCTCCATCGTAGGCCTCATATTCGCTTTCTATCAGGCGTGATTGTGGTCAAACGCAAGCCTATATTGTATAAAAAAAAATCTAAATCAATGCCCTATTTTTGTCAAATTTTTCACTACGGCATGTTCGTTAAATATTTCAAACCAGGACATTCTGCCAAAACTGAACTTTCTCGTTAGTCTAAGGCTAGTGAAGTGTAACAGACAGATTCGTTCCGTTACCGACAGGCCCAGTCCCAGTTAGGCAGAATGGTATTGTTATTTTGGAAAGCGCCTTATGCAAGCCAACGGGACACGAGATAATAGAACCGAAGAGGTTAATAGGAGGCTGTTAAGATTTGCATTTATGAATGATTTAGCATAGAATAGACATAAAGCATGGTGTTTACATGACTGGTGGGGTATTGTCGTCTAAGTACGGCGTTAATGTTTAAAAGGAAGGCCATTTTAAGGCAACAGGGTCACTTAGTGACATGAACTGACTGTCTGACAGTTGGGAGGGGTACTGTGGAATTTCTGGCATCGGCATCATACAATCTTGGTGAATAGTAAAGTTAGTAAGCCAAAAGGGTTTATTGCATCAGAATGAAAATTATTTCAACTTCACTTATTCTTTTGAAAGACGGAAAGCTGTCTGTTTTTCCTCATAAGTACAAGTACCTGGGCGACCGAGCTCTGCTCGGGCAGAAACTCGGTACCAAGCGTTTTCCCAGAGATAAGACCAAGCTAGATCAATTTTTTATCCCCGAAAACCCCCAAATACCAAATTTCATCGAAATCGTTGAAACCGTTTCCGAGATCCTGATTATATACACCGGAGGGGTGGGGGGGGGGTGAGAGGGGGGGAGGGGATGCGGGGGAGGGAGCGCGGGGGTATTAAAGGGGGGATGAAAATTTCATTGATTTTGCCGTAGTTTGGGGTGAGTCACGTTAAACTATCGTCCGTAAACCGACTTTACAGACAACCGGCTTTTCCTGTTCTGTGCTCCCAATAGGGAACGTGCACATAGACGGTGCTGCCAACTGGTGCCATAAGGGTGCCATCAATTTGAATGTTTTACCTTGATAAGTTTGTTTTACTGTCCGCATAGTGTCTCTTCTGTCGCATTAGTGCTGCCGCCTATAGTTACTGCACGTTCCCTATAATACTTTTTCTAACAAAAAAGTAACTTTTTCTCACAAAAAAGTAACTTTTTCTCACAAAAGAAGAAACTTGACGTTTTCTCATAAAAAATAAACTTAAAAAAAAAACTAAAAATCTTGAAAAAAAACGTGGAATCGAACCGAGGTCGGCTGGATGCGCGACCACCCGATTTCTAATGTGCCATTACGATCTGCTCGAAGTCGGCGAAATTTAGCTTTATATTCTAATGCAAACAAAAATAGCCGGAAAACACGAGTAAAAGCGATTTTCTGAAAATGAAACATAGCTAGATCAGTTTTTCATCCCCGAAAACCCCCACATACCAAATTTCATCGAAATCGTTGGAGCCGTTTCCGAGATCCTGATTATATATATATATACAAGAATTGCTCGTTTAAAGGTATTAGATTAGATTTAGGGTCATGAAAGGCCAGAGAGAATATGCAGTTATCGAATCAATGAGTTACATCGTTGGTCTCATCTACCCTTTTTATCAGGTGAGATAGAGGTCAATCGCTGTTAAACAAATAAATAATTCGTAGCACTTGGTCTTAATAGCTTATTTATTTAAAACAAAAGCTTCCTTAGTTCACTTAGTACCCAACCTTTACGCAACACATTTCAACTACTATTTCTTTTTACTAATCTTTTTATTTTAAAAAAGTGTTATTTGTTGGCAAACATGACTATTTTGAGAAACCGCCTCATGTATTTGTCTAAGGTAAATAAATTTATTTTCTTGGAATCAAGCATCGTATGAACTTTCCTTTTAAGTGTTTGATCCTCGGACACCGAGTCGATCCCTGGACAAAGCGCCCAAGAAAATATTTTTACTTCGGGGGGAAGATAATGTAGGAATTAGTAGGCAAACTTTCGCTAAAAAGTGACCCACATTCGGAGTGCTAAAAAATGAGAAATATTGGTCGATAAACCGTTTGAAGTTGACGACGCACTCCTTTTAAGGACGTGCTAACTTGTCGTGCAAATATTAAATTTGTCACACTGACACAAAAAATACACAGTTGTATGGGAAAATTACACCATCGGTGCTTTGAAACTCGTTTGAACTGGTTTAGTTTAAATAATCGTTTTTTATCGTATTTTTCCTTGTTATTATTGCCTTCTTTTTCCTGGTTTGGCTCGTTATTTTTAATAGCAGATACGAGACTTTATCTATCAATAGGTATTTGGCCAGCAACAGGGACAAGAATTTGGAAAGTTTCGTAAGTGGGAGGCTTTTTCTATGCCTATGATGTGTACCTACTACATTACTTTGTATATAAAAATGGAGTAATACTTAAATAAACTTACATACACTAGTAATTTTGGCATGATTCTTCGCTAGTGCTAGCTGCGATCAAAATGATAAAGTATTTTAAATTTGCAAAAAACCTTTAATCCCTACTCATCATCATCACATCAATCATCATCAACATGATTCTTCAAGTTTAATATCAGCTCAGTCATAGGATTTCCAAATTAAATAAAGAGATGGAGGAATACATAAAACTCATGTTATGCAAAAACATTGTGAATGGCCTAGTTACCACATAATTACGCCATTATCTCCTACTTTAAAATACATAAATGATTGATTTCATTCAATGGAAATTTTATTGCTGATCCAGGCAACCATATTATTTCCTCAGAATTAACGATCGAGTGACAAAATTCATTGTTATTGTCGCATGAAGAAAAGAACAGCTTAGTTTCTTAAAGTATGTATTTCGAGCTTACATTTCCTGTATATTGCACAAGTTTAGTGTTAAATGGGACAAATGACTAATCAATTTAAATGAACACCGTAACTTGAATATTTACAAAGAATTTCTAAGGAAAAACAAAGAACATTGTCTTCAATTCAGTTCGTTCGATTGCAACACCAGTGCACAAATTATAACGGTCTCGTTAATTTTTTTGTGCAACAGAGAATTACTTTTTAAGACAAAAACCGTCACATTCTTGAGATAAATAGCTTATAATGAAACGTGTAATGTACTAATTTAGCACTTTGGTATTAGCTATAGACGAGCGCAAAAAATGTTGAAAAAACATTACGGAGAGCAATTGAACCGAGTTCGATTCCCCGTTACGACCTCATACATAATTAATAGTAGGCATTTGTTGATAAAAAAGAAATGCCTGCGGTTCGACTGACTTCTCAACATTGCTATTATAATAGAGATTTGAATACTTAACACTTCAGTTCAGAGTTTAATTTTGTTTGAATCTTTCTCGCTGTAGTCTAGACAGTGGATCTGATAGTAGGTATTGTGTCATAACAGAGTTTTTGCACTGTTCTCGATTTGGTCGAGAATTTGCAGGCCATATATTACGTCGGTCGGGTAAGCAGGTTTATGCTGTTGCACAACCATTTTGAGATATTAATATAATACCTAGGTTTGATTTGTACTTCTACGTGTAGCTAGGAAAAGAAAAAGTCGTTAGGTATATCTAATCTAGTGTTTACAGTCAAAGTTTCCAAAATTTGAGTAAGTTGACAAAAAGAAATAATGATGAGCGATGACACATTTTCAGAAATAGGTAAGTATACTACAACATAACAACGTAACTTCACAGCAAAACTGTCTTTTGCAATAGAATAAATCGCTAACAATGGACGTTGTTCTGTTATTGGCACCAAACGTCATCCACAAATAGATGAAAATAAAACGGAACACGACTTACCTTTGTCCCCGTATAGGGTTTTTACGGAGGGCGCTTGTCCGAAGGGGGCTTTAGGTATAATAGCGGCGCCCTTGTTTTTTTCGAAAAGAGCCTTGCGCTCACGGAGGGACATCTCGGCCGGGTCCTTGGCTTTAGGGCTGCCGGCCTCGAACATAGCAGCCCGAGACAGCACGGAGCTTCTGTCAACGTTGCCATTCGGTTTTGGCGCCAACCTTTTGATGAGAGGCGAGCCCTTGTCCGTAACGGGGCCGCGGCCGTGGACCACCGGCTCAGACTTTGTTTGTATACAACTTTCGGTTGCGTCATTGTCGTTTTCGCGCACATTGTTTTCTTTGTCTTTATCACTGTCACAGTTTTCGTCGTCGTTAATGCTGCGGGGCGGCGTAGGCGCTTTGTACTTCTTGATGGAAGGCTTCTTACTAATCACCGGTTTGGCCGGGTGTGCAACCATTGTCGCCATGTTGGGGGCTGCAGTTGTACTGAGGGTTGTCGATGTGCGCTTCGGCTCCTGTCGGACGGGATCGGCGGTTTCCGTAGTGAAATCGTAAACGAGCCGCGATTGGCTGGCGGAGACGCGCCGGTAGCCCTCGTGCTCCTACGATTGGACAACGGTAGCGCGAGGTGCAGGGTGAGCACGTGCGTGCATTTTGTGTATTGACAATGCAGCGCGTATTTTGACGAAGTTTAGTTAGTTAAGAAGGGTTGGCGGAGTTGCATGACGGGACGTCGTCGTCGGTTGCGTAAGATCTATGACGCAGAATATTCTAATTAGCCATGATTCTGTTGTTATGGTTACGATCGAGGGCGCACCGTTACCGCGTTAGAGTGGGGAATTAGTAACGATCGGTGGGATGTCACTGACGTGGCGTGGACGCGTGAGGCGCGGCGGACGGCGAGCTGACAACTGGCGGGTGGAGGAAGAAGGCACACACGTGCGGGAACCGGCCGCGGATCGTAATTATTTTTGACGTACCCACAACATCGTGTCATAAACGCGATGTTAATGTCACAATAATTATGTTTGCATTTGCGTTAGACTGCAAATATAGGTACACAATAACGCGATCCCAAATTATGTTAATGGAATCAATGATCAGCGTGTGAGCATGCACCTACAGATTTTTGGATTGTCGAGCTGACATTTGCTATAGCTTTGTGATTAAATCGATATTGTAAAAAAAAAATCTACATAAAACAAAAATAAGTATGTCTTAAGTTTAAGCGTTCTACATTGGTATTCTATAAATAAAGCATGTGCTAAAATATGTTGAAGTTATTACGGATAATATTTATCTTTAACTAGCTGTTGAACTTTGGGTGCATACCATGTTAAATTAACATATTCTCGGGATAAAATATAGTCTATGTTACTCGCTGATAACATACCTTTCTATGGGTGAAAGAATTTTTAAAATCAGATCAGAAGTTTTTACGGTTTATCCATTACAAACAAACAAATACACAATCAAATATTTTCTCTTTATAATATTAGGACAGATAATATCGTCCTTTTCCCCGCTAATTGTCGTAACTAGCGTGTGATAGGTATATGTGAAAAACTTAAGTAAAGTACCTGTTGTATGTAGTAGTGCACAGAGTTGATATGGAGCTTAAGTCCTTTTTCTAATTTGGAACGTCAATTTTTTTATACGGACACGTTACTACTATGTATAGTATAAATCTTCCCAGGTGATTTTTTCGCTTCGAGCCATTACATTAAATTTGAACCTTATTACTATGACGATAACGTTTGTTTTGAAAGATAAAGGCTCGAAGCGAAAAGTTCACCTGGGAAGATTTATACTATAAATACATACACCAGACTGTTTTAAACGTCGAGGTAAATATTATGTGCGTGATAAGTCCCGTTTAATGTAGTAATTACATACAACAGGTCCTTAACTTTACCACCTATACCTTCTTGCGTACACGGCAGATGGCGGGGAAGAGGACGATGTAATACGTTTGGTTGCGTATCAAAAAGATAATGTTGCGTTTTTCGAAACCACAACTTTGTCTATCTCAAAAGAACAAAAGCAGCATTAACACGTAAAAAGTCGTAACTACGCACCGTGACAGTCGAGCCACTAAACTGAGTGCTTAGTATAAGTTTTTACTTCACCAAATACTTCTCGATCGCGTTTACGTAAAAAATTCAATTCTATGGAAACATGGACGCGCGAGCGCGGAGGCGCTGTCACATGTTTCCATAGAATTGATTTTTTTACGTAAACGCGATCGAGAAGTATTTGGTGAAGTAAAAACTTATACTAAGCACTCTGAACACGCTAAACACGGTAGCACTCCAATTTTAGTACCGCAAACTGACAAGACTCCTCATCATCCTAACCTACAGGGTTATTTTTAATTCACTGACATCGTCTTAACCCTGAATTCCTATCACTCAAACAAATGTTTTTTGTTTTACGACTTTTTAAAATGAAGCACTTTTTTCCCATACAAATACACAGAGTATCGTAAAAATAAGAGGAAATCTCAAATTTTCAAAACGTTATTACACCAAAAATATTAAGTTATGACAAAAGCCGTAAAACAAAAAACATTTGTTTAAGTGGTAGGAGTTTAGGTTTAAAAGGATGCTAGTGAATTACAAATAACCCCGTATATGAGTAGTATTAAAAAAAAATTACATGCATTAAAGGCTTAATGAAACAAAATCACGATCGCGTCCTTCGTGTGTTTGTGTAATCAATTAAGTTTTGTTTCAATTAAAGCCCTTAATTATGTACAAAATGAATAAGAGAGGACTTGGGCTGTAATTCCCACGCGCGCCCAGTGTAGATTGGGAACTCCACACACAATATTAATTTTTTTCGCAAGTGTGTGTATTTTTCCTCATGATGTTTTCGTGCACCGTAAAGCTCATGGTAAATTTCAAATGTAATTTCCCACGTAAATTGCGAAAAACTCACGAGGTGCGAGCCCGGGCTCGAACCCACGACCCTCAGTAAGAGGCAATAGGTGAAACCACTGGGCTATTACGGTTTTCATATTAAGTCGGTTAAAAGTGTCTTAAAGGTTAATGACTGTTGAAATTGTCACACGCATTTCTAAATCCTAGAGCGCATTATATTCAAAAATAGAAAACAGTAATTCGATATTACACTTCTACCCTTAGGGTGCTTTTTCACTCGAGATATGTTATGCTACGTGAGTAGGGCTCATTACGTCTCAATTTCATTATAACCTTCTACCCATACTCCTTGATTTCAAAAGGACTTAGTGTCAAAATACCTAAATATCAGAATGCATAACTTTTATTCTCATAACACCATATTCTTAATATGGCTGAATTTCACAATGTCTAAGTTTTATAATGGACATACTTTACAACACCCTTATCGCAGAACACCGTATATTCAAAACAACCAAGTGCCAGAATACCTAAATTTCAAAAAGTTAGTTAAATTTCGTCACAGAATATATAATAGTACTAACGTCCTTCGTGTAAGTATAATTTGCTTTACTATCTTCTTTAGTGTTGGCCACTTGCATTAAAGTAACAATATTATAAAAAAAAAAATATTTACGTGCGAGTTGATATGTCAGGCAATCATAATTGCCGCATCCCGCAAGCTTAAAAAATTTTACATTGTGACATTTTGCCTTTCTGCAATTTTCAGTTTCAAGTTATTTTGAAAATACATAATATGTAATTCGGTATTTTAAGGAAATGCACATTTCAATATTTAGGCATAAATAGGACATGAGAGGTTTTAGGTCAAAGTTATTATGACATTTTGTTCATTTTAGGAACGAGACAATTTGATATTTACGTATTATGAGGCCATGGTAATTTGAAATTTGGTCAATTTAGTGAATTAGGCATTATGCAAATTAGGTGGAATAAGCCCTACTCTAGCACAGCAGGCAAATTGTCTATCACCCTCGCAATCGAATCGAATCACATAACAGTGTGGAACCTTTGAGCTACTAATGTCGTGTTGACATTTCATACATTTGCCAAAAAGAAATAGTAGCGAGATTGAATACGAAAAGATTCCATCCTGGTACGTGATTCACTTTCCTCGATATCTCTTGTGAAAAGGCACCCTTAGAAATAAGTACGGTTCATAGATTAAAAAAAGATAAAGTATCGTAGTCTAATGCATTCGTTAGACTTCATTATCTGTGCTGGGTATTCCCGGAGAACAATGTGATATCTTAATTTTACAATTTAGAAATCCTAGTGCTTAGGTAAGTATCTACTTGCCTCAGTGATTCTGTATCAGTGATTTTTCATTAGTTAGTTTATATTTTTATTTTTTACATAATCGATTACCCAGGCGTTACTTTGCGGAGCTCGCGGTACATATCAATCATAGAAATATATCAATGAAACACAGAACCTTTTGCCTTATAGTAGAAGCGGTGGTGGCCTAGTGGCACAGAATATATAATAGTACTAACGTACAGAATGGACACGCTCCGCCCCGCACCGATTCGAGTTACCCCACCCCTCAAGGCGCAGATTGCCGGACACCGCCGGAATCCAGAAGAGTGCGCGCGCGATGTATGTAGGCGTACGCGTGTACAGACATCGTCGTGCTTGTGTAGATTCAAGAACGCAATTTTGTACGTCGTGTCCGCCGTGTGCTAGTGGTTTGACCTATGGCCTCTCAAGCAGAGGTTCGTGGGTGCAAATCCCGACTCGCACCTCTGAGTTTTTCGGAATTTTTGTGCGAAATTAATTTGAAATTTACCACGAGCTTTACGGTGAATGAAAAAACATTATAACGAAACCCGCATACACCTGCGAAGAAATTCAATGGTGTGTGTGAAGTTCCCAATCCGCACTGAGCCCGCGTGTGTCGCTATCATCTGAGGTCTGGGGCTATAAAACAATAAGTGAACAACGATGGGCAATGCTACGCCGGTTGCGAAATATCGATATCGATTGCACTTTTCTTATTTATGTTTCACAAGTATTTAAGTAGATAAGAATCCCAAATGAGTAAATTATATAAGGATGTTTACGCTGGGTCATTAGGAAAGATTTATTTAACGTGGTATTTATTTACTTTGTTAGTAATTTCGTGGTTTATTAATAGTACGTACCTATGTACATATTAGATTTATTTATTTCGTTTAATGTAATTCTTGACTTTTTTGTGTTCTGTCAGCAGTTTTAATATTATTACAAGTGATATCGATGAAACATTTACTAAGCAATATACATTACTTCAGTCAATGCAAAGCGCGAGCGAGAGATCCAATAACAACCCAAGAGCGAGCGAGAGGTGCGAAACGGGGTTTTATGGCCCCAGAGCTCAGATGATACCGACATGACTATAGTATTTCGTACCGAGAAGGAAAGCGGGCTTTTTGCATGAAACAGACGTACCTTCCATACAAACTTTCACGCTTGTCAAATTTTCGGAAAGTAAGATTTGCATAACCAACAACTTCCTATTTATTTAAATACGTGCGATCCTATCGTTTTTCGATAACTGACGCTCCTAGAAGCAAAGTTTCGTTTTGACGTGAACTAACTAATGTGTTACGAAAACTAAAAATCGCAACTATCACCACCTCGTGTGGTGTGTGGTCGCAGAATAACAATTGGTTTTGATTCATGGACATTATCCTTAGACTCAGCACAGCTTAGCACAGTGAACAGTTGCGGTACTCTGATAATGAGCTCTGGGTGAGTTCGAAACGCGTTAGTGCAGCTTGGTAGTGGTTATAGTTGGGTTTGTGTGACCTACAGTGTGGAGGTGGAGGAACTGCATGAACACGCATTTTTTTTTATGTAAACGTAGCTCGAATCGTATCGTCGTGGGTGATCAAAGTAACTGTTTCAGTTCATTATCCTTGGACATTTTTAACACACAGGACACGGTGGTTAAAACGCTTCAAGCCCCACTCGCTTATGCGGAAAAACCCATATCTATCTAATCTAATACCTTTAAACGAGCAATTGTTGTATATATACAACCGACAAAAAATTTGGCCCACAGTCCACCTTTCATACAAACGAGGCTACTTTGATGCCATATTTCTACACCAGTGCCCCGGTTGAGATCTGATGATGGATATCCAGAGCATCGATAATGGAGCCAATGGAGGTCCAGAGTTTCTAACACACACAACTGATTCAACAACCCGTTTACACCACTGCGAGAGAATTTCTACAGCACAGAGATTTTCATTCATTTTATTGCCATTTTAGCTGTTTTTCTAAATGTGTATAATTTCCGTGTTAAACGCAAATTCAATCAGGTGGGTATCTTAGGAACTCTGAATGTCCTTTATCAATGCTCGTTCGGAGTAGCCATCATCAGATCACAGCCAAAGCACCGCCTAGTGGAGAACCAAGACATCAAAGTGACCTCGTTTGTATGAAATGTGGACTGGTGGGCCAAATTTTTTGCCGGCGAGTGTATATACATATATAATCAGGATCTCGGAAACGGCTCCAACGATTTCGATGAAATTTGGTATGTGGGGGTTTTCGAGGATGAAAAATTGATCTAGCTTCGTCTTATCTCTGGGAAAACGCTTGGTACCTACCGAGTTTCAGCCCGAGCTCGCCCAGGTACTCTAGTATAAATGGTAAAACCGCGGCGTTTAAGAGGAAGTGAACTTAATAACTGTAGCGTCAACAAACACGTGTTAATTGAGCGTTTTAACGCGTTTTTGTTGGGTTTATAATAGCGTTGTTTTTTACTGGGCTAGAATATTACTAGGCAAGTAGGCAGTAAGAAAATACTTAATAAAAGAATACAAATAACGACCGCTTTAGCCTAGTTGGTAGTGACCCTGCCTACGAAGCAAGAGGTCCTGGGTTCAAATACCGGTAAGGGCATTTATTTGTGTGATGAGCACGAATATTTGTTCCTGAGTTATGGATGTTTTCTATGTATTTAAGTATGTATTTATCTATATAAGTATGTTTATCGTCGTCTAGTACCCATAGTACAAGCTTTGCTTAGTTTGGGACTAGGTCGATTTGTGTAAGATTGTCCCCTAATGTTTATTCTAATATTTAAATGTTATTGCGAGTATTTCACTTTTTCTCCTCTCCCGTTATTAATAAGCACACGATTTTTATGTTCTCATAGGTTTTAGTAGATTACGGTAGTCAGTAATGAAATGTCATCATCATAAATATCCTAGCCTATCTACATGATCACACTAAAGGGCACAGGCCTCCTTTCAGAATGAGAAGGTTTGGCTCGCAGTGCATTGGGAAATTCAATATTCATACACACCATTGGATTTCTTCACAGGTGTGTGCAAGTTTCTTCACGATTTTGTTCTTCACCGTAAACCGTAAGAATTTTTAAATGTAATTTCAAACTAAATTCCGAAAAACGCGAAAAGTGCGAACCCACAACCCTTTGCTTGAGTGGTCATACGTCAAACCACTACGCTCACGGCTTTCATAATTAAGAGGGTTCATACCTGCTGAGCTGGCAACGTTGCATTTTTGTTAGTTTTTCTCGATTATTCCATAAAAATTTAATGAAAATTAAAAATGTTTTGTATACAAATTGTTCTAATATATAAGTTAATGTGTCTACAGCAAAAATAATTCGTGATAAGACTTTTATTTTATATAAAAACCGTTAGGTAATAATTTGTTCGTTTTTAAAGAAAATAAAAGTCTATCACGAATTATTATTGCAGTAGACACATTAACTTATATAATAGAACAATTTGTATACAAAACATTTTTAATTTTCATTCAATTTTTATGGAATATTCGAGAAAAACTAACAAAAATGCAACGTTGCCAGCTCAGCAGGTATAAACCCTCTTAAGAGGCTGACAACACCTAATTTTGTTGAAATTGATGTCATTTAAACAGTTTTTTAAGAAAAACTGCTTGTTCTAGCACATCAAAAAAATTATATGTTAATATTCATCATATTTCAAAGACCGTGGACGGACTCGATACATAATTGGACGAAATCGGCTCGATAGAAAATAATTGCAAAGATAGGTCTTAAAATCATCATTAAACGGTTTTATGTCTTTATTTTTTTGGCGTATGCGTCTGCAATTAAAAACATGAAGTCAACATATTCATACCTAAACCGCTAACGAGTCATATTTCACAAATAATCCACAGTTTTTTTTTAATTAAATATTTGCCCGATAAATTTCAATATACCCGGCTGCCCAGTAATAGCGGCATCTCGTTTACTCCGATACAAATAGACAGTGTGCGCCGACGTTGGTGTTGACAGCGTCTTAAGTAAAAAACACTCATATTAAATCGGTTAAAAGTGTCTATAGATTAAGGACGGACGGTTGAATTGTCATACGCCTTTGATGTCTAAATCCTCAAGCATAAAATATTCAAAAATAGAAACAGTAACTCTTATACTCTTACAAATTATGGTTCACACTTTTGACCCGCCTAACATTTCTATTACTCTTATTATAAGTTATGGTGGTTTGAATATTTACCGATATGGCACGGGTTGCACGGATTTTATCTGGCGCGCAGGATGAGACAAAATGACGCATTGGCAAGACAAAAGCGACCATTGTTCGCGTTCAACACAGGGTCAGTCTTTTGCCAGGGGCGAAGCGGTTCCAGAATGTCATTCAATTTTATGGCTGGAATATGAAACTTGTTTTAATCTAAAGATCACATTACAAATGTGTTCTATGATACTTTAGAAAAATACAGTACCAATTCTGTTGTTCTTAAGACTTTACAATGTGTAAAATTAGGTGGTTGAAAAAACTTATTTTGGCATTAGACCGTACAACATCCTTTAGGGTCCTCATCATCTCGGTATATATACATACGTCCCACAGCTGGGCACATGCCTCCACTCTGAATGAAACTGGGGCTTGTAATTCCCACGCGAGCCAAGTGCGAATTTGAAACTTCCCACACAGCATTGAATTGGTATTCTTCTTAACCGTAAAGCTCATTAAGGTCCTACTTACATAAAACCAGTGATATAAGTAAGGGGTGGATGTAGTTGAGATTGAGATGTACATAGGTCCTAACCACGAAGCATTAGTTAGAAGCTCGGTTTTTTAAGTAATATTACCTAACTTATTTCTAAAAACAGTTTTTCAATAAAAATTAACATAACACAGAAAAAACACAATAACTGGACCCATATCTCAAATAAAAACCAAGACGTCAACTTATCAATTTATCACGCGTTTAGAATTAGCCCCATCAACCAATTGCAGCCACTTTAATTTCGGGACCCTACCACGTAACCAGCCATCGACATTCCCCCCAACAAGGAAGTCAATGACATTCTAGCGATCCGTTAGTTTTCTTAGATGCATCTTGAATTGTGTGGTAAATCTCATTATGAGACTGACAGGGGTAATGACGATAGGCGTGCCGGTATGCAAGTTTTACAAGACGTGTTAATTTTGTTTGAGGCTAGATATAGCTAGCTCCATACTATTATGCGAAGTGTTACTACTACTTACATGGGCATGGTTATTTTAAATACGTACGGAACCCTCGGATCGAGTTTTGGGTAGTGTGAGCATAAAGGCCACCTTTTCATTTTGACTGTGTATATCAATAGAAGGCTTGGTTTAGTTTGATTTTTCAGCGCATTTTTTACTCAAAATGTAGCACGACTTTGATGCGGTCCACACATTTATCAATGACAATTAAAAAATCCTGAAAAATATAATCAATTTATTTTTATCAATTCCAAAAGCCGAAGCCGAAAGACGTCCACTGCTGAACATAGGCCTCCCCAAGGTTCGCCAGCCAAAGAGACCGGTCCTGTGCCATACGTATCCAATGCGTCCCCGCAACCTAACCCAAGTCAACACTCCATCTTGTTAGAGGCCTGCCTACACTGCGTCTTCCGGTCCGTGCCACAGAAGGCGATGGAGAGGGCTATGCTCGGAATTTCTCTGCAGGATCACATTAGAAACGATGAAATACGCTCAAGATTTGTTTCCGACGTAGCTCGAAGAATCGCCAGCCAGACTTAGTTGCCGTGGACAGGCCACATCGCTCGTAGAACTGATGGCCGGTGGGGCCAAAAGGTTCTCGAATGACGTCTGTCTACTCACTAATCTAAAAAATCCGAATACATATCTAGATATGAGACACGGGCCTCGACACTTGGTAATCACCAACATTCAAGAGTGAAACAGTCTCTAAAATCAGGCAAAATCAACTTACTTACAGACAGACGCGCTGAAAGTTCCATACAAATTTAAAAACAACAATCGTGCCCAAGTAGTAACCATCCACTGGATTACTTAAATTAGCTTAAAAGCAATATAACAAGCCCAATCATTAATCATACACATTGAGAATATAACCAATAGAGTATAATATACTGGCCATCTTCTTAACATTTTCATTGCACGACGTACCGCCTGCGCCGTAGATAATTTCATGTCTCTAGAATTAAAAAAAGTTAAATTTTGGGTTTTAGATGCCCCTGTAAATCTCTATCCCGTGAAACTATCGAAATAAAAAGATGCCTTTGCGTTATTTCCGTGATCTTATATTATTATATTATTTACATGATATATTATCTATCAAATCAAATTTCATCAAACCAACACACAAAGACATTCGCATTCATGACATTAGTAGAATTTATATATTTTAATACTATATGAATATGACCAAACATGACTATCGATATCAATCACAATATCTGCTATTCCAACTCTACAGTGATGGCTTGACCTTGGCCAGCCAATCAATTACAGGGAAGCCGCAGTGGTTTGGCGGATTTTTCAAACAAACCATATGACATTTCCATTGGATATACGCTCGATGATCGTATACTTATAACAAGTTCGTTGCACTAACGCTAACTCAGTCTCACAAAGCATCTGACCGGATAAAAACTCTAGATACGGAATCGAGTCAACCGGTAAGAGATGCGCAAAAACTTGGTTCAACAAACTACTATGTAAACTAATAAAGTAGTATAGAAACGCTTGGACTATAAAGGAGTTAAAAGCTTTTTAAAATGATCGTGTAACCTTATAGTAACGTAACAGTGATGCAATTGAAATAACGCCATGGAAACGTTGGTGATAAATAGTTGGTTGTAAAGATTTAATGTCCTCCTTTTATGTGAAGATTCGGTTCCTCATTGCTTGGGCGGGCTGTGTGTGTGTGCCAATCGAAGTAACTATACGAGCATTTTGGTATTTGATTCAACAGTGTAAAAAAACGCTTTTAAATATACCTAATGGATGAATAACTAGATTTGCTCCTCTGCGAAGTCGCGCGATGCATTTGATTTCTAGTGTATAAGTCGGAGTTGCGGAAACAGCCAACAGGTTATTTTAGGATGAGCCACTTTAAATATTTGGACCTTTTAACAAAGGTGCGGCTAAAAAGCGACTCGTATTTGAAAGAAGAACAATAATGCACGACCTGGGCCCAATTGCATAACAAAGTACAACTAATATTACAAGCGGAACTCTCGCTTCAGTTATATTAACTAGAAAGGGAGTTCCGCTTGTAATATAAGTTGTACTTTGTTATGCAATTGGGCTCTGATAATTCAAACCTTCATTTAATTGCCTTGAGAGTTTGAATAGGGATGTTGACACCACCAATCAACTGACGTACTTTTTATAAGCTATACACCGGTATACCAGGATACCTATTTTATTTAACTTATGTTAAATCGTTAACCTGTCGGTTAAAGCGGAGAGCTTCAAAGGCGACCCCTATTCTAAATAAAGGCGGTTCCTAGTAAAAGTCTTGGAATAGATCACCGCAAGCAAGCGCATTGTTGTACGAGACCACAGAGTTTAAACACAGTATAGCTAGCGCCACTATAAATTTGTCAAAATTAGACATTAATAACATTGCAATAAGAACCTCGGCACGCGTAATTATGAATAACTCGATCTGTACTATTTCAAATAATTTTTGGGCTGTATTTGCTGACAAATTTCCTCACTTCCTGATAATAGGGATAATGACACCACCAGTCTCTATGAGCTGTCAAAACAGAATTCTCTCATAGATTTTGTAGGTTGATTGCTAGTTATGACTATGACGTCACTTCTATGCAAACTCAACCGACTAATTGTTTATTTGTTTTAAAACAGTTATAAACTTATTTCGCAGTTAATTGGAAATTACCTCATCTGCTAATAAAATAAAGTGTTTTTTTAGTCTCGTTTTCGAATTTTATTTTCATGGTGTCATCGTCCTTAATTTAATGTTTCCAGTTCGTAAAAGTACATGTGTAATTTTCAAATAAAAATACGACGTCTTTTAAGCAAATTTTAGAATATTTTAACCGGCCGACCTTCATTTGAAATCAAGTGAAGGGGGTAGCGGTTTTACGAAATTAAAAAGGTCAATATAAATTAGTGTCAGTTTTTAATTTTGAAAATTTGGGCCTCCTGCTTGGATTCTCGCTAGCATGCCTGCTTGCATGCTAGCTTGCTTGCTTGCTTGCATGCTTGCTTGCTTGCTTGCTTGCATGCTTGCTTGCATTCTTGCTTGCTTACATGCTTGCTTGCATGCTAGCTTGGATGCTTGCTCGCATGCTCGCTAGAATCCTGCTTGGATTCTAGCTTGCATGCTTGCTTTCATGCTTTCATGCAAGCTTGCTTGCTTGCACGCTTGCTTGCACGCTTGCTTGCATGACTGCTTGCTTGCTTGCGTGCTTGATTGCGCGCTTGCTTGCGTGCTTGCTAGCGTGCTTGATTGCGTGCTTGCTTGCATGCTTGCTAGCATTCTAGCTTACATACTTGCTTCCATGCTTGCTTACATGCTTGCTTGCAAGCATGCTTGCTTGCATGCTTGCTTGCATGCTCGCTAGAATCCTGCTTGGATTCTCGCTTGCATGCTTTCTTGCATGCTTTAATGCTTCCTTGCATGCTTTCTTGCAAGCTTGCATGCTTGCTTAGAATCCGTTAGGACTGTCGCTTGCATGCTTACTTGCTTGCTTGCATGCATGCTTGCTTGCATGCTTGCTTGCATGCTCGCTAGAATCCTGCTTGGATTCTCGCTTGCATGCTTTCTTGCATGCTTTAATGCTTCCTTGCAAGCTTGCATGCTTTCTTGCTTGCTTGCGTGCGTGCTTGCTTGCTTAATTGCATGCTGCTCTGAAATATTTATGGTTCACGCGAGCGAAGCCGCGGGTAAAAAAGCTAGTTGGACATAAAACACAAAAATAATACAAAAACAACAAAACAAAAAGAGTATAAAGGCGAACTTATCCCTAAAAGAGATCTTTTCAAGCTAACCGCTAACCGATATTAAGTATGAAACGTGATCCAAATCAAGGGAATGTAAAATTCTCAATTTAATCCAATGTTCTCTTGTTTCATTTCAGTAGTCCAATTAGGAACATAATATCTGGACCACACAGGAACAGGTTATTTTTTTCTATGGGACAAAGATTCAGTATTTATAATTAATGTCACTTGAATTTAAGCCTTGAGTCGTGCATAAATACATTTTATGCCAATGGTACCAAATTTTAAAATTGAAAATGTCAAGTTCGTGATATAGTCGGGTTTTGAGGTCAAACAAACTGGCAGACTGGACAAACCAGCTTTGAAAAAAATCTAGATAGATAAAATTATCCAATTCGGCATGTGGCGAAACAGCAATTCTTTTAGGCGCACTAGGACGGACCAGAGTTAAATATAACTCCGAGTTAAGTGCTAACCCAGGGTTAAGTAGTGTCAAAATGTATGGAACTGTCATCCCTAAAGAATTGCCTAGAAGTGTTAACGATTTTTTTTAACCCTAGACCGAGCAAGTGGCTTTTAGACTCCAAGTGCCAGACGACTCCAAACGAGTATTTCAGTGTTCTGACTTTGTCTAACGCGCTGACGCTTGTTTTCGCGCCTTTCGCAATCGCTATTTCTTTCTGTCAAACGGTATAAGATGGTGAAAGAAAGAGACGGTGAAAGCGAAGGCAAGCTCCCGAGCGTTCGACAATACGGCCTCTGGTCGGTTGTAATGTAACGTTTCGTCACTTCACGAAAACGAATATAAATTTTAAACAAAAACATTAAGTGGGTCTACAAACGACAGCTGTATCCACTGTATCTACCTCGATAAATGCATAATATAATATTATGTATATGGCGGGAAACACACCGGTCACGCAGGTGCTCAGATCTCCAGAGGTCAAGCGAGATAGAGCACGTTGCAATATTGCTTGCCAACACGATGTCCATACCTAGCCATATGTAGTAGAGCCATATATAACTCTACAGTGATGTTAACAATGCAAAATATGCTTAAGTAGCTCTTGCCTGCGACTCCTGCGAAGAATTCGTTTATCACTATCCCGCCAGATCATTGCAATATTCTGGGATAAAATCTATCAAAGTCAAAGTCAAAGCCAAAATTCTTTATTCAATTTAGGCATCAATTTTATTGATGCTACTATAAACGTCGAAGAATCTACCACCGGTTCGGAAAAACCCTGTTGAGAAGAATCGGGCAAGAAACTCAACAAGGTATTTTTTTTTCAAACAGATCTACATTGTTATTAAATTACATAATAATAATAATAATAATATTAGGGGACAATCTCACACAAATCGACCTAGTCCCAAACTAAGCAAAGCTTGTACTATGGGTACTAGACGACGATAGACATACTTATATAGATAAATAAATACTTAAATACATAGAAAACATCCATAACTCAGGAACAAATATTCGTGCTCATCACACAAATAAATGCCCTTAGCGGGATTTGAACCCAGGACCTCTTGCTTCGTAGGCAGGGTCACTACCAACTAGGCTAAAGCGGTATAAGCGGCGGCGGTAAAGTATTTAATACAATTAAATTTTATAACACAGTAGCTACGCTACTTGAGACTAGGGATCGCCAATGCGGATCTGAATTATTTCCAAACATCCTGTCCATGATATAATCATTAATTTTATAGTACGCCTTAGATATTAATGTTTTCTTCACAATGGATTTGAATTTTGTATCCGTTTGGTCAGTTATTATTTTCGGTGTTTTATTATAAAAACGTACGCAATTTCCAAGAATCGACCTTTTGGTTTGTGTGAAAATCACATAGCTGTGTTTTTCTTACATACAATGCCTGATTTGGTATGGAGATAGCTCGAGACCCTGGGAAGGACACACGATTTGTTATATTTGAAATAATCTTGGATTCAGGCATGTTCCTTGCGAACTTCATAAAGTGAATCATTAATATCATTATGCACAATTTCAGCTTTCTAGGGCTGGGTGGTGATGAATCAGTTATCAGGATACCTCATTATGTCGTCATCATCTCAGCCTGTCTTGTCTATGAACTTCCGCAGCGCATAGACCTCTCAAAGTGAGAAGGCTTGGGCCGTAGTTCCCAAGCGGGGCCAGTGCGGATGGGAAACTTCAAACACAGACCTATGAGGTTTGCTCACGATGTTTCCCTTCGTCCTAAAGCTCACGGTAAATTTCAAGTATAATTTCGCACGTAGATTCCGAAAAACACCTCTAGGTTGAGGAGCCCAGGCTCGAACCCACGAGAGGCCTCTGCTCGAGAGGCCATAGGACAAACCACTAGGCAACAAGGGCTTTTCTCATTAAATATTTAACATATTTTTAATTTAAATTTTTTTTTTTATGATGATGAGGCGCCAACCGTATCCGAATGTTTCAGTTAATAATGATTCAGATAGCAGTAATTTGTAATAATATTGACCCACTTCTAAATAAATGTATTTTCTTTTTTTCTTTCAGTCGGCTTGTATGGACAAACAAACGCTATCCGATTACCGATGCAGCTGAATCAAACATGATGTACTTAGCAGATAATATTCGAAAACGAGGTCAAAGTTAAACAGACTGTATTATGACGAATTCGATTTAACCATCGCTCTTCGCAAATAAGGTCCGATACAGACGGGACTGCATTCGAACTGCAACATAACTGCCAACTGTCCATACGTTCCACTCCAGTTGCATTGCAGTCGGCAAAACTGCGGAATAAAAAGGTTCGTCACTTTTCGACCTTAACTCGTTGACATAAAGTTGAAAAGTGACGAACCTTTCCATTCCGCGACTGTACGAGGGTCATTATTTGAGCGTTTCACCCGCCTCATTTATGTGATCACGTTTATTAAGAAACTAGCTTTTGCCCGCGGCTTCGCTCGCGTGTACCATGAGTATTCCAAAGAACCAAAATATCAAGCATGCAAGCATACAGGCAAGCAAGAAAGCATGCAAGCATTTATGCACGCAAGCAAGCAAGCGTGCAAGCAAGCACGACTAAACTTCAGGTAGATACTATACGGTCCTTTACAATATTTCTTTGTATACAATGTTTTTCACTAACTCGGAAGCGGGCACTAAAAATCTGAATTACCAGAAAGAATACAACTAAAGGTACGTACCTACGTGCATATGATATTTAAAGTAACTTCCTATAACTCCTAACCGTTAAGGAGTTTAACCTTCCATCATCAGCTCACCTGGATAACCTGAAAAAATACAACTAATGGTCTATACGTACCTATAATATTTGAAAAAATATCCTCAACTCCTAACCGTTAAGGAGTTTTACCTTCCATCATCAGGTTCATCAACATGAGATGATGTCTACCAGACGCAAACACTTAAATAGCTTGAGAAAATATAAGAAAAACGTAATGCGTGCCTACAAAATTTTAAGTTTGCCCTCGATTTCCCTGAGATCCCGTCATCAGAACCTGATTTGGTGACAATAGGACCATCTCAGGAGTATATTATATTCTTTCGAATAAAAAAAGAATTTTTTAAATCGGTCCACAATTGACCGAATAATCGGTGAACATACCTACATAAAAAAAATACATACAGTGGAATGCATAACCTCCTCCTTTTTTTGAAGTCGGTTAAAGAGCCCTTTGTGGCCTACTTACAGTATAAACTTTTGAATTTTGAAATTTTACCTTTCTATAACCAGTAAAACGCAAAATCCCGTTTTTTCTCGTTCCCGTAAGAATTTCGGGAAATGCTTTATTAATGCTCCCCTGCACTCCCACCCACTTGCCAAATTTCAGCTTTCTACGACCAGTAAAACGAAAAATCCTGTTTTTCCCCGTTCCTGTGGGAATTTCGGAAAGTCCTCTCTCAATGCTCCTTTACACTCCCCAAGCAACCTACATGCCGAATTTCAGCTTTCTACGAGCAGTAAAACAAAAATTCCCGTTTTTTCCTTATCCCGTGGGAATTTACAAAAACCCTTGAAACTGTTTTTTACTATTATAATTTTCTACTTCTATGCCAAATTTGAAGAGTCTAGTAATTATAGTTCATAGGATTCCGTTGAACTGAATATATAATTCCCGTTTTTTCCTTATCCCGTGGGAATTTTGAAAAATCCTGATATTTATGTTTAAACTAATGTAATACCTACTTGTGTATCAAATTTGAAGAGTCTAGTTATTATAGTTACTGAGATAGGGTCACTCGGAATCGAATATATAAATCCCGTTTTTTCCCGTTCCCGTGGGAATTCCCAAAAATTCTTCCTTAGTGGATGCCTACATTGTATAAGGTATGTGCAAAATTTCAAGTCTCTAGGTCCAGTGGTTTGGGCAAAACCTTAAAAACGACATCTATATTGATATTTAAGGTTTAAGATTCTTTATTCCCACTAAGAATTATAAAATTCACTTACATGAGAACTTAAAGCTATTTAATACATTTTATGGAATGAGCAAAAGAAACAACAAAAACAAAGAGGGTAATTTAACAGAAGTAACAAATATCTGCCGATACACTTCAACGCAAACAAGGTGATTAATGCGGTGAATTCGGTTAGCCAGTGATAAACTCGTTAAACATTGTACTATAACTCTTAGTGCTTCAAAAATAGGGTCGTAATGGTCGCTTACTTGTCACAAGCTATAACTTTGTAAAGTGCAGGTAACTCAAGGAGTTAGGGTGACTAGAAGCGACATCGAACGAACGAACTTATGGCTATTATATTCTTAACGTAATTATAGCTATACATTTATAATCTATAAATATATTTATGTTTATACATGCATAAAGTAAGTGTGTGTGTGTGTGTGTGTTCGTGTCTCAATTTAAAAAGTTTATTTTGTTATAATTTTATTTTGACTTTTATACTTTTTAAGGTACTTTTAATACATGTTGTTTAGTATATCTTTTTAATTGGTTTTTGAATACATAGATTTTGTTTGTTTAATACTTTTGATGAGGAGTTTATTATACAAATGTGGACCTTCACGTAAAATACATTTGTGTGTGCGTGTGCGTGCGTGCGTGCGTGCGTGCGTGCGTGTGTGTGTGCGTGTGTGTGTGTGTGTGTGTGTGCGTGTGTGTGTGTGTGTGTGCGTGTGTGTGTGTGTGTGTGTGCGCGTGTGTGTGTCTTAATTTAAGTAGTTAGTTTCTTATAATTATTTTAAAGTATTTTTATTACACGTTGTTTAGTATGTGTTTTTTTAAGTGCTTTTTAAAGCAATAAATAGATTTTGTTTGTTTAATAATTTTGGGAAGTTTGTTATACAGCTGTGCACCTTCATATAAAATACATTTTTTTCCATATTTGGTTCTAGTGTTTCGGAGTATTAAATCATTTGCATTTCTAAGTTTAATTTTCTGCCGTGTTTTCTTTTTCGAAAAATTTATCTGTGTACGCATATCATTCTCTAATATCTTTCGAACTAAAATACATGTGCTATATATATATGTATGCATTATATTAGACACTTTAGTTTCATTATACAGCTTAATTGTTGGTGTTAGAAAGTCATAGTGAAATAGCGCTTTTAATAGTTTGTTTTGAGCTATTTGCAGCCTTTGTAGATTCGTTTTGGCAGCCGAGCCCCACACTTCAATCAGGTAATCAATGTGTGGTTTTACGAGGGAGTTGTATATTGTATAACGCACTTTCTTTGGAAGGTTTTGGGAGATGCTCCGTATGGCTCCTGTTAGCGAAACCAGTTTAGATCTTACTTTCTCAATGTGTGGCTTCCAACTCAAACGTTTGTCCAAAATTAAACCAAGATATTTTTCTTCATCTACTTCTTTAATTATTTTATTGTTTATTTCTAATGGATTAAAATCGGTAAGTTTTTTGTTTTTTGCTAAGAATACTATGTAATTCGTTTTTTCCGTGTTGATGGTAAGTAAATTTCTTTGAAGCCACTCATTGAGCAAGCAAAGATCCTTTTGTGCATCTGCTATGATACTTTCTATAGTGTCACCAAAGTAAAATAGAGCTGTGTCATCGGCATATAGTGTTACCTCTCCCGCAAGACCAATATCTTTAATACCGTTTATATATACAAGGAACAATAACGGTCCTAGGATAGATCCTTGTGGCACGCCACAGGTAATGGGTTTGGGGGTACTCATGTTATCACCTATTTTAACTATCTGGCAACGATTTGATAAGTACGATTTGAGTATATCAAGTGCAGACCCGTTAATGCCTATCTCATTTAATTTATATAACATCAGATCGTGACTGACCGTATCGAACGCTTTCTTTAGGTCTATAAAGACTCCAAGCACTATTTTCCTTTGATCTATACTGACTTTTATTTTCGTAACTAGGTCAATTGTAGCTGATAATGTATTTGATTTAGTTCTGAAACCATATTGCTTTTCGTATAGTAAGTTATTAGCATTCAAGTACTTCATAAGACGATTGTAAATGACTTTCTCAAAAATTTTCGATATGACTGGCAGCACCGAAATAGGTCTATAATTACCTGGGTCACTTTTATTTCCTGACTTATAAATGGGAGTTACCTTTGCAGTTTTTAAATTATCTGGAAATATTCCTAGCTCAAGACATTTGTTTATACATTTAACAAGATCATTAACCATCAAGTCTTTAACACATAAAATTGATTTAGTATTAATTCCATCCAGACCACAACTAGTATTAACTTTAAGGCTATTTATGATACCAATTACTTCATCTTTCGTTGTCGGAGTCAAATTTGAGAGGTTACAAGTCGATATTGAGGGAGTAGAGTTTTCTGTGTCTGCAGCGACGCTCTTTTCTTGAATTTCGGAAGCTAGTTTTGATCCAATTGTTGAGAAGAAGTCATTGAAACATTCACATATCTCATTTGCATCTGTAATAGTCCTGTTCTCCGTTGCTAGTTTCGTCGGCGAGGCATTTTCCTTTAGTTTGTTACTGGTTAACCCATTTATCAAACTCCACATTTTGGCAGGGTTGTTCTTACAGTCCATAAACATCTTATAATAATATTTTTTCTTAGTATTTCGTATATTTATAGCAACTTCATTTCTTTTTTTCTTAAATTGTTCTTCTATTTGCACATTTTTAGGGTTATTCTTAAGGTTTTGCCAGATCAAGTTTCTCGCATGAATTTCTTGCAAAATAGTCTTATTAATCCAATCTTGTTTGGGTAAGTTGAGTATCTTCCACTTGACAGTTTTGCTTTTATTAATGCATGCTAGCAGTTTACCTTCTATTACACCATACTCGTCAAGTTCATTTTTACTTTCAGCACCTGCAAACGTCGTATACAGCTTATTGTAGTCAATTGCTTCATATTTTATTTTTCCAGGTGGTTTAGTTATATATTTTTTGACCTCAAAATAGATTTGCTTGTGGTCTGACAAGGCTGAATCCGTTATGGCTAGATGAAAATCATTTAGACATTTCAACCCCATCGCACCCCGTCCAGGGAGATGGTATTTTACGTATGCCACATCGGATTTTAAAACCGTTGTTGTTTTCATAACCAGCGACCCGATAAACCATAGAAACAATACCCATGTTGATTTTCAGACTTTGTCACCCCATTTCCCCCTTTTAGGGGTTGAATTCCCAAAAAACCTGAAACACGTGTTTAATCATTTATCGTTAGGAGTACTTCTGTGAAGTTTCGAATAAAATAGTCGAACTAATCTTGTTTCCCCATACAAACTTTGGACCCCCGTTTCACCCCCTTAGGGAGTGAATTTTGAAAAATCCTTTCTTAGTGCACCCCTAGACCTTATAAGGAACCTACGTGCCAAATTTGGAATCTCTAGGCCCAGTGGTTTGGGCTGTGCGTTGATATGTCAGTCAGTCAGTCAGTCAGTCAGTCAGTTTCTTCTTTTATATATATAGATGTCTGTAGATTTTGATGAGGCTTTCGATTATATATAAGAGTTCCTGTATGTCTACCGTATAACTTGAAACTGTACCATTATGTTCTGCTATTTTTTGATTATATAAAATACTAGCGGACCCGACAGACGTTGTCCTGCATGAACCTAGATACCGACTGCAGCGCCATCTGCCGGGCTGATTTGTGAATCTAAACCGTCCAGGGCGCCACCCAAACGCATACAAAAAAAATCATTCAAATCGGTCCAGCCGTTTAGGAGGAGTTCAGTGACAAACACACGTACAGTGGAATTATATATATAAAGATAAATATAAATAAAGAAAAACCGGCCAAGTGCCACTCGGACCACTATCTATAAAAACGGCAAAAACGTTTGTTGTATGGGAGCCCCCTTAAGTATTTATTTTATTCTGTTTTTTAGTAGGTATTTGTTGTTATAGCGGCAACCGAAATACATCATCTGTGAAAATTTCAGCTGTCTAGCTATCACGGTTCATGAAATACAGACTGGTTACAGACGGACGGACAGCGGAGTCTCAGTAATGGGGTCCCGTTTTTACCCTTTGGGTACGGAACCCTAAAAAACTGACCAGATAAATGAGGCGATTGAAACGCTCGAATAAGCGTTCACGGACATTCAGCTGTTGCAGATACGTTGCAGTTGGAATGCAATCCATCTGTATGGGCCCTAAATAAGTCTATCAGTCTGCGTCTGCACCGAATAAAAAAGGAATCCGTCGCCGACATTAATTAAATAGCCGCGACCCATTAACATTTCAGCTGTGTCAAAGCTTTCCGTTGCAATCTAAAACTGAATCTTGCATGTCGGCGGGCCGCTTAAAATGTCATCAGACAGTCCCGGTTGCTTTACTAAAACACTAGCTATTCAACCTTGTTTGTTTTTACAAGCCTTTATTTTAAAGCCAGGTTTTAAGGCCAGCGCAGACCAGAATGTGCGTGTAAGAAGGATGAAACTGTAAGAAGGATGCCACACTAGATGCGTGCACATATAGTGCCATCTTTCTTGAAGTTTCATTCATTACAACTGGTGCGTGACACGCACATGCGTCTGCTTTTAATTTTCCTTAAACATGGCGTGCTAAGTGACAATTAATCATCGATAGTCGATAAAACATAATGTTAAATCGCTATTGACGTTTGATTTTTGCTATGAAAATTCCGCCCCTAAGGTAAAAATACGTTTTTCAGTTACATCCCAGCCGTCTGGTCTGGAATAAGAAAAGGTTGCAAATGAACATCAGCACGAAATGGAATATCTAACCTTGACCGTTACGGTGTTTACCCCGAAAGTGATACGTTACACCGAACCATAGCCGAAACTACAATATAGTAAATTACTACTTAGTGGTAAAATGCTCTGTTCAATTGCGTAACTGGATTTTAATCTATTAAATAAATTGTGTTTACAATAAAAACACTTTATTTTAGCTCTGAGAGCCAGAGGCCGTATTGTCTAACGCGCGGCGCTTGCCATTGCTTTCACCATCTCTTTCTGCCACCATCTTATACCGTTTGGCAGACAGAAATAGTGAATGCGAAAGCAAGCAAGCGTCAGACAATACGACCGCAGATTATGCTTCAACTAGTCAAATTTCACGATTTACTGTCATTATATGTATTTGTTTTAGTAATAAGATGAAAATACCCAAAAACACGCGCAGTCCAACCGACCTATCTTGAGCCATCGTGCCTCCCCCACGCCCGAAATCGCCAACCCAAAATCGATTAGCGCGAAAAACTCGGTAGGCCCGTAAGTAGGTAAGGTCAGAGTTGATGTCGACTGTACAACCTGATTTTTATATATTACTTTCCAGGTCGTGAATTACCGGGCGTACAATAACCGTACACCGCACTTTGAAGTTACCTCGTAGGTAACGGACCTTCATGCTAATCAGGCAATAATTTTATTGCTCTAGTAAGTAGGTACTTATAATAATAATGAGCAGATGGCCTCGCTCAGTATTAATTTATCCCGTCGAGCGTCCCGCTTTTTTTTTGTAGTAACAATTCTAAACTGTTGTGCGCACACGTGTGCGCACAGGACGCTCGACGAGTTAAGTATTTCATCGAATTAAATTAACCTACAAACAAAATCGTTATCTTACTGAACTGCCGATCTATGTTAGAAGAGGCTACTAGAAAATCCCAATCATCACGCATTTTTTTAGAATCCGTGGTGGCCTAGTGCATTGACCTATGGCCTCTCATGCAAAAGGTAACGTGGGTTCAAACCCGGGCTAAGCACCTCTGAGTTTTACTGAATTTATGTGCCATATTACGTTTGAAATTCACCTGCACACACCACCGGAGAAATCCAATTGTGTGTGTTAAATTCCCAATCCGATGTGGGCCCGCGTGGGAACTACGGCCCAAGCCCTCTCATTCTGAGAGAAAGCCTGTGGTTAGGCTGGAATGATGGTGACGCATTTTAACATTAACGAGAGCAAGTTATTTTATAAACAAACAATAAATCAAGCCGTGCATTCCTCGAGACTCATTTATGCCAAACAATCATTCAGAGCATCTCGTCTATTACCAAAGGGTTACCACACTACTTGTGTGCGGCGGCTATGATTTACAGATTTTATTAATAGAATACTGGGTTAGACTAAAGTGATAGATAACACCGTGTTTTTGATTTCCGTTAAGTTCAGTATATTACTTGGTACTCACAGAAACTAACTGATAAATCGTTTTTGTTCTAATTACAACCGAGTTATTTCCTTTTACATACATACATCTATCTATCTAATACCTTTAAACGAGCAATTGTTGTATACTCGTATATATACTTATATATATTTTATAATCAGAAACTCGGAAACGGCACCAACAATTTCGATGATAAATTGATCTAGCTTGGTCTTATCTCTGGGAAATCGCTGGAGCTCGGTCGCCCAAGTATAATAATTAACTACTCAACTGATGGTCAATGGAATTAATATTTAGCAAAAGTTAGTGTCAAGTATTAAAACTCTATCTATGTATGTATACCGTGAGTTAAAAAATTTAGCAGTATTAAATACTTTAAATGTATGTAATTTAATAACATTATAAGATCTGATTGAAAAAAATATAACTTGTCAAATTTCTTGCCGGATTCTTCTCACCAGGGTTTTTCCGAACCGGTGGTAGATTCTTCGACATTCATAAGTGATTGTAGCCTAAATTGAAATTAATATTATCTTAACTTTGGCTTTGGACGGTCGTGCGCGGACCAGAGTTAACTTTTAACCCCGAGTTAAACAGCTAATCCAGTATTAAGTACCTAATGCCAAGATTGCCAAGACGAATAGAGCTGTCACAACCCAGGATTAAAGATTTATTTCGTTAACCCTAGTCTGTGCAAGTGGCACTAAAAGTATTAGGTAACCAAAAACACAAGTATTGCTGAAGAACACAAGATCATGGCAACCCGAACACGGCAGACCGTACGGCGCTGACTGGGTGCAGCAATAAAATCATCACACAATGACGCTGCGAGGAATGCACCGGCACACCTCTCCGGGAAGCATTCGGCTCCAACTTACACGTGTATGCAAAGGTTAATTTAATTTAACCAGAAACTACACTTTCAGGTCTAGCCTTTGAAAAGTTCTTGCTAGCTTCGGTTTGTTGTTGAAGAATTTTTTTTTTTGGACTTTCTTAGATTTTGTCGCGATGTCCACTAGGTTTCATTGTTGCTATGAAGCCGAGTGGATCCTATCCATAATATTGATAGATCTTAGTGGGCATGCCCGGTTTTATAACGATAAACTCTTCGGGTAACTCGGGTGGAATTCAAACCCGCGTCTCCTGACTATACGTGCCAAAAGTATGTTACCAACTGCACTATGTTGTTTTATGATTTGGTTGGTTATGATTATTGCTACTGCTCCGCACTCGGATAAAAAAAATTAAGACTATTAACTACCGACTAGGTTTATCAACTATGTACAATAGCTTGAAATGATTGGGGTTATTTTCCAAGTTAAAAAATACGTACAGCCGACCAAGAAATTCCTTTACCATCCCAAAGTTTAATAAATAAATAAATATCACGCACGGGACAATTGACACCAAATGACCTTGTCCCAAAGTAAGCAAAGTATGTATTATGGGTACTAGGGCAACAGATAAACATACTTAAGTACATAGATATGTAGATGGGTGAATCAACTTTTAAGTGCCCCCCGTTGCCATGGTTACACAAATTTTATCCCTTGATGAAAGATGAAGATTAGGTAAAGTGATGATATTTCATTACTTTACCAAGTTTGGTATGAAGTAGGCATCTATTTTTTCAACTCCATTTTTTGCCATTTTTTTGACCAGTGGTGGTGTAGGGGTTTAGCACGCGGCACGGAATGCCGAGGACCTGGGTTCGATTCCCAGCGTTGGTCTTTATTCTGGGGTTTTTTTGTGCATCCATGTTTCAGTTTGTATTTAGTATGAAATATCATTACTTTACCTAAGCATTTTTCTATGAAACAGTATGAAGTGTCACTTCGAAAACCGGGGACAGAGTAAACAACACAAAAAGTTGATTCACCCAGTTACATACTGAAATAATATTAAACAACCAAGATTCGAGAACAAACCTTCATATTTTTCATACAAATATTCCTCGGACCGGGCTATGCGGTCATCTGTCAATTGTATGACTTTTAACATGAAATACTATTTTGACTTATTATAGGAACCACTAAGAAAATTGTAAAGCATTTGCTTGGTTGACTATATTAGGGAACAACTCAATTTCCCTAGATAGGTAGTATACCAAAGGGAGGGCGTTCAATACGACCTAACAAAAACCACACTCCTTTCACCGCAAAGTTCAAGGACCCTTTTCGTAATAATAAATCGAACAAAGAAAGCACTCGTGCGCACACAAGGCTTCCATTATCCCTTGCATGTAAGCAGGGTTGCTAACCTCAAGGTTTTAAATGTCCAGGGGATTATTAATACCACGAGGGTATCACCAGAGGACGTATTGTCTAGCGCGCGGGCGGTAACAGGTCATTTTGGTGATGTAAGATTGTCAAAAAGCACAATTTGTACAAAAAAGTACAAATCTCCTTCGGCAGTCGGGTAAATATTTTATTTTATTTATTTTATAATCATGGGACAATTCACACCAATTGACCTTGTCCCAAAGTAAGCTAAGCAAAGCTTGTGTTATGGGTACTAAGCAACGAATAAACATACTTGTATAAATAGATACATACTTAAATACATATTAAACACCCAAGACCCGAGAACAAACATTCGTATTTTCATACAAATATCTGCCCCGACACGGGAATCGAACCCGGGACCTCAAGCTTCGTAGTCAGGTTCTCTAACCACTAGGCCATCTGGTCGTCTAAATGGGTACGTATCAAAATATATAAAGTTTAAAACAAATAATGGACGAAATACATAATGGTTATTTGATATAATGCAATTTTCTTGGAAATTCTCAACTTTACAGGATTTTCATAAAATAAACCTAACCTAACCTAAACCAATCTGTAGATTAAACGATTAAAAAAAATCGTTTAATCAATAGTTTCATAGAAAATTTTAGTATGTATTATAGGAGGAGGAGCGGTGCCTCCTGACACAGGCTTTTTTAAGCTTACAAGGAGGCTCCGGCGACTATTTTGTATAATCTTATTATCTAACTAATAAAACATTTTTCATTTTTTTTTTTTCATTATGACCATTATGTATTTCATCCATTATTTGTTTTAAACTTTATATATTTTGATACGTACCCGTCTAAATGTATGTATGTATACCTAAGACTTTTTTTTATTTAAGAGGGTTTATACCTGCTGAGCTGGCAACGTTGCATTTTTGTTAGTTTTCTCGATTATTCCATAAAAATTGAATGAAAATTAAAAATGTTTTAAATACAAATTGTTCTAACATATAAGTTAATGTGTCTACTGCAATAATAATTCGTGATAAGATTTTTATTTTATTTAAAAACCGTTAGGTAATAATTTGTTCGTTTTTAAAGAAAATAAAATTCTATCACGAATTATTATTGCAGTAGACACATTAACTTATATATTAGAACAATTTGTATTTAAAACATTTTTATTTTCATTCAATTTTTATGGAATAATCGAGAAAAACTAACAAAAATGCAACGTTGCCAGCTCAGCAGGTATAAGCCCTCTTAAAGCGAACTACAATCTTTTACGATGAAGTTACATAGATATTGACAATACATCTTGTAATCAAAATAAAATAATGATAAATTTTCATTGTCAGATAGGCCAGTGTTCCGCAAACTTTTTGTGTTCAAGGTGCGGTCAAGTGCAAAAATATATATACTTTGACAAAGTGTCAAAAATATCTAGACAACTCTATGTCATTAACCATAAGGTTGATGTTTACATATTTTGACGCGATGTCTGTATACATATTTATGCTTTCGACTGTACATGTAGGAAGAAAACGAAAATTTTAATAAATGAAAAATAAATTTTTAAGTAGTATTATTTAATCAACATTACTCCTCGCTCGTGCGCTCGCGTAATTTACATCTGTGTAAGTATTTTTCTTCCGTCCGTCTATTTAGCTTTAGGAGATAATCTTATTTTTCCGAAGCACACCAACTAATGACCACGGTACACCAGTGTGCCGCGGACTTTGCGGAACACTGAGATAGGCCATTTTAAACAAATAGAGTTGATAACCCCTACCAGCAAGGGGTGTGAAAAGCCACTGATTTTACGACTCGGCCTTGCCGCACGATTTCCGCCGAAAGCCGAATTTGAGACTATTGTTTCGGCCACCCATACTCTGAACGTCGGCTTTAAATTTAGCCGTAAAACTTCAAAATAGGTCGTTAAACATTCGCTGCGGTCGATGTTTATGGAGCAACGGGGATACAATACCTGGTGGTTTTTTGTCGAAAACAAAGTTCTTTTATTGTTGTTTGGACAAAATGTTGACATTAACTGATATAAATCTGAATGGGATGCGTTTTTATAGTCAAGTCATTGTTTGGGTCATCTCTTATAGTTAGCGTGGATTAGGTGATCAACACACATCATCGTGCTTTGCTTCTTAACGTATCAATTCTTACTAATATGAATTATAAAATGAGAAAGTAACTGTCTGTTACCTCTTCACGTTAGAATCGCTGAACCGATTTAGATGAAATTTGGTATGGAGATAGTTTGAGACCCTGGGAAGAACATACGATAGATTTTTTCCCGGAAAATTGCATAGCTCTCGCGGAGAAGCGATAAACAAATTATTCGCAGACGGGGTCCGGGCAACAGTTACAGAAAATAAAAACTGACTGACTTGTCAACGTCTAATCTAATCCCATGAAACTAGTAAGCTGAAATTCACCACATAAATTGTATGATGTAGACAAAGACTAAAGTCACGGACATAGCTCAAAGAATCGCCAGACTTAAGCGGCAGTGGACATGGACAGGGCACATCGCTCGTAGATTTGACGGCCGATGGGGCCGAAAGGTTCTCGAGTGGCGTTCGCGGACCGGAAGACACAGCCTCCAACAAGATAGAGCGACGACCTGGTTATGATTGCTGAAACGCGTAGGATGTGGAATTGCGGATGGCGCAGACCGATCTCTTTGGCTGGCGAACCTTGGGGGAGGCCTATGTTCAGCTGTGGACGTCTTTCGGCTAAAATGATGATGATGAGACAAAGAATAAGGACGGATTGCAAAATTCCCACATGATAGTGAATTCCACGGTAGGTCGCAAGTCAGTTCGCAAATTTAATAACCTAGGTTAATAGCGTCTCTCTAAAATAAAAAACATATTGCTTCTAATTCAATTCCGTAGCTACACAAATTATACGAAGGGTTAATGCGATCTCTTTTTGGAAGTTTATTTTGTTCAGTTTCAGTTCGTACTTTTCGGTATACGAAATCGTAAATTTACGTAAATTTGCCCAGAACATTCCTCGTTAAACCAGGCAATTGTGCTTAGCAGTTTTAAAAACACTCCAACTAGAAAACCAGTAATACTGACTGATGCAAAGGTCATACGAACAAACGGTCACATAGTAACGAGTTGAAGACTGGTTTAGTTTGGCTAGACACGTTGGAATTTGCATACGCTAGCCTGCAGCCCGCAGACGCTATTAGCTGACATTACTATTGCAGGTATACCTTGACAAGCTCCTGCGCGGCGCTCGGCGGAACCCTGTCGCAGGGAGCCTCTGCTGTCCTTAACAAGATTGTTTTTAATAAGTGCGGCAAACGCTGACTGCGACAGGGTTCCGCGGAGGGTCGCGCACGAGATAATCGGACTGTAGAGCTTCGGCATTTGACAGTAAGGATTGTTGGACCGGCTTAAAATTAAACACGTCTCAGAAATTTTCAACCACTGATCCGGTTCTAAAAATTATTTAACAAATGGAAAATTAAATAAACTATTCTATGGAGGTGTAAAGTAGTTTCAACGACAAATAAATTAATTGGATATGTAGTCTCTTAATGTCAAAATATATAATTAGGTACCAGCATTGCCCAGAACTTCGTCCGCGCAGAATTCCAAACATCCATCATAATTATCGTCATCATCAGAATCAGTTTATGAATATAAAAATCCCGTTTTTTCCTCATCCCGTGGGAATTATTAAAAATCCTGAAATTAGTTTTTTACCGTAATAATTGCCTGTTTGCAGGCCAAATTTGAAAGAGCCTAGTAATCACAGTTACGGAGATAGAGTTACTCTGAATCAAACATATAATTCCCGATAATTGCCCATCCCGTAGGAATCTCAACAAATCCGTCCTTATTCCAACATCATAAAGACAACCTTTATGCAAAATTTCAGCTTTGTAGGGCCAAGGGATTGGGCTGGGCGTTAACGAGTCAGTTAGTGAGTGTCAATGAGTCAGAACATTTCTTTACACTCGAAATAATATACTATTTTAATTTAGACATTCCAAAAATTAAGTGAAGTCACACGGCGGACACGACGCACAAAATACGCGTTCTTGAATCTACATAAGCACGACGACGTCTGTACACGCGTCAATGTGTGCGTAAGATGCACAAGGCTGACTATCGCAAAAAGAGATAGAAAGAGATAGCTGCGGAAAGTGAATGTCGCGCCGTTCGTTGAGCGCGAGCAACGTTGTAATGTAAAATAGAATGAGTAGGTAATCTAATTATCGTAGTACTTATAATTAAACTTATCGTTTGTCTAAATTAAGTGTTTAAAAATAAGTGAATGAGTGTATACCTAATTCATTTTGTAAAGACAATTAGAGAATGTAATTGTAGATATTGATCTATAGGTAGGAAATAATTAACAAATTAATTTTACAAATACCTACTAAAATAAGACGTCTATTTATACATAGTTAACAAACTTTTAAACTTAGTTACCTACACTGTTCATGTTGCTAATTAAAGTTGGTTATCTACCTTCTTTCGTCCTTCGGAAATCGAAAAAACTCCTTTCCTTATCTTTGGCTGTTGCCAAACACCCATACAATGCACAATATATTACCATTTCGCAAAAGTTTAGTGCCGTGCGGCCAACATGCATCGCGTTGCGCACCCGACTGGTGAACAGCGGCGTCAAGCAATCGGCGCTTTGGGGGGTGGGGTAACTCGAATCGGTGCGGGGCGGAGCGTGGCCGTTCTGTACGTTAGTACTATTATATATTCTGTGGTGAAGTCTAAATTAAAATGGTACATTGTTTTGGGTTGATGCTCTATGGATCTGGGAGTGCGATGTACACTTAGATAAAATATTCATTTCCTCTCAAGTAACCATTAAGCTTTTGGATTTCGTAGGCAAGCTTACGTCTACCACACGTCATATCATGGGAAAACGCAACAGCATTGTGTGCTGTGTATGTCCCACGGAATGCAGAAGTTGTGGTGAACAACTAGTAACATTACAATCCCAACCAACAAATCAAAACTAAAAAGACATAAATTTATTTATCAAAAACCTGTTGCATAAATGCAGAGATGACGATATGCATAATTGCCATACTATTTATCCTCTAAATACTGGTGTACTAACAAGCGACAACAAAATTATATATTCCTAAGGAAAACCAGTGTAAATGCAAGTTTCTCGAAGTATTTACGTAACGCGAGGAAAACTTGCAAAATAATTATTAATTATACACTGACGCAATCTATTTAACCAGAAAATGTTTTAGTTCAAAATATTGAATGTCTTTAGGACCTTACACAAACATTACTGTAAATTACATTTATAATTTCTGTCAGAAATGCGGTATAGAATGGCGTTAATCACGTCTAACTTGACTGTCACAGAGCTTTTGCTTTTGCTTTAATTAATTCATAATAAAAATCCCTTTAATAATAATAAATTAATAAAGTTGAAAACACTTTTTACTTTAAGTACAGTCGTAGTAGCTAGTTGTTTGACATTGTGGCATCTTAGCAGTTTCGTGGGTTCGAGATCGGACGCGCTTCGAGTTTTACGAAATTTATGTGCGAAATTACATTTGAAATTTCCCAATCCGCACTGGACCCGCGTGGGAACTACGGCCCAAGCCCTCTCATTCTGAGACGAGGGTTGTGCACTGCAGTGGCACGTAGGTATATATAGGCTGGGATGTTAGGGGGGAAGTCTGACAAATTTAAAGGAACGAATGAAATGCAGGCGGCACAGCGCAAAGCCCAGAATATCTCAGTTCAGTGGTTTTAAGAAAAATCTTTTTTTTTGCGGATATAATCTAACAAAACTAATATTTTTCGGGACTCATCACTAACTAAGTATTAATTGCTGTATTTACCTCAACGTTTCGACCGCATTACAGCGGCCGTGGTCTGATCACTTGTTTGGTCGATCGTCGCGTAGTCGTGTCTCGTGACGTAGAGGTAAATACAGCAATTAATAAGTTCGTGATAAACTCCCGAAAAATATTAGTTAGGAGTGAGAATCGCGGGTACAATTAAAACAAGACCCTGTTTTTAAATTATCAGGTCGTACATTATTGTCATTATTTCAGTGTCGACAATTAGGGCGCGTACACATAGAACGTCCGTTTTTACAGGATCCTTTTTAACGGACCTATTTTAACGGAGTCGTCGCTAGTGGAGGTAATCCAGAATACTGTCATGAGTGTGAACTAGCTCATACAACTACATACGTCAATAACGTATACGTTTAAACGTACCTGTAAAACGGTCCGATTTTTTTAGTAGATCTGTACGCTTAGTATACGTTTTACCTCACCAAAATACTTCTCGATCGCGTTTACGTAAAAAATTCAATTACTAGGGAAACATGGACAGCGTCTCCGCGCGCGCGCTTCCATGTTTCCATAGAATTGAAATTTTTACGTAAACGCGATCGAGAAGTATTGAAGTGAAGGAAAACTTATACTAAGCATACTGTAATACTGTATTGTGTGTGAACTCGCTCATACAACTACATACGCTATCAAATAACGGCCCTGTAAAACGGATCGCTATGTGTACACGCCCTTACAGGTCGTATTTTAACCGCACCCAGAATCGCGAAAGTTTAAAACATTATGTGTATCTTAATTAATGTTAGTTATCATGTATGAGAACATTTGTCCTGTATAGGTAGGTTATACTCGTGTTTAAGCTGTGTTATTATGTGCTTCCCCAAATTCTCAATGTATTTTCAAAACGTCACTCATATTGAGGACAGGCAAGTTACAAAATTGCACTTATGAATTTCCGTCGTACCAAAATATTCAATGATCGTTTTGTATGCCATGCGGGCGACCATTCAATTTGTCGTTAGACAGTGATACTTATACCGGTTTGGCCGCACAGAAACATCTATGGAGAAGTTAGGTTTAAATTAATTGAGATAACTGAGGTTACAAAAGTCACAATTCATTATTTAGTTTATAAAGGATAAATACAAACATACATAGACTGCTAAAATTATTACACTTCCCTTTGACTTTGCCGTAGTCATGTAAAAATAACTAAAAAAACATCGTTAAAACCCGACAAGCCATTTAGTTTCTGGATATGACATGAAAATTTGATGCTGAAACATGGAGTATACTAGAATACCTATCTCACCATTCTCTGTCTCACCATTCTCTGTTAAGTTCAAGTTATCTTATGCAACAGATATCTATGATGCAGTCTGTTTTATTGAACAGTAAACAGAGACTGCAGCACAGATACCTATTTGTCACATAAAAATAACAGAAACTTAACAGAGAATGGTGAAACAGACAATTAGAGTCAATAATGACGCGAGACTGACATTCCGTTTTAGAGGGTAAACGTTTGAACTGGAATAAAGGAAACATAAAAAGTTCGATACATTTTACTCCGATTAAACATAACGATTAATGTCACTTTAAGTAGCTTCGAATTAATAAAAAAAAAAACGACCGCTCCACTCCTTTTTCTGACACCCCCCATCGTAGTACTACTAAAGGTCGGCGGCCACGCGACGTGGGTGCCAAGTTCGATAAGCAAATCAGGCGCCCAAGGGTATACCCTGTTTACGATCTTAAACAAATCTAAAACCACATACGATGTAGAATCAACCTACAAACATTCGCATAAGATTTCAAATAAGTTTACATGGTCAGGCTTCGCGTAAAAGACTATCTTTAGACTACACCTTCGACGCAATACGGAAAAATTGAATACGATTATTCTACTGACCCGCTCCACGAACAATGCAAGACAGAGTTGCTGTCAGATAAATGTAAGCTCCGTCCTTTTTGTTCCTATGACTTGAGAAAAGGAAAGCGATAGTTTGACGGACACTTATCTGGAGATTGAAAATCAGCCCTTAGTAAAGTTTCTTATATTATTTGCTTTTTTTTAAAGACGTCTCGATAAAGTCGACTTAGAAACCGAGATTTTCAGAAACGGCCAAGTGCCTTGGGCGCATTCTTCTTCGCAATGTCTTTTTTCGAAAGCGCTGTTAGACTCAAAAAATGCATGTAACAGAGCCTTCTTCAGTCTGCATATTCGCAAAATAAACTCTTCATTTTGATAAAATATTACCAAAAAGTTTGACAACCGCTCAGTATAAAAGTAAATTACTATTTTGTAAACTATAAATGCAACTCCGCCAACGTTTTAAGATTACGCTGATACACAATAAAGTAATTTTAAAAAATAGAAAGAAGAACCCCCCACCGTTGTACCAATTGTAGGAAGCCACAGAGTTAGTCGGCATAGAGGATTAGGAAAGCTCTTAAATATTATTCAATTTAATTTGGAATATGATCCCACAGAAAGAAATACAGCTATAATAAAAATAATTACAGCTGAAGGAAGTTCTTAGGAATAGAATCAACACCACCTTATCTTTTTTTTTCGTAATTGTTTAACAATAAATATTTTTATTTTAATTTATATCATTGAAGTGACTAGGTAAATATGGAAAAATACTTTCTGAAACTGAAGTATTTATTTAAAGCAATACACAATATTTAATAAACATTTAAATAAGCAAACAAAAAGACTTACCCGTTTCAATTATTTTATTTTATTGAAAATATATTTTTAAATTATACTATGATTGAATCAAACAAAAAAGCTGAAATTTTAATTTATTCTCTGTAAAAGAAACACCCTCCAAAATACCGTTCGTAAACAGTAATTTAAATTGCCATAACCGTAACGATTTCACCAGTTTAAAATTCATTTGTGGCAATAAAAGTAATTCCCTCAACAGACTTGATAAATATCAAACTTCAATATGTCCACCATAAATGACATGGAGATATGATCCTTATTTTCCATATTTTATTATATTTTCACAAAAAAATCAAGAATCACCATAGGGTGGACATATTGGAGTTTGTTACTTATCAACTCAACTTCAACGTATGGAAGTTATATTACTTTAGTCACAAAGCAAAGTAATGGCTCTTATACTTCTAGGTACTCACCAACTCTGCGACTATTTTCTTGTCCAGCCTTTGGCATTCACTCTTCGGCTTGGTGAATTGTGTGTTTGAAGCGAGGGAAGATTTTGTAAGCTACAACAAAAGTGAAAACATTAAAGTATCAAAAGTCGATTCATTTCATAATGCAGGTATTTAAAGCGCCTAGAAAATTAGACATAGCAATAAAACTCGTTAGTAAAGGGATTGCGTTAGCAGGAGTTTTAGCCATGAACACAGTATGCTTAGTATAAGATTTACTTCACCAAATACTTCTCGATCGCGTTTACGTAAAAAAATCAATTACTATGGAAACATGGACAGCGTCTCCGCGCGCGCCCGTCCATGTTTCCATAGAATTGAAATTTTTACGTAAACGCGATCGAGAAGTATTTGGTGAAGTAAAACTTCTAAGTATACAGAAAGAGATTTTCAATTTGTCTGCCCTCGCCAAGCGTTTAACCCTTTATCAGGCATAGTAAGTACATAAAGCGACCATAATAAATCCACACAAAGATTCAACCTTGCTCCTTTAACAATATGGTAGAAAATTAATTGAGTTTGTTTAAAATATGATTTGATTTTAAATTAATCCTGCATCACTACACAGTATAAAACAAAGTCGTTTCCTGCTGTCTGTCTGTCCCTATGTATGCTTAGTTACATCTTTAAAACAACGCAACGGATATTGATGCGTTTTTTTTAATAGATAGTGATTCAAGAGGAAGGTTTAAATGTATGCATTGCACCCGTGCGAAGACGGGGCGGGTCGCTAGTAAACAATACAACACAATGATTAATTTTGTAGTAGCAGATCTAAATAGGCGGGGCCTGGAAAAGGGTTTGAGCCCACAATCCTTTTACAGTAAAATTACATAAACGACGACGATTTGACGACCAGATGGCCTAGTGGTTAGAGAACCTGACTACGAAGTTTGAGGTCCCGGGTTCGATTCCCGCGTCGGGGCAGATATTTGTATGAAAAATACGAATGTTTGTTCTCGGGTCTTGGGTGTTTAATATGTATTTAAGTATGTATCTATCTATATAAGTATGTTTATCCGTTGCCTAGTACCCACAACACAAGCTTTCCTTAGCTTACTTTGGGATAGGTCAATTGGTGTGAATTGTCCCGTGATATTTATTATTATTTATTTATTATAAAGTTTACCACTGACAGATGGCTTGCCTTCATTTCATATTCAATTTTAACGACCTACAAATAAAGCCAATTTTAGAATACTGTTACCCACGTTTGCAGATTTTGTAATAGCTACTTTATTTGTATGGTGTTAAAGTTGGAAATGAAATGAAGGCAAGCCATCTGTCAGTGGTAAACTAAAAGTAAACGTATTGTAACACCTGACTGTAGCATACCTGAGTGGATTTGACGGTGTGCATAACCTTATTGATGTCATTGATGGAGTGTATGCTGATGTCCAGTGTGGAAGCGTCCTGGTCGCCCTGGCCAGCTGACTTTGAGGTTTGTTTAGTATCTTTGGCAGGCTCGGGATGCTGCAAGAAAAAAATGTATCAAAGATATTTGGAGGTTGAGTGTAGCGTACAAATTTTTCGTAAAAATACGCTAAAATACCGATATTTCGATCGAATGCAATTTGTAAATTAGACCTGATGTGTTTAACTTTTTGAACACCAGTGTTGGCTATAGACAATACGGTAATACAAAAATTAACCTACCCGCATCTGCATAAGAATCAACTTTGTTTGTAACAAATCGATGTGTGGCGTTCAAAAGGTGATTTTACGCTTATCATATTTTTTCTCAAACATGCTATGAAATATTGACGTTATGTTCCTTATAATACGCCACGAAGTATCACAATGCAGGCGCGGCGTGGTGTGCGGCTAGACGAGAGGTCAATAATGGAATTTCATACAATATTGCTGGCCAAGGCCAGCAAAGTGATCGTATATTGTTTCATACCATGACGTTTATAGGTCTTTGGCATCATACCATTAAAAAAAAACTAAGCAATATTTGCGTTATGGTTCATTAAGACATTCTGCCACTACGCTTATTTAAGGTAAGGTAAGATGATAACGTTGATGATGCTGATGGTGGTGATGATGATGATGGTGTGATGGTGATGATGATGAGATGATGATGATGATGATGGTGATGATGATGATTATGTTGATGATGATGATGATGGTGATGATGAGATGATGATGATGGTGATGATGGTGATGATGATGTTGATGATGATGGTGATGATGATGATAGTTATGATGATGATGATGGTGATGATGTTGATGATGATGATGATGGTGGTGATGGTGATGATGATGGTGATGATGACGACGACGACGACGATGACGATGATGGTGGTGATGATGATGATGATGCATGTTTGAGAAAAACTCTATACAAGCCTTGGCCACGAACGGGGATTGCCGGCCTCGTATCTCTAGATGGCCTAGTTTATACTCGGCCGGCAATCCCCTATTTCGCGGCCGCTGCAGTAATGTACTATTTCAGTTCTGCTATGGTAATACGCTGACGCAATGTTTACCCAGTGACGCGTTTTTTGCGTTTATAAGAACACAAGTAAACGTGTTTCGAGCTTGGCAACAGATCGTCACCGTCAACCGAACGACGTCTACTGTTGGACATAGGCCTCCCATAAAGAAAACAAATTTGGCCGTTCATGCGCCCCACTCGCATCCATCGGTCTTTTGCGACCTCCAGGGTATATAGACTCTGGTAAAAGTTAATTATTGGACCAGGTTAGCTTGAAAAGATTTATTTTTAGTGGTAAGTTCTTTGTACTTTTTGTTTTATTGTTTGTTTTCTAAATAAACGTCTCGGGTAAAATAGCTTGTTTTATACTCTTGTTATACAATTAACTACTTATTTATAATAAGAAAACTAATACCTATCTACTAATCTCGTACTAAAATGTCAAAATTTTGGGTATTACTAGTTTTATTTTTAACAAGTTATTGTTATCATTTTAGTCATTAGAAAACGTACTTTTGATATCAGTTTAACCTCTCCCAGTCATCTAGTGGTGACAGCCAATGGAATGCCTCACACGCCAACGTCATCTACATATACATGACCAATATTTCAACTCGAAATAAACCCTTCTACAATAGATTTTAAGTTGAAAATCAGTTCAGTGTGCGCAGCGATTACGTGTGGACGCGCTTCGTTGTTTACGTTTTCGAAGTGCTGATACTTTACGTCTTGCAACTGATATTATATTTCTGAGTGTGGACATTTGGTTATGATGACTGTATTTTTGAGAATACGTAAAAGATAAATTAATTAGTGGTGTATTTTCGTGCAAATATAACTTTAAGTGATTTTGTCAAACTACCCTCAATTTGTGTTTATGAGTGATTCGAGCCAGGAGGCGGCTCCAGAGCCGATATGTTATCCTGTGATATCTCCAGGGACTATCAGGAGAACTATTGTCGGCTCCGATAGTGAGGCCGTGGATTGGGAAGATGGGGGCGTGACTGATGACCAACTCGGAGTGAACTCAGCGGCAGATCTTCCAGATATTCGAGGCGATAAGCGACGTTTAGAGGAATTGGACGGCGCTGATGAGGACGGGTTCACTATTGTATCTAGAAATAAACGTAGATATGTGCGTCGCTCACTGTTTCTGACTACTCAGCCTATGAACTCTGACAATGAGATTTCAGTTAGTTCCAAAAACATTCTTCCAAAACAACTGGGGTTTGCAAAAATTCTGTTAAACCATAATGTGCAGGGCGTAATGAGAGTAACCTATAAGAGTCCTTTTAAGCTGCTCATCCGATTTGATACTCGTAATGACGCAAACCGTTTTTTGGATAGTGAGATCAAGGAAAAATATGAGTGGATTTGTAGAAATACCAGTGAAGTGTCATTCTGCTATGGTGTAGTGAGAAACATAGATATTGATGTCGAGGAAAAGGATCTAAAAGAGGTTCTTTCGTGTGGCTCGGATGTGGAGATTTTAGCTGTCAAACGACTGAATAAAAAAGATCCAGAGGGCAAATGGGTAAAGAGCGAAACTGTACGTGTTTGTTTCCAAGGGTCGGTTCTGCCCCCATATGTTAAAGCATATGGATGTCGTATGGCGGTGGATTCGTACATGTACCCAGTCACACAATGCTCAAAATGTTGGCGATTTGGCCATATTAGTCACGTCTGTCCGTCCAAGTCACAAATATGCCCCAAATGTGGAGAGAAACATGATAATTGTGAAACAACAATCTTTAAGTGTGTTAACTGCAAAGGGAACCATTTGTCACTTATGAAAAATATGTGCCCTGCATTCCAGAGGGAAAGATCAATTCGAATTTGCACGGGGCAAAATAATTGCACATATAAAGCTGCTGTGCACAAAATTACTGAGGAAAGGAAGAAAAACACCACTTTAGATAATGACATTCAAACGAGGGAAATACTGATACCGAATCCCAGTCGTCCAATACTGTCAGGCGGCGACTCGTCACAGCTCTCTTATAGAGATATATGTGCTGGTGCTTATGGCAATTATTTAAATTATGAAGAGGAGCAAGCAGAGACTGAAGTAGAAGAGAATATACCCATAATGCAAAATTTGGAAAACAAGCGTACAAATGAAAATAAACCTAAAAACAGAAAGATCCGCAAGCCCAGGAGAAACGAGGACCTCAACAAGAGAGCAGATGAAGCAGTTGATACAGAAAACATTCCTCGTTCAGGTGATAGTACCTTCCCTCGTCATCAACCTCGTAAAACTCATAGAGAAAGGAAATCCTTAATAGAACGATTTTTACATAAGATAAAGGAAGCCTTAGAGGGAGAATATGAAGATAAAATTCAAGTGTTTATGGAATTCATCTGGAGTGAAGTAAAGAAGTTTTTAAAGAAATATATCACAATGGAGATGTTGTTTAAGCTTTTTGAAAGCCATAATAATGGACAGTAACACAAAAAAGAATTTGATAAGTATCTACCAATGGAATGCTAATAGCTTGAGATCTAAGGCTCGAAACTTTGAACTTTTGTTACACCAAGATAAAGTTCACATGGCATTTGTGAGTGAAACCTGGCTTTCCACAGAGACCACTCTCAAGTTTAGTGGATATAACATAGTCAGAGCAGATAGGGACGACTCTTATGGCGGCTTGTGCGCTATTATTCACAGATCTATCAAATTTACGCACAGACCTTATAATACAAGTGATCCCCGAATGCAGGTCATGGTGATTGAAATATATAATGTTCCTGGCCTCAAGCATATTATGTCTATCTATTGCCCTCCTTCTTTGGCTACTAATCAACATGATTGGGACTCGATCTTCAGTTTCGTTAAGTCAGAGTGTCTAATATTTGGTGATATTAATGCTCATCATGCGTTATGGTCGTGTAAATCCGATAGAAGAGGAGAGACTGTATACAAAGCTATGTTTGAAAACGACTTCATATGTCTTAATAATGGTTCACACACTCGTATTAAATGGGTTAATGGGAGCTTGCAGACATCTTCACCTGACGTCTCATTCGTTTCATCGGACATTGCTACTAATGTCAGCTGGCAGACCTCTAATGAAAATTTAGGCAGTGACCATTTGATATTAAAAATGAACTGTGGCTATGTCAGAACTAAGATTTTTACCAAGAAGAGAAATTATAAGGAGGCTAACTGGGTAAAATATAATAAGGAATCAACAATAGTGTTTGATGTCTCAGTCTCTGATGATGTACAAACTAGCTATGACCTATTTATGGAAATCATCCAATCATTAGCAGACAAACACATCCCTTGGATCAAAACAAGCAATGATCCTACATCACAATTTCAGCCCAAACATTACTGGAATTCTGAACTATCCAAAGCTGTTGCAGAAAGACGTCTAGCTCTGGCAAAGGTGCGGCGTAACCCTACTCCATCAAATCTTTCTTGCTGGCAATCCAAGGTGTTAATAGCCTGTGAACTAATAAAAAGTGCTAGGTCTAAAGCGTGGAAAGATTTCTGTACGAGCATCGACAGTGAAACCTCAGCTACTGCTATGTGGAGGAAGATGAGATGGATGAAGGGAAACTCTGGGGGCCGGGCTGGTGTCGACCCTGACAACGCCAGGAATCTGCTTCGATCGTTGACCCCGGATAGTGTTGCTGATTCAAACCCATCATTTTCTTACGTACAATCTTCCAAATTAGAAATACCTATTACTTTCTCTGAATTACTAAATTGTTTAAAAAAAAAGGACACTTCTCCAGGGATTGACAATATATCATACTCTATGATATATAATCTTTCAGACAAGGGTAAATTAATGCTCTTAAAAATATTTAACCTTATAATTCAAACTGGGGTGGTCCCGGATCAGTGGAGAGATGTCCAAATAGTTCCCCTACTAAAGCCGGGAAGGGACCCTAGCTCGCCGTCTTCATTGCGTCCAATTTCACTAATGTCTTGTCCGTGTAAAATTTTGCATTTTATTCTTATGAAGAGGATTGAGTGGTACGTGGAGAGCCGAGGTCTCCTTCCCAGCTCATCAACTGGCTTCAGGCGGTCTCAATCTTGTTTGGATAACTTGGCATTGCTAACATCTCATATTCACCTAGGATTTAGTAAAAAACAACCAACTGTTGCATGTTTTCTCGATATCGATAATGCATACAATAATATAAATATTAGTTCATTAATTGCAATTTTACAAAGGATAGGCATAGGCAATAAGATATGTAAATACCTATGGAATTTTCTCTCCGATAGACGTTGTAGAATTTTGTTGAGCGGTGGAAGCGATCCCTTGATGAGACATACACACCAAGGATTAGCCCAAGGAGATCCTATATCTCCTCTTTTATTTAATATTGCAACCATGGAGATAGGTAATAGTATTACTGATGTTTGTGTTTCACAATATGCTGATGATTTTGTTTTGTATAAAACAGTGGAAAGAGGGGGGATTTTCGAAACAATTAATTTTCTTCAATCAGCTATTGACTTGATTATTGGATTTCTTGAAAATGTTGGTCTATATTTGTCTGAGACTAAATCTAATGTTTGTGTCTTTACAAGATCAAGAAAAGATATCAATGTGAACATAATTGTGAATGGCAAGCCACTGAAGGTTGTTCATAGAACTAAGTATTTAGGCTTATGGCTTGATTCTCCCTTAAGGTGGGGTGTCCATATAAACGAGATTTGTGAAAAGAATTACAAACATTTAAATATTTTAAAAGTTTTAGCAGGACGGTCGTGGGGAGTTCACCCTAAACACCTTCGACGTCTTTATATCTCGCTTGTGAGAAGTCGCTTGGACTATGGTAGCTTCATTTATGGAAGCTGTGCTATCTCTCACTTGAAGAAATTAGATGTATTACAAAATAGAGCTTTAAGAGTGTGTGGTGGTTTCATACGCAGTACTCCTGTTATAGCAATGGAAAGTGAACTCTCCATTCCGCCTCTGGTCGTGCGCCGCTATTGGTTAGGTTGTAGATTTTTATTAAGAATTAGTTCAAAATCTAATTGCCCTATTGTCGCTGCGATACACAGCATTTTGGCCAGACGTAATCAATTTACTGCTAAAAATTTCCCGCTGTTGGCGGAAATTTATGACGAATGGAAAGATTTAGCTGTGTATCGCAGTGACAAACTAGAAATGTATTCTTTGGATACTTGGGTATCATCTGTTGACGTCAGGGCATGTATAATTGACAGTATTGATCACATTGATGTCCCCAAGAGGCATCTACTGAACGAAGCATTAAAAAATTATACATTAAATATGCTTGGTGAGCAATATCACAATTCATACCAAATATTTACAGATGGTTCTAAGTCTGTACAGGGTGCTGGAGCGGCCTTGTTTGATCCTCAGACTGGAGTTTCTCTCATGTGGAAGCTGCATAATGACGTGTGTGTTATGCGAACTGAACTCGTTGCTATTAAAGAAGCTTTAACTTACGCAAATAACCTAGCTGATAATTTAGCAGTTGTAATATTATCGGACTCAAAGAGCGCACTCCAGCACCTTAGTCGGTGTGTGTCTGGACAAAGAGGGATGCCTGTTGCCTATGAGGCTCTTCAGGTGATGCACGAGATGAATTCTAGAGGCAGGGTCGTCCAATTACAGTGGATTCCTTCCCATGTAGGGTTGGCTGGGAATGAAGTAGTGGACAAGCTTGCCAAGGCGGCTGTAGTGGATGGTTCTGTAACGGATTCTGAACCCCTTTCTAGTGAATTGGTTCCCAGAATTAAAAGAAGGAGCCTACAGAAATGGGAATACCATTTTGGTGAGCAGGGTATATCTAGGGGTGTAGGAATCTGGTACAGAACTTTCCATGATAGCCCCCGGTGGACGCCTTGGTTTGACTCAGCCAGCCTTGCTAGAAGAGTATTGGTGTCTGCTTTTAGAGTTCATTCCGGACACATCCCTACAAATAAGTTTTTATATATGATGAAAATTAAATCATCACCACTATGTGATGATTGTCAGAAGTGTGATGACTTGATCCATGTGTTGTTGGAGTGTGTCCGGAATTCAGACTTGAGGAGAAAAGTTCTTGGGGATTTGGGTTCCATGCACAATGGCCAGGTGAATTGTTGGCTATCTGAGCCGTTGTCAGACAAAGCAATCGGCATTTACCATTTTATTGATATGTCCCTTGAATAAGGAATTCTGTAAGCACCCATGAGGCTGACATGATCACCTGGAGTGTTCAAAGCCTCGACAAAAATCGGAAAAGTTGAAAATCGGTCTGTCATGTAACGTGGCGTGGCAGAGCGCGTCACTTCATTTGTTTTGTGGCGGTGAAGAGTTTAAAGTTTATTGATATCTGTAGAATGAAGGTATGTGGCCTCAGGTCATCAGTTTGCTTTGTGGAGTGCTTATCCAAACAGCGTCTTCCAAACAAATCCTAACAAATTGGGCTCAACAACAATGTGCCGCAGCAAAAAGCTGAAAACTTTTTGTTTTCGGACGGACTTTTGCTGTTAGCCTCAACAGCTTTTACAGCTTACCGGAGAGAGGGCAAGCCGCCAGACGGGCAGATCAGCAAGGGGAAAATTTATCTTAGCATGCCAAAAGGTGCTCCTATTGAGCCGACCTAAGTTGAGAACAAGAAAGCAATCGGATTTTTTATGCTACATCGTATCGGAAAGATTACGTTAAACCCGACTGAGAAGAAACGACAAGAAACTCAGTCGGGTTGTGGTCAGATTGGGGAAAACCTACCCTACATGCTGGTATCGGTTAAAATAGTGGGGCCACCCACGTCTTGTATATTGTGGGGGACTTCGTCGTCGCCTCCTCCGGAGGGGGCGGTGCGGCGAGTTAAGAGAGATAGTGTTACCCTGTGGTCACGCGGCGGACACGACGTACAAATACGCGTTCTTGAATCTACATAAGCACGACGACGTCTGTACACGCGTAGCGCGTACGCCTACATACATCTCGCGCACTCTTCTGGATTCCGGCGGGGTCCGGCAATCTGCGCCTTGAGGGGTGGGGTAACTCGAATCGGTGCGGGGTGGAGCGTGTCCATTCTGTACGTTAGTACTATTATATATTCTGCGCTGTGGTGTTATTGGGCATTGGACTATCGAATTCGGCACGAAGCTATAAACAACTCACATAAGTATGATGCGTCAAATCGTCCTCCCAGTTGTTGATCTGGTCGGCCAGCGCCGCGAGCCTTCCGAACTTCTTGCCGTCTTTCTTGACCCTCGGCTCCTTAGGCTCCGTGGTGGACGGCGGAGTCGCCGCGTTAAAGTCTTGCTCCGTCCGGTGGATAGGAGACGAGAGTGTGGGCGTATCTGCAAAAAGAATATATTCATCTTCAACCGGAAAACATCTAAACATTCTGAATATGATCCAACCCCAATAATTAAAATATTATTCATTTTATTTGTCGAATTTCACCTACTTCTGGTAATTGAATTTATTGTTGTTGCCCGCGACTTCGTCTGCAAAGTATCCGGTTATCGCTATCCTGCGAGTACTCTGCATTTTTTCGAAATAAAAACTATCTTATGTCCTTCCTAGGGTCTCAAATAGATCTCCATACCAAATTTCGTCTAAATCGGTTCAGCAAAGCGTGAAGTAATAACCAGTGATCGTAGATTTTGTAGCATTTTTGGTGCAGTGCTAGGGTTGTCAGTAGTGCCCAATATTAAATTGTTTGAACCAAGGATCAAATAAAATCAAAGGCATTTAGAACTAAGTAATAACTTAAAAATTAATAATGTAGAGATGGTTGGTAATAATTAAATAAAAATTTAAAAAAAAAGAATCAAATCTCGTCTTGAAGAACGCCTGTTTTCTACCTCTATTTTTATTAAGTTTTATGTTCTGTATTCAGTATTGTTTGTGTTTTTTGAGGTGTTTTTTTTTTTATGTCAGATTGGCCAGACAAACGAACTAGTGGGTCACCTGATGTTAAATGAACACCACTGACCATAGACACCTGCAGCTGCAGATAGCGCAGGTGTGTGAAATCGAAAATACAGAAATTATTCTTAGAACATGTAGGTTATAGTTATTAGTTATCTTCGATATTTAGTGTGCTAAAAAAATGACACGATTGAAACATGTTTTGACGAGAAACATTAAAACATATATAATAAAAACGAAATGTTGTTAATATAAAAGATTAAGTAAAAAATTTAGCGTTTTATTTTCAACTACAACATAATATTACATTATTTGAAACGTCAATCATATTATACATGTCGACAACCCTAGGTCGCTGTCGTATGTCATTTGACGTCATTGCACCAAAAATGCTACAAAATGTACGATCACTGGTAATAACATACAGTCAGAGAGTTACTTTCGCATTTATAATGTAAGTAGTAAGGAGGTAAGGATTAGGTGAAACATGTCATTTGGATGACAATACAAATTCAATCAGCAAATAAGCTTGTATCAGTGGCGTGGCGCCTCAACAAGTTCATTCCCGACTGGCTTCCTAATTCTATCACGTGATGACAAGTATGTTAAAGGTTATGTACTAACTGCATAATGTTGGATCCGACGACATGGTCAACACGCGCTTTTCTTAAATTCCTGGTTGCCTAACGAAAATTGTCACTCTGCGCCACTACATGTTTTTGTTTTACTAGAGTTAAGTAACAATAGTTATTTTATTTCATTTTTTTCAGACAGTATTTAGATTTGTTAGAAGAGTAGTTACCTAAAGTCTTGCAAACTTTTGTCACTTAAATCACATTAATGAAATACTATTTTTTAATTTACTATTATTATTTGTTTTGTTTTAGTTTTAAGGGTTTTTAATGTAATTTAATTTTTAATTTTAATTTTGTTGTACAATTTTAATTAATTATTTTGAATTTTAAATGTATTTTTTTTTAATGTAAATTTTACTTTTGACTTTTTTAATTATATAAATTGAAGTTTAGGTTTTATACCGAATTTTTGTTTTTGTATTTTTTGAAACAGAAATCAATCAAAGATTAAAGTTTACTGTTATGTTAAAAAAAAAAAAAAAAAATTAATTATATTTAATGAAATTCAACAAAACACAACTAGCTATAAGTAGCTCCTAGCAATGATAGTAACAAAACAGTCAATTTGTAACCATACTACCTATCACACATTATCACTTCCTGTGTTTATGATCATCCAGTGAAATTGATAAACAGTTGACTCAGTGAACAGCTAATCATGAAGAACTAAGCTAACCAAAACTACGGGTCGCCTTGAAAGAGGCTTAATAACATTGCTTTTGCAATGCTAACATATTGGTAAGATCACTTGACGACAGTGGACCGAGGAGGGTTGGGGTCGTCGACCCCCAATTGAGTCTGCGAGCGACCGCGCTTTACATTAGGCTATCGCACTAGCTAGCCTAATACTTAAAAAAGAATAAAAAAAATCTCATATCACTTTAAGTATAAGATATTTTCGAAGAAAATGTCTACTATCGCTGAATTATTGACATGGATATTTATCCTATATTTGCCAGAACTGATATACATAACTTGTCCTCACGCATGTACCAGATTATCGTTGACTTTTGTGACAACCTATATAAACAGGCAAATTGATTACTCAATAAATTTATGTTATCAAAAAAGGATATGAATCAATAAGGAATTAGTGAAGTAAGCAGCGTGGAATGTGTAAGGGCGTCTATACACCTGCCTATTGAACAGGTGGTGCATTCTCGGTTGCACGCGCTCAAGTTTGCTAGGTAATATTTTTTGGAATTTTATTCACATATGCAATTTCCCAGAAACGAGTTTAGGCTTTTAGCCAGTCTGTAAGATGGAACTTTAAGCTTTTCTGTATTTCTAGTAGATTTTGGCTCATTGACGTTAGTGAAAAGGTATGTATATATTTTTTTAATTCATTCATCATCATCATCATTTCAGCCGAGAGATGTCCACTGCTGAACATAGGCCTCCCCCAAGGCTCGCCAAACAGATCGGTCCCGTGCCATCCGCATCCAACGCTTTCCCGCAACCTTAACCATGTCGTCGCTCTATCTTGTTAGAGGCCTACCTACACCGTGGCTTCCGGTCCGTGGACGCCACTCGAGAACCTTTTTGCCCCATCGCCCATCAGTTCTACGAGCGATGTGCCCTGCCCACTGCCACTTGAGTCTGGCGATTCTTCGAGCTATGGCGGTGGCTTTATTTGTTGCGCGGATTTCATCATATCTAATGTGATCCCGCAGAGAAACTCCGAGCATAGCCCTCTCCATCGCCCTCTGAGTGACTTAGAGCTTTCTTATGATACCCATCGTTAGCGTCCACGTCTCAGTGCCGTAAATCATCACTGGCAGCATACACTGGTCAGACTTTTGACTTGAGAGATTGCGGTATATTGGATGACAAGATATTGCGGAGTTTCCCGAACAGCTTTCATTCAAATTCCCTATTTGTCCCTACACTTAACCGATTCCTCTTTAAGATGATTTAAGCTTTTAATTCTAGCATTTTCAACTATCTCACCTGAATACAGATTCCCGAGCCTGTCCAGCCGAGACTTGAAGTTGTTCCGGAGACCAGGGCGGTCGGTCTTCTGGTCTACCGCGTCAATGTCCGTCTCCAAGGGACGTTTGGACGTGTCATCTGGAAATGTGACAAAAGAAATGTTAGGATATAGTTATTTATGTACAATATAGGCTTGCGTTTGACCACAATCACACCTGATGGAAAGCAAAGATGGCCTATGATGGAGCACACTTGCCTAGTAAATGCTCATTCATCCTTGACATGAATTTAGGGGAATAAGCAGAAAGAAGGCAGTTGAGTACGGTGTTGCACGCGCCCCTAAGCAATGCAAAACGTACATCAAATACGGGGCACTGTAACTGGCATGCGCGCTATGCATAACTGCTCAGACCCTTCTCCAAAATGGCTTCTATAGGCAATAGGCCGGAACACAATAAGAGTCTCTTGGCGTCCTGGCTCAACCGATAGGGTAGTGACCAGCCACAGCCGAAGCCTAACCTTCCTGGCTTAACCGGTTGTGGAGTTGTTGCGTTATTTGCTAGAATACTGTTGGAGTAATAACTGTTGGCTTTGGATGGATGAGGATAGCCCAGTGGTTATAAGCCGAGCCCGCATTACACGGCGTCGCGGTGTCTCTTCGTGCTCCAGTAGAGTTCAAAATGGCAACAAAGGAATCCGTGCGGTTTTTAGTACCCTCTGTTTCCCCGAACAGAGAAGAATGCAGAAGGCGCTTTTCCCGCACCATAAAAAAAGAAAGGGTACCCTAGTGGTTAGCTCTGCTTGAGAGGCCATAGCTCCAACCATTAGGCCATTAGTTATTATTATTACTAAGGATGATAACTTAAGTATTTTAAGAAATGTTATAATATTTGCAATCCAAATTGTATTAATGACTTGTTAACAATGAAATCTACTTAATGTTTTATAATGAATTTATTTGTTTTTTGTTTTTTTTTAGACAACCAGATGGACTTGTAGGTAGAGAAACTGAATACGAAGCTTGAGGTCCCGGGTTCGATTCCCGCGTCGGGGCAGATATTTGTATGAATATTACGAATATTTGGTCTTGGGTGTTTAACATGTATTTAAGTATGTATTTATCTATATAAGTATGTTTATCCATTACCTTGTACCCATAACACAAGCTATGCTTAGCTTACTTTGGGACTGGGTCAATTGGTGTGAATTGTCCCGTGATATTTATTTATTTATTTAATTTTCCAGGATGAAAACTATTTTATATCTTTCCCCAGGACTTAAAACTATCTAAATACCAAATTTCATCTAAATTGGTTCAGACGTTATTGCACAATTGAGTAACAAACATCTTCAACAAACTTTCTCATTTACAATATCAGTAGGATTTATCTGGAGATTTAATTTTGATGTTATTTTTAATTTAACTTTTGCTGTAATTTTTATTTTATTATATCCTGAATTGTTGGAGAGTACTGAGTACAAAAAATAGATTTGTATCCTTAAACTTGCTGTTGCCCATGACTCTGTCTGCAAAGATAAAAAATAGCCTACAACCTATTCTCAGACCTACCGAATATGGACAAAAAAGATTCATCACAATCGGTCAAGCCGTTTCGGAGGAATTTGATAACAAACGCTGTGACACAAGATTCGTATACATATTACTAGCTGTTGCCCGCGACTCTGTCTGCGAAGAATAATAGGGGTATGAAAAATAGATGTTGGACCGATTCTCAACCTACCCAATATGCACACAAAATTTCATGAGAATTGGTTGAGCCATTTCGGAGGAGTTCGGTAACAAACACAAACACCGCAACACAAGAATTTTATACATATATTAGAAGAAGAAGATAAAAATAGAAATCATTGCATTTTTGTAATCATTAATCCTCTGGCAAAACACAATAAAAGTGTGGCTTTTAATTGAGGGTCATTATTCGAGCGTTTCAACTGCCTCACTTTCGTAGTCACGTTTTCTAAGAATCTGCTGTAGATTTTGATGGCGTTTTCGGTTATTTATTAGAGGACCTGTACTTCTACCACATATTTAAAAACTGTATCATAATCTTTTGCCATTTCTACAAAAAAGTGTCCACGAAAGTGAGGCGGTTGAAACGCTAGAATAATGACCCTTGAATTTCAGAATAAGGAAGACACATGTAAAAAAATAAGATAACATTACCATTAAACAAGTCCATATCACCCAATCCCATTTCACAAACACCAACTAGGTAAATCAATATTGACAGTGTGCTAATTTACTAGCCACTTCCACAATTAAGACAAACCATTAACAATGTAAACAAAAACAGGGCCTTCTCATTAAATGCGAGCATTTGCTAATTGATTTCTAGAATTATTTATCAAAGTTATGACTAATGTTGTTTCCATGGCCCTTATGATTTAGTCAAACCAGATGAAATAAGAATCACTGTAGAACATTGTCATATTAAACATCATGTTTATTTTCCTTATGGATATCACTATGACGCTTACTGTGAAAAGGGTATAACTTGGGTTAAGACTAATGGTTTGAGTATACCAACAAGACTGAATATTGTTTAACATTTTCCTTTAAGGACATGGGAACTAAGTGTGGTAAATTGTGGGGATATTGCATTGTTGTCAATTTTAATTGTTCTTTTTAGTTGATTGTCTTAAGAGAATGTTTCCTGTGTCCATGGCATGAAAGAATTGAAACTTTAGAAATTACATTGTGTACAGTGAAGGTTGCTTGTTAAGTGTTAGGTTTAGGCTATCTATCTATACTAATATTATAAAGAGGAAAGATTTGATTGTTTGTTTGTTTGTATGTTTGTTTGTTTGCATTGAATAGGCTCCGAAACTACTGGACCTGCTTGCGTTTCGTACGGTCAGTGAGAGTGCCAGGGGCCCAATACCTCACCCCTTCCCTATTTCCTCTCCTTTAGGGCTGACAACGCACTGGCATCGTGTAAAGCGCTGCAGGTGTCTATGGACAGTGGTGTTTATTTAACATCAGGTGACTCACTAGTTTGTTTGTCTGGCCTATCTAACATAAACATAAAGAATAACATTTGCAAAATCCTAATAATTGATTTAGCAGGTTTTCTCTCTAAGCCGACAATCTATGAACTTGGAGAGGGTGTCCCAACAATAAACCTGGTAGCATGCGAGAGTTAAAGTATATCAGTTCCAGATAAAATAAGAAACAATATCCATGTCACATATTTTCGCAACCAATAAGCCGTGGCGGCCTAGTAGTTTGACCTATGGCCTTTCAAGCAGAGGGTTGTGGTTTCAAATCCCCGCTGTACCTCTGAATTTTCCACAATTTCTGTGCAAAATTACATTTCTAATTTACCATAAGCTTAACGGTGAACGAAAACATTGTGAGGAAACCTGTGTACACCTGCGAAGAAATTCAATGGTGTGTGTGTGAAGTTCCCAATCCGTACTGGGCCTGCGTGGGAACTACGGCCCAACCCCTCTCATTCTGAGAGGCCTGTGCCCTGCAGTGGACCGTATATATGCTGGGATGATGACATAAATCACTTTATGACTAACATTGATTATGAAGAATCTTACATTATGACTTGTTAAATTTTGCGAAACCATAGAGACCCGTAAAAATCAGATCGCTTTTATTACTGTACTATGTGATGGATGTATTATTGGAATTAAAAAATTAAAATATAATTAACAACTGAATTTCACTGACCTTCAATTTCTTTCACAATCACTCCCTTCCCTCCATAAACAACATCAAGAGGTGCGTCTCTCTCTTCAACTTGTACTTCAATTTGAATGTCATTTCTGTGCATAATGTTAATCTCAACCGACACATCGGAGTTTCGTCTATTCAGGCTACCACGTTTAGGAGCGCCGAATTCCTTCTTAGTCACTACAAAATCATTCCGCGCTTTCGCAGGCGATGGCACAAGTTCAGTCTTTGGAATGCTTCTTCTTGGTGATCTGATGGGTGATTCAGACTTTAGCGACTCCCTTGAACTCTTCTTTGGCGATAAAATCGAATCTCTAGAGGGTTTCCCAGGAGATTTCGCCGGCGTTGCGTCTTTTTTAAGCGCTGTTATGTTTTCAGTCAACGGCTTACGTCTCGGTGTTTGACCGGAACTGGCAAGCTTTTGATCAATTTTTTCTTGCCTGGCCCGTGCTCTTTCTAACATTCGCTGAAAATAAGTCATGATTAAGTAATCGCCCTTGACCTTTGACTAAATGTAGCCGTTGAAAAGAAACATACCTGTGTAAACGGATCCATCTTTCGTTTTGCACGATACAGTGTATTCAAATGAATTACAACACAAACACCATATTGTTCACTTTTCCATATAAATCCTGGGTAGTTTACACACTGTAACTTACTAAAACAATAGTTTTATTTCTTAATTAACACACTTTACCTGCCTCACTCGTCGAGCGTTTTGATTTGACATCCCAAACCGAAATATTTGAATAGAGTTGCACATAACTCCGTCAGGTGGCGTGACTGAATAGTTTCGTTTAGAAACTGAACTAAAATACTTGATTATACTAGGTATTTATACTAAGCATTTAAAAAAATACAAGACGTGGTGGAACATTAAAGAACCTAATGAAAGAGTTGCCAGCTTTGAAAATAATATAGGAAACAGTGTTTCTACTCACCAACAGATGGCACTAGTAGCCTATGCTTTTGTAGTACTATGTAAAACAACAAAATTGTGTATAACTAGTGCGTTTGTCTGGCCTCTCTAACATAAAAAAAAGTAATAATAATTTTTACCTGACAACTGAAAAAGAAGAGTTAATTTTTTAAGTGCATCTGTGATGTATGTATTTCTTTAGGTAGGTATTTCTTATGTAAGTAGCTTCCGTCCGTAGGTACCCTGAGGATATCAACAAACTATATTGGAAATATCTTGCTTTTAGAATATTATTTTATTCCTCTTTTGAAGAAGAATACAAACACCTGTTAATTGATGACGATATAATACAAGCAGCGTTGATGTAGGTACCTCAAGGGTACCTAGTTTTCACATTAAGTTTTTGCAATGGTGTTTTTTGTTTATTATTAACTAATTATCCTATTTGCCACTACAATAAGCTTAAACAATTTTTTGTCCTCTTCCTTACATACCATTATTTTTGCAATCAGAAAACTTTTCGATACGAATTTGAAGGCAAGTCACACTTTAACTTTACAATCTTCTAATATATAATAAAGCGTGTAAAAAAATCTCGTGTCACGGGCGGCGGCATAATGCGACAGAAGAGATACTATGCGGACAGTAAACGAAACTTATCAGGGTAAAACAGTCAAATTGATGACACTAGTTGGCAGCACCGTCTATGTGCACGTTCCCTTTTTCTGTTCTGTGTTGTTATCAAACTCCTTCGAAACGGCTTGACCGATTTTTATGAAACTTTTTGTCTATAATCGGTAGATCTGAGAATAGGTCGCAAGCTATTTTTTTATACCTACCCCTATTCTTCGCAGACAGAGTCGCGGGCAACAGCTAGTATATTTTATAAATAATAATTAACTTTTAATTTGCGATAGCTAATTAAGTATAGGTATTTAAATAAAAAAAAACAACTTGTGAGGTATGTACTAAGTGTATCTTAAAGTAGGATCACGTTACAACCGTTTACTACAACAACAACAATTTTCGCATTATTATCTTAAAGTGGATAATACCTAGTTGATTTCGTGACCTCACCTCTCAATATCAACGCGGAATGGCTGCCGAGGTTCACACGATTGTTTATTGGTGGCTGAGACCAACACACAGTCCACAGTACCAGTATAAGTACCTACTTACCTATTCAAAGTTAGAGTCAAAGTCAAGATATCTTTATTTAGACTTTAAGAAGCGCTTATGAATGTCAAAGAATCTATCTACAACACTATAGGTAACGCCACCAGAGTTGAGGCCATGCACACAACCACATCTCATGTAATGACAGCGGGATTTTGACGTTGTGTTGTCGTTAAACGTACTTCTACCAGATTGAAAAAACCATGTTTAAAATTCTTTTAAAACTTGTATGATCCCAAGAAGTTTTTCGGAATTAATGACCATGAATTTTACGGTGAAGGAAAACATTGTGACATGCATACACCTGCGAAAAAATTCAGTGGTGTTTGGAAAAAAAACAAAAATTCCCAATCCGCACGGGGTTATTAGTATAAATCTTCCCAGGTGAATTTTTCACTTCGAGCCTTTATCTTTCAAAACAAACGGTATCCTCATAGTATTAAGGTTCAAATTTAATGTAATGGCTCGAAGCGAAAAATTCACCTGGGAAGATTTATACTATAACGTGGGAACTACGGCCTAAGCCCTCTCATTGTGAAAGGAGGCCTGTGCTCTGCAGTGGAACGTATAGGTACAGGCTGAGATGATAATGATGATGATGATGCTATAACTCTAGTTATAGTAGTTATGAATCTAAACAATAATTGCTGCTCTAGACGCCGCAAAGAAGACTGACAAGACCGGTTGTGGCAAGATAATAATAAGTATACCTATCTAATACCAGCTTAGGTGTCCGCCATCCGGTGCGTGGCTCAACAAACGAAAACTAGTTTTAATAAATACCCACTTACTTGACAGATTATGTCTATAGCTAGCTTTTGCCCGCGATTTCGTCGAATTCAATTTTGTAGTAAAGTTTCTTGCTCTCTTTTATACATAGAACAAAGCAAAAATTCCGTAAAGCAACATCTAAAAGCTATCGTAGCCATCATCGGTATCAGTTAGTGAAAATCTAAATCCAGTGGGGATTTCCGAAATTCCTGAAATTAGTTTTTTACTTTTATAATTACCTACTTGCAGGCCAAATATCAAGTCTAGTAATCGTAGTTACGGAGGGTCACTATGAATCAAACTTAATTAATCTCGGTTATTCCCTATCCCTTCAGTATACCGTGGGAATATCATCAAATCTGTCCTTAATCCTCTTCTACATCATAAGGGCAACCTCTGTGGCAAATTTCAGCCTTCTAGGGACAAGGATTTGGGTTGGACGTTGATGAGTCAGCCAGTCAGTGACTCAGTGAGTCAGGCAGTCAATCAGTCAGGACTTATCTTTTTATATGCATACCTACCTAGCCTAAGTATCTAAGAGTTTCATCTCAAAATTAAAGATATACCTTAGCTAAAAAACATGCATAATCTTTATTTTGGCATTAAAAGAAATAGCGAGGTTTTTGCAATAAAACGATTTTCGACCTTCAATATCTTAAGACGCGGACACGAGTGTTCGTGAGACTTGAGATAATTTTTACAATGTTAAAATAAAGGTGTGTACGCACGCGTTTCTAGCTTATTATTCCGAGGACGGTAACCCTTATATTGTTTGTGGGACTGCTGGACTAGGCTGGTTTGACATTACTTATTACTTATTAGTACTTATAGTTATATTAACTTGGGACAACTTACTCTTTAAGCTATAGACCAGTGATGTTCTGACCTTACTGGTTGATTGACGGACTGACAGATAACGTAGAGCCTAAACCTAAACACTTAAAATTCGTCTTAAAGATACGTGGGTGCACTGATTTCTGAAAATACGTAGGGGTTCGTTCCTACGGGATAATGAGCTAAGTAGTTTATTATATATTTTTACGGGAGCAGATTCTGAAGCCCGTATCTAAAAGTAATCGCTAGTTAATTTAATTTATCTGGTATCTTTAAAAATTATGTTTATTCAACGTTAATTTTATATTTATTTTATTGTGTTTATCGCAAAACATCTTGTGTATTGGTATACTTACTAAAGTATATAAAGTTGTAAACAAATGAATGTCGTTGTAAGGAAAACTCCAAGCAAAAACTTATTGGCAATTGGCCAATATTGTTATGCATGTTGAGCACATCTCGAACAAAGCAAAGAGACGTTTTAATGAGACTGGACACTTATTAGACTGAACCACTTTTAAAAAAAAAATTGACGAATTTTAGGTAAAAAATAAAAGAATCCCTTTAAGGGATAAGTTCGCCTTTGTACATTTGTCTCTCTTGTTAACTGGTAATTTTCATGTTTTATGTACAACAAACAAAGAGTTTTACATACACATACATACATACAATACATGGATACAATATAAGGTGACAAAGTAGAACCCAAGCTAAGAAGAGAACACCTTCCTACAAGATTTCCTACCCATGGCTAGTACATTATGACTTATTATACATAGAAGAAATCCTACGTAATGCATACAAAGTTACGTAGGTAAATTCTGAGATTTGCAGAAAGAAATAGTTATTCGGGTTTGCTCCTTTAAAATCTTAGAAATCCCTTAAATTTAGAAACCTCAAATTTCGTTGAGCAAATATTCTGCAAATAAAAAAAATATGTTAAGTAATTTCAGTTGGTCCACAAATAAAAGGAAAAGTAGAAAACTGATTGCATAACCAACGCCGCCTGTTTATCCAAACAATACAAGTCACAGTCACAAACACAAATTCCGTCATTACTGCTTATTTTCACCATCGCCAGTCTCCTAGAGGCTTTACCCATTTAGGCACTAACTCTACACAATCGAACATATGAGAGCTATCTTAATTTATAATCTTGTATGTTTGACAATCTGACCGGACCGGACCAGTCCCCTCCTGGCGTCAGTGCGTGTTGGACACACAACTTGTGCACTATCCAAAACCATGGGTATGTTTACTTAGCTGTTTCACCTCATTCTGTTTCGATAATAAATTTCAATATCTATTTGAAATTGCTATTTAAAAACAATACCTCATCGCTTCTGTGGTTAAATGTTAATGCAGTTTAGAACCACTTTTTTCCAAATACGATAATAATATTAGTAGCTAAGCAAGTAACATTATAAACAAGCAATAACAACTGTGCCAAAACTTGTTTAGTCTAGTGATAGTTCTTACTTGTGTATTTACTTAGCTACTACGGGTTACTTTAAATTTAATAGACAGCTTCATTTATGATTTAAATAAAAAATATTCAAGCACGTGTCTGGAGAAAAAATATCAATTGAAGGGATTCAGCGTAGGTAGAGTTAAAAAAACCTTTTTCTAAAGAGGAGACAAACACTTTATACAGTTCTCGAAAAATAAAACAAAATACCATGTCACTGATAATAGACAGATAACAGATAATAGACATTTTTTTAAATATCTAATTCTAAAACGATATGTTATTTTATTTGACTCTATTATCGCTTAACAGAGCTTCTTAATATATAGATTAACTAACAACTCTTAATTGAACGTACTGTCCATCAATGTGTTAACTAACTGATATGGATTTTCTTTCTTATTTTTTCCAGAACTGGAATAACTTGACTTCTCGTCTGGTTGACATCCTGTATACTTAATTGTTTTTTTTTGTTCTTGTTATAGTTAGGTATACTAGAGTTCCAAATACCTATATACACGTAATAGGTGTCTTGTCAGTTTGATAATCTAAGGTTTGATACCTAGAGTCAGACCATGATTAGTCTGCAGCGATTTTGATAGCACACGCATTGCAAGTGTTATATTAAACGTCAAACTTCTATGAAATTATGACGTATAAATAACACATGCACTGCGGATGCTATCAAAATCGCTGCAGACTTATCATGGTCTGCCTCTATAAAACCGGGATTAGGATGAGGTGAAAATAAATTTAGATGAAACTTTTTTTTCACCCATTCATGATTCATGTTTAAACATGAGTAAGAAATTTTTCCACAGCCACAATGACTAACCTACTTTTACAGAGCCTAACAGTAACAATGAAATGCAGTTTTCGTACTCAGATAAGAGCTACAGCAGTTTTTATTAGCTTTAAAAATGGCAACCTATGTTCTACTAATCTCTGTTATTTTATGTGACAAATATTTGTCTATGATGTTGTCTCTGTTTATTTTGTTCGATTAAACAAAGACGGCGCGCGTCGAAATATCTTGCCTTTACAAAAAAAACATTTCTTATTTAGATACCTTATAATAATAATACCTAATTGAGCAAGGCAATGTATAAAGTCATGGACAAAGCACCGATTTATTTAAAATTTCTTCGTCTCTTTATCATGTCGCGATATTTGCGTCGATGTGCGCATTAGTAGGTCAAGGGGCGCATGCAAAATATATAACTCATAATTATAAACATATAGCGATATTATGCATTTTAAATCACTACGGAATTAATTAAATCCTTTGCTGTTGTTTAGTACCCGCGGTTTTACTGGAGGTTTCCTACTAATATTATTATAAATATATCTTAATAGGTTGTGCCATAAATAATTTATTTGACTTGTTTGTGCAGTTTAAATCAAAGAAACTATAATTCTTTTGTTTGAATGTACGGTCGAGTTCACCAATATATGCATCGCCAACCTTTCATAAATATCTATACATAGACCTTATGTTACCGTAATAAGGTCTATGTATAGATATTTATGAAATGTTGGCTGTACAGATATTGGTGAACTCGACTGTAGGTACTTAAGGGGGTACCGTGTTTTTGGCGCATTTATTGCATTCATTTAAACTCGTGCTGTATCATTACTAGCAATGCTAAAGTCCTGAAATTCATATGTAAGATATTTGAGGATTCACTCTAGCGACTAGTCTTTTTCGAAACACGTTTACTTGTAGTTCGCTCGATAGAAAAAAATCCAAAGTCGTCTCTAAAATATAAATTAAACTCTTAGTACCTACGACGCTAATAATGCACGGAAGGTCATGACTTTTTGAATGTTAATAAAACAAGATGTTTTCTAGGGCGTAGTCTGGCTACATTTTTAAAATATGTATTTGTTTTAGTAATTTTTAAAAACACGCGCAGTCCAACCATCCTATCATGAGCCATCGTGCCTCCCCAAGCGGCCCCACGCCCGAAATCGCCCACCCAAAATCGATTAGCGCGAAAAACGCGGTACCCCCTTAATGTTTGTTCTTTTTTTTCCTTAAGGGCCGACAACGCGCTGGCATCGCGTAAAGCGCTGCAGGTGTCTATGGACAGTGGTGATCATTTAACATCAGGTGACCCACTAGTTCGTTTGTCTGGCCTCTCTAACATAAAAAAAATAAAAATGTTTAAAATATCCGACTATTTCTACTACCTCGCCAGGGTGCATATTAAACTAAAAGCTAGAATAAGAAGTTTGATATGAAGTATCTTTTTGTATTTTATTTTTCAACTTCATTTTTTATTACTTTTACGGTCATCCCGTGAAAACCATATATTTCATCTAAATACAAACTGAAATATAGATGCACAGAAAAACTTCAGAAAAAAGACCAATGCTGGGAATCGAACCCAGGTCCTCGGCATTCCGTGCCGCGTGCTAAACCCCTACACCATCACTGGTCCAATACAAACTGAAATATAGATGCACAGAAAAACTTCAGAAAAAAGACCATGCTGGGAATCGAACCCAATTCCAATTCCCAGATTTAGTTGAAACAAGTATATAGCTAGAATAAGGTCTAGTATTCTTTTGTTTTATGCCTAATAAAGTTTGTGTGTACCTACTTATGTGTGTTTATTACTCTTTCAGGTTACGGCAGGTACAGAATAGGGTGTAGATACTTATGTATATACTTGAATAATAACTCATAGGCTTTTTAACCAGATATTCCTTCGGAATATCGGAAACATTAATATCTAAGGCGTACCTACTATAAAATTAATGACTATATCATGGACAGGGATGTTTGGAAATAGTTCCGATCGGCATTGGCGATCCCTAGTCTCAAATAGCGTATCTACTGTGTTAAAAAATTTAATTGTATTAAATACTTTAGGTATAATAATATGTAATTTAATAACAATGTAGATCTCTTTGAAAAAAATATACCTTGTTGAGTTTCTTGCCGGTTTCTTCTCAACAGGGTTTTTCCGAACCGGTGGTAGATTCGTCGACGTTCATAGGAGTATCAATTGATGCCTAAATTGAATAAAGAATTTTGACTTTTTTTTTACTTTGAATCACATGTAAAATCCCGAAATTTCAACAGCTCAGTGTAGTCATAAAATTAACCCGGATGTTTTTCATATAACATAGGTAAACGAATATTTTGAGGAATTGCAGAATATGATAAAATCCCGTAACTTCAATTCAACTGCAAGACCTAATGGTTTAGACGAGCGAAGCCGCGGGTATATACTAGCTGTTAACATATTTGAGCGCCATGATTTGCTTTTGTTTCAGGATCCTTAACGATGTTGGTATTCTCCGTTGTGGCGGTGATTCTGCTCATCGGCTATACAGAAGCTGGTATGTTCGTGTGTACTTCCTAATATCCAACAAAGATTATACCTAAATGTGAAAATTTGTGATCATGATCATATGCTGTGCGTGCGTGTGTTCGTGTGTGCGTGGGTGCGTGTGTTTGTCTTTAATTTACACTAAAACGGTTAGACATAAGTTTAGGGACATGAAATATATGTACGGGTATTCGTCGTCTATACTAATATTATAATTAACTCGAAAATAATTTTCCTAGAAAGTTTTTATTAAGTTTAACTTACGTGATTTTTTCATATTATTCAGACGTGTGTTTCAAAAGTTAGAGGGGACACATTATTTTGAACTTTCGGAGTGAATATCTCCGAAAATATTCACTTTATCAAAAAATGGTTTTAGAAAACCCCTATTTATTTTCAAATACCTATCCAATGATACCCCACACTATACGGTTAGTCGAGAAAAAAAAAATCACCCCCACTTTACGTCTATGGGAGGTACCCTAAAAAAAATATTTTTAGTTTATTTTATTTAATCACTTTGTCGGCGTGACTGATATATATATTCATGCCAAATTACAGCTTTCTAGTACTAACAGTCTCTGAGCATAGCCGTAGACAGACAGACGGACAGACATGGCGAAACTATAAGGGTTCCTAGTTGACTACGGAACCCTAATAAAAAGGAAAGATTTGATTGTTTGTTTGCATTGAATAGGCTCCGAAACTACTGCACCGATTTCAAAAATTCTTTTGCCGTTAGAAAGCTACATTATCACTGAGTGACATAGGCTACTTTTTACCGCAGGAAATAGTTATTTGTTATACAAGGGGGGAAAGTTGTATTTTACCAGCGAGTGTTCATTTGAAACAAGAGCTATCGAAAGGATTCTATGATTGACCACGAGCGAAGCGAGTGGTTCAAAAATAGAATCCTTTCGATAGTGAGTGTTTCAACACACGAGACGTAAAATAACTTTTCACCCGTGTATAACACAAAACTTTTCACCTCACTACAGCGAGGAAAATAATTAGAAAAACATGCGAATATTTAATTGAAAAGTTTTGACTTAAGTTTTTTTTTTATTATTTCGGATGCGTTTTGTTCGCACATCGACTTACTTGGACTGTCATAACATTTTATCCGTTTTTACAACAAGAATGAAGGTTAATGTTGAATGCTGATATTTATGAATTAAAATAAAGTTGTAAGACTGTATTTAGTGTTTTTTACTCGATGCAATTCATTAATTGTGATTTTAAAAATTCAGCACTTTTAACGTTTTACGTTTTGTTAGCTGTCAAATATCACTTAAGCTGCCCTCAAATGTCAAAACTCTTTCTTCACATGTGGATAAAAAGCGATTTTCTCAATAGATGTCAAACAAACAAAAAGGGCTTTCCGAGCTAGTGAGGTGAAAATACCTTTTCCTACGGGAAAATTAATTTATCGCGGGCGAAGCTGCGGATGGAAGGCTAGTACAAGATAAATGCAGACCACGACATAATTTTTAGGAATTCCCACGAGAACTGCCCCCTCCTTCTCCATTTGATTAAGGAAAACCGCTCATGCGTAAGGAAATAAGCAGGAAGAACTCTTGACCAAAGAAGTCTCACAGTCCTCCAGATATGAAGTGCTTCCGCCATCTCTGGAGATTCCATCTGTCAGTTATCAACTTATCAAGCTAGAGTTAGACCAAGATACTTAAGTCTGCAACGATTTTGATAGCACACGCTTGCATTTGCATTGCGTGTGCTATTAAAATCTTTGCAGACTTATCTTGGTCTGACTCCATGAATCCTATTTGATCACGCCAGGAGGCAGCTGCCCTCTCCCGTCCAAGGTCTACGGCTGCAGTCCAAAATGCACGCAGAACTACGATTGCAAGGGAGGCAAACTGTGCTGCCGCAACGCGTGCAACGCCATGTCCTGCGCCGAGCCCGTCGGCGGTGGGCAAGGCACCAGCGGCGACAAGTACTCGTGTAAGTAGAGACCGTGAGACTGCACGGGTGGCAGGTAATTAGGTACTTCTATAAGTACTGGTGTAAGTAGAGGCCGCGACAGGCAAGTAGGTTGTCGTATTATAACTAATTGGGTACTAACCTGGGTATAAAAACAAAAATATAATTATTTATACAGGGTGTCCCGTAAGTAATACGACAAACGGAAATGGGAGATAGGTGGGCAAGTCATCTACCAAATATCAAAAAATTACCTCAGTAAAAGTCGCACCGTCTTCGACAACTTTCGATTTTTGATTTTTCTGATTTTTTGAAAATGTATGTGTTTTTAAAAAATGTTTTTTATTCATCTGATTTCACACCTATTCAAGATTATTTTCCAATAAAAATAAATGCAAAAAATAATTAATTCCGAATATTAAAACTCAAAATCTAAGTGCGAGTGTACATTTTTGAAAAAATCAGAAAAATTATAAATTTCTCGAAAACTGTGCGACTTTTACTGTCATTTTTTGATATTTGGTAGATGACCTGCCCACCTATCTCCCATTTCCGTTTGTCGTAATAGTTACGGGACACCCTGTATTTACTATTTTAACAAATAATGAACATGTATTTTTTCTCGTATTGATCTAACAAAAAATTACTAAGATAAAGCGCATCGAAGTTTGGGAGTAGGGGCCGTGACGACACGTCTAAGTAAAAAGAGTACCAAGGCGTGACGCCACTCGGCTCTAATGGGCTATGTCTTCATCATTTATTGTTTAATTGACAAAAGAAGAATACGTGATCTAACGTTTTTCTTATAAAAAATCCCTACAAAAACATGGTGTAAAAATGGTTCCAAGTCTTAATTGAGATGATGATTTGTCTAGGTATAAAGAGTTAGTCACGATATTATAAATACTTTTCACCTTTTTTCGTCCTTGTATTACCGGTAGGTAGATATATAGTAACTGTTTCTTCGACCCCTGCGTACTGTGTCTAGGTTTTTTTCGAAAAAACGCCATCTTCATACCTATGAATGGCAATTGCAAGAAAAATGTTTATTTAAAAAAATACTTTAACTTGTGATCTTTTATTTCTAATTAGAGTCTCAATAATTTTCAACCGACCAAGAAAAACGGAGGAGGTTCTCAAGTCGACGCGTATATATATATTTTTTTTTATGTATGTCCACGCATAACTTTTTCAGAGTAGTTCGATTTTGATGATTCTTTTTTTATTGGAAAGCGTATACCCCGAGGGTGGTCCCATTTAAATTTGGAAAAATATTCCTACCCTAAGGGTAGGAAAACAGGGGATGATTGATTGTTCAGTCACTGATTGTACTGTATAACCGGGCATAACTTTTTACAGAGTAGTCTGATTTCATAATTATTTTTTTATTGGACAGGGTATACCTTGAAGTTGGTATTATATAAATTTGGAAAAAAAATTACCCCAAGGGTGGGAAAAAAGTATAAAATAAAAATTTTTAACAAAAATATTAAACCGCCGAAAAAACTGAAAAGCAAACCAGTTACCAGTTACCAGTTTAAGTTTGAAGTCGGTGCCTCAGCACTAGCCAGGAGGAGTGGTCTATAATCGTCTACCTGATGGGTTTCTATCACTCCTCCTGGCTGGTGCTGAGGCACCGACTTCAAACTGGTACCTAGATTAAGGTCAAACAAAAAAGGTATTATTTTTTGCTTTTCAGTTTTTTCGGCGTTTTGCTTAATTGTTTTGTTAAAAAGTTTTTTTGACATGATGTTTTGATTAAAGTAATCTTTTGTTCACTGGCTACAAGAAAAACAAAATTGATCATCCTAATGCTTGTACTTTACTTTAAGATGGCGTTTTATCGAAAAAAAAAACTAAAAACACGAAATCCACTGAATTTTGACCCCTGGTTGACTGGGCTAAAACACTTTAAATCTCTAATATATAAAAAAACTCCTGTCACGGTGTTTGTTATCGTGGGTGTGTTTTACAATACCGAAGTACGAAAGACCGAATGTATTAAAACATCGAATGGGTCAAAAGACCGACACGATTTTTTTCTGAAACCGTAAACTTTTCAGAATTTATTAAAACGAACCCATTAGGTTAGGTTAGATTTGTTTTATAACAATCTTAAAAAGTTAACGGTTTCAAAAAAAAATCGTGACGGTCTTTTGACCCATTCGATGTTTTAATACATTCGGTCTTTCGTACTTCGGTATTGTAATACATACCCGTTATCGTACCCCTCCGAAACGGCTTGACTGATTATTATGAAACTTTTTTCTCTATATTCGGTAGGTCTGAGAATAGATCGTAGGCTATTTTTTGTATAGGTACCTACCCCTATTCTTCGCAGATGGAGTCACGGGCAACAGCTAGTAAACAATAAAATAATCCATTTCAAGGAAAAGGTCGAATTACAAGTCACCCTGTACATTTTCTTGTGAGCTCAAAATTAAGTCAATCAAGAATTAAAAATGGTTTCCATTTAATTCCAGCTAACAGCGGCGTGTACTGCAACAACCAGAAGTGCAGTCCTCAGGAGGTGTGCAAGCAAGACCCCGCCACCAAACGGATGAAGTGCGTCCGCACTTAAATAACCCAGCCTAGATAGAACTCAGTGCCCATAGACAAGATATAAGAGCTGTCAATGGACTTCTCGTTCCAAACGTTATACTACGTTGTATTGTATACAAATATGCTCATATTATATACATAGACCGATTGCAGATGTCGCACTACTAGATCAAGAGTCAACTAACTCAAAATAATCTACCATTTAATTTAATTTAGACCCTCCTGAAAGTAGATGAAGTCTAAATAAGAATGGGGACTATTTTGAGTTAGTCCACTCTTTATCTAGGTGTGCGATTAAAAAGAAAAAAAATGACAAATTAAATATCTGTCGCTGCGCGTTAATAAATAAATGAAATAGGTATGATTTGGTGAGTCAGTACTAAGTAGTTATATATTTTAATAAAGTTTTTTTACGTTTACCTTTCAAGTGTTTTATTTCCCACTATAAAAGCCGGTATCGAGTCCTTATATATAATACTTCTTAACATGATTATACAGTAAAAAGTAGTGAAAACAACCAGTAACAGTACGACTTAAATTAAATATTCATCTATTTGATTGACAAGATTAATTAGAGATGTTAATTCACTCAAGTACTCTGACCATATTTCAAATACAGCACCTATTTTCATCACTTTGGATTAGTTTTTTCTAGTAGTGGTGTGATTTCAGAAATGGATACCTACCCTGCATTTTGCAACTTCAGGAAATTTATCGAACTAGGTATAATAGACAAATCTTAGTTTGAGGGTCAGTTGATTGTCGTGCATAAGATACGTATAAGAACATCTAAATCTTTAGAACCATGTCCAGAGGCCGAATTGTCTAACGCTTCTTTCGCTTGCCTTCGCTTTCACCGTCTCTTTCTGTCATCCTTTTATACAGTTTGACAGAAAGAAATAGTGATTGCGAAGGCAAGCGTCAGAAACGTTAGAGTAGACAATAATCCTGCAGGTATCTAATCTAATTAATTATGTTCCAAAAAATATATACTTTAAGTTTCACACAGTTTCACACAAAAAGTTTTTGTTTTTCGCAACCCTATATTATAGGTACCTACATACCTACGACAAACAGTGCATAACGGATGAAAAAAATACACTTTACGTAAGAAATTATTGACATGTTCAAAATTTACAGCAAAATAGTGACATTTGTGAAGAAAGTGGCAAACTCATTTAATTTCTACTATTTTGTGTCACACTCTACAGTCTCAAATAGCAGAATTACTTAGTATTAATAGAGTCGATGCTTTTTGTGACAAATTGCGACAATGTATTTACTTTAAGTATCTATCTAATCTATCTATCTATCTAATCTATCTAATACCTTTAAACGAGCAATTCTTGTATATATATAATCAGGATCTCGGAAACGGCTCCAACGATTTCGATGAAATTTGGTATGTGGGGGTTTTCGGGGATAAAAAACTGATCTAGCTATATTTCATTTTCAGAAAATCGCTTTTACTCGTGTTTTCCGGCTATTTTTGTTTGCATTAGAATACAAAGCTAAATTTCGCCGACTCCGAGCAGTTCATAATAGCACAGTAGAAATCGGGTGGTCGCGGATCCAGCCGACCTCGGTTCGAATCCACGTTTTTTTTAAGATTTTTAGTTTTTTTTTTAAGTTTATTTTTCATGAGAAAACGTCAAGTTTCTTCTTTTGTGAGAAAAAGTTACTTTTTGTGAGAAAATGTATTATAGGGAACGTGCAGTAACTATAGGCGGCAGCACTAATGCGACAGAAGAGACACTATGCGGACAGTAAAACAAACTTATCAAGGTAAAAAATTCAAATTGATGGCACCCTTATGGCACCAGTTGGCAGCACCATCTATGTGCACGTTCCCTATTGGGAGCACAGAACAGGAAAAACCGGTTGTCTGTAAAGTCGGTTTACGGACGATAGTTTAACGTGACTCACTCCTCCACCCCCTCTGGTGTTTTTGTCAAATAGCTTGTAAACGGTGCATCCTACGGCAAAATCAATGAAATTTTCATCCCTCCTTTGGAACCCCCGAACCCCCTCCCCCGCACCCCCCTCCCTCGCACATATATAATCAGGATCTCGGAAACGGCTCCAACGATTTCGATGAAATTTGGTATGTGGGGGTTTTCGGGGATGAAAAATTGATCTAGCTTGGTCTTATCTCTGGGAAACCGGAAAACGCTTGGTACCGAGTTTCAGCCCGAGCAGAGCTCGGTCGCCCAGGTACTTCATTTTAAGTTAGAGCGTTTGTTTATACCTGCTGAGCTGGCAACGTTGCATTTTTGTTAGGTACTTTTCTCGGGAGTCGGACTACCCGCCGCCGAGTGCACCACATTTTCGCGTTGCTCCGTGCTTTTATTCTCAAAAGTTGGGTTTTTCGGAACCCAGCTTTTTGAAAGTGGTATCAAAAGTTGCGGAACGAGGCAGCGCATTCGGTTGTGATAGTAGTTTTTGCGGAAATAAAGTGGAAACAAAGTTTTAAGCGCGGAAAGTGTAAATTAGGTGTAAATTTTCACAACTATAAATTCCTACCCTCTTTTCCTTTTATTTTTTTTCTCTTCCCCTGCTTCTTTTCGAATAAGTTTGTGAGTGATGTGAAAAAGTGAACACAGTGAAAGTGGATAGAGTGGACCTTTTGGACAAAGAAACATGCCAGTGAGGAGTGAAAAGTGAACTTTCGTTCCGTCCGCCGTGGCTAGGGCCGGGCTTACTGGCTATAGTCGCGGCCCCCGGACCGTGAGAGGTTCCCAAATTGCCTCTCCTGATAACCCGACATGACGGAACCAGACCGTGACCATATGCCGGAGGAGACCTACGAGGTCCATATTATTATGTCGGATGCGCCTGACTCAGAGGCTGAAGGCGATAAAAATTATTGCCAAGAAAGTGACGAAAGGGCCTTCTTGGAGGTAGCCCCGGGGGAAGCCGACACTGTAATCAAAAAAAGGCCCCATGCACCCGGAGGCACGGAGGAAGAAACCCCGGTGTTAGCGCGGAAAACAATCAAGGGTCGCGTGACGACAAGATCCATGTCTAAGCGCAGCCTCCCACGCCAGCCAACGCCGGACCCAGAGACCAGCTACCACCGTAAAAAGCCCCAAGAGGAAGCCGAGGCGAGAGCCAAACACATGCCACGCCGCTACCCATCGCAAGAGCTACCACCTGAATCTGAGTCTGAAGAAGACGAAGGGGACCCCCCTGTACCCCCTCCAGAGACGCGGGAAATTCTGGCCGACACTGCTATGCGTCATGTGGCAAAAATATACGAAGAGGTTCAGAAGAACAGCCAGCTGAAGGAGACTGTGCGCGGGGCCATCAACACAGCCTCCACTGGGTTAGTCCGCGCCATCGAGGAGCTGCGAAATATGACAGCAACGGACGAGTTGCGCCGACTCTGCGCTGACAACACCAGGCTCGCTCGGGAACTAGAGGTGGTCCGAGCTGAGCTAAAAGCCTTTAAAGTGGCCTTCTCGGAGCTGCGCCGAGACCGTACCACTGCGGCCAGAGCGTCGGTAGCCAGAGTGACGGAAGCAGACTCACTCAGGGAAGTGATAGAGGAGATAAGGCGCGACCTCCTCACTTCCTTAGGTGGGATGATAAATGCTCGTATTGAGAGCCTGGAATCGCGCCTTCCACCGGAATCGGTCTTGAGGCCGCCTCTAGCAGCGGACATGAAGAAACAGCCGCCATCACGCCCACGAATCCAATCCGGGCTGGATACTGTGGAACGGAGGAAGAACGAGGCAACCGGCCCCCCCCCCTACTCCGCCACAGGGGGGTAATAAAGTGGCCGGCACGAGGCTTGACGGGCCAAAGCCAAGGCCCAAGCCCCAGCCTCAACCCACGGCCGGGTCTAGCCGGCGAGAGGTACCTACTCCACCAAAAAAAAACACCCAAGCAGCTGAGGAGAAGGAGAGCGCCGATTCATGGGCCATTGTGGTGAGAGGGAGCAAGAAGAAGGGGAAAACCAACCCCCCAACCACCCCACCTAAAAAACCGCAGCAGCGTCCGGTGCAAATCACTGCCCCCCGCACGGCAGCGGTAGTGTTGACACTGAAGGAGGGTGCCGAGGCCAACTACATCGCGGTACTCGGGAAAGCCAGAGCCAACATCAAACTGGCTGACATTGGACTGGAGTCGGTCAAGATGAAAACCACCATGGCCGGCTCCAGACTAATGGAAGTAGCGGGCGAAAATCCGGAGGCGACTGCGGATCGACTCGCGGAAAAGCTGCGTGCGGTAGTCGGCGACCAGGTGGAGATCTCTAGGCCGACCAAAACGGCCGACCTGAGGATCTCCGGCCTGGATGAAACCGTGTGCCAAGCCGAGGTGGCAGCCGCCATAGCAACAAAGGGAGGATGCACTCCTGACCAAATCAAGGTCGGGACTATAAGGTCGAGCCTATGGGGGCAATGCTCGGTCCTCATCAGGTGCCCAGCAGCAGCTGCCAAAGTCGTCGCCAGCGCAGGAAAAGTGGCGGTGGGTTGGAACACGGCCACTGTTACACCACTGCAGGCCCAGCCCATGCGCTGCTTTAGGTGCATGGCGCTGGGACACACCAGGCCGATGTGCCCAGCAGAGACGGAGCACGGCACGAAGTGCTTCAGATGCGGCACCGACGGACACCTGGCGGCCACATGCGAGGCCCCACCAAAATGCGCAGTTTGCGCACAAGCGGGACGCCCCCATGCGCACATCATGGGAGGGGCAAAATGCGCCCCCCCCTCAATCAGAGGCAAGGCCCCTGCAACCGGGGTCTTCCGTGCACCCAGCCAAACGGCTGAAGAGGAGCCCGAAATGCAGGTGTTCTAATGACAGCACGCCCGCATTTCGAGCTCCTGCAGACGAATGCAAACCACTGTGCCCGGGCGCAGGATCTCCTTGCGCAAGTCATGGCAGAGTGGCATATTGACATTGCAGTCGTCGCTGAGCCCTACGCTGTCCCCCCTCGGCATAACTGGGTCGGGGACACCGAGGGCTTGGTTGGAATTGTGGTGCCGGCGGCTGGTCCCCAGCAGCTCTCGCTGAGGGAGAGGGGCCCCGGCTACGCGGCCGCCAACTGGGGAGAAGTAGTTGTCATAGGCACATACTTTTCCCCAAACAGGCCCTACTCGGACTTCGAAGCGTACCTCAACCGCCTCGAGTTGGTGGTACGAAGGGCAGCGCCGGCTCAAGTGATCCTGATGGGGGACCTCAACGCCAAATGTTCGGAGTGGGGGTGCCCCATCACGGATCAAAGAGGCGCGCTTTTGCGGGACTGGGCCGTAATGCTCGGCCTAGTCCTGCAAAACGTGGGAGCGGCAAACACCTGCGTCCGGTGGCAAGGAGGATCCATAGTGGATCTGATGTTCGCTAGCCCTGCCATCGGCGCACGTGTTAGCGAATGGCGCGTGCTCGAGGGGGTGGAGACCCTGTCAGATCACCTATATATTAGGTGCAGGGTCTCGAAAGCTCCCCTTGGACCGCGCGCCATACAGTTGGGCGGAGGGTGTCGGGATTTCCCGAGATGGGTGATCTCCCGTCTCGACCGCGACCGAGCCGAGGAGGCCGCCATCATGCGAGCGTGGGGCTCCGAGCCCGCCCGCGGAATGGGGATCGAACAGAGGGCCGCTTCTTTTCGAGAGGACCTCACGGCCGTTTGTAATGCGGCGATGCCGAGAGCGAGACGCTTTACACCTAGGGCCGGAGTCTATTGGTGGTCGCAGGACCTTGCGGTCCTGCGAGCCGCCAGTGACGCCGCACGTCGCGCCTTTACACGTTGTCGCCGACGCAGGACCAGAGTGCCTGGAGAAGAGGAGCGTCTCTTGGCTGGCCTCCGAGCGGCCAAAAAGGCGTTCTCCACAGCAATCGCCGCAGCCAAAGACGCCGCATTTCGGGAATTCCTGGCCACACTAGATGCAGATCCGTGGGGGCGACCGTATCGTATGGTGCGAACCAAGATGAAGGCGGCCCCCCCCACGGAAGATTTTGAGCCGTCCCTACTAAATGGTGTGTTGGAGGGCCTTTTTCCACAACACTCTCCCTTCGACGCGCCGCACATGACAGAGCCCAGAGCGGAAACTGAAGCAACTCGGGACATCCCCCCGGTAACCCAGGAGGAAATGATCCGAGCGGTAAGCCGGCTCAAAGGTGCCCATAAGGCGCCGGGACCAGATGGTGTGCCCAGAGGGGCCCTTCACATTGCACTGAAGCATCTCGGGGGCCGCCTCAGTACGCTATTCGACGACTGTCTAGCGGTGGGGCGGTTCCCGGATTGTTGGAAGGAGGGCAGATTGGTGCTGCTCCGGAAGGAGGGCCGACCGGTCGACTCTCCTTCCGGCTACAGGCCATTAGTGATGCTGGATGAGACTGGAAAACTGCTCGAGAGAGTTATAGCTTCCCGTCTCAACCAACATCTGACAGACGTGGGGCCAAATCTCTCGGAGAACCAGTTCGGGTTTCGGACGGGGCGCTCCACATTAGACGCGCTGTTCGCCCTGAAGGGGTTCTGCGCAGAGGCAGCCGGGACGGGGCAGGGGGCGATGGCGGTGTCACTTGACATCGCCAACGCCTTCGGGTCCCTCCCCTTTGAGGTGATAGGGGAGGCGCTCCGTTATCACGGAGTGCCCCTCTATCTCCAAAAAATTGTGAAGCACTACTTGAGCAATCGAGTAGTGCTCTACATGCAGAGAGGGGGCGTGCGGATGGCGAGGTCAGTAAGCTGCGGCGTTCCACAGGGGTCCGTCTTAGGACCCCTGCTTTGGAACATAGGCTATGACTGGGTCATCCGCGGGGCGGTGCTGCCTCGGATGGCTGTAATCTGCTACGCGGATGACACGCTTATAGCCGTCCAGGGCACCACTTATGAAGAGGTGGTGAGAAGGGCGGAGGTAGGCACCTCGATGGTGGTCGACCGTATTGGGGCCCTTGGACTCAGAGTTAGCCTCAGTAAGACTGAGGCCCTCTGCTTCAGGGGTCCCAGGTGGAGGCTCCCGCGGGGTGCCTGCCTCCACGTAAGCGGAGCGGTCGTCGAGGTGAAGGCCCATATTAAATATCTGGGCCTTACCCTCGACGGCGGCTGGAAGTTCGAGAAGCACTTCTTAAAAATGGCTCCTCGACTTGTAGGGGCGGCGGGAGCCCTCAGTAGGCTCTTGCCAAACATGGGGGGACCCGATGCCCCCTGCAGACGATTGTTTGCAGGGGTCATCAGGAGTATGGCTCTATATGGGGCTCCGATATGGGCGGACAGCCTCACCGCCAAGACCAAGGCCCTCTTACGAAGGCCACAAAGGGTGATGGCGGTGAGGATGTGCCGAGCATATCGGACAGTGGGTTGGGCAGCGGCCTGTGTCTTGGCTGGCACCCCTCCTTGGGAAATCGAGGCAGGGATGTTGGCCGACGCTTACAGGGCGCGGCTCGAGAGACGGGACCGGGGTGAGACCCTCGCCCCACAGGAACTTGCGAGAGCCCGGGAAATAGGAAGAGAAAGAGTAATGGAGCACTGGGCGGAGGAGCTGGTGGATGCCGAGTACGGCACCCGAACCATCGAAGCCATCCGCCCAGTGCTCCCAGAGTGGTGTAAGAGGGGTCACGGAACCCTCACTTTCCGCCTTGTGCAGGTGCTGTCCGGGCATGGATGCTTTGGACGGTACCTGCACAGGGTGGCAAGAAGGGAGGCAACGCAGGCGTGTCACGAGTGCGGTGCCGGTGAAGACACGGCGCAGCACACCTTCGAGGTATGCCCAGCCTGGTTGGACCTACGCCGCACTCTCGTGGCGGAAATCGGAGGTGACCTCTCGCTCCCCAGCGTTATAACTGCAATGCTGAGGAGCGAGAGCTCCTGGGAGGCCGTCTCCACCTTCTGTGAAATAATAATCTCGCAGAAGGAGGAGAAGGAGCGGGAGCGCGAGAGCAACCCTCTGGCGCACCCGCTCCGACGAAGACGGACGGGGAGAAGACAGCGGCAATTTGCCGCCGCTCTTCTACCCTAAGGTGGAGCCGACTGGCGGGGACAGGGGAGTCACCGCTAGTCAAACGGCCCACAAGAGTTAGGGGGGATCATGTATTCCCGATCCCCCCTCTCGGAGACGAGGACCCGGTTAGACCGGGCCAGCCAGCGGATGTTGTGGTGACACAACTCGCTCCCACGGCGTCCGCACAATTGGTTGGTGAGGGAATACCGGTGGGTTTTTAATGGGTAGGCCTCCACCCTTCCTTCCTTCCCAGATATGGAAGGAAGGAAGGTGGGAGGAGAGTCCCATACACCCCCTACGCCGTCCCCCAACGGCGCGGGGATAGTGCGTAATGCATTTTCCCACCGAAAAAAAAAAAAAAAAAAAAAAAAAAAAAAAAAAAAAAAAAAAAAAAAAAAAAGGTACTTTTCTCGATTATTCCATAAAATAAAAACCGTTAGGTAATAATTTGTTCGTTTTTAAAGAAAATAAAAGTCTATCACGAATAATTATTGCAGTAGACACATTAACTTACATATTAGAACAATTCTTATAGACCACATTTTTAATTTTCATTTAATTTTTATGGAAAAAAAAAATATCGAGAAAAACTAACAAAAATGCAACATTGCCAGCTCAGCAGGTATAAACGCTCCTAAGTAGGTACTTAATAGTAAAAGAAAAACTATCTAAATAAGTCGCACCTAAGTACGCACGAAACTTTTACCGGGCGCGTTCAAACCGCATTTCATCCTAATATGGAGTCTTATGGGTAAGCAATAAGGCCCTCCCCTAAACCATAGAGCGATGGGGTTTATTTCTGCCATCCCTTAACATCTCCTGAGTATTGTGTAGTCGATAGTCTCAGTCGCTGCCGAGCGCCCGGCGATGGCGCCTCGCGCCTATAAAAAACCTTTACAACACGCGATGGGATTAAAAAGTTACAAATAAAACGTGGCTGCCAGTTCGTCGGTGTATTGCTTGCGTAATTTTTTTTAATTGTCACTTTGACATTTGTAAATTTGAAAAACGCGGGAATGTTGTCTGTATCGAAATATCGCGATAATTAGAATAATTATAATTTAATTCTAGGTAGTATTTTTCACTTATTATGGAAAAAATCCAATATACTTAACAAAAAACTTGTTTCTTTTATGCAATAAACCAGAGTTGTTCCAAACATTACTTACTTATCATCATAAAATTACGCTCACGCTATCATTCATTTAAAAAAAAAACTATAGTTTAGCGGACTCCGAATTCAACGTGTAAACAAACAGTTGTAACAACTACCTACGCATACGATACCCTACTTATATGTATGTGTTATTACTTATTAATTGTATTACCTACCTAAGTAACAGGTGGTTCGAAGTATACCTATTTGGTCACTTATCAAAATACATCTAATGATGGGACGAAGCACCCAAAAATACTTAAACATAACCCGATTCTTCAATGTAACCCGAGCGTATCAGAAAATATTATGCGTGCTTTTTCAGGGGACCGATTTCTAAAATCACATGTCTGTGAAAAATTGAAAATACCATTCGGAAAAGATGTAGGTACCTTAATGAAAGTATTCCTTAACGAATAGGTACCGCTCGAATTATATTATTGACTGGCTCGTTTTTAGGGTTCCGTACCCAAAGGGTAAAAACGGGACCCTATTACTGAGGCTCCACTGTCCGTCCGTCTGTCCGTCTGGCACCAGGCTGTATCTCATGAACCGTGATAGCTAGACAGTTGGAATTTTCACAGATTATGTATTTTGTTTGCCGCTATAACAACAAAGTACCTGGACGGCCGAGCTCTGCTCGCGCTGAAACTCGTTACTCGCCCAACAAACATTTTGGTCTTATAATGAAACATTTATAAGACTTTGAGTTTTGTAAAAGTCATTTAACAGTACTTTTTCTAACTCTTTGTCATTACTGGTGCATTTTGTGTCCGAATGGTCATATACTTTTTTATCATATAATAATGTCCTGTAGACGTTCTCTCAACATTTTTTTACGACCGTTATGTCAAAGTGTCTACGATGACGTCTATAAAACTTACTTATATAACGTTTTCTTCGTGTAAACGTTTTCGTCGTATAGACGTCAAGATAGTGTCGATTTGGCAATGAAGTTACCTTTGATACGACTGTTAAACGGACAATAGTTGTTTAGACGTTGTATTTATAATCAAAATCATTATATAAAAATTGAATAAGTGTTATTAGTGCAACCTGTATACGTCATTAAGTAACACAAACATGATAATACAACCGCTATTTGATTAATACTCGTGTTAATGTTTTAAAATATACATGTATATAACTTCCACCATTATCTCGCATTTAATAAATCTTTCCAAAATGGATCCAAAACAGTGGAAAAGGATTAAAAGAAGTGGTACATTCAAAAGAAAAGTTAAAAATAATTATCACTCGCTTCAAGCAAGTACTTCATTACAAAGTACTATTAGATCAAGTGGTCAAGCTGATAGTGAGGGAAATGAGAATGGTTCCGTATCAAGTTTAAATGTACATGTTACACCTAGCAGTTCATTTGCCGAAGTTCAGGACTCTTGTTCACCTTCCAAAAGTGAAGATTATTATTCATCGTCCGAAAGTGAAGATAATGTTAATTAACGAAGAAGACACTTTAAGCGAAAATAATGACTTCAGAGACCATTATAAAAAGTGGGTTATTGATTTTAATATTCCACATGTAGCATCAAACCAATTAAATGTAATTTAAAACAAAAGAATGCCCTGCATAGCCTCTTTAGATCCAAAGACGCTTTTAAAGAGTAAAAAAAATATACAAATAACTCTTATCATCGATGATGGTCCCTCCTGGCATAATAGACTCTTAGAATCTTTAAAGATGATTTTACAAAAACTAAATGGGTGACAAGAACCAAATTTTTTTGAGATTTTCTGTTGATGGCACCAATAAAACCTACGACTAAAACTCCCATTCGCCAAAAGCTACTCACTAGTTTTTTTTTAAATATAAAATATTAAAAAAGTTATATTTTTAACCGTCGAGTCGAGTTTTAATAGTAGTTTTGTATTGGTCTACTCTGCACTAACGGTTTTCGCCAACAAAAAACTAAAAAAAAACCGGTTGTCTGTAAAGTTGGTTTACGGATGATAGTTTAACGTGATAACGACAACAAAACATTCAAAAAACAAAAATGAAACCAGGCGGTCACCCATCCAAGTACTGACCGCGCTCGACGTTGCTTAAACTCGGTGATCGGACGAGAACCGGTGTTTTGTCAAATATCTTGAAAACGGTGCATCCCACGGCAAAATCAATGAAATTTTCATCCCACCTCAACCCCCCCCCCCCCCCCCGCTCAAACCCCCCCCCCCCATTAAAAATTACCCGAGCGCTAGTACTAAGATTGTACATCCTGGCGCGCGCTGCTCTCTTGTACATCCTGGCGTTCACTGCTGTCTCTTGTCCGATGTACGGGACATTGCTTCATCCTTTTTCGTGCGTGCAGCCGGCGTTTATCGATTTATTAAGACGTTGTCACGTCAATAAATTCTTGTCACACTGTGCTTTTTGACTATTAGTGCGCGTGAGACAGACGCTTTATCCACACGATAAACGCGACCATGATACGCATACAGACGTTTTATTATTTTATCATTGAACCCTAAATCGACTGTCATGGCGAACACGTCCATTTCAAACACTCAGTTATAGGTCGGGAAGTTATAAAGTGGTCATATAAGGCAGTTACGTATTAAAATATGAATAAAAATATGTTAATACTTCATTATTTTAAAAGCGCATCAAAATTTAGTTACAAATGTACCTAATATTAATCAGTAAACTTGAATGTACAATAGATTACAGTTGCTGAATATGGTTCTTTCACTTCAAATTACGAATAATAATATGCAACCTTTAATCCTTATACCATAATGGTCGCCAAACAGTGTCAAATCAAATTAAAGACAGAAAGACACATGAATGAAAATTCAGCACCTTCTTCGAAATTTCTAACTGCTGACAATTAGTAACATCATCTTTAAGCGACAATAACACAACCATTTCATTATATAAAAGCTATATTGGGCACCATTACTCTACACTAAGTCGAATACACATCGCAACAGCTATTTTTATATGACATGTAGCCAAATCACCGACGCGTATATGACGATCATGTGACTAAATAGGTATTTATAAGACGGTTACACACGAAACTCTTACGAACTAAAGTTGAATAAAATGTGCCCAAATGCCGTCTAGTAAACGTCCTTATAACGTTATAGTAAGTTGAGACCAAAACGTCTACTCGACCTAGAAATGTTTGTTGGGCGGTCTAAGCGTTTTCCCAGAGCCGCGCGCGGCCGTTATACATATAATGTACTCTGTGGTACGGCTCGTACGTCACGATTCCGATGCAGTGGACGCTTAGCTCTAGTGTTGCGTTGCTGAACAACGCCATCTATTGTCAAGTAGCTTTAGTGTTGCTGTGTTAGTTAAGCAGTTACTCAAAAAGTATTTTTTTTCTGTTCTGTGCTGTACTTGTTCTCACAAAAGAAGAAACTTGACGTTTTCTTATGAAAAATAATCTTGAAAAAAAAACTAAAAAAACGTGGAATCGAACCGAGGTCGGCTGGATCCACGACCACCCGATTTTTACTGTGCTATTATGAACTGCTCGCAGTCGCCGAAATTTAGCTTTGTATTCTAATGCAAACAAATATAGCCGGAAAACACGAGTAAAAACGGTTTTCTGAAAATTAAACATAGCTAGATCAGTTTTTCATCCCCGAAAACCCCCACATACAAAATTTCATCGAAATCGTTGGAGCCGTTTCCGGGATCCTGATTATATAGGTATATATATATATATATATATATATATATATATATATACAAGAATTGCTCGTTTAAAGGTATTAGAAGATAGAAGATTAGATAGATAGATAGATAGATTAGATAGATAGATAGATAGATAGATAGATAGATACTAAAAAATAGAATAAAATAAATATTTAAGGGGGCTCCCATACAACAAACATGATTTTTTTGCTCGTTTTTGCTCGATATTGATAACGACAACCAGTACACGCTTGAAATATTCACAGAATATGTAGTTATATAGGTATCCACTTTAAAAATAAATTATTAAATTAAAATAAAACAAATATTTAAGGGGGGCTCCCATACAACAGATATGATTTTTTTGTCGCTTATTCGATGTATGAGGCATAGAGATAAACTACATAAAAAGGCAAAATCGAATCCTAGTAATATGGCTTTACAGTTATCATACAAAAGATACAGGAACTTTTGTAACAATCTTTTAAAGAAAATTAAAAGTATTTACGACCAAAACCAATTAGAAAAGGCTGGAAAAAACCACAAAAAGGTCTGGCAGATTGTAAAAAATGTCACACATATAAAAAAACAGCAGGAATCATCTTCAAGGTTATTACAACTGCATTCATCACAGCTGACATCTGCAAATAGAGTAAATGAATATTTTGTTAACGTAGGAATAAATCTAGCTCAAAAATTTCAAAATAATCAATCAACTACAGGCTATACGAATCCGCTAAATTCATTTGTGTTGTTAGATACGGACGAAGCTGAGGTCCAAAGATTAATTAGGAACCTAAAAGACGACTCAGCAGTAGGGTGGGATAATATACCTAACAAAATATTAAAACGATTTAATCACATTTTTGTCCCGGTACTAACCAAACTTTTTAATCAATGCCTCTCTCAAGGCTGCTTCCCTAAGTGTTTAAAAAAAGCTGTTGTTATACCCATATACAAAACTGGCAGTAAAGTCCAAGTAGTGAATTATAGGCCAATTTCAATACTTCCGGCAATATCTAAATTGTTAGAAAAAATCATAAATAATCGGCTTATTAAATTCTTGGAGAAAGTCTCTGTACTATCAAATGCACAATATGGCTTTAGATCGAAACTATCAACTGCTGATGCTGTTCATGAACTAACGGACTATGTAGTGCGGGAACTAGACAATGGTAATAGAACAGTAGGAATATTTTTGGACCTCGCAAAAGCTTTCGATACGGTCTCTATTCCTATTTTATTGCGAAAGATAGAATCTTTGGGTATAAGAGGAACCCAGCTCAAATTATTTAAAAGTTATCTAAGTGAGCGCACCCAATGTGTCAAAATAGGCCATACTCTCAGTTGTGACCTTGAAAATAAACCTTTTGGAGTCCCACAAGGAAGTATTCTAGGTCCAACGCTTTTCTTAATCTATATTAATGACCTATGTGACCTAAAATTGGATGGTGGTAAAATTATTTCGGGTCCATATTGGGTTCGCTAAATTTCATCACCCGAAATTGATTTTCCTAACGATTTGTACTCCTAATGATCACTGTTCCTAAAATTTTGTTTCCTAAAGTTTTCGTTCCTACAATTTATTTTACTATTAACGTAGTCTATAACACTCAGTTTTCCGAAAATTGATTTTCCTATTGATTTGTACTCCTAATTATCACTGTTCCTAAAATTTTGTTTCCTAAAGTTTTCGTTCCTACAATTTATTTTACTATTAACTTAGTCCATAACACTCAGTTTTCCGAAAATTTTAAGTAATAACTTCACTGTTGAAATTTATCAAACAAATTAGATTATCCGGGTGGTTATAAAAAAAATAACTAACACCAAAGGCTAATGCGGGAGCTGCGCTGCGCTACGCTCCCGCATTAGCCTTTGAACCTAACCATACCAAGTCGCTTCCACTCCGCAAGGTCTTGCTCGCTCGCTTCGCTCGCTCGCTGGCTTCAATCGCTATCATTGGAGTCAGCGAGCGAGCGAGCAAGACCTATCAGGGCGGAAGCAACTCGGTTTATTGCAACGGACATTATGAAGTTTAATGTATAATAATGTTCAATTTTATGAATAAAAACAAATCTACATAAAAAAGATATGATGATGAATAATAGTGTAAAAGATGGTTATGTTGAGATAATATAGGAAAACAAATAGTAGTATGATAGATGTTTATTGCAACGGACATTATGAAGTTGAATGATTAGGAATTCAGAACGTTAGGAACAGAGTAGTTATGAGTAGTGATTATTATGATGTAAATTTTTAGGAACAACATTTTCGGACATCCGATAATCGACATTGAAAAATTAGTTCAACTTTGGCGCACCCAATTATTTCATATGCTGATGATACTGTTCTCTTGTTTTCTGCCAGCACAGAAAAAGAGGTCTACGAGCTCGCACAAAAACGCTTTGATGTGGTTAATAACTGGCTCCGGGAACACATATTGTCACTAAATGCAGCAAAAACTAACTATGTACAATTCACAATGCGTAAATCGAATTATGCCACAACTAACCAAACAATAATTGCACATAATTGTAACTGCACTTCAGACTCATGCGTATGTCCTATGATTACAAAGGCAAAAAATATTAAATATCTGGGTGTTATAATAGATGACACACTCTCATTTAAACAACACATTGCCGCCTTAAGTGGTAGAGTCCGGAAGCTAATATATGTTTTTAAAAAGTTACGTGAATTTGCAGACTCTACAACGATGCGTCTAGTTTACTTTGGTTTGTGTCAGTCTATATTAACATACTGCATTACGTCATGGGGTGGCACATACAAATCTGTATTATTAACCATTGAAAGGGCACAGCGAGCAATCCTAAAGGTCTCTACTTTTCGCTCTTTTCTGTATCCAACGGACCTTCTGTATAAATCCTGCAAGGTACTAACAGTGAGACAATTATTTATAATCAACACGGTTCTAAAACAGCATGCTGCTTTGCCATATAATATTGAAACTACTAACAAGCGACGTAAGGATATAGTTTGCCCACCAAATTTAAATAAGAAACACCCTTTCTCCTCCAGATTTCATGCATTCCTGGCACCATTTCTTTATAACAGGTTAAACGCCAAAGTTGAGTTTTATGCGCATAATTACATCCAAACTAAGAAAATTCTTCAAGAAGCACTTCAACACATGTCCTATGAAGATACAGAACTATTATTAGTTGTTCTAAAATAAACATAGTATACTTCAGTTAGTTAGATAATTCTATTAGTTAGTTGGTTACTTAAATTACTTAAAACAATTTAAATTGTCCTATATGATTTTGTTTCTTTTTCACGTAATTTAATATTTAAGTTAAGTTTTGTTAGCTCTTTTACACCTGAAACACAGGAATTTTCCTAGTTCAGGTATACATAACTGTTTTTGTTCTAATTTAAAATATTTTAGTGTATAAGTTATCTAATTGTACCTAAATGTAAAATTTAATAAAGATTTATTATTATTATTATTATTATTATAGATAATGGTACGGAACCCTGCGTGCGCGAGTCCGACTCGCACTTGGCCGGTTTTTTCCTTGTTTAAAGAGCATAGAGTTGTCCTCTATTTTCGAATGGCGCTTCCAGAGATAATATGATTTTGAAAATTGGCACCAGATAGCAGATTAGCCAGACCGTGGAAACGATCTCTTACGAGTATTAGAGATAATTTCGCCTTTGTCCTACGTATACTATATTATTATGTCTTCTTTTGTATCTTTATAAATTATTATGTACATAGGTACATTACTTACATTAGGTAGGTATATTATTTGCAGGTGATTTTAGGCACCTGTCCGTCCGGTTCGCATAAGGTAAACGTACCAATGCTCGACACCTCAACGCCCTGTAGATGACACCCATCTGTCACCTCTCTTACTATGACATAAGTTGAAGGTGCCATGTATTGGGTCAGTGTCGAGCTCAGGGACGTTTATCTTAACTACCGGGATCCTTTTAACAATCAATTTTACGTTAATTCCCTTGCCAGATGTATAAAATGTCAACATGACATTTGCAGCGTAATTAACCATGTATGTACTATTACATACACCAACCTGTAATTGAATACATACTTATAGATAGAAGCAAAGCTAGGTGGAGCTATAGCGATCTGATCGATAACGATCATTTATTCAGAAATGCATCGTGGCCTTTATGGCCATTATTGGAGACCGTTGGAGCAATAAATGTAAGAAACGTATTTGGTGTCAGCATTTTAGTGGCTATTAACGTTTTTAGTGTAGGTATATTTTACAAACTGCGCCGGGGACCCGATTTTTAAAAACAAATCACTCGAAAATAAGAAAATTTCGAAAGTTTCAAAAATCTCTGCATTCTTCAAAACTACATCTGAAGTTAAATTTTTGTCTAGTTCATAGGTTCCCAGGCATTTATGGATTACCGCCCTTTACAAGGAAAAATATTCCAACGCCCCGCTTTACATAATAGTTAATTATACTAATTGTTATGTCTATCTATCTATTAGCAAATCACCAATTAAAAATTATTTGAACCCGCTACCGTCCCCACGAAAAACTCCAGCGCCCACTAGGGGCGGTACCACCCCCGTTGGGAACCCATGGTCTAGTTAGTCCAATATGTAAAAATCTCGTGTCACGGTGTTTGTTAACAAACTCCTCCGAAACAGTATGACCGATTTTTATGAAAATTCTGTCTATATTTGCTAGGTCTGAGAATAGGTCGTAGGCTATTTTTTATACCCCTCTTCTTCGCAGATCAGATCAGCTTAATCATGATTTTCTACTACTTTACTCATAGTTCTTTCATACATATTTAACACAATGTTTTATCACTTTCAAAACAGTATTTTTTAATTGACGTTATTTAGAAAGAAAAATAAATAAAGAAATAAAAATAAATGTACCTAATTAATTCACAACAACACAAGACACGTCAATATTATCTTCTATCTATACATATAAAATCCTTTGTCCTGACTGACGGATCAACGCACAGCCTAAACCGCTGATCGTAGAGACCTGAAACTTGGAGGGTGTGTTCTTTGTATGACGTAGGCATCCGATAAGAAAGGATTTTCCGTAGTTCTACTCCTAAGGGGGTAAAAAAGGGGGGCAAAGTTTGTATGAGACAACGTGATTCCTTGGTCCAATCTACTTCAAATTTTGCATAAACATTCTTTAACAAAATTGATGGAAGACGTGTTTCGTATTTTATTGAAATTCATCCCTTGACGGGGTCAAAAAGTAGTAGAAAGTTATTTTGGGGGTGATTTGCTTCGAAGTTGATATCAATACTCCTTAGTGCTTTTGATTTAAATTACATTTTATTTTGACACATTGTAAACGAAACGAAACTTCAAATATTGCAAACCATTTTTGTCTACGTTTGTCAACCACGTCTTGATCTGATCTCTGATAATAGCTAATTATATGTATTAAGTATTTGCATTTCACCAAGCTTTTGCTTTTACAAGCGCAGCGTGGGACGTCCACCAACGAGATGGACGGACGTTTTGGTGAAGGCCGCAGGTTCAGGGTGGATGCAAGTCGCTTCCAACCGTAATGATTGGACGTCAATGAGGGAGGCCTATGTCCAGCAGTGGACGTCCTACGGCTGAAATGATGATGATGAAGCTTTTATGCGAGTTAAACCTTTTTCGAATAAAATCGAATTGAGTATTCAAATATCATTGTTGAACTCGCATAAAAGCTTGGTGCAATGCAAATACATATAAAATGCTTTGTCCTGAAGTCCTAAATGACTGACTGCCGGATTAACGCACAGCCTAAACCGCTGTATGTAGAGACCTAAAACGTGGAGGGTGTGTTCTTTGTATGACGTAGGCATCCGATAAGAAAGGATTTTCCGGAATTTCCACGGGATAAGGAATAATCGGGATTTATATATTTCATCAAGAGTGACCCTATGCCCATAACGAAGATTACTAAACTGTACAAATTGGGCATGCAATTAAACTATTAGAATATAAAGCGAATATAAAGAATTTTGAAAATTTCCACGGGATAAAGTTAAATCAGGATTTATATATGTAGGTACTCAAATCAACTGGACCATATCTCCGTAACTACAATTACTAATCTTTTCAAATACAGTATTAACGAAAATGACCATAACAACAAAAAACTTATTGCAGGATTTTTGGAAATTCCTGTGGGATAGATAATCTCTGAAACTTCCGAGCCGATTAAAAAAAAAAACTTTTACCAGTAAAAAGTTACACTATCCTTTATTGACATAGGCTACTTTTTTCCGGGGAAATGCAAAATTCCCAAGGGAAAGAAAAAAGAAAATTCAACTTCGGAGCTCATTTTAAAATGTCTTACACCAATAGAAAAGATACACTGTCCTTGGTTAACATAGGATGCTTTTTTCCGGATAAATGCAAAATTCCCGCGGTATAGAAAATAGTAAAATTAACTTCGAGGCTGAGTTTAAAAAAAAATCACCAATAGAAAGCTTCACTATCCTTTATTGGTATAGGCTACCTACTATTTATTCGGTAAAATGCAAAATTCCCCTGGGATATTAAGAAGTGAATTTCACTTCAGGGCTGATTTGAAAATTTCTTTCACCTATTAGTGAGTAGCTACACTAACCCTTACTTACATAGACTATTTTCTCCGTGAAAAATCAAAATTCCCACGGGAAAAAAATAAGTGAACTCAACTACGCGGCTGATTTTAAAAGTTCTTTTATCGGTAGAAAGCTTTAAGGACATAGGCTACTTTTCTCGGGGAAAATGCAAAATACCCGCGGGATAAAAATAAGTGTAATTTTGCAAACAATAAGGACAAATTTGTTGAAATTCCCGCGGGATAGGGAATAAACGGGATTTATAATATTCACTAACTGATACTCATGATGAAATGATAATAATGATGGATGTTGCCGGTGCCGGATTTTTGTTTTATACAATGAAAGAGATGAAGAAGCTTTACCACAAATTGGAATTCTACGCGGACGAAGTCGCGGGCTAAAGCTAGTGACAAATAAGTTAAGTAGGTACACAACATGAATGATAAAGATAGTGAGTCATTGCAGTAGCACAGACACTGGCTCAGCATAAAAAAATAAAGGCAAATAAATTAATTAATACGTGACATAATAATAATAATAAAAAAGTACTTAGTTATTTTTTATTTCAAAAATCGATCCCTTTCCTCGTAGGATAGAGATCATTAGTATGTTAGACTCGTGACGAGAAGACGAAAGACAAAAATAATGTAGATACTTAAGTGAATAAAAGTATGAGTGAGGGTGAGAGTGAGTGCTGCGCGGCGTTGTGGGCGCGGCTGCGCGCGCGCGGCGTCCCGGGGCTGCGCCGGCGCCGCCGCGTGGCGCCCGACAGCGCCGCCAACGGGATATCCACCAGGTCAGTACCACAAAAATTAAAAGCCTCTTTTATGCGACGTTAACCTTTCGTACGCGAACGCGGATCCGCGCCAGATTTAAGGGGTTCTCTATCGTTTGCCATAATTTCATATGAATTTTTCCATAATTTTCATTTGACGTAGGTAGTTAATCTAATACCTTTAAACGAGCAAGTACCTGGGCGACCGAGCTCTGCTCGGGCAGAAACTCGGTACCAAGCGTTTTCCCAGAGATAAGACCAAGCTAGATCAATTTTTCATCCCCGAAAACCCCCAAATACCAAATTTCATCGAAATCGTTGGAACCGTTTCCGAGATCCTGATTATATACACCGGAGGGGTGGGGGGGGGGGGGGGTTGAGAGGGGGGGAGGGGATGCGGGGGAGGGAGCGCGTAGGTATTAAAGGGGGGATGAAAATTTCATTGATTTTGCCGTAGGATGCACCGTTTTCAAGATATTTGACAAAAACACCGGAGGGGGTGGAGGGGTGAGTCACGTTAAACTATCGTCCGTAAACCGACTTTACAGACAACCGGCTTTTCCTGTTCTGTGCTCCCAATAGGGAACGTGCACATAGACGGTGCTGCCAACTGGTGCCATAAGGGTGCCATCAATTTGAATGTTTTACCTTGATAAGTTTGTTTTACTGTCCGCATAGTGTCTCTTCTGTCGCATTAGTGCTGCCGCCTATAGTTACTGCACGTTCCCTATAATACTTTTTCTAACAAAAAAGTAACTTTTTCTCCCAAAAAATAACATTTTCTCACAAAAAAGTAACTTTTTCTCACAAAAGAAGAAACTTGACGTTTTCTCATAAAAAATAAACTTAAAAAAAAAACTAAAAATCTTGAAAAAAAACGTGGTATCGAACCGAGGTCGGCTGGATCCGCGACCACCCGATTTCCAATGTGCCATTATGATCTGCTCGAAGTCGGCGAAATTTAACTTTATATTCTAATGCAAACAAAAATAGCCGGAAAACACGAGTAAAAGCGATTTTCTGAAAATGAAACATAGCTAGATCAGTTTTTCATCCCCGAAAACCCCCACATACCAAATTTCATCGAAATCGTTGGAGCCGTTTCCGAGATCCTGATTATATATATATATATACATATATACAAGAATTGCTCGTTTAAAGGTATTAGATTCTTGTATATATGTATATATATATATATATATAATCAGGATCTCGGAAACGGCTCCAACGATTTCGATGAAATTTGGTATGTGGGGGTTTTCGGGGATGAAAAACTGATCTAGCTATGTTTCATTTTCAGAAAATCGCTTTTACTCGTGTTTTCCGGCTATTTTTGTTTGCATTAGAATATAAAGCTAAATTTCGCCCACTTCGAGCAGATCATAATGGCACATTAGAAATCGGGTGGTCGCGGACCCAGCCGACCTCGGTTCGAATCCACGTTTTTTTTCAACATTTTTGTTTTTTTTTTAAGTTTATTTTTCATGAGAAAACGTCAAGTTTCTTCTTTTGTGAGAAAAAGTTACTTTTTTGTGAGAAAAAGTTACTTTTTTGTGAGAAAAGTTACTTTTTTGTTAGAAAAAGTATTATAGGGAACGTGCAGTAACTACAGGCGGCAGCACTAATGCGACAGAAGAGACACTATGCGGACAGTAAAACAAACTTATCAAGGTAAAACATTCAAATTGATGGCACCCTTATGGCACCAGTTGGCAGCACCGTCTATGTGCACGTTCCCTATTGGAAGCACAGAACAGGAAAAGCCGGTTGTCTGTAAAGTCGGTTTACGGACGATAGTTTAACGTGACTCACCCAACCTCCGGTGTTTTTGTCAAATATCTTGAAAACGGTGCATCCTACGGCAAAATCAATGAAATTTTCATCCCCCCTTTAACACCCCCGCGCTCCCTCCCCGCATCCCCTCCCCCCCCCCTCTCACCCCCCCCCCCACCCCTCCGGTGTATACATATAATCAGGATCTCGGAAACGGTTCCAACGATTTCGATGAAATTTGGTATTTGGGGGTTTTCGGGGATGACAAATTGATCTAGCTTGGTCTTATCTATGGGAAAACGCTTGGTACCGAGTTTCTGCCCGAGCAGAGCTCGGTCGCCCAGGTACTTTAATTTATTTCAGTAACAGTATTGTTAGGTTTCCGTACCCAAAGGGTAAAAACGGGACCCTATTACCTACTGGGATTCCGTCTGTCCGTCCACCAGGCTGTATCTCATGAACCATGATAGCTAGACAGTTGAAATTTTCACAGATGATGCATTTCGTTTGTCGCTATAACAACAAATTCATGCTAAAAAACCGAATAAAATAAATATTTAAGAGGACTCGCATACAACAAACGTGATTTTTTTGCTCGTTTTTGCTCGATATTGATAACGGCAATAGGTAGAAGCTTGAAATATTCACAGAATATTTATAGTTTATATTTACTTTTTTGCCGATTTATAGATTAAAGTGTAGGAGCCCTTCGTGCGCGAGTTCGACACGCACTTGGCCGGGTTTTTTTTGTACCACAGTTACACAGTTTGACCACAATCACGCCCGATGGAAAGCGAAGATGAGGCCTACGATAGAGCACCACGCTAGCCTAGTAAATGCTCATTCACCCTAGACTCGAATATAAAGGGAATAAGCAGAAAGAAGGCAGTTGAGCGCGGTGTTACACGAGTCCCCAAGCAGTGTAAACCGTACAACAAATACGGGGCACTGTAACCGGTACCGCGCGCTGCACAACTGTTGAAACTGCTCAGACCCTTCCTCCAGAATGGCTTCTATAGGCAACAGGCCGGAACGCGACGAGAGACGCTTGGCGGCCTGGCTCAACCTATAGGGTGGTGACCAGCCACGGCCGAAGCCTACCACCGGAGAAATTATGTGACGCTAGCCTTTCGCAGCACACGTCAAGCCTACGAAAATCTACGCAAAACTGTTTGCTAGCACCCACCGTACAAGCTTTGCTTAATTTGGGACTACCTAGATAAATTGGTGTAAATTATCGCATGACATTTAAAAAAGTGGCTAAAATATCGACGTAATTTTAATAATTATCATTTTAGCATCCGTAAACCTTTTGTCAGAAGAAAAGATATCGTTTTTTACATGACTTTATAACAGCCATTATTGGATGTTATTTAAGCTGATGGCCCTGGCCAAAGCTCAATAAAAAAAGCCATAATTCGAGGTGTCACATGCTTCATGAATCATCGTAAAACTGTTACCTAACCTAAGTAATGAAACGGACGAAATATAATAATGTAATGATGCCACTATAATAAATCAAGTACATGTATAAGTACTTAATTTGAACAGTTTGTTTACGTCTTGGGGTCCCGGTCTGCGCTCCACATCGTTGCCCCTGCGGAAGCGATGTAGACCGGCTTGGGCACCACGGACTCTCCTGCCAAAAGAGCGCGGGCCGCTTCGCGAGACATGCTGCCCTTAACGACATTATTCGTCGGTCTCTTGCGTCGGCTAACGTGCCGGCTCTCCTGGAGCCGTCAGGTATTTCAAGTGACGACGGCAAGAGACCAGACGGTATGTCGTTGATCCCGTGGAGTATGGGAAGGGTTCTGGTGTGGGATGCAACCTGTGTAGACACACTAGCCCCTTCTCATATCCACCGGACCTCCACAAGGGCAGCAGCCGCAGCAGAGGCGGCCGAAACCGCTAAAATTGGCAAGTATAGTGGTCTCGGCGCCGAATATAATTTCATCCCTTTCGATGTCGAGACCCTTGGTCCGTGGGGCCCAGGAGCACTAAGCCTCTTCAAAGAGATTTCGAAGAGGCTTATAGATGCTACCGGTGACCGAAGAGCTGGCAGCTACCTCGCTCAAAGAATTAGCCTAGCGATTCAACGAGGAAATGCTGCCAGCATCTTCGGCACAATGCCGCAGGGGCCTTTTTTAGATATAGTTTAGTTTTTAATTTAGTTTGTAATAGTATTATTTTTGTTTGTTTAGATCTAGTTTAGTTTTTAATTTAGTTTGTAATATTTAGTTTATAGTTAAGGTTTATTCTTTGTTATTTTTTCTTAATTGTTTTAATTAATTTATACCAATAAATTACTTAAATTTATTTGATCATAAAACTGACTCCATGATGAAAGTACTTGTAGCCCGAAACAAGTCTAGCTAATCTCGATCATGGACGAGTTATCCGTATATGTAGGTAAGTAGGTACTTACTTTCACTAGGACTTAAATAATTTGTTGGTTGAGGTCTGGATTATTTCGTCATGTCATGTCCAGGCGTACAATGTAAAATGTTGCCATCCGTCATCCTCATATACTTAGTGGGTATATAAAAGGGTAGAATTTTTAAACACATGAATGTAAAGTTTTCATCCAAAATTGTTGCCATTCAAGCACTGCACAAGCGTATTATATACTACCCAGTTAGTAACTTATTGAATCAGGCGTTACTTTGCGGAGGTCCATATTAATGAGCTGAAACAATTACTTTGCTCACCCGCGACCTTGCGATAGTTACGTTTATGTAAGAAACGCGTGTTCATGCAGTTCCTGCACCTCCACACTACGAACACACACAAACAAACCCAAGTATCACCACCACCAAACTACACTGACGCGTTTCGAGCTCAACCAGAGCTCATCTTCAGAGTAGGTCTGTACCACAACCGTATTATGCTACCAAATATTAGACACAAACTCAAATATTCCTAAAAAAAAGCACCATCGAAGTTTAATATTTCTCATTATTGCTTTTTTTAGGAAAATAGAGTTTGAGGCGACATATAACAAAACATGTGCTCATTATTTTTTCATGTTCTCAAACATATAGGTAATCAAAATCAGTAATAACTATCGCTTTGTTTAAAATTTTTTTTGCTATAGAACTTCTAGGGTTTAGCCAATTTTCAGTAAAAAAAAAAGTCTGGCAAAAAAGAGTAGAAATTAAAAAGTGGCAACACTGTAGTGTCGTCCCTCTTTTTTCGTACACAAGAAAAGAGGGACGACACTACAGTGTTGCCACTTTTTAATTTGTGCTCTTTTTTGCCAGTCTATACTTTGAAGGCCAATTTCTCCAAATAGGTCGAGTTTGAACAGCTAAAAAAAAATATGGGTGTGTTATATTAGACTACTCTCTAACGTATATCAAAATAAATCAAATCGGAGCCGGACAGTTGGGTATCTTTCCTTGTATAGTATAAAATAATCTTCCACGTGAATTTTTCGCTTCGAGTCCTTATCTTTCAAAACAAACGGTATAGTCATAGTATTAAGGTTCAAATTTAATGTAATGGCTCGAAGCGAAAAATTCACCTGGGAAGATTTATACTATAAGTGCCATGGATTTTTTTCTTATTTTTTCCAAATTATTCTATCTTGACCTCCCGGCTTTGGGAAACTTTTATGTACTTAGGTACTTTTTATGCGAGAGTCTACGACCCTACGTGAAAAAACTTTATTTCACTTTCATTCCTTATTCTGAACAGTTCTTAGTAAAGAAATGTACTAAGTAATTTTCCTGAGCTACTGTAATTGCTGGTAGTAATTGCACAGTGGAGCGCATGTCGTGACCACTGGGTTTGTTGAAAAACTCCTAATTCTACCAGGAAGTGAGCCGCTGTGGTTTGGATCTTGATACGGTGCACAGTGGTCAGAGGAAAGTTGTGATTTGGACAAGTTAATTGTATGTCGGCTATATCGCTTCAAACTAAGCAATTAAGAATGAGCAATTGATCGTTGTTTGTGTTATTTAACTGAATTTTAGGCTTTACGCAAGGTCTTAAGGAGTTAGAATGCACAATTGCAACATGCAACAATTTCCGCGGAAATATTTAGTAAAAGATGAAAGATTTATTCGTTTTGTAGGGAAACAGAGTGATGAATGATACAAATATTACAGCTTAAAATATATATTAAACACCCAAGACCCGAGAACAAATATTCGTATTATTCATACAAATATCTGCCCCGACGCGGGAATTGAACCCGGGACCTCAAGCTTCGTAGTCAGGTTCTCTACCTACACCTTCGTTACATTATATTTAATGAACTAAAACAATTACTTTACTCACCTATTTTGGTCAAGAATATACCATGTTTGAATTTAAAATCAAAACATACAATCGCAAGACGTGTCAATCTCTTAATGAACATTTGAAAATTAGTTGTAAATTTTTAAGATAAACTTGTACCACCGCATCTAAATACATCCTGGGTAGCCCTTTAAAAACTTTGTTTTTTAATTTATTTTTATTTTACTTTTGGTTTCACAACCAGGAATATTACTATCAGCCATAAAATAACAATTGACTGCTTATTAGGAAATTCATTACGTTCAAAATATTCAGCTCTATTACAGATACAGAACAAACAACAGAGCCTTAGTAGATAAAAGGGTCCCGTTGACACTAAAAACACTATATTAACCACCTGCTGTAGGTATTACTTATCTTCTAATATATAAAAATCTATTCTCTTATTACAAGGTTTTATTTAACTTGCCGTTTTAGTATTTGTATCAAATCTTAGAAGTTGAATTTAACCCACTTTCAGTGCTCGAATAACTTCTATATTTGGTATGCCTATGAAGGTTGGGCAACATTGCAAGCGGGTGTAACAAAAAGGAAGTTAGCAAAAAAGCTTGTTTTTTTTTGTCTAGAACTTAATAGTCTCGCCTTCTCGCTGCAATGGCCCACTGTGCCCCATAATAAGGGCATGGCTCGCGTGACATTCCCACTCGATGCTCTCTATACAATACCGTATACACATAATAAAATAACTAACAGCACGCACCGCTGAAAGAAATATGGCGTTATTTTTAGATGAATTCATTATGGTTAGCGTTATTACACAAGGAAGTTGACTGATTGCTTTCCGTATAAAACAACGCGTAAGAATTTAATAAAATAATAGGGCTGAGGCGGGCTTTTCAAAATGTTTTGATATTTTCAGATACCTAAGTGTTACCAAAGTACCAAAAAAAGGCTCAGAGTCGCTCAACGAGCTATGGAGAGCATAGCCATGCTCGGAGTTTCTCTACGGGATCGAATCAGGAACGAGAAGATCCGTAGAAGAACAGGGGTCACCGACATAGCCAAACGGATTAGCTCGTTGAAATGGCAATGGGCAGGCCATATACTTAGGTCATACTGAAAGTTTCTGGATTCTAAAAAATAAGACTACGCATTATCGTTATGACACATTTATTGTTTTTCAAAGTATATACCCTCCCTATTTACACACTTTTGCATTCGCTGGAACCATTGTGAAAAGCAGTGGGTCCAGTCTTCCTTATGGACTTCTTCGATGGCCTCGTGGAAAGCATTCACTGCCATTTCCGGACTTGTAAACCGTAAACCTCTAAGTTTATCTTTAATCTTTGGGAACAAAAAGAAATCGCATGGTGCAAGATCAGGGCTGTATGGCGGATGAGTCATTAATTCTACATTTGAGGCCTCCAAATACGCATTCGTTGCTTTAGCGGAATGTGCCGACGCGTTGTCGTGATGAAGGACTATTTTGCTACGGGGACGCTTTTCACGAATTTTTTCAAACACTTTGGGCAAGCACGGTGTTCACATACCAATCTGCAGTTACTGTCTTTTGGTTTTCAAGTGACACAGTGGTGTAATGTCCCGATTTGCCGAAAAACGAAGCAACCATTTTCTTACCTGTGCTTCGACTCTTTTTTACTTTCGTCGGCAAGTCTTCAAAAGGAAAGACCCATTCAGCCGATTGACTTTTTCTTTCCGGTTCAAAGCAGTATACCCAGGTTTCGTCACCTGGCACGATGTTATATACAGCCATTGATTGTACTCCATCAAATTTTTTTATCATTTTGCGGCACCACTCTACACGCAGTCGTTTCTGGTCTTCCGATAAATCATTCGGTATCCATCGGGTGCAAAGTTTCCGAACCTTCAGATGCAAATGCAATATCTTTTGGACCTGGCTCATTCCAATTCCTAAGGTACCTAGTACGAATTTGCTGACATGTAATTTTTTTGTCAGTGTCAATTAGTTGTCGTACAGTATTAATATTAATATCGGTAACCGCAGTTGCTGGCGGGCCTTCACGTTCAACGTCATGGAGATGGTCACGTCCTCGTCTAAACTCACTAAACCACGAATAGACAGAGCTAAAACATGGGGCTTCATCACCAAATGCTAATAGAAGCCTTTGACAACTCTCTTGCTGACTTAATCCACATCGGAAATCGTAAAAAATCATGGATCGAAAATTTTCACGACTTAAATTCATTGCAACAGCGACACACAAATTTCAATCCAACACCACGATGAAAAAACAAATGACAGTCTCGTAAATTAAAAAGTAATATACTGCCAGAGAGTTATTTTTTCAAATCCTATTATTGCTTTTTTAATTTTCTTTTTATAAGTGGCCAGTTCCAGAAACTTTCAGTATGCCCCACGTAGCACGCAGAACAGATGGCCGTTGGGGGCTAAAAGTTCTGGAATGGAGACCACGGACTGGCAAGCGCAGCGTGGGACGTCCACCAACGAGATGGACGGACGATTTGGTGAAGGCCGCAGGTTCAGGGTGGATGCAAGTCGCTTCTAACCGTAATGATTGGGCGTCAATGAGGGAGGCCTATGTCTAGCAGTGGACGTCCTACGGCTGAGATGATGATGATGATGGATGATGATACCAAAAACATATTGAATAATGAATAATGTATGAATGTACAGTCAAGTGTAAAAATATGGGTGCATACAACTTGCTCATAAATATGTCCCATAGCTCTTATATCGTCGAATTAAGGTATAGGTATATAACGACGGGAGGATTAAATCGATACTTATTTTTGCACTTGACCGTACTTAGAGGGCTACTTAAGGTCCGTAGGTAGGTACGAGAAGGTATACTCTATAATTTAAAAGAAAGAAGACATTTCAGAAAAGTTTTTAATATACAGTACCCAAAGGGTGCATCTTAAACATAGATATAGACGTATTTATTCAATAAACAATACAAGATTGTGTTTGAATTCCTTGCAGCTAACAATACAATAACCCATACAATAATTAGATTCCACATCCATCAAATATTTCATCAACACTTTAAAAGCAGTCTCTTAATAAAAATTGTTTGAATTTAACTTTGAAAATATTATATTGTACTAGCTTAGCTGTTGCCCGTGACTCGGTCTGCGGAGAATAATAGGGGTATTAAAAATAGATGTTGACCGATTCTCAGACCTACCCGATATGCACACAAAATTTCATGATAATCGGTCGGCCATTTCGGAGGAGTTTGGTAACAAACACCGCGACACGAGATTTTTATATATTAGATAAGTATGTACGTGATACCTTTTAGTTCTACAGGAAGTCTATTGAACAACTTAACAGCCTGGTTCCAAGTACATTGCTTCTCTATTTTAGAAATCGGACGAAATCGGATCTTCATATTTCTGGTGCGCGTGAGAACACGAATCTCTTGTTCTTCATATTATTGTTTCGAACCTTATTTTATGCCAATTACTGAAACTCCGTTGTCTGTCCATCCGTCCGGGTTTGTGTGGTTTGTGTGTATTCGTACAGTGTGGAGTGGAGGAATTGCATGAACACACATTTCTTGTATAAACGTAGAGCAGCTATCATAAGGTCGCGGGTGAGCAAACTAATTGTTTCAGTTCTCAGTATTAATTAAAACGGCATCGTATAGAACCCATCAGGTTAGGTTAGTTTCATTACATATTGAAAAGATTTTTAGTTAAAAAAAAAACTTTTTGATATTAAAACTCGTTCGATATATTTCACTTCTGATATTCAGAAACGTGCCCCACGAGCAGTTTCAAAACAGCTAGAGCACCGTTTAAAACCCATCAACGTTTTTATACTAATTCACTAACGAAAACACAACTTTTATAACTCGTATACTTTGTTTAATGTCGGTCACGTCGACAAACACCTCGTCCACCTATCATCTAATTCTTTGTAATTTCAGTCATTGTCATTTGTAACCACGTAGAGTCAACATAAACGGCTAACATTACTGTGCCAGTGGTTTTGTAATTTTTTTACATCATCATGTACGATTTTGGCCAAGTGCGAGTCGGACTCGCACACCGAGGGTTCCGTACAAATTTATATGTATCTATGAACATCCAGTCCTAGCAGACCCCTGCTCCTAAGCAAAATGTGCGCAGTGTGGGATCATTGTAGATTGGTTACTGATATAGACAGACAGACAAAAAAAATATGCTTTTCGCAATTTTTCCTTTATCTGTGCTATAAGACCTTGCTTCGTACCAAATTTCAAGATTCTGAGTTCACGGGAAGTACCATGTAGGTTTTGATTCCCATGCGAGAGTCGAAAATTTGCGGCATAAATAGATTGGTTACCTACTGATATAGACAGACAGACAAAAAAAATTATGCTTTTCGCAATTTTTCCTTTATCTGTGCTATAAGATCTGGCGTCGTACCAAATTTCAAGATTCTGAGTTCACGGGAAGTACCCTTTAGGTTTTGATTCCCTTGCGAGTTTCGAAAATTTGCGGAAATTTGCGGCAGAAACGGCCGTATCTTTTGATTGCGTTGGCTTAGAAGTTTGATTTTTTTACAGCTCTAAGGGACAGTAGACCTGAGTATTTGATATAAATTTCAGCTTGATACCTCCACGCGTTCCTGAGAAAAAGGGTCTTGACAGATGGACGGACGGACATCAAAGTGACCCTATAAGGGTTCCGTTTTTTCCTTTTGAAGTGCGGAACCCTAAAAAAAACGACGAAGTGTATGACCCAAATACACAATTAATTTTTTACGACTATTCTGTAGTCAGGATAATAATGCAAGTAATTACCTACTTACTTACATAGTCGAGATTTTTGTACAATCATTAAAAACAAGTTGTAGGTATTACAGATTATTATTTTTAAAAGAAACTGTAGTAAGTTCCAGTAAAAATTCCACATTCCGTAACAAAAATTTTTCAAGTTTCGTTTTTGCTGTCCCTCCATTCTAGCTGATAGTGGTCCCTAATGCTTTGCTGTTGATTTTTACCCCATTACCTACTGAATACAGAAAATTGTCACGAATGCCAGTGACCAAACGACTTTCCTATGTCACTGACGCATTTGACCGCTACAAAAATAATTGAAAATCATGAAAATGGCGGACTTAAAAGAAAGAAGAAAATCGAGCATTAATTTTGTCAACTTCCACCGCTTCCATTTTCTTGACAGGTTGGTGTATATTTATTGCCTTATTAAGAGTTAAGACACTTAGTCCCGTGGTTTCACTCCTGTGGAAGTATAGAAGATAGGCTAATTCCTTCTTCTACTACAAGTGCCTCCCCAACTAGTGGAGGCTGGCAGTCAGCTCCGCATATCTAACTCTGTCTTTTGCCAGTTTGAAAAGCTCCGCGGCGCTCTTAATTCCCGTCCAGTCCCGGATATTGCGCAGCCACGATTTCTTTCTACGACCCACTACAACAACTAGACAACTTTAAACGTCTTCAGTAGCTGGCGTCCCATTCCAATATGGCGCAGCACTTTAAGATTGGTCACTCGGTCTGTCCAGCTAATGGCTAAGCTAACATACCTAATTCACTAGTCTAGTCGAAATGTTCAAAATGGTGTTAATTCTTGATAAAGGTCCTAAAAATATGTGCGATAGCTCATTGGATTCGGAATGACGTCTAGAAAAATGTGTTCGAAGGATTTTACTGCAGGATAAAAATTGCAAAAGTTATTAACAAATTAAGATGAAAAAAAAAAGGTATTTCGTTTTTTGGCAATATCTCAAAAACTATTAATATTTAAGAAATTTAAAAAAAAGATTCTTAAAGAGGAGAAAATTTCCAAAAAAAAGGATTACCTCCCGGAACTCTACCTCCATTATTTATAATTTTAATTTAGCGCTGAAAATAGGGCCCCGCGCGGCCGATACAGCATGGCCGCGCTGCCGCTCAACAGAGTCTATGACATAAAATAATTTTTTTATAGAATTAAATATCAATCGAAAAATTTAAAAAAATTATCGTGTCATCAGAACACTTCGAAGAAGAAAGTCCCGTTGGAAAAAATTTTTTTTGTTGATTTTTCAAAAAGTTATACTATTGTTAATTAAGTAATTTTTCGTGGGCTTTAATTTTTACAAAAGACAGTATAAAAGTTTAAATAATTGGCCTATAAATTTTTGGCTTCTTGGAGCTCTTCTTATATATATACTTAACAAGACCACGTTATAAAAAAATCTTAAATTTGTATATTTTGTTTATTATAATTTTTTAAAGTTAACAAAAAATGAAAATCATCAAAAATGTTGTTAAAAAATTTTTTTCAATTTAATGTTAAGTTATGGCTATTTTTGCATTGCATAGAGGCATTGTCTAACGTCGAAAAATATTTTTTTGCGGCATTTGTTAATAAATTGATTATAAACAAATAGACAAGTTTAATATTTTTAAAAAATTTTTTTGTACCATATTGTTGTCATGGAAAAATAATGATTTATGAAATAAAAATTTTTTCTTAAAAAAATTTTTTAATTGTATAAAACCGTTTTTTACATATTTGCATTGTTTAAATAATTAATTAATTAATAATTACCAATTATCAATAGACTGACCGAAAAAAAATTTTTTTTTTATAAATAATTTAATTGTTTATTAATTTTATAATTGTTTATAAACAAATTCAGATGACCGTTGTATTTTTTTTCTAAAACTAAGAAAAATTACAAAAACAACCATGTATAACAAAGTGGTAAAATAATTTTTTTTGTATTTTTTACCATCATTTCTAAAACTTCACGATACCAAAGTTAGATCGGTCACACAATTTGTCAAGTAACAAATTACCATATCTCATAAACTATTAGAGATAGGATAATCAACATTCAGGTCATTTTTATAGAGGATTAACTACTTGTTAAAATGAGCTCAAAACAAAGTTTGTAACTATTGTTAATTAACAATTACATGCTATTGTTTAAAAAAATTTAAGATTTTTTGACATTTTTGCCTCTTTTATGACTTATAACTTGTTAAATAACGTAAATACGCTTATGGACCTTCAGGACAATTTTGTTTATCGATAAAATATCTACCTCATGATCTTTTCATTAAATCAATATCTCTTACAGTTTTAACTATAAACATATTTTCATTATTATTTTTCAAACTAGTGTTCTATTAGATATGAAATAACTTACTTTTTGCATAAATTATTTATAGTTTGCCACGACTTTACATTCTACATATTATAATTTTTTATATTGGCTTTAATCTGAAGATAATATTAATTTTTTTTAAACAATAGCATGTAATTGTTAATTAACAATAGTTACAAACTTCGTTTTGAGCTCATTTTAACAAGTAGTTAATCCTCTATTAGAGATACGATAATCAACATTCAGGTCATTTTTATAGTTAAAATGAGCTCAAAACGAAGTTTTTAACTATTGTTAATTAACAATTACATGCTATTGTTTAAAAAAATTTAAGATTATCTTCAGATTAAAGCCAATATAAAAAATTATAATATGTAGAATGTAAAGTCGTGGCAAACTATAAATAATTTATGCAAAAAGTAAGTTATTTCATATCTAATAGAACACTAGTTTGAAAAATAATAATGAAAATATGTTTATAGTTAAAACTGTAAGAGATATTGATTTAATGAAAAGATCATGAGGTAGATATTTTATCGATAAACAAAATTGTCTTGAAGGTCCATAAGCGTATTTACGTTATTTAACAAGTTATAAGTCATAAAAGAGGCAAAAATGTCAAAAAATCTTAAATTTTTTTAAACAATAGCATGTAATTGTTAATTAACAATAGTTACAAACTTTGTTTTGAGCTCATTTTAACAAGTAGTTAATCCTCTATAAAAATGACCTGAATGTTGATTATCCTATCTCTAATAGTTTATGAGTTATGGTAATTTGTTACTTGACAAATTGTGTGACCGATCTAACTTTGGTATCGTGGAGTTTTAGAAATGATGGTAAAAAATACAAAAAAAATTATTTTACCACTTTGTTATACATGGTTGTTTTTGTAATTTTTCTTAATTTTAGAAAAAAAATACAACGGTCATCTGAATTTGTTTATAAACAATTGTAAAGTTAATAGACAATTAAATTATTTATAAAAAAAAAATTTTTTTCGGTCAGTCTATTGAGAATTGGTAATTATGATTTTTAAAGAGGAAATAATTTCTTAACTAATTATTTAAACAATGCAAATATGTAAAAAACGGTTTTATACAATTAAAAAATTTTTTTAAGAATAAATTTTTATTTTATAAATCATTATTTTTCCATGACAACAATATGGTAAAAAAAATTTTTTTAAAAATATTAAACTTGTCTATTTGTTTATAAACAATTTATTAACAAATGCCGCAAAAAAATATTTTTCGACGTTAGACAATGCCTCTATGCAATGCAAAAATAGCCATAACTTAACATTAAATTGAAAAAAATTTTTTAACAACATTTTTGATGATTTTCATTTTTTGTTAACTTTAAAAAATTATAATAAACAAAATATACAAATTTAAGATTTTTTTATAACGTGGTCTTGTTAAGTATATATGTAAGAAGAGCTCCAAGAAGCCAAAAATTTATAGGCCAATTATTTAAACTTTTATACTGTCTTTTGTAAAAATTAAAGCCCACGAAAAATTACTTAATTAACAATAGTATAACTTTTTGAAAAATCAACAAAAAAAATTTTTTCCAACGGGACTTTCTTCTTCGAAGTGTTCTGATGACACGATAATTTTTTTAAATTTTTCGATTGATATTTAATTCTATAAAAAAATTATTTTATGTCATAGACTCTGTTGAGCGGCAGCGCGGCCATGCTGTATCGGCCGCGCGGGGCCCTATTTTCAGCGCTAAATTAAAATTATAAATAATGGAGGTAGAGTTCCTGGAGGTAATCCTTTTTTTTGGAAATTTTCTCCTCTTTAAGAATCTTTTTTTTAAATTTCTTAAATATTAATAGTTTTTGAGATATTGCCAAAAAACGAAATACCTTTTTTTTTTCATCTTAATTTGTTAATAACTTTTGCAATTTTTATCCTGCAGTAAAATCCTTCGAATACATTTTTTTAGACGTCATTCCGAATCCAATGAGCTATCGCACATATTTTTAGGACCTTTATCAAGAATTAACACCATTTTGAACATTTCGACTAGACTACACAGGCCTAATTCCTTGACCCGTGGGAATTTGGAAAATAAATATTCCTTCTTACCTGAGTGTTCCTCATGTCACCTCAACGCCCAGTAGACGACACCCATAATATGTCACCTCTTTTACTATGACATAAGATTGAAGGTGCCATGCATTGGGTCAGTGACGAGCACAAGGACGTTTACCTTACCTACTATAAAAAGGAGCACTGTTAATAATATTAGTGACTGTAATTATCATGGACAGGAATTATTATTAAAAGAGCGTACTCCAACCTAAAGGGCCGGCAACGCACTTGTGACTCTTCTGGTGTCGCAGTGTCCATGGGCGACGGTGATCGTTTATCATCAGGCGATCCGTTTCCTCGTTTGCCCCCTATACCATAAGAAAAACATTCCTGTCCATAATACAGTCATTAATATTATTGATCGATCCCTAGTCTAAAATAGCGTATCTACAGTACTGTGTCAAAAAAGTTAGTTGTATTAAATATTTAGATTATGTAATTTTTCCTACTCCTGTACTTTTATCTGTTTTTTACATGGTCGCGAACAAATATATAAGAACATAGATAATATGACTTCAGAAAGTCTATACTTAATCTATTCGCCATAACAGCACTTGTGTCGTAATGTCGTTATTACGATACACCTAGCTGCCACATTATTAAATGTAGGGTACACTCAACACTAAAGCCCAGTTTAGACCTGCTGAGTTGAGTAGAGTAAGTAGGGTACAGTCGGGTACAGTAGGGTAAAATGGGGTACAGTAGGGTACAGTCGGGTGAAATAGGGTACAGTAGGGTACAGTCGGGTACAGTAGGGTAAAATAGGGTAAAAAGTGTTATAAGGGTCATTTTTTAGGGTTCCGTAGTCAACTAGGAACCCTTATAGTTTCGCCATGTCTGTCTGTCTGTCTGTCTGTCTGTCTGTCTGTCTGTCCGTCCGCGGCTAAGCTCAGATATCGTTAGTACTAGAAAGCTGTAATTTGGCATGAACATACATATCAGTCACGCCAAAAAAGTGAAAAAATACAAAATAAAAAAATTTTTTTTTAGGGTACCTCCCATAGACTTAAAGGGGGGTGATTTTTTTTTTCTCGACTAACCCTATAGTGTGGGGTATCGTTGGATAGGTCTTTTAAAACCATTGTGGAGTTGCTAACATGATTTTTCTATTTAGTGATCTGTTTGCGAAATATCCAACTTTAAAGTGAAAATTTTCATTAAAGTTTACCGTCCCCCCCCCCTCTAAAATCTAAACTGTTGGGTGGAAAAATTTGAAAAATTCAGAATGGTAGTAAATATATCAAATTTACTAGGAAAATTATAGCGGCTAAGATTGCTTGGAAATTATTTGTAGTTTTAGAGTAAATAGTAGCCTAAGGTATAAAACATACATAAACTTGGATGATTCCGTACACATACGAAATCCTTAGAAAAATATCACTTGATTTTTCGTAATGGCTACGGAACCCTACCTTGGGCGTGTCCGACACGCTCTTGGCGGGTTTTTTTGTTCTCGTCTCTCCTGCGGCCATGGCAAAAGTTAAGGGTCTATAGCCAATATTTTTTAGTCACGTCTATGTACATCGGCGTGTGGCCGGGGTGAGGCCTGGCCAACTTTCGGCCCATTAATAAATCTTATGTTTGCTGACTCGGTGTCGCTAATTGTTCAACCGTCATAGGAAACCAAATTGCAATAGTTAAATTCCACTACACAATAGCTTTGTTTATTTTATGTTATATGAAATCTCTCAACAGATGGCGTTAGCGCACACAATTCAGGACATTTAAACCTAATATCATTTTGCATACAATTTTTAGTACTCATGTTTTTCGATAGATGTCACTATCAAATTCAGTCCCCATCCTGCATCGCGCTGTTGAGATTTTTCCTGAGTTAATGACTTAGCCGAAGATGACTATATTTTTTATCCACCTTACATTTGTTGTGTCTTCTTTACTTGGTAGCATAATAAATTCCTATAGATCAAAAAGTGAAGTATCATTTTTGGGGTGTTAACACTTATTTTATGTCCACACGAGAGACAACTTCTGTTTCTTACGCTGTATTGATATTGACCCATAAATACTTACAACAAGTTTTATATTTGTGTATTTCAGCCAAGGTCTATTAAGTTTTATTAATAGCCAATAAAACTAAAGGAATCCTGATGCACGTATGCATGTAGGAGTGGAGTACCTACATTGTTTTGGTCTACAAGTTCTCGAGTTCTACATGTAATAATTCATTTTGCTGCCAGCATAATTTTCAAGAACTTAACGACACGCTTCCGCCATTAGTGGAATGCCCTCCCCAATTAGATTTTACTTCTTTATACAGAATGACGCACACATAATAATAATATGCAACGTTCTTATAATGATATTTATATTATTTGTTTCTATTAACATTGAGTTTGCTCACCGCAATGTTGTTTTTAGGGTTCCGTGCCTCAAAAGGAAAAACGGAACCCTTATAGGGTCCGTCTGTCTGTCTGTCAAGACCCTTTTTCTCACGAACGCGTGGAGGTATCAAGCTGAAATTCATATCAAATACTTAAGTCTACTGTCCCTTGGAGCTGTGAAAAAATCAAACTTCTAAGCCAACACAATCAAAAGATACAGCCGTTTATGCCGCAAATTTTCGACACTCGCAAGGGAATCAAAACCTACAGGGTACTTCCCGTGAACTCAGAATCTTGTAATTTGGTACGATAGTTACATCATACATATAATTAAATTAAACATTAAGAGGGGTCCCGAAAAACCAACATAAAATGCTACACGGTGTACATTTTACATAGAAGCAGGGCTCTGCTAACACTGGTTTATTATAGTTACGGCTGCTTACGGCGTATATATATTTTGACATAGCCAAAAATATGTACAGAACCCTCGGTGCACGAGTCCGACTTGCACTTGGCCGGTTTTTTTTTGTTGCTGTCGTTTGTAGGGTTCCGTAGTCAACTAGGATCCCTTATAGTTTCGCCATGTCTGTCCGTCTGTCTGTCTGTCTGTCTGTCTGTCTGTCCGTCCGCGGCTAAGCTCAGAGACTGTTAGTACTAGAAAGCTGTAATTTGGCTTGAATATATATATCAGTCACGCCGACAAAGTGATTATATAAAAAAAACCTAAAAAATTTTTTTTTAGGGTACCTCCCATAGCCGTAAAGTGGGGGTGATTATATTTTTCTCGACTAACCCTATAATGTGGGGTATCATTGGATAGGTATTTGAAAAGAAATAGGGGTTTGCTAAAACTATTTTTTGATAAAGTGAATATTTTCGGAGATATTCACTCCGTAAGTTCAAAATAATGTGTGTCCCCTCTTACTTTTGAACCGCACGTCTAATAAATATGAAAAAAATCACGTAAGTTAAACTTAATAAAAACTTTCTAGGAAAATTATTTTCAACTTAATCAGTCGAGCAGTTTAAAGTTTTTGCAAAAAAATATTTCTAATTTAAAATTGTAATTTAAAAAACCAATATTGCAAGCATTTTTTTTCTTCAAGTCTTGTCTTTCAAATAAAAAAAATATATTACATCTGAAAAACAATCAACGTACATACTAGTTCTAGTAGACTGCAGTAGATTAGTTACCCAATTCGCCGATAGATGGCGCTGTACCGCCTACCGCGGGAGTTGGGACCAAAACAACCACATAAATATGCAAAGATTTTTTCGTACCTGCTACGGAACCCTATCTTGGGCGTGTCCGACACGCTCTTGGCCGGTTTTTTTAAATAAAACTGACCCGTGCGTGATTGATCCCTATTCAGCTGATGCTGATGGAAACTGCAGATGAAGCCAAAGGTTTACCTCACCGGTTCAGTATCAGCCTATAGCCTATTTACTAACCTTGAAGAGCCCTATGTTAGGTTAGCTAGGTTTTTATTTTATTATTTTCTAACACTCCGTAGGTATAATGCCTAGAAGCAAACGAGACAAGTAATGGTTGTCTGCCGAGCACAGCGATATCTGTGAACGAGGTTTGTTCAGTCAGACATACTCAACTTGCAGCTCGCCAAAGTTTTGCAGCCCGTCTGTCATATTCTATTGAATTTCAACCATTTTGACTTTCAAATATTATTTATTTTATTAGCAGTACGGCTGCTCACCGAATCTAAGATTATTTAAAATCCCACCGGCGCACCCGAAAAACTTTTTCGCTTTTAAATAATCTTAGATTCGGTGAGCAGCCGTACTGCTAATAAAATAAATAATATTTGAATAAATAGATGTGGTACATCATTTCTTACGCATTTCCAATGTAATTTGGAACGTAGGAGTCGTGGCTTCTAATAGTTGCGATGGATGTTACCACACGCCACTATTGGCGTATGTAAGCGATTAAGAATTTCGGGGGAGTCGGTTGGATGCGACGTGGTTCAATTGGTAGAACACCCGTTGGGGCGCATACCCAGGAGACGTGGGTTCGAATCCCACCGGCGCACCCGAAAAACATTTTGACTTTGCCGTTGACAATCAGTGCTTGTGGCCCGCTGCACCATGTGGAGCCACGGGAATAAAATACTGGGTCGCAGGTCTGGGACATTGAAATGTGTAACATTATAATTTCTGGGCCAAGTTTCATTCTTTAAAGTTTCGGTATCTGTCAATTTTTACGACTTTCTAAACTTTACAGAATCACCAAAAAATAGTTTCTTTTGGCAGGAGCCGCGAGTCCCGGCGGCGCATCAACCACCCCCCGCCCGCGCAGTACAGCGCGCTGGGCGAGCGCGTGCGCGTGGGCACACCAGCTGCGTTACAATGCGCGCTGTTCTGCGGCGGCGCGCGCTGCCCGTACGAGCGGCCCGGGCCCCTCGCGCAGGCCATCCAGGGGCTGTACTCCGACTGGTGAGCCCCAGCACTAAGAGTCTCAGCGCGTGGCGTGGCACACCAGCTGCGTTACAATGCGCGCTGTTCTGCGGCGGCGCGCGCTGCCCGTACGAGCGGCCCGGGCCCCTCGCGCAGGCCATCCAGGGGCTGTACTCCGACTGGTGAGCCCCAGCACTAAGAGTCTCAGCGCGTGGCGTGGCACACCAGCTGCGTTACAATGCGCGCTGTTCTGCGGCGGCGCGCGCTGCCCGTACGAGCGGCCCGGGCCCCTCGCGCAGGCCATCCAGGGGCTGTACTCCGACTGGTGAGCCCAAAGAGTATTGTAATATTATATGAACAAGAGTGGCAACTCTATGGTCAAAAATGCATGTATGGAAGGTGCTGCCGCCCTACGGCAGCTCAAGAACTAATGTGACGTATCTATAGATATATACCTATCTATATTTATATGTTGGTAGTGATGTACAGCTATAGATTTGCGTACCTATAGCAATGTACAGTCAATTGCCACTATTCGTATTTTAGCCGTCTAATTCAAATCAGCATATACGAAGTATAAGCGGCTAAACCCGATTTGCATTATACGGCTAAAATACGAACATTGGCAAGTGGCCTATCAATTAAAGTCCTTGACCGTACAATTTGGTACGCCATGGCCATGGCCGATGAATGACAACTGACAAGTTTGACAAGTCAACCAACATGGCCGCTAATTTAGTTCTTCGGCAAACACCAGGGATCGCTGTAGTCGCATGAAAAGTGATGATATATGTAAGTGTGCCCCCCCTGGGTGAGCCCCAGCACTAAGTGTCTCAGCGCGAGGCGTGGCACACCAGCTGCGTTACAATTCGCGCTGTTCTGCGGCGGCGCGCGCTGCCCGTACGAGCGGCCCGGGCCCCTCGCGCAGGCCATCCAGGGGCTGTACTCCGACTGGTGAGCCCCAGCACTAAGTGTCTCAGCGCGTGGCGTGGCACACCAGCTGCGTTACAATTCGCACTGTTCTGCGGCGGCGCGCGCTGCCCGTACGAGCGGCCCGGGCCCCTCGCGCAGGCCATCCAGGGGCTGTACTCCGACTGGTGAGCCCCAGCACTAAGTGTCTCAGCGCGTGGCGTGGCACACCAGCTGCGTTACAATGCGCGCTGTTCTGCGGTGGCGCGCGCTGCCCGTACGAGCGGCCCGGGCCCCTCGCGCAGGCCATCCAGGGACTGTACTCCGACTGGTGAGCCCCAGCACTAAGTGTCTCAGCGCGTGGCGTGGCACACCAGCTGCGTTACAATGCGCGCTGTTCTGCGGCGGCGCGCGCTGCCCGTACGAGCGGCCCGGGCCCCTACTTTTCGGGTTCAGCTACTTTTGAAGAATCTGTAGGTTAGGTAGGTACATCAACATTTGTCATCTTTAAAATGTCCATGGAGATTTGTATGACAAGTTAAGTAACATTATGAAGCCTAATAGTGTGCAGGTATTTTGAAAATTTGGATGTCTTTATGGACTTTCTTTGATGAGTGTACGTAAGATAGTACGAAGTAACTATTAAGTAATCTGTGACTATGTGTACTACCTTACTTTACTTACGTTGCTTAGCTTATGTGACCTTTATTCAGGAAATAAACAAAACAAGCATACGTCGTGTGTGCGTGCAACGCTTTGCATGTAACGTTTTACAATTAGATAAGGACTCTATTTTGTTTACAATGTGTAGCCTCATAGCTTCATTGACCTAGTTTTGCTTCGTGACAACATAAAGGAGTCCATTTATAATTTACCACCTCGGTTGATAGGGGTAAACGTGTTTGAAAATTGTTTTAGCAAGTTCAACGGGAATAAACTATACGACTTTTTACCTTACTAGTTAATAAATAAATACCTGGGCGACCGAGCTCTGCTCGGGCAGAAACTCGGTACCAAGCGTTTTCCCAGAGATAAGACCAAGCTAGATAAATTTTTCATCCCCGAAAACCCCCAAATACCAAATTTCATCGAAATCGTTGGAGCCGTTTCCGAGATCAAAACACCGGAGGGGTGGGGGGGTGAGAGGGGGGGAGGGGATGCGGGGGAGGGAGCGCGGGGATATTAAAGGGGGATGAAAATTTCATTGATTTTGCCGTAGGATGCACCGTTTTCAAGATATTTGACAAAAACACCGGAGGGGTGGGGGGGGATGAGTCACGTTAAACTATCGTCCGTAAACCGACTTTACAGACAACCGGCTTTTCCTGTTCTGTGCTCCCAATAGGAAACGTGCACATAGACGGTGCTGCCAACTGGTGCCATAAGGGTGCCATCAATTTGAAAGTTTTACCTTGATAAGTTTGTTTTACTGTCCGCATAGTGTCTCTTCTGTCGCATTAGTGCTGCCGCCTATAGTTACTGCACGTTCCCTATAATACTTTTTCTAACAAAAAAGTAACTTTTTCTCACAAAAAAGTAACTTTTTCTCACAAAAGAAGAAACTTGACGTTTTCTCATGAAAAATAAACTTTAAAAAAAACTAAAAATCTTGAAAAAAAACGTGGATTCGAACCGAGGTCGGCCGGATACGCGACCACCCGATTTCTAATGTGCCATTATGATCTGATCGAAGTCGGCGAAATTTAGCTTTATATTCTAATGCAAACAAAAATAGCCGAAAAACACGAGTAAAAGCGATTTTCTGAAAATGAAACATAGCTAGATCAGTTTTTCATCCCCGAAAACCCCCACATACCAAATTTCATCGAAATCGTTGGAGCCGTTTCCGAGATCCTGATTATATATATATATACATATATACAAGAATTGCTCGTTTAAAGGTATTAGATAAATAAATATTAGGGGACAATCTTACACAAATCGACCTAGTCCCAAACTAAGCAAAGCTTGTACTATGGGTACTAGACGACGATAAACATACTTATATAGATAAATAAATACATAAATACATAGAAAACATCCATAACTCAGGAACAAATATTCGTGCTCATCACACAAATAAATGCCCTTACCGGGATTCGAACCCAGGACCTCTTGCTTCGTAGGCAGGGTCACTACCAACTAGGCTAAAGCGGTCGTTAGTTAGTCCACTCTCTCCACTCTGAGCGACACATGTGTAATTTCGCTATTAAACTCGGAAATTTTACTTTCCGACGTATGTGTTTATTTTTCGATTTTCATTAAATCAAGTCGTCGGTTTTTTATGACTATTTTAGAAATACAAATGTAGATAAAAAGTTCAATTTCTCCTTTTGAAGTACGATCCGCAAAGAATCAACAACTTCCAGTAGAAGTAATACGTTCATAGCGAACTTTTTCTAACGTCTGACAACCCTGACTACGGCTTGGTCGTGACAGCTGGCCCTAATTAAAAGAAATCAGTCAAGTGCGAGCGGCCCTGGTAAAGGTTATAGCAAATTACAATTATTACTTTGCACGACTTCTGGACTATCCAGCCATGAAGTGTTAATATATTTGTATTTTACAACTTTTTATTTACTTTCAATGTTTGTTTGTTCGCGCCAAATTTATCAAAAATTTCACCCACTTCTAGTGAACGGATTGCTTTAAAATTTGTCACAGATAATGTCTTACAAATCTTATATACATATTAATAATTATTTCTTCACTGATTTTGTGTCCCATTACTGAGCAAAGGCGTCTTCTCCCTTGCTCACTCTCATCTATCACACGCAAGCTCCCGCCATCTCCGCTTCGGTTTTCCTCTATACGTGCGATATATATATCCATCGTTAGGAACCCATTCCGTGGCAATTTTCCCCCAATGTAAGTACGGTCGGCCAAGAAAGTGTTCTACCAGTTTTGACAAAAGTTTCTGTGATATCAAGGTGAAATCTAAATATCGCTAAGGTTGACTTTTCTAACTGAGTGAAGTTGTAAGTCACTGTCATCATTTTATTGCAAGGGAAAATCGACCTCGTTGTATCATGTGTGCAATGAACTTCAACCGTAGGGTGATGGACCATATTTTTGGCCGACTGTACTGTGTTCATTCGACAGACATGTCCAGCCCAGTTCCGACAACTTCTTAGCTCTTTAGTAAAGAGCTAAGAAGTTACGCCCACGTCAGCTATTCAATCAGTAGGTATTATTTTCTAAAAAACCTTTTTATTCTTCTACCTAAAAAAGTTTGGCAGTACCATAATGCCGCCCACCTAGACCATTTCTTAAATAAGCAAAGCAAATAATATTTTTTCCCTTTTACCGTAATTATTTGCGGAATATTCAAATGTCGTCCATATACGAGAGAAATCATCCAAGCGCATTACATTACGGAGCCGCAACTAAACAATTATTAAGTGATCGATCGAGCGCAGCAATGTAATACTGCTTCCACAACTTAATCGTAGTGTTAAACTTAACCCCATGCCACCCTTGAAGCAAATCCTCGGATCCTTGAAAAAACGGCCGCAATAATTTATTTAGCGTGACTTCCGCCCCACTTATTATGTTAATGTCCAGTAAAGTAATGTCAAGTGCTACATTACAGACTAATGCCGCGATGCCGTGTGTATGGCAATGCAGGCATTTTAAATTAGTTCTTCATTCTACTAATAGTGGTTTTGTTGCGGACTTTGTTGCAGATAAGCAGACTTAAAAAAAATTGCCAAATCTCACTCAATCTCACTTAAGATAGCTCACGGCAATTGTTACTAATTTAAGGTCCGTGTACCACAAAAGTAACGAGGGTGCCATAGAGAGCTCGGTGCAAACATGTACGTTGCAAACCTACCTATATTTATATTTAGAAAAAATCCTTCTTTACACTCAGATTTTTTTCTTCCAGGGGAGACGGGGTATTGTAACGAGACTACCATGATAGCATGTTGCAAACCTTTTCTGAGCATGTTTTTTTTTTAAACAAATTGTTTCTGTTTTCTGATTTCAAATTCAAAATGAATTTCATATTTGTGACCCTTTGACTTGCCCAATTCTCAAGTGTTTTTACCCAAATGTATGCCCCACTACCGGGCTAAGAACTCTCCTTCATTCTGCCACTGGTTTTTTGCCACTCGATTTCTCAATCACGGAACAGAATGAGTACTTCTTTGATCAATTATAACTGAAGATACACATTGCCGAACAAAATCCCCTTCAAAGAATGTCCGAACTTTTTTATTTGTTTGCATAACAATTAAAATCATCACCTACACAGAAATTTGAACCTAGTCTTTACTTTATTATAGTCGAATTTCGGTTGACACTTGACAGCTAAACTTGACAATTTCACGCAACGTACTGAGAAAAAAGAAGGCCACTTTTATCAAAGTGGCGCTCATTTGGCTCGGACATTTTCGGGCGCGCGGCTGTGGATCTACAGTTATAATTGATCAAATGAGTACTTAGTCATTTTGGTCCCTCGTTGCAGTTGCAAGTATTGTGATGATGCATGGTTCAAGACACTTGCTGAAAAGAGACAGAAACCACATCAAGGCGGTTCTGCACCAACCTAAGCAAACTTCTCTTATCAGGGCTGTGAACAGACCTGTCACCTTCGCATCAGGGTGATCAGCATGAAATGCGTTATGCACTGGCAATACGTTATACTTAATTCGTCTAAAGCAGACGCATAGGCCTAAATGTTGTGATTCCATTGTGTAGACATGACCAGCATCTGCAACTATATGAAAATAGATCCCTAGAATTCGTCACAATGTGACGTTATATAAAGTACAATAACCATATAGTTTATAATAATATGTTGTGTAGGATCACGGACGACATTCTGGCGATGGCGCGGCCCAGCACGGCGGGCATCGCCGCCCGGAATATCATACAGCAGTTCCACAGGTAAGCATTGTTTTAAAGTTATTGCCTTTTGTATAATCATTTGCTTTAAGGGCATGGCACACGACTACATTCTGAGTTCTATACAAGTTATATTGCATTCATATCTCAGATAGCATCATTTTTAGCTAAAACAGCTACTTTCTTGTAAATAAAGCTGTCAGAGTCAACATTTTGGATACCATGTTAATTTCCTGTCCGGAATTGCTTTTTCTATGAAACAAAATAGCTATTATAGATTTAAAAAAAGTGCATTTTGAGGTAACAAAGTTGTTTTTTATTTTTTTTTATGTTAGATAGGCCAGACAAACGAACTAGTGGGTCACCTGATGTTAAATGAACACCACTGTCCATAGACACCCGCAGCGCTTTACACGATGCCAGTGCGTTGTCGGCCCTAAAGGAGAGGGAATAGGGGAAGGGGGAGAGGGAGGGGGAGAGGGAAGGGGTGAGGTATTGGGCCCCCGGCACTCTCACTGACCTAGTTAGTAAACAACTTTAGTGTCTTAGTTAAGACAACTGTACTAGGGATGCGGTTGGAATTAACCCTTAAAAACCCTGTAAATATATTCAAGTCGTTTACCAACGTGTTTACGCGAAAAATTCATATTTATTTTTTATTGAAGACTAGCTGTTTTCTGTCTGCAAAGAGTTTAAAGCTATCCAATTATATAACTAAGCAATTTGCCGGGATAAAAACTATCGTAAGTCTAAGCCCATCGCAGGGTCTCAAATTATACCTAAGTATCTCCGTGAATCTGACTTTTGGGGCCCCGTGAGGTTGGGGGCCCTAAGTACGGGCTCCATGTGCCCTCATGGGAAAGACGGTACAAATAAAGCCCTCAAATAAAGTTTCAGTTTCGGTTTCAATTTAAGCCGAAGTTTAAACATCAACCTAAATTAGGTTTCGGCGGTTGCAAATACTAAGTAGTTTTGGTCGGATAACTTCTAGTTTTTTATGTTATGTTGGTAGCTGGGGCATCCGCACAGTGATCAACCTACAAACGCCAGGCGAGCACTCCAGCTGTGGGCCGCCGCTCACCGGTTCGGGGTTCACATACGACCCCAACATATTCATGGCCAACGATAGTAAGTGTTAAAACAACTGTCCTAAACCCTGGATACAAGCTAAAAAAAAAAGCCTGGATAAAATGTCACCATCGACCGCTAGATAGGTTCATGTGGGTCATCAGAGTCTTCTTTTTTTTGTAGTATACTACTACAACTTCGCATGGGCGGACTACGGGGAAGCCAGTCTCAGCGGGCTCCTAGATATGGCCAAGGTGCTGTCCTTCGCGCTGCAAGAAGGCAGAGTGGCCGTCCATTGTCACGCAGGTAGGCAATAAAATTGGGTCACAAAGAAAAAAGTTATCTTAGTTTAATCTATAAAGTTTGGGCATTGTAATCTTTTAATATGAGGGTAAGTCACAATACTACGGTCGGTTGGCGGCAGAAGTGCTGTCAAGAGAGTTCGAGGTAAACGAACGTACGGATCACACGTGTTTTGGGTGTGCACTGTTTTTTAACCAAAGTACTGGTTTTTTTGTGATATTATTTCGGTCATCGGGAATACTATTTAATACATTTGAACATTATTACGTGTGACATTGTGGACTCTGTGTAACCAGGCGCCTGAGTTCAGACCAAGGTGAGTGGCTTTCCTTATATTGAGAGAGTACAATGCCAAGGTCCTTGAGGCTATCCTAATAGAAACCTAGGACCAGTGATCTCCAGCTATCGAAGGGTTCTTTACAGGAACATATACCTACCTATAAAATAGTACCGTGTCTAACTGACTGACTGACAGACAACGCACAGCCTAAACAACTGGTGCTAGAGACTTGAAATTACTAATGAAATTATTTTTCAAAATTCCCGTAGGATAGGAAAATATCTAAACTTTTTTGTTTTTTTTTTTACCGTGAGATAGAACTAAGTGAATTCAACTTCAGGCTTGATTTTAAAAAATCTTTTACTAATAAGTATTACATTACCTAATGCTCCACATACCTAACATGTTTTGTACTAATATTATAGTTAGACATAAAACTTACGAGTCATACAAAACCATAATTATAAATTCTATACAAAAGCAGGCATTTGCAAACCGCAGCTTGCGAGGGGTATGTAACCGATTTAGTTTTTTTTTTGCCAAAATGATGAAGAAACCAGTCAAGTGCGAGTCGGACTCACGCACGAAGGGTTCCGTACCATTATCTATAACAACGGCAAAAAATCACGTTTTTTGTATGGGAGCCCCCCTTAAGTATTTGGTTTATTTTATTTTAATTTATTTTGAATGTGAATGTATAGCTAAATATTCTGTGAATAAGTATTTCAAGCGTCTACCTGTTGCCGTTATCAATATCGAGCAACAAAAAAACCGGCCAAGAGTGTGTCGGACACGCCCAAGATAGGGTTCCGTAGCCATTACGAAAAAATCAAGTAATATTTTTCTAAGGATTTCGTATGCGTACGAAATCTTCCAAGTTTAGGTATGTTTTATACCTTTATATTTACTCTTAAACTACAAATAATTCCCAAGCAATCTTAGCCGCTATAATTTTCCTTGTAAATTTAATATATTTACAACCATTCTGAATTTTTTCAAATTTTTCCACACAACAGTTTAGATTTTAGAGGGGGGGGGGGGGACGGTCGATTTTAATGAAAAATTTCACTTTAAAGTTGAATATTTCGCAAACAGATCACTGAATAGAAAAATCATGTTAGCTACCCCCTAATGGTTTTATAATACCTATCCAACGATACACCGCACTATAGGGTCAGTCGAGAAAAAAAAAATCACCCCCACTTTACGTCTATGGGACCCCTAAAGAAAAAATATTTTTTTTTTTTTTTTACCACTTTGTTGGCGTAACTGATATGTATATTCATGCCAAATTACAGCTTTTTAGTACTAACAGTCTCTGAGCTTAGCCGCGGACAGACAGACAGACGGACAGACATGGTGAAACTATAAGGGTTCCTAGTTGACTACGGAACCCTAAAAAGGATAGATTTGTTGAAATTCCCACGGGATAGGGAATAAACGGCATTTATTATATTCACTAAGATGTGATGATGAGACGATAGATTTTTGGATGTTGCCGTTACCGGATTTTTGTTTTATTCAATGAAAAAAAACCGGCCAAGTGCGAGTCGGACTCGCGCACCGAGGGTTCCATATACATTTATATGTATCTATGAACATCCAGTCTTAGCAGACCCCTGCTCCTAAGCAAAATGTGCGCAGTGTGGGATCATTGTAGATTGGTTACTGATATAGACAGACGGACAAAAATTTAGAGCTCCGTATAAAACCCATCAACGTTTTTATACTAATTCACTAACGAAAACACAACTTTTATAACTCGTATACTTTGTTTAATGTCGGTCACGTCGACAAACACCTCGTCCACCTATCATCTAATTCTTTGTAATTTCAGTCATTGTCATTTGTAACCACGTAGAGTCAACATAAACGGCTAACATTACTGTGCCAGTGGTTTTGTAATTTTTTTACATCATCATGTACGATTTTGGCCAAGTGCGAGTCGGACTCGCGCACCGAGGGTTCCGTACAAATTTATATGTATCTATGAACATCCAGTCCTAGCAGACCCCTGCTCCTAAGCAATTTGTGCGCAGTGTGGGATCATTGTAGATTGGTTGATATAGACAGACAGACAAAAAAATTTATGCTTTTCGCAATTTTTCCTTTATCTGTGCTAGATAAGACCTAGCTTCGTACCAAATTTCAAGATTCTGAGTTCACGGGAAGTACCCTGTAGGTTTTGATTCCCTTGCGAGTTTCGAAAATATGCGGAAATTTGCGTCATAAACGGCTGTATCTTTTGATTGCGTTGGCTTAGATGTTTGATTTTTTCACAGCTCCAAGAGACAGTAGATTTGAGTATTTATAAATTTCAGCTTGATACCTCCACGCGTTCCTGAGAAAAAGGGTCTTGACAGACGGACGGACGGACAACAAAGTGATCCTATAAGGGTTCCGTTTTTTCCTTTTGAGGTACGGAACCCTAAAAATGAAGAAGCTTTACTACGCGGACGAAGTCGCGGGCACCAGCTAGTACGTAATAAAATTATTAAATTTATAATCAATAATTGGATGTTTCAACACCCATTAGTTTTGAAGTGGCTGACAAATTCAATTAGCAGAACACACAGAGCTGGAATGTTGAACAACAACGGATGACCTTTTGAAGGTGAATGTGATCTCATTGAATAATTGAATCTTTCCTACTTAATCACATGCCTGTACAGTCAAGTGTAAAAATATGGGTTCATACAACTTGCTCATAATTATGTCTCATATCCATACCATAGCTCTTAATTACGTCGTCGAGTTAAGGTGGAGTGAAACCACCGTGAGACTCACTCAATCACTCGTACGTTACCTACATTGTATTTCACTCATAGTGTAAATGTACGTACATATGTACGTTACATTGAGTCATCGCGCGTTATAGCGCGCGCCAGGATGTACAATCTTAGTAGGTACTAGCGCTCGGGTAATTTTTAATGGGGGGGTGCGGGGGGGATTTAAAAGGGAGATGAAAATTTCATTGATTTTGCCGTAGGATGCACCGTTTTCAAGATATTTGACAAAACACCGGTTCTCGTCCGATCACCGAGGTTAAGCAACGTCGGACGCGGTCAGTACTTAGATGGGTGACCGCCTGGTTTCATTTTTGTTTTTTGAATGTTTTGTTATGACGTTGTCACGTTAAACTATCGTCCGTAAACCGACTTTACAGACAACCGTTTTTTTTTTAATTTTTAAAACTTTGAACCTCCGTATCTCTAAACAGCAAAAAATACGACTTAGTGACTTTTCGCTCTACGGGGACGACTGTTAAAATAAAGTTTTTACAACTACTTGAAGTTGAGAACACGAAAAAACGTGCGACCAGAGAATGACCCTGATGTTTACTACATCGGTACGTTATGTTTATGTTACTTGTAGGTAATAATGATAACACAAATAAATTTACCGACTGTACTCCTAATAAACATGTACTTAACTTAATTCCTTCAGTACCCCGTTCCCGTTCACGCGTAAACATGTTTTTTTACCTTCTCGTATTGTTCTTAGTAAAGTTATTATTCTTCTTAGTTCTTCTGCTATCAGTTTTTGCTGTCGGCATAAGATTGTGGGTAGAGCCAATCAAAGGATTCTGCAAATGCAAGACGAAGCTACAAGGGAAAGTCGCTCTTATCACTGGAGGAAATAATGGAATAGGATTAGAGACAGCTAAGGACTTGGCCAGAAGAGGCGCAAGGGTCATAATAGCGAGCAGAGACAACAAAAAATCAGAAGCCGCCGTAACCGATATAATACAGCTAACGGGAAACAGCGACGTCGAATACAGGCATCTAGATTTATCTAAGTTCAACAGTATTCGGAAATTCTGCGATGAATTCAACGCAACCGTGGATCGACTAGACATCTTGGTGAACAACGCGGGCTGCGCGGGCATCAGGTCCCGGGTAACTGCAGATGGCATCGAACCAGTGATGCAAATAAATTATTTGGGACCTTTCCTTTTAACTAACTTGTTGCTCAAAAAACTGACAGAGTCCAAACCTAGCCGTATTGTCATCGTGTCTTCATACGCTCTCCATTTCAATACGAGTAAATTCAATCCAGACGATATCGCTAACCTTAAAACAAAAGGATACTGGGCTAAATATTGCAATTCGAAACTGTGCAACGTTCTTTGGGCGAAGGCTTTGAGCCAGAAACTCCCGCAAGGCGTCACCGCCAACTCTCTTCATCCTGGTATAATCAAGACTGACATCTTCAATAAACTCCCTAATCGTTATCGATCAGTAGTACTCGCTGTTCTCCGAGTGCTCTTCAAGACTCCTGAAGAAGGTGCCCAAACGACGATACATTTGTGTGTAGCGCCAGAAGTGGAGAATACGAGTGGAAAGTTTTACTTGGACTGTAAGCCTTGTGCGTTGCCGAAGCAGGCGAATGATGAGGATTTGGTGGAAAAAGTCTGGAGGGAGAGCGTTCGACTGACTGGGAGTTCGATAGAATGATTAGTTCTACAGCTAGTTCATACAGACCTCACTCGTTGCGCAATGTTCAGTTGACATTTGTTCAACTGTTAGCTACTGTAAGAGTCTAGAGCTCATGAGGCAAACGAGATAAAAAGAAAACTTTGGGATTTTGATATAAGAGGGTACAAACAGGTTTTCGAGCTTTGGGATATCAGGAAGAGGGGTCAGGGCCCCTAGATTAAAAGGGTAATTGTGGGAAGGGTAGATTAATACGAAATTAAAAATGGGAAAATTTTAGTGCCGTTGTACCTATCTGTAATAATGATCTGTAAATAAAGAAAATGTGTTGGTTATGGTTAATTGTCACTGATGAGTGATTATGAATGCGTAAATGTTTGTCGTGCCTCGTGAATACACCAAAGTAGAAAAAGTACGTATATACAAAAGATCAGAAAAGGTCGAAGTAGCAAAGGGCGATTCACTGTCTACATAATCTAATTTATTATCACTATCAGGTAGGTAAATTACCACTACTTGAATGTGTCGTCTACGGGAAAAGCTGCTAGTTAAGAACCGACATATTTTAGAAAAACAAAGCATATATTTTAAGATTTGCGACTTGACCAGAAACTTTTCTAGAGACAATTTACTGTAAAGTAAAGTCAAGGATTCACAGGGTAGATATATTCTTCGTCAATGGCTGTGCCAATGTCAATACAGTAGACGTACGAGTATAAAAAAAGTTTGTAAAAAAACATATCGGAAAGATCAATAAGTTATAATCCCTTTTCCCGTGTCGGTCAACATAATATGCCAACCAAATAAATGATTTAGGAATATTTATTTTGTTTAATTTCCATTTACCTATCAGTCATCAACCTGCATTCAAATATGAAGACGGTTTCTCATTTGAACAACTAAAAAAAACCGGCCAAGTGCGAGTCGGACTCGCGCACGAAGGGTTCTGTACCATTATCTATAAAAACAGTAAAAACAGTAAAATGTTATAGCGGCAACAGAAATACATCATCTGTGAAAATTTCAACTGTCTAACTATCACGGTTCATGAGACACAGCCTGGTGATAGACGGACAGACAGACAGACGGACGGACAGTGGAGTCTAGTAATAGGGTCCCGTTTTACCCTTTCGGGTTGAGGGCGGGTTGGGAGCGGGTTGAGAGCGAGTTGGGGGCGGGTTGGGAGCGGGTTGGGGGCGGGTTAGGAGCGGGCTGGGAGCGGATTGGGAGCGGGTTGGTTTATTATGAAGTTTCACTTCTTCCTGAAGGAACTAAAGAGAGCCATAATTGATGAAAAAGCAAATTGTTTAAAAAAATAAGCTGCCCAAATTACTAATTCCACGCGGACGGAGTCGCGGGCAAAAGCTAATATTTAACATATTTTGCCTTGTCACGTTGCCTGATCCTTGTTATCAACACATTCGAAAATTGTTTTCTCGAACAAATAAAAATTATATTCAATTAAATGTTGTTTTCTTTACAAAAGTATTTTATCTTTAAAAAGTATTTGAAAGATAGGTATTTTGTATCTAGTATTTCAGATACCTTTTTAGAAAATTATTTATCTGGTATCTGAAATACTTTTTTGTAAAGTATCTTGTATTTCAGATACTTTATTTAGGGTATCTAAGAGCGCTTGCAGACAGAGCGCGGTCTGGCGTTCCGCGTTCCGCGTTCGGAGTTCTGTGAATTGACCGCTCGAGAGTTCCGACCGCCTGCTGTGTGCGTTATCGTAAGGGACTCAGTACATTCGAAAGAACGCAGAACTCTGAACGCGGAACGCGGAACGCCAGACCGCGCTCTGTCTGCAAGCGCTCTTATACATCTCTGATGATTTGACATAGTGGTAGTGCCTTAATCTTTTCAACGCTCTGTCAAAAGCTCTCACTCATACGCCATGACTTCGGAATGTCAAATGCGAAGTTGAACCCTACAGAAATGCATGTAGCATTATCGCTCTGCACGCCATGACTGATATATAAGTCGTTGGCGTAGAATCTGCGGTGCTGATGTATGTGTCGTTGGCGTCGAAAAGGTTAAAGTCTCCTGGTGCGGGGTATCCGTCGCCAAAGAGTCTCATTCTCAATCTGGCGAGGGCATCACATATTCACTCATGACATGACGCCGTGTTCCATTGTGTCATTACATTCAATTAAATAAACATCCATACATTCATATACCGTCCAAAAAGCCGTGGTGGTCTAGTGGTTTGACCTATGGTCTCTCGAGCAGAGGGTCGTCGTTAGTACTATTATATATTATGTGGTCGTGGGTTCGAGTCCGGGCTCACACCTCTTTCGGAATTTATATGCGAAATTACATTTGTAATTTTACCATGAGCTTTACGGTGAAGGAAAACATCGCGAGGAAACCTGCATCCACCTGAGAAGAAATTCAATGGTGTGAAATTCCCAATCCGCACTGGGCCCGCGTGGGAACTACGGCCTAAGCCCTCTCATTATGGGAGGCGGCCTGTGCCCTACAGTTGGACTTATATAGGCTGGGATGATGATGATGATCCAAATAATTACTCGTCAGAATTTGAAAAAAATTTTCCAAGTTTCTATTGTGGGGGCCCCTCTATTGTGGAGGCCCCGGGGATGTTGCCCCGGTTGCCCTCCCCTAAATCCGGCCCTGGCCCGAATTAACTACTGGGAGTCTTGTACTATGCGCCGTACGCGCCGGTCGCGTTCTGCCGATTAAGTGCGAAGTGTCGCTTGTGCATCACTTACTATGGCTACTAACAAAGTCATAGTGAACGAGCTCCTCGCGTTCCTGCAACAGAAGCTGGACGTGATGGATGAGGTCAGCGCGATTCAGATTTGTAAGTCTAGCTTCAGTGAGGACGACATATCTGAAGCGAAGCTGCTACTTCACACCTCCCTCAACATCAGGGAGAAGATGGTGGCTCGTAGACGAGATGGGACACCGAAAAGTCTGCAAGATATCATCACGGTTCTCAAGGTAACCGATCCGGATGACGTGCCGACGTTTGTGGCGAGGGACTTGAACAAGCTCCCGCCCGTCACCTTCGACCACGTCGACGTCACTAGCCTGCTGAAGGACATCGTGCTCCTTAAAGCTGGACTAGCGAAGGTGGAGGCAAGGTTTGAGGACTCCCAAAAAACCATTATGGATTTGCGCGAGGAAATTTTAACTTTGCGCAAATCTATGGCGGTAAGTGGGTCACCTGCCGATGACGCACGAGTGCACACTCGGCGCGGCGGTCCGAGCGTCGAGTCAGCAGTTTCGACACCGCCGTCGCCGGCCGCACCATCACCCGATACCTACGCGGCTTGCCTAGGCGCGCGTGCCGCGGCCGAAACGTCGCGTGACTCAGCGCTCGCGACTCCCACCCGCGACGCGCCCGCCGCCAGCCCGTCGGCGCCTGTCGTGCCGCTGCCGCCCGTCCGCGCTCTGACGCGCACCAAACATCGCCACACGGGGGCTTCATTTCGGAAGACATCAGCTGTTGTGAATGCTCCTAGGGTTCCTGCTGAGGATGAAGAGGGCTTCATTGAAGTTCAGAGAAAGAAGAAGAGTACGCGTCGCGGTACTCCGAATCAGTGCGGCACCGCAGTCTCCGGGCCCAGCCACCGGCTGCGCGTCGAGACTCCGACGACGGCACTCTACCTGTCTCGCCTGCACTACACAGTGACGGCGAAAGATGTGGTGGAGTACATCCGGAACGCCAAGCAGTACACCGTGAGGGTCCAGCTTTTGGAATCGAGCCATGAACGAACGTTTAACTCGTTCGTGGTGTTGGTTCCGACGAAGGACTGGGGAGCCTTGACGATGGAGCAGTTTTGGCCTAAAGGAGTAGTGTTCCGGCGTTTCCGTGGGCGACCTCGGGTCTCCGGTGCTACTGACGCGACACCGGCTCTGCGGGTGTCCTGAGTGTTTGATGTGTGATGTTTAGTTTTATGTAGTTTTAAGTTTTAAATTTGATTATGTATGTTACTCTGTAAGGTATTTATCTATGGGCCTATGCAGCCTGAATTAAATGTTTATTATTATTATTATTATTATTAAAGGTAAAGATTACACACGTTAGCGGCCTCTGTTCTGTAGCCCGGGGGCCCCGTATCATTGATACGGCTGATACGGCGGTAGCTACGCCCCTGCTTGGGTATGTATTACAATACCGAAGTACGAAAGACCGAATGTATTAAAACATCGAATGGGTCAAAAGACCGACACGATTTTTTTCTGAAACCGCAAACTTCTCAGAATTTATTAAAACGGCATCATACAGAACCCATTAGGTTAGGTTAAGTTTGTTTTATAACAATCTTAAAAAGTTAACGGTTTCAGAAAAAAATCGTGTCGGTCTTTTGACCCATTCGATGTTTTAATACGTTCGGTCTTTCGTACTTCGGTATTTTAATACATACCCACCGAGGGTGCGCCACGGAACAGAAAAAACTAGTGGAAGTGCCATGAGTCCCGTTTTGTATCGAAACCAGGTGTGGCAAAACTCACACATACACACTCTTGCAATACATTGAAATCTTAGCAATCATTGGTCGTAGCTTCTATTCAAAAAAGTCATAACTTCTGAATCCGGTAACACAATTTAAACTTTACTACCACGGTATATCGTTGAGAGTACATTACACGGGGACATAAGTAAAATTGCATACAAAGTGCTGCCGTCTGCCATCGAGTAGCTGAATTAAAATGACAGGTGTCAAAAAAAATTTCCGCTACTCGCCGCTACTCGCCGTCAGAGGTCGTTAAAATATTCCATTGAATAATAAACTCTATGAGATAGTGTTTGGGTTCATCACGACTGAAAAATAATATTCGTCAAGGATCGTAAATACTAGTGAGGTGGGCAGAGTACATTTTATGAGAATATCGATGTAATTCATAGGTCAATAATCTCTATCTAATCTAATCTATACTAATATATAAAGCTGAAGAGATTGTTTGTTTGTTTGTTTGAACGCGCTAATCTCAGGAACTACTGCTCCGATTTGAAAAATTCTTTCAGTGTTAGATAGCCCATTTATCGAGGAAGGCTATAGGCTATCTATCTATCTATCTATTTAATACCTTTAAACGAGCAATTCTTGTATATATGTATATATATAATCAGGATCTCGGAAACGGCTCCAACGATTTCGATGAAATTTGGTATGTGGGGGTTTTCGGGGATGAAAAACTGATCTAGCTATGTTTCATTTTCAGAAAATCGCTTTTACTCGTGTTTTCCGGCTATTTTTGTTTGCATTAGAATATAAAGCTAAATTTCGCCCACTTCGAGCAGATCATAATGGCACATTAGAAATCGGGTGGTCGCGGATCCAGCCGACCTCGGTTCGATTCCACGTTTTTTTTCAACATTTTTAGTTTTTTTTAAGTTTATTTTTCATGAGAAAACGTCAAGTTTCTTTTTAGTGAGAAAAAGTTACTTTTTTGTGAGAAAAAGTTACTTTTTTGTGAGAAAAAGTTACTTTTTTGCTAGAAAAAGTATTATAGGGAACGTGCAGTAACTATAGGCGGCAGAACTAATGCGACAGAAGAGACACTATGCGGACAGTAAAACAAACTTATCAAGGTAAAACATTCAAATTGATGGCACCCTTATGGCACCAGTTGGCAGCACCGTCTATGTGCACGTTCCCTATTGGGAGCACAGAACAGGAAAAGCCGGTTGTCTGTAAAGTCGGTTTACGGACGATAGTTTAACGTGACTCACCCAACCTCCGGTGTTTTTGTCAAATATCTTGAAAACAGTGCATCCTACGGCAAAATCAATGAAATTTTCATCCCCCCTTTAAATACCCCCGCGCTCCCTCCCCCGCATCCCCTCCCCCCCTCTCACCCCCCCCCCCCCCCTCCACCGGTGTATATAATCAGGATCTCGGAAACGGTTCCAACGATTTCGATGAAATTTGGTATTTGGAGGTTATCGGTGATGAAAAATTGATCTAGCTTGGTCTTATCTCTGGGAAAATGCTTGGTACCGAGTTTCTGCCCGAGCAGAGCTCGGTCGCCCAGGTACTATTATATCATCACGCTAACTCCAATAGGAGCGGAGCGGAGCGGAAGAATGTTTCAAAGTCGGGGGTTTTTAAAGTAAAACTTCTATAGGCGCTAATCTCAGGTACAGATATTTGACAAAATGTTGGCTGTTGCCCGCGACTCCGTCTGCAAATAATTCCGCGGGAACTATGCAGTTTTCTGGGATAAAAACTATCCTATGTCCTTTCCAGGGTCTCAAACTATGCCCATACCAAATTGCATCTAAATCGGTTCAGCGGCTTAAGCGTGAAGAGGTTACAGACAGACAGACACATTTCGCATTTATAATATTAAGTGTGGATGGGACAGAACCCTTCGTATGAGACTCCAACTCGCATTTGGCCGGTTTTTTTTTCTAAGACACAAGAAAACACCGTGTAGATTACTTTTATTTTTTATGCCCGACAGCTAGGAAACGGAATGAAAATTCAACTTTAAAGGCCACCACAAACCGGGAATAAAATATACGGTGACACACACTGGCAGCGCGGAACACTGTATTTGATTCACTGTTATTAACCACGCTGTTGCGTCAGCGCCCTGCGCTCCCGGTTTGTTGTGGCCTTAACACTGAATACTCAGAAATAAACATCGATAATTTTATCGACAACACCTCCGCCCTTAGCGAGTAGCGGAATGTTCCGGTCTCACAAAGTTCTGTGACACAGACAAAAATCGACGTTATCGTATTAGAATAAAGTCTATTTTCATATTACGCATTTCTAAAAAATGTCTTACGGAATAGAAAAAATTAAATTAATCTAAATTAAAATGAAATACTACTTATCGATGATACGAAATACCACAATTGGTGGCGTTTTTGGTGCGGCTATCATTTTTGCACTCTAAAACTGAACAATAAGGCATATTCCCTCAACTTTTCTCTATAATTATTGTTTTGATTGCACAATCGCCCGACACAAGCCTCTGCGCGCAACTGAGTCGGTTGCGCGCAAGTCATGCGGAACTCCGCGCAATTGTGTCACACTCGACATGACTGCATAACACTTCTATAGTTTTTTCTGTTCTGTGGGGTGCGCCCATGTCGTCCACTCTTGTTGGCAGGTCTGGGCCGCACGGGCGTGCTGATCGCGTGCTACCTGGTGTACGCTCTGCGCGTGCGCGCCAACGACGCGATCCGGCTCGTGCGCCGGCGCCGGCCGCGCTCCGTGCAGACCTCTGGCCAGATCCTGTGCGTGCAGCAGTTCGAGCATTACCTGTTGCCGCAAACCGTCGTCTTCAGCTCCAAGTAAGGGGGCGTCCATTAATTACGTGAGGCGTTTTTGAGGATTTTTTCCTTCCCTCTCCCCCCTGGTGAGATATCGTGAGATTCGACTCGACCCCCCCCCTCCCCTCCTAATCTCACGTGAGATTTTAAAAGAATTATATTGAGTAAAGTTCAAAGTGTAATTTTTTTTTTCATCGTGTAATCTTTGGTTTGGTTTAGGTTAGTTTTATTTTATAAAATTCCTGTAAAATTGAGGATTACCTACTAAGAAAATTGCACTATATCAAATGACCATTAGGTATTTCGTCCATTATTCATTTCAAACTTTATGTAATTTGATACAATTTGATTTGATTTATGCGTGTATGGACTATAAGGAAATATGGCGGTGTGTATAAAAATGTCTACTTGAATAATTTTCCTAGGATAATTTTAACAAGATACCTAGGTATAATTTTATGCCGCAGTATAAAAATGTCCACATTAATTTAGTCTCCATATAAAAGTGGTGATAAATATAACTTTACCGAAGTATAAAAATGACTAGGTACCTACTTACTTGAATGATGAATTCGGTTATGCTGTGATAGTAGACATTATTATATTTCGGCTTAATTAGACTAAGACATTTGAATATTTTGGCTTTACGATACTTCGACAAATTTATTTCTTGAAAGTAGACATTTTTATACATCGCCATATTTCCTTATAAGTAGTCCATACACGCATAAATCTTCGATTTACTTGAGAAGTAAACTTTCTATGATTATTTTATAAATAACTAACTTATAAATACTTCGTTTTTTTAGCTTTAGAAATATGGTAAACAATCTTGATGAGTCTTTTTATTGAAAACCTTTTTAAAAAAAATATTAAATGTTACTTATGAAACCAAAAGAATGTAAATGGCCATATTTCCTTGCTAATTGTTACATATTTGCTGTACTTAATTTATCTTTCAAAAGTGCTTTTCAATAAAACGACACGCCAAGATGCTAAAAAAACGAAGTATAGTGCATATCAAATAGAATTAGGTAATAACAACTCTCCAAAGTTTACTTCAAGAGTAAATCGGATTATATCAAACGTTGTTATATCTATCGAGCCGTACCCGAGCTCATTGTTCTCTCCAGGGATACTTTGCAACTGACCAAGGATAAGAAGACGGCAGAGTTCACGATACGGCAGTACCTCTACCGACAGCGAGCTACGCTGCACGGACTGGAAGAGAGAGCTTTCAAGGAACTGCCTAAGGTATACTTAAAACTTGCAAAATAATTGATTGAGCTGTCACTTTGCGGCGGCCCATAAACATCTTTGCGAAATGTTAAAGTCTGTCACAATTGCTATGTTTTTTTTTATATATGTAATTATATGTGATGTCAAACGAGCAGGCGAGTCACCTGATGGAAAGGAATCACCGCCGCCCATGGACGCCCACAACACAAGTTAAGTTACGGATGCGTTGCCGGCCCTTTGAGAAAAGAATAGGCTCGTTGTGCTGCTACACATTATATAGCAACGATCCAAAAAATGCACGTCATTTTAATGAGTGCATAACGACATCACTGATCATTTATTGAATCTGGCGTTACTTTGCGGAGCTCCATATTATGAAACAATTACTTTGCTCACCCGCGACTTTACGATAGTTAGGTACGTTTATGTAAGAAATGCGTGTTCATGCAGTTCCTCCACCTCCACACAGTACGAACACACACAAATCACACAAACCCAACTATCACCACAATCAAACTACACTGACGCGTTTCGAACTCAACCAGAGCTCATCTTCAGAGTAGGTACTACCTATGCTACCTACGATTAATAAATAACGCCTGTCTGGAAACATGATGGTAGTAAACTGTAGTTGTGTTGAATCCATATTGTGTAGAAGTAGAATCACGGAATCCCGATTGCGTTAAAATAATGGCTGTGTAGAATCACGAATGTAGTAAACTGCAGTTGTGTGGAACCCATATTGTATAGGAATCACGAATAGGAAGAATCGCGTTTGTGTAATCGATCGCATAATTCATGCAGCGAATTGATGACTCACGCACGCATCACACATATTTTAGGGCCGACAACGCACTGGTATCGCGTAAGGCGCTGCGAGTGTCTTTGTACAGTGAAAAAAAAAATTGCATTTAATCGACAGTTCGGTAAATTTGAGCGCATCCCTAATACAAAAGTGATTATGACGCTGTCTGCTGAGAGTCTTTCAGTCCCGGCGTTAGGGGAGGGCGCGATGGGGCGACGGCGTAGTGCGCCAAATTTCAGGGGGCGATCGGTGGGGATGGAAAGGCTTCCCCCGCCAAACTGGCACTCGATTTTGATTTCCTTAAGTGGGCGCCACAATACTCTTGCCCGGGGTGTCAGTGGTCGTAACTCCAGCACTGGTCTTTGCGTCTAATATACCGGTGCCTGACTGACTACTGGGTACTTCACCCTATGTATGAATGATCAAAGCTCACTTCTCCAGATAGTGTACTGCCTATGCGAGCGTCTCCTGAAGCTATGCGGCTGCCAGCAGAGCGCAGGGCTGGACTTCCGCGTCAAGAACCGGCCGTTCTACAAGTCCTTCCTCTGCTACCGGCTGAAGCAGGCGCCTGCGCCGGTTACGGCTGACGACGTTCAAACAGGTCCGCTCAGTGCATGGCTTAGGTACTTATTTATTACCTAAGTGTATGTAATACATAATGGAAAATAGGGATTCTTGATGAAAACTGTATTTTTATTTTATTTTTAACTAGCTTTTTCTCGCGTCTTCTTCCGCGCACGAATAAAATTTATGGCCAACTTCCGGCTTCAGCCGATCGGAAAAAAAAAGAGCGAAAAGACGTCGATCGGCTCGGCTACGCGGGCCGAATGGAGCCGAGCTGATCGACGTCTTTTTCGCTCTTATTTCATTGACATGAAAGTTTTTCGATGTGCTGAAACCGATTCCGCGTCGATAGATTTGGTGAGACCTTTAGTCTAACGATTGGAATATAATAATAAGGCCTGTCTTCCAGACCAAGTGCCAACGTTACCGATGGTGGAGTGGCGGGATCCAGTGGAGGAGGACATCGAGAGGAACCTGGAAACCGTCAGCAGGATTACGGGCGGCGCCACCAGCGGCTCTATACCAGCTTTACACGTTTACGAGGTACTATGCAATTTAATGATGCAGATTAGACTATTAATATTATCGTGATACCATTATGGAGAAATTGGCAGCAGAAATAGGTTTAGAGTTTTTTTTATACAATATAGACTTGCGTTTGACCACAATCACGCCTGATGGAAAGCGAAGATGAGGCCTACGATGGAGCATGCTACATGCTCATTCATCCTAGACTTGAAACACAATCGCAGGAATTCCACTCCTTAGCTGTACGGTTGATGAAGGAAGAGCAAAAACGCTTTGTGCTGATTTTGGGAATATTGACAACGTAAGGGTGGACGAACCGTCTACTTCTGGTCGACCTGTGGAAGATAGGAGCAAGTGGAATAAGGTCGTGCAGTTCCTAAGCTCATTTACCGAAATGTACTTAGCCTGTAGAATACCGATAGGCAACTACTCTTCTGCGATAACGAAGGCTCTGCGTCGTTGAGAATGCCAAATCCGCTATGTGTTCGATTTTTGATTGTCAAATAGGTACCTTGAAACATAAACATATAGGTATTAATTGATTTGACTAAAATCGAACACATAGCGGATTTGGCATTCTCAACGACGCTGGCGACAAAAATCCGTATCACAGACGACGCCGATGAGCCTCTTTGCTCAATCAATCAATCAGTCAATGAGTATAACGATTTTTATAAAAAATGCATAAGTAATTTATTGGAACATACTTAACGACCAATTACTAGTAACAATAATCCTTATACACCTAATCCTAAAGCCTAAAGGCATAAAATAAATTGATTGTAAAAATAGAATCAAAACATATAAATGAGACGGTTACCTATCAAAATTTAGAAAAAAAAAATCCGAAGGTTTAAAATCCCGAATGCTTCATTTATCCGAATGCATTTTTTTCTGAAACTGTAAATATTTCAGGATTTTTTATAAAACAACCCTAACCTAACCTAAAAGGTTCTACACGATGGTCCTGAAATAAATCCTGAAATATTTACAGTTTCAGAAAAAAATGCTTTCGGACAAATGAAGTTTTCGGGATTCTAAACCTTCGGAAATAAAATTTTCTAAACGTCGATAGGACCCCAAATGAGACAAGCAAACGAGGCAGACGGCGCTCCACTCAGCGGAGCTCCTTTTCCACCTTGGTTGTTCAATGACTAAGACTTTAGACAGATATTCTGGAGCTGTTCTGCTTCTTCACAATTTGCATGTAAAACATAACAGAGTGGTGTCTACTTAAAGCTTGGACTGGACATCGTAATGAAACAAATGCATATTATGTTATAGGCTTTCGTAGTGGACCATCACAGTATTCCAGACGACAGACAGAAGTACTTGAAACAGCTGCGCATCGACATCAACCAGCGGAGAGAAGCTATCGACAAAATTGATGAAGAGGTAAGGAGAATGACGATCGCACACTTTCAGAGTAAGTAGTAGTGAAGAGATCGCTTCGTAGCGATAAGGCCGCCTATTGCTTACCTTATTTTTAATTAACCGACTTCAAAAAATGGAGGAGGTTATTTCCATGTACAGTCAAAGAAACTAAAACACGTACCAGGCTTAGCCCTTTTCATTGCAAATGTCATACTGAAATACCATAATATATCTGCCAAAGAAATCATCGTGAAATTGGTTGTGAAAAGGTTCCACCCTGATACGCGACCTGTTTCCTTGACTGTACTTGTTTTTCTATATTGTTTTCTTTGTGGTTGACAAATAAGAGTCATTGTATTGTATTGTATTGTTGTTTCAGGAGGACCCAGCCATATTGACGGGCTTACTCTTTACGTGGCTGGAAGGTCTGAAGCAGCCGGTGCTGGACCGAGAAGACCTGGCTGTCATCGTGGGTAGAGGCCTGGATGTGGAGACGTGCGTGGCTGCACTGCAAATGGTAACGGCACCACGAACTAACTACGAGCTTAGGTACTCTTTTCTCAAAGGGTCGGCTACGCATCCGTAACTCAACTTGTCTTACGGGTGGTCTAGTCGTTTTCCCCTTATCATATAAAAAAGTAGTAACTTGCAATGGAAATTAAATTAAAATGTACTTAATTTGTTCATAATGAAGATCATATAAAATACCACAGGTTACAAAATCTGTGCTGAGAAAACCCGCCATAATGGAAAAGAAGGGCGAATAAGAGATAGTTGTTTGCTATTCAACACGAGATGTCGCTAGGGTCGCTACACACTAAGATGAAGTTTTGAATCATTTAGCGATTATAGCGACATCTCGTGGATTTACAAATGGTGTTAAACTGAATAACAATATCATTATCAACTTCTTTTTTATGCGTATTCATTGTATTTGGCTTCCAAACACTAAAATAACATAAAACCCTGATAATTTTAACTCTTTGTTTCTAGGAAGACGTGATACTGCTCGAATACTTGCTCCGTTTCGTGACCCGCCTACGCCCTCTAGCGGCCAATAAGAAGGTTGACATTATAAAACGTCTCATCGCATCACTCACGCACCAAACGATCTCCATCAATGGTAGATGTCTTCCTACAAAAAGGGACTTTTCCCGCCTTCGAGATGGAACTGCTAGTCAAATAATCAATTTTATGCTTCGGATGATAGTGGAGTTGCAGAAAGACATGGCAAAGCCAGGCAAAGACGATCGCGATGTGGTGGTTCCACAAAGACGGCTTCGAATAAAGGCTTGGAAATAATGTTTGTTTTCTTTTATAGCATTATTATCGGAACTTAACGAATCTAATAAACTGGCATAATTCTAGCACTAATTAAAGTAAAAAAGTAACCAAACCAACTTTGTTTATAACCTAGTATTTATTTGACTCATGAATCTCATGATTTGAATATTCATCATTAAATAAAGCCTGGCCAGTAATATTATGATCGTTGTCAAGAAGACGCTTTAATTTCTGTGAATATTTTAGTATAGTATGAACAATAATATGTGAATTGGCAACTCGTTATTTTGACTTGGGTACCTGCTTTTATTCACCGTCATCCAAAAAATCCAAATTCGTTGGCAAGTAGCTTCTAAATCAGACCCAGAAATTAGTATCAATGAAATTCCGCAACATGGTGCATAATAAAATGATAAATGATAAAAATGATAAATGATAAAAGTTTATTGTACGAGAAATGCTTACAAGAAGAATCATTGACACTGGATCCTGTGCTAGGGGTCCCTGTGTTACAAGATCCAGTTAAAAAAAAAACACCAAATAATGAGCACTGTACATCGTACAGAAAAAGTGAATACAAAGATACAAAAACTATTTGCTAATCATTTAGGTCTACTTATATCTAACCTAAAATTAACATATATCTATTTCTCCACTGCGCGTGTGTGAGTGTACATTTCAGGGTGAATGCGTGGATGTTCATGTGAGTGAATTTGTGTGCACAAAATGGACACCAACATGATGGCCACCGGGGACAAGATAAACCAAGGTACGACCAGTCTTCGTCACTGTGTTACAGTCAGAAGCATTTCAGTCTCATGATAATCCTGCTGCTTAAGCCACTGCGTCAAAATCTGTTTATGGGGAGGTTTGTTTGCACGATATGATTTACAAAAAGCCCTCATAATAATTGGTGTTAAAAATGGGTGAAAACGTTTAGCAAATTTCGAGTTACATTTGGGAACTCTCCAACGTTTTCGTCGTCTTGCATCGGCGACAAAGATTTCGTGGTGCCTTTTAGAGTATTCTAACAAAATCTTCCTGATAAATAGCTGGCGGACCGTTAGCACATTCGCGTCCTTGTATAGATCTTTAGTACTGTAACGATAAGGTTTCCGGAAAGCCACTTTCAGAAGGGATCTTTGAGCTCTTTCCAAACTGATGAAATGGCTCTTTGCTGCTCCTCCCCAGACTGAGCTGCAATACCCCAGTATTGATTCACAGAGCGCAAAGTACACGGCCCGCAACAACTCTGGGTATGCAACTTCCCTTAGGGAGCGAAAAATGAATATTAGCTTACGGACGCGGGACTTAAGGGATTCGATATGCTGACGCCAACTAAGGTGTACATCAAGCATTAATCCCAGGTACTTAACTACGTTACTGCGCTCGAGGGCATTATCATTGCTGACAGCAGGGTTCGATGAGTTACTCCCAGAGCAAACCCTAATGCAAAAGTCGCCGCCAGGTTGACCTCTTGCACTATTAGAGAAGCACAAATACTTAGTTTTAGCAACATTCAGTGTCAACAGGTTACTCTCAAGCCATTCAGCTACCCTCCCCATATTTATCTCAGCCAGTCTCTGCACCTCGACCCAGTCTTTGCCTCGCACTAGAATTGCTGTATCATCAGCAAATGATATAGTTTTTGCATGACACAGTTCAAGATTGCAAAGTCCATCCACGTAAACCAAAAAAAGGGTTGGCCCCAGTACGCTACCTTGAGGCACGCCGAAATCCACGTTATAAAACTCACTGAACTGGTCACCCACTCGAACTTGTTGTTTCCGGCCAAGTAGGTATGTTTTGAACCAGTTCAGCACGCATCCTCTAATACCGAGCAGTTCGAGTTTTCTCAGCAGTAATGGAATAGAGACGGTGTCAAACGCCTTAGCCAGGTCTAAAAATATGCCAACGCATCTGTCGCCACCATCAACACATTCAACTATGTTGCCGACGAGCAAATCGACCGCCTGTTCCGTCGACCGTTTCTGTCGGAATCCAAACTGGTTAGGGGACAAAAAGTCACCACCCTCGAGGTAACGCAATAATTGGGCATTGACGACCTTTTCCATCAATTTTCCAATTATACTAAGCAGCGAAATAGGCCTGTAATTTGAAACTTCGTCTCTGCCTCCAGCTTTGTAAATTGGCGTTACTGTAGCTACTTTAAAGGCATCAGGGAACGTTCCACACGTCATGCTCAGATTGCAGAGAAATGAGATGGGTTCAGTAACGCAAATTATAGACGCTTTTAAGACATCTGCCGATATATCATCCATGCCAGGTGCACTTCCTGTCTTTAACTGTCTGATCAACATGGCGATCTCATGTACATCTGTAGGTCTTAGAAAAAAAGATGAATGCGGCATGCTTTCAGGCCGGTTGTGATAAGCTTTGGCAAGCGTTTCCTGACTTACTCCTTTTTTTGTAAGGGAAATAATCATAATATTACTGATCAGATGCTTTATGCTTTAATCAGCAGGCTTATTGTCTAACGTTTTTTTTTTTTTGAATGAGTCGCCAGCCCTCATGAAGACGCGAAGTCTTTGCTGTTTTTTACTTTAAGGATTGGAAGGGTGACTTGTGCTCGGGAAAAATCCCTTTGGACGAACTGGGAATGGAAGGCCCAGACAGTGTCCGACTTGCACGGACTAAAAAACCCGGTCACAAATCCCCTTCTCTATTGGTAATCAAAACAAAAAACGTGTGCTTTAAATTTTGAGGAGGGGAGGGGTAGGGAGGGGACTTAATCTACCCACAATGTCCTGCCTCAGCCATTTGTTGGAAGGCCGGGAGAGGAGCATGCATTCTCCCACTGGGCACTGGGGGGTGCTCAGGTCGGTCTTTTATGTTTTTACCCGTTGGTTACTTCCTTGACCGACCCTCGCCCGTTTCAAATTCAAATTCAAAAATTCAAAATTCTTTATTCACATAAAAGTACTGTACAATTACTTAGTACTATTGGTTGGGTTGGTGGGATTTCCTGTCATATGCATTTATCTATAACTACGGGCTTCCTTTCTTTTGCCCTGCGATGGAAGGGTGGGTCGGAGATCTTTTGGACCCATTGTGTGGCTTTGGATGCCATCTTTTGGGGCTACCCTTTATGCCTGGTGGTTTTTTGGCATGATTGTCTAACGTTTCTGACGCTTGCCTTCGCAATAACTATTTATTTCTGTCAAACGGTATAAAAGGATGACAGAAAGAGACGGTGAAAGCGAAGGCAAGCAACAGAAGCGTTAGACAATACGGCCTCAGGTCAGGTTTTAGTAGGCTCAGAAATAAAAACTACATTTCTGCGTTTTTACTTCGATCCACGTGGTAGGGAGTACACTATCAATACGTTGTTAAAGTTAAACAAGAACAGTCTCACTCAGTCCAGCTTAAGCAGTAAATAATAGTCCAAATCCCTTCAGAGTGACGGTAGAATTACCTATTCTAGCCTTACTCTGAAGGAAGAAGGCTATTAACTATAGCAAGAATGTCTAAAATGACTGTAACACAGCAATGTAACAGCGCCATCAAGTCCAATATTTTCAACGGAAACTTTTGCATACAGAGATTGTTCTCCTTTAAGAGGATACGATGCGCACCATTTCTCCATACAAACGTAATCCCCTGTTTCCTCCCTGGATAATGGCTTTAGAACCAAATTTTTTTTACTGTGTAATCTGTATCTACCATAGCTATGCCCCTAGGTTTCGTTTTTTTCCATATTTCAATTAACATAAGAAATATGAGCTTTCAAAAACTGAAAAAATTGCCCAATTTCAACGTCATTTTCAGACACTCATCAGAAAAGAATCCCTCATATAAACAAAAAAAGGCAAACATAGGGGCATAGCTAAATCTATCCTCTAATTATATTTGAAAAAAATAATTTTGTTGGTCCAGTTTTCGAGAAGAAAACAGGGGATTACGAAATGCTGTTTTGATCAATTTTACGCGCCTATTAACGGTCTGAGCTGCAGTTGTCCCGCTCTCGCTGTACTGACACGGAGGGGTTCGGGCGAGACAGCGACATTTCATTAAAATAACTATTTCTCAAAAGTCTCTCAGCCATCGTACCCTCTTAAGGTGGAAGCGCACGCTCTAGGCGCGAAATTCAAACTTTTTACAGTTTTTAATTTATTGTGGGTAAACGGTGTAATTGTTTAACTTCATATGGTATTTGCGCTTGTAAAACAGTGTTCTTTATATTACTGTGTGAAGTTTTTAAAGAATAAAACTATTAATTAGCATGAAATAAAAGTTGTCGAAACATTGAAAGTCCGAATTTCTGTTTGACAACTTTTATATCAAGCTAACAGTTTTATTCTTAAAAAGCTTTACACAATAATATAAAGAACACTGTTTTACAACCGCAAGTACCATATGAAGTTAAACAGTTTACCCACAATAAATTAAAACCTGTATAAATTTTGAATTTCGCGCCTAGAGCGTGCCGTTCCACCTTAACCTTTACTCTTCATTACCATACCACGTAAGTAGGTTTCTTCTTCTTTTCTAATACGTGTATGATGTATATAAAAATCTCGTGCCACGATGTTTGTTATCGAATTCCTCCGAAACGGCTTGACCAATTTTTTTGAAATTTTCCCTCCATATTTGATCGTTCTGAGAATAGGTCGTAGGCTATTTCTTATACCTACCCATTCTTCGCACGCGGAGTCGCGGGCAGCAGCTAGTATTAAAATATTATATACCTAGTATTTTATCACCAGTATTTAGTAAAGTATTTGTAATGAAGTTGAGACTATAAAGTACTCAAATAAACTAAAGTTGCCATACTAAATTATGATAATACGAAAACTTGAAAACGTTTCAAACTTTACTTTTTATTACAATAAAGATTATGAATGAGTATTGTCCATATTACATTTTTAAATTACTGTAGACCTATTTAAGAATACTTATTGTGAAATAAAAAACTTTCAATAGAGGTAACGCCACCAGAGTTGAGGGATTTTGACGTTGTGTTGTCGTTAAACGTCAACACAACGTCAAAATCCCGCTGTCATTACATGAGATGTGGTTGTGTGCGTGGCCTCAACTCTGGTGGCGTTACCTTATAGTTACCAGCAGCAAAATACATTTGACGTTTCACCGCGCCCGTACCCGTTCGTATCGTACTTCGTGTCATCATTACCTACTTACACGTTGACACTTTTCACGAATTTACCGTACAATCTTATCAGATTTTTTAACTTAACCGTGTGTCCTGTGGAATATTTTAAGTAATTAACAATGTCTTCTCCCGATGAGAGCGCCCAACTTAAGGCAGGACACCTTCCTGCAGGTAAGTTTAACACCTTAAAAGTTCTTTGTTTACATCGAATATTATTTACAAGCAATTTATTTTTAAAGCGTATTTTATTGCGATCAAAGGGTACAGACAACCCATATGGAAAGAAGCTAAATTGTTTCAACGATTTTTAGCTTGATAAGCAAATGTTTACTAATTATTTTTGCGTATTGGTATGATATGTTAGGACAAATAGGTAAAGTTTAATACTCAAAATGACGTAATTATATGCTTTGTTGTATGAAAGTCGGTAAACAAAGCGTGTCCAAGGTCAACGAGTGGTCACCGGTAACGCGATAAAGCTTGCTTTACTAAGCATAATCAACCATAACAATTATTCTGAGTAAATTAACTGAAGAATGTTAAAGAATGTCAGTTGCTATGAGATCATGGGACAAAACAACACAATAACGTATTTGTATGTCGTGTTACGGCGTAATAGAGTAACGTCCTTCGAAAATGATGTTGAAATATATGATAGATAAGTTACACTTTGAAATTCAATACCTAAGCTACTTTGATAAAAAAATGTAAGAGATATTTATATCAAAATATTTCATTACGATATTTACCCTGACCTAGATCAAGTAGGTAGTTAGTTACCTACCTAGTTTTAATAAAGGAAAGATTTCACTATTTATTAAGCTAAATATGAAACCAGAAAGCGATTAAGTACATCTATGCCCTTTGATAACAAGTAATAAATTGTCTTTGTGAATTCTAAATAATTTATGTAATAACATGAGGGTGACTGACCAAGCTTAGTTTGGAAGACAAGATATTGACTCTAAAATACAAAATTCCATCTAAAACTTTAGAGCAGAAATTTTCCAAAGCAATGTAGCATAAAAATCCGATTGCTTGCAAATCTCTACTTAGCGTCCAAAGTCCGAGGTTGGCTCAATAGGAGCACCCTTTGGCATGCTAAGAAAAGCACCCTTTGCTGAGCTGCCCGTCTGGCGGCTCGCCCTCTCTCCGGTAAGCTGTAAAAGCCGTCGAGGCTAACAGCAACAGTCAGTTCTAAAAAAAAAAATTAGAGCAGTTTCTGACATTACATATACTAGCACTGCTTGTTGAAAGTAATAAGATTATTCCGGAATGTGTTTAATGGCAAATTCGGTTTCTTTTTTTTTTAGCCCTAAGGATTGGAAAGACACCAATCATTCTACTTGTCACAAGTTTAACAACGTCTTCTATTTGTAACAGATCAGGGTTTTAATAAGCATAGGCATTTCTCTGATCCTTGATTATAAGATTCCTGTAAAACGTGTCCTTTGTTAATTTTTTGCTTTCTACCCACAGTCAAAGCTGGTGGCATGAGGATCACACAGCACAAGACAGCCCACCCTAAGGACCACAAGGAGCCCGCAAACGAAGACCTGACTGGTCTTTCTGGACCGTCCCCTGTTCCGTCCAATCCCGTGTCAATCTCTGGGGCACCAAACCGAGGCAATGCTGACTTCACTCCAGTGGCTGCGCAGGTAGCCCACAGTCCAAAGCCACCAGCTCATATCAATGTTGTGCCGAAGCCAAACATCCAACAGCCACGGAAGTAGACTGACTCAATGGACATTGAATGAATAGGCATATCAACATCTCTCAGGTTTGCATTAGGTGCTCTTAAAAAGTGTTATTCTTAACTTGGAAATATCGTGAATAGTTTGAATGGAGAATAAAACAAACTATATATGCATTTGTTACTGTAGGCAATGTCATTCTATAAAAGACAGTGATCATCCTTCACTAGACAAATTATGAGTGTATCCTATTTATTAAGTGCATATCTGATCTAGATATATCCCTTTCTCACTTTATATTGATTTATATTAAGGTTGACTTCAAATGTGTTTTTTTTTTACATCTCCCCTCGCAGATCCTCACTTTGGGTATCATTGATCGAGATAAGATAGACAGAAGTGGAGGGTTGAAGGTAGTAATGGGCTATGTTCCGCAACCTAATCACCAGATATGCAGGGTTTTTCCCTTTAATTCTGAGCACACTTGCAAACGGACATTGTAATTCAACAGTTTATTCTTTATTCAAACGGCAAATATTATTGAACTCTAAAACAGCTGTATAAATAACTTTTTGTTACACAATAGCTTTACATTTCCCGTGTACACTTTTATATTACATACAAGTTTTCATTTAAGCAATATAGTTTGTAAAATAAAATTTGGTAGGCTAAGTTGTTTGATATCTTGAAATTGTTCCAACACCTAGTGTAAATACTGCGTGCCTAGCCTGGTGATTAGATTGGTATAGATAAATAAATAATAATACTATGTAAGGACTGTCAAAACGGCACTGGTAAGTATTTACAAGTATTATTGATCTTAGACCAGTGAACAAAATCCAGAATTCCAGATATTATATTGAAATTGCTAAAATGAAATTAGATAAATTTGTTTTTTTAACTGTGTGCATATGATTGTAAAAAGTAGAACAAAAAATTTACATGTACAGTTATATTTTGATTTTTTTAATTATTAAAAAAATGTTCCAGTTCTATAACAACCTAATCAATTAAAGGCATTAATAAAATAATATTATATGTAAAAAAAATTGTGTGATTATTAATCGAAATCAGATAATGTTGATATTTTGAAGTATCTGACATATATTTTTTTTAAATCTTGAAATTTTAATTTTGTCTCAACAACATCTTTTTTACTAAGATCATAACCGAAAAATACAAGAGACAAGAGTAAAATTAACATTTTATGGATGCACTATTTTATTTAATGCGCCAGTGTTTAATAATTTCTATATAATTACTTTCGTTGTTTGAAAATAAGCATTGCAATTAGAATAACTATAAAATAAGACTTGACAGTGTATGCAGTAAATGAAAAGATGTGAAAGGAGACATAAAAAAATATTATAAAAACGCTTGCAAAAACATTCATTATAATTTAAGATTTCGCGCGTTTCCTCTGTCTGTGGTAGAGTACCTTTATGTTCAAGTTCCAGATTGTTATTTAAAAAAAATATATTTTCAGTTTTTTTTTCGGTATATATTTTAAGCTTATCAGTCTGGTCATTAATCTAAAAATTAACAGGGTTTGGATTTTTTATTGGGACGTTTTTTTGTATTAGTTATTTAACTGTTACAGTTTATTTTGGAATTATGTAAAAAACATGTTTTAAAATTGAAAAGTGTATATTTTATTAATTTTTAGTTTTTTCGGGTGCAAAGTTCCGTAACTTTCCGTTTGTATGCATTTTATCTATGTACATTACATACAGTTATCTGTCTTTTATTGAGTAGGTGTTGTGCAGTCTATTTCTTCGTATTTGGGACCATTACTTTGTCATTTATTTTTTATATGTTCTTAGTTTTTAATAAACATAATTAAAAAAATTAAAGTTTTATTTAAAAGGAACCTCATTCAGGCCAAAATAAAAGATTGTTTGGTAAATTAAATATTTTAATGAATCTATGTATTTCTCTAAACATATATTTTTAATAAAATCAAGCTCATTTGAAGACAAACATTGTTAACAAGAAGGTGCAAAAATGTACATATACCTACATAGCATTATAAATACAATAAAGGTCTTCGCCCACTAACCCTGATAAAGGCCGGCAGCAAATCATTAAATATTATTCTTTCATGTGTCGGAGCATACGGGCCACACGCGACAGCCACAAAATGCTGCCACATGAAGCTAGAAGCGGCTACAAACGTGGCTGAAGCGGCTTCAGCCACTTGTGGCCGGTGGACCATACTTGCTACTTGCGGACGGTGGCCGCTACCTTTTTTGATTGCGAGAGGGATGGGTTAACGAGTTTAGTGGTTATTTCCGGCAATGGCGTATACCTATACTTCGTTTTTTTAGGGTTCCGTAGTCAACTAGGAACCCTTATAGTTTCGCCATGTCTGTCTGTCCGTCCGCGGCTAAGCTCAGAGCCTGTTAGTACTAAAAAGCTGTAATTTGGCATGAATATACATAACAGTCGTGCCAACAAAGTGGTAAAATAAAAAATTAATTTTTCACGACACTGCTCGAAAATGTGGCCATAGATAACCTAAATCCAGTACTCAAAACTGCCTATATATGTACATTTAACAGCTGACTCATTTATGGCGCACAAACACGACAACAATGTTACACTAATCGAAAACAGGACGTATCTGTATATGTATTTCATAATACGATACGACTTTTTGAAAGATAATTTCTGAATTTCATTCCTGGCGTGCTGAAACGACACTATTGGACCAATCAAAAGTAATCGTCTGCTGCATGTGATGGATGGATGGATGGACGGAGGAACGGACGGACGGACGGACGGACTGGATGGACGGATGAACGGACGGACGGACTGGATAGACGGGATGGATGGGATGGACGGAATGGACTGGATGGACGGGATAGACCGGATGGACGTATGGACGGATGGACGGAATGGACGGGATGGACGGATGGACGGGATAGACCGGATGGACGTATGGACGGAATGGACGGGTTGGACAGTATGGACGGATGGACGGGATAGACCGGATGGACGTATGGACGGGATAGACTGGATGGACGGGATGGACGGGATAGACCGGATGGACGTATGGACGGATGGACGGAATGGACGGGATGGACGGATGAACGGAATGGACGGGATGGGCGGGATGGACGGATGGACGGAATGGACGGGATTGACGGGATGGACGGATGGACTGGATGGACGGGATGGATGATTATGATGATGATGATGATTTCATCGCATTAGTCGTGAAAAGCACAATGTTTAGTCTCGGCCAAAAGTGCAATAGATGGAACAAACTCGTCCATCTATTGCTTACTTTCAGCCTCTACAACAATGTACTATTTTTTAGGGTACCAACCATAGACGTAAAGTGGGCGTGATTTTTTTTTCTCGACTAAATACAAGTTATGGGATATCGTTGGATAGGTCTTTTAAAACCAACCATTGAGGGGTTGCTTACATGATTTTTGTATTTAGTGATCTGTTTGCGAAATATTCAACTTTAAAGTGAAAATTTTCATTAAATTCGTCCCCCCCCCCCTCTAAAATCTAAACTGTTGGGAGGAAAAATTTGAAAAAAATCTGATTGGTAGTATATATTTATTAAATTTACAAGGAAAATTATAGCGGCTAAGATTGCTTGAGAATTATTTGTAGTTTAAGAGTAAATAGTAGCCTAAGGTATAAAACATACCGTCACTACTTTGAAAAAGCTCGTATCTCAAATCAGCATGTAAACAAAACTGAACCTTGATTCGTGCGTAATAAAGTTCACTTAGCCAGATTATCGATTGTGAAATACGAGCTTTTTTCAAAGTATTGACGATACCCAAACTTGGAAGATTCCGTACACATACGAAATCCTTAGAAAAATATTACTTGATTTTTTCGCAATGGCTACGGAACCCTATCTTGGGCGTGTCCGACACGCTCTTGGCCGGTTTTTAGTATCAGAAAGCAGGTAAGCGATCTTGACGTGTCTTTTTATTGAAAAACTCTTGAAAAATAAATCACGGCAAATGTGTAACAATTAACAAGAAAATATGGTCATTTATATTCTTTTGGTTTCATAAGATAAGTAATAGTTACTATTTTTAAAAAAGCGTTTTTAATAAAAAATATACATCAAGATTGTTTACCTTATTTCTAATGCTAAAAAAAATATAGGCGTGGGCGAAACGGGCCTCGCCCACGGCCCCGCGGTCTGAGGGGCCTCGCGTCTCAAAAACTCGTTTTTTACTCAATCAAAAATTTTCACTATTAAAAAAATATATCTTCATCATCATCCCGTCCTATAAACGTCCCACTGCATGGCACAGGCTTGCTCTATGTTGCGGCGTAGAACTGAATGTATAGGTTCGGCTTGCTGGCGGGATTAGCAGCAAATAATTTAGACGATTTCTTCAGCAAAATGGTGATTTAATTAAAATATGAAAAATTAATTATACAAAAAAAAATATGCGCATCGGCGCGGTAAGGTAGAAGGCGAATGCCGGACGGTGGTGCGCACCCCTCGCCGAGAGTCTCGACCAATCAGAGTAGCTGTAAATGACGTGATATCGATGCTGATTGGTTCTCGATGTCGTGATATGTGTACGGTAGGCGACGTGTGTTGTACTATGCATTTTTGCAAATCATTGCGTACAGTCATCCACGCAAGTTGCATTGACACTCTGAGATTGAGAGGGTTTGGGCCGTAGTTCCCACGCGGGCCCAGCGCAGATTGGGAACTGCACACACACCATTGAATTTCTTCTCAGTTGTGTCCAGGTTTCCTCACGATGTTATTCTTTCACCGTAAAGCTCATTGTCAATTTCAAGTGTAATTTTGCACATACTTACTTCTTACTTACTACACTGGCTCAACGACCCAAAGAGGATCTTGGCCTCCGACACCAGAGAGCACCACTCTTCCCTATTTTCCACCACCTCGCGCCAATTGGCTGCGCCGAGGGCGGTCACGTCCTTCTGCACTTCGTCCAACCAGCGGTATCTAGGGCGACCCACCGGACGTTTTCCGCTCGGTCGCCCCATAAACGCTCTCTTCACTGCCCGATCCTCTCCCATCCTCTCTAGGTGGCCAAGCCAGCGCAGTCTCGCCGCCTTGGCTTCTCCAATTACATTGGGCTCAGACACCAGGTCTTCCAGCTCCCGGTTCTTTCTCCTCCTCCACTTGCCATCTTCCTCTTGAATCGGCCCTAGCATCTTCCTCCAGATCTTTCTTTCAGCCACTAAGAGCTCGCCCTCTTCTTTTTTCGTTAGTGTCCAAGCCTCGCACCCATACAACAAAATTGGTCTAATGACAGTCTTATAGATACGAATCTTGGTAGCTCTACTGATCAGCTTGGACACAAGCACTTTGTGGAGCGCTGCAGAGCATCTTAGGGCTTATATTTTGCACATAGTTTCCAAAAAACTCAGAGGTGCGAGCCGGGACTTGAACCCACGACCCTCTGCTTGAGATTGAGAGGCCATTGGTCAAACCACTAGGCCACCATGGCCTAAATGTATTTTACCTACACAAAATTTAGGTCCTACACCGCCACTGGATAGATGTTGCGAACGATAGAAAAGGGGCCTCGCTGATGCGACACCGCCCACGTTTATATTAGTCCACGCTACCCCACTGGTAACCGGCCTCAAGAAGCGAGAAGCGACGTTTTGTAGCGTGTGGCGAGTACCAGTGTCAGCCATGTGCCACGAGTTCATATGAAATGTATGAAAACTACAGGAACTAGGTCGGTGGCAGCGTTTTGTTGCTGCCGCGAGTGGCCCATGTGCCTCGACCCTGCCTGAAGATACTGGTTTCCTGGTATCATACGATCTAGTGGGCGGAAACCTTTACACTACTAAATACACTACACGACTGGAACATGTTAGCTCTTTTTAACGTGACGTAGCTCGTCAACTCACTCATAATAAACGTAAGGTATGACACACCATTACTTCTTGTTCTCTTAACCCTTTCTTGGTTTTGTCAGCATCATGTTAAATATCTGTATAAATAGAAAATTATATATTACTAGCTGATCTCATAAATATTAATATTGTCCTGCTTGAACCTAGAATCTACCGGGTCTAATCTAAAGGCCAACACAAACCGGGAGCGCGGGATAGATAACACTGAATCAAATATACGGTGACACACACCGGCAGCGCGGCACATCGTATTGGATTCAGTGTTATTGACCGCGCTGGGTTCGCTTCGTCGGCGCCCCGCGCTCCCGGTTTGTTATGGCCTTAACTATCCAGGGACTAAGAGAGACAACAAATTTCTTCAAAGTCGGGGTGCTTTAAACATGTTTTCATATTTAATTGGGAAAAAATATGTCAGAATTAAATTTTTAAACGAAGTTACCTCTTCCTCAGATTCAATGCGCCTGTTCGGCCCCGAAGCCGAAGTGGTCGAAGGATTCTGATCTGAATGATAATATCAATAAAGCCTTTTATCACATATTATTATGAATGTAAAAATGCGTATTGGCTTTCTCAAAATTTAACGCGAGTGAAGCCACGAGCAAAAGCTAGTAATTAATAATAATAACGATTTCAATATCGCATTTGGAGACGTAGGTAGGTATGCGGCGAAGGGGGAATCAGACACCGTCGAATGATCAAAGAACAACCTCGCTCTACCTGGTAGGTATAGAATTTCCATTGGAAACAAATTGTGACTTTTACTTACTTAATTTAGTTCTTGATGACTCGAGTTTCACGGGCTGAAAGTCAAATCAACATTTAATTAACTCACACGAAATATTAATTCGCCTTAAAGCACAGACTACTAAGAGATACTACGTATCAGATAACCATCTCTCATACATTTGGTTAAAGCACTAAGGAAACGTCATTGCAAGCGACGATGGTGACGTTTGTTTTTTTTTTTTTAATGATGACATTTCAAAAGGCGGGAATTTACTTAAAATTTAAATTCGGTTCTTCTAAAACCGCGGGAAGCTTTAAAAATTACATTATGATACGTAGGAGTATGATCTACACATAGTAAATGTTGCAGCATTCTAATTGCAGCGTAAAGATGTTAGCGAATTCGGGTTAATCAATTTCGGTTATATATAATGATTAATGATAATTAATAAACCATTTTGATAGAAATTGATTATACCAATTTCACTAACACTGCTGCACTGCAATGAAAATGCTACATATTTTTTTATATTACCTGGTAATCTGTTGGATGTTTGTAGGATTTAGTCTACCCAGATAGGAAATATCATATTATGAGGAAACCCGAATTATCTTATAAAATGAAATAACCATGTACTTATTTATGAAGTGTTTTATTACGTAAACGTTTAGAATACTTTAGAAATGCCTGGGCCTGCATACAAGGCAAGTTAGTTTTATTTATTCTTGATATGTCCGTCCCCTTTAATATTTTATTGATGGCATTGCACCAATTAAAAATACATAGCGTCACAGACACCGAAATGAAACAATCTCGGACCGCATCTTGATGAGCGTCACATTTAATAAAATCAAACGAATATTTGGATAGCAGGTTTAGAGTGATGTGCTCTTGGAGGTTATTCTTGTACGCATTTTCCTCCAAATATTCGTTTGATTCATTAATTATGTGACTAAAGGCCCTCAACGCAGACACCGAAGGATAAGTTAATCGTTGTTTTTCCATGTAGTTGAATTCTTTGTGCCTAATCCATTTATGGACCGCGGCTGGATCATCTGTAGTAAAATCTTTTCTACAGTGAGCACAATTGAAAGTGCTCAGAACTTTCCTCACCACCCATCCCGCTGTGTATGCGCGGGAGTGCGTGTCGAGGCGCTCTCGGGCGGCCTGCAGTCGTAACGCCTCGACGCCGCTGCCAGCCGCCAGGCTGGTAGTGGCCGAGGACGAGATCAAGGGGATACATCTGGCCCGAGGTGAAACCTCGTTTGTTGCACGAGTGCAATCAAATATCGCCTGTACTTTCAAGACCTGTTCGCTATAATCGTCTTCACAGTTATATGTGTTTTCGTGGAACTTAATTAAGTTAGTCACTAATAAGGACTTGAAAGTACAGGCAAAGGCGTGGCAGGTCGGGTCATTGTTTCGGGCGTTGTATGAGCGCACCCGTCCGAAAAAATTTTCGATTGCGTCTGAATTAAAATACCTGGGCCGTACAATATTAATATTTTTTGCAGTTAAAATCCGCCACAGTCTTTGGAAGCTCCTGAGCGTGGTCATCCAGTTATTTAAACTGGGAACTGACGACATTTTCCCATTGTTGTCGACATATTTTATATTTTTTATAGTGTCGATAGCTTTTTCCCAAAAGGCGTGGTGGTCCGAGTCCCGTGTGACGGCGGTCCGTAATTTTTTGCCACGCGTGTGTTTGTGGTGGGTGCTGGCGCCGTTGACGCTGTCGAAGAGATCGTCGAGGAACGTGATCAGCTCGGCCGTGTTACTCAGCGTCTCGCTCACCGGCGACCCGTCTGCGTAGTGCGCTGAAAGTTAATACTTTAATCTCAGCAAGATTTTACTACACAATTAATTCGCTTTTTGCTGTGGATTTTTTAATTTTTTCTTGATTTTCATTTCTCACATGTAATGAATTATTTTTATTGAAGTGTGAAGTACTATTTTAACTTGATTAAAGAAGTGCAAAAGCGTCTGGTCGACACCACTCGAGACCAAAGGGCTGGCAGCTATCTCTCTCAACGAATCGCCATCGCCATTCAACAAGGGAATGCTGCTAGCCTTTTGGGTACGATGCTACGGGGGGGCCTTTTTTAAACTTAATCTAGTAATTTTTACTTTATAGTTAAGTTTTATTCACTGTTACTTTTTCTTAATATTTGTATTCTTAGTTTCAATCAATTTTGTCCCCTTTTTATAGAATAAGAGAGGTTGCAAATGCGTTGCGAACCGTGTCAAACTTTTTGGCAGTAACATGGTAACGTACAGAATACAAACTCACGTTAATAAAAAATATGGGAAATTTACGAAATTAAAACTTAAACTAGTTAAAAAATTTACTCTTTTATGTACTTACGAGAATTTTCTTTTTTATTATTAATATTTTTCTCTTTCTTTCAAAACACTGATCAATCTGCCACCGCTAGGAAGCCTAACGGGAGCTATCTGTTGATTATGAAACAGTTGAGTTTTCAACTTTCTTATGAATCAGAAAATATGTTCGAGAAGTGTACTTATGTTCAGGTATAGCCGAATATCTCAATGGGAATATTTTGTCACTTCTAATATAAATAATTGCAATTACTTGCATTCCTACTTCTTATGTCATTACGCGTGGAATTATTCATAGTGGTGATTAATAGGGAAGCAGTTTATGTGCCTATCTGCACAGTGTAATAACGTTTCGTGTGCTCTGCCGGTCCCCTTTGGGAGTACAGGCGTGATTTTATGTATGTGCATTTAGGTACATTGTAATAATAGTTATTTTTCATTCACATATTATGATATAAAAAGTAGAAATGCAAGTGATTATAGTTATTTATATCAGATGACAAACTATTTTCACGAAGATAATATTGCTTACCTCAGCTGCAGCGTACACTTCTCGAACATATTTTGTGATTCATAAAAGTTGAAAACTCTACTGCTACATAATGAAATACACTCATCAGAAGTGCCTTGGGATATGTTTTGAACATTTCAATATAGGCATAATTACTACAGAGTCAAAACATCAAATTTGTCTAGGGTTTGTGTTTGACACTTTTGATAAAAATAGATAGCGCCCGTGTTCTACTTTCTAGTATGCTTCCTAGCGGTGGGTGACAGATTGATCATTACTTTCTGGTACGTGTAATATTTTTTTTTATATAGTATACGATTTCGTACATTTCTCGTACATATTTTTGAAGTGAGTTTGAATTCCGTACGATGCTATGTTACCGCTAGATATATGACACTGCCAACATAGCGCTAAGATAAAATGCCTACCTATTTGTGGGATTTTCCCAGCTGTGTTACTCTCCACTCCGATACATACAAGTACAAGCACTGCTGCTTGACGGCGGGATTAACTAGTAAAACAGTGGTAATGATCATGATCCATTCCATTCTCATTCTGAGAGGAAGCCTGTGCCCTGCAGTGACACGTATATATAGGCTGGGATAATGATGATGATGATGATGATGATGAATGATCATGATACTTACAAAAAGAAGCCGTGTACGCTAGAGCCGCTGCCATAGTTTTGCTAAAAACTCGTACGCAGTTTTTCACCTGCAACATATAAATAATAGACATCAGCGTTGGCATGGCATGGCATGTGACACCCACAAAAAAAAGAATATTTTACAGTCAAGTCGAATATTGTTAAGCTTAAATAAAAAACCGGCCAAGTGCGAGTCGGAGTCGCTCACCGAGGGTTCCGTACAAATTTTTAGGTAATGTCAAAATATACGCCGCAAACAACCGTTACTATACTATAATAATCCAATGTTAGCAGAACCCTGCTTCAAAGTAAAATGTAAGCAGTGCGAGATAATTTCATATTGGTTATTCAAGATCCACCTCTATATTTAAATAATTTATTGAATCAGGCGTTACTTTGCGGAGGTCCATATATTATTGTTTTAGTTCTATATTTAATACAAACCAAAAGTTTCCAAAAGCAGTACAGTGACATATTACAAAAATAAAAATTCTGGCAGACAATAGGCGGTTTTATCGCTAAAAAGCGATCTCTTCCAGACAACCAATTGCACAGAAATTAATAAATATGAACAGACTAATGTAGGTATGTATATGTATTGTAGGTAAGGTATGTAATGTAAATGTAATGTAGGTTAATCTTCTTCTTCTATCTTCTTTCTAGTATATAAAAATCTCGTGTCACGGTGTTTGTTACGAACTTCTCCGAAACGGCTTGACCGATTTTTATGAAACTTCTTTCTCCATATTTGGTAGGTCCGAGAATGGGTCGTAGGCTATTTTTCATACCCCTATTCTTCGCGGACGGAGTCGCAGGCAACAGCTAGTCTAATATAAAAAAAATCTCGTGTCACGGTGTTTGTTATCGAACTCCTCCGAAACGGCTTTACCGATTCTTGTGTACAGTTAGCAACAGGAAGAGAGAGTGCCTTGGTACCTTGTCGCTTTCAGTCGTTACATGGTTCGGTTCTTTATGATGCTGACAGCACGATTTTGTACATATTTATCTATCTATCTATATCTAAAGCATGGGTAATCGAACTATTTGGACATTCAGTCATACGAACAGCCATGACCCGGAAGGATCTAATCTATCTAATACCTTTAAACGAGTAATTCTTGTATACATATATGTAATCAGAATCTCGGAAACAGCTCCAACGATTTCGATGAAATTTGGTATGTGGTGAAAATTGATCTAGCTTGGTCTGATCTCTGGGAAAACGCTTGGTACCGAGTTTTAGCCCGAGCGGAGCTCGGTCGCCCAGGTACTTTATATATCTAATACCTTTAAACGAGCAATTCTTGTATATACAGTTGTGGCCATATAATTAAGAACGATTATTTATTGAGATGATTTTTTCAAAGTAACAAGTATAACTAATTGCCCGTATTTTTTTTATTTCTCTCGGTATTGCAAAACTTTTCCGTACTACCTGTACATTCATTTATGCAACATTGTTGGCTAAAAAATTAATAGAGAAACTTTATACATTCGATCTGAACCTAGTATTAGTACTTACTGGCTGGTCACGTAATTAAGAACGCTGAATAGTTTATTATTTTTTCAAATTTAAATAGAGAATTCTGTGTGGCTCTGTGGTTGTAGATTAGTATTCGTATAATTTTGGCGCTATTTCGTGCTGTTAAAGTCTTAAAAGTGATTACTTTGTATAAAAACAATGGGGAAAAATAAAAGTTGTGATAAATCTACAAGAGAAGTAATAATAAAACTTCGCGAGAAGAATTGGTCGTATAAAAAGACAGCCGACCATCTGCAATGTTCAAAAACAATGGTTTTCCATGCCGTAAAGCATTTTTCCATGTATCAAACTACTTCAAACGTTCCGCGTGGACCTAGACAGAGAAAGTCATCTCGTCGAGATGATCGAAATATCGTTCGTTTGGCAAAACAAAATCCTTTTAAAGGGTCTAATGAGTTGAGAAAAGAATATTTTGGCGAAAACAACCCTTCAGCAATCTCTGCACGCACTATTCGAATGCGTTTGGTAGAAAATAAGTTGAACGGAAGGATAGCAAGGAAGGTGCCTATGTTGAAACGATGTCATAGGCAAGCCCGACTTGCATTTGCAAGAAGGTATGAAAACTGGACAGTCAGACAGTGGAAAAACGTTCTTTTTTCTGACGAGACAAAAATAAATAGGGTATGTTCTGATGGAAAACGATATGTACGACGCCCTCCGAATAAATCATTCGACCCAAAGTACACAAAAGTGACATTAAAGCATGGCGGGGGAAATGTGAAAATTTGGGGGTGCTTTTCTGGACATGGCGTTGGACCTGTTAGGCTGATAGAAGGAAACATGGATCAATTCCAATACAAAAATATACTGCAAGAAACAATGTTACCATATGCCGAAGACGTGCTTCCGGTTATTTGGACATTCCAGCACGACAATGATCCAAAGCATACTGCACGCACCGTTAAGGAATTCCTCACATCACAATCAGTTTCAGTCTTAGATTGGCCAGCCAACAGCCCAGATCTTAACCCAATAGATCATCTTTGGTGCGAAGTCAAGAAAAAGGTTTCAAATCGACAGTGTGGCAATTTGAGAGAGCTGTACGACGTTTTCTTAGAAGAATGGAACTCTATTTCTCTTGCGAAATGTCAAAAATTGATAGATTCAATGCCTCGCCGGTGTAAAGCCGTAATTAAAAGCCGTGGACATGCTACTAACTATTAATTTTAGTTCAAATGTATTAAATTGCTTTTTTTTCTATACCAACTTCACATTAATATGATTTATTTAATCTAAGTTTCATATAAAACAACTCTCGAGCAGTTTAATAAATCGTTCTTAATTATTTGTCCAGCTTCATTACTATTTGAATTTATTAGTATAGAGAACAAATAAAATTTGTAAAAAAAAATGTTAGCAATTATACACTATTATTATTAATCCTGTTTGCTCTATCCATGTGGCTATTTTATAACATAACTTGTTACTTCTAAGAAGTAACACAACTAGACATATGACATGATTTAGATAAAAAAAAATCGGAAACTTCAAATCGTTCTTAATTGTATGACCACCACTGTATATATACTTATACAGGGTTATTTGTAATTCACTAGCATCCTTATAACCCTAAACTCCTACCACTTAAACATATTTTTGGTGTAATAACGTTTTGAAAATTTGAGATTTCCTCTTATTTTTACGATACTCTGTGCATTTGTATGGGAAAAAAAGTGCTTCATTTTAACAAGTCTTAAAACAAAAAACATTTGTTGAGTAAATAGGAATTTAGGGTTAAGAGGATGTCAGTGAATTACAAATAACCCTGTATATATATATATATATATATATAATCAGAATCTCGGAAACGGCTCCAACGATTTGTATGAAATTTGATATGTGGGGGTTTTCGGGGATGAAAAATTAATCTAGCTTGGTCTTACCTCTGGGAAAACGCTTGGTACCGAGTTTCAGCCTCACCCAGGTACTTTTATTTAATAAAGACCGCGCGGTGTTTTTTTATTTTAGCATTAGAAAGAAGGTAAGCGCTTTTCAATAAAAAGACATAATCAAGATTGTTACTAAGTTACTAAAACTAAGTATGGTTTACCTTCATTTTCTTGATCCTCTCTGGCAGGATGTGCTCGTCGTTGAGCTTATGCAGCAAGCGCGCCTGCGCGTGGCGGCAGTCCGTGCGGTATACGTCGACCAGGTCTTGCCACTTGCAAACTTTCCCATTAAACACTATATTTTTTGTTAAAAAATTGTTTCGAATTCCTTTGATAAGGTGAGGTGGATCATACACTACACTTAAACATTCCCCATTTAAATGTATGGTGTCATCTGAAAAGGTACATTAAATCTCTTTATTACACACAAACGTGGTTATATATTGTACAAATGTCGTGTCTTACATTGAAATATGATTATTTATCATACATTTTACAAAATAGTACATTGTGTATCAAGGGCCGTAAGTAGGGGATTACTAACGAGGGTCTATTAGAAGCCCGACGCCGAAGGCAGAGGGCTTTTAATGACTCGAGTTTGAAATCCCCTTACTGCCCGTGATACACACAGTGATTTTCATCACACTACGAGGAAAACAATCCAAAAATAAAATTATTTTGTCTCTAAACACTTAAATTGAATAAATAATGGCAACCCGCCAATACTGATTGTCACTTTTTCACGTCATCTACCATAGATAATGGAAACTGTGTTGGGCATTCGAATGGCCATACGGCCAGATTCTGCCAATATGTTAAAAAAAAATACTTACTAAAATTATTGCAAAACTATTTCATATAAATTTAAAATATAAAAATAACGAAGTTTTATGAAGCGTAGATAAGTTTTGTGTAGTAAAATTGGGTTATAGCCAAGTTTTAAACATATAAATAAAACGTTGGCTGACTTGAAATCTCCTTAGTCTGAAATGACAACTTGTTTGCAAATTTTAAAACTAAAGTTAGAACTCCCTTGGGAGGAAAAACTGTACGTAAATCCATAACTCAATTAAAGAACAATTTAGGCCATCGTCTTTTAGTATACAGGCATGGAATAACACCATTGACGAGCAAGTGTGATGAAAACTTATTTATCAGCTTGCTTTTTTCTATTTCAATTATGTAATAGTAAATAAATTAAACAGCTTTACGTACCTGTTTCCTCGCCCGCTAATATTTGAGATCTACGAGTTTCTTCCTGTAGGCTTTTAAAAGCGTTTTGAAACGTACTTCCTTGGTCGCTTATTAAAGCAATGGGTTGAAGCCCCGTATCGCACACAGCTGCCACTAGTTTCTTTATTATTTCCTTCATTTGAGCACCTGACGCAGCTCCTTCCGAAAAGTAGAAAACCATTGGTTGCTGCCACTTGTAAACTGCGCCCTTTAACATGAAGGCTAAGGCATGATCGGCTAAGCGATTGGTCTTTTCAGTCAATTCGACAAACCCGCTGATTTTATCGCTTTTTCTAGAGTAATTAACTCCGGCTTCCAACTTCATTTCGTCAAATATAATGGAGCACAATTTTTTGTTTCCGTTCCAACCACTGACCTGAAATAATTTCACAGTTGCAATAATAATATTTTACTAGCTGTTGCCCGCGACTCCGTCCGCGAAAAATGGGGGGGGGGGGGGGGATAAAAATAGCCTACGACCTATTCTCAGACCTACCGAGTGTAGAGAAAAAAGTTGCAAAGTTCGTTTGATCACTTATTAAAACATGATTTTAAAATGTTTATTGTGATTGCCTTTATAAATTAATTATATTGAAACTTTCTACACATAGGTACTGCTAATCACTCTTCTTTAACGACCGCTTTAGCCTAGTTGGTAGTGACCCTGCCTACGAAGCAAAGAGGTCCTGGGTTCGAATCCCGGTAAGGGCATTTATTTGTGTGATGAGCACGAATATTTGTTCCTGAGTTATGGATGTTTTCTATGTATTTAAGTATTTATTTATCTATATAAGTATGTTTATCGTCGTCTAGTACCCATAGTACAAGCTTTGCTTAGTTTGGGACTAGGTCGATTTGTGTAAGATTGTCCCCTAATATTTATTTATTTATTTATTTATTTATTGGGTAAAAATATTCATTGTTCATAATGTCCTAAATATCGGCGACACAAGTCTTCTATACCCCTGCGTAAGGGTGCCTTTCCTTCAGAGATGTGCTGCGCTACGTTGCTGTGGATGTGTCTGATATCCACCAATCATGCTCATTGGTCCACATAGCATAGCACTGGTGGGAACGGGTTTGACTAAGCTATGATTTTTATATGGAAAGATGCGTGCCCTGGATGCGCGCTATGGATGCGTGCTACAGATGCGTGCTATGGATGGTCCCCCCTCACCGCGCTGCCGCCCCGCGCGCCCCTGTCGATACATCGCATATGCCTTGATCACACGTACCGAGTAAACGGGCGAGACAGTGCTCTCGGCCGATTACTCGGTGCGTATAAACAAGGCAGCGGTACGTGTGATCAAGGCAATAGCTCGAGCTGCGCATCTTCTTCACGCAGCTGCCTCGCGGCTGCTCATCTACATAGCGCATCTTCCTCGCACAGCCAGGGCCGGCCTGAGCATTCCTGGCGCCCTAGGCAAAAACTGAAACGGCGCCCTTTTAAAAGAGAATTCGTGACGACTGAAAACAATATAATATATTCTATCCAGGGTCCGTGATAGCTAGATAGTTGAAATTTTCACAGATGATGTACTTCTGTTGCCGCTATAACAACAAATACAAAAATAAAATAAAGTTAAAAATTAAAGAGGGTCGTTGTACAAGAAACGTTAACTAGACACTTGAAATTTTCACCGGTTAAAGTACTGTGGCCGGTACAACAACAAATAATAAAAAGATAGTCATCTTCTTATTATTCTTGAATAACCAATCTAAAATGATCTCACACTGCGTACATTTTACTTAGAAGCAGGTTTACCTTCAAACAGTCTATGTATTTTTTAAAAGAAAAATTAGAGCAATATATTCGCAAAAGACATCTATTTAGTTTTGTTACTTTTGTTAAAATAGTTTTTTACTGAATAATATACGCTGCGCCGAGCTTCCGGTGTGTCATCACATATAGGATTTAGCGATATACAACGCGTTGGGCCTGCTCCGACGGCGCCCGCCCTGCGCTTCGGTTTAGTGGTGGGCCTTTGTTATTTTTGAATTTCGATGTCTCTGATTGGCGCCCCCCTAAAACTGGCGCCCTAGGCCGTCGCCTATTGGTGGAAACGGTTACAGTTTCGTAGCGTATTTCACATCTTCACAGCATAGCTGCATAGCACATCTCTGGTGGAAAGGCACCCTTAAGAATGCGTATATATAGCACAAATAGTAACTCTGAACATTAGTAGACCTTATCTCGATGTAAAAAAAATCACTAGTGGTCAATAAACAGAATTGAATGAATTTAAGAAAAATAAGGGGGAACTGGGTAAAAATTCAGTTACACAATATTTAACGTGACGCGCTGTTTGCTTCCCAACTGGTTAAGATATTTTAACAATGAATTGATTACAGATTTAGACTTTAAGCGTACATACCTCTTCCTTCATCACCTTAAATACTTGCGGGTTGATACCCGATTCAATATTCACTTGCCCTAACAATTTATTCAGTGTAGTTTTGGAAGGCAAAATAAATATCCTTTGTAGAAATCTATAGCATTTCGGACTTTGCTTCTGGATTGCCAAAGCTATGACTTTTTCTTCTAAGTCAAAACGCCTTCCTTTTTTACTTTTTGTGCATTGCTTTACTTGCATCCACAAGAACTTCCGTGAAACAGAATTCATTCCCTCCATTAACTTTTGGAATGATTCCTCCTTGGAGACTTTTTTAGCCATATTGGCTCTACGGCAGTAGTTTAGTTGCTTTTTAGCTTTCTTATGCAGCTCATAAAGTTTTTTGCACCGGGGAGAAAGTTTGCCAAAGTTTGCTATAATTCTTTTTCTGGAGGCGAATGTCGTACGCCTTTTGGGTGAGTGAGTAGTTTGCAAAGAGTCTGAAAAAAAAATTGATTTTAATTAGTATACAACGAAAAACTGTGAAGTGAAGAAGACTACTGTCTAAAAAAACACGTTTTATAGTAAGCGAAATTTTAAACCTGCCTGATAGGACCATCATCCATCACACACAGTCTGGATACCATTTTTGATCAAAGTACACCCTAAGACTATTCTAACAAGCTCAAACACAGCTAGGTTACGTTGTTCTGTCTTGGAGTTTCGGTGTCTAGCTTTCAGTCCCATCATCAGATCAGCTTGATATGCATAATTGTCAAGTTTCATACCAATACCACAATAACAAGTGGGGTTAAAATCAAGTTGAAAGACTCATAAACTCTTTATATACATAAACATTTACAAGTGTAGGTACAGTAAGCGTGTTAAAATTATATAAGAACAGACATACTACATCATACATAAAATAAGTATTCTTTTTAAGTTCAACGGTTTTATGCAAAAATAAAGATAATAATGACCTTCATTTGACATTGAAATGTGTCGACATATGTCATGAAATATAAGTTGTACTTTATTCTGTGTGGAATAGAATTATTTAGGATGCAAGCCGCTTTCAACCGTAAACTGTCAGTCAATTGAAATTGCAAACAATGTAAACAAATCTTGTATTTAAAATGTCTTTAATTTCCATTTTCCCTCATCAAATACTGCTAAATCCGTGTGTTATTTAATCAATACTTACCACAACACTATCCTAAACCATTAATACAATATACAAGTGCTAGAATATGGATATTTCATTAAATGGTTTATTTACATTGTTCGCTATTTCAATTGACAGCGATTTTAATGATTGGGTATCAACGAGGGAGGCTTATGTCCTGCAGTGGAAGTCCTATGGCTGAAATGATGATGATAATGCTGAATTAATTTAATTTTGAAGTGAACTAATTGAAATATAATGAATATATTTTGATCTGATTTTGAAAAAATATTGAAATTAGTTTCTTATAGTTGACTTTCCTATACAAAAATAAATAAAAACCATGGGTAATTTTTTTAGACATTTGTGAAAAACTGTGTAATCCACTATTTTTTAGCGGCAGCCATCTGGGATTTACAATGATACTTAATATATTGAATTATACTGTCATCAAAACTAAAGGTGTGTTCTAAAACATAACAATGTACAAATGTATGTAATATATACTTAATTTGCACATAAAAAAAATAAGTACATTATATTAATAAGTAGTGCGTATGGCTGATGTCGTAGATGCGCCTGAAATTTTCACTATACCCTATTGTTAATAATGTTCAAAGTTATTGGCGTATCTGTGGCATTTGCACACACGCACGCACGCACGCACACACACACACACACGCACATAATACACACACACGCACGCATGCACACACACACGCGCACACACACACACACGCGCGCACACACACACACACACACACACACACACACACACACACACACACACACACACATACACACACACGCCCGATTTTTCATAACTGTTGAAAATGTAAATTCCTTTAAACTTTAGCTTTATAAGTATTGTTTGTTAAAAAACAACTGTCTTGTTTTTGGAGGAGCGGGACTTCCTGCTACAGGTATTACATACTTACTAGGAAGTCCCAACCTTGACACTATTTATGCACAATTGTTAACGAAAATAAATATTTTTCATTTTCAAATAAATCAGGCCAATCTGTCAACAGGGAGGGGCTAAAAATTTCAAATACAAAATTTGACCCAAACAAAATAAATAAATTATATTAAACAAACAGGTCAAACTTAACAAAGCCGTTTAAAAGTAATAAAATAAGCATACATTTTTCATCATCCCAGCCCATATACGTCCCACTGCAGGGCATAATGCCTCCTCTGAGAAAGAGAGTGCTTGGGCCATAGTTGCCACGCAGGCTCAGTGCGGATTGGGAACTTCACACACCATTGAATTTCTTCGCAGGTTTATGCTGGTTTCCTCACACAAAGGTAAAGCTCATGGTAAATTCCAAAAACTCACTAGGCCCCCATAGCTTATACTAACAGTAAATATCAATTAAAAGTCATTACCCAGATTTGGAGTAGTTGTAGCAACTGAGGGACCAGCTGCTGCATCTAGCTCACGGCCTGCATCAAGAGTAGGACAAGACGTGGATGCCCTGGCTGCAGTATCTAAAAAGAAAATATGAAAGGTCATGCAATTTTTTTTCTGTAAAGAGACAAAGGGCTTTTACGAGTCTTAAGATCTACTAGTAGTTTGAAATAATAATAATAAAACTTTTATTTCAGGTTCTAGACCATATTGTGTTAGTTACATTATTTTATAAACTATGTTATACATACAACTGGTGTCAAAATATCAAGCTAAATTTGGATTAGATGTCATTTGAAAAGTAGATATGTATCCCTTTAGAAAACTTGCGTAACCTCAAGATTAAGACAGGATTTTATTTTATTCCAGCTCATAGTAGTCTGAAGTAACGCGCTTGCTGCTTGTGGACTTGCAAAATAACAAAAGATAATGAAATGCACTAAGTAGATTACCTAGTATTAAATATTTTTCACAATACTTAGTTGTTTTTTTACAGAGATGGTATAATTTGTTTGACTGTTTGTTTCCAGTTTGGATGTTATGTAAATTCAACAATACATAAAATACAATACAATACAACCAGTAGGACTAGGAATTTTTCCCAAACTTTTGGATTTCTAGCAAATTTCCCTGATTTTCCCTGATTTTCCCTGACTTTTCCCTAACTTTCCATAAAGTGGACACCCTGATTGTGGCTAAAAATTACAAACCTGTTATGCCTGTTATGTTGACATATTCTGGCAAAACGTTATCCTTGGCATAACTGTGGTCATAATGACGCTTCTTAGCATAAGTATGATCATTACTCATGCTTCTCCCTCGTTCCATGGACTCTATAAAACATAAATAAATATTATAGTGACGGCCAAAAATAATAATACGACCGCTTTCACAAAACTTGTGTAGAAAGTGACCCATTGTTGTTGGTTGGCAGTCCTAATACAAACTGCTAAGGAATGGAATTTTCTCCCATCATCTGTATTTCCAGATAAATACAACCTAGGGCTCTTCAAGGCTAGAGTGAATAGGCTGTTACTGAACCAGTGAGGTACACCTTTGGCCTCATCTTCACTTTTCATCAGGTGAGATAGTGGTCAATCACGGGTCAGCTTTATGTAAAAAAAATTGGTAAAATAGGTAATATAATATTAACATTAAGTGTTGAAATAATGTCCAGCTACTTTTGGACTTCATCATAGAATTTTAACATACAGTGACTTTTGGATTATTTCATCGAGTTTTAGTGTCCAGCTTTATTTGGACTTCTTTGTAGAATTTTAGCATACACTGACTTTTGGATTATTTCATCAGGTTTTAGTGTCCAGCTAATATTGGTGTGAATTAAGTAATGGTAAATTTAGAGATTTTTGAAATTTCATGACAAACAAGGAGTTTTGAACATACCTTTGTATAATTAACGGGTCTATAATGACTCGCATAAAATTTTTGTTCCGAATTTTCAAGCCCATAACGTTTCCTGTCATAATTTTTCTTCGTCATATTATTGGAAGTCATAATATTAAACAACATAAATTAGAGTTACGATTTTCTTAAGTCATAATTATTGTAAGGACTAAATAAGTAAAGTCATATCATTCAGTATCATGGAAGCATCACACTTCATAATGTTAAAGATAATAAAGTTGCTCATAATAATTATTGCAAGGTCTTTTTTCGCAGGTCATAATTATTTTTAGGCATAATATTACTTTGTAATAACATTCAATGTCATGGTTGTATGACATTTCATAATATTAAAGGTAATAATCCTTTTCTGTGCTGTCATAAAAAAAATACCTAACATCGAAGGCTACGCTTCGCTCCCGCCTTAGCCTTCTGAACCTAACCTGTCCGTGTCGCTTCTGCCCTGTGACGTGTATTTCAACCTTTATGTTCCATCCATAGAGTGGCTTTTTACTCGCTCGCTGCCAGCAATATACCTTACAATGTTTCTGAATAATTATTGTTATTCCTTTGGGTGTTATAGATTTCTATGCATATGCTTAGTGCATTTTAGGTAATAAAAAATTATCACTAAAAACAAATATTACTTTAAGCTATATGCCCTACAATGTCTCTGAATAAACAACAATATTCCATTAAAATTTATTGATACCAATATGATGTATGACTTTTTAAAGTTATGAACAATAGGATTATGGATCATTGCAGTAAGAAATATTAAGCGATATGATGCTTTAAAAAAATTATGACTAGACCCCGTTATCTTGTCACACTCAAATTGTTTTTCAGTAGAGCGTGAATGTTTTTTTTATTGACCTTTTTGATATTGATGTTTATATAATGCAATTGAATTTTCGCCATGTCAAAAAAGAATTACAGTTTATAAGGGATAACATGTCAATTTTATCGGAAGCAATCCCAAAATTAGAGAGACAATCAATCTAGCTTTTAGAATCAATTGCCGTAGTACCTAAGTGATGATATCATACATCGCAAAAAATTTATATGCTTAACAGAGGCATAGAAATAGAAGTAATGAACAACGATCCATGCAAACCCAGCCTCCAAATACTTCTCTTTATTTAAGTACGCTCTCATTACATCTGTAGCAGTGGAAAGAAGTTTTTATATTTTAAAATGGATCTTTTCAAATAGAAGACGCAGCATGACTTCAAAAAATGTAGAGCAATTTTTATTTCTTTGTTTATGTATTATATATATTTTTATACAAAATTAATAGTACCTCTAGTGACTCCTCTTTGAAATTATCAGTGACATACAGTATCGACTCCACTCCACTGAAAAGTAATGACAGTGCGACAAGATAACGGGCTCTAATTATGACCATCAATATTTATGAGCAAGAATATATTATGGACATCAATTTCTGACTTTCAAAATTTGGATAAAAAAGATCATAGGAGAAAAGGGGATCCCATAATTAACACATGCAGAGTTCTTGTGAACAGTTAATTTTGTAGCATTTAGTATTTTGTTTTGCGACTTATGTGTTTGACTGTGCCTACCTGGTTAGGAACCACAAAATAAAATTACAGTTGTATAGTCAACCAAGAAATTACTTTACCACCCAAAGGTTCAATGTGAGTTGTGCAGCTTAAAACATCATAGGCTATTTTCACTTACAAGTCAACAACAACAACAACACACAACCAGTCTTAGTGACAATCAGTCTTATTGTTTTTATTCTGATGTAGAAACTGTCATTAAAAATGGGTACCTAAGCACTTACTTACTTGGTTGACTATACATGTGCATAAATAAGTAAGTATAAAACAAAATTTGCATTAATTACCTAGGTAAACTATTTTGACTGTTAATACACATTACACGCCTTGTGTAACGAGGCTTTTAAACAAAGTAAATACGTCGCAACCTACTTAATAAAAAACGAATTGTATCAATGTGTACAGTACAATACATGACATAAAGTACAATAACAACTTGTGTAAGTTTAATAATAACTAAAATAAATAAAACAAAATGCACTTACCTATTTCAGCGTAAATATCTGCCGGTGTTCCACTGCGCATTTCTTCTGAAGTAAATAGTGTCGGGCATGCGTTAGATGTTAACTGCATATTTGGGCGCACGTATTTACTTTCAAAGTGCTTGTGGCAAACATGTGATTTGCTAAAATCATTCCATGTCAAGTCTTCAAACATGGAAGTGGATGAGACACTCTTTATAAATTTTATAATCACTTGAAACCAAAGTCTAGCTCGGTCCTGGTTAACAGGTATTTTATGCAACTTAACGTCTTTTCGTTCACTTTCACAGTTAGGTATGCAGCAATTGCGGAACATTTTGATCAATCAAAATGTAAATTACAATTCGCGGAGGAAAAGGTACGGAAATTAATCAACGCAAACACTTTACACACTCGACGCAGAAACTGTAATGGCCGAACCGCGCGAATTCGGTTCAGTTCAAACTGGAGGGAGCGTTGAGGGGTAATAGGGGAAAGTGGGAGAGGAGGTAAACGTTACCATCGACATTTGCGTTTTGACAGTACGGTCGAAATCCGTTTCAAGCAGATTAACGCCCGTGCCTTAAAGTAATTATACATAAGTATGTATATGTGCTTGTACACTTATCCAATCTGCCTAAGGATATTTTGTATTCTTAGACAAATTTGATGTTTTGACTCAGTACCTATACTTAATATCTCTATATTGAAATGTTCAAAACTTTCTAGGGATAAAAAAACGCACTTTTGACGAGTGTACACAACAACAACAACACAACTATCCTAAACTAAAAGTAGGTTAAGTACCTACATTAAGAAAAAAAAGCTAAAACATTATTAATGAATAGGGGTTCCCCAAAGAGTATTGTAATATTATATGAACAAGAGTGGCAACTCTATGGTCAAATATGCATGTATGGAAGGTGCTGCTGCCCTACGGCTGCTCAAGAACTAATGTGACGTTTCTATAGATGTATACCTATCTATATGTATATGTTGGTAGTGATGTACAGCTATAGATACGCGTACCTATAGCAATGTATAGTCAAGGATTTTAATTGATAGGCTAATTGCCACTATTCGTATTTTAGCCGTCTAATTCAAATCAGCATATACGAAGTATAAGCGGCTAAACCCGATTTGCATTATACGGCTAAAATACGAACATTGGCTAGTGGCCTATCAATTAAAGTTCTTGACCGTACAATTTGGTACGTCATGGCCATGGCCGATGAATGACAACTGACAAGTTTGACAAGTGAACCAAGATGGCCGCTAATTTAGTTCTTCGGCAAACACCAGAGATCGCTGTAGTCGCATGAAAAGTGATGATATATGTAAGTGTGCCCCCCCTGGGGTTCCCTTCTTAGGCAAGTTTTTTTTTTTTTATATTAAAGAATTATTAATTAAGTTTCCGAAGATACCAGCAGCGTTCCCCCTTTGAATAGCTAAGCTAATTCTTTGTCCGAGGTAGCTATCAGCTACCAGCTCTTCGTTCTCCCGTGACGTCGACTAACCACTTTGCTATTTTCTTTTAGAGCTTCATAGCGTTAGGACCATAATACGGACCAAGGGTCTCGACGTCGAATGAGACAAAGTAATTAAAGTAAAAAAAACTATTAAAAGAAAGGAAATATGAAATCAAATACTTATAAGTTGAAAAAATATTATAATATTTCTTTCTGTAAATACAGATTATTCTTAATTAATTACGTATAGGTATTTAATATTACTTACGATACTGTCGTCGGGCTTAAAATATTTGGAGGCTACTTCTTTGAGCTCCTTCTCGTTATTTGACTGCACGTTGGCTGCAATTGAATAAAACAATCGATCAGGCAATTTTACAGTACCTAATAAAAACAAAAACAAAAGTGCTTGTCTCTTACACAACAACAAACCATCAGCACTTCGCTCGTCTCTCGTCCACTCCGCTTTTCTCAATACCCTCCTCTGCTCTGCTGGCTTCATACAGAGTCCCAGTAGTTAACAATGACAAACCATCAGCACTTCGCTCGTCTTTCTTTCGCTTCGCTCATCTCAGTACTCACCTCTGCTCTGCCGGCTCCACACGAAGTCAGAAAAGTTAACAACGAGAAACTATCAGCACTTCGCTTATCTCGTAGTATTGTTGATCGAAGCTTATCTCAGTTCAGTACTCACCTCTGCTCTCCCCCACACGGAGTCCCGGTAGTTAACAACGACAAACCATTAGCACTTCGCTCGTCTCAGTATCCACACCTTCTCTGTCCGAAACGGTGTCCCGGTAGCAACGACAAACCATCAGCACTACACTCATCTCTCTTCCACTTCGCTCTTTCATCTTTCGCTTCGCTCATTCCTCTTCCGCTTCGCTCAATTCTCTTCCGCTGCGCTCGTCTCAGTACCCACCTCTGCTCTGCCGGCTCCACACGGAGTCCCGGTAGTTGACCCGCCGTACTCCGCCCCGGCGGCGCTTGCGCTCGCGCCGCGCCTGCTTCGCTCGGCTGTCGTTCGACAGTTTGTGGATTACCTTGTGGTATAGACAGCGGGACGACGCGTTTGATACCTGTTGGTACATTAAGCATTTAATAGAAAAGAATACTTATCGTTTTTTATTATTCCAGAGTCCGTTAATGCGCAATATTTTCATATATTTTTTGTACGTACTTAAACTTTAAGTTATACGATACCTATACTTTCGGTATCTTAATCGCTGCCATATGGGTACCTGACTCAATTTTAAGCATACATTTTAAACAGATAAGCGCCTCGCACTTTTAGCTCATTGGCTTTGGTTCTACTCTACCTAGTTCTTACGATCGCTCAATGCGGATTGGGAACTTCACACACACCATTGAATTGCTTCGCAGGTGTGCGAGGTTTCCCAAAGATATCTTCTTTTACCATAAATTTAAAGCTCATGGTAAATTCAACTATCACTTTCCACATACCTAAATTTCGAAATTCCCGTGAATTCCGAAAAAAACAGGGGTCACGCAGAAGGAGTTTGAATGTATTTGGATCATACACATTTTTCTCTGCTGTGGACTTACCAAAAGTTAAGGGTTTATGGCCAATAGTTCTTGGCCAAGTCTACATCGCCGTGTGGGACGCCTGGTCAACTTTCAACCCATTTAAATAAATCTAAGTTTGCCGACTCGAAGTCGCTAATTTTATGTCAACATGAGAGACAACTATTGTTTCTTATGCTGTGTACGTATTAGGGCCTGAAAAGGGTTCAACAAAGGATCCGAGTCTTTGTAAAGAACAGGCTAACCAGTTCGCATTGTATGTCATCCAGCTCATCCTCCATGATGTCCATCTCGTCAGTATCCTTGGCGGGTACCAGCAGGAGCTTTGTTTCCGGACAGGCGCTGGACACCAGAAGCTGCGAAGACTTGGGGAAGATCAGACGGTGGGCTGTTCTGCAAAGTTCAGTATAAAAGTATAAGTTGGCAGCCGACTCCACGCAGCAGCAGCTGACGACGTGTCGCTAGCTACGCGAACTTATAGCTACGGAGGGAATTTCATAGAAATAAGGTATAAGTTCGCGTAGCTAGCGACACGTCGTCTGCTGCTGCGTGGAGTCGGCTGCCAACTTTTACCTTTATCATCAAAGTCAAAATTTTACTTCTGTATTGCATTATATTCTCCAGCATTAACACTCATTTTGTATCACGTTTAAAATTGACACCTTCTATTAATTAGTTAGGATAATTTTAAGTGGCGCCCAACGTGGGACTCACCTCGGTATATAGCAAGGTGGCTGGAACACCTCCCTCGTCGACATGTCTTGACAAATGCCGTCCAATAACACTATGTCTTCCATCAGCTCATTTACAACGAATACCTTAAAATTAAGATTACTATGAATGACCAGTTAAAGTACCTACCTACCCAATATTTTAGTATTGTTGATCGAAGAATACACACAAACACAATGCACATAATAAACAGTGATGGAATAGGTAGGCGAGGTGATTTCTAACAACTTGTACGAATTTTCTTGAACCACATCTATTCGGAAAATCTCTGTCGAGAAGAAACCGGCAAGCAAGACGCTCAACAAAGTATATTTTTCGAAACAAAACGGGGTGTCAACTACCCAATTCTACCTTGAAAGCCTTGAGGCACGGCACGAAGGAGTGCTCCAGCCGCATGCTGATCTTTTCCACGGACCAGCCGTGATACGCGGGCACTGTCGGCAACACCATCATAGACAACTTGATGCCGATCTCTCGCCACATCGACGCCTCTAAACTGTAATATCGAATTAACTTTTTGTCTGATAACTATATTATAAACTTTGCTTTTGTGCAGCCGCGGTGTGAAAAATCAACTTCCGTAACTTCCCTGCAATCAATCATCGGACTGACTTCTTAGAAGAGAAACGTTAAAAGTATACACAGGTGAATCAGAAGGTGCACTTGAATGATATTCACTCGAGTGAATGCTTCATTTTTCATTCATTCCACGTTCACACGACATATAGCTTGTCTAGTTTAAAACGACGCGCCCCACCACCGCACTCACGCACAGGATTCGAATTTCAATTCAAGCTACAATAGACTCTATTGTAGCTCAAATTGAGCTCCAAATCCCGTGCGCAAACGCGGTGGTGGGGCGCGTCATTTCAAACTAGACAAGCTCTAGAAATAAACATTCATCTGTAATTTCTTTCAATATGGCGTCGAATGAAGTCGTGCGTCTTGGAATATGTTTAAATGTCCGAATCAGAGTGAACGTTCTCTCTATGTTCAGACTGTTAATTTTTTTTTCATTCGTATTGGGATGAATGATGCGGAATGAAAATCGTTGGAACGGTTCACTAATGAATGCATTCATCATTTTTGTTTCACTTTGCTTTCAGACGTATCACTTTGAGTGAAAGATCCAAAATGAAAGAATTACGCGTCTGATATCACCTTAATAGGATCTCCGGTAAGCTGTAAAAGCCATTAGAGGCTAACAGCAACAGTCCGTCCGAAAAAAAGGATAACTGATTGAAGAGGATTTATATCTTTGATTTTAATCTTTATCCGTAGATCTTACCCTGTTATCGAATTCGGCGCCAGGTTGAAAGCCTCCTTGATGACGGACATGGTGATGTAGTACGCTTGCACGGCGGAGTCGCACCGCACCGTGTAGCTGTACGGACGATTTGTCAGGACCTACACAAGAAGGAATCCATGCAAAAACTAGCCTTAAGGCTTCACTGGATCAGGGCACGACAGCGGAGAGGAGCGAGGGGTAATGCGCTAAAAATTAGTACTTACACAGTAGCGACGGGCGTTGGATGAACGGACTAAGACTAATTTTGATTGAACGGTCCATGTAGAAGGTATACTTACCCCCAGAACCCCAACAGCATTTCCAGACACGATGTAGTCTTTGCTGGGTTCCTCGAACTTGAGGTCAGTGAGGAACTCATAGTTCGGGATGGCTTCGTCGATGTCTCCATCCGGTGGGATGTAGGTAGCTTCTAGAAGACCCGATACCAGGATGTACAGGCCTTTGGGCTCGTCACCTAGATACAGATTATTTTTTAATCAAAGCTGTCTAGCCAGCGTTTGACGCTATTTCCTCTGATGATATGTGCAGATGGCGCTAAAGGTGTAACTCACTGGTTCATTTATCTTATCATTCTAGCCTTGAATAGCCATAAGTTGTATCTATTCGGAAAACAAACGGCGGAAGCGAATTCCATTCCTTAGCAGATCGCGTTATAATATACACCATAAGAAACAAAAGTTGTCTCATATCAATAAGTAGATGGAGCTGAAGAAGTTTTACTTCTGTTGTGTGGTCTAAAGCACACTCGGTTTTTTTGTCTGCAATAATTATACCCCGTTATCTAACGCTCTATGTAGCTTCACATAATTATTTGATTCACATTTACTTATAAATAGTTATTTGTCAAACTGAAATTATTCTTTTGTGAATGTTCTTGAGATAACTCATTCATTGCATCTATTTGATCGGATAGGAGGGCGACAATTATTGAATTAACAAACGTATTAAATAAAAATCCAGGCATTAAATCTGTAAAAAATATTAATCAGTTGTTAGAAAATAAAGAAGTTCAAATTGATAAAAGTATTGTAAACAAAAGCTGCATAGAGCATTACAAAAAACTACAGTTTTTGCCAGTTACACCTGTAGAGGTCGAAAAAACATTTTCATTTTTAAAATGGATTTTTACAAGCAAACGACGAAGTTTGATTTCATATAATTTGGAAAAAATATTGTTAATTTATTATGAAACATACTTTCAAAAATAAAATATATTTTTTTCTTTCTTTTCATAATAATTTAAAAAAACACTATAGAAAAGCTCTGGTAAGTATGAATCTTTTTGATAATTATGTTAGTGAGTGAGTAAATGAACTTAATTTTTTATCGATTCAGATTATCGAAACTGCCCCATCACTTGCCCCCAAACTGAGCATTAGATAACGGGGTCTAGCAATAATAAATTAAGTAGTTTTAGTAGTAGTAGTTTAACCAGGCGGTCACCCATTCAAGTTCTGACCGCGCCCGACGTTGTTTAACTTCGTGTTTTTGTCAAATATCTTGAAAACAGTGCATCCTACGACAAAATCAATGAAATTTTCATCCCCCCTTTAATGACCCCCCCCCCCCCCCCCTCCGCACCCACACCTTACACCGCGTTCGCCTTTTTCCGTAACGCATTCACCAGCTTACTCCCAAGTCAAGCGTGCCTAAAGAAGTTTTACTTCAAAAAATGTCTATAAGTCAAAAGACGGATCAAAACGCTATGTTCAAATGGATGAAATATTACCAATTAAATATCAGAGTTGTTCCCCTCGCGTGGTCGTATAGAGTTGAAACGGAGATGGTGGAATAAGTTAAGTATTTAAATAAAAATAACTTTACAACTAAACAGCAATAGGCAAACTTAAACCACGTTTAATGACAATACCTTCGATCAACAACACATTGTATTGTTGATCGAAGGACAATACCTATAAAACTAACTATTTTCTACCAGACGCCCTTAAAAAATAAACCAGAACCTCTGGAAATCAAAACGTCGTTGATGTTGTAATTGAAAATTTCCGAGTTCTCAATGAAGAAATCTGCCACCCTCTCGTTGCCTTGCAACCAGGAAACTGCTCGCAGCTGGGTCTAATGACAAGCAGACCTTCAGTGAAGCTTTATTATCCACAACATGAGCCACAGAACTAAAATAAGGAATAAAAATATAATCAGCGGCAAATCTAATCGCCCTCCATCCTAAACATTATGTAAAGTGGGCGGTTAGATTTGCCGCTTAGTAAGTACAGTTGTGGCCATATAATTAAGAACGATTATTTATTGAGATGATTTTTTCAAAGTAACAAGTATAACTAATTGCTCGTATTTTTTTTATTTCTCTCGGTATTGCGAAACTTTTCCGTACTACCGGTACAATCATTTATGCAACATAGTTGGTTAAAAAATTAATAGAGAAACTTTATACATTCGATCTGAACCTAGTATTAGTACTTACTGGCTGGTCACGTAATTAAGAACGCTGAATAGTTTATTATTTTTTCAAATTTAAATAGAGAACACTGTGTGGCTCTGTGGTTGTAGATTATTATTCGTATAATTTTGGCGCCATTTCGTGCTGTTAAAGTCTTAAAAGTGATTACTTCGTATAAAAACAATGGGGAAAAATAAAAGTTGTGATAAATCTACAAGAGAAGTAATAATAAAACTTCGCGAGAAGAATTGGTCGTATAAAAAGATAGCCGACTATCTGCAATGTTCAAAAACAATGGTTTTCCATGCCGTAAAGCATTTTTCCACGTATCAAACTACTTCAAACGTTCCACGTGGACCTAGACAGAGAAAGTCATCTCGTCGAGATGATCGAAATATCGTTCGTTTGGCAAAACAAAATCCTTTTAAAGGGTCTAATGAGTTGAGAAAAGAATATTTTGGCGAAAACAACCCTTCAGCAATCTCTGCATGCACTATTCGAAGGCGTTTGGTAGAAAATAAGTTGAACGGAAGGATAGCAAGGAAGGTGCCTATGTTGAAACGATGTCATAGGCAAGCCCGACTTGCATTTGCAAGAAGGTATGAAAACTGGACAGTCAGACAGTGGAAAAACGTTCTTTTTTCTGACGAGACAAAAATAAATAGGGTATGTTCTGATGGAAAACGATATGTACGACGCCCTCCGAATAAAGCATTCGACCCAAAGTACACAAAAGTGACATTAAAGCATGGCGGGGGAAATGTGAAAATTTGGGGGTGCTTTTCTGGACATGGCGTTGGACCTGTTAGGCTGATAGAAGGAAACATGGATCAATTCCAATACAAAAATATACTGCAAGAAACAATGTTACCATATGCCGAAGACGTGCTTCCGGTTATTTGGACATTCCAGCACGACAATGATCCAAAGCATACTGCACGCACCGTTAAGGAATTCCTCACATCACAATCAGTTTCTGTCTTAGATTGGCCAGCCAACAGCCCAGATCTTAACCCAATAGAGCATCTTTGGTGCGAAGTCAAGAAAAAGGTTTCATATCGACAGTGTGGCAATTTGAGAGAGCTGTACGACGTTTTCTTAGAAGAATGGAACTCTATTTCTCTTGCGAAATGTCTAAAATTGATAGATTCAATGCCTCGCCGGTGTAAAGCCGTAATTAAAAGCCGTGGACATGCTACTAACTATTAATTTTAATTCAAATGTATTAAATTGCTTTTTTTTCTATACCAACTTCACATTAATATGATTTATTTAATCTAAGTTTCATATAAAACAACTCTCGAGCAGTTTAATAAATCGTTCTTAATTATTTGTCCAGCTTCATTACTATTTGAATTTATTAGTATAGAGAACAAATAAAATTTGTAAAAAAAAATGTTAGCAATTATACACTATTATTCTTAATCCCGTTTGCTCTATCCATGTGGCTATTTTATAACATAACTTGTTACTTCTAAGAAGGAACACAACTAGACATATGACATGATTTAGATAAAAAAAAATCGGAAACTTCAAATCGTTCTTAATTGTATGACCACCACTGTATATATCGTGCCTATGACCTGTTAGGTCCTATGATTAAAAAAAATTGTAAAACTAGGTCGCTTATTTTTCTTCTAAATTAAGTACACTTCATCATCGTCTCGGCTCATGTACGTCCCACTGCAGACCACAGGCCTCCTCTCAGAATTAGGGGGCTTGGGCTGTAATTCCCTCGCGAGCCCAGTGCGGATTGGGAACTTTACACATCATTGAATTTCCTCACGATGTTTTCCTTCACCATAATAAAGTTCATAGTAAATTTCAAATGTAATTTGACATTCCTGTTTCACTTTATTGTTCTGTGTCGTACCATCATATTCACATTCACCGTCTCTTTCCATCATAGGTACTTACCTCTGGCGACGATGGAGCGACCAAACTGCCTTTATGACGAATATATTGAACTTTCTCTTGAATTGCGTGCACCAGCAATCTATATTCTACTTCATCTAGAAAGCCTATGGGAAAAAAAATTGTTGAATAAAAATAAAACTTATAGCGTGTGACAGAGATAATGATAATGACACAGTTTCTGCTATGCTCCCTCGAAGGCAAACCGAGGTTGACCCCCGGATCGCTTCGTAACGGACTGAGCCGCAGGTCTCCAATAGTTGGTCGGTTGCGCGCGCGCCATGTTGGCAGTTCGAGTTCGCACGTTTGCAGATTGAAGGGTAGGTACAATACGTTTACTTTTAGTTTACCACTGACAGATGGCTGGCCTTCATTTCATTTCCAACTTTAACACCATACAAATAAAGTAGCTATTACAAAATCTGCAAACGTGGGTAACAGTATTCTAAAATTGGCTTTATTTGTAGGTCGTTAAAGTTGAATATGAAATGAAGGCAAACCATCTGTCAGTGGTAAACTTTATGTAATTTAACTGTTAGGTTTGATTAATATCTACAGACACCGAGCGTGTCAGACACGTACCATGGCAGATAAAATAATATTCTTCTAAAGATTCTATGAACGAATTCATAATCTATCGTATAGGTAACGCCACCAGAGTTAAGGCCACGCACACAACCACATCTCATGTAATGACAGCGGGATTTTACATGAGACGACAATACAACGTCAAAATCCCGCTGTCATTACATGAGATGTGGTTGTGTGCGTGGCCTCAACTCTGGTGGCGTTACCTATAACACGCTTTGATCAATTATAACTGTAGATCCACAGTCGCGCGCCCAAAAATGTCCGAGCCAAATGAGCGCCACTTTGATAAAAGTGGCCTTCTTTTTTCTCAGTACGTTGCGTGAAATTGTCAAGTTTAGCTGTCAAGTGTCAACCGAAATTCGACTGTAATGAAGTAAAGACTAGGTTCAAATTTCTGTGTAGGTGATGATTTTAATTGTTACGCAAACAAATAAAAAAGTTCGGACATTCTTTGAAGGGGATTTTGTTCGGCAATGTGTATCTTCAGTTATAATTGATCAAAGGTAACACGACCCCGCAGACACAGGGCCGTGCTCGGCCAGTAAAGATAAACTACGATAACATGGCCCGCCCCTCCAAATTACTATTTCAATGTGTTATGTCACATCCTTACGAAAGAGCCAGCACGCACACATGCGTTGAAAGTTTTGGTGGTGCTTTATAAACACTTTCACAAATACATTGAAGACTTCTTGAGTTTTGGAGGGGCGGGCCATGTTATCGTAGTTTATCCTATGCGCAATAGTACATTACTGCAGCGGCCGCGAAATAGGGGATTGCCGGCCGAGTAGTTATAGATCTCTCTATCTAGAGATACGAGGCCGGCAATCCCTGTTCGTGGCCAAGGCTTGTATAGAGTTTTTCTCAAACATGAATCACCATCACCACCATCATCATCATCACCATCATCATTACCATCACCATCATCATCATCATCACCATCATCATCATCATCATCACCATCATCATCATCATCACCATCATCATCTCATCATCACCATCATCATCAACATCATCATCTCATCATCACCTTCATCATCATCACCCATCATCATCACACCACCATCATCATAACCACCATCACCATCATCATCACCGCCATCATCAACACCATCACTACCATCAACATCACCCGTCATCACCATCATCATCAACATCATCATCATCATCTCATCATCACCATCATCATCATCATCAACATCATCATCATCTCATCTTCACCGTCATCATCACCATCATCATCACCCATCATCACCATCATCATCATCATCTCATCATCATCACACCATCATCATCACCACCATCACCATCAACACCATCACCACCATCAACACCATCACCACCATCAACATCACCACCACCATCATCATCTTACCTTACCTTAAATAAGCGTAGTGGCAGAATCTCATAATGAACCAAAACGCAAATATTGCTTATAGTTTTTTTTTTATGGCTAAATGCTATGATGCCATAGACCTATAAACGTCATGGTATGAAACAATAGACGATCACTTTGTTGGCCAAGGCCAGCAATGTTGTATGAAATTCCATTACTGACCTCTCGTCGAGCCGCACACCACGCCGCGCCTGCATTGTGACACTTCGTGGCGTATTATAAGGAACCTAACGTCAACATTTCATAGCATGTTTGAGAAAATAATATTTTGTCGGTGACTGATACGGCGCGTATACATATGTATGAATCGACTTTATTAACCTTTTTTTATATATCAAAATTTAAAAATTCTAGATTGTGATTTATCCGAGTTTGAAGTTAAATGACTCGTTTATGGCCCCTTGCCTTGTAGCAATGAACGTACCTTCTTCCTTCAACTGTATAGCATCGAGCACCATGTTATTCAGGGTGGAGGTAGTGGCCTGTCGGGTTTTCACCGTGATAGCCGTCCAGGGTCGGTCGCGCTGCAAAAGCCCGAGCTGACGAGTCACGGCCAACCTGACGCCATATATATATTAAGGTGCCTTAAAATCACTCCAAAATATTTCAGAAGATGTTTTGGCACAGAATAAATGTGCATTTACTTTATTGTCAAACACATGTGTGACCAAATTGCGTTGGGGTTTTTTTTTTAATTTATAGTTATTTTCTCATTTACTGTCTTTAATTTCCAAGTTCAAGCTCCAAGTTCTTGTGTGCCCCAAGGCTCATATGGCCTAAGATGGCCCTCAATACTGATGACGACTCTGAGTACGGTAGGTATGTGCGTTAAATACGAACCTATCGGCTTCTAATCGAGCGTTCAGAGTTTCTTGTATCAATCGATTGTCCACAAGCTGGGGCAGCAAATTACATACTTCCTGCTCCCCTGTTACAAAACCCTGCAATATATAAAATAAACTATTACGACTCACCCGAAAGAACGTACTTACCTAATTTTTTTATAATTTTTGAAGAAATATTTATTCATAAAAAAGCCTTATCAGACTTGGAAACAATCTGCCACAGGCTTCGTCAACCTAATAATAAAACAAGTCATGCAAATACAAGACGACAAATATCCGCAACAAGCATCGTCAAAAGTTTAACAAAAAAACACAAATAAAAATCCGCAACTGCTTCGTCAAGGCCTACGTACGTACCTACCTAATTACACCGAACTAAAATTCTAAACTAAAATTACACCGAACGAGCCCTAACGCGATGGCCATAAAAATATATTTACAACAAAGTAGGTAAACAACAATATTAAAAACGAAAAAAAACGAAAAGCGTTTTAATAACCTTCTAAAGGATTATTTGGTCAATAAGAGTTATTATACATTACAAGAATCTTAGATGATAAAGATACTTACACAAATAAAATAAGCCTCGGTCTGCCTTCGTCCATTTTAATAATAACAACCCTTGTTTTTTAATGTTCTATAATAAATGAAATAAAAATAAAGCGAAATAAAATGTATTCAGTAAATTAAAATCAAGAATAATAATAGTAATGAAATAAATGCTAATAAAAGGAAGTTAATGTGGTTAAATTGCTATTAAATAAATTACTAAATTGCTATTAAATGAAACTTAACCTATAGAATACTTAATTATGAATTAGTATGAATTAACGTGAGGTGAAGAATAATTTAATTATGTATAAAATTAAAAGATATTATAATATTGCATGTAATGTAATTTATTAGGTTATTTTTTTAGGTTTAAATTTCTTATTTTGCAATGCCCTCCTAGGGCTATCGTATAATGATATTGATATGATATGTTTTATGATTATGCAAACAAATTAAATGAAATGATAATTGTTTAAGTTGCAAGTCTCCTAAAGTCGCGTAAATTCGGTTTCAAGTAAAACCGTCAATTTACTTTCGTCGTGAGGAACAGAACAGGCAAGATTTAGGTCCTATGATAGATAACGCTCGGAGTAATTTATTCCCCAATTTCCTCCTTAGATCTTTTAACTAAAAGCGTAATATATAACTTAATAATACAAAAAAGTTACATCTTAAAATGCTACCATGCCTACCTACCGTATATAATTACTAGCTGTTGCCCGCGACTCCGTCTGCGAAGAATTCGTTTATCGCTATCCCGCGGGAACTATGCAATTTTCTGGGATAAAATCTATGTCCTTCCCAAAGTCTCAAACAAAATATCTGCAGAGTGCATACCAAGTCTCATCTAAATCGGTTTAGCAGTTTAGGAGTGAAGGGTATAACAGACCGACTTTCACATTTATAATATTGTAGTATTGTAGTAAGGTATGGATAAAGAACAACATCGTACTAACCTTGCCTACGTCATACCCAAAAGCCAACTGTTTGTCGATCATCCGATCTATGTAGGCCATAATCTTTGGAACAGACACTCTGAAATTTAAATAAAATTAAATTCATTCATTCATTTCAGACGAAAACTTCTTGACTGGCAAAAGATAAATAAAAATATTAAGTACATTTGTTTTTATGAGAGGGACAAGCAAAAAATACGTAATAATATTTTTTCTTCTAGCTTAAACCATTAAAAATGTTCTTAGTAGGGATTTATTTTTTATTTTTGTTATTGATAATAGGGATTTATTTACTGACTAATACCTCAACTCGATAAGCGTCAATGATATCAAGGTTATTTTCGACAAATTGGTTCTTACTGCTGTACGATGTGATATATACCGAATTTTCGCACTAGTATCCATCGGGGGTGTAGCTCAGATGGTAGAGCGCTCGCTTAGCATGCGAGAGGTACGGGGATCGATACCCCGCACCTCCAAATCTTCTTTTTGCTTTTTATTTTTATTCTTGATGTGGATAAACTAGATTAATCTAGTTTCAATTAAGTTTTTTACTAATTATCACCTAATTTTACACTTTTAACAAATTTCATTAAGTTTTTACAAGAGAAAAAATATACATTGACGAAAATTTAAACAATACACACAATGGAACAATACAATTTTTCTTATGGCGCGACCCCCTGCGGTCTGACTGAACTTGACTCCTACTTACCTTTTTTTTGTAGTATTTCTATTTTCTTACGTTATGATGATATGACACCATAAAAAGCTCTCACAGGTTAAAAAAACTGTTCGTAACATTTACCCTAGTGACCAAGGAAGGCGCCACTGTTGCGTTTGATACCCGCTATCTCATCTCTCAAGTCATTCATAGATATGCATTAGTTCATCTATTCACCGCTAGATGGCGATATATTTCATAATATTTCGTTCAGAAGAGCTACTAAAATTCGAATCCTGCCGTCCGTCCCTTCTCTTCTGTTAACGACCAGCCAGCACTGCACGGCACGATACGAGGTTCGAAAATCAAATTTCGTAGTGTTAAGCCCTCCACAGATCGCAGCGCGGGGCGTACGCGCGTCGGCCACGGAGCGTGCCCAGCGCGGCATAACACTGAATCATATACGCTGTGCCGCTTGTCGGTGTGTGTCACCGTATATATGATTCAGTGTTATAGACCACGCTATAGGCACGCTCCGTTGGCGTCGCGCGGTTTGTGGTGGCCTTAAGGCAGGATGCGCTAAGTTTACCTGGCAAGCTTGCAAAGTCTGAGAAACCGCAACATCCGCAACAGTTTGGTGGCGGTGAGAACACTGGAGTTGAAAGTCTGCCACTTGTCGAACGACGTAAACGAGTCGATCACATCTAGAACGAAGTCTGAAACAACGAAAAGGCCAATCATTTTCTTAGGGACCGATTTTTGAAATCAAATTATTCGAAAATACCATTCGGAAGTGGTAAGGCATACCTATTGCTATAAAATCTACAGCTCGCTACAGCTACAGAAAAGATTGATGAAAATTTAAATCGACCTCTACTCGTTACAAATACAGCTCAATTTTTCACTATTTCTGGATGGTAATTCTACACATGTTATTTCAAAAATCGCTCCCCTGACGGCCTGACCTCCAGAAGCCATGACGATGATGAAGAAATCCAGTTTGTTCCAATGAGACGCGAAATAGCCGCGCACGCCGAACGCGAACAGCTTTAACACCATTTCCAGGAAATACACGATGTAGAAGAACCTAGAAATGGTCACAAAACACTCAATCAGTCAATCACTGGAAAGTGGTCAAAATCTGTAACTTATTATTCTGTAGTGGGGTCTACGCTCTGAAAGAGAAAATACTGTCTAAGAGCCTAACTTGAACGTATTCGAAAGGAAACTTGGTTTTCAACTATAACACAAGCTTGCCTAGCTTACTTTGGGACTAGGTCAATTGGTGTGAATTGTCCCGTGATATTTATTTATTTATTTTATTTAGTATTAATTACATTGCATTATATCAAATCACATTTTCGTGGCACGGCCAATACTCTTTGTGCACGGCCTAACCAAGAATGGCTGCCCAGACCGTCTGCTGTGCGTCGTTCATTTCTTGATTCGAATTCCAGAAGTCGCAAATTCAAATATTCGAAACAGCAACACGGTCTCGGTGGCCAGTGTCTACAATTCCTACAGAACTACTATTAAAATTAAAATTTCTGCTTGTTGCTAACAATTACGAATTTGCCCCTCATATCTTTGATCAATTATAACTGAAGATACACATTGCCGAACAAAATCCCCTTGAAAGAATGTCCGAACTATTTATTTGTTTGCGTAACAAATAAAATCATCACCTACACAAAGTAATTACTTTGTGTGAAAAGAATAAGTGACGAAATTTGAACCTAGTCTTTACTTAATTACAGTTGAATTTCGCAACTTCACAGTTAAAAATTTATTTACGTGTGCGTAGAGAAAACTGATCCCAAATACGTAAATACGTGACGAAATTTGAACCTAGTCTTTACTTCATTACAGTCGAATTTCGGTAGCGGCAAAACTCCACAACGCTTGACACTTGACAGCTAAACTCCACAATTTCCACACGTTTGGTCGGATATGAATGTAAGCCTTATCAGAAACGGCATAGTGATTAATTTCACTTGCTACATTGAAGGCGACGTTGTAAGATTGCTTTGACGAGTTTGACGTTGCTTTGGCGGACGAAATGATGTTGTAGAACAAAGAATGCATTCCGACTTTAGGAGAGGACTTTCTTTACAAAAAGTTTTTGTCAAATAATGCAATAAAAAACGGTGAAATTAAGGTTAACGCCAACACTTTACAGAATGAATGGGGACGTCATTTAGATAATTTTAAACCTAATTTTCTTTACTTCAAATGTTTACCGTTTTCGAGATATAAGTATAAAATGATAAACTGACTAACTGACTGTTGTATATAAACGCACAGCCCAAAACGCTGCACCTAGAGACTTGAAATTTTGCAAATGTGTACAATGTGTACAATGTGTGTATACAATGTAGGCATCCAACAAGGAAGGATTTTTGGAAATTCCCACGGGATAAGGAAAATACGGGATTTATATATTCAGTTCAACGGGATTCCTATGCATCTCCGTAATTATGTATATTATAATTACTACTCTTCAAATTGGGCATAAAAGTAGGTAATTATAATAGTAAAAAATATTTTTAGGATTTTTCGAAATTCCCACGGGTTATGGAAAAACGGGATTTATATTATTCAGTTCAACAGGATCGATTATTTGTTTTACTGGTCGTAGAAAGCTGAAATTTGCCATTTAGGTTCCTTGGAGAGTGTAGGGGAGTACTTAAAGTTGTTCGTAATCATGAGAAAATCCAGAAAGTATAATTTTCATGAGTTAAAATCGGGTTTTGTTCCGCGTACCTTGACACAGTGTCGTCTCGTGATCATGGCGCATGCAACTGTGCCGAAATATCGGGCTTCTTCAAAATCAAGGTACCATCGCCCCAGACGTCAGATACCCATTTTCATAACAAATTTGCTTGCAGCCGTTGATGTTTATTGCTATGGATTGTTATGGACAGATGTCTAGCCACTGCACGCAAACTGGGCCTTTAAGTTGGTTATCTGGCGCTTGGGGCGATAGTACGCGGAACAAATCCCGATTTTAAATCATGAAATTAGTAAAGACCGCGATAGTCTAAAATATTGTAGTATAATTTTCTCCCTAATATTATGTATTTGAAGTCACCGTGTATATTTTTTTTTGTAATGGTGGGTAGTATTATAATGAAACAAAAAAAAATCAAACAAATTTCATTATTTATGAATAAAATTTGTTTTTAATATAATAACTTTATTAATTTTTATTTTCAATCAGTGTCCTTGAAACAAGGTAAGTTTATTATATAATTGTCGTTTAGATTTTTGTTTCAGGTCTTGGCTTGTCTTTCTAGCTTCGTAATGGAGACGTATGTCAACATATTTCATAATTATGGACTTTATTAACCAGTTGCGATGGTTGTGTTTAACTTCAGTCAATGTCTTTTTATACAATAATTCTTTTAAAATTTGCACGCAAATTATTTCTTTTTCGCACCTACTACCGCCTGAACGTAAATGCCTTCTGAGCACTACCTCCGCCCTGTCACAGATAACAAATACATCTCCGGAGCTATAGCACAATCCTCCTAAGTCTTTCATGTCAATTAATTTATGAAATGATTTTTTTTCTTTGGCTAGCAAGTGGTCTTTACAATCTTCACATTTTAGATGCTTCAGTAAATATCTCACTACGAAACCGGAGATGTATCCTACGATCTGCTTGATCAGCTCGGAATCAAGATGATCGCAATCCAATGAGGCAGAAACTATATTGCAGTTGTTTGTGTATGTTTGAATTTCGGACTCCTCTAATCTTTCTTTAAATGCCCCCATAGACGCAGATTCTTCCAAGTCAATGTCCAAGCGATAGCCAGCCGAAGTGTTATTAATGTTGGCGACTGCGTTTCCGCTTAGAACTGGTATGCTTTCCAGTGGTATGCAATTTCCAGTAAACTTTTCTCCGACTTCAACGTGTGTCAAAATTTTTTTGTATGCAGCTTTGAATTGCACCGCATTGGGATTGTTATTGAAACCACCTTGGCTTCTTATTTGGCCAAAAAACAATTCTAGGTGGTCTTGACTTACTTTATAACCAGTAACACATACACACATACATGACATACGTATACACATCCAGGAAATCAAAACTTCACACAAAAACACATAACGTTCTAGAAATAAAAAAATAGGGTGATGGCAACTCCACTACACTTTTGTTCTATGTTCTGTTGTTTATCTGTTTCGTTTTACTGATAAGCTTTCCTGTGCGTGTGACAAAGACAAGGCATATGTCAATGTTGTGGAATTCTGACAACGTTAATCTTTTAATTAGCAATTTAGAAATGGCTTTAAAATTAATTTAAATCAATATTTCTCTCTGATTCTTAGAATTTAATAGAAAAAACAACAGATACTCACCGAAAGTATGATATTCCATTAGATTTGTTCCGTTTTTTCGAGTGATTTTTGCACTTTTTAAAGACGCACGTGGGCATCGTTACGCTTGCATTGACAACAACGTACTGAGAAAAAAGTCGTCCACTTTTATCAAAGTGGAGCTCATTTGGCTCGGACATATTCGGGCGCGCGACTGTGCATCTACAGTTATAATTGATCAAAGCCTCATATGTACGATTTTTAGGGTTCCGTAGTCAACTAGGAACCCTTATAGTTTCGCCATGTCTGTCCGTCTGTCTGTCTGTCTGTCCGTCCGCGGCTAAGCTCAGAGACTGTTAGTACTAGAAAGCTGTAATTTGGCATGAATATATATATCAGTCACGCCGACAAAGTGATTAAATAAAAAAAAGTAAAAAAAAATTTTTTAGGGTACCTCCCATAGACGTAAAGTGGGGGTGATTTTTTTTTCTCGACTAAGCCTATAGTGTGGGGTATCATTGGATAGGTATTTGAAAATAAATACGAGTTTTCTAAAACTATTTTTTGATAAAGCGAATATTTTAGGAGATATTCACTCCGAAAGTTCAAAATAATGTGTCCCCCCCTCTAACTTTAGAACCGCACGTCTAAAAAATATGAAAAAAATCACGTAAGTTAAACTTAATAAAAACATTCTAGGAAAATTATTTTGAACTTAATCAATTGAGTGGTTTTTATGTTTTTGTAAAAAAATATTTCTAAACTAAGATTTTAATTAAACCGCCATTGCAAACATTTTTTTTCTTTAAGTACCTATAAAAAATCATGCTAACAGTATCTTCTTTCAAATAAAAAAAATATATTTTATCTGAAAAACAATCAACATACATACTTTAGTTCTAGTAGACTGCAGGCAGATTAGATTAGTTACCCAATTCACCGATAGATGGCGCTGTACCGCCGGCGTTGGGACCAAAACAACCACATTAATAAAGTATGCAAAGATTTTTTTGTACTGCTACGGAACCCTATCTTGGGTGTGTCCGACACGCTCTAGGCCGGTTTCTTTTGCTTGTTTTTATAGATAATGGTACGGAACCTCGCATTTCGAAGTCGAAAAACGAATTTTTTTTTCGCCCTTCAATTTTGTATGGGAGACTGAATTTTTTTTTTCGTTTTTCGACCTATGTTCATTGGAGAAAGTTGTTCTTTAAGCAACACTATCACCTGTTTTCGGGAAGGTCCCTCGTAGAAATCCACCCGGTATATTTTATTGAACTATTTTTAAAACATTGTACGGAGGTACGGAACCCTTCACGTATGACTCCGAATCGCACTTGACCGGTTTTTTGTACCAACTGCAGTGCACTGTTTACGCTCAATAGCAGACAGACTCACAGATTCAGCGACTTGATGGTATACATGGTGGTCTTGGTCACGGGCGTGGGCAGAGCCACCTCGCACAGGATGACGGGGGTGTTGCAGAGGATCATGACATATATGAAGCCGTCGAACCAGACGTTGGTGACGAGGCGGTAGCAGCGCTGGCGCCAGCGCGCGCGCGGGATGCCGGCGTTCGCGGACTCCGGAGTCAGCATGTGGATGAGGCGGCGGCGGAGCCAGACGGCGTGGGCCTTAGATGAAATAAGTATTTATTAGGGTTCCGTAGCCAAATGGCAAAAAACTGAACCCTTATGGATTCGTCATGTCTGTCTGTCTGTCCGTCCGTATGTCCCAGCCACTTTTTTCCGAAACTATAAGAACTATGCTGTTGAAACTTGGTAAGTAGATGTGTTCTGTGAACCGCATTATATTTTCACACAAAAATAGAAAAAAAAACAATAAATTTTGGGGGTTCCCCATACCAACTTAGAACTGAAACTCAAAAATTTTTTTTCATCAAACCCATACGTGTGGGGTATCTACGAGTATGGATAGGTCTTCAAAAATGATATTGAGGTTTCTAATAACATTTTTTTCTAAACTGAATAGTTTGCGCGAGAGACACTTCCAAAATGGTAAAATGTGTGTCCCCCCTGTAACTTCTAAAATAAGAGAATGATAAAACTAAAAAAAATATATGATGTACCATGTAAACTTCCACCGAAAATTGGTTTTAATACGTCATAAATCGTAAACCGCAATTTTTTATAGATAATGGTACGGAACCCATCGTGCGCGAGTCCGACTCGCACTTGGTCGGTTTTATTGTAACTGGAAAGCCGTCCATAAATACGTCACACATTTAGGGGAGGAGGGGGTCAAGCGATCTCACACAAGAACAAAATAATTGCGATTTTCATAGTAATAAGTGTGACAAGGGGGGGGGGGTCCAAATAGATCGAATTTCATCATAATCATCATTTCAGCCGTAGGACGTCCACTGTTGGACATAGGCCTTCCTCATTACGGTTGGAAGCGCCTTGCATCCACTCTGAACCTGCGGCCTTCACCAAATCGTCCGTCCTCTCGTAGGTGGACGTCCCACGCTGCGCTTGCCAGTCCGTGGTCTCCATTCGAGAACTTTTGGGCCTCAACGGCCATCTGTTCTGCGTGCTATATGGCCTGCCCATTGCCATTTCAACGAGCTAAGCCGTTTGGCTATGTCGGTGACCCCGGTTCTTCTACGGATCTTGGTTTCTGATTCGATCCCGTAGAGAAACTCCGAGCATAGCCCTCTCCATAGCTTGTTGAGCGACTCTAAGCCTATTCATCAGGCCCATATGATAGTGAAACACCACGTCTCGGATCCATATGACATCAACAACACACATGATTTAAAGACTTTTGTTTTGAGACACTGAGGTATTTCGGACGATAAGATGTTGCGGAGCTTCCCAAACGCTGCCCATCCGAGTTAGATTCGCCGACTGACCTCCTTCTCGATGTTGGACCTACCTAGTTGGACAAGTACTTAAGTAGGTCGAACTTGGTGTGATGTAATTTGTGGATGCCCCCCTAGCCTGTATCAACTTTGTGGGTGCGGTTAAAAGACGTCGTGAATGGCTGCCATTTCGGTGTAGTCGGGGTACGAAAAGGTTCGTCACTTTTCGACTCTATGTCAACGAATTAAGGTCGAAAAGTGACGAAACTTTTTTTACCCCGACTATACAAACCATATGTCGATGTTAATAAAAGACAACACGGTGTATAATGAACTAAACTACATTCCAAGCCATTAGTTTACAAGCGTTTTGAGAAGCATTCCCATTTAAAACAGAAATATTTCTCTAACATCTACATGTTGGACGTTCGATAAGTTCTGAACTTGATATCTGTATTGGCCCATAGGTAGTTCCTACATAAGAACAGTTTTCGCTATCTCTCACCGCCCGGCCACGACTTCGCGCGTTTGGCAGCGCGGCAAGCGTTATCTGTGTTCATTGCGCGGCCGAGACGCTCGCCGTACAGTGGTTACCTGGCGGCACACGCAATGAACTGATAAAATGCTTGCCGCGCCGCCAAACGCGCGAAGTCGTGGCCGGGCGGTTATAGTTTCTGACTTCTCCGTATATACTGACCCATTGGATTGATCAGCCTGTGTATGCCTACCTTCGGTTTCCACAAGGCGCCGAGCTGGTCCAGGTTGATCCTGCCGTCGTCGGAGTCCGCAGCCACCTCCACGGCCTGCACCAGTATCCTGACTCCGTCCTTGCTGATCTTGCCGTGCTCGTACTGCCTCCAATATGATATCTTCAACGCTTTCAAGACGCGTTGGTTGGCTTCTCTGTTTAAATAATTGAAGTATGTCTTCCTATACCAGCGTCACTCTGTGCGACTCCGAGTCGGCAAACTTAAACCCTCGTATGCTTAAGACACGGATCCGTGTCCAATTTAAAGCTTTCTTTTCGTTTTTTATTAATGTGTGTAATTAATTGGATTTATAATTACGAAACAGTTGAGACTAGAATGCACGATTTTTTCACTTCCCGCTTACGAGAGGTTAAAATTTATTAATGTAGACTTGACCAAAAAATATTGGCTATATATGACCCTTAAGGGGGTACCGTGTTTTTGGCGCATTTATTGCATTCATTTAAACTCGTGCTGTATCATTACTAGCAATGCTAAAGTCCTGAAATTCATATGTAAGATATTTGAGGATTCACTCTAGCGACTAGTCTTTTTCGAAACATGATTACTTGTAGTTCGCTTGATAGAAAAAAAATCCAAAGTCGTCTCTAAACAGTGGCGTAGCTACCGTATGGCAAGCCGGTGCAGTGCACCGGGGCCCTCAAGCTCAGGGGGCCCCTCGGACTCTGACTTACAAACTATAAACGCGGACATATGAGAAACGCGGCGCTCTTCAACAGTGTGACTATGAAACGCTACTAGTGAATTTACAATCGCGCGAGTCTAGTGAATTTAATGTGCATTTATCCTTACTTGTCTTATCATGTAAACAAACACGAGTTGTGGCCCCAGTTTACTTCTTGCCCCAGGGCCTTTGCTTACCTAGCTACGCCACTGTCTCTAAAATATAAATTAAACTCGTAGTACGACGCTAATACCTACTGTACGGAAGGTCATGACATGACTTTTTGAATCTAATACCTTTAAACGAGCAATTCTTGTATATATGTATATATATATATCGACGGTGGAAAGCATAAACGCTGTAACCCACACCTTAACCAAAATTTTTTTATTGCATATTTAGATTCAGTTTTTTTTTCTGCGTCGAATGCTGTAACCCACGTTGCTCTACGACGATTAGAAGTTTATGGACAGCGTAGTAAATTTTATAATTTTTGGCTGTTTATGGTACATAAAATGCTGTAAACGACATAAAAAACAAAGAAAATAGAGTTCTTTATCTTACTTCATATACGCCGAACAATATTCATCCGCCCGATGTCGCTTACAGCGTTTACGCGGAATGAAAAATATATCATTACGTGGGTTACAGCATTTACGCTGATCGAGAATGTATTGCAAGTGAGTGTTAAAGCACTCACTCGGAAACAAACTAACTAATTACTTAGGGTTATAGCTTCCTATCAAAGTTTTAGGATAAGATTCATGACGTTACAGCATTTGAAAATGTATGATAATATTGTTAACAATAAGTTTACATCATTTTTTAAAGTACGTAACTAAGAGAGTCGGTGACTTCAAAGCATAGCTACCCGCGTGCGCGCCGCTTTGACTTCGCCGACTGAACGCTGTAGTCGACACGAGTCGGTTATATCGAGTGGTTGTGTTTTGTGCGTCCGAGAACGTTAGGAATATTTTTTATTGTTGCCCAAGTTTTTAACTTCAAGGTAAGTAGTATCATTTTAATTTATGCGTAACACGAAGTTTCTTTTAATAAACTAAATGTTTTGAAGATCTTAGAGAAAAAAATGTAGTAGGCACTAACAATCATTATTTTAATTCTGTTGTGTTTGTGGATACAAATTATAAAAATAATGATAATTATTTGATTATAGGCATAGTGAAAATAAACGGATCACTCACGTCTTAAAACGAGTTTAACTCGACGTCACGGCGGGCGGCTGCCAAACGCGCACACAACACAAGTGCGCGTTTGGAAGCCGCCGTGACGTGTGACTCTAAGAATAAGGGCTACGGATTAGCCCGAAACATGTCTAGTTAAACTCGTTTTAAGATGTGAGTGATCCGTTTATTTTAACTATGAGTGAGTCTCGCGGTAGTTTCATGTTTAAAGTAATTATAGGCACGTTCATGTAGGGTACGTAATGCAGTTTCTATGCCTAATTATTATTTGTAGATTACCTTAACAAAGTAATAATACGTTTAGTACGTTTGTACCCTAATTAAAATTGTCATTAATTTGTTACTTACAGATCATCTGTAACTAATTATTTATTTATTATCAATGGCGCAAATCAAGTTTATATATTATTTATATATTTATTAATTTATTTTCATTTTAGGTTTAGAACTAAGATTTATTTATTCTTTTATAATAAGTATAATATTATATTTAACTGTGGTTAATCGTGGACCTTGTTTTATAACACTTACCATTGCATTCAGATGACGACACGACGAAAATGGAAAGAAAGTTTAAAAATTGGCTGTAATTCTGAAGACCAATCAACAACTGATCATCCTAATAAGAAAGCTAAAATATCAGTTATCAGCGATAAAACTTACAAGGTGGATGCGGGAAAATTGGTTCGCGTTCGTAATAAAAATAAAACAAAAACAGATGTATCGATAACTAACGCTGATTGCTCAGAGAGTCGATTGGGTTTAAACACCAATGCCTTAGAAACACCAACACAGCGATCACCATTTTTTTCTGTTGAAAATATCACTCCAACTTTTAGAAAGCCAGATCACTTTTTGGCTGAAACAAAACAAATACTTGACAAAATCTCGCCACTAAGTTTATATTATACTGATCATTCAGAAAATACAATAAACTCTAGGGACCAATCTCTACAAAAGTATCCTGTGTTAGACACAAGCCTTATAGAATCCAAGGTTTCGGAAATTGATTCTACTTTGAGTGAACTCGGCAATTCAAAGAAAGAGTCAAAACGAATAAGTGATTCAGATCCGTCTTTTATTGAAGTTACTCCTGAAGTTGAAAAGAAACAGCAAAAATCGAAGAAAAAGCTTGATTTTGACGTTGATGGCGTTACTAATGGTAAGCTACAGTATTGATAGTGAAAAAAAAGGATCCCTAGAGTGTACTACTAATTCGTAGACCTTTTACTGAGAGTGCACGTCTTGGTCGGATTGATTTTAATTACGGTTGTTATAATCTCAATTTTATAAGCAATATCTTTCATTCTTACTTACTCTTTACTCTTTATTTTAGACAGCAAAGTTGGTAGCAGTGTAAAGTCAGATTTTGAGGTGATTTTAAAGCCAGAAATTGATAGTGATGATGAAAAGGAGGAATGTGTCCAAAAGTTTACAGTTGACGTGAAGATAGAAAATTTTAAGGAGGAGAATGACAAAAAATACGATAGTAAGACGTTCTCGTCTCGTCTTATATCAGCTCAAGATCAAATAGTAGTTCATCATAATATTATTGGAGATGAAATCGAACTGATGCCTGAAGAAGTTGATTGTAAGTTTATAGCAATATTTATAAAATTATTTAATAATAAAGTTTTTATGTTTTATTACATTAAATATTATAATTGATTTTAGCTGGCCAAAATGAATCCAAAAACGATTCCAATGCCGTTGAATTTCAAAGAGGTAAAAGAAAATCGAAGCGAAAAGCTGCTGTCAACAAAAGTTATCTTGATTTTTTTAGAGGAAGAGGATGAGATTCAAATGATGTTAAATGAAGCTTTTCCCTCCGAGGACTCATATTCAGATTTTTATTCCAAGTCATCGTGTTCGTCTGATTCTGGTGACGATAACGAAGGTAGGTCGATATTATCCCTGTAATTATCCAATTTTTTGTAGATAATTATGCCATTTTTTTATCAGGTAATAAAAATTCTTTGAAGAAAATCAAGAATGTTAAGAGGAAAACAAAGAAAGATAAGAAGAGAGAGGCAAACAAACAAAGTGAAGAATTAAATTTGAAACGAATTGAAAAAAGAAAACTTAAATATGAAATAATGAAAGAAAACAAAATTAAAAAGGAAACCGGAGAGTCTTATTTAAATAAAAAGGGTAAAATTGTAGCAGCAAAATCACTGAAGCCTAACCCATGTGCTGGAATGAACTGTGGCAATGACTGCGGCAATATACCTGAAGAACGGCGTCTCAACTTGTTTAATTACTTCTGGGATCTAAAAAGCCTCCAAAGACGTAAGGACTGGATCTCTCAATGTGCAATAAAAAAATATATAAAGCGTCCCACTAAAGGTAATATCCAAAGAGCTTGTTCGTACGATTATTATGTTAATGAAGGAGAAGGACGAAAAAAGGTCTGCCAAAAATATTTACTAGCTACTTTGGATATATCACAACGATTTGTTTTGTATACATTGGGAACTATGAATGATGGTTTTGCAAAGGAAGACGAAAGGGGCAAAAGTGGAGGACATAATAAAACCAGAGACGAAGTTATGTCACATGCAAAAGAATTTGTTATGGCATTGCCGGTTATGCCATCGCACTACTGTAGAAAAGATTCAACGCGTTTGTACTTGCCTCAAGACTTCAAGAATATGTCCAATTTGTACAGAATTTACGTAGATAACTGTAAAACTGAAAATGTAAAAAACATGTCTTTTAAAGTATTTAACACTTGGTTCAAGAAATCGTTTAACATAGCATTTCATGTCCCAAAGAAAGATAAATGTCTAATTTGTAGTGCTGACGACAATACTGAAAAAACAAAAGAAGAAACGGATAGCGTAGCACAACATAAAAAAGAAAAAGAAGAATCCTACAAAAGATTTAAATTTCACCAAGAACTGCAAAAGAAAGATAAAAGTACATTATGTGCTAGCTTTGACATGCAAAAAGTATTAAATACACCCCATGGAAAAGATATGAGACTTCATTATAGCAGAAAATTATCAGTTTACAACTTTACTATTTATGAAAGCGGTACTCGTAAAGGGCACTGCTACGTATGGAACGAAACCGATGCACATCGCGGTGCTAATGAGATCAGTTCATGTTTGATGGATTTTATCAAGAATGTCGATTCCCGGCGTACAATAAGAACATTGCTGCTGTATTCCGATTCCTGCTTCGGTCAAAATAAAAATAAAACAGTCCTAAGCATGATTCGCTATGCTTTATCACAATGTGAGAATTTGAATGTGATTCAAATGAATTATTTGGTCCCAGGACATACATATATGCCCGTGGATAGCATCCACGCTACAATTGAAAACACAATTAAAAAATCAATCATTTGGGCCCCATCACAGTGGCCAACAATTTTCCAAATTGCCAGGCGTAATCCAAGTCCCTATAATGTAAAAATCCTCAGTGGATTAAATTTTATGGGTTTTGAAAACATAACGAATCACACATTTAAAAAAAATCAAAAACTTGCTATTTCGAAAATTAAAATTGTCACTTTTAATAAGCAGATGCCTGATGCCATGATGGTTAAATATTCCATATTACAAGAATGTGCTACCGAAATATCCCTGTCTAAACAAAGTAACAATTTAGTTCCGGAATATGAGTTATATAAAAAAAAATTGCCTGTAACCATCAACAAGTACAAAGACTTAAAAAATCTCGTTGACAAAAAAGTGATTCCACAAGTATATGCTCAGGAGTATTTGGGATTACCAGCAAGTAAAAAAATTAAAGACCAGTTAGAAGATACTGACGAAGAAGACACGGATTGCAAAAAATATCAAGACGAATAAAAAAACAAATTTCCCTAAATTATGTTGCCGTATTTGATTGATTATTTTATGATTAATAAAAATAAATCTATACAAAAAAATTGTTTGACATTTTAAAGTTCCTTAATATTTTGATCAGTTGCTGATTACGCTAATTTATTTTATATGGATTGTGTTGATGTAAGCTGTTACTTCAATTTACTTTTTCATTTTAAGAACCTAAACCAGCTTACAACACTTAATATGTTGAAAAATATTGTACATTGTCAAATTACGACATTTATGCATTCCCAAAAATAAATCACTTTCTTCTATTTCATACATTAGTATATTGACGTTACAGCGTTTTCGCGGGGTGAAAAAAAAAATCAAATGCTGTAACCCACCAAAACTTCTTTGCAGACTACTTTAGACAAGATTTTTACTACGAGAATAATAGCCTAACCAAATTTACATAATTTCCCAAAGAATGGTTACTTTACGCAAAAAGGATCAAAAGTTCTGATTTTTTTAGTAAATTTTAAAAAGTTTTTTGGCTCTGGTGTAAAGTTTGTACATTGTGGGTTACAGCGTTTATGCTTTCCACCGTCGATATAATCAGGATCTCGGAAACGGCTCCAACGATTTCGATGAAATTTGGTATGTGGGGGTTTTCGGGGATGAAAAACTGATCTAGCTATGTTTCATTTTCAGAAAATCGCTTTTACTCGTGTTTTCCGGCTATTTTTGTTTGCATTAGAATATAAAGCTAAATTTCGTCGACTTCGAGCAGATCATAATGGCACATTAGAAATGGGGTGGTCGCGGATCCAGCCGACCTTGGTTCGATACCACGTTTTTTTTCAAGATTTTTAGTTTTTTTTTTAAGTTTATTTTTTATGAGAAAACGTCAAGTTTCTTCTTTTGTGAGAAAAAGTTACTTTTTTGTGAGAAAAAGTTACTTTTTTGTTAGAAAAAGTATTATAGGGAACGTGCAGTAACTATAGGCGGCAGCACTAATGCGACAGAAGAGACACTATGCGGACAGTAAAACAAACTTATCTTATTAAACATTCAAATTGATGGCACCCTTATGGCACCAGGTGGCAGCACCGTCTATGTGCACGTTCCCTATTGGGAGCACAGAACAGGAAAAGCCGGTTGTCTGTAAAGTCGGTTTACGGACGATAGTTTAACGTAACTCACCCCCCCCCCCCTCCGGTGTTTTTGTCAAATATCTTGAAAACGGTGCATCCTACGGCAAAATCAATGAAATTTTCATCCCCCCTTTAATACCCCCGCGCTCCCTCCCCCGCATCCCTTCCCCCCTCTCACCCCCCACCCCCCACCCCTCCGGTGTATATAGTCAGGATCTCGGAAACGGTTCCAACGATTTCGATGAAATTTGGTATTTGGGGGTTTTCGGGGATGAAAAATTGATCTAGCTTGGTCTTATCTCTGAGAAAACGCTTGGTACCGAGTTTCTGCCCGAGCAGAGCTCGGTCGCCCAGGTACTGTTAATAAAACAAGATGTTTTCTAGAGCGTAATCTGGCTACATTTTTGAAATATGTATTTGTTTTAGTAATATGATGAAAACGCCCAAAAACACTCGCAGTTCATCCAACCTATCTTGAGCCATCGTGCCTCCCCCAAGCGGCCACATGCTCGAAATCGCCCATCCAAAATCGATTAGCGCGAAAAATGCGGTACCTACCCCCTTAACTTTTCCCATGTCCACAGGAGAGACGTGAACAAAAAATGTATATGACTATATGTTTCCCACCTCATCATCTCCGCGAACTCCTTCTTAGTGGGCTCGTTGGGTATCTCCCGCTCGCAGTCCGGGCACGTGGTGTAGCGAAACCCCATGTACGCGTCGTCGTCGCTGTCTTCCTCACGCCCCGAGATTTGGTTCTGGTAGGGATGCTTTATTGTCGTACCTTGAAAATTTAAGCCTCCGATTCAAGAAATGAAGATTCCTTAAGCTGTGTAGGGACGTTGCTGAACTGAAACAATTACCTACTTTGCTCACCCGCGACCTTATGATAGCTACGTTTATGCAAAAAATGCGTGTACATGCAGTTCCTCGACTATCACCACTACCAAACTACACTAACGCGTTTCGAACTTATCCTCAGAGTATCGCAACCGTTCAACCGTTAAACGTAGCTATCATAAGGTCGCGGGTGAGCATAAGTTAGTAATCGTTTCAGTTCATTGATATGGACCTACGCAAAGTAACGCCTGATCAATAAATTATTCTGACTGTTGCTGTTAGCCTTAAAGCTCCAACACATCCAAGCTCCAGACAGCGGAGGCGTGGCGGTGCGATGGCGGTGACGGTTGTAATATACCAACTTGTATGAACGAGTTCGCGGTACGGTACCGCACAACCATTCATACTTATTAGAATATTACAACCGGTACCGTCACCGCACCGCTCCCGCTGTCTGTGCGTTTGGAGCTAATGGCTTTTACAGTTTGCTAAAGAGAGGGCGAGCCGCCTGATGGGCCGCTCACCAAGGAAACGCGACAAAGAGACACCAGAGGCCGTACTGTCTAACGCGCGGACGCTTGCTGTCGCATTCACTATTTCTTTCTGTCAAACGGTGTAGATCAGATAGAAAAAATATTTATTAAACAAATGTAATTACGGAAATAACAAAGGTATTTTTTACATATCAATGAGAAAAATGAATTTTTTTGCTGCGGACTATCTGTCTGAAGTTTGAAGTCTATCTCGGATCGCTTGTTAGCTCGTTACTTCGCCCGGCCGTTTTCGAATTGACGTCAACAAAGATAATGCGGGGATTCATTTTTATTAAATTACGTGTTCTGTATTGCAAGTTGCTGTGTTCTCGCGGTCCGCACAAAAAGGGTCGGTGGTCCGATTGCGGACCGCGGTCCGCCATTTGGTGACCCCTGGTGTAGATGGTGAAAGCGATGGTTAAGCGCCTGCGCGTTAACAGTAGGTACGGCCTCCTTTAATGGAATTCTATGGGGTTAAAGTTTCTTAAGCTGGTACGGATATAAATCTGTTTGAACAAACTGTACCTTCTTGCACCATATCCCAGTTGGCATCAGCCAGGAACTTGTCCATCTTCAGCATCGCCACGCACCGGTCCCTGGTCATCATGATGCGCTTGACGCAGTTCGTCATGTTCGCCTTCTTCGCCAGGGATATCTCCGTGAGGCCGAGCATCTTCAGCACTCGCCGCATCGTCGTTGCATTGATGAGAAGCGAGAGTATCACCAAGCCGGTGGTTTGGATTAGGAATATCTAGAATTACGATTGGTTTTTTGGAGTCTTTTTGTAGTTTTATTTTTCAACTCCAATTTTTAGGGTTCCGTAGCCAAATGGCAAAAAACGGAACCCTTATGGATTCGTCATATCTGTGTCTGTCCGTCCGTATGTCACAGCCACTTTTTTCCGAAACTATAAGAAATATGCTGTTGAAACTTGGTAAGTAAATGTATTCTGTGAACCGCATTAAGATTTTCACACAATAGAAAAAAAAAAATTTTTGGGGGTTCCCCATAACTACTTAGAACTGAAATAGAAAATTTTTTTTTCATCAAACCCATACGTGTGGGGTATATGGATAGGTCTTCAAAAATGATATTGAGGTTTCTAATTTAATTTTTTTCTAAACTGAATAGTTTGCGCGAGAGACACTTCCAAAGTGGTAAAATGTGTGCCCCCCGTGTAACTTCTAAAATAAGAGAATGATAAAAAACTAAAAAAAAATATATGATGTACATTACCATATGGTAGTTTATATAAACTTCCACCGAAAATTGGTTTGTACGAGATCTAGTAAGTAGTTATTTTTTAATACGTCATAAATCGTAAACCGCAATTTTTTATAGATATTGGTACGGAACCCTTCGTGCGCGAGTCCGACTCGCACTTGGCCGGTTTTTTACTTTTACTGTTATCCCGTGAAATCCATATATATCATACTAAATACAAACTGAAACATGGATGCACAGAAAAGACCAGCTCTGGGAATCGAATTCAGGTCCTCAGCATTCCGTCTGCGTGCTTACCCCTACACCACGACTGGTCGGGACATAGACACTATAATTTTCCTATGCATCTCAAATCAAATCAAATCTCACCTAGAATTACTTTAAAGTTTTAGGGTTTCGGAGGATGGAAAAGAGAACCACAAATTTGAATTAAATTTAATCTGAGCGATAGCTTTGCTATCAACCATTTTGTAACCAAAAAACCATACGTTATTATAAACAAAAATAATAGCTACTATTTTTTGTAGACTTTACTTTTTGTTGAGTGTACTCGTACTAGCAGTGGACGTTTTTCGGCTTAAATGATGATTATGATGATGAACTGTTAAAGAGTACCGTCCTGCGGAGACGAGCCAAAGAAAGAAAATTGACACAGAAATTGAAAAGAAAAGAAAAGAAAGAAAAACATTGCTTAAAAAGACTCCCAATTCTCAACGCCCATGTGGTCATCGCCTGCAAAGGCGGCGCTAGGCATAAGCGACGTGAGGCACCGCCTACGGCCACGCGGTCTGAGGGGCCTCGCGCCTTGAAAGTTTCTCGTATTTTTGTTCATTTAAACATATGTCATTTAATGTGTGGTACGCCATAATAGGGCTTCGCAAAATATATCTTGCCCACTGATCGCCTGTCACATTTTCCAGCAGACGAAAAAGCTGAGTTTAATTTGGCGTGTACTCCAGGAGGAAGGGCTTCGGATTAGCCCGAAACTTGGTCATAGACGTGTATTTTTCATTATGAGTGAGTCGTAGAGTAGTTTAATGTTAAAATTTTGAATTTTTGTTTTAAGGACATTATTTTTTTAAAGGCTTAGCACGCGCTTAAACTAAGACACCTAGATAATCAGATAAATATATCTTTATTATCTATTTGATGTGCGAGCAAACGGACTCTAAATTGCATACATAATATAGATAATGCAATTATCATTTTACGAGTATGTTTCCGTCAAAACTTCGCTATCTAACTGATATAAAGTTATCAATATGATCAATAAAATCTGTTGTATATTTGTCAAATTTCAGCGTGCTTTCAACATGTTTAGTATCCGATCGATTATGAATGAAATTTTTACTAACCCGTAGATTTTTGATATTCAATAAATACCTAGTGGTGTTACAAAAAAATTGTGCTTAGCATTTTTTTACAGATTTTTTTAAACAGCAGCTCAAATTTACGAAAATGTAAATATTAAAAATCAATATTGCGGGTGAGTTCCTTATTAAATTATTCTTTGTATCTATGCTGCTATTAACTGTCTTATTCGATAACATCTATTCGGTCAATCATTCAGAGATCTCTTATGGTTGTAGCAGCAAGGTTGAAAGTGATATATTTTTGCAATGAGAAGCGTACCGTGGACTGCATACAATGTGATACAGAATACAGACAGAAGCAGACGATGCGCGGATCGTAAGGAGATAGGTATAACTTGTCTAATTTAAAATGACGCACCCTACCACCCCATTTACGCACAAGATGATGCATCAAATCATGGGATTTGTCGATCGTGATGTTGCACACTTATCATAGTTCACGGAATAGTCGACGCTCCCAAACAGATGAAGAGTCTTAATTATTATTTGCACGCACACATCCAAATCAACAAGCTTTTGTATCTATCTTCGTTTTTGATACACTAATATAGACAGAAACTCAATAAATTGATAGGTAAATGAAATACACATACCTCACCAGTGTCGGCGATTGCCGGCGTCTCTCGCACGATCAGCGCCAAGCAAAGCGGCAAAGGGCCTCTCAACCCACCCCACACACACGCCAAACTGTGAGGCCACGTGATGCCATACCCCATCAGTCGCAGGACAGGCGTCATCGCCGCATAGGCCATCAGCCGCGAACAGTACACCGTCGTATACGTCACAAACACCAGTGAGACCTCCCTCACTGTTATGAGGTCGGCTACCCTCTCGAAGATAACCACCCCAACCATCGTAAAGATCAGAGTGTTCGCAGCGTGTGATAATATCATCCAAAAGTTCGACACAATCTGCTCAACTTCACCAGCTATAGTAGACTTCCTATTACTAACAAGAACCCCAGCTATCACCGTCCCCAACAACCCAGAAACATAAAGAAACTTCTCCCCCACATAATACGTCAAAAATGCCCCAGCCAAAGTCACTGTCACAGCGCAAAGCAAATCGTAATAAGTTAACGATAGAAGTGTCGCTACGACTTTCCCCATGACGATACCTAGTAAAATACCACCGCCAGCGAAACGTAGAAGCAACATGGATATCTGTGAAGCTTCCGTCACGGCTAGAGCCAAATATCCGAACACAATTGTGAATACAATCATCACAGTAGCATCACCCATTACGCCTTCTCCCAACAGCAAAACACTGACGTATTTACACCGCGACATTTCTTTCAAATTCTTCACAACTTCCATGGGATAAATTGGAGAGCACACGATCCCAAACAAAACCGCTGTCGCGAAATTCCACGACGTTTCAATTACGTAGAATGCCATAAAGGCAGCCATCAAACTCGTTAATAACACACCAGGCACAGACACTAACACAATTTGCGGGAAGCTCTTCCAAAACGAATGTGCGTCAACCGCGTACGAAATATTAAACAAGATGATGGGTAGAAAAGATATTAAAACTATGTCAACCTCAATGAAGCATACACCGACAATCGGTTTAAAAGTAGGGTACACATTCGCACAATACCCTAACAAGGCTCCGATGGCAAACATTATGACCCTATAAGGGATACACATGCTTGTCCAAAGCATGATTCCTCTAACGACTACCCCCACAAGAAGTGTCGTAAAAACAAACAGAAATGCTAGGGCGTTAGGATACGCCAGAGTCGGGCGGTTAGGATCGTCGAATACGACAGTCGTATTGGTATAACTTGAATTGGTGCCAACATTTTGCGCTTTGGAAACTATTGGTGCAAGGGTAAAAAGTAGTGACAAGATTCGTGCCATATTTGAAGGCGCATGACCAAGTAGATGGTGGCATTGAAATTGTGTTTACATAAGTCTAAATGTCTCTTAAGTCGTTGAGATAAAAGTAGCCACACCAATTAAATTATTAGGGCGAAGAAATATATATTTCATTTCGGAATTGTGTTATACAACTAATAACAAACGTTCCACTTTTCAATTATATAATTAAGATAATAATTTAAAACACAGACACAATATGTAAAAACTACTATTAAAATTAAAAATGTCAATTTCAAACGCATTATTATGTAGCTTGTCAAATATCTTGGTCTTCTCTAATATCTTTAGGTTAAACATTCAAAAATTTCATCAAAAATTACAGTATTTTGTTTTTTAATTTCACTTGTTTGTTTGTGGCGTTGAAGACCTTTAAATGCTAGCATTTTGAAGTCACTTTTACTTATAATTAAACACACCTAGACATGCAATACATTTTACCTAAATCAATCACTCTTACACATTTTTCTATAAATTAAGGCCTCACAAATTTTACCTTAATTTTATGAAAAATTAGGAAATATCAGTCTTACTGCAACATTTTTCTTTGGTCATAAATTAGTAGGAAACAGGAGCCTTACCCCATTGCCCTTATTATGGGTTTTGTATGGGGAAAATTTTTGTGGAGTTTTCCTAGGGGATTTCCGTGGGGACATACCTAGGATATTTCCAAACAGATCTTCCTGTGGAGTATCCTTAGTAACTTCTTTTTGTGGGGTACCCCTAGTAACTTCTCTTTGTGGGGTTCTCCTAGTAACTTCTTTCTGTGGGGTACCCCTAGAAACTTCTTTTTGTGGAGTTCCCCTAGTGTTTCTTTTCTGCGGGGTATCCATAGAAACTTCTTTCTGCGGGGTTCTTTTAGGTTCTTTAACTGTTGGTTTTCTAGGGGATTTCATCTTATTTTCATTTTCTTTCATCTTTAGTCGTTTGAGTTCTTCGTAAGCCTTTTCTAACATGCGCTGTTTCCAGGTCTCATATGGTTCTACCTCAGTTTCTGTGGGGCCCTCCTCTTTAGAATCTATTCCCATCTCTTGATTATCATCTGGAAAATTTAATGCAGAGATTTAGCATGTATTGCTTCTTTTTTTTTTAAACTTATCCTCGTAAAACCCAATGTGCAATGGAACATATGTATAAGGTTATTTAATGCTACCAATCAATTGACATACTTTTTATGAGCTGTCAAAGCACGATTCCTTGCCTCCACAGATTATGAAAGCCCTACTGTGGTTTAATAATAATATAAAAAAGTATGTAAATAAAATGTCAAAAAATCAATTGGGATTTATTTTTTATTTTGACAGAGTTGCTGCGTGATTTTAATCTTCAAATAGATACGACGTTAAATAAGGCTTTTCTTAAGAATTAAGATCAGAGTACCTAGTTTAATGACATTTAAAATTTCTCAATTTTGTTTTTTAAATACATATATCAGTTAATTGAAACGTAAAAATAATGAATTTAAAATGTTTACTAGTTTTAGGATAATTTATTAAAATTATTATTATTTTATCAATACTTAGCACAACTGCACTGCACTACGTGTTATAAATAAATACTTACATAAAAAAGCAGCTCATAGTCATAATATTGAAGGGCGTTTTTTTTCCTTACCCTGTTACAGCCTTTATCCAACAGTTTATAACCTTGATTATAGCTAAACCGTTTAACTGAGTCCTCGCTCGCGCGGTACAGGGGGCCGGGAGAGGTGCGGGCGGCAGGCACACGAGGCGCGCTCGCCGCCCGCACGTCTCCCGGCCCCCTGTACCGCGCGAGCGAGGACTCAGTTCAACGGTTTAGCTATAACACAGGATACTTTATATTAGAGATGCAACGGATAGTTGTTTGGCCGGATACCGGATACCGAATATCCGGCGAAACCTATAGCCGGATAGCCGGATATTCGGCCAAGTTTTACCTACAATAAAATTGAGCTAATTCGAGAGCGCGTGCGGCACTCCGTCTTTATCTTCAGTATGGTCAATCTACTACAAAATAATGTAATTATATGTCCTTTTATGAATTATACCATATTATACGCACTACGTGAATTAATAAACTGATTTTAATGATTGACATACAGTTGTGGCCATATAATTAAGAACGATTATTTATTGAGATGATTTTTTCAAAGTAACAAGTATAACTAATTGCCCGTATTTTTTTTATTTCTCTCGGTATTGCAAAACTTTTCCGTACTACCGGTACATTCATTTATGCAACATTGTTGGCTAAAAAATTAATAGAGAAACTTTATACATTCGATCTGAACCTAGTATTAGTACTTACTGGCTGGTCACGTAATTAAGAACGCTGAATAGTTTATTGTTTTTTCAAATTTAAATAGAGAACACTGTGTGGCTCTGTGGTTGTAGATTATTATTCGTATAATTTTGGCGCCATTTCGTGCTGTTAAAGTCTTAAAAGTGATTACTTCGTATAAAAACAATGGGGAAAAATAAAAGTTGTGATAAATCTACAAGAGAAGTAATAATAAAACTTCGCGAGAAGAATTGGTCGTATAAAATGATAGCCGACCATCTGCAATGTTCAAAAACAATGGTTTTCCATGCCGTAAAGCATTTTTCCACGTATCAAACTACTTCAAACGTTCCGCGTGGACCTAGACAGAGAAAGTCATCTCGTCGAGATGATCGAAATATCGTTCGTTTGGCAAAACAAAATCCTTTTAAAGGGTCTAATGAGTTGAGAAAAGAATATTTTGGCGAAACAACCCTTCAGCAATCTCTGCACGCACTATTCGAAGGCGTTTGGTAGAAAATAAGTTGAACGGAAGGATAGCAAGGAAGGTGCCTATGTTGAAACGATGTCATAGGCAAGCCCGACTTGCATTTGCAAGAAGGTATGAAAACTGGACAGTCAGACAGTGGAAAAACGTTCTTTTTTTCTGACGAGACAAAAATAAATAGGGTATGTTCTGATGGAAAACGATATGTACGACGCCCTCCGAATAAAGCATTCGACCCAAAGTACACAAAAGTGACATTAAAGCATGGCGGGGGAAATGTGAAAATTTGGGGGTGCTTTTCTGGACATGGCGTTGGACCTGTTAGGCTGATAGAAGGAAACATGGATCAATTCCAATACAAAAATATACTGCAAGAAACAATGTTACCATATGCCGAAGACGTGCTTCCGGTTATTTGGACATTCCAGCACGACAATGATCCAAAGCATACTGCACGCACCGTTAAGGAATTCCTCACATCACAATCAGTTTCAGTCTTAGATTGGCCAGCCAACAGCCCAGATCTTAACCCAATAGAGCATCTTTGGTGCGAAGTCAAGAAAAAGGTTTCAAATCGACAGTGTGGCAATTTGAGAGAGCTGTACGACGTTTTCTTAGAAGAATGGAACTCTTATTTCTCTTGCGAAATGTCAAAAATTGATAGATTCAATGCCTCGCCGGTGTAAAGCCGTAATTAAAAGCCGTGGACATGCAACTAACTATTAATTTTAGTTCAAATGTATTAATTTGCTTTTTTTTCTATACCAACTTCACATTAATATGATTTATTTAATCTAAGTTTCATATAAAACAACTCTCGAGTAGTTTAATAAATCGTTCTTAATTATTTGTCCAGCTACATTACTATTTGAATTTATTAGTATAGAGAACAAATAAAATTTGTAAAAAAAAATGTTAGCAATTATACACTATTATTATTAATCCCGTTTGCTCTATCCATGTGGCTATTTTATAACATAACTTGTTACTTCTAAGAAGGAACACAACTAGACATATGACATGATGTAGATAAAAAAAAATCGGAAACTTCAAATCGTTCTTAATTGTATGACCACCACTGTATATACAAATAAATACCCATTTTTAACCATAACTATTATTTCACTATCTGGTATCCGGCCGGATAGTACGCAACTATCCAGTATTCAGCCGAATAGTAAAAATATTATTTTTTTTAACAAATTAAAACAGTCTTACCACTGTTCACAGCATTCTTGGCAGGCCTCCCCCTTGTTTTCTTGACAACGTTGAATTTCTCGTTCACAAAGCTGGCCCAGTCAGCCTCAAGCTTGGCCCACTGCGCAGGCTTCAGGCGGCATTTCTCGTTTATTTTGATTTTCGACACTTTTATTTTGTTTATTCTGTAAATATTTCAAAACAATTGCTTAGTAAATACAGCTGACAGTTGCTAGGCAACGATTACCAGCACAACCCTATGCCGTTTGGATGTTTTTCGAAAGCCTACCTATAAGTTTGCGATTTTAGTCCTTACATTTCAACGATTCTTTACTGAACTGTTTTTAAAATACATAAACATTTTAAAACAAATAAGGCTGACATAGTCACATTAGGTGTACTCAAGCCTCATTAAAAAGTTAGATAAAAAAAAATCGTATGGAGGTATAGAACCCTCCATGTATGAGTCTTACTTGCACTTGACTGGTTCAAGAGACGGTGAATGCAATTGCTAGCATCCGCATGTTAGGACAATACGACTTCTGGCGTCTAATCTAGCTTACGCAGCTCACCAGGAAAATTAGTCACAGTACTGTTATGTAGTATAGATAGACAATGTTATGAGTGTTGGTAGTTTTACATTTTAAATTAAGTTTCTTGACATTCATTCCCATTTTCTCTTTTTTACTGAAGGAAAAATTTATGTTAATTGGTGGTTTAAATTTGTATAACATAAATATATTTTACTTACCTACAAGCCTGAAATACAGCCATGCATACATAATGCGGGAGACTTAGATCCACCTCCTGAAAATAGAAAATTTATTATATAATTGAAGACATGAGTGGATAAGGGGAGTATGTCGCAGTTTTTCATTTTCGGTTTTATACCATAAATTAAGGTGCTAAGTCATAATGCAACACCAAACGCCTTCAGTTCTCATGATTTTAAGCTATAACAGCTTTAAACCCAGTGTATGAAGGATCTATGTACAAGAACTTATTCTTAGAATATAATATAATAGTTTTATGGAACAGTTAAGAAAGAGTGCTTGTTGTTTCATATAAAGATAACTACTTTACCCCATGGAAGAAAAAATAATTAATGTTGTATTCCATTAGAATTTCGAATAATTCCTTCTTAGCACAACTCTATGATACTCAAGGTCTGCCAAATTACAATCTTGTAGCTACAATGGTTAAGACTGTCTTTTCTATCACGCAGTCAGTTTTATCAGTATAGAATGGTTGGACGACCGCTTTAGCCTAGTTGGTAGTGACCCTGCCTACGAAGCAAGAGGTCCTGGGTTCGAATCCCGGTAAGGGCATTTATTTGTGTGATGAGCACAAATATTTGTTCCTGAGTTATGGATGTTTTCTATGTATTTAAGCATGTATTTATCTATATAAGTATGTTTATCATCGTCTAGTACCCATAGTACAAGCTTTGCTTAGTTTGGGACTAGGTTGATTTGTGTAAGATTGTCCCCCTAAAATATATATATATATATATATATATATATATATATATATATATATATAATGGTAGAAAGTTGATGCAATTTATCCTGTTTCATTATCATCATCAGCAATGGCACACCTAGGGAACAACCACTTTAGCCTAGTTGGTAGTGACCCTGCCTACGAAGCAAGAGGTCCTGGGTTCAAATCCTGGTAAGGGCATTTATTTGTGTGATGAGCACGAATATTTGTTCCTGAGTTATGGATGTTTTCTATGTATTTAAGTATTTATTTATCCATATAAGTATGTCTATCGTTGTCTGGTACCCATAGTACAAGCTTTGCTTAGTTTGGGACTAGGTCGATTTGTGTGAGATTGTCCCCTAATATTATTAGGGTTATAGAAAAACCTGGCCCCCAAGGTGCCATGCCGGAACATCAAAGCAGAGTATTACCCAACAGACCATTCAGAAGTTGGCACTGGTCACTGGGTCCTCACTATAGGCACCTATAAGCTTGTCAGTCCACTGCTCGACATAAGCCTCTCCCATGGCACATCTCAAAACTCGATTTTCAGCTCTCCTCCTATCCCTGCCCACTGTATTAACAATATCACTGTCCCAACTAGCTGCAGTGTGCTTATTAACATTTAGTAAATTCTATACCACTTTAGCTTGTCTCTGGTACTCTTCAAGTATCTTCTCAGCGGTCTCTTGAACTCCTGTACACTGCAATGTGACACACAGCACAGGCACTGTTAGCTTGCTCGTGTTCAGCTCTAGAAGGTTCTCCACAGTCTTGCGGTTGCTTGTGTACGCTACTGGCTTTAGGCCCGAGTATTTGACTGCTGCTTTCTGAAAAATAATACAATATGTATATGTTATTGCTTTGAAACTGATTTGTTAAGCAGTTTGCTTTGAGTTCCTCTAGTAAGAACAATGCCAAACATAGGCAGCTTAGTTGCTTTTTTCTTACTCTATTATTATTAGCACAGACAGCTTTAGATAAAAATGAAAATACCTGTTTACGGTTTGTGTAAAAAGAACCCTATATTTGTTGACCTGTAATGAAAGTCAGTAATGCAGAACATGATAATGATAACGCAAACCCATTTGGATTTTACTTGAGGATTTGAATACGATCCAGATCGATTCCAGTACGATCTTTACAGATCTTAGGCAGTATGCACAAGAGGCTTCTTATAGATTACTGTACTTGTGAAAAGGTTTTAGATTTTTCTTACCACATCTAATTCAACACCATAAATGCTTGCAGCCAAGTCCAGGCAGATCACCACCTTGCTCGTGTCGCTCAAGTTACTCCCAGCAACAGTTTTAGTCTGCAATAGTCGCTCAAACTCGGCAGCCTTACTGCAAAGGTGAAATAACGATATGAAAAAAACATCATTAACAGTTTTAGAATTACGCATCAAGAAATAATGTTTTCCCTTTCACGATCGTTCCTCAGCGGTATTTCTGCCAAAAAAATACGCTGAATATAGCAATAACGTGATCAATTTTGAAATAAACGTAAAAATTGCTTATGATTCGTAAACATCAAAAGTATACCTTAACACTTTTTCTTCCTCACTTAGACCTAGTTTTGATGCTAGAATTTGAATAGTTTTGTTGGACGAAGACATTGTCTTACGAAATTATATTTTTATTTTTATTTAGAGTAATTATTATCACAGTACTTCATCGGCAAAATTGCGCGCCTCACAATGTCATCATTTGACAAATTCGCATGACAATGACAACTGATTGGATGACGGATTTCACTATGTTAACATATTTCAATAAAAAAAAGTTTTATCTATGGTTTAAGTCTCGCTTTATTCAAGGGGATTTTGTTTCGCCAAGTATCCTATCAAGTGCCAAGTTAAAGTCCTATAACTATAAGTAAATATTACATTATTATTTTGTATTCTTAGTAAACCTTACATGCCAATTTCTCGCAGCTTGCACTATTATCCATTCTCATTTACCTATATCGCACACTATTTTAACTAGCTTTATAGTAGTTTGATGGCTGATTTTGAGCTTCAAAACTAATTACTGTTTATGTTATTCACATAATTTAACTACTGGATTTACTTAAAATACATTTAATCCAATGAAACTTTTTGACAGGAATAAATTATCTTGATTGTGTTTGACCACGCCCCTTTATCTCTATTCTACTGAAATATCAACGATAAAACACCTTTTGGCGACATGTTGATTTTTTCACAGGTTCTGTGAAGCCGATACGGATTGCTGTCATTGCTACAAAATGTCTTTGTAGTTATCAGGGTGTAGGTCATTTAATTGTACTCTTATTAACTAATCCGTGCTAATTTTCGTATGTTAAAAGTATTGTAAAGAGAAAGAAGAGGATCTACTCCGCCCGAATCGAGGGTGTGTATGCAGTGATGTTAGACCGATTTAGATTTGTATCAAAATAATCTGAAGCTATTTATAAATATTATTTTCTCAGCTTTTACTTATGTTCAAGCGTTAATAGTAACGTCTGGTCTATAATTAACCTGTGAAAGTTTAAATATGGCAGTATAATACAGTGTTAGTGTGTGATGTGTCCGTACAAAATTTATGAAGGTTGCCATTTTTTCGTGTTAGATATTGTAGTTCAGTGTTATTGGGCGTGAACACGGTCGGGGCTCATCGCGGGCGCGCGGATGGGCACGGGAGCACCGTGTAGCGCGTTTTGGCGCTCGGTTCGCCTCGCGAGTGCGATACCAGCGTTCTCCCTGAGTCGTGACTTCGCGGTTCCGTTCTGAAGTGCAGCTAGGTTCCTACGTCTGGTGATGTGTTCTGTGGTGATCTGATGTGGTATATGGTGGTTTCAGGTAGCGATGCGAGTAGTGGTATCGTTGTCCTGGAGGTAATATCAGTGTGGTTGTGAGGGACGGCGCGGGGAGGATGGCCCAGTGAGCGGCCGCGGCACCACGGCTTCGTCAGTGGCGGGCGGCGCGCGAGGAGCCGAGTCTCCTTCGCAGGCCAACCAAGACACGGTGGATAACGCCACTCCCACCTGCTGGTGAGTACTCCTCTCCCTGTCTGACAGAGTGCTTCTTGATCAAAATTTATAATTTAAAAGACCAATTTTTCATGTTTAGATCTAATTAGATTAGATACAAATTATTTGTTTATTTCTCAACTGTTATTTATTTATCCTTATCTTTAAATTGATTTTGATTTCCATCTCAAGCTTAATAATAAGCAATTACAAAAATTGCATAATATCATTTGTTTCAGATTTTATTATTGAGCAAAAATTTTACACAGACATTCAATGTAAAACAAACTTTTACAGTATTTAATGCACTTGTCAGTCAATTGAAATAATTACAATGTCTGAACCTACCTTCAGATATCCCTTGGTATAATTCAATTTCAAACATATTATGTATTTATATGTTGTTATGCCAATGCTATTTTTGTCACTGATACTGCAATACTGCGAGCTGCATAACTAGCTTTTACCATAAGGCTTAACTTGAAATGAAATAACAGGGAAAACTAGATAAAATAGACCTTATGGGTAAAGCTAGTTATGCGGTATTGAAGTATCACCAACAATATGTATCATATATCCAAAGTACATATTTTTGAATTTGTATTGAATATTAGAATTATGTTTAAAATGTTGTTACCAACCTTTTACATGGCATTTGTATCTGATATCTAGCTTTAAAAATATCTAAAGAAGCTGACTCATTTAAAAATTTTAGAAATTTGTTCCAATGTTTCCAACAAGAAATGATGCAACAAAAAGCATTGACTTTGGTGGGGTCAGATGGATCTTGGATTCTGCAGAACAGTCCCAGATTTCATTTTTTTGTATGACCTATGGGATGTTAACCTATGGGATGTACCGAGCGCCACAGTGGCTCGTAACTAACTGTTTGTCCTTTGACAATTTTTGTTACTACAGTCAAAACCGTTTATAGCAACACCAATTACAACAACATATTGGATGTAACTACCAAGAAAAAAACCCAACACAATCTTATATACCAAAGTAACACTGGTTACAATGACCAATCGTGTTTAACAACCAAATAATTGCTGTCCCTTGAATGTTGTTATAAACGGTTTTGACTGTAGTTTCAATCACCTTTAAACATAGGGTACTTACACCAAATTACCCAAAAAAGTTTGTTGTGCAACAGGTTAAAAATGCCCCAGGAAAACCGGAAGTGTCCCATACCATATGTCCTGGATTCCAAACATTTTTTATTGAAACAGCATCTAAAAATGAATGTATTTCTCTTAGCAAGATTTAAGAAAAATATTTGGATGTGGCTAGATTTTTTTTTCTTAATTATTCTCTGCCATCAGTCACAAAACTATAATCAGATTGGAGAATAGTGGCCAGATTGATACAAATTACGTCGCACCTACATAATGAGACTGACACAATTCAAATTATTCTCAATTCAAAACAAAACCTGGTTAACTTTTTACACAAAGTTTATTTTTGAAATGAGAATATTTTGAATTGTGTTGTTCTGAAGGTGCAATGTTTTATGGCACTTTGGGTTCACATAAAATAGTATTTCTTTGAGTCCATTCAGCAAGCAACAGTTGACAAGTATGATCAAATTGTGGGGCTACATAAGTAGCAACTGAATTACAGTTTTCACCAGTCAATTAATTACTAATCAGTAGCTTATTACTGCTTCAAAGTGTATAGGGCTTCTAACTTTTAAACCTTGATTGAGGACTTAATGCATTTTTTGGTGGAGTGTATACTGACTAAGGATAACCGTGAGACATATTTGACTGATTTAGACCTTTTTAATGGGGCAGTAAATATTATTTTGAGTTGTCCTGTATCGGAAGATGCAGTACGAATATACAGGTTCATCAAACATTCCTTTGCAGCCAGAGAATCTGGACATAGCGGGAGAAGTGTTTGGTGAATTTGGCCGTTGAGTCTCCCAATGAGGCTGGCATAGTCACACAGGTGCACTTAAGCCTCGAAAAAAAAAAGAAAAAAAAACATAAACCTAGAAAAAATATAGAAATGTTATATTCATGGGTGGATCAACTATTGCTTGTTGTTATTCTGTCCCGTCAGCGAGGGGACAAAAGTAGTAGTTTCATTAGAAGAAATGTTGTGTCACATTAACTAACATGCTTATTAGATGACCAATTGTTTAAATAAAACTACCACAAAAATGCATGTTTGGCAAATTTTAATCAGATAAACTTACGGTTTAAAGAGTTACTCAGGAGACCGTTACTATAGCAACGAGTGACAAAGAAAAGTTGATCGACCCTTATACGAAAAAATTAGCCTACCCGCATCTGCATAAGAATCAATTTTGTTTACAAGTATTACATTTAGCCAGTCATTGCAGGAAAACACAAGTGAAGTAAAAATGTGAGTCAGTAGTTGTGCTACCATAGTAAAAGAATTAGGAAAACTGTTTATGTTTACATAGACCTGTAACTATAAAAGCCTCACAGGGAAACTCTAGCACAAATTCGTGCTCCCTGCTTATAATAAAGTCTTATATTTCTGACTATTACCTTTATTACCAAGTCCACCACTAGGTACCACCAAAAAATGAGATTAAATTTTCTACAAATATTTGTTCTTTATCATTCTTTAAAGTTTTTCTGTTATTGGGTGAAAATCAAACAATTGGACCATTTTAGATGGTAGTTAGCCATACAAAATGATTGACTAACATTTTGAGATGAAAATTACCCAAACAACTGTATATGCAGTGTCTGTCACACCCCAGAATGATTTATATTTATACTACTTTAACTCTCAGTTTTAAATGCCTAACTTTTCCCACTCCCAAATATGCTCCTTTTCCAGAATTAATAAGGTTCTTGGATGTAAAAAAAAAATATCTCCTGTAGTAAAATGGACTGTCACTGTTTTTTCTCTCAATTTTTTATATTATGATTAGGCAGAAAGTAAGTAAATAAAATAATGCATGGTACAGAAAAAAAATATATTTTATGCATACTTCTTCGGTCATGTTGGCATGCTGAGCAATCTGACACCTTCTAAATAAAAAAACCGGCCAAGTGCGAGTCGGACTCGCGCACGAAGGCTTCCGTACAATTATCTATAAAAATCACGTTTGTTGTATGGGGTCCCCCCTTAAATATTTATTTAATTCCATTTTTTAGTATTTGTTGTTATAGTGGCAACCGAAATACATCATCTGTGAAAATTTCAACTCTCTAGCTGTCACGGTTCCCGAGATACAGCCTGGTGACAGACGGACAGACAGATGGACGGACAGCGGAGCCTCAGTAATAGAGTTTCCGTTTTTACCCTTTGGGTACGGAACCCTAAAAAAGAATGCAGTTTATAAGAATTGTGGATAATACACTCTGCTGCCGTCAGGTCTCATTGGCAGTAATGGTTGCTAACCTTAAGCAACCGGTTGCCACAATCAATATAAGTTGAAGTTGAAGAATTGTGGATGGTATTATACCGAATACGGAAAGTCTACCGAGCTTGACTAAAAGTCGTCTGGTAGTGTTTTATACCTCAACATTAGAGGAATCATCACACTAATCTGTGGGGTCATTTTTATCCCAAAAATTTCAAACTTATCACTAGACCCCGTTATCTAATGCTCAGTTTGGGGGCAAGTGATGGGGCAGTTTCGATAACCTGAATCGATAAAAAATTAAGTTCATTTACTCACTCACTAACATAATTATCAAAAAGATCCATACTTACCAGAGCTCTTCTATAGTGATTTTTTAAATTATTATGAAAAGATAGAAAAAAAAAACACTTTATTTTTGTAAGTATGTTTCATAATAAAATAACAATATTTTTTCCAAATTATATAAAGTCAAACTTCGTCATCTGCTTGTAAAAATCTATTTTAAAAATGAAAATGGTTTTTCGACCTCTACAGATGTAACTGGCAAAAACTGTAGTTTTTTGTTATGCTCTATGCAGCTTTTGTTTACAATACCTACTTTTATCAATTTGAACTTCCTTATTTTCTAACAACTGATTGATATTCTTTACAGATTTAATGCCTGGATTTTTATTTAATACGGTCGTTTGTTAATTCAATAATTGTCGCCCTCCTACCCGATCAAATAGATGCCATGAATGCGTTATCTCAAGAACATTCACAAAAGAATAATTTCATTTTGACAAATAACTAGTTTTTTTTTTTTTTTTGAATGAGTCGCCAGAGGGGCCAAAGACGCGAAGTCTTTGCTGTTTTTTAACTTTAGGGTAGGAAGAGTGACTTGTGCTCGGGAAAAATCCCTTCGGACGAACTGGGAATGGAGGGCCCAGACAGTGTCAGACTTGCACGGACTAAAAAACCCGGTCACAAGTCCCCTTCTCTATTGATTATTAATACAAAAAACGTGTGCTTTCAAATAACTAGTTATAAGTAAATGTGAATCAAATAATTATGTGAAGCTACATCACTATTTTAGCTTGCCCCCAAACTGAGCGTTAGATAACGGGGTATACTTATAACATTTATATCTGTGACATATCCTAGTATGCCCTCTGACTTCAGAGACTAGATAAATCTTCCTTAAAACTGCTATCAATTCTGATCAGTGATCACAACAGGCACCAACAAGTTTATCATTATCAGCGGTGTATTTACACAGTGTTGTCACATCTACCAACTTTTTGGTAGATCTACCTATTTTGCCTCCGTCCTACCAATCTACCACCCGCGGCCTCAAATCTACCTGTTTTTTCAAAACATTTCCGTTGCAAACAATTTCTTTGTTTCTATCAGAAATGCGAATGTTGAGAGGCTGTTTTTGTCCATAAATAATATGAAAACTTGTCAAACTTTAGAGGGACTGCTGGCACACACAAAGATTTGTTTTTAAAAGTGGTGTTCCTGACTCCGACCATTTGAAATTGTTTTACAAAAACATGTTAAAGCAGCGTCAATAAATCCTTTTCAACATTTTAACGCGTTTTTATTCTATAATAGGGACTGATTTGACTAAAACGGTAGATCTACCTATTTTCATTTTCAGTTCTACCTATTTCTACTAAATTTTCATTCTATTCTACCAATTTTTCAAAATTGTATGTGACAACACTGTATTTACATTTGAGACTAGCCCATTTTTTTGCGCTTTGAGATCTCTTAATGTTATCATTGTTGTGCTAAAAATAGACTTGTGAAGAGATTGTTAAATTTGGATTTCATGATTAATTTGTGTCCATTTGTTTGTGTGTGAGAAATAAAAATACCTACCTAGTCTAGTTTGTCTCAATTAATACTAGTTTTTTTCTATACATATAAAAAGTAAAGTCCTGACTAATTGACTGACTCATTAACGCGCAGCTCAAACCTTTCGCCCAAAAAGGGTGAAATTTTGCGTAGAAATTGCGTTTATGAAGTAGGCGAGATATAAAAGAGTTGTTGAAATTCTCACGGGATAGGGAATAAACAAGATTTATATGTTTAATTCAATGTGACCCTATCTCCATAACTGTGATTACTAGACTCTTCAAATTTGACTTGCAAGTGGGTAATTAACTAACTCGTCACCACGGCCGCTGCAATGTGGTCGAAACGTCGAGGTAATTTTAGAAATAAGTAGTGTGATTAAGGCTGCGTATCCACCGGAGCTGTGCGAGGATGCGTTGCGAGGGATGTGTTTGTCATGAACCAATAGAAACACTTCATTTCAAAGGTCCTAAGTGAATGAAGTGTTTCTATTGGTTCATGACACACACATCCCTCGCAACGCACCCTCGCACATCTCTGGTGGAAACGCAGCCTAAGTCCCAAAAAATATTAGTTAAGAGTGAGAATCGCTTAAGTTTAAAACATTATACCTAAAAACTACTTTCAGGAATTTTCAAAATTTCCATGGGATAAGGAAAATAAGTTTTTGCTAAAAATTTCATTTTTAATGCAAGCTTTTTCGCTGACTGTACTTTTTGTTAACTGTACTTGCTTTGTCATCCAACTTACATAAGTATACCAAAATTCAAGTGAATCTGACCACTGGAAGTGGGTCAAATTCGACTTACAAGATTTGACCCGTACATACATACATAAATACATTGCAATTTAATAAAAACCTTATAAAATAGATTTATACTAGCGCTGCTGCCTGGGACTCCGTCTGAAAAGAATTTGTTTATCGCTATCCCGAGGGAACTATGCAATTTTCCGGGATAAAAAGTATCTTAAATATGTTAATCAGGGTTATAAACTATCCGTGTGCCAAATTTCATCAGAATCCGTCAAACCGTTTTAGCGTGAAAGAGTAACAAACATCCATACAAACTCGCGTTTATATATAACTAGCTTTTGCCCGCGGCTTCGCTCGCGTGTATCATGAGTATTCCAAAGAACTAAGATATCAAGCAAGCAAGCATGCACGCAAGCAAGCAAGCGTGCAAGAAAGCGTGCAAGTAAGCGTGCAAGCAAGCGTGCAAGCAAGCCCGACTAAACTTCAGGTAGATACGGTCCTTTACAGTAATTCTTTATATACAATGTTTTTTACTAATTCGGAAGGGGGCACTAAAATAACCAGGCTTGTTAATAACATAAAGTCTATTATTACTTTCCCCTGTCCTGCATTAGGTATAATTCAATGTTTTCTTACCTTCTTTCTTCCTTCTACGGAAACTTGAGTAACTGGAAGCGCTGTGGACCTACTTAGCATTGATATTATACATATTATAGTATTTTGTAAAGGTGTTGCGTGACCTAACCGCTAAGGAGTTATACCTTCCATCATCAGCTCATCTGAATAACCAGAAAGAATACAACCAAAGATCTATACGTGCATATGATATTTAAAGAAACTTCCTATAACTCCTAACCGTTAAGGAGTTTAACCTTCCATCATCAGCTCACTCGGATAACCTGAAAGAATACAACAATCGGTCTATACGTACCTATAATATTTGAAAAATTATCCTCAACTCCTAACCGTTAAGGAGATTTACCTTCCATCATCAGCTCATCAACATGAGATGATGTCTACCAGACGCAAACACTTAAATAGCTTGAGAAAATATATGAAAAACGTAATGCGTGCCTACAAAATTTGAGGGTTGCCCTCGATTTCCTTGAGATCCCGTCATCAGATCCTGATTTGGTGACAATGGGACCATCTCAGGAGTATATTGTATTCTTTCGAATAAAAAAATCATTTTTATAATCGGTCCACAATTGACCGAGAAATCGGTGAACATACCTACATAAAAAATACATAAAGTGGAATGTATAACCTCCTTTTTTAAGTCGGTTAAAGAGCCCTTTGCGGCCTACTTACAGTATAAATAATTTATTGAATCAGGCGTTACTTTGCGGAGGTCCATATTAATGAACTAAAACATACATGCATGATACATGGTCGCGGGTGAGCAAAGTAATTGTTTTATTTCATTTACAGTATAAACTTATGAATTTTGAAATTTTAGCTTTCTACAACCAGTCAAACGCAAAATCCCGTTTTTTCCCGTTCCCGTTAGAATTTCGGGAAATGCTTTCTTAATGCTCCTCTACACTCCCCAAGGAACCCACTTGCCAAATTTCAGCTTTCTATGACCAGTAAAACGAAAAATCCCGTTTTTCCCGTTCCCGTGGGAATTTTGGAAAGTTCTCTCTCAATGCTCCTTTACACTCCCCAAGCAACCAACATGCCGAATTTCAGCTTTTTACGACCAGTAAAACGAAAAATCCCGTTTTTTCCCGTTCCCATAGGAATTTTGGAAAGTCCTCTCTTAATCCTCCTCTACACTCTCCATGCAACCTAGATGCCGAATTTTAGCTTTCTACGACCAGTAAAACGAAAAATCCCGTTTTTTCCCGTTCCCGTGGGAATTTTGGAAAGTCCTCTCACAGTCCTCTACACTTTCCAAGCAACCTAGATGCCAAATTTCAGCTTTTTACGACCAGTAAAACGAAAAATCCCGTTTTTTCCTGTTCCCGTGGGAATTTTGGAAAGTCCTCTCTCAATCCTCTACACTTTCCAAGCAACCTAGATGCCGAATTTCAGCTTTCTACGACCAGTAAAACGAAAAATCCCGTTTTTTCCTTATCCCGTGGGAATTTCCAAAAATCCTTAAAACTGTTTTTTACTATTATAATTACCAACTTCTGTGCCAAATTTCAAGAGTCTAGTAATTATAGTTCATAGGATCCCGTTGAACTGAATATATAATCCCGTTTTTTCCTTATCCCGTGCGAATTTTGAAAAATCCTGAAATTAATGTTTTAATTAATGTAATACCTACTTGTGTATCAAGTTTGAAGAGTCTAGTTATTATAGTTACTGAGATAGGGTCACTCGGAATCGAATATATAAATCCCGTTTTTTCCGTCCCAAAAATCCTTCCTTAGTGGATGCCTACATTGTATAAGGTATCTATGTGCAAAATTTCAAGTCTCTAGGTCTAGTGGTTTGGGCTGTGCGTTGATATATCAACAGTCATTTAGTTTAATTAGACATTTCAACCCCATCGCACCCTATCCAGGGAGATGGTATTTTACGTCCGCCACGTCAAATTTTAAAACCGTTGTTGTTTTCATAACCAGCGACCCGATAAACCATAGAAACAACACCCATGTTGATTTTCAGACTTTGTTACCCCTTTTCCCCCTTTTAGGGGTTGAATTCTCAAAAAACCTGAAACACGTGTTTACTCATTTATTATTAGGAGTACTTCTGTGAAGTTTCGAATAAAATAGTCGAACGAATCTTGTTTCCTCATACAAACTTTGGACCCCCGTTTCACCCCCTTAGGGAGTGAATTTTGAAAAATCCTTTCTTAGTGCACCCCTAGACCTTATAAGGAACCTACATGCCAAATTTGGAATCTCTAGGCCCAGTGGTTTGGGCTGTGCGTTGATATGTCAGTCAGTCAGTCAGTTTCTTCTTTTATATATATAGATATTAAGTAAGAAGTAAGATTATTCACTAACTGATACCAATGATGATAATGATGATGATGATGATAATGATGAATTTTTGGATGTGGTTTTGCCGGATTTTTACTTTATTCAATGATAGAGATGAAGAAGCTTTACTACACAACTTCCGCCGAGGAAAGCTAGTAACATATAAAAATAATAACTATAAATTAAAAATTTTAAAAACCCCCAACGCAATTATGTCACTCGTATGACGTTTGAACATTAAGTCAGTGCCCATTATGCATCCAAGTTCCCTTCCGCAGCTAACAAAAGAGCTGATAACTTTGAAACGGCTGAACCGATTTTGATGAAACATATCTAAGAACCATCGCCAAGAAACCTGCTTTCTATTAAAAAAAACCGCATCCAAATCGGTGCACCCGTTTAAGAGCTATGATGCCACTAGACAGACACACAGACAGACAGACACACACACTTAGCGGTCAAACTTATAACACCCCTCTTTTTGTGTCGGGGGTTAAAAAGTGTATTATCTCTTAGATTTTGAATGAATTGTGCCTAAGCATAGAAACTACTTTACTACTACTTTTCATCTAGTGAAATGGAATGGTCACCATCTGAAATCTTCGTAGTTACTAAAATGCAGATTATTATAGCACAAGCACAGTACAGCAACCAAATGGAGCACTTAATTAGTTATTGTGGATAAGGGTGAGGTCACACGAGCGTAATTTTGTGAGTCGTGAGTGGCAGAATTTCGGTCCGCGCCATACAATATGCGTGCCATCACGTGACACTCACGTGATACAATGTATGGCGCAAACGAAATTCTGGCGCTCACAACCAAAGAGTATTGTAATATTATATGAACAAGAGTGGCAACTCTATGGTCAAAAATGCATGTATGGAAGGTGCTGCCGCCCTACGGCAGCTCAAGAACTAATGTGACGTATCTATAGATATATACCTATCTATATTTATATGTTGGTAGTGATGTACAGCTATAGATACGCGTACCTATAGCAATCTACAGTCAAGGATTTTAATTGATAGGCTAATTGCCACTATTCGTATTTTAGCCGTCTAATTCAAATCAGCATATACGAAGTATAAGCGGCTAAACCCGATTTGCATTATACGGCTAAAATACGAACATTTAAAATACGAATTTTAAAGTCCTTGACCGTACAATTTGGTACGCCATGGCCATGGCCGATGAATGACAACTGACAAGTTTGACAAGTCAACCAAGATGGCCGCTAATTTAGTTCTTCGGCAAACACCAGAGATCGCTGTAGTCGCATGAAAAGTGATGATATATGTAAGTGTGCCCCCCCTGCTCACAACTCACAAAATTACGCTCGTGCGGCCTCACCCTAAACGCATTTCTCTATTATTTTTTCTGTACTATATCAACAAAAAAAAAAAAAATCGAATGTAAGGTAAACGTACCAATGCTCGATACCTCAACGCCCAGAAGATGACACCCATCTGTCACCTCTCTTACTATGAGATAAGATTGAAGGTGCCATGTATCAAGTGTCAAGCACAGGGGCATTTACCTTAATTCCCATTTGGAGTGGAAAAGAAAAACAATTAAGAAAATAAATTTGTTTATTCAGGCATTATTTAGTGTTCTAGTTTATTTGTTTACAATAACAAAACAACCCCACAGCTACTATGAACCATAACATAACATGTTTTTATGAATACATTAAAAACCTATGAGTAACTATATTAATTAATGGTTTTAAATAGAGATGGGCCGAGTACTCGTTTACTACTCGGTACTCGGTGTACTCGGCAGTTTATTTGATACTCGTACTCGGCCGAGTAACTCGGTTCAAATGCCGAGTATACTCGGTCTAATTAAAATTATTATTAATCATGTGTATTAAAATAAAACAGGCTTGTAAAACATCCAGATTCGCAATCTTTTGCGTATACTCATTGTGTCACAGTCACTGTACACAATCATCTATTTCCAATGTTTTTAAAATATTTAAGCAATTAATGTGCGGACCGAATGCGAATTTCTCGTTAAATAAAAACTGACTAATTTGCGGGGAGAAGGCGGAGATCCCCGCGACGTTCGCTCGCGGTGGCCGGTAGCACCGCGCGAATCTGTTTAAACCCGTATCCGCACCTCAAAACAGAACCGAGTAACTCGGCCGAGTACTCGGTTTGAGAAACTTTGAACCGAGTATACTGGTACTCGGTTACTCGGTAAAAGTTGTACTCGGCGCAACTCTAGTTTTAAATGTATGAATCACTTTTAAAATTATAGTGTTTAAAATACTAAGATGCTTATGATTGGGCTTGTATGACTGTGTTGAGAGTTGAGTCAACTATGTTAACATCACAAAACCAAACCTACAATCAATAATTCGTTGCAAAACAACATGTGACTAAAGTCATCATTACATTATTATTTTCCTAAGCCAAATCCAAAGTTACTAATTTTCACCCTAAGTTTAAAACAAATTTGCCATTTTGTTTAATTATTATTGTTGAGTAACTAACGGATTACTCAATACAAAAAAATATGTAAAAAACCGGCCAAGCGCGAGTCGAACACGAAGGGTTCCGTACCATTATCTATAAAAACAGCAAAAAAAACACGTTTTTGTATGGGAGCCTCTCTTTAATATTTGTTTTATTTTATTTTAATTATTTATTTTTCCAAGTATGTACTTATTAAATAACCTATAGCCACCTGTAATAATAAGTACATACAGGTTCTAGAATTTTTTTTTGAATGGTTTTTTAATTGGTAGTTATCAATAATTTACTTTTGATACATATGATTAGACAAACTTACCTTAATGAATTGAAACAATTACGTTGCTTACCCGCGGCCTAAAAAAAGGTTGCAGGTGAGCAAAGTAATTGTTTCAGTTCATTAATATGGACCTCCGCAAAGAAACGCCTGAAAAAAGCTATCGCCCCAAACAATTGCTTCTGTTGTATTCGCCAATAAACATTATAGTTTGGCGAAGTTAGTTTTGTAAGTAGACCTATGTAGGTACCTACCTTTGAGAATAAATAAATAAAATAAATAAATAATATTGGAAAAATCTTCGACTTTCTCTCTTCGTAAAAAAAATTGTGATTAATTAGGATTTTTTCAAAAATCATGATTGGTTTCCAACTTGATATTTGTGTCAATATTCAATTTAGTTCTATGGTTTCATTGCATTTTAACTAAAATGGAAAACCCATGTTGTTTTGCTACACTATTTTGTTTTTGTTTTGAAACTTATGAATGAGACATCATACTAATTGTAAACAACAAATACTACGTTCATTGTAACGTATAGTTATTTAATTATCTATAAATACCTAAACTTCAGGTCCTACAGGAAACTCATTCAGTGTCAGTCTGCGCTAAAATCTAGACATCACAGGTTCATTCACGTTTTATGTCCTTACTTACTTAGTTGTGAAGTGTTTTTTCTAAGAGATTTATTTTTTTACATAAATCCTTAATTTGCTTGAAGAATGGGCAGGTATGGTATATCTTACCAAAAACATAAATGTGAAAAACCGGCCAAGTGCGAGTCGGACTCGCGCACGAAGGGTTCCGTCCCATTATCTATAAAAAATTGCGGTTTACGATTTATGGCGTATTAAAAAAAACTACTTACTAGATCTCGTTCAAACCAATTTTCGGTGGAAGTTTACATGGTAATGTACACATCATATATTTTTTATAGTTTTATCATTCTCTTATTTTAGAAGTTTCAGGGGGGGGGACACACATTTTACCACTTTGGAAGTGTCTCTCGCGCAAACTATTCAGTTTAGAAAAAAATATATTAAAAATCTCAATTCATTTTTGAAGACCTATCCATAGATACCCCACACGTATGGGTTTGAAGAAAAAAAAATTTTTGAGTTTCAGTTCTAAGTATTTTTTTTCTATTTTTGTGTGAAAATCTTAATGCGGTTCACAGAATACATCTACTTACCAAGTTTCAACGGCATAGTTCTTATAGTTTCGGAAAAAAGTGGCTGTGACATACGGACGGACAGACAGACAGACAGACATGACGAATCATAAGGGTTCCGTTTTTGTCATTTGGCTATGGAACCCTAAAAATGTTAGCCAAGTTCAATACTAAGCACAGCCGCGGACAGACAGACAGACAGACGCACGGATGGACGGACAGACAGTCAGACATGACGAAACTATAAGGGTTCCGTTTTGCCATTTTGGCTCCGGAACCCTAAAAATGTCAGCAAGTATTTTTTCGGTACCTATGCGTTTTAAAGATCACTGCAAAGAGTATTGTAATATTATATGAACAAGAGTGGCAACTCTATGGTCAAAAATGCATGTATGGAAGAACTAATGTGACGTATCTATAGATATATACCTATCTATATTTATATGTTGGTAGTGATGTACAGCTATAGATACGCGTACCTATAGCAATGTACAGTCAAGGATTTTAATTGATAGGCTAATTGCCACTATTCGTATTTTAGCCGTCTAATTCAAATCAGTATATACGAAGTATAAGCGGCTAAACCCGATTTGCATTATACGGCTAAAATACGAACATTGGCAAGTGGCCTATCAATTAAAGTCCTTGACAGTACAATTTGGTACGCCATGGCCATGGCCGATGAATGACAACTGACAAGTTTGACAAGTCAACCAAGATGGCCGCTAATTTAGTTCTTCGGCAAACACCAGAGATCGCTGTAGTCGCATGAAAAGTGATGATATATGTAAGTGTGCCCCCCCTGGATCACTGGCAACAGACCTTGATGAGGCAACCACAAACTTGTCCTTACATCGCTTATTTATTACATCTGCGGCTCAATTGACTCGTCTTTGTCTCGAAAATAATATAAATGCGTTGAATTAAAAGCACATTCTTGTTCTCGGTGGCCCGTACCACTACAAACAGACTCTACTGTTGAAGCAGGGCCGCGTCGGTCGACCCCGGCAGCGCCTGTGTGCGAAACCTATGAAGCGCCTGTTTTCTACGAATCTTCATGTTCAAACTTAAACCACAAACGTGAATATTATCTTGGGAGACTTGTACAATAAGCGCAATATATTTTTTGTTATTTACAAGGCATATTTTATGCAAATAATATGTTGTTGTGCAAGTATAACAAAAATAATTTCGGTAGCGGCGCCCGTGTTCGCCGCACATTTCGCACACAGGGGCGGGCGGTTGAAGTCCGTGATATGTAGATTCACTTTCTTTGCTACAGACATAAAAAGCGAATTATTGCCCTTACCTTACCTCATAGCTCCTCTATACGATGGGCTATAAAATGATGGCTGCAACGCATCTACACGATGGCGACGTTCAGTTGTGATCTTTTGTTTATTTTGATGTACGCCCGAAAACCGACACCGACGCCATCCCACGACCATCGCACGCGCCATAAGCCATCCGACACCACTATACGCTGGCCCATCATCATCCATCTTAAATATCCGTTTTAGCAAGCAGGCATGGACTCGAGCCTCCCTACCGATAAGGTACGGTGGTTTGGGAACCCGCAAAATTTCAAGTAGTATTTCTCTGCCTGCATTATTCTTGGCTTCAATTCATAGCACCTCTGATCTCGCAGGTAAAATCCTTAAAGCCTCACCGGCTACAAACTGCGAGATTGCGTGCTTGATTGAAGCTTCAAATGCTTGGCTAGCTGGACCGAGCCCAAATCTTCCACCAGACTCAAAATTCAAAGGGCCTGGGATACCATAGCTTCCGAGTCAGCGCTAAATTCCTTGATTAATACCGCCACAGGCAGAGACCGTGCCAGACTCTTGGCTGTTTCTAGACCTGAGCAGGCCACTGACTCCATGCCTATCCATCACCCAACATCGGCACATTTATAGACCCATGCACACTCCGAATAGCCGTCGGTCTCCGGCTTGGTGTTGAGGTTTGCGTGGACCACAGTTGTGCCTCCTGTGGGGCCCCCGTAGATCGCCTCGGATACCACGGACTCGCTTGCTCCTCGGGTGCCGGCCGCCTGTCCCGCCATGCCGCCCTAAACGACATCCTCAGTAGAGCGCTCGTCAGTGCCAACGTTCCTGCTGCTCTGGAGCCCCAGGTCGTGCGAAGTGATGGCAAGCGCCCTGACGGGATGTCGTTAATCCCATGGAGAATGGGCCGTGCACTGGTGTGGGGCGACACTTGCGCCGACACCTTATACCCGAGAACGGCTCAAGGCCATTAAATACGAGTGTCTCGGCGCCCAGTCAGAGTTCGTCGCATTCGGTGTCGAGACACTCGGTTCGTGGGGCAAGAGCGCACGAGGGCTCCACGGAGCACTAAGCAAGCGCCTGAGAGAGGCAACAGGTGACCCTCGCGCAGGCAGCTTTCTCGTACAGACTTGCTATAGCAATTCAACGTGGGAATGCTGCCTGCGTGATGGGCACCCTACTTAAGGGTCCAAATTTAGATGGTAATTTTTAGTTTTTAATTTTTGTTTAGCTATTTTAAGTTAGTTTTAATTATGTTAATGTGAAATTGTTAAGTATGTATTAACTTTTCATTGTTTTCATTTCATTATCTCTATTTCACATTTTCAACTCAAAAGGTATCTGAAAGAGATCGCTCGTTAGCGATAAAACTGCCTGTTATTTAACTCTACTTTTAATGTTCTCTAATATGTTGTGGCCTGGCCTATAGTGTAACTATCAATATAATATTATTATTATATGTATATATCGCAAGTCGATAAATGAGAAGTCTCTATGACAGCTCAGAAGTGCTGCGGGGATTCCGGCCTTTGCTCCTCACAATCCCTTCTCGAATATAAAATGAATGTATCAGCTGTTAGCGTACATAATTACTAATTACCTACTTACATAGTGTAATTAGTGAACGGTTCTATATATAGAACACCTGTAGGCAATCGGTTCTCACGGTGGCATTGTATGACCGTTTTTACGGCAAATCTGTTGTTTAATGGATAATTAAAATACATACACGTGTGAGATGTCTGACTAGCTAATATATTCGTATGCATTTTGACTAGCTTTTGCCCGCAGTTTCGTCTGCGCCCCGCGAGAACGTACGTTTATGGGATAAAAAGTAATCTAGGTATGTTAATCGGGAATAGTGTAGCTTCCTTTTCTGTAATTCTAGAGATCACTCCCTACATACAGACAAAGTTTACCTGTTTATTATATTGGTATTGATTGTGTACGTGATACCATTAACCAATAATTCCTAGACACAACAAATAAAAACACTTAAGTTTAGCGTGTAAATTTTTATTTTTAATTGCTTTGAAATGAATAGTCAAAAATAGCTAGTGCCATACAAAATCTGTGGAGTAATTGCGTTCTGGCGGCTCATAAAAAGTACGTCAATTAATTGGCTGTGGCAAATACTTCGTTGTAATTTCATTTCAATAAAGTATAATAATATGTAATCAACCTCGTATATGAAATTATACAAAAATGAAATATCTACTTACGGTTATGTACCTAAAGTGGTTATTCCAATTACCCAAAAGTTCATATACGAGTTTGAGTCAGAGACACGTTGATATGCTAGTAAAGATCTTGTCCAGCACTAGTTTGTAACCCGTGGAAAAAATGCATCAATTGAAGTATTTGCTCATTCTATGAATTATCAAAACGCACAGTCAAAAACCTTGCTCCTATAGAACTATCATTATCATTATACATAGTTTCCTTGTATGATGTACCTATACAAGGTAGAAAGCCAAATTTTTATAAGTTCCACGCCATAGCGAACAGGCTATTTTTTATTTTTCTAAGACGACAATCCAAAATGATACCATGACGATACCGTTTTGAAATATTGTTTATACCAAAATTAAAAAGTTACTCACGCAACCGGATTTAGCATTATCTCTTTTATCATCCAGTGAAGTGAATTGTTGAAGTCAATAGGCTTTGTGACTTCTGGGAAAACACTCTGTTTGCGATTGTCGGTGAGGCACTTATCAAACAGAATCCTTAGAGCATTTTCACATTATCCGATCCGATAGGTATCGGTGTCGGACGCCGATACGATAATGCTAATTGTTCAAAGCATATTAGACGGAGCTCCGCTCAAATAACTAAATTAACGTAAAGAGGATACCGTATGTTCAGCAGTGGACGTCTTTCGGCTGAAATGATAATAATTATGATGATAAACCGGACTATTAGTAATTGAGACGACATCACTAAAGCGTTTGAGAGACATTTTTACCTACACTACAGGCTTTGGGACTTATAGTGTAGAGGGCGAAACCTTACTGCAGTTATTACCGTCTTATCCAGCCTCAACATTGGCTGAATCATCAAAAAGTAACCATCTTTCTCTAAATTTTGATTTCGTTGAACTTCATATAGTTGTCATGTCATTCTTTAGTAATAGCTGTTTCTGTTCTGACTAGTCCTTGCCCACAACTATGTCCCGCTAGATTTACCGGTGTATTTTGAGAAACAAATAAAATCTTATATTTTTTCTAACTTCAAAGCTTCAAAAACTCTTCGAGAATGTTCCCAAAACACATTGGAGATCAAATTAGTTAGCAAAATCGCTTTGCATACTCGGCCATCCCTAAACCGTTCCAAGTGTAAACACCAAACTTTCTAATTCAAAGCTTAATCTGGTGTCATTATGATTGAAAATTGAAGCTATTTATTTTGGAAGATAGGCCTCTTTAGTCGCGAGGTGGTTCGCCCGCGACAGCGACAATGGTGTATGGTATAATGAGGCGATTAGCATATTTGTTGCATTAGTACGAACAATTGCTGCTGGTATGGGCTTTCAAAATGTGTTAGGCAGTGTGAAGATGCCCTAATTCTTTTTTTTTTAGTTTCGGCTGAAGGAAAAGGTCAGGAATGTATTGTATTGATTACTAATGTAATTTGAAGTCAGGAAAATAAGAAAGGATATTTGGGTCAGTCAGTTTTTTCGTTGTTTACAAAATACGTCGCTATATGGAAAGTTTGCTTTTGTTTGTGTTCAAGGTAAAGGGTACAAAGCTTATACAGCCTACCAAGTATTTTGTAGTGTTGATCGGATTGGATGGAGTGGTCGGATACATGATGCGACCATCACAATCGATCTCGCTATTCTTTCCTGTCAAACGGTATAAGATAATGGTAGAAATAGATGTGAAACGAGATTGCGACGCCGCATGTGTTAACTAAGTTCTCAGACTGATTTATTATGAGCAGAAATCGGACGGAATGGCGTCATTGCTCGCAATAACGTGGACATGCCTCCAAAATCAATTAATAAATTAATTATTTCTTGAAATTAGCTTTGAATACCCGGCAATGTTTTTTTTTCTAATTAGGTTAGTTATATTCTCATGAAAAAACTATCTGTACAACTTAAAATATAAACTAAAATTTAAAACTAGATTAAAATTAGATTTAATAGAAATAAAACTAAAGTAATTCTAAATTCTAACTCTAATTCCCGGCGAACACATGCATACAATTAGTAGTAAAATGTTAATAAAATTGGCAGTTGTCGTTTTCGTAATATTTTTTCGTAATGAAGATTGTTTCTAGTTAATATATACGATCTATAAATATAAAACCTCCGTGGATTTGCTTGTATTAATTTGGAAAAAGTACTGATTATTTTCTTTAATAAATTTACATTATAAAAAATTGTTGTGTTACTTATTAAGGAGTAATCGAAATTAAATTTCTTGTTAGTAAATTAATTAAATGATTAATTATTTGATAAATTTTGGAGTCATGTCCATATTATTGCGAGCAATGACGGCAATCCGTCCGATCTCTGGTTATGAGCCGCCATTTTCAAAGTCCCTCTCGTTGCCCACAGGTGGGCAGCTTGGTCTGCCATGGGGTGCTTCGGATCACCCAGCGGTAAAAGCGGCGCGGATGAGGATGACCCCAAGATGCGCAAGCGACGCAGCGATGCCATCACACGCCAGCTGCAGAAGGACAAACAGGTTTATACTTATATTTTAACCTTAAAGCATCAAACGCACTGACAGTGGTAGCGGGGCGGCGCGTCGCGGCGCGTCGCGGCGCGTCGCGGCGCGGTGCCGGTGCCGGTTGTAGGTAATATTCCAACTTCTATGAAAGAGGTCGCATAGAGCACCGGCCGGGAAAAAAGCGTGGTGGTAGCGGCGCGGCGGCGGAGGCGGTAATATCGCTATGTCAGATCGGTGAAAGCGGCGCGGTGGCGTGGCGGCGCGGAGCGGTGCCGGGATTTTGTCGTTTTTAGTATTATATGCGAGGGGCCGGGTGAATATTCGAGCGTTTTGACCGCGCGGTTAAACGTCATTACCATTCGACGATTATTACCACAACCGAAGGATGAATCGCGCGAAATTTCATCAAACTAGATTCAACATCGGTACTGTCTTAAGTTTTCATAAAAAGTTAACCCTAAGCATCATCCATTTTAATAATTTCTGCTCAAATGGTAATGAAAAAAAAAAAACGCCGTATAAACGCTGAATATTTACCCGGCCGCACAGAACGGTAGCGGCGCGGCGCGGAAAGGTGGCGTGAAAGGGGCGGTACGGTTGTATTTATTTACAACTTTTTTGTGTTGTTGTGCTAGTTGGTTTGTTGTAATAATGTGTATCACTAAAAAATTAAATACGTATTTCTTGACATGTTACACACACCGCCACCGCGCCGCCTTCCCGCGCGGTTTCCGCCCGGTTTCTTGAGTGTGACGTCCTCCGGACCGCTTTCGCTTCCTGCAAAACCGGCAACGCACCGCTTTACGGACAACAAACGAAATGCATTACAAAAAACGCTCACCGCTCCGCTGGTTGCGCATATCTTGGTTCAGTGTTTACCCACGGTTGGATTTCTCATTCAATTTCTTGATCGATTTGTTTAAGTCAAAATTGATTGGAACTGTACGAAGCGCTTGCACGGCGACAGTTCACGATTACATGGATACGCTCTTAGCTATTTAATACTGTGATTGACTTGACTTGGCTTTTGTTTTTGACTGGTCTGTCGGGAAAGTTGTCCGCACAACAATCTGACAAGACGCCTACAGAAGCAAGTCATCATCATCATCCCACCCTATATGGGTGAATCAACTTTTTGTGTTGTTTACTCTGTCCCCGGTTGTCCAAGTGACACTTCATACTGTTTCATAGAAAAGTGCTTAGAATATTTCAAGCATCTACCTGTTGCCGTTATCAATATCGACCAAAAACGAGCAAAAAAAATCACGTTTGTTGTATGGTAGCCCCCATAAATATTTATTTTATTCTGTTTTTTAGTATTTGTTGTTATAGCGGCAACCAAAATACATCATTTGTGAAAATTTCAACTGTCTAGTCATCACGATCCATGAGATACAGCCTGGTGACGGACGGACAGACGGAAAGACGGACGGACGGACGGACAGCGGAGCGTCAGTAATAGGGTCCCGTTTTTACCCTTTGGGTACGGATCCCTAAAAACTTGGTCAGGCTATGTCTTAACCTTTTGAACGCCATACATCGTCTTTGTTACGAACAAAATTGATTCTTATGCGGATGTGGGTAGGTTAATTTTTGTATTACCTACCGTATTGTCGTCTAAAGCCGACGCTGGCGTTCAAAAGCTGAGTATTTTTGTAGGAATGGCAGCTCATAAGCATCGTTATGATTCCAGCTATACCGCGCGACGCACCGGCTGTTGCTGCTTGGCGCGGGCGAGTCCGGCAAGTCGACCATCGTCAAACAGATGCGCATTCTGCACGTCAACGGCTTTTCCGACAAGGAGCGCCGCGAGAAGATAGAGGACATCAAAAAGAACATTCGCGATGCGATTCTTGTGAGTCACACTACCATTAATTTGTCAAACTCTATTTCAATAGAATCTGATAATCGGCCATTTTGAATTTAAAATTTGATGATCCTTGTAATGATGACTAAGATAAGGATCATATATCTCCGTATCATTTATTGTGGACTTGGAGTTTGATATTTATCGACTCAAATATACTTGCTACTTTTTTTTCAGAATAAATAAATAAATAATAAATATTACGGGACAATTCACACCAATTGAGCTAGTCCCAATGTAAGCAATGCTTGTGTTTGTTATGGGTACTAGACAACGGATACACATACTTAACTTATATAGATAGATACATACTTAAAATACTTAAATACATATTAAACACCCAAGACTCGAGCACAAACTTTCGTATTTTTCATACAAATATCTGCCCTGACGCGGGAATGAAACCCGGGACATGCTTCGTAGTAAGGTTCTCTAACCACTAGGCCATTTGGTCGTTAAAAATCAAAATTATGTAGTTTTTTGGATTTTCTTACTCAGAATCAAAATGTCTCTAATTTTTAAAATTTTTTTTTGTGTCTGTTTTGTGACGAGCCATATAAGTAAATTGAATGAAAAAAGTCAAAAACATGACTCAATAAATAAGGACCTTTTTTTCTTGAATAGTACTCGTGATTTTGAATGAGAAAACCCCAAAATTTCCTCATATCAAACTCAGAAAATTTTATTTTTGTTATTTTTCTTTTATTTCGACGTCAAAATTTCGCAAAGTAAGACGAAGAGAACTGTTTCGTAAGCACAATGAAAAATTTCGCCTCGGGTTTGTGTGTGTGGTGAAGCACGTAGCACAGAATGATCATGACTAGGGTCCCAGATTGAGTCCTTTTTTGAGTTTTCAATGTATTTTGGTATAATTAAGTTATTTTTCAAGTGTAAAACGATTGCTTTGTGTGCCGGCAGACAATTACCGGTGCGATGAGCACCCTTACGCCGCCCATTCCATTAGAGAAGCCGGAGAACAAGGCGCGTGTTGACTACATTCAGGTAAACTGGTTTTTTACTAACTGTCTTCTAATTAGCCGCGTAGTGACTGGCGAGGCAGCCTCGGGCGTTTGCCTCAAAGCAAATGCTCGGGCAGTCAGGACGTGCCTCGCCCGAGGCAAACGCATGTTCGGCCTCGGGCGAGCGTTGTCGGTTTTTGTGCAGGCTCAAAGGCGCCTCGGTACGTTTGCCTCGCTCACTCAAGACGGTTGTTTTGCCTCGCTTGTTCGTCGCGTGTCAGCGTTAAATTAATATAACATTATAACAGTTTTATTCAAAAACGTTTAGGTTTCTATTTTCTTTTTTTTTACAATAATTAAGTATTAGATAGGCGATAACTTTCCGAACGTGCGGCCTCATGGCGACTTTGAGCAAAACTGGCTTGGCCTTTCCTCGGGCGGCAAATGTTATACGTCTTTTTACTACTCGAGGCTGCCTCGCCGAGGCAAACGCCCGAGGCTGCCTCGCCAGTCAGTACGCGGCTAATAATGCTTTATTCTTATTAATAATCGGGGGGTTCTATATGGACCGTTCAATCAACTACAGGTACCCGGCGATAAAGATTGCACATCGGCCTTTAGCAAGAGACAATTCGTAGTTTACGACGATTTCCGAACACTAGCGACCGTCCATCAATCGCCGTATTTATTAAGTGACGTTTGTTATCAAATATATACTGCACTCCATGGACTTAATTAGTTTACGTCAAATTAATGACATGTAAACTTTTGATATCTGTAGAGGGTTGTTGCAACTACTAGAAAAAGGATAGTCAAAAAAGAGATTAGAGTATATTAAAAGACAAATACAATGCAAATACAAATATTCTTTATTGAGCACCAAAAAAGTACAGAAAAAAATAACAATAACAATAAAAAATCAGGCAGACAATAGGCACACCTATTTTTCATAAATTTAAATTTTCAAAAAATCTCTATATTCCATTTCACTACCTGTGCTCTCAATTTGGTCAATATCACTGTCACTATCAGCCGTATTTATTATTAGTAATCCATCATACAATTTAAAGTCCGTATCCTACTGCACCTGAACAACGACTGACAAACGTCACACAAGTAGTGTGCGACAACGCTATACGAAGCCGACATTTGCCGAGTCTTTTTCCAAAGAGCGATGTGCAATCTTTATGGCTGGGTACTGTAGTCCGTTCATTCGACGCCCACCACCAGTTTACGTCTCGCTGCTAACCACGATGCGTTTCAGGACGTGGCGTCGCAGCCCGACTTCGACTACCCGATGGAGTTCTACGAGCACACGGAGGCGCTGTGGAAGGACGGCGGCGTCCAGCGCACCTACGAGCGCAGTAACGAGTACCAGCTCATCGACTGCGCCAAGTAGTGAGTACACCGCGACTAGCGTTGCCAACCGTGCCGCTATATGCGGGACGTCCCGTTCCTGGAGCCCTAGCTAGAGCGTTCGTATATGAAGGGCGGCAATCGGCGTCATCGAAATCTATACATGGGTGGATCAACTATTTCTTGTTGTTATTCTGTCCCGTCAGCGAGGGGACAAAAGTAGTACAGTTTGATTAGAAGAAATGTTGTGTCACATTAACTAACATGCTTATTAGATGACCAATTGTAGAAGGGTTTTAAAACTACCACAAAAATGCATGTTTGGCAAATTGTAATCAGATAAACTTACAGTTTAAAGAGTTACTCAGGAGACTGTCACTATAGCAACGAGTGACAAAGAAAGTTGATCGACCCATATATAATAAATCTGTAACAAGTCGGTGTCTGTAAATTGATGATATTTGAGAAAAACTGTCATTAGGGCTTTTTATCAGCGTAATAGAACCCAAACAACGATTTTTAGAATTATTGTCTGTGTGTCTGTGCGTTTGTGCGCGCTAATCTGAGAAACGGCTTAACCTAGAAGGGTGCGGTTTTCACTGATGTGTTGGTATTTTTTTGGATTAAGGTTTGTTGTTTGTTTTATTTAAATCGGTTCACAAATAAAAAAGATACGTCTATTTAAAAAATAAAATACCGATCAGTTTTTTGAAGAATCTTTGTTGATTTCGCGAAAACTTCGGATAATATGTTATAGTTTGTGTTAATTGTAGTCTCTTAAATGATGATTTAAAACTTAGACGAATATAAAAATTAAAATTAAATAATTCATAGAAAAAAAAAATCCAAAATAAGATGAGCTGACAACAATATAGTAGACTATTCTAAATAGGGTTCATCTTAAGTTGGACATGCGCACAGGCGCGGCCGATGTATTCATACTTAAATTCCCACGAGATAGGGAATAAACGGGATTTATATAGACACTAACTCATACCGATGATGATGAAATGATGATAATGATGGATGTTTGGATGTTGCCGTTGCAGGATTTTTGTTTTATTCGATGAAAGAGATGAAGAAGCTTTGGAATTCTGCACGGACGTAGTCGCGGGCAAAAGCTAGTTCAAAAATAAGCACTGTTTTTTTTTTTTTTATTTACAACTTGCAAATACTCCCGATTTTTACAAAAAGGGCCATCCAAAAAGTACGTCACACCAATTTCGATCAATTTAGACACCCCCTTGTCACACTTATTACTATGAAAACGGCCATTATTTTGTTCTTGTGTCACAGATCGCTTGACCCCCTCCCCCCCCCCCCCCTAAATGTGTGACGTACTTTATGGACGGCCCCAAAGTAACAGTACAGTAAACATGTATTTTACGAATAAGTCTGTGTAATACTCTACAGGTCGATTCACTAGAGTTGGCACGAATGGATCGAATGAGTGAATGAAAGTATCTATGTGTTACCTATTTGAATACTCTCCACACAAATATAAAAATGTCATGCATCAGTCATTTCCCTACAAAAATGTCAAAGTGACATTACTTTCGTTCAATCCATTCGTGCCAGCTCTTGTGACTCGACCTGTACTTGTCCTATTAAAAATTACGGAGTCTGTTTAGACTATTGTCTTAGGCCAAGCGCGCACTACGATTTTAATTATTGCGACACGATTTTAGAATCGCGCTGTAATAAATCGCAGAAAATTCACTGCGCGCACTGCTATGAAAAAGTCGATGATTTCTTCATTCACGACATAGATTTCGTATCAGTCGCTTGTCTTGCCTTGCTCATTCGGAGGAGTAGAAAAAAGAAAAAAATAAATCGTCAATATTGGACTCATCCTTTTACAGCTGAAAGACATATCAAAGGTGTTTTTTTTATCTGAAACACAATGAATTTCGCCTATATCCAAAAAAAATATTTGGTTATTATAGAATGAAGATTCAAACATTCGAAAAATTACTGAAAATTGTTGAACCTCATATTGAATATAAAAATACAAGATGGCGGAATGCAATCTCAACTGAAGAAAGGTGGTCAGTCACATGACATGTTGACGCCTGGAGAGCAAAATGCCGATTGAGCGCCGCCGCGAGGTCAGGGGTGCGATTTTATTATCGAAGTGCGCGCGGGGCCATACATATCTCCGTATGCTGCAATTCACTTTTGCGACAATCGCGTCGCGAGCAGTCGCGGCAAAATGTGACAAATCACAATTTTAAAATCGCTGAGATTTTTTTATCGCATATGCGCGCACTGACATCTGAACACATACGTTACATTTTTGCGACAAAATTAACGCACGACATAAAATCGTAGTGCGCGCCTGGCCATTTCGTCACGAACCCTCTCGCGCTAGCCGTAAACGAGTAACCGTTTCGTCCACAGCTTCCTGGACCAAGTGCACATGATAAAGCAGCCGCAGTACACGCCGACGGAGCAGGACATACTGCGCTGCCGAGTGCTCACCTCCGGCATATTCGAGACGCAGTTCGTCGTCGACAAAGTCAACTTCCAGTGAGTTCACACCTTTATATTTATTTATCAACTAGAACTTCGCCCGTGTGAACCGAATTTCTCTCTTAAATTCATCATTCATTCACCATCTAACATTCAACCGTAATAGTAGGGGAGCCCAAGAGGGGATTTGTGAAGTTACTCGAGCGCGGCAGATTAATATACGGGGGATACCTTATACCCTCTAGAGTACCCCCATTGAATATGATCACTTCACGTGGGGGCCCCCCGTCAAAAAGCTTAGTAAAAAAAATAGATTCTTTGAAATATTCGATCGCGTCAGATTTTGATAATTTGATACTCCAGCGTGCCATTGATAATAAATGTATGATAATCTGCCACTTTGCATGGTGGGGGTGGCCATACGGAAGGGCGTGCGTCAGGTTTTCATAGGGGATGTTAATTCCAAAGACACGATTTGGAAGTGAAATGTGCATTGTTCTGCTAATAATCAACCCACCTTATCTTAATCTGACGCGTAAAAATAAAGTAATTTTACCGCTTTACATCCTTACCCACGACCCTCTGCTCGAGAGGCCATAGTTCACACCGCTAGGCCACCACGGCTTTTTTACGTATTGTATAACGTGCTTGTATGTCGTGTATCCAGTATGTTCGACGTGGGCGGGCAGCGCGACGAGCGGCGCAAGTGGATCCAGTGCTTCAACGACGTGACGGCCATCATCTTCGTGACGGCCTGCAGCAGCTACAACATGGTGCTGCGGGAGGACCCCACGCAGAACCGGCTGCGGGAGTCGCTCGACCTGTTCAAGAGCATATGGAACAACAGGTAGGTACACTCGGCATCTGTTATGAGACCATATGGAACAACAGGTACACTCAGCTAAATGGTGTTGCGACATGAAGGCTTGAAAATGTGCGTAACCAAACGGATTAATTTTAACCAAGGATGATATAGACTGGATTAGCAATCGTCATAGTACAGATCGGCCGCGGAAAAATAGTCTGATTAATAAATCTAGATGGCGCTGACATATAAACCGAGGGTTTGAAAGCAAAACAATAGGACTACAGATATTTCATATTACTGCAAATGTATTATTATGCAATATTTTTAAAAAATAATACATTTGTAGTTATTACTACAAATGTATTATTGAAACATCTGTAGTCTTATTGTTTTGCTTTCAAAGCCTCGGGCTATATTTCAGCGCCATCTAGATTTAATAATCGAAAACTATTTTTCTGCGGACGCGATCTGTACTATGGCGATTGCTAATCCAGTCTATATATTCCTTGTTTTAACTCCCTATTAACAATTTCATAATTGGGATGCACCAAAAAAAATAACCTCTAGTTTTTATATTTTTTTTGGAAAGAATAGGATATTTTAAGACACCATTTTCATCGATTTTGAATTTGGTTGAGTATTTAATTTTTTATATTTTTTTTTAGAAATACGTTGGATGACGTCACAGTGAGAGAGCCACGTTCCATAGCCTAGAAAAATTCAAGTCGTACATAACATAATCTGTGGCACTACCACGGCACTACTGAGACCCTACTACGAAGTGCATAATTCGAACTTCGTTTCATGCCGTCCCGCTCACGCTAATATGATTTGACACGAGAGTGAGAGGGATGATACGATACGAACTTCGAATTTTGTAGTAGTGCCCCTGATTTGTCTTGTCACTGTCAATATTACAAGCACGGCTTAGGGTCCTAAATGAACCATGACAAAATAGTTTTATTTATTTCTCTTCTTTTAGCTTCGATTATTCCTGTTTGTTTAATGGTGTGATAGTAAATAGATATTTTTTATTAAAATCTGATATTTAAATTCTTTCATATTTACTTGTAACGTAGTAATTTAATAATTAAATTTGTAAAAATACATTGCGAGTATTGTATACATTTCGGACTTTATGATAAATGACAACTGTTTAAAGCCAGGTGTGCATCATGTGATTAAAGTTCTGTCTTTGTCACTCTTTGCTATTATAAGCAGGACAGCAACATTTCAAACTGTCAATTTGCTTTAGAGTGTAGACCTGCTTTATATCTGCCTTTGTGACGATTCACTGCAGGGGTCAAATGAAGGTCATTACTTAAATTTTCTTTATTTAATTCAGATTATCATATTTTTGGAATCTGATTTCTGAAAACGCTTCACAAAGCCTATTTCTCCAAACGGTTTTCGATTTATTATACGTTGCCAAAAATTGGGACATCCCAATTGGGTACAAGGAAAAATAGAAATGCCCATTGTGTGAATTTCTTTACTGCTGTTAACTAACATGTCCACGATTTTCTTGTTCGCATAGATTTGACTATTACTCACCACCCACCATTAAAATTCTTTGTTGAACCAAAATATCGGCATATGATGATGATGAAGACAACAACGCAAGTTTCGAGCAATTATCCTATAATACAGCGCATTGTTCTCAGGTGGCTTCGCACGATATCCGTGATCCTGTTCCTGAACAAGCAGGATCTGCTCGCGGAGAAAGTGCTGGCCGGCAAGTCGCGGCTCGACGACTACTTCTGCGAGTTCACGCGCTACCAGGTAGACAGACGGACGCACTGAGTACCCCCCCCCCCTCCCGCATTGTACATCCTGGCGTTCGCCGCTCTCTCGCAACTGGCCCTCGCGGCTCATGTACTTACATTGCGTCACCCTTTTTCGTGTATGCAGCCGGCGTTCATCGATTTATTATCAAAAATTAACCCTTTCAACGCCGCGCCTCGACAAAACGTAAACCTGCTTTGAATCTTATGTCATTGTGTCAAGATCACCTTGACACTGTACTTTGTGACACCTATTAGGGTGGGGTGAACCATCCATAACATTTAGGGGTATGAAAAATAGATGTTTAGAATTTCATGAGAATCGGTCGAGCCATTTCGGAGGAGTTTGGTAACAAACACCGCGACACTAGAATTTTATATATAAGATTTTATTTCGTCATCACAGGTAGATTTCGTATAGATGATAGACTTCGATCATATAATACGTAGATGTACGATCGCCGCTCGAAAAATGGAGTCATCAAAACAAGGCGTCAACCATCAATTACCTTCTTTCGCTCTCATACCACAATAACGAAACTCGCATATTTTAGTACCGTAATTGTACCTTATTACTTAACTTTAAAGTTCTTTTTACAATTTTATAATACTCTTTCTTTTAAATATTTTGTTTTATTTCTCAACACCGTTGTCATGCGCTGACAACAAAAGGTAACAAAACTGAAGCTCACACAGATGATTTACGACGTTATGTACTACTGTGTAAGGTTTAAATTAAAATTTACTACATTTACCCTCTGTTTCTCCATCTGTTTCGTTCCATTTGATCCATTGATCAAATTTATTTGACGGATAAATGTGATGCCGTCTCTGTTTGTTTTGTTCGAATAGACGGAGAGGGCATCACATTTATCCGTCAGTTAAAATTAATCAATGGGTGGTGAAACAGCCCCTTAGTCTGTCAGTGTTGTCATAAGTCAGTATTGGCGCGACGTTGACGATTTTTGAGTTTGATTTTGTATAGGACCTTGTTTCTATGTATTATATGATCGAAGACAGGCATTACAAAGTGGTTCCGCTATGATGTTCCTTTTGGCGTACGATAATCTATAAAACAAATATATAAAATTAGGTGCAAATGTCACAAGGCATAATTATTAACCGACTCCGAAAAAAGGAGGAAGTTCTATGTTCGACTGTATGTATTTTTTTTACTTTTTTTATGTATGTTCATCAATATCCGCCAATTGTGGACCGATTTTCAAAATTCTTTTTTGTTTGAAAGATTATAACTTCTGAAGTGGTCCCATTGGTACCAAGTCAAGATCTGATGATGGAATCCTAGGGAAACCCTCAAATTTTATAGGCACACCTATGACAATTTTGGCATTTTTAGCATAAAGTCAAGCATTTTCATTCAGAAAATGTCATTCGGTAAACTGGATCTGATGAAGAAGACCACAGATGACCAACGGATCTCAACGGGTCAAATCTTGCAAGTTAAACTTGACCCAGTTTGCGGTGTCCGATTGAGCTAAAGTTTTGCACTTTGTCCTGTCAGGTCCCACCAGACGCGCCGCCGGACTCGCGCGAACATCCCGAAGTGGCGCGCGCCAAGTACTTTATACGGGACGAGTTCCTTGTAAGTATGGAATTTTGTCACCATCACCTTCGCCATCGCAGAAAGAGTAGCTTGCCTGTCCGTGAGCTAACTTTGGGGGCGCCAGGCGTAAGCTTGCCTTCGGAATCCAAAAGCTTGATGGTTACTTGACTGACCGTAATCATATTTTTAATTTTGACATTGGAAGACTATCTCCAATATATATTTCATAGGTACTTACTAAATACGTATACAAACTGAAACATGGATGCACGGATAAACCCAGAAAATAGACCTGCGCTGGGAATCGAACCCAGGTCCACAGCATTCCGTGCTGCGTGCTAAACCCCTACACCACCACTGGTCAGGACTTTAGACACAAATTTTTCCTATGCATCGCACATCTTAGCTTGCTTTAATCACTTTTGCAGCGATACTCCCAGCGCTGGTCTTTTTTCTGGGTTTTTCTGTGCATCCATGTTTCAGTTTGTATTTAGGGTCTAAAGTTGACCCGGTATATAGATTTCACGGGATGACCGTAAAAGTAAAAAATTAGTAGTTGAAAAATAAAAAATAAAAAAAGACTCCACAAAACCAATCTTTATCTCCAATATATTGTTTCCTTTTTAATATTTGACGGTGGAAGCATTCTACACTTCCACTGAACGTAGATGTAGTTAAGATGTTTAATTTTGGTTTCTCAACTAAGGGGGGTACATTTTCAGCCAAGTTTCTTGCGGCACATTCTTCGTGGCAATATTGGTCCTTCCGAAAGAGCTGGTAGTTTTAAAAAAGTGATAAAAAAGCCCTTTGCGGCCTACTTGCAAAATAAACTTTTTTTTATATTCTACAGCAGAGACCCTCAAACTTTTGTGTCTTTTAGACCCCTAACCATATTTTCCAATTTTAATTAGATACCGCTCACTTAATATTGATTTATCGCAAAGTGATCGACTTCCAAATGTGGTTTTACTGCGTACGTAGACTCCTTGCAGGTCTTCGAGCCCTGAGGGTCCATATATACCACTTTGGGTATCACTTCTATAGGCTGCATTTCGGTGAATGTGCTTCGGAACTGCGCGACCTTATTCCGCCTGCTCCTTTCTTCCACAAGTCGACCAGAAATAGGCGGGGGTCTACACTCTATCGTTGTCAGTATTCCCAAAATCCGTACAAAGCGGTTTCGCTCTTCCTTCATCAACCGTGCAGCTAAAGAGTGGAATTTCCTGGCTGCGTCCGTCTTGTCGGAACTTTAAAATCTAGCCGTTTTCAAGTCTAGGGTGGGAGCATTTACAAGGCAAGCGTGTTGCATCGTAGATCTCATCTTCGCTTTCCATCTGGCGTGATTGTGGTCTCATAAAGTATTTTCAAAACATTACGGAACCCTTCATGTATAGTCAACCAAGAAGTTCCTTTATTTTATTTTTTTTATTGATAATGGGAAACAAACAGCGAAAAATAACATTTGTGATTATTTGAAATTTAGATAATACAAAAGCCAAAAATTATGGTTGCTCAGAAAGACTTATTTTTACTATTGACTAATTACATTACTAAAATAATTTAAGGGAAATATTTTATGTGTATATAAGTAAAAGCAAAAGCAATAAAGTACCATGCACAAATTCAACCAACAAAAGGCGAGTTCAAACGACTTAACTTATCACAGTTCATATGTAATCATGCACATGAATAAAATTAAATTAATTAAATTAGAATTAGATAACAATGTTTTTTCATATTTTACACATTTTTTTTTATATAATTTTATTATCTTTTAATTGCAGAGACAAACTTTTGTACTGATGTAATGAAAAATTTTAGTAGTAGTAGTTTACCGCCCGAATGTTCAACGTCAGTCGTAAGCAGTGATCGGAACTCTGGGAGCTAAACTTAACAAAACTTGCCAAGTGGGCATGAAACAGTGCTTACAGATATGAAAATATTAATAAAGTACTGAAAAATCTGAGATTAAAAACAACAAAGGATATTTTCACTAACAAGTCAATGTGACAATCAGCCTTATTGTTATATTCTGATGTATAGGTAATGCCACGAGAGTTAAGGCGAATGATTACACACACAGCTACATAAAGTATTGAAGCCCTACCCTGAAGAAATTCTTAGTCAATCTTGTCATTCTATGTTGAGTCTGTTGAACCTGCTGTCGGTACGAATAAATGTCAAAATCCCGCTGTCATTACATAACATGTTGTGTGCGTGTGACCGCAACTCTCGTGGCTTACCTATAGGGACATTCATAAAAAAATGGTAAACTTACCAGTGGCGTGCCTAGGGTATCAAGCTATGGCAAGCCGAGAGATATGTTTTAGTATTTTTTTATAATTTAATGTAGGTAAATCCATCTTGTTGCCGCTTTACTCAGTTTGGGCAAGCTTACCAAAGCACACTTCATTCTATTACTAGACAGAATTTTAAATTTTACAGACTCATTCTCACACGCAACGCACTAAAACAAGAATACCTATTTATTTTGTAATTACATAAATTCACGCATTTTACAACGCCTTGCATGGTATGGCCCACGATTCGATATAAACAATCGTGAAGTTATTCATCTCGCCCGCGCACTCGCGTTCTAAACCAAACGCAGCAAACTTCACACCGTAAGCCAGATTCAAAATTGCAAAGAAAGCGCTATATATGCAGCTATACATAGATATTTGCAAAACTAACGTTTTCCTAAGTATGAAGAGAGCGTTTCGAAGCCCCGTAAAAGCCCACAAGAGCGAGCGAGATGTCATGCTATTTATAACGTCGCTACTATCGCCTATCGCCGCGTCGGCCGCCGTACAGCGCCGCTGGGCCGCGCAGCGGATTTGTTATGCAATTCTTGGTATTTTACGTAAAATAAAGCGCGTTATTATGAAAGTGATTTTATTAGAACTTTTTTCGTTTCGACGAGGTTTGGCTTTTATTTTTAATCTTGATTTGAGATTTATAAGGCAAGCCCGGCTTTTGGGCTTCTATGTAAGGATCGCCACTGAAACTTACTTGGTCGACTATACGAGTTCGAATCGCGCTTGACCAGTTTTTTTTTGCAGCGCATCAGCACAGCGTCAGGCGACGGCAAACACTACTGCTACCCGCATTTCACGTGCGCCGTCGACACGGAGAACATTAAACGCGTGTTCAACGACTGTCGCGACATCATACAGCGCATGCACCTGCGCCAGTACGAGCTGCTCTAACCGCCCACGCCCACGCCCACGCCCACACAGGTATAGCCCACTACTCACTGCTCACTCATCTGCATAAGTTCTTACCATCCATAAGGGAGTTAAGACCCTACAGAGCTTTTGGCGCTAATCGGTTTTAGGTATTCTATGCACTAGTGTATGTGTGCTTGAGAGCTGCTAGAATCACGAGCGACACGAGTTCCCCGTCCGATGGCCGAAGGAGAACTAACGCAACACTCGGACATGGGGGAAGCACGATGGCACAAAATAGATTGGTTAGACTGCGCATGTATTTAGGTATTTTAAACGTATTACTAAAAGAAATACATATTTTTAAAATGTAGCAATGACCTACCGTGCAGTAGTTACGTCGTACATACTACGAATTTATTTTATTTTTTACTTTGGATTTTTTTCTTTCGAACGAACTACAAATAATCTTGTTTCGATAAACACTGGTCATTAGAGTGAGCCCTCAAATATATTACACATGAATTTCAAGACTAAAGCTTTGCTAGTAATGATACAGCACGAGAATGAATGAAGGAATGCAATAAATGCGCGAAAAGCTCGGTAGGGCCTTAACATACCAATCGCACATATATAACATACCAATCGGACTTGAGGATTATTATAAAATTAACCTAACCTAATCTATAGAGTTCTACAGGATAGTCCTAAAATATATCCTGAATAAGACAAGTCAGTGTTAGAAAAAAAAAATAGCTGGGAAATGAGTTATTTGTGAAAAATGTTTTCGGCGAAAAAGGATCACATCTACTATACCGATCGATCGACGTCAAACAGTAGCTGTAGCGGCTGTCCATCAATCGTTTATCAATCGGTAAGTATTCGTCGATCAGCCAAACCTATCATGCCAACCGACCGATATTGTAGCCCGAAAAGGTTTAATCCTGTTTTCACTAGCCCTAAAATCAAAAAGCCGATTTTTTTATTTTCCTAACTATTCATTAGCCCTAATTTTGGCATTTCTAATTTACATTTGTACCTAATTTCACTAACCCTAACATCAAAAAGCCGAAATTCTAACATAACCCAACCTACTTATGTACTTAGGTGATCCTCACTTTCATTTAGCACACGCGATGATTAGTACTAGTAAGAATTAGGAAAGTTTAACATTAGGTTCAGAAAATATTAGAGCTAATGAAAATTAGGTCAAGTGGAGGAACTCCAGCCAAATCTCCAATCACTGACGATTAGTGATTCCAACCCAGTTTTTTCCTGTTGGATTTTAATCACATGGAACTAAAAAATATTCAACTTGTACGTAATTACAGACAAACCCATGCTGCGAAGCAAGAGCGCGCCGCGCCGACCGTATGACACCAAATGCCCCCGGGCACAGCAATATTTACAACATTTGTATTACTTATATATACACGTATTACGTAACTTGTCTACGCCCATGTTGAACTACCAACTCGAAACTTGGCCGCTTGAGAACCCTGGTAATAAACTGTCAAATGGCTGTCACAGGAAAGACGATTTTTTCATTTTGCAGCTAGCTGCGATATTATCGTATCTGACAGAAAGAAAACATTCAATTTATTTGTTACAAAGTGGAGGAAAATAACAAATATAAAACAAGAAAGAAATATTTTTTTTTTATAAAGATTAACTAAGAGTCTCACCACATCTATTGCCGCGGAATTAAGCCAATCATAAAAAGCTCTTTCGCTGCTCATGCTCGTAAACTCCTTATTTATGTGAAATAGACTGCATAAAATAATTTTTTGTTCTCTGCGTAAAGTAAAATCTTCGCCTCAGACCAAGCCAATCAGGCGCCAATAGCCCGTAACAATAAATGTTTATAAAATAAAGTTTTATTTTTTTTAGCCTTTTTTTATAATGCGCGTTTTATATTGATAAATTAATAAAACTAGGCAAATTTAATGTTATTATACAAACAGCAATGCGAATCAAATCTATTTATTCACTTTAAAAGCGGTTACTTCAGTTGTTTATACAGCGATAAAATATTTTTTACAACGCTCTCGCTGGCGATAGCAGCATGCAATTATGTATGTAAAAAATTTAAAAATAATAAATAAAACCTAGATGCAATTAACAAATGACATGCCTTAAATGCATGAAAAATAAAAGTTAGTGAATAAGTATTTATTTGAAAAGCAGAGTTTAGAACTTGTTCATAAAACACATTTTACGCTCGATGCTATCAACCCTTGCCTGCGGCTCGGATGGATATTAACGTCTCGAGTAAAATGGCGCGTTTTATGCACTATATTCGACGATCGACCGAACAATCGACGACAGACGATCAAAGCCGAGCCGAGCCAATCCACGTTATTTTCGCTCTTATTGTGTGGACATAAAGCTTTATTTTGATTGGCTTCCGCGTCGCTTGCGCTGTAAACGCGCCGTACCTACTATAAGATTTTTATTTAGATGACCTCAAAATGTAACATTTTTTAATGAGAATAGATTCGACGATCGTAATTTAATATGAAAGAAATCACTCGGGTAATAATTTTTTCTACACTATAACTAAGTACTCATAACAATTAGTCCATTATCCAGTACTTTCTGCCATTATACTATTTAGTCGATACAAAAATGAAAAAAATGTTTTTTAATGCATTTTGCCACTTTGATGAACATGGTTAAGCGACCAGGGTTAAAGTGAACGCAGTTTTGGTTAGTTTTGAGCGGTAGTTCAACACGGGCGGTAGTTTGAATGTGAGGTCTCGCGACCCGTGTCACTGTGATCTCTCTGACCTTTATAAACTATAGCAATTTATTGACAACAAATATTAGAGTGTAATGTTACAACTCCGATATTATAGGGTTAATTTTGAAAAGCTTCAAGATATCAAAAACAGCACATGCCTTGTCGAAATTAGGTCACTACGTTGTGACCCTGTTTTATATGAAATTTAATTTCTGGCTATTTTATATCGGCCTTAGTGACAAATTATTGACCGTATTTCTCTGTGTCTTGCTCTAAAATGCGGCATCAGAAAAGGAAAGATCGATTAAAAGAAATACCGTAAAATTACACTATTTCTGCTACATTTTTTGTAAGAAAAATAGTGTGACTAAAACTAACCTCCATATTTTTTGAATAATAAAATGCTATGGTTTACCTTTCTTAGTAAATATTCCTTTAAAAGCCGTTCGTCTGGTGTTTCCGAATGCTTGTCCAAGGGCTGAGAGCACGCACTGAACCTCCGATTCTACTCGTCATTCTGTCCTTATTAATTTCTACGGAACGAGTAGAGATAGAGATTGCACCTTCGAATTTTATGGGAGTGTGTGGCCTTAGCCTTTCGCGCTGGCCACTTCGACGACGAAACGAAACGTCACAATTTTTTGAACTTGGAACGCGTTTTCTTTTCAATCTAGTGATGTAACCTATCCGATTAACTTGTGTCTGAAAGTACGGGTCTTTTTGAATGCATCTTTTTAATACCAGATAGAAAAAAATTATGTGCTGGCTGGTAGGAATAACGCACGCGTTTTTTTGCATTGCTGCCACAATTTATTTTAAAGCAGCCGTAAAAAAATTAAATCCTCTTTTTGTACCAGCTTTAGGGCTTCAATTACGTTAACCACGTTGGTTGTGACGTTTGCGTTTGTTTTACCGGTTTTTGAGTGCCAAACGCGATCTGCCTCTATAGCTAGCGTCCAAATGGCATATGTAAACTACTGGCATATGTCAAAATCATGTTACAGTCAAAAGGTTTATTATGAAAACAAAATAAAGTCGAATAATTTCTCTTAAAAAATAGATATTTTCATGTTTCTGACATATGTCACTACATAATTCTGGAATATTTCGTACGTATATATATTAAGTCAAGCGACTTCGTGTGGGCTTATGTGAAAGGCCAGAACTCGTAGCGACATTGTGTCTGTAAATACCATTATTTATATTAAGGATCATTAATGTAAAGTGGTGTTTTCTGAGGCTAGAATATTCCCTTTTCCGAGCTAAAGCTAAATGTTTAAAGAAGTTGATTTCATCAAGTCCAGCATACATAAAGGTGCGAGTTAGTACGCTCAAAGTTAGGCCAAATTCTATTTATTTAGACGGCTTCTATAGAAGCTGTGATCACTTGAAATTATTGAAAATATACCCTTACTTTATAAAAAGCATTTTTGCTGCAACGCACATTTTTAGCCCTGATTCATGCTGTTTTGAGGTTTGATCGCTGTTTAAGAAGTTAATTGTGACTTGCAGTGATTGTTTTTTCTAAACTTCAACCTGCCACTTGTACAGTCGAGTACAAAAAGATCCATGCAGTCAAAGTTACAAAAATATGTATACGCGACCTTGATGTTAAGTGAATAAAGTCGCGTATACATATTTTTGTAACTTTGGCCGTATCGATCTTTGTAGTCGACTGTACTAAGCAACAGCCGTCAAAACGTTTCTCGGGTTTGTACTAAGTCGGTTCTGCTCTGGTATGAACCGGATTAGAACCGACACAATATGAACCGGGTTTTATTTAACATCACAGGTGTATCAGGAGTTTTATAGTCAAATATATACAAATGTATATAGATTGTTTTAGCATGATGACCCTTTACGTAAATTAATTTCTTTTATGAAAATGAATTGTTATGTCTGTATATTTTTGTCTACAAAGATATTTTTTTCGCTATATCTAGCTTATTTTTCTCAATAATTATTCGTTATTGTTTTTTTTTTTTCAATTATATTATTTCTGTTTAACGATTTTTCGTTAGGATTACAAATTATTTTTTAAGTTTTTATGAATTGTACGTCTTCCAATACGATGGTATAGTTTTGTATCGTTTACGAGTTAGCATGTTTAGCGATATGTTTACCTGTAGCACAATTTTTTGACTAAATAATAACACGGGCATGAGCTTCGCTTAGTTTTACGTTAGTTTAAATATTTTTTAATATACCTACTGAGCTTTTAGTAATAATAAGGTCCAAAGATACAGCCGACCGTATGAGATGCGGCGTCGAGAAATAATTCTTATTCTTAGCAGTATTTGATTTAAATGAATATTTCATATTATTCGGTATATAGTTAATAAACTTATGATTGTACGTTTTTTCGTTGTTTTTAAGATGGACACGCGTAGCCGTAAGTACAAAATGTTACTAACAATTTTGCTCTAACATAATTAGTAAAAATAGCATTATCTTTATTTATATAAAAAGAGTAATTGGTTCATGTACTTACCCTTAAGCTATTATAGGAAATCTTTATATTACATTACGAAAGATCTATTCTTAACGTTATTTCACTCGTGAATCTGTAAAATCTAAAATTTTTATTTGCCGTCGTTTTCCGTTGAGCCAAGTATTAGTTCAACGGCAGACGGCGTCTGTTGTTAATCGTTGTATATTAATTATTTAGCCCAATCAATATGGTCCTTAATATAAGAATGTAGGGCTGGATGTATTGATTATGTGCCATACCGAGAGTCCGAGGAGCACCCGATGTTACCAATAAACAAGAAGTCATAACGAGCAAGCGATGCCCTTCTATCATGTAAAGTAACAATGCTATTTTGCTTTTCTAAACGTAACACTTATCGTTATTATTTTTTAAATATATAACTACCGAAATTGTATTTTATTTATTTTTTGACTATCATTAAGTTTCACTTGGATGTAGTGACGTCTCACGATCTCACGATGACGTAGGGAGGGCCGCGCTGCGCCGGAGGTCGGCCATGTTCGCCAACGAGTCGTAGCCCGTAGGGCAACGCGTACCTGCCTCTAGCTGTCTAGTAAGCAGTGCACCGGCGTGAGACTCCAGTCTTACTCCACATACGTAGGGAATCCAAAATCGGGCGACCTTCCCTCCGCGCAAATCAACCATTACTTTAGAACCATCGTGTAATTAAAATTAACATGGCATCTTAAACTTATTGTATATGTATCTTAAAAATAAAATAAAAAAACTATTTGGTAGCTATTTAAGTAAGTTCTAGCGTATCGCATTAAATGAAGGAATGCGAAACAGAAAATAATGGGTAATGTAGACAGGTGCACGTCCCTAAGATGTCGGTCTGTCGGGTTTTTAACCGGTGGTCCGCTGACCACTGGTAATCCGATAAGGCATTACAAGTGATCTGCAAATTATTGGTGCATTTTTATTACATAAATATATAACTATACCACCCACAAAAAGTTGGTGATACCTGATACTGACACAATGATTTGATATAATCACTCAAAAGGTTAAGAACCACTGGTCTAGTGGGATGCAATATGATAAAATCAGTTTAAAAACGTCCTTTGAAACCTCAAATATAAAATGTCTTAAGTCACTTTAATACGCGAAAAATCGATGCAAAACACTTTAAAACTTAAGGTTGCGAAGCAATGCTTTGACGGAACAAAACTTCTTTATTAAAAATAATTATAAATAATGAGAGAAGCTATAAGTAAATGGATCACGCAAACACAAGCGATAAGTAATATCACTTCATAATATACATAATAAATCTCTTATTTACATAACAATGGGCAATTTTCTTTTTTATAGAGACTGTAACTCATTCAATTGAATTGCTTTTGTTGTAAGAAAAGAAATCAGATAGTTTCTGAGTAAAACTAAAACACCGACTGAGCACAAATAATTGTAAGTTCAATTTCAATAGACCAGTTTTGTCACATTTTTAAATAACTGCACAGAAACCCTAAAATTTGCTTATAGCTATCTTATTCAATCAGGCTGAGCTGTCCATGTCAATTGGCAACCGCAAGGGTAAGTAAAATATTGCACAGAAACCAAAACTCAACGTTCCAGTTTTTACACGAAAATAAAATCAAAGCATTTCGTTGAAAATCCATTACGCTTTCCATAACATGAAATGATGTAAATAAACTAAATATACGTCCCTCGTTTTGTGGTTTGACGGTTAGAAATAGAACATTAAATTGTTTTGCGAATGCGTTTCGATGTCCTTTACGGGTACATAAAGTTGTCAGGATTGAGTTTCGCGAATCTCAAACATGATATAAGTATTTTTTCTAACAGCAATCAACAGTAGTGTTTGGGTGATCCTTTTTATTTTCGAAAGCGTCACCTGAATTTCGAGCTTAGCACAGCGAAATCTTGTACGTTAGCTGACTAGACTTGGCATAGATACGCTTCGTATAAAAATAATCTTACTGGATTACACGCGTATGACAATGCAGATAGGTTGTACCGACTGTTGCGATCGGCAACCCTCGACCTCCCTTACTCGTACAATTTAAGAAAAACGCAATAACGAGTGATTCATGTAATATGTATAAAGTAGTATAGCATATCTTCTATGTTTTTCGATATTTAGATGAAATACTGCCAGTGTCGATGTCGAGTTTACAAGAAGTTACTAAGGTGTAATGGTTAAGGGTATTTTGATTTCAATGAGAATGCCGCGGTTTTTGAGAAGTTGCCTTTCTGAAAAATGGTGTTTTTTAGTCAATTTTGCCGACTACATGCACAAATGATATTATTTTTATCAACTTTCCTATGAGGATACTTTGCCTTAAAACTACCGAGATATGTTGACGGTGCGCCAGGATTGGTGAATTAGGTTTTTATTAAAGCATTTTTCAGAAAGATCAACACTTTAGTTTGGACGCAGGGATATTTTTTGATAACGTAGTGTTAAATTATCATTTGGCGTGATCAGATCCCTTTATAAGTAGAATGTAACGTCCGTTGCCAATAAACAAATAGTATTGAACGATTCCTCCTTTTTTAATATATCTTCATAGTAGTTAAGTGGACGAACGCGCGCGTGCGCGGCGAGCTGGTCGTGTTCAGAGCGCAGCCGTGGTCTGCTGATATTTTTGGTAACGTTTTACCATTCGTAGGCGCGACTCCCGCCGTACCCTTCCTAGTAAAATACTAAATGACGGCATTTAACTAGAACTCATAGATTCTTTTTCCAATCGTAGCACAAACGTAATATTTCTCTCGATTTCCGTAGCGTTTTATTTGTTAGGTATTTTCTAGCATAGTGCAGTAACTCACTTCGTCTAGAGTTGGTAATGGAAGCACGAACCTCGCGGCCGCCGCCGCACTCCGCTCCTACTCTTACTACCTACGTTTAAATATAACTGAGAATCTATATTTTTATCGAAATTAATTTAAAATATATATATATGAACCTAATTATGAAATTCCTAAGATTAAAGTGAATTTTTTAATATTTATGTGTATAGTAGTGTACTGCGAGGTGGTTATTGAATAACAAACGCTTATCATTTCTATTGTTTTCATAGATTCGTGCAGAAAATGTATAATTTACTGTCCATAAAATTAATAATTATCTATAACTGATGTGTACAAAAATCAGTATGTTTCAGGCATTTTGAATCCGACTTAATGTATGTAAAAATAAATGTTGTTTTAAAAGAGTGATTTTTCATTTATCCTGCGACCTAGGCTTAGTAGTAATAAACAAATAAAACAACGGGATAATCGAAAACTTTTTATAAAAAATAAACTGGACACACAATCTCGTGTTAATTTAAAAATATTCTAAAATCAAATGCAATTGTTGGAATAATCGACAAATAAGAGAGTACTTGCAAAATTGACAAAGACAATAACTAAAGCTACATATTTACAACCGTTATGACAATCGTCTGAGGTACAGAATTCTTTGGTCTAGTCTAAGCTAAAGACCGACCAATGACCCTGAGTATACTACGAGACACTTAATTAAAATATGGCCAATTGCGGATGGTTGGCCGGCTTACAAGAAACTAAGATCACAATATAAACTACGTATGTAATCTACAAAATAACGCGCCGAGATTGCACTCAAGCACGTGCTAACTAACTAGCGGATGTTAGTAGATTATTTACCGGGTTTATACTATGCTAAGGCACTAGAATCAAGACTGACTAAAAAAAGATGAGACAAAATTGAATTAAATATTAAAAAATATAGTAAAAATGGCAGCAGTTGCGACTACATTCAGAAAATAAATAGTTAGCATTAGTGTACAAAAATTACAGAACACAGGATAAGTTTAAATTTAGTACAAGCAATTTTATAGAATTCATCAAAATGTAAAAATAACAGAAAATAGGTTCTTATAAAAATACCGTGGCAACATCTAAAAATATTTGTCACTGTGTAAGAAGAATTGGCATCGAAATAATTAAAGACAATAAATAATAGGAAATTGTTCCTTTACCTTTTTAACGACATTTAAAAACGGTCGGCAAACGCTACATTTTTTAATGACTATACCATACGGTATTCCCTTAAGTAAGTTTAATTATGGTAGCTTTATTTCCTTCATAATCGGTAATTTTGGTAAAAAAGTATTCGAAGCAGTACAGACCGGGAACATATTTTTAATTGAAAAAAGAAAACTATCTATCACTCTACTTGGTAGTATGTCATACGTTTAATAAAATCATTACACTTCCTTTTGGCATTGCCGTAGTCGTGTAAAAACTAGTAAGCTTCTAAGTGAAGTTTATTCACTCGGTTTAGCTGTCATATTCATTTAGATACGAGCTTTTTAAATTTAGGGCCAGAAGTTGAAACAGAAATGAGAAAAGTACTCTAAAACTACACGCGTGTATTTATTCATAAATTAAACATATAAGCGTATCACTTTAATATTAGATCCAATTGGAAATGCGCAGAGCTTTTAGAAAAGGTAATTAACAATATTAATTACCTACCGTCAAAAACTAAGTCAAGGATAATTTTCCTTTTTAAAAGCCCTGACACATCTGAAGAGAGCATTTACTAATTTATAATTTAAGTTTTTTTAGTAAAATTAATAAGTAGAATAAGATATTAAAACCGTATTCTCAAAGAAAACAGGTCGTGTTATACCTAGTTACGTATCATTGAAGAACAACTGATTCTACCTAAATTTCACACTAAATTTTACCTACAATTGATCCGTAATAAATTAAAATAAAAAAGAATTAAAAATTTACCTTGCACAAACAATCGTTTACTAACATTATCAACAAACAAATTGGCACTTTTATGAGACGTAATTTAGCTGTCTAAACATTACAAAAATCGTTCAAAAACTTCTAGAAAAAACCTTACCTGTTTCCTAGGTGTCGGACTGCCGTATTGATAATTATTATTCTTAGTAAAATTAAGCCAATTTGATAATTTATTCGGAGTCATCTAAAATAGTTTGTAATCTTAACAATCCACGGATTTTTTTATCAAATAATCATTTTGTTGTTAAACAATACTAAGAATAATATTTATAATTACATCTAACTAAGCTCGACAGTTACACATCCAAAGAAGAACGGCAAAAACCGGACTTTTGGCGCTCTCCTTTGGTAAAAGCACTAAAATACTATAAAACAATTATTCGACTTATTTGGTCCCGCATTGTGCTAGCAACTAGATGTTTCGCTTTGTAAAAGTACGTCGTGTTTTTTTATGTCGAAACAGAGTGGAGAACGTAATACAAACTTGACTAAAACATTCGACAAAACAAATAATACGTTTCATGCAAAGAAATCTTACGTGTCATACACATTTTTTTGTAATTATTATTATGACCCAGTATGTTCCATGCTGAGTCAGCAATCAAATGACTATTTTAACTATTCAAATTGCTTTGTTCTGTATGCCGTTAATAAACGACTTACTAAATCAACTAAAGATAGCGACTCGGTTTTCAGTCACCGGTTTTTAAAGATACATTTGACCTGTCAAGCTATCCCCGTAAGTCCTGTTTTTTTTTAACAAGCGCAGTCCTACACACTGAACCGAAAGTACCCAGTTTTAAGAGTTTACATTAAAGTTCAAATTTAATTGAAAGATTTATAGGTACTTCACAATTTCGCATAGTACATTCGGCAGTTCTTACAATGAATTTTTACTTTAGAAAGTACGTGAGGACTTACGAGGCTATAATAGCTTTAGTCTGTATTGTAGCCTCAAAAAAAAACAATTGGTAACAACAGTTTTGCTGACAAAACACTTTAATACAGGGTGAAATTTTGAACGTGATACAAAATTAGTATTACTAGCTTAGTTAATGCTGGACAACACAATGCATTTACGCAGTTGTTAGAATTAGTATTGTTAAATTTTGTTCATAATTTAACTACAGCAAAGTATGAAAATCCAAAATTTTATCAGACCAATTTCAACAATTGAGTAAATGCATTATGTTATCCAGCTTTAACTAAGCTTGAAACACTAATTTTGTATCACGTTCAAAATTTCACCCTGTAGAAAGTCACCGTTTGATGTATCGGACTGCAAGTTTTAATCCACTTTATTTGGATATATATGCTTAGCACTTCTACGCTCTTCTGCTTGAAGGAGGCCATACTAATCGATCGAGCGTAGCTCAATTGGCGTGGTAGAAACTATCGTTCGACGTCGACCAATCGATTCTCGATCAATTGGTATGGAAGAAACGATCGATCGACGTCGACCAATCCATTATTATAGATCAACGATAAATCGTTTAGCATGGTAACACCCGTAACATAGCCTTGCGTGCTACCTTGTTCACTCCGATATACCCAATGGCAACTGCGTTACACTATTTACCAAGATCTTTATAAAACCGAAATTAAAAGTTAAGCCAAATTGAGAAAATGTTTCTTAAAAAATAATACGTAATTTCAACCGCGGAGGTAATGGAAAATACACGATAACGCCACCAAGGCGTATGAGTGATCCAAATTTTTCGGACGAGCTGACAATTAGTTCTAATGGCAACCTATCAATCCACATGCGATTTAGAATCTATAGCTAAACCTTTTAAATGAGCCCTCGCCCGCGCGGTTCAGGGGCTGGTGGTATGACGACAAAGGAGCCGAGAGAGGTGCGGGCGGCGAGCGCGACTCGTGTGCCTGCCGCCCGCACCTTTCCCGGCCCCTTTTGTAGCTCTGCTCTGCACATTATTAACAAGACTTAAAGATATCGATACGGCCAAACTTACAAAAATATGTATCCACAACCTTAATACCATGGCCGTGAGTACAATTTTTTGTAACTTTGACTGTATGGATATCATTGTAGTCGACTGTTCGACGCTTCAGACAGTTACGAGGAAACTTGAGCTTAGATTTAATCCAAGTAGACGTAGAATCGGTCAGTTCCGCAGTACTTGGTGGCGAGGGCCTTCCCGGGCGGCGTGGGGGCACTGAAGGCCAGGTCGGAAGGCTTCAAGGCTGCGCCGTAGAGGAAGGAGGCGCGGCTGCAGTCCAGGAGGCGGGAAGCCACGCCGCACCGCCGGTAGGACGGATGCGTCCAGATTCGGGAGACACCACACCTGATAAGAATATTTATTCATAAAAAATCTCACCTTTCAGAGCAGTATACTAGGGCACGTAACCCCGGCTTACCAGGAACGTGGGCCCCTTCGGAGGCTACGAGGAGTTAACCTCTTTAAACAATCCGACACCAGCGGGGGAGGCCGGGGAAAGCCGAACCCGCATTGCACGGTGTCGACAGAGGAGCCCCATCCCGGGGCGGCCAACGGGCGTCGCGGTGTCTCTTCATGCTCCCGTGGCCTTCACAATGGCAACGAGGGAATCCGTGCGGTTTTTAGTGGGTAGGCCCGTTGCGGGAAAGCCCCACATACCCTCTGTGTCTCCGAACAGAGACGAATGCATAAGGCGCATTTTCCGCACCATAAAAAAAGGACCTGTATGTCCATCAGTGGACGTCTTCCGGCTGAAATAATGTCCGGCAGGGGTAGCCGACTTGATTAGACCCAAGATCTACTGTTTACTGACGAAACCCTGGCCAATCTACCAATGACATTGACATATACATAACAGTTTTGGTGATTGAATACGTTGGACAGCTTGTTCTATGTATTTATATTTTTGCCTTGCCGCGATCGACCGGTTGGCCACCCCTGGTGTACGTTTAGGAGCTAAGGTAATGTACTCACATGACGGGGTAGTCTTCAGTAGTGCAGCAATCAGGGTCGCCAGGGATGAGCTTGAAGGCACGTGTCTTAGGCTCCAGTATCGCGCACCCCACTATCTGCTTCTTGTCGATGTATAGGTATGCCTGGACAACAAGGAACATTATAAATGCGAAAAAGTGTCTGTCTGTTACCTCTTCACGCTTAAGCTCCAAATGCACAGACAGCGGAGCGGTGGCGGTGGCGGTCGTAACATTCTAACTTGTATGAACGGTTGTGCGGTACCGTACCGCGAACTCGTTCATACAAGTTAGAATATTATATTACAACCGTCACCCACCGCACCGCCACGCCCCCGCTGTCTGTGCGTTTGGAGCTTTAAACCACTGAACCGAGTTAATTGAAATTTGGCATGGAGATAGTTTGAGACCATGGGAAGGATATTGGATATTTGTCCCAGATAATTGCACAATTCCCACGGGATAGCGATTACCGAATTCTTTGCAGACGGAGTCGCGGGCAACAGTTAGTGCTAAAATAAAGGAAGTGGTCTTAAGTTTTTGTACCCCGAATCCTGGTTGCCACGTGACAGGCATTGCCTTTCGTTTTTTTAGCATTAGAAATATGGTAAACAATCTTAATGAGTCTTTTTAACGAAAAATACTTTAAAAAAATAGTAACTATTCCTTATGAAATCAAAATAATGTAAATGACCAGTCCTTTCTAATTGTTAAATATATTTGCTTTGATTTATTTTTCAAAAGTGTTTCTTAATAAAAAGACACGTCAAGATAGCTTATCTTCTTTCTAATTCTAAAAAAACGAAGTATAGTGCGGGACCAACGGTAAACATTTTTGTAAAAGTTACCTTATTTTAATAAACTATTTTTTTTATATAAGACCCGGGGCAAACCAGCAGACGGGTCACCTGATGGAGAGCGATTACCGTCGCCAAAGACCCCCGCAACACAGGGGGAATCACAGGTGCATTGCCGACCCTTTTAGGAATTGGTAGGCTCGCTTTTTGAAGATCCCTAAGTTGTAACACTCCGGAAATGCTGCCGCTGATGCTGTTGAACCAACCGTGTATGTGCGCGTGTCTCGCGGCAGGCCGGCGCTGCAGCCCAGCTGCGCGTGCACGACCCTGGCCAGCAGCGCCGCGACGCATTGCTCCTGCCACCCTGTAGGGCGCCACCAACCGTGTATGTGCGCGTGTCTCGCGGCAGGCCGGCGCTGCAGCCCAGCTGCGCGTGCACGACCCTGGCCAGCAGCGCCGCGACGCATTGCTCCTGCCACCCTGTAGGGCGCCACCAACCGTGTATGTGCGCGTGTCTCGCGGCAGGCCGGCGCTGCAGCCCAGCTGCGCGTGCACGACCCTGGCCAGCAGCGCCGCGACGCATTGCTCCTGCCACCCTGTAGGGCGCCACCAACCGTGTATGTGCGCGTGTCCCGCGGCAGGCCGGCGCTGCAGCCCAGCTGCGCGTGCACGACCCTGGCCAGCAGCGCCGCGACGCATTGCTCCTGCCACCCTGTAGGGCGCCACCAACCGTGTATGTGCGCGTGTCCCGCGGCAGGCCGGCGCTGCAGCCCAGCTGCGCGTGCACGACCCTGGCCAGCAGCGCCGCGACGCATTGCTCCTGCCACCCTGTAGGGCGCCACCAACCGTGTATGTGCGCGTGTCTCGCGGCAGGCCGGCGCTGCAGCCCAGCTGCGCGTGCACGACCCTGGCCAGCAGCGCCGCGACGCATTGCTCCTGCCACCCTGTAGGGCGCCACCAACCGTGTATGTGCGCGTGTCCCGCGGCAGGCCGGCGCTGCAGCCCAGCTGCGCGTGCACGACCCTGGCCAGCAGCGCCGCGACGCATTGCTCCTGCCACCCTGTAGGGCGCCACCAACCGTGTATGTGCGCGTGTCTCGCGGCAGGCCGGCGCTGCAGCCCAGCTGCGCGTGCACGACCCTGGCCAGCAGCGCCGCGACGCATTGCTCCTGCCACCCTGTAGGGCGCCACCAACCGTGTATGTGCGCGTGTCCCGCGGCAGGCCGGCGCTGCAGCCCAGCTGCGCGTGCACGACCCTGGCCAGCAGCGCCGCGACGCATTGCTCCTGCCACCCTGTAGGGCGCCACCAACCGTGTATGTGCGCGTGTCCCGCGGCAGGCCGGCGCTGCAGCCCAGCTGCGCGTGCACGACCCTGGCCAGCAGCGCCGCGACGCATTGCTCCTGCCACCCTGTAGGGCGCCACCAACCGTGTATGTGCGCGTGTCCCGCGGCAGGCCGGCGCTGCAGCCCAGCTGCGCGTGCACGACCCTGGCCAGCAGCGCCGCGACGCATTGCTCCTGCCACCCTGTAGGGCGCCACCAACCGTGTATGTGCGCGTGTCCCGCGGCAGGCCGGCGCTGCAGCCCAGCTGCGCGTGCACGACCCTGGCCAGCAGCGCCGCGACGCATTGCTCCTGCCACCCTGTAGGGCGCCACCAACCGTGTATGTGCGCGTGTCCCGCGGCAGGCCGGCGCTGCAGCCCAGCTGCGCGTGCACGACCCTGGCCAGCAGCGCCGCGACGCGCCGCCAGTTGTGCTCGGCGCCGCGCACGCGCACGCAGCGCGCGCCCTCCCAGCGCCCCACTACGCATTCTTCCTTCCAGCCCTGTTGGACGACATCACCAATCAGAACCAGTATGCTTAGTATAAGTTTTACTTCACCAAAATACTTCTCGATCGCGTTTACGTAAAAATTTCAATTGGCTAAGTAAAGTTTTTTTAAGAGGTGCTAATTATATTTTTTTTCGACAGTCGGCGCTCTGAAGATCGAGAAACTGCAGCTGTTTTAATTTTATCTCCTATTGTTTACTGGAAATATTTTTTTAAGTGTTCGAGTTGACATTTGTGAGATTTAATGGCTGACAAGCGGTTCGTGCTCAGTACTTAGTAGAAACAGAAAAAAAACTAAGTCATCTGTCACTTTTGTCCATGTCAAACCGTTTGCGTTTCGTTTGCTTTGCGTTTTGGTGTGATTTTTGGACTATTTTTAACAACCTCCGCACAAAATCCGGATTTACAATTTTACCGCATTTCTCCACGACTTATGCACGATAATTGAATCACGATTGAATATTTTTGATCATTATTTTGGAACTGCTTTTTGGACAATGCAAAGTAAACGAAACGCAAACTGTTAGATTTCATTTGACATTGACAATTGACTTCGTTTTTTTTTTCTATTTCTGCTAAGTACTGAGCACGAACCGCTTGTCAGCCATTAAATCTCACAAATGTCATCTCGAACACTTAAAAAAATATTTCCAGTAAACAATAGGAGATAAAAATAAAACAGATGCAGTTTCTCGGTCTAGAAGAAGACTACTGTCGAAAAAAATATATTTAGCACCTCTCCAAAAAACTTTACTTAGCCAATTCTATGGAAACATGGACGCGCGCGCGCGGAGGCGCTGTCCATGTTTCCATACAATTGAAATTTTTACGTAAACGCGATCGAGAAGTATTTTGGTGAAGTAAAACTTATACTGAGCGTACTGAAGACAGTACAATACGTTTACTTTTAGTTTACCACTAACAGATGGCTTGCCTTCATTTCATTTCCAACTTTAACACCATACATGTTTGAGCCCTTGGTTCTTGTAGATTAATTCTTCTAGGGTTCTTCTTTAATAAAAATAATATTGAAACTCAATACCGTAAAACCACATAACTATAGTCCTAGCCTACAACAATAGTCCAATTTTCATCCTTACATTATCTCTTAAAATATAATAGCTACATAGCTAGACTAAAGCAAATTATTTTAGGCCTAACAACATAATTTTCTCAAAAATATCCGTAAAAGTTGTCATTATTGTCGAGTCTCAAACTTTTTAAAAGTTAAAACGGCCATGGTAATAAGTTGGCACTATTCGTATACAGCCATCTCAAATGACCGGTATCAGTTGCTTTGTTGGAACTTTTTTATTGTGTTTGAAACAGCTTGTGGTGTTTTCGGTAGAAAAATACACCTGCTGTTTCTTTTAATGAAAAAAGGCGGGAAAGGGTTTAATGACATTTAATTTTAAGTGATTTGCAATTATTTGTACCTATTTAAGGTAATAAAAGTTTTTTTTTTTTTTCCTTCACCTTTTTTGAGAAAAGCTTTATATTAGTCTCGGCCGGAATAGCAATTGCTGGCTTCGTATTAGTTAAACGGACTCGCAAGCTCGTCCATTTAATACTCATACTCAGCCAGCAATTGCCTGCTTCCAGGCCACGACAATAATGTACTATATATACCCAGAAGTAATAGCAGTAAGCTATAATATTTTAAGGATAATATTTTTTTTTTTTTTTTTTTTTTTTTTTTTTTTTTTTTTTTTTTTTTTTTTTTTTATACATCTGCAATCGGTCTAAAAAACCATGAGCAAAACAGTTGTATGTAGATATGGCGTTTGGAACGAGAAGTCCATTGACATCTCTCTTCCTTATTATGCATGTTTCAGGGTTGAGGGGTTATGGAGTTCAATCCGCCATTGCTGCGTCCAATATTTTATGCCTCTTCAAGCGACGTTCTTTGTTGTTGCACAAAGTCAATGCTTGTGCTAGCTTATTTGTGTGTGCTGTGAGTCTTGTTTTATAGGATTTACTACGGGCTGATAATTCTTCGAGTATTGTGGGAATCTTAAGGTATTTGTGCACATCCTCGTTTTTGGTAAACCATGGTGCACAACAAATATTTTTGAGCGCATTATTTTGAAACCGTTGCAGTATCTCAATGTTAGATTTGCTTGCTGTTCCCCACAGCTCCAGAGCATATGCCCAAATAGGTTTTAATATTGTGTTGTAAATAATTATCTTGTTTTCCAAAGACAATCTCGATTTTCTTCCAATTAACCAGCTCATAGATCTCATTTTCATATTCAATGAATCTCGTTTGGCCTTGATGTGGGTTTTCCAAGTTAATCTTCTGTCTAGGTGTACTCCAAGATATTTGACACATTCTACCTGCGGCAGAGTGGCGTCTCCAAGTTTTACTTCAGGACATGTTTGTTTATTGAGTGTGAAAGTAATGTGATTAGATTTTTGTGCACTAGCTTTAATTTTCCATGTCTTTAACCAGTTATCTAACTTGGACAGTTGAGCTTGAAGCTTTTCAAAAGCTAGCCTATGATTTTTGTCACAACTAAGAATAGCAGTGTCGTCTGCATAGGTTGCGACCATTACATCACTGCACACGGGTAGATCTGACGTGTATATGGTATAGAGAACTGGACCCAAAACGGATCCCTGAGGGACCCCGGCACGTACGTCGAGAATTTTAGAACTATGCTCACCATACTGCACATAGAACAGTCTGTCTTTTAAGTAGGAGTCAAAAATCTTAAAAAATTTGTTTGGAAGTATCTTTTTAACTTTAAACAGAAGCCCCTTATGCCACACCTTGTCAAAAGCCTGTTGTATGTCCAGGAATACAGCTGAGCAGTATTGTCTCCGTTCCATAGCCGTGCGTACTTCTTCTGCAATCCTGTGAATCTGTTCTACAGTTGAATGGTTCCTTCTGAAGCCAAATTGGTGGTTTGGTATTACAGTTTCTTCATCCAAAATGGGTCTTATTCTATCCATAAGCAATCTCTCGAACAGTTTTGATATAACAGGCAGCAGGCTTATCGGACGGTAAGAGGATATTTCCGTGGGTGGTTTGCCTGGTTTTAGAACCATGATAATGTGAGACACTTTCCACTGGGACGGAAAATAGCCAACTCTTAGAATACTATTAAATAAAATAGTCAAGAAGACTATTCCTTTGCGGGGTAATTTCTTCAGTAGATATGGTGTAATTAGGTCAAATCCAGGTGCTTTCTGGGGCTTTAGCTGTTTGATACTCTTTGCTATCTCCTTTGGATTCATCGGTTTGATTGGAGGACTAGATAGGCATTCAGCATTCACATAGTCGTTAATCACAGAGTTTTCTTCGTTATTGTCAGATATATTGGGTGTAAACACTTTGTGGAGGTGGCTCGCAAATGCTTCTGCTTTTTCTTCTTCTGTTCTTGCCCATTTCCCGCTAGCTAGTTTAATTGGGGGGTATGCTGGTTGGGGCTTCATAGAATTGTTTACCACTTTCCACAGCGAATGTTCTCCATTACTTGAAGCTGATAGCATCTCGATCTTCGATTGGATATTTTCGTTCTCCACTTCTTTCAGATAAATTTTAAGCTCCGATGCAGCTTTGTTTAACGCCCGCTTGTCGATAGGATTACGAGTAGTATGCCAAACCCTTCGCAGTCTTCGCTTTTCCAGGACCATTTTACGGACGACCGTGGTGTTAGGTACATTTCTTACGTCCCTCTTATTATAGCATGGAGTAGAAAGCCAAGATGCAGTTTGTAGAGTGTTAGTCAGATGACGAGTTGCTTCATCAATGTCTTCTGGTGATTTTAGCGGCAATTTGAGATTGATTTTTGTGTCGATATATTCGCTAAAGCTTTCCCAGTCTGTTTTGTTATTTGTTAAGCGAGGAGGCTCTTTCTTTAATATGGCTTTGGTACTTAGTGTCATTATAACTGGTGTATGGTCACTGCTACCATCAAAGCTTCCCTCAACATGACAATATAGGTCGGTTATATTTTTGCAAACAAAAAAGTCTAATAGGTCTGGGACTCTATTACTATCAGATGGCCAACTGGTAGGGGTGCCTGTGGCAAAGCTGTTGAGGCCCAGTGTGTCCATGGCTTTTTTAAGCTCACGTCCTCTTGTGGTTGTGAGTCTTGACCCCCAGTAGGTATTTTTTGCATTCCAATCTCCACCAGCGGCAAACCTGTTGCCGAGAATTTTGAAGTACTCTGCGAAAGTGTTTTCAGTTATAATATGCCTTGGGGGACAGTAGACGGCTGACAGAGTTAAAGGCCCTTGAGTGTCATACACCACTACGTTGGTTGCTTGGATTTGTTCCGTCTGTATCTTTTGGTGGCAGAAGTGCTTCAGTGAGCACCTCAGTATGACAGCAGTTCCAGCGTGTGCTGTACCATCAGGGTGAGCAGTGCAATAAGTTGTATAGCCTTGTACTATTTCTCCCGCAGAATCATTAATGGGAAGATGGGTTTCAGATATGAGCAGTACATCTAGATTATGCTCCTTTATAATTGTCTTCACTTCCTCTAATCTAGATTGGAGGCCGTTTATATTCCATGTTGCGATTTTTAGACTAATTGGATAGCTTTTGAATGATTGCTGTCATCAAATTCAGCAGGGTACTGATTTGCTGTAGTAATAAGTCGGTTCTTTGTGCTTGTTTTGTCAGTAGGTCTATGATTGTTGAGTTTAATTTTGGTGACTCCGTATCTGCTTGGTTAAAATTAGAGTGTTGTGGATTTTCGTTTCTTAGTGAGTCTGCATATGATCTTCTGTTCTGGTTGTTAGATAAGTTATTGCTGACGTTATCGTTACTATTAATATCTTCTGTGTTTCTGTTATTATTAGTTGGTGGTTTTGTTTGTTTATCTACTCTGCCGGACTTTCTTTTTTCAATCTCCAAGTAAACCTGACAGCCCTTGAAATTTGCAGGATGATCGCCTAGACAGAGCGCGCATTTAGCCGGAGTAGATCGATCTATTTTCTTACAATCACTGGTTTTGTGATTTTCCGCGCACTTGACGCAACGAAATGGGCGCATACAGTGATTTTTGGTGTGACCATATTGTTGACATCTCTTGCACTGGACTACTGTGGTTTGCTTTCTTGGATATTCTAACGTAACTTTAGTATGGTAGATATATTTGATTTCTTTCGCTTTATGGTTGTTTGGTCCAGGGATAAGATTAACAAACCAAGTATGAGTTTTAATTTTTTCTGGGCCATAATGTGCGTTAATTATTTCTCCTGTTACACTGTTTCCCGTTTCTTCCATGACTGTTTGGATCTCTTCTCTTGGTGTGGAAGGGTGAAGATTCTTTATAACCAATCTAAAAGGCCTTTCGGATTTTGGACTAAATGTGTGTCCAATTAGTCCTTTAGATCTTATTAGTTGCATGGCTGTTTTGTAAGTTTGTACATCTTTAAAGGTAATGATCAGTACTTGCTTAGTTTTAATATTAAACATAAAACTGCCGTCATCTAGGCCAGTTCGTAGGAATTCCTGGAGTTTTGTGACATCTTGGATACCATAAAGTTTAATAGGTGGAGGTCGAGATTCTTTTCTGATGGAACTTTCTTCAGTTTCTTCATTGGGCAGATCCTCGTATCTGTTTTGGGTGTTTATGGTTGCTGGTGGGGAGCTTACTTTCCGTTTCTTAGCTGGATTTCCTCGTCTTAAAATGGGTACCATTTGCCAGGGCACGGTAGGTTCTGTATGTGGTGAATCATCTGTTTCTTGCTCATTACAAAAATCTGGGTTTGAAATGGTCTCTTGCTCTGTTGATATTATTTCTTTCTCAGTTGTAAACATACTTTTATGAAATATTTGTTGAACTTCCTTCACCTTTTTTGAGAAAAGCTTTATATTAGTCTCGGCCGGAATAGCAATTGCTGGCTTCGTATTAGTTAAACGGACTCGCAAGCTCGTCCATTTAATACTCATACTCAGCCAGCAATTGCCTGCTTCCAGGCCACGACAATAATGTACTATATATACCCAGAAGTAATAGCAGTAAGCTATAATATTTTAAGGATAATATAAGGACGAAAATTGGAGTATTGTTGCAGGCTAGGACTATAGTTATGTGGTTTTACGGTATATATAATTCTGAGGTAATGTACAGTACACAGTAAAAATTATAGTATAAGCAAACAGTTCGAGGTGCGTTCGATCCGGTGATCTGATTCGAATTGATCGGTTGGCGCGCCGACCGTCGCGCTTAGATTTGAAAGGCGCGGGAAGCTCTAACCGCCGCCGAAGTTTGAATATTCGCCCGTTGGTGGCGTTATGGATGCGTTCGGTTCGCAACAATACAAATAAAGTAGCTATTACAAAATCTGCAAACGTGGGTAACAGTATTCTAAAATTGGCTTTATTTGTAGGTCGATAAAGTTGAATATGAAATCATCATCATCATCATCATCATTTATTTATTTGCGATAAAACATACTTAAATGCATGCAAATACAATTTTAGATAAAACAGAAAATATTTTATAGTGCGAACGAAATTAGAAAATTAATTCTATTTAAATTCAATTCAATTAAATTAAAATAACAATAAAGTCAAATTAAAAGAAAAGAAAGAATTAAACCAAAATTAAATTAGAGATGTATTGGACGCGATTCTACAGCGGCCGCTAAAATTCCTAATTTTATTTAGGCGTTGCTAAATCACTTTGCTATTCTATGAGCAGCTGTCATAATCAAATGACAACGCTAATTTGAATCTGACATTTCTTATTTTAGGCGGTCTATTCAATTTAGGTTTAGCTGCTTAAATGCTATTCTTTGCATGTCCTTTTTAAGCAAATGTCAAGCTAAGCTGGCTAATTTTAGCGGCGACTAAAATAGTCGCATTTAAAATAAGATTACGAAACGTCAAGTGGTGCAGGATCAATCCCATAAAATAACATATTTAATTTATATTAGTTTCTTTAATAATTGGTTGTATTTTTGTTAATTCGCTGTACTGATATGTGTTGTATTGTATCGTGTATTATCCATTAGAAATGGATGAAGAATATGTGATAGCTGCTGTGGTGGGCAAAGAGAGGGAGTATGGCGAGGGTGAGGGTGAAAAAATGTATTTAAAGAGGTTGCGAGATCAATCCGACCCGTTTGACCGGTCCGAGCGGAAGTTTAGAAAATTATTTAGGCTGTCACGAGACATGGGCCGACACGTAGTGGACACTTTGTGTGCAGGGGATGCGCTACGAGCGGGCACGGTGCCCCCACATTTAAAAGTTTTGAGTGCCCTGAACTTTTTTGCCCATGGCAGCTACCAAACTGCTGTGGGAGAAATTAATATTCTAGCTCAAAGCCAACCAACCATAAGCCGCAGTCTGGCAGCTGTTTGTCCTATAATAATAGAAAGATTGACCCCACTGTGGATCAAGTTCCCAGTGACTAGACCGGAGAAAGAGAGGACAATGCAGGAGTTTCAGACCCATTTTGGAATGCCGTATACACTTGGGTGCGGTAGATGGGAGTCACATCCCTATACATAAACCCCCAAATAACCACCCAAGAGCCCCAGGTAACATTTTCTTTAATAGAAAAGGGTTTTATAGCATTAACAGTCAAGTGGTGTGCGATGCCACTGGTCGGATCACCAGCGTCAACCCAAATTTTCCGGGCTCAACCCATGATGCTGCTGTTTGGAGGAGCAGCAATGTGCACCAGCACCTTGAAGGGCAATATGTTCAGCACCAAGCTATGGAGTGGCTTCTTGGAGACAAAGGCTACCCACTTCTCCCGTGGCTAATGACTCCTCACCCTGACCCAGTTGCCGAGTCACCGGAGGCAAGATTTAATAAGTGCCATGCACAGGCGAGAGGGATCATAGAGATGTGCTTTGGGGTTTTGAAAAATAAATTTAGATGCCTTCATCGCCACCGTACTCTGCATTACAGCCCAGAAAAAGCTGCCAAAATTATAATTTCATGCTGCACGATGTATAATATGATACACGGATTAGAAATGAATGATGATTCAGACAGCAGTGACGATTCTGAGAGTGATGAAGACATAACAGATCAAAGTGAAGAAGAGGATGATGAAGAGCAAAATGACCTTGAAGATCTCCCAGAACAACCAGGAAATGATGCAAATTTTTTAAATGCAGCTCGTGGACGACGTGCAGCTTTAATTAACAGATTTTTTAATTAAGGTGCAGGTGTGGGCAAATAGACTATTTTTGGGAGCTCTTAATTAAAACAAAGTGAACTTCATTATAGTCTTTTATTACAGCTATCTATTTTTAACCCCCGACACAAAAAGAGGGGTGTTATAAGTTTGACCGCTATGTGTGTGTGTCTGTCTGTCTGTCTATCTGTCTGTCTGTGGCCAGGGCTGGGCAAAATACATGCTTTGCTTTAATTAAAATACAAATTACAAAATACTATCTCGCATGTATTTAAAATACGAAATACAAAATAGTTTTAAGTCGGGTATTTGAAATATAAAATACAAAACACAGTATTTCAGGTAATTTTTATTTAAGATACAAAATACAAATTACAAAATACTAAGTAGAATTAAAACGAATCCAACCCGGCATGGACAAGCAGAGTAAAAGAAAATACTCTCTTTAAACATGAAACTACCGTGAGGTCGTGAGACTCACTCATAGACATAGTGAAACAATAATAAGTACAGAATTACTCACGTTTCAAAACGAGTCGAGTTTAACTCGACAGTTTCGGGCTAATCCGTAACCCTTCCTCTAGGAAGAACACGCTACGGCTGTGCCAAACGTGCACTCAAGTACGCTACGGCCTGAAATACCTATGTGGACTTAAACTCGTTTTGAGACGTGGATAATCCGTATTATTTTACTAAAAATTACTCTCATGAAAGGAAACTCTACTTTTACTAATTAGAAGCAGATTTTCCTTTCCTAAACACCAGACTTTTAAAAGTATCTGCCTCTCGTAGGGGAATGAATAAAGTCATCACCTGCGTTTTCATAATATGTTCAACTTAAGATCGCTAAATGAAATCTAAATGTATTTATGTTAAAATGTATTTTGAAGTCATAAGTATTTGAAATACTAAATACAAAATACCTTAATAAATTACTTTTATAAAATATTTTGGGAATATAGTATGCGTAATTCGGAAAATTTTCAAGTGTCACAGAACTCATCATAGGTAAAAAATACTATAGTTAGGTACATTCTTATTCTAATTGATCTTCGTCTAAATATTCTGCCAACTGCCCATCACCATTATTGTTTCTTAAGCCACCATGGTTAGTAATAGCCGAAGAAATGGCCATCCCTGCGTCTCTGATGGCAGTGGCTAAGGTCTCCGCTGCCTGTGCTATTGTAGACCGGAACAATTCATGATTCCGGTCTAATGACCCTTGAAGTATTTCTGCTGCTTTGGGCCGGTAAGGTCTTGTCCGTTGTCGTCGTCGTGATAAGGTGCGCGAGCGAGCTGGAGTACGTTCTGGCACAGCAATTGGCGGCTGGACGGCAACTGGACTGGATGGTGCTGGTGGTGGCACAGCAGGTGTCGGTGTAGAGTTTTCCACAGGAGCAGACTTAAACAAAACGACAAGTAGTTCAGTTAATTAATTTTCGACATGACTACAACTAAAGAAAGTCTAGAGCCGTAATGGTTTCGTACTGCCCGGTTTCAAAGGTGTTTCCTTTCAAGGACCATAAAGCTGTGGACTGTATTGCCAGTTGAAGTTTTCTCTGGTGATATCTCTGGTGTTACAAACGTCCACAGGTGCTCATTAGTTTTATTAGTCACTAACTTTTACCCGCGGCTTTGCTCGCGTGAACCATAAATATTTCAGAGAAGCAAGCAATTAAGCAACCAAGCTATTATGCAAGCAAGCCTGAAGCAAGCATGCACGCAAGCATGCAAGCAGCATGCAAGGAAGCATGCAAGCTTGCAAGAAAGCATGCAAGCTTGCAAGGAAGCATGCAAGGAAGCATTCAGGCATGCAAGCGAGAATCCAAGCGAGAATTCAAGCAAGCATGCAAGCAAGCATGCAAGCAAGCAAGCATGCAAGACCGAATGCAAGCAAGCAAGCATGCAAGCAAGCATCCAAGCAAGCATGCTAGCGAGCATTCAAGCAGGCATGCAGGCATGTAAGCGAGCATGCAGGCAGGCATGCTAGCAGGCATGGAAGCAGACATGCAAGCAGGCATGGAAGCAAGCAAGCATGCAAGCCGTTTAGACGTGAAAAAGTAACAAACATACACACTCAACACTCACAAACTTTCGCCTTTATAATATTATAGTGTGATCGATTTTCCCATGGGAATAAGATATTTTCCCGCAGTAAAACGTAGCCTATGTGCAAATCCAAGGTGTCAGCTAGCTCCATACCAAATTTTATTAAAATCGCTTAAGCCGTTTAGACGTGAAGAAGTAACAAACATACACACTCACAAACTTTCGCCTTTATAATATTAGTGTGACTAGCTTTTGCCCGCGGCTTCTAAGTAGTAACAATCATACACACACACACAAACTTTACCATTTATATAATCCCACTACCTAATACTATATTATAGTCCTACATTCAAAGATATATTATTTGAGGTCCTACATTCAAAGTTATAATCAGGACTTACATCTCATCATTAATAACTATAAATTAAAAATTTTTAAAACCCCTAACGCAATTTGGTCGCACATATAGGTATTTTAAAATAAAGTAAATGCCCATTATGCACCCAAGATCCCTTCTGCTGCTAACAAAAGAGCTTATAACTTTAATACGGCATAACCGGTTTTGATAAAACATATCTAAGAACCATCGCAAAGAAACCAGCTTTCAAATAAAAAAAACCGCATCCGAATCGGTTCACCCGTTTTAAAGTTATGGTGCCACAGACAGACACGCAGCCATACAGACAGACAGACACACACACATGTTTGTGTCATTGTGTATAATGCATTGTTATATTAGTATTGCCGATGTCGGTGCGTGCGGCGCAGCGCACAGCGTAATTCCACCTTCATATTAAAAATACTAATCAATAACAAAGGGCCGCGGCGCGCTGTGCCTGCGCAGCCGGCACCGGGTTTGAATTTTTAATAAAACGGGACAAGTGAGTGTCGGAACCTTATTAATTTAAGTAGTGAGAGTTATAAATTTCTGCCAACAAACTGCTATGCAACAAAAACATAGCGGTCAAACTTATAACACCCTTTTTTTGTGTCGGGGGTTAAAAAATACATAATGACGATGAAAAACCCTCCTTTTGGGCTCCGCCGCAGTCGGGTAAAAAAAGGTGTCTCCAGATTGGCAAATCCATCCACTGCAGCTGTTCCTACAACCTCCAAAACCTTGAGTTCGGTGTCTGTCAGTGGGCGGACTACTGCAGGACCTCCACCAGTGCCCTGGGTTTGCTCTCTCCATTTTCTATATTTTGATTTGAATTTTTGTGCCCACTGCGACCAAATCTGCAATTATGAAGGAATTTTAAAACATCATGTAATTTAAAATATGTGGAATATCTTCTGAAGGCGTATGAACTGCGGCAACCTTAGTAAGCAAGCATCAAACATGCAAGCAAGCATGCAAGCAAGCAAGCAAGCATACAATCAAGTTTGCAGACATAACTATAGTTAAATACACTTTGTGAAAATTAAGGATGTGTGACTGTAAAGATACATAGTCCTGTGATAGACAGACGGACAGCGGAGCCCTAATAATAGGGTTGCCCGTGACATCATCCGCGAATAATTATTTTATCGCGCGCCCGCGGGAACTGCGATTTCCAGGGAAAAAAACTATCCTATGTTCTTCCCAGGGTCTCAAACTATCTCCATTCCAAATTTCATCTAAATCGGTCCAGCGGTTTAAGCGTGAAAGCGTAACAGACAGACAGACAGACAGAGTTACTTTCGCATTTATAATATTACTAGCTTTTACCCGCGGCTTCGCTCGCGTGAACCATAAATATTTCAGAGAAGCAAGCAGACAACAAGCAAACAAGCAAGCATGCAAGCAAGCACGCATGCAAGCAAGCAGGCATGCAAGCTAGCATGCAAGCAAGCACGCATACAAGCAAGCAGGCATGCAAGCAAGCATGAAAGCAACCACGCAATCAAGCACGCAAGCAAGCATGCAAGCAAGCAAGCAAGCATCCAAGCAGGCATGCTAGCGAGCATGCAAGCAGGCATGCAGGCATGTAAACCAGCATGCAGGCAGGCATGCTAGCAGGCATGGAAGCAGGCATTGAAGCAAGCAAGCATGCATGTAAGCAAGGATGCATGGAAGCTTACCAAATTTCGTCTAAATCGGTTGAGAGGTTATTGATTCTCCATACAAAGTTTCACCCCCCCTTTTCACCTACTTAAAGGGTGATTTCCGGGATAAAACTATTCTATGTTCTTTCCCGGGACTCAAACTATCTGTATAATAAATTGGTTCAGCGGTTTAAGCGTGAAGAGGTAACAGACAGACAGACGTAGACAAACAGACAGACGGACAGATACACTTTCGAATTTATAATATTAGTATGGAATTAGTATGGATAGAGCTGTGAGCTGTAGTAGATCTCGCGAGTTTTATGAAACGCACCTCTCTCGGCCCTTTTCTAATCATACCCCCCAGCCCCTGTACCGCGCGGGCTAGGACAAATTTAAACGGTCTAGCTATAATACCATACCAAATTTTATTAAAATCAGTCCAGTTGTTTAGACGTGAAGAAGTAACAAACATACAAACACACACTCACAAACTTTCGCCTTTATAATATTAGTGTGAATTAGTGTGATAGTGTGATCGATTTTCCCATGGGAATAAGATATTTTCCCGCAGTAAAACGTAGCCTATGTGTTAATCCAAGGTGTCAGCTAGCTCCATACCAAATTTTATTAAAATCGCTCCAGCCGTTTAGACGTGAAGAAGTAACAAACATACACACTCACAAACTTTCGCCTTTATAATATTATTGTGATAGTTTATAGCCTTCCTCAATAAATGGGCTATCTAACACTGAAAAAATTTTTCAAATCGGAGCAGTAGTTGTTGAGATTAGCGCCTATAGAAGTTTTACTTCAAAAATCCCCGATTTTTAAACATTCTTCCGCTCCGCTCCGCTCCTATTGGTGTTAGCGTGATAATATATAGCCTATGTCCTTTCTCAGGCTCTAGACTATCTGTGCACCAAATTTCATTTAAATCGGTTCAGTAGTTTTAGCGTGAAAGCGAGACAGACAGACAGACAGACAGACAGAGTTACTTTCGCAATTATAATATTATAGTTAAGATAGTAGGGACTAGGGGGATGGAGCGACGACCTGGTGAAGGTAGCGGGAACACATTGGATGCGGATGGCGCAGGGCCGATCTGTTTGGCGAGCCTTGGGGGAGGCCTATGTTCAGCAGTGGACGTCTTTTGGCTGAAATGATGATGATGATGAGTAAGGACTAACTGTTGCTCGCGACTTCGTCTGCAAAGAATTAGTTTATCGCCCACCCACGGGAACTGTAGCTTCAAATTCAAGGGTCTCAAACTATCTCCATAGGTACAGTCAAGGGCAAAAATATTATGTATACACTTTTGTACTTTGTCACTTTAACCACTGTGACAGTTCATATATGGCAGTTCAAATATGTCGCAAATAGACAAGATACTAAAGTGTACACATATTTTTGCCCTTGACTGTACCAAATTTTATCCCGATCGGTTGAGCGTGAAAGCGTAACCAACAAACATACTCACTTTCGCTTTTATAATAATTACTAGCTTTTGCCCGCGACCACAGAATAAATAACGCTTACCCTACCCTGTAGGTTTTGATTCCCTTGAGAGTGTCGAAAATGTGCGTTGGTTACTGATATAGACAGACAGACATAAAAATTTATGCTTTTCGCAATTTTTCCTTTATCTGTGCTATAAGACCTTGCTTCGTACCAAATTTCAAGATTCTGAGTTCACGGGAAGTACCCTGTAGGTTTTGATTCCCTTGCGAGTTTCGAAAATATGCGGAAATTTGCGTCATAAACGGCTGTATCTTTTGATTGCGTTGGCTTAGAAGTTTGACTTTTTCACAGCTCCAAGGGACAGTAGACTTGAGTATTTGGTATAAATTTCAGCTTGATACCTCTACGCGTTCCTGAGAAAAAGGGTCTTGACAGACGGACGGACGGACGGACGGACGGACAACAAAGTGATCCTATAAGGGTTCCGTTTTTTCCTTTTGAGGTACGGAACCCTAAAAACAAAGAAAGTTTAGATATTTCCCTATCCTGTGGGAATTTCGAAAGATGTATACTGTGGCGGACTTTTTTGTAGGACTACCTATTTAAGATAAACATTTCCATCATACATTACATATGTGTAACTCTAGCGGTTTTGGCATTCCTGCGAAGAATTCGTTTATCGCTATCCCGCGGGAACTATACGATTTTCCGGGATAAAAAGTATTCTATATGTTAATCCGGATTATAAACTATCTGTGTGCCAAATTTCATCAGAATCCGTCAAACCGTTTTAGCGTGAAAGAGTAACAAACATCCATCCATCCATCCTTCCATCCATCCATTCATCCATCCATCCATACTCACAAACTTTCGCGTTTATAATATTATAGGATATCTATAATTATTATTACACTCTGCCACTCCACCACGGTCCTTCGACAGCCATGCCCTGCCCATTTAGAGTGACAGTTAGGGCCGCCCAGAAAGCTGCCACTTGGGGGCTTGCTATATTTCCTGTAAAGATAACATTTATTTTATAAGTATGTACATAAATACATGTGTCTTCGCCGTAATGTTAATATTCCAAGGCTCTTACAACTGAATCTGCAGTACTTTCATGGACCTAATCTGATTATTCTGGCAGTTTCAGTTTCAGTGCAGCGGATGTGGTGAAACGTTGCCGTTACGGTTGCGAAGCGATATTTTCGCCTATTCTCCACAAAAGTAGTAGCGCAGTCGTCAAAGCCACGCAATGACGCGTTACGCAAATAGGTAGTTATTCTGTTTAGGAGTCTAAGATGCGCAGCTAGATCGAACTCGATGCACGTAAAATTGAGTACTATTATCTCCAATCATTGTGATTTTCACCTTTTGTCACCTTAGTAAATAAACATGCTTACCTCTCGCTAAACCCAAACTGGAGTGCAGCTGTTCCACGAGTAAATCCTGCTGGATTTTATTTATTCGTTTTCGCATAGGTTTTAGCGACATTTTAATTTAAATGACATGGACAGAAGCTTTTTTCTTAAATGTTGCCCACTCAAATTTTAGTAAATTATTTGAGAAAATCCTATACTTTTTACACATTTCATTAATTCATTCGCTCACTTATTTTTTCCAAGCAGCAACACACTCAATTTAACTTAGAAATTTTAGAATACGGATAAAATCCGGCTAAATTTAGTCAGCTTGACTTTCTGGAATAGCACTTGTTAAATCCGCCGTCTAAATTATAATTAAAATTTAGAAAATTTAGATTTAGACTATTTAGCCGACGTGCACGTAGAATCGCGTCCATTGTCAGCGTTCAAGAAATAGTTAGAAAATAATCTAGAATAAATGAATAAAATTGAGCATTTGAATGAAAATTAAATACAGAAATGTCAAACGGAATAATTGATAAACAAATAAAAATTTGATATGATACGGTTAAATAATTTAGTCTAACGCATTAGCGTAATATTCTTTAATGGAGTAATAGGGTCTAGTCATAAAATAATCTTTTAGTTTTCGTTCAAATGTTCTCAGATCACTGCAACCCCTTATGCTATTATCCAATTTATTATACACTCTTATTGCAGTATTAGTTAGGCCTTTATTAAAATATTTAAAATTACATTTAGTCACCGAAAATTTATTTTTATTTCTAAACTGATGCACATCTTGTTTAGCTACCCTGAATTGGTCTTTGTTTTTAAATACATATAAGCAAATACGGTAAAGATATAAAGAGACAACTGTCAATATTTTATACTCCACAAACATATATCTATGAGTAACAGGTACACGTGAACACCCTGCAAGAAGACGTAGGGCCTTTTTTTGTTTTAAAAGCACCGATTGCACGTTTGTGCCATTACCCCAAACCTCTAAACAGTATCTCATTACACTTTCAAAGTACGCAAAATATATTGTTCTCAGGGTTTCTTTGTCTGCTATTCTGGATAGGCTTTTCAGAGCATAACATGCACTGGCCAGCTTGTTGGATACTTTATCAATTTGCTTGTGCCATCTTAGGAAGGGATCTAATTCAACTCCCAGAAACCTTAGACAGTCAGATTTGATAATTGGAATATTGCATACAGTGTCAGGACTGTTGAAGCCACGGCGGAATATCATATAAAAACTCTTACTACAGTTAATTCTTAAGCCATTTGACGAGAACCATGTAGACAGTTGAAACCAACATTCTTGCATTTTTGCGTCCAGTTCGTTTTTACTTAGACCTTTGATTATAATGCTCGTGTCATCGGCATATAGGTACGAGGTCCCGCTGGATAGACACTGCGGTAAATCATTGATAAAAATGATGAACAGCAGAGGGCCCAACACAGATCCTTGAGGAACACCATACCTTATGACCTCTTCACTCGACTTAACGGGACTTTCCTTACATGGCTCTTTTATCTCAACATACTGAGATCGCACAGTGAGATATGACCTCAGTAAGTTCCAGGCCGTTCCACGTATACCATAGTGCTCTAATTTTGTAAGGAGTATTCCGTGATCGACGCAATCGAAAGCTTTGGTAAGATCACAGAAAACTCCTCCACAGTAGTGCCCATCATTAAGCGTCAGCATAATTTCAGTTACAAGATCAATCACGGCAGCAGAGGTATTCTTATTACTTCTGAAGCCATACTGGTGTCGAGTGAAAAGATCATTTCTATCAAAGTGCTTCTCCAATCTAACATATAAACATTTTTCAAAAATCTTTGATAAAGTAGAAAGTATTGATATGGGGCGGAAATTATTAATATCTAATTTACAGCCCTTTTTATGCACCGCAATAACTTTAGCCCGCTTAAGCGCAGTTGGGAAGACTCCTTCAAGTATACAATCATTAAAAATAGTACATAGAGGAATACAAAGTAGGTCAATATTATTTTTTATAATTGATGTATTTAAGTCGTCATGTCCTCGAGAATCACTATTTTTAAGGTTTTTTACTATTTGTATTATTTCAGGTTCCATAATAGGGTCAATGAACATAGACTCGATATTTTTATTTGTGGTTACATTTTTCAGGAAATTTCGAAAATGCGTGTTTTCTGCGTTAACATTATTATACCTACACTCACAAAGAAATTATTGAAAGCGTTAGCTATAGTATGTTGGTCCTCAATGATAGTACCGTCTAACCTCAGTTTCATTTTATTATCTTTGCTCTTTCTCTTACCAGTATTTTCATTTACCATCTTCCAAATAGCACGTGATTTATTGTTCTTAGCTTTTGTAATAGTTCTTTTAATATATAGTTTACGAGCCGTCACTAATGTTGTTCTAAATATTTTTTTATAGCGATTAAAGCATGCTTTTATGTTTTCAGCTCCTGTCCTTCTGGATAGTAAGTGCAGTTTGCGTTTATTGAGGCTGGATATTTTAATACCCTTAGAAAGCCATGTATTTGTGTTTTGTTTAAATAATACTTTTTTTATCGGAAAATGCCTATTCATCAAGTTAAAGAGCACATCATAGAACGAATTAAGTTTAGCATTACAATCACCATGCAAAAGTATGTCTGCCCAGTTTACCCTTGCAAGGTCATTCCTAAAGCCTTCAGTTGCTTTTCTGCTAAAAATTCTTTTATAAATAAATTTTCGGGTTTCTTTAGTTTTATTATTTGGAATTGGAATTTTTACTATCTGTGCATCATGATCGGAAAAAGTACATGGGACAACAGATACATCAGTATAATCTTCAACATTAGTAATAAAATTGTCCAAACTAGTTGAAGTGGAGTCCGTAATGCGAGTCGATTCAGAAATTAAGGATTGTAAATTATGCTCAGAAAACAATTGTAAAAGTGCTTTTGTTCTGCTATTTTCCCTGTCAGCAAAGTTAACATTGAAGTCACCACCAATAATTACGGTCTTGTTTTTTAAATGACCAAGATACAAGTCCAAACTTTCCATGAAAATGTTAAAGTTGGAGCTAGGGCACCTATACAGAACTACGAAGTGAATTGTTTTTGAATTATTTAGCTCAAGATTTGAAGCACTGACTTCGAATACTTTTTCACTGTAAAATTTAGCAATGTTTGCAGTTTTAAACGCATTAGCATAGTCGTTACTTACAAAAATAACTGTACCCCCACCTCGCGTGTTTACTCGAGATGACTCAGCCGCTATAAAGTATCCAGGTAAGTAAATTGACTTATACTCCTCTGGCTCGAGCCACGACTCAGTTATCAGTATAACATTCGGTTTATGGGAAAACTCAGTTTCAATGAATGCATCCAAGCTAAGAAGTTTGTTTCTAAGTCTATTGATATTTAAGTGCATTATCCTAAGTCCAGACGAACTTATTTCATTATTTATAAAAAGACTGGCTATTATAAAACTTTTCATTAATTCTTTTAAGAACACCATTGATTGCAGTTGCCAATTTAAATTTACCTTTTGCGGTCAATTTGTATCCATCAAATTTGTAATCAGGGACAGCAAGATTGCGATCAATATCACTCATATATACAAACTCATAGCGGTTCAGACGTTTATACAATTCTACATTGAGTTTGTTAACAAAAAGATTAAAGTATTTAGAATTTTGATTTATACTGGACGGTACGCCACAGACAACAACATTGGTATGCGATAAATTTTGGATAACTTCTTCAAAAATACTTGCAGTTTTGGCAGGTGAATAAATATTAAAATCACTACCACCACACATAAGTACAACACAATCTCTTTTAGTATATAGTTCAAATGAAGGCAAACCATCTGTCAGTGGTAAACTTTATGTAATTTTTTTTACTGCAATAGGGTCCCGTTTTACCCTTTGGGTACGGAACCCTAAAAAAAGAAAATCCATATGAGTTAGTTAAGCGATAAAAGAGTCATATAACATCACTTTTAGTGTAAAATTTGCGGAAAAATGTCTAATACATATGTTGCGACCACTAGCGCCATCTAGTCATCACATAAGAAACTAATTTCTACAATCCTGCATCGCGCTATCTAAGTTTCTCAATTCGGCTGCATAAATACAACTTCCAACTTTCATCCATTGGACTTCGGTCCCCAGGCATAACATCTGCCTGGAGAGAGATCTCTCTATTGTAACTACCCCCAAACATAGTTATTTATGTACTCACATTGAATTTAAGTACATCTGTCGCGTTGTGATGCACCAAATGATCGTGCTCGTCCTGAGGATCTCCAATCTGCAAAAAAAGTAGTCTCAATTAAAGAAGACTATGATAGTGATTTTTTTTAATCCTGTCAAAAACCTTCATTCGCAGTCGTATACAGACACTATACTACGAAATTCAAACTTCGTATAGTGCCGTTCCGTTCACGCTAATAGTATGTAACAGAAGAGTGAGAGGGACAGCACGATACGAGCTTCGAATTTCATAGTAGCCCCCAGGATTCACTGTTTTCTTCACAGAAAAGCTCGTGGTAATAACCAGGGTCTTACTTGGTAAATGACGCCGCACTCGGTACACTGCGTCGCTCCGAACCGCTTCTGACCCGCGTCGATGACGTATTGGTCGCTCCCGTCCCTCAATATCGACTTCTTGCCTTTAGTTACTGTGACAATGACAAAAAAGGTGCTGTTAAAATACGACCCCATAATAATAATTACGAATAAAGCGCGACACGCAAACAGGGGGCGCGCGCGTGTCGGGTCGTTACTGACCAGGGGGGGCACACTTACATATATCACACTTTTCATGCGACTGCAGCGACCTTTGGTGTTAGGTGTTTGACGAAGAACTAAATTAGCGGCCATCTTGTTTGACTTGTCAAACTTGTCAGTTGTCATTCATCGGCCATGGCCATGGCGTACCAAATTGTACGGTCAAGGACTTTAATTGATTGGCCACTTGCCAAAGTTCGTATTTTAGCCGTATAATGCAAATCGGGTTTAGCCGCTTATACTTCGTATATGCTGATTTGAATTAGACAGCTAAAATACGAATAGTGGCAATTAGCCTATCAAATGAAATTACGCGTATCTATAGCTGTACATCACTACCAACATATACATATAGATAGGTATACATCTATAGATACGTCACATTAGTTCTTGAGTAGCCAGCCGTAGGGCGGCAGCACCTTCCATACATGCATATTTGACCATAGAGTTGCCACTCTTGTTCATATAATATTGCAATACTCTTTGTTTCTGACGCTGAGCCGCGCGGTTCGTTGTATTCATACAAGAGCGTGGCTCGGGTCCGCGACAGCACCGCGGCGGCTATCGAGAGACAGTGTTTAAGGCCCCACCGTGTTTTTCGCGCTAATCGATTTTGGGTGGGCGATTTCGGGCGCGGGGGAGGCACGATGGCTCAAGATAGGTTGGTTGGACTGCTCGTGTTTTTGGGTATTTTCATCTTATTACTAAAACAAATACATATTTTAAAAATGTAGCAAAACTACGCCCTAGAAAACATCTTGTTTTACTAACATTCAAAAAGTCACGACCTTCCGTGCAGTATTAGCGTCGTACTACGACGACTTTAGAGACGACTTTGGATTTTTTTTCTATCGAGCGAACTACATATAAGTAATCGTGTTTCGAAAAAAACTGGTCACTAGAGTGAATCCTCAAATATTATATTACATATGAATTTCAGGACTATAGCATTGCTAGTAATGATACAGCACGAGTATTTTTTTTTTATATCTAATATTTTAACGAGGCTTGAGTACACCTAATGTGACTATGTCAGCCTCATGGGAAGCCACAGAAAACTACAGCACTCTTAACTGTTTCCTAACTCAGAGATGGAGTCTCTGTATAAAAGCATTTCTGATGAATTTGTATATCAGTACCGCATCATCCGACACCGGCTTACTCAGAATTACATTTACACCACCATTATACAAGTTTAAATGAGCCAAATATTTCTTCCTAACGTCTCCAATCTGGTCACATTCCAGAAGGAAGTGCAAGAGGTCCTCAGTTCTGTTACAACCCCTACACAAGGGTGACTGCATGACTCGCATTAAATTAAAAAAACAATTAAGTGGAATGTGACCAGATCGAACACGTAAAGCTGACACAAGCAGGTCCCTGGAAAGGCCGGCACAATCAAACCAGGGAACCTTGAAAACCTTGCTCTGTACTGAATTTTGCCATTCCACGGATTAGAGCACGAGTTTAAATGAATGCAATAAATACGCCAAAAACACGGTGGGGCCTTAAAGATGTCGGAAGAGTCGGACACGGACGAGGAAGTACTTTATCTACTTATTGTGAGAAATAGAGGCATCCTTTGACTAGAGGCGACGCGGTACAAAGACAGCCCGTTGCCCGGGCGGCCCGCGCGCTATTCGTTCCGCGCCCACCGTCGGTGTCATCCACTGAACCAGATCAGAGATTTGATCAAATCACCTATACCATTATTACAGTTGAAATTTTTATCATATCACTAAATTTGTCTAGTAAAATGATAAAAGGAGTCGACTTTTTACTCTGATTTTGTCATTTCACTAAACAGGTTAAGGTTTTCGGTCAAATGTTTGTTTTTTTCTAGGGAAATGATAAAATGAATTCCCCATTTTAACATCCTGCGCGATTTGATCATATTCCTTAGAGATTTGTTCAAATTTCTGTTTTGGCCATTTCCCTGCGACACTTATATCGCCATGTAAATAGGCCCATCGCGTTCCCGACCCGGCCCGATATCGACCCGCACCCGTCGTGTGAGTTGGGTTTAATTCAAACCCTTATGACAATAACTTGAGGGTTTGAATTATCAGATTGTAAATTGTCATTCATTCTAGGTCGACAGTTGCAGGTCGTATTTTAACCGCACCCAAAAATTAAAATCTATTTAAAATATTAGCAAGATCGTAGCGTGTACTTACCTTTAGAGGTAGGTGTACTGGTCCCAGGGTTAGGTTTGCTGAAGATAGGGAACAGCTTGTCAGCATGTTCGTTTACAGGCTCCGTCTCAGGCGCTAAAACAATACACGTACGGTCGAGGAACTAGACTAACCAACTTATCTGTGAACCAGACCAAGTAATTACACTTTATGCGAACGGCGTAAAAACTTTTTCAATTCACAAATAAATTGGTTAGTCTACATTGACTACATACTTAATTTTAAGAGACACAGATGGAAGAGGATGGCAACATTTTAATTTAATTATTTTTCTTTTGGTATAAATTCAATCTGATTTTACTGGTAACACTGGTAAATAACAGGATAGTGTTTACAATTCAGCTACGGCCTTTTAACCTCTCGTACGCGGGAAATAAAAAAAAACCTGCGCTCTAATCTCGTTTGTCTCAAATAATACCATACCAATATTACAGATTTTAATAATAAAGTATAAAGTTCCCTATCGAACGCAAAAAATAGAAGCCGGTAGCAAACATATATACGTCACTCATTAATTATGTTCTTTCATGTAAATTTTCAATAACAGGTGTATTCAATTAAGTTAAAAACATGTCATACCGTGACATATCTCCCCCTTCTTTTCGAGAATATAATAACGCCTCCAGCCACCAAAAACAAATCCACCTAAACAGGTGGATACGTTTTACATAAATTAAAATTATGTCATTGTTGTATGAAAATGGAAAGGCCGCTGCGTTGCGTAATCCCTCTAGTCATAAATGTTTGCATTGAGGCCACCCTGTTTGAATTGAGGCTGTATATTTTTTTGTAATGTATAGTAAATCGAAAACAATTTCCAGATAAATGCTTTTTCAAAAAAAAAAGTTTTATCATTTAATTTTATAACTTTATAAACTCAAAAATTACACTTTCCTAGCGCTAACTGTCTATCAAGCTAACCCGCGGACGGACAGACGGACATGGCGAAACTGTAAGAGTTCCTTGTAGGACTACTGGACCCCAAAAAGTTGTTAAAACCATTGACAAGATCTTGTTATAACGCTCACCTGTGTTGGTTTGCGGTGCATCCACAGTAGAAGGTACATCGGCCTGAGTCATCAGGAGTATCTGTTCGTCCAACATCTTCAATTCGCGTTCGATCTCATCCAGGTCTGGCAGCTCCTCTTGGGTTGGCGCTAAAAAAACGTTAGGATTAACCACAGAAGAGGATAAAAGTACGACGCAAGCTAATAATATTAATAAAAAACCAAAACTTAAAAAATACCTAATAAAAGTGTACACCTGGAGCATTGCATTGTACGGAAGTGAGACGTGGACTATGACTCAACAGGACAGAGAAAGGATGGAAGCCTTTGAGATGTGGTGTTGGAGGATGGAAAGGATTAGCTGAACAGAAAAGAAAACCAATGAAGAGGTTCTTTCTTACATATGATAGGACACTTGATATGACACGAAGACAGAGAGATGTAGAGATGGGCCGAGTACTCGTTTACTACTCGGTACTCGGTTTATTCGGCAGTTTTTTTGATACTCGTACTCGACCGAATAACTCGGTTCCAATGACGAGTGTACTCGGTCTAAATAAAGCTATTATTTATGAGGAATCATGTGTATTAAAATAAAACAGGCTTGTAAAACATCCGAATTCGCTACCTTTTGCGTATACTCATTGCATCAACAGACACTGTACACAATCATCTACTTCTGTGCACGAGCAACAATTTTTTTTAAATATTTAAGCAATTAATGTGCACCGAATGCGATTTTCTCGTAAACAACAACTGACTAATTTGCGAGGGAGAAGGCGGGGATCCCCGCGACATTCGCTCGCGATGGCTGGTAGCGCCGCGCGAACCTGTTTCGCGCCCCGAAACTGAACCGAGTAAACTCGGTTGAGTACTCGGTTTGAGAAACTTTGAACCGAGTATACTCGGTAAAAGTTGTACTCGGCGCATCTCTAATGATTAGTAGATGCGTCAAAAAAATCGAGAACCTAAATATTAACCGTAAAAAAAAAAAAAAAAAATTAAGTACTCGACTCTTGGAGTAAGTACACTTAAGTATCAAACATTTTAACAAAACATTAGGAGTTCTTATAGTTTCGGAAAAAAGTGGCTGTGACATACGGACGGACAGACAAAAAGACATGACGAATCCATAAGGGTTCCGTTTTTTGCCATTTGGCTACGGAACCCAAAAAATGGGCCTAATGGCGAGGTAGCTCGCCTGTTCGCAATGATTCCACGTCATTGCACGTTTTTAGTACTTATTACATTATAGTAGGTATATGATATGTATTTTTATTTTATCACAAAAATGGTGAAACAGATCAGCGTGACTGCTAAATAAGAGAATAACCATGTAAAACAAAAAATGTAGACAATAGGTCTGTTTATGCACGTGTTTCATGAAAAAGCGACATTTTATTTGGTTCCAAAGCATGTTTCTTTGTTTGTTTGTTTATACTCTTTATCGTACAAAAAGGAAAACAAAAAGGTTACAGAAAAAAAAATGCTTTAGGTTTTTTGTGATAATGTTTGTATACTATACAGATTTTTTGCCTACACACATTGACCTATAATAACACATGAATAAATCTCTTTATATTATAAAATACTAGCGATACACCCCGGCTTCGCACGGGTGCAATGCATGTATTATACATTTAAACCTTCCTCTTGAATCACTCTATCTACTAAAAAAAACCGCATTAAAATCCGTACCGTAGTTTTATAGATCTAAGCATACATAGGGACAGACAGAGGGAAGCGACTTTGTTTTATACTATGTAGTGATAATGTATGAATTGCTGGAGTGGCTGCACGCAAGAAGGATTGGAGACTGTTGAGGGAGGCCCACATAGATCATCATCATCATCATCTGATCCATCATAGAACGTTTTCACAGTAAATGTCATAATGATTTTCCTTATCAAGCAATGGAATGTATTGTGACATTTTCTATGAAATGATTTAGCAGGTCACAATTCAGTTGGTTCAACTGTATGTACATAGCATAAAGGCTTTGTTCCTTTAACATATATATTGCGACGTTCAGAAGCACTTGCTGTACTCTAGATTTAATACAGGTATTTTGACATTAACTCTGAATAGTTGGAAACTGCTTACCTGCCACAGCATTCTCCTCAACAAGTATGAACCCTCCATCCACAGGCAGGAACTTAGCATTTGGCACCTCTCCATGACTAGTCTTATGCAGTTCCGTCATCGTCACATCAGCGTCAGCTGGCTTCTGCTTATCAGCCCCCAGTTCAACAAAGACTGCCTCGCCATCTGGCACATTTTGTCCAGATACAGGAATGGCTGTGATTGGCTGGAAGATCTGGTTGGTTTCCTCTATGACTGTGCTGTTGAAACATGGGAGCTCTGGTCGATAGATCTCAGATTCTGGGACTTCTTCTTCTGTCCATTGGCTGAGCAGGGCTTCTATGGTTTGCTTTTCTTTATCAAAAGGATCGGCTTTGTCTGGAATGCAAATTATTTTTGTTTCAAATGTAATGTTTATTTATCTGTTTTATCATGATTATTAGAGATGTGCCGACTAGTCCGCGACTAGTCGGTAAAGCCGACTATCCGGCCATTATAAGAGTCGGCGACTATTCGGCAAAGAGCGCCGACTATCCGGCTTCTTACTTTGTATATGTATTTCACAGTAATATGTATGTAGGGGGAATTACATTAAATAAAAACCTTGATTAACGGAATGAACAATAATAATGCATTACCATTCAATATTATTCTCATAAATTCCGGATCAACATATGCAGAGTTGTTTTAAGCACACAAATAACAGCTAAAATTCCACATTCAGGCAGTTAACTGTCCAAATTTGAAGTCACTAGCTTCTGTGGTTTGTTACTTTGACTTTCGTTTGACACGTGTCTTATACTTCCTGTAGAAGCCATCTGAGTGTCCACCAATCTGAGTCAGTTTGGTAGGTTCTGATTCCCTACGAGGCAACGGACCCTAGCTTGTGGTTTAGACTGCATTGTCAATCAGTGAATCAATCAATCAGTCAGTCATCTTTAACTGTTTTATTGGAACAGACAGATGTAAAGAGACTAGCTAGATAGATAGATAGAAGAATAGGCAATATAAAAAATAGCCTACAACATATTCTCAGACCTACCAAATATATAGAAAAAAATCATAAAAACTTTCAAGCCATTCCGGTGGAGTTTGATAACAAACACCATGACACAAGATTTTTATACGCATAGTAGCTGTTGCCCGCGCCTCCGTCTGCGAAGAATAGCGGCATCAAACCTAGCCTACGACCTATTCTCAGACCTACCAAATACAGAGAGAAAAGTTTCATAAAAATCGGTCAAGCCGTTTCGGAGGAGTTTGATAACAAACACTGACGATACTTTTATATATTAGAAGATATAGAATACAGAAAAGATAAAAATACTTGGTTTTGTAAGAGAGAGCAGTTTTATATTACAATTGCCAGTTTTTCTCAGTAAACTTAAACAAACATTGTGGTCAATGAACTGCAAACATGCTTACCTTTCTCATCAATTTCTTGTGAAGAATTTTGACTCGGCATAGAAATATTGTTCATACTTAAATTGTTAGCAGAAACATTAACTCTGCTGTTATTCAAAATAGCTGGGTCAGACTTATTGATGTATGCATTGTTTTTGTTGGCAAACATTTTATTTTTAGACACTTTGGGCTTTCTTATTCTGTGTCTTACTCCTAAATTGATCTGGCCTGAATTCTTCTTGCGTCGGTGTGAGTGTGAGTTTGTGAATAGGCGGCGGCGATGTGTGCTAGTCGCTTCAATAGCATTGGATAGTTTAGTTGTGATGGTGGCATTCAAATCTGGGTTGCTTTTGCCATAGAAGCACTTAGCAGAAAGGATTTCTTTCAACTTGTCACTGTTGAAAAGCGATAGTCGGGCTTTAGGAGCCATGTTAGCATCTAATTTAGGGTGTTTAGACACAGGCCCATACTCAGTCACACTGTTGTTACGAAGCCTTTTGTGACTTTTCTCACTATCACAAGACTCGGGGCTTTCAGCTATCTCAACAACGGACCTCCGGTTGTGGCCCAGTTTTGGCGGTGACATGTTAGCTTCCGTTGTGTTAGGCGTTTTCAGCATTTGCGTTGGCGACAAAACGCTCATGTCCATTTTTGTCAAGCACACAACAGCACTTTTGAGCGGCGGAGATGTAACATTCTTCTTTTGTTCTAGTAGAATGCCTTTGAAACTTTGAAATTTCGGAGTCATTTTCTGTTTTCTACTAGATCGCCTGATGGATTTTGTTGGTGTGTTTTCTTTGGTGTCTGTACCGGAGTCGGTGTCGAAGTTGAGGTCCTTCAAAGAGCTGCTACAGCTTTCGGTATCAGCTATTAGGGATGCAAGGCTTTTCCTGGCCTTGCTGGAAGTTGATGAGGTTGTGTGGACACTAGTACAGGAGTGGGTGGATGAAGGGGTTCCAGGGTGGTTTTGCATGTGAGGAGTGACTGGAGTGGAGAGGGAGCCTGAGTTTTTGTCGGGACAGGAGTACCTGGTCTGGTACTTGTTTAATGTGAAGGGAGACTTGATGAAGTTCTTCAGGTCATTGGATTCCTTGAGGAGTTTTGAGCTTCTGGTTCCATCTGCATAATTAAAAAGGTAAATGAATAAGATTTATTTTTTCAAACAGACATGTTGCAGTTAGCCTCTGATGTCTTTTACGGCTTACCAGAGAGGGTGAGCTGCCAGACGGGCCACTCAGCAATGAGATTTTTTTCTTAGCATGAAATGAATAAGAATTGGATAACACAACCAATACAACTCTGGTGTAAAAGTTTTAATAATCAGTTAGAAAAATATAAAACAAACAAAAACATAAGGTAGGTATATATAAATGTACACTAGGAAGGGTGTTGTTATTGCAATACAACATTAAAGTGACAAAGAAAATGTAGCTGCTACCTCGTTGACCTTGTTATTTTAAAAATTCATGTGCAATAATAAATCAATTGATGTGTGTGTGTTCATAATAATTTCATGATTTAGAATAAGATCAGGCTTTCCTTCATTATGTTTAATCAAACAACAACCTACCAACTACAGCATTTAACAGATTTGTAAACAAACGTTTCTCATGAAGTTAACCTAACCTAACTAAGAGTGGTTTTTATTCTAGAGGAATAGAATGAAGAATCCTTCTAGCTTGTATCAACCTTTATAAATACCTCTTATGTTCTGAAGATGCGATACTAATAGTTAATGAGGTCAATTGCTAAGATGTAATAATGGAAATTCATTAAGTCCATCAAACATTGTTGTAAACAGGTTTTGTCACAGTAGATTCATCAAGATTCACAATAAGCTGAAGACTAAGGAGTTTCCACGTACTTTAGTAGATCGAAAGTAACTCTTTAATTTAAATAATCCGATCAAATACTAGATTTACTATGTAACTCACGCCAGTTTCTTCGTTCAGGCGTCTTGGGTACACCTTGGTCTACCTCGTCTCCAGAGCTCGAGTCTAGGGTGCTGATGATGCCCAGGTCGCAGTCGTCGCTGTCGCTCTCACTATCAACCACGGGCAGTCGCCGGTGCTTCGTCAAAGACTCCCTAGACGCCTCAGCTTCATTATGAAACAAGCTCTTTTTCCTCTCCGTCATTTTCGGCGTATGAGTGTGTGGAAGCCGCAAAGAGCGACGCGGCGTTATCGCAGACATGTTTCAATCTTTGCGAGTTGATATAATAGTCCTTAATTAACACTTGGTCGGTCTAACGCGCGTCGAGTTACATGACCAACTGACTGTTTAAATCACACAAATGCGATTCCTGACTCGAAATACAAAGTAATTACGAAACATCAGTAGTTATTAAAACGATAAGCTCACTAAGAGTAATAACACGATGAGTAATAGTCAAAAACAACACAAAAAGTATCTAAAAAACGTGTAAATGCAACTCAATGAAACGTTGGCGGAGCAAGTCTAGCTACCATTGTTGTTTGGCGCGTAAACATCTGTCACGCACGCACGAATCACAGTGCTGCCACATATGTTTTCATAACGATTGGCGCCTTTACAAACTTATAATTTAATTTAGCTATTCCATGATTTATTAATATTTTAATTTTAAAGCAAGTATTAATTCAAGTACAAAAATGTTTTTTTGACTTTTTAATAGTTTAACCAGAAATACATTTTAAGTATTTTTGTACATGGCAATCAAGTTCAAGTGTGACTTGCAGCCTCTTGCTGCTGGCCCTATACTACGAAGCGCGAAATTCGAACTTCGTTTCATGCCGTTCCGCTCACGCTAATGGTATTTATTACGAGAGTGAGAGGGACCGCACGATCCGAACTTCGAACTTCGAATTTCGTAGTAACCCCCCTGGCTTCCTCATAGACAATTTTTCAATAAAATCACCATTTCTCCCTAAAATTAATGAAAACATAAAATTAGCTTTCATAAAGCCCCGCACAAAATTAATTGCAGGTTGGTTTACCTATGAAGAATTTATTTAAAAGCAAATCATTAACCAATACAACTGATTTTACACCTTATTAGAAGGGGGCAAGGTCGAATCTTCATCCAGATAAGCACTCACTATGCCTGGAATAGGATTTATAATTAAAAGGATGATTATAGACAGGATTAGCAATCGCCATTATTCGCCATAGCAGCCATAGTACAGATCGTATCCGCAGAAAAATAGTTCGATTATTAAATCTAGATGGCGCTGAAATATAAGCAAAACAATAAGACTACAGATGTTTCATATTACTAAAAATGTATTATTTTTCAAAAATATTGCATAATAAATACCTACATTTGCAGTAATATGAAATATCTGTAGTCTTATTGTTTCGCTTTCAAACCTTTGAGTTTCATACCCTCGGGCTATATGTCAGCGCCATCTAGATTTAATAATCGAACTATTTTTCCGCGGCCGATCTGTACTATGGCGATTGCTAATCCAGTCTATATCATCCTTGATAATTATTCGTTCGTATGCTCTTATCCAGTGCAGAACTGACGGAATAAAATCAATGTGAAATAATTTAAACTATTTAATTTCGTCTATTTGCTCATTCTAATTCTCAAAGCTGGCGTGGCATCTCGCAATGTGCACTCTGCACAATATGCCAATGTTTTGACGTCGCCGGTACGCAAATCACGTCGTCACACCAATTATAGTGATTGATAGGTACCTAAGGTAGTGATCCTATTTTAGCAAAAAACAATAAAAAAAGTAAATAATTTACTGCAGAATACTTGGCCGCCTATTGTCTACCCTACCTTTTATATATTTTTTATTAACTCATTACTTAGACTGCTTTGTGGTGTTAATAAAGAATATTTGTATATGGTATTGTATTCTGTTCTGCGTACATAATAGCTGCGGCTATCTTCATGTTACGGCTATCACCATGTTTCTAGCAGTTGCCCTTTGTATTTTTCAAAATTAATTTTTACTAGGTATTATAGTTCTTCCGTTTTTGAGGAAAAAGGGGTAATTATGGACCTGGAATGCACGACAATAATGTAAGTACGACCCGATAATTCGTGCCTTTAAGGAAAATTATACGAGGGCATTAATTATCAGGTCCTGCATCATTGTCGTACATTTCAGGTCGATCGTACATTCCGGATCGATCGTACATTAATCGCACTCCAAAGTAAAATTAGGTATGCGTAGGTAAATTAGGTACTCGGTGGTCTAGTCTAGAATATCACAGCGCGTTCGCTCTATCATTTCTATGAATCAAAAGGATTCAAACGCTTTGCTGAAAACAGCAAGTAAAAGTAAGTAGCATAAAATTGTTGGTTATCGTATAACAGCTAACTATCTAATGTCCATTTCGGCGATGCATGACCCAACTGGCCCTTTTCGTCACACCTCGCCGCACCCGCTTTTTGCCTCTATCCGTTGCAACAAGTGTATTTTCTATGCAAGCACCGTTTGGAACGGATGTAGCATAATAACCAGTATGGGACTAAGGGGCAATTCGGACCGGTTTCTCGTTAGGCATCTCACTTGGTTTTAGTGCGCATGAGAGAGATAGGTGCGTAGGGTGAAGGCAAGAGTTTGTTTTGTAACGTCATTTTAGTCTGTTTTTTAATGCAGGGTAAAAGCCCTATAGGTATGTTACGCACGACGTATTGCGTTCAAGTTTTTTTAATTAATTATTGCTATTGGGTAACTTTGAAGCATGTTAATTAAGTAATTACCTACATTAAATTATTCTCTTATTTCATTTTTTACGAAAAACATTTAGATAAGTAAGGTCATTGATATATTAAGTATAATAACCCACCTTTCTAATTTTTTCTGGTGGTCCGAAAAGGTTGCATCTCTTCCGATTGCTATAAGTATATAATTCATACGTGTACCACTTTCTTTACAATGCTGCAATGTATAGCGCTCGCACCTTTGTATTTTGGAATGAAATGAAGAGTAACGACAACGACACGACACCTGAAAAAATCACAAGACGCATCTTAAAGTTTGGCGGTGTAATATTCAATACTGATATTGCGGCTTTTGTTACCTACCTGATGATTATTCGCCATCAGGTACTCCCTACTGACCAGACGTTAATCTCTAACGTTTAATAAAAAAAATTGAAGCTTAACGTACTAATACTACAACTATTAACCTTCCTTTGGCTTCGCTGTAGTCTAAAGATAAGTATTTTAATCACTTTTATCTAAGTATTTTAACTTTAATTCAATTCATCTTCACTTCACAAATCACCATAGCTATTTCCAACCAATCGATGATGAAGCATACTCAAAAAACACTGCTAACTTAACATAAACAAACAAAGCGAACTACTAATGTATACATATATGTATTGAGAACATTTTGTCTGCTAAACTGATTTTTCGGAACAAATCAGTGATGCATTTAACACTTCACGTTTTTTGGAAGCAGCGAGCGTCAAGAATTAACATCTCATCATACGTCATTAAGATCAAATAAGTTAGTTCCTGGATATCCTTTAGTGTGAGGTTAAATAAATAGTGTTTTAACGTTTCTTTTTCGTCTCAGGAAATATTGTTATACCTATTATAGAGATGACGCTAGGAGTTAACTTTTAGGCAGAAGAAATACTTAGACAATAAAGTTGTAGGTATCTACTTAAAAAAAAAATCGTGACTTGTCCTTGCCCATAGTGTTTTTTTGATATTCAAATTCAGTTATAAATGTATAACCGTGTATAAAAGATTGGGATTTACTCTCAAAATTTCGTAGATTACCTACGGGCTTTTACAAGACAAGCCGCGCAAGATGGTTAAAGCTGTGAGTTCGTAAGAACTCCCAGCGCTTTATATAGGTAAAATAAAAAATAAACAATAGTCAAATAAACCGCCCCGGATCGTACCAGGTGCAAAGGTGCCCAACACACTGTAACCGGCCATAAAGATTGCACATTGGTCTTTGGAAAAAGACTGCAAATGTCCGAAATTTGCAGAGTCTTTTTCCAAAGACCGTGTGCAATCTAAAGGCCGGGTACTGTAGCAGCATTACCACAAACATTGCTAACAAGAATACCTACAGTGCAAGAGACAGAAAAAGTGTCCCGAGCGAGAAAAGGGATTGCCATCCTTGCAGTGAGGCGTAGCGTGCCTTGGAGGCGCCCTGCACCAAAATTACTGGGGGGCTTTCCCGGGAAGCACGAGATTAAGACGCTGTCAACACCAACGTTGGCGCACACTGTCTATTTGTATCGGAGTAAACGAGATGCCGCTATTACTGGGCAGCCGGGTATATTGAAATTTATCGGGCAAATATTTAATTAAAAAAAAACTGTGGATTATTTGTGAAATATGACTCGTTAGCGGTTTAGGTATGAATATGTTGACTTCATGTTTTTAATTGCAGACGCATACGCCAAAAAAATAAAGACATAGAACCGTTTAATGATGATTTTAAGACCTATCTTTGCAATTATTTTCTATCGAGCCGATTTCGTCCAATTATGTATCGAGTCCGTCCACGGTCTTTGAAATATGATGAATATTAACATATAATTTTTTTGATGTGCTAGAACAAGCAGTTTTTCTTAAAAAACTGTTTAAATGACATCAATTTCAACAAAATTAGGTGTTGTCAGCCTCTTAAGTACTAATTTTTGCTTACACGTTAGGGGCCTCTGTACTGTAGCCCGGGGCTCCGTATCATTGATACGGCTGATACGGCGGTAGCTACGCCCCTGCATCCTTGCCTTGCACGAGTCAAGATCTGGAGCGTGCACCACCGGTCTTTGTGAAAGCCTCTTAGCTGTAAATACGTGACCAAAGGCACAATTGATCGCATAGGCAACAAAAGCAAATGATCATGACCAGACCACTCGTTTTTGCATGGAGCACAGTCAGTTTTGGAATCGAGCGTTTAGTGTTGTTCGAAAATGAAAGTCAATCGAGATTGAGACGACCGGATAGCCTAGTTGTTAGAGAACCTGACTACGAAGCTTGAGGTCCCGGGTTCGATTCCCGATCGGGGCAGATATTTGTGTGAAAAATACGAATGTTTGTGCTCGAGTCTTGGATGTTTAATATGTATTTAAGTATGTATTTATCTATATAAGTATGTTTATCCGTTGTCTAGTACCCATAGTACAAGCTTTTTTTTATTTTATTTATTTATTGTTTGAATTTGAAAAATGAATGAATTTACCGGTTTTGGTGGTTAAATATTTCTCATCGGTTCCTCTCAGAATGAGAGGGCAAGCCCACACCATTGAATTTTTTCGCAGGTATGAGCAGGTTTTCTCGCGATGTTTCCCTTCAACAGAAAGTTCACGATCATCATCATCATCATCATCCCAGCCTATATACGGGTGAATTGCAAAAAAATTGTACGTAACACAAAGGAGTATTCACACATTTGTTACACAAAAATGAAGGCTGTTACACAAAAAAAATAATAAGGAGATGTTCATATGAGTAAAAAGTCGACATATATTTCGAAGAATAAAAAAAAATACCAATTTATATTTTTTCAAAATTTTGAATCTTTTGGCGTTTATTCATAATTAATTATGAATATTCGGTAGTATTTAAGAAGGTACGGTCAAGTGCAAATATATACATATATTAACAAGTTAACAAGGTGTCAAAAATATCTTTAAAACTCTGTCATTAATTGTAAGGTTGATGTTTACATACGATGACTGTATACATTATTGTTGTTTTCAACTGTACTATTACTATAACAGAAGAAAATTAAATCTGCATATTTTAATTCTATTATTTTGGGCACTGTCGTACGACTATTCAACGATGAAAAATTTTGTTGAAAAAAGTTGTGTATTTCTGAGGTTTTCCATTTTTTATCATACCCATAGCTTGCTCAAAATGGTAGGATAGCCACTCTTTTGAAAGTTTTTGCAGTATTACGTACTTAGTTTTATAGAAGACTGTGAAAACTGCCTGACATTGCGCCAGACCGGGAGTTGTGAAGTTCGAGAGTGGAGGCCTTTGCCCAGCAGTGGGACACTACGACAGGCTAAAGAATAATGTGAAAACTACATTCATTTTAAACAATACTTATTCAAAAAATCTGTTATAAATCAGTCAAAACAAAAACAATCAAATAAAAGTCTTCTAATAGTAATAAACAATGATGTAGTTAGGTGACAAAAACTATAGTTAATCAATATATGATGCACATTACCATGTAAACTTCCACCGAAAATTGGTTTGAATGAGATCTAGTTTGTCTGTCTGTCTATATCATTAACCAATCCACAATGATCCCACACTGTGCACATTTTGCTTAGGAGCAGGGGTCTGCTAAGACTGGATGTTAATAGATACATATAAATTTGTACCGAACTCTCGGTGCGCGAGTCCGACTCGCACTTGGCCGGTTTTTTAACATTTTTGTTTGGAGCTCTACAAAAGGCATTGTATTAATTGAGAACTGAAGAACCCCCTCTTATTTTGAAGTCGGTTAATCTGCCAATGTGAACGAACCTTAGCCTTAAAATTTCTGTGTAACGTTACACAAAGTTACACAAAGGTATCAAAAAATGAAGTCGCAAAAACTTTCAGCACGTGTAAGAATGAAATTTAAAATAATTCTGGAATTCGCAGATATTAAGCCTTTAGCCGAGTAAATTTACTATCAGATTTTGTTAAAACGGCAGCAGAAAAAGAAATACTTAACGCTTTTAAACAGGTTCCAAAATTAAATTTATTTTTTCCCAAATACTGGAGCGAACTTTGTTTGCTTCGCTGCCACGAAACCAATATGGCTACCGACGCGTTCATTCGCGTCAGCATAGAATGAATGTTGCCAGACCTAATTATTATTACGTATGCGTTCAAGACTACGTTTAAAAGCATGATATGGCGTTACACAGGTGGTGTTACACAAAAACACGAAATCTGTCCCCGAACTTTAAAAATAAATTTACTTAATGAAATTATGTCGTATTCACCTAAAACCCATATTTACGAGGATTTCCATTACGTATTTTAAAGACCTTGAAAATTTTTATAAGCCGTTCCAATCAAAAAACAAAGTTATGATTTCTTGTTTATCGAGTGGTGTAGAGAGGACACATGCAATTTGTATGGGAGAAGAAATACGATTTTTTCGTTAAAGTGACTTTATAAGTACTGGAACAAAGTTACACGGTAAAACTGTACTGATCGTATTAGAATATAAAGTACACTATTAGAAAAAGTTACTAGAATTTAAATAAATTAAGAAAAATATTTTTTTATACACGTTTGAAGTTCGAGGACATTTAATTTTTATGAAATGTACACTTTTTTTGCAATTCACCCATACGTCCCACTGCAGGGCACAGGCCTCCTCTCAGAATTAGAGGGTTTGGGCCGTAGTTCCAACGAGGGCCCAGTGCAAATTGGGAAGTTCACACTCCGCATTGAATTTCTTCACAGATGTATGCAGGTTTCCTCAAGAATGTTTTCCTTCACCGTAAAGCTCATGGTACATTTCAAATGTAATTTCGCACATAAATTCCGAAAAACTCAAGAGTTGCGAGCCGGGTTTTGAACCCACGACCCTCTGCTTGAGAGGTCTTAGGTCAAACCACGGCAAGCACGAACTTTTATTTATTATTTTAAACAAATAGGTAGGTACCTACCTTAACCTACGGCCAGTATATTCGCTCTGGAGCCATTTTACCTATAAAGCGCATCACACACAGCGCAGATGCGGTAAGATATCTATATCTGAACAGATATCTGGCAATATCGCTCCCTATACAATTCAATGGAGGACCACACACAGCGCAGATGCGGTAAGATTTTTATCTGCGTATCTGTGAGCACCGACATAATATCGACAGAATCCGACAGATGTGAAGATTATATCTGCAGGTAAATACAGGTGGATGCGCAGAAGCACACTTTCATCATCATCATCATCATCCCGGTCTATATTACGTCCCACGCAGGGCACAGGCTTCCTCTCAGAATAAGAGGGTTTGGGTCGTAGTTCCCACGCAGGCCCAGTGTGGATTGGGAACTTCAGTGTATAATAAAATAAATATAAAAATTACGTACTACTTAAGCAAACAACAAGTCATCCTTGCGTAGAAATGCATTTTCGCATTTTTTTACATTTTGACGTGAAGAGAAATAAAGAAATTGTAACGCGCTTTCATTGAAAATTCATTGTAGCCTATCTATCTCTCAAAGGGCCGGCAACGCACCTGTGACACCCTTAATGTTGCGGGTGTCCATGGGCGACGGTGATTGCTCCCCATCAGGTGACCCGCATGCTCGTTTACCCCCTTTTATATAAAAAAAAACACCCTGTATAAGCCATCCGCACCACAAAACACGTCTACTCAGCTCCGAAATTTTAGAGTGAATGTAAAACCTCGCATCTGCGCTGTGTGTGATACCTGCAGACGGATAAGTTTTTATACGCAGATAAAATCTTACCGCATCTGCGCTGTGTGTGACAGGCTTAAGTACTTACCAGTAAGGTCCAATTACTCGTAGGTACTTTCACTTATTCTGTGGTCCAATACTTAGGGTGCCTTTTCACCAGAGATGTGCTGCTACGATGCCATGGATCCGTTTGATATCCACCAATTGATCCACATAGCACAAGCACTGGTGGAAACTGATGGATGCACTGGTTCAGGGCCGAATTTAGTGGAGGGCATCCGAGCCACCGCGCTTCCACAGCAGAGGGCCCCCCACAATAGGGACATCGAAAAATTGTTTAAGGAAAGCTCGATTAAAAAAAAATGGTCATTTTATTTGGAAAATAATATGTGGCCAAAGGGCCTCCACTCCTTTTTATGTCCCAAGGCCTCCAGACCTCTAAATCCGGCCCTGCCTGCTGCTTGCTAACTAGAAAGGGAGTTCCGCTTGTAATATAAAAGTCGTACTTTGTTATGCAACCGGTCCCTGGATGCGTGCTCTGGATCTTCCTCGAGCGGCTACATAGGTTAGCATTAGTGGAAACGGCCACATAGTTCCGTAGCGTAGCTTTGACATCCTCACAGCATAGCTGCATAGCCGCTCTGGTGGGAAAGACACCCTTATACTGGAAAAAAGCTAGCAAATTTCACTTGTACCTACCACTTTATCAAATAAAAATTTTGCCAAAATAAAACACTGCCTAAACGACTAAACATATCTTCGTACCCTACATCGTTCTTGAGTGCCTAATCATATAAAATGGTCGAACCCTCCGGATGGAATCTTATTTCAACAACAACACGTATACGTAGCCTACGATGTTTGTTTGAAATGTAGAAACTGTGGGTAGAAATCTGTGTTGACTTCGCCGTACGTTCTACTTAGAAATTGGTCGACAAATATTTGCGACGTGTCCAGTAAACATCCAGTACAATGCAAGCTTGAATAGGGTTAACAGATAGAACATTAAAAAATCGGCGAAGTGCGAGTCGGACTCGCGCACGAACCATTCGTACCATTATCTATGAAAACCCCCCTTAAATATTTGATTTATTTTAATTTAATTATTTATTTTTAAAGTGAATATATAACTAAATATTCTGTGAATATTTCAAGCGTCTACCTGTTGCCATTATCAATATCGAGCATAAACAGCGAGCATAAAGCCATAAACGAGCAAAAAAATCATGTTTGTTGTATGGGAGCCCCTTTTAATATTTATTTTATTCTGTTTTTTAGTAGGTATTTGTTGTTATAGCGGTAACCGAAATACTCATCTGTGAAAATTTCAACTGTCTAGCGGTTCATGAGATACAGTCGGACGGACAGCGGAGCCTCAGTAATATAGTCCCGTTTTTTACCCTTTGGGTACGGAACCCTAAAAAATAAACAAAAAGTCCAATTTCAGTACAAGACCTCTAATATTTGGGCGTAAACTAACAACAATGTATTAGAAAAATTTTAGCAAAGACGATTTAAATTAAGGTGGAAGCGCACGCTCTAGGCGCGAAATTCAAATTTTTTACAGTTTTTAATTTATTGTGGGTAAACGCTGTAACTGTTTAACTTCATATGGTACTTGCGCTTGTAAAACAGTGTTCTTTATATTATTGTGTAAAGTTTTTATTTATTTATTTATTTATGGAGAACCAACAGCTTATACATCATCTTAAACATTACAGTAAATACAGCAAGCCAATTACAGGTTCTCGCCGACAATTACAGTGTAACAATAAGGCAGTATGCCCACACAGAGCCCCTTCGAACACACAAAAAAGAAAAAAGAGAAAATAACTACGTAGTGACTAATAATTCAGCACTATTTTATCGGAGGAGAAATATTAATCAAGTCCCTAACCTAACAAACTTAATCTACAGTAAGGTACAACGCTCAATGCACGCTCTCAAAAAATCGATTCACCAAAGTACGTCTCAAGGTGTCAGTGTTAACATTAAACACGTCAATATCAAGCTCCTTCGTTAGTTTATTCAATTGTCTACTTGCACGTATACAAAAACTGTTCCGCCTATAGTAAGAATAGCCAAAAGGCACAGAAATAGGGGGCGCGTATCTCTTCGGTCTGGATGGAGTGTTGAATGATATATTAGCTAGCAGTTCAGGGCAGTTAATGCTGCCATTAGTAATTTTTAACAAATATATAGTATCTGCAATTTCACGACGTTCAGAAAGTGGGACAAGATGGTGCTTCCTACAGATATCTACGTAATTAGAAGAATTATATGGGTGACCTAATTTAAAACAAAGAAATTTAAGTTTTTGAAGAATAAAACTATTAATTTGAAATAAAAGTTGTCAAAACGTCGAAAGTCCGAATTTCTATGTTTGACAACTTTTATATCAAGCTAACAGTTTTATTCTTAAAAAGCTTTACACAATAATATAAAGAACACTATTTTACAAGCGCAAGTACCATATGAAGGTAAACAGTTACAGCGTTTACCCACAATAAATTAAAACCTGTAAAAATTTTGAATTTCGCGCCTAGAGCGTGCCGTTCCACCTTAAGAGGACTGCTAATGTCTAGTAAGTCTGTACCTACATATCTGACTGCAGCACTTGTATAGGTAACGCCACCAGAGTTGAGGCCACGCACACAATCACATCTCATGTAATGACAGCGGGATTTTGACGTTTAACGTCACTGTGTTGACGTTAAACGACAACACAGTGACGAAATCCCGCTGTCATTACATGAGATGTGGTTGTGTGCGTGGCCTCAACTCTGGTGGCGTTACCTATACAATATGTTTACACCCATCTGACAAGTGTAAGTGACAAGTACTAAGCATTAGCTACTAAGCTCGTGTAAACCCATCATTACTCAGGCGCAAGCCACACAGAAGAGACGTGGGACGGGGGCGCGTCTCTTCTGTCTGCGCCGTCTTTTCTGTCTGCTTTGGATCGCGATGTGTATGAAAAAAACTGATTCATCCGGCGCCGCGACTGCGACACGCCCCTGTCTCACGTCTCTTCTGTGTGTCTTGCGTTGCGCCTATGCGCTGGCGTTTGCGGTCGCGTTCCCCATCTCTTTCTACCTTCATCTTATACCGTGTGAGTGTGAGACAGAAAGAAGTGTTGATACGATTGTTTATGTGTGCGTTAGACAGTAAAAATAAACCTACTGGAGTCTCGATACAATACAATATAAATATTCTTTATTGATCACCAAAAACAGTACAGTAATATTACAAAAAAAAACCGGCCAAGTGCGAGTCGGACTCGCGCACCAAGGGTTCCATACAAATTAATATGTATCTATGAACATCCAGTCTTAGCAGACCCCTGCTCCTAAGCAAAATGTGCGCAGTGTGGGATCATTGTAGATTGGTTACTGATATAGACAGACAGACAAAAAAAATTATGCTTTTCGCAATTTTTCCTTTATCTGTGCTATAAGGCCTTGCTTTGTACCAAATTTCAAGATTCTGAGTTCACGGGAAGTACCCTGTAGGTTTTGATTCTCTTGCGAGTGTCGAAAATGTGCGTTGGTTACTGATATAAACAGACAGACAAAAAAAGTTATGCTTTTCGCAATTTTTCTTTTATCTGTGCTATAAGACCTAGCTTCGTACCAAATTTCAAGATTCTGAGTTCACGGGAGTACCCTGTAGGTTTTGATTCTCTTGCGAGTGTCGAAAATGTGCGTTGGTTACTGATATAAACAGACAGACAAAAAAATTTATGCTTTTCGCAATTTTTCCTTAATCTGTGCTATAAGACCTAGCTTCGTACCAAATTTCAAGATTCTGAGTTCACGGGAAGTACCCTGTAGGTTTTGATTCCCTTGCGAGTTTCGAAAATATGCGGAAATTTGCGTCATAAACGGCTGTATCTTTTGATTGCGTTGGCTTAGATGTTTGATTTTTTCACAGCTCCAAGGGACAGTAGACTTGAGTATTTGATATAAATTTCAGCTTGATACCTTCACGCGTTCCTGAGAAAAAGGGTCTTGTCAGACAGACGGACGGACGGACACACGGACGGACGGATGGACAACAAAGTGATCCTATAAGGGTTCCGTTTTTTCCTTTTGAGGTACGGAACCCTAAAAAAAAAAGAAAAAACAGGTAGACAATAGGCGGTCTTATCGCTAAAAAGCGATCTCTTCCAGACAACAGATCCACGATATATAACCATAAATAATCTAAGTATATAACAAATAGTTATCTTCGATAGGACTCCTTTTGAACGCCATACATCGTTTTTGTTACCCCGGCGCCACACATAGCACAAATGTATCAACATATATTTGAACACATATTTGATCTATGTCTGATTGTATGGTTGTTTTATTGGACAAATAAGCAAATACCGGTGCTCCACATGTGATCAAATAAATGTGTTCAAACATTTGTGCTATGTGTGGCGCCGGGGGTACCAAACAAAATTGATTCTTATGCGGATGTGGGTAGGTTAATGTTTGTATTATCGTATTGTCGTCTATAGCCGACGCTGGCGTTCAAAAGGTTAAAATCGATCTGTCAGAGCAAATATCGAGAAACATGGCGACCCTAACCGTACCCAAGTTTAACGGCTTAACTGTATTTTAACGAGTTATTTTCAATAACAACTGTGGTTTTTGCTCATTCAGTTAGGGTATGCTGGTTTTAGGTTTTAGTGCTAACAAGGTACAAAGTTAACTCAATTACCCGTCAAACTTAAAGCAATACCTTTACTAGATAAAAGAACCTTTACCATTTTTTAGCTTTCGTGTTGTCTTTTGTTTTGTAAAAATATTGATGATTAGCTTTTGCCCGCGACTCCGTCCGCGTGGAATTAGTAAATTGGGCAGCTTATTTTTTTTATCCAATTTGCTTTTTCATCAATTATGGCTCTCCTTAGTTCCTCGATATAAAAAAAAATTACCCCCCCCCCCCGCAACCCCCCCCCCCTCACCAAACCCCCTCCCCCCCACACACCCGCGTTCACATTCACCACCCCTACTCCCAAGTCACTACTTCTAAAAACTGTTCTATAAATTCTTAAAATAGACGTATCTTTCTTATTTGTGAACCGATTCAAATGAAACAAACACTAAATGTTAATCCAAGAAAATACCAACATATCAGTGAAAACCGCATCCTTCTAGGTTAAGCCATTTCTGAGATTAGCGCGCACAAACGCAGAGACAAACAGACAAACAGATAAACAGACAAACAATAAAAAACATTGTTTTGGGTTCTATTGCGCTAGTAAATAGCCCTAGTGACAGTTTTTCTCAAATATCTTCAATGTACAGACACCGACTTGTTACAGATTTATTATATGTATAGATGTACCGTATCTTTTGTTGTTGTAAATAAATGTTTTTTCTTTCTTTCTTTCTTTTACTTTTAAGTATCTAAGTACATTTCGCACGATGCATGGTTTGATTTCATTACTTTATTATCATCAAAAGTTAGGCCCATACTACACGGGCGGTTCTCCCGCCGCGGGAAACCGCTTCTGAACCGCCACTAGACACAATTTTATATGGAAGTTGTATGGTGCAAAGTACACTGCGCAGCTCCGTCGAGCGGTTTCTTTCCCGCGGCGGGAAACAATCGCAATCAGTATCTTGTCACATAAATATTGATCCTTCAGAGAAACGAAAAAAAGCACGACATTTTGCTTGTGTGTGAGGCCATAGGTTAGGCCACTAGACTACCATAATTAGCTTTTTTTAAATTTTATACTCATATTCAGGCCAGCCCGCTATGTAAGTACACACTTAATAGTAGATTGATAACCAAGGGTGGAAAGTGACCCATTTAAGCCGAGATATTTCTGGCGCTCGAACGAAGTGAGAGCGCCAATAGTTCGAGGGGAAATGGGTAATTTCACCCGAGTTAGGCACTCTACTTTTCATTTCGACTGTGAGGAAAGCAAAATACTACAATCAATCCATCCATCCATCCATCCATCCATCCATCCGTCCATCCGTCCATCCGCCCATCCGTCCATCCGTCCATCCGTCCATCCATCCATCCCTAAAAAGATAGATTTTTTTTTATGTCGTAAGAATGCTTAGAGTTGGCTGTATGTAATTTTTCCTTTGTCAGTTTAATGTTAGTAAGCAAATTTAAAAAGTTCGTACAACCTCCAGTGTTGTATACAGGGTTATTTTTAATTCACTGACATCCTCTTAACCATGAATTCCTATCACTCAAACAATAGTTATTTGTTATACAAGGGGGGAAAGTTGTATTTTACCTGCGAGTGTCCATTTGAAACACAAGCTATCGAAAGTATTCTATGATTGACCACGAGCGAAGCGAGTGGTTCAAAAATAGAATCCTTTCGATAGCGAGTGTTTCAACACACGAGACGTAAAATAACTTTTCACCCGTGTATAACACAAAACTTTTCACCTCACTACAGCGAGGAAAATAAGAAAAAGGGTTTGTACTATCAATTATTATTTATTTATTCACTCAAAATAATTAATTGAAAAGTTTTGACTTAAGTTTTTTTTTATTATTTCGGATGCGTTCTGTTCGCACATCGACTTACTTGGACTGTCAGAACATTTTATCCGTTTTTGCAACAAGAATGAAGGTTAATGATGAATGCTGATATTTATGAATTAAAATAAAGTTGTAAGACTGTATTTAGTGTTTTTTATTCGATGCAATTCATTAATTGTGATGTTAAAAATTCAGCACTTTTAACGTTTTACGTTTTGTTAGCTGTCAAATAAATATCACGTAAGCTGCCTTCAAATGTCAAAACTCTTTCTTCACATGTGGATAAAAAGCAATTTTCTCAATAGATGTCAAACAAACAAAAAGGGCTTTCCGAGCTAGTGAGGTGAAAATGTTTTTTGTTTTACGACTTTTTAAAATGAAGCACTTTTTTTCCCATACAAATACACAGAGTACCTATCGTAAAAATAAGAGGAAATCTCAAATTTTCAAAACGTTATTACACCAAAAATATTAAGTTATGACAAAAGCCGTAGAACAAAAAACATTTGTATAAGTGGTGGGAGTTTAGGGTTAAAAGGATGCTAGTGAATTACAAATAACCCTGTATAAGCTCCATGGTCACGACGTGCATCTAGGTGGCCATGCAGAAACCTGAAAAAAAGTGTCACTGACGTAACTGAATTATCTTCGACTCCAAGGCTGATCGTAAAAATTAAAAAAAATTTACTTTCCACCCTAGAGATGAAAACGCAATTTTCCACCCGGCTATCTACCCATGAAAATTTAACTTTCCAAACAGGAGAGATGAAAATAATATTTAAGATTAAAACTTGTTGATCAAACAGGATATTTTTCATTTTATTAGGTACACACATCTCTTAGCTAGGCTTTATTACACGCAGGTAGTACCTTACTCAGGGTTAATTTTCAGCTTTATTTTTTTGATCTAGAAGTACCTACTTATCTACTAAGTACATATTTTATGTTCGGCCGTCCGCTTCCTCTTTTTTTCCATTTATACCAACTAACTAGCTAACCTTTTTTTTTATATGAGAGGAGGAAAACGAGTAAGCGGGTCATCTGATGGAAAATGATCACCATCGCCCATAAATATCAACAACTCAAAGAGAGTCACTGATCTGTTGCCGGCCTTTAAAAAGGAGAAAGTAAGGGGAGAGGTATTGGGCCCCCGGCGCTCTCACTGACCGTATGAAACGCAGTACTGCTACTTCACGCCGATGTTCTGTGAGAGGGTGGTACTGCCCCGGACGAGCCGGCCCTTTCGTGATGCAGCGGCTAGCTACAACATGGCTCTACCACTACTAAAAAAACCTGTTCATATTTCTACATGTATCCAACATTGGCTGTCTGGAAGAAATCGCTTTTGAGCGATAAGACTGCCTATTGCCTGTCTGAATTTTTATTGTTATTAATTTTCTGTAAGTACTGATTTGGTGTTCAATAAAGAATATTTGAAAATTTGATTGAATATTTGATTTGAAATCCGCGCAAGAACTAAAGTCACGGACATAGCTCGAAGAATCGCTAGACTTAAGTGGCAGTGGGCAGGGCACATCGCCCGTAGAACTGACGGCCGATGAGGCCGAAAGGTTCTCGAGTGGCGTCCGCGGACCGGAAGACGCAGTGTAGGTTGGCCTCCAACAAGATGGAGCGACGACCTGGTTAAGGTAGCGGGAACGCATTGGATGCGGATGGCGCAGGGCCGATCTGTTTGGCGAGCCTTGGGGGAGGCCTAAGTTCAGCAGTGGACGTCTTTCGGCTGAAATGATGATGAATGATGAAAGAATATTTGTATTGTATTGTAGCTACGCGCAGTGCTCGTCTTAAACAACCTAAGCATTATTCAAAACAGTTTCGCACTCAAGTGGAATGTGTGTGGCATTGGCACTAGTGTTTGCACTCGGCTGCACTCGCGCGATCGCGCGCACTGAAGGGTTTGACAAACAGCATCTCACATTCCTGCATAATGTATCTCACACTTGCGGATATAATGAGCAAAGATATACTTAGGCGTCGTCACAGTCCCTGGCCGGCACAAGCCACACAGAAGAGACGTGGGACGGGGGCGCGTCGCAGTCCGCGCGCGTCGTTTGTCCGCAGGCCGCGTCTCCGCCCCGTCTCTTCTATCTGCTTTGGATCGCGTCGCTTCTATACATCGATAACTTAGCGTACAATCGTATTAATTATAATGTACTGCACACATAATATGTTAGCACTGTATGTCCTAGTGTACAAAACTATTACTTAATTGTGCACTGAATTGGAAGATCGCCACTGAACGTCGCCATCGTGTAGATGCCAGCCATCGCTGGGCCATCGCACCGACCATTTAAAATAGCCTATCGTGTAGAGGAGCTATTAGATTGAATGTTTGTACCTTGTTGAATTTCTAGCCGGATTCTTCTCAACAGGGTTTTGATGAACCGGTGGTATACTTCATTTAATTTAGAATTGAAAACCACAACATCATTATATTGCGGCTCGTCAACTATTTCTTACCTAGCAAATAGTACATTACAATAGTCTGGGAGCCGCAAAATAAAATTGTTTTAATGTCACTTTATTTGCGTGTCGTCAATTGTTACTCTAGTACAAATTGTAAAGAGATTACAGTTCACGAGCCGCAATATAATGTTGTTGTGGTTTATAATTCTAAATTAAATGGAGTATAGTTTCTTCGACTTTCATAAGTGCTTTTTATTACTATTGACTAAATTCTAAGATTATTTATTTTGAGTTTGATTTTGATAGTGCGCTTAACAGCGAGAGAGGTGAAAAAGTGGCGACATCGATTGTTGAAGGAAAAACTCACGTTAACCATTTTTTAATTAGTGTGGAAAATAATAAATATTTTTGTATTTTGTATTTTTTTTGTATTTGTATTATTCCTTTTTATGTTCCTCTTAATTCTGTAGTAGGTACCTATTGTATTGTACGGGCGGCGCGGGCGCAGCGAAATGGGTCACGTTAATGTGTCAGCTTAGTGTAATCGGAGTGGTGTGGGCGGCCATGATGGATTACCGGCCAATCAGACGCAGGGCGGCGCGCGCAATCGCTGCTAGAGAAAACAAACAATAACATATTGGTGCGGTTAATGTAAGACCTGTAATTGTCGATAATAATGTACTACCTGATAATTCGTGCCCTTATACGGGAAATTACATGAGGGCATGAAATATTAGGTCTTACAGTAGTTATTGTCGGTTGGACGTACTGGGACGACTGTGGGGACGACAAATACCTACACGCTTGTAAATTAACCGCACCCCAAGGTACGGTACGACCAGGATTATAAGAGCTAATAACGAGATTTTGTACCAACGTTTTTGACAATGTTCCTGAGTTTTCAGTAAATGGGTTGGAATCGGCCGGACTTGACAAACGTGTCAGAGCGTTTTCACATTATCCGATCCGATATCGGTATCGGACGCCGATACGATATCGGAGGGACTTAAATGTATGAAATAATGTATCTCCGATATCCGATATCGTGTCGGACAATATGAAAGACAGATACATATTTCATCTAGACACGCGGCAGCGTGTCAAGCCAAGTTCATACATTTAACTCCCTCCGATATCGTATCGGCGTCCGATACCGATATCGGATCGGATAATGTGAAAACGCTCTTCTTTAGGCTCTTTAGAAATTACTTCATTAAATAAAAATTAAAAAAATTAAATAGATGAAAACATGATCATTTATTGCAAAGTTTACATAGTTTTATTTTAATGAATGACATAATAGTAAGTAATCAACAAAGCCAATAATATTTAATAATTACAGCTTGCAGCTAAAGACAAAGAGTTTTTTTTTTACCTAAAACTTTAAGCTTTTGAAAAATAAATCACAACAAATAAATATGTAACAATTAGCAAGTACCTAAATATGGTCCAGGGGGGGCACACTTACATATATCATCACTTTTCATGCGACTACAGCGATCTCTGGTGTTTGCCGAAGAACTAAATTAGCGGCCATCTTGGTTGACTTGTCAAACTTGTCAGTTGTCATTCATCGGCCATGGCCATGGCGTACCGAATTGTACGGTCAAGGACTTTAATTAATAGGCCACTTGCCAATGTTCGTATTTTAGCCGTATAATGCAAATCGGGTTTAGCCGCTTATACTTCGTATATGCTGATTTGAATTAGACGGCTAAAATACGAATAGTGGCAATAAGCCTATCAATTAAAATCCTTGACTATACATTGCTATAGGTACGCGTACCTATAGCTGTACATCACTACCAACATATACATATAGATTGGTATACATCTATAGAAACGTCACATTAGTTCTTGAGCGGCCGTAGGGTGGCAGCACCTTCCATACATGCATATTTGACCATAGAGTTGCCACTCTTGTTCATATAATATTACAATACTCTTTGATATGGTCATTTATTTTCTTTTGTTTTCATAAGTACTTAATAAGTAGTAATTATATTCTTAAAAGCGTTTTTCGATAAAAAGACACTTCAAGATTGTTTAACTTATTTCCAATCCAAAAAAAAACGAAGTAGTATACTCACCGTGGTTTCCTCACGTGCCTGTCGTAACCAAAGAGCGATTTCTAGGGTCAAGTTAATAAAATCCCTTCATGGTTTTCTGAAAATTATAAAATAATATAAATCATTAAATTACTAAGAAGAGGTTCCTTATAGCGAAAATAATTCCATTTTCTATATTATTTTATCATACATAAGGCACTAAGGCACAGACGTAACATTGTAATAGATAAAGTATATACCTAGGTATACCTACACCTAACGCAATGAGTCGCACGTTCAAGGCGTTAGTTCCGACAAAAAAATTATACTAACTGTGTTCATGTAAATGTAAACCTATCTATAGCTACATATAATATTTATCCAGAGGCACACCTCGTTCATTAACATAAAGTCAGAGTCAGTCGCGAATTAAACTCCATCGAACCACAACGTATTTCTTTAAATAATCCTGCAAAAATGAAGCTTTCGAAATCTCAACCTTATCACCAAAACAAAGGGCTCAGAATATGTGATAGTACTGAAAACAGGACCACAGAAATGCCGATACGGTAACCTTTTTTCAGGTCAGACTCGGAGATTGTAAATGATGATAAAGATTCGTCATCATCATCATCTCAGCCTACATACATCCCACGGCCTCCTCTTAGAATGAGAGGTCAGAGGGTTTGGGCTATAGTTGCCACGCGGATTGAAAAATTCACACACTCCATTGAATTCTGTTTGCTGATGTATATGCAGGTTTCCTTTCGATGTTTTCCTTCACCGTAAAAAATAATTAAAAATCCTTTATTTCAGGCCAGCTGACCCATTTAAAGCTCATGGTTAATTTCAAATGTGATTTCATACATAATTGCTATGGATAACACAAATTTTGTTCCTTGGACAACCTAAGCATTTTTCTATGAAACAGTACTCATGAAGTGTCACTTGGACAACCGGGGACAGAGTAAACAACACAAAAAAGTTGATTCACATAAACACGCGTAGCGGAGATGAAAACACAGACGTCATCGCGACACGCTACACGATTGTATAGGAATAGGAAGCACGTGTGTAGCGACTCGGTAGCGAATATCCCCATGCCCAGAAACCTCTTTTTGACACGCGAAGTAGGCTCATGCATTGTCTATCTCAGTAGCTTGTCGGTGGTATCAAAACAGGTACTTATTTCGCCATGTCTGTCTGTCCGTCCGTTCGCGGCTTAGCTCAGAGACTATTAGGGCTTTTATCTATTATCCGGACTAAGTAAAAAAAAAAAATAAAGAAATAATTTTTTTTAAGGTTTACATTAGTACAGTCCATAGACGTAATGTGGGGGTGATGTTCGTAAAATTGCACAGTTTCCGCGGGACAGCGATAAACGAATGCTTTGCAGAGGGAGTCGCGGGCAACAGCTAGTGTATAATAACGTAAGGCTGGAGTTCAGAGCTAATTTTAAATAAAAAAAAATAAAACAGCTTCGTGACAGCAAACAATTATTTGTCTTAAATTTAACCTGTCCATGATTGCAAATAGAATTGCAATAGGGGTTAAATTAACAGAAAAAAATCCAGCTTCTATTTATATCGCAGTAAAATTGGCTCGTAAAACAATTTACAGCCCCACTGACACGTAATTACCCCTAAACGTGTAATAGTAAATTGCTTAATATCCGCCATCTTTGTAGGCGGCCATTAAATTATGACCCCTAACTTGTATGCAATGTCGAAGAAAAAAAGCTCTTGCTAAACTGGTCAAGTCTCGTTGAAGTCTTTTAGACGGGTCAAGAAAGGTCTATGGAAATATATTAAAATACTTAAGTTAATTTACAAGCAACACTAGTAGGTATGTCTTTTTAATCTTCATTATCTTATCTTCTAATATACATGTATAAAAATCACGGTGTCACGTGTTTGTTATCGATCTCGTCCGAAACGGGTTGACCAATTTTCATCAATATTTTTCTCTATATTCAGTAGGTCTGAGAATAGGTCGTAGCTAACCCCTATTCTTCGCGGACGGAGTCGCGGGCAACAGCTAGTCTAATCTCCTAATCTAATCTAATCTTCTATTATACAGGGTTATTTTTAATTCACTGACATCCTCTTAACCCTGAATTCCTATCACTCAAACAAATGTTTTTTGTTTTACGACTTTTTAAAATGAAGCACTTTTTTTCCCATACAAATACACAGAGTATCGTAAAAATAAGAGGAAATCTCAAATTTTCAAAACGTTATTACACCAAAAATATTAAGTTATGACAAAAGCCGTAAAACAAAAAACATTTGTTTAAGTGGTAGGAGTTTAGGGTTAAAAGGATGCTAGTGAATTACAAATAACCCTGTATAAAAATCTCGTGTCAGGGTGTTTGTTATCGGACTCCTCCGAAACGGCTTGACCGATTTTTATGAAACTTTTTTCTCCATATTGGTAGGTCTGAGAATTGGTCGTAGGCTATTTTTTATACCCCTATTCTTCGCAGACGGAGTTGCGGACAACAGCTAGTATTAAATAAAATTCATTCGTAACTTATCAATGGTTCGTGTAAAAGTATAGTTCTTGAATATTTAGCATAATGTAATATATTTGACACTATTGTCAAAGTGTGTATTGTTGTAAAAGATTTTTTTGACATGAACATGGAAAAGTTAAAGGCTGAGGTCAGTTAAGAAAGATATTATGTAAGTACCTACTTAACATAATTTCAATAATACTTAGTTAGGTACTATCGGTAATCTTTATGTTGATTGAGGTTGTGAGCAAGAAAAAAAAAAACTGTGACGATGAAGGCACAAATAAAAATATTAGAATAGAAAGATTAGTAACGACCGGATGGCAGTTCTGTTGTTAGAGAACCTGACTACGAAACTTAGGCCGGGGCCGCACTGGTAAGGCGACCGGCGACGCGACGCGACGGTGACTAAATCAAACATAGTTCGAGTTATGTGAGCGGCGACAGCGGCCGCAGCGGCGACACCGGCCGCAGCGGCGACAGCGGCCGCAGCGGCGACAGCGATTAAATCAACTATGTTTGATTTAGTCGAAGTCGCGTCGCGTCGCCGGTCGCCTTACCAGTGCGGCCCCGGGTACGATCCCTGCTCGGTGCAGATATTTAGTATGAAAAATACGAATGTTTGTGCTCAAGTTTTGGATGTTTAAAATATGTACGTATATTTAAAAATGTATTTATCTACAGGGTTATTTGTAATTCATTGACATCCTCTTAACCCTGAATTCCTATCACTCAAACAAATGTTTTTTGTTCTACAACTTTTTAAAATGAAGCACTTTTTTTCCCATACAAATACACAGAGTATCGTAAAAATAAGAGGAAATCTCAAATTTTCAAAACGTTATTACACCAAAAATATTAAGTTATGACAAAAGCTGTAAAACAAAAAACGTTTGTTTAAGTGGTAGGAGTTTAGGTTTAAAAGGATGCTAGTGAATTACAAATAACCCTGTATACATATAACTTAAGTATGTAGCGACTACTAGCGCCATCTAGTCATCACATAAGAAACTAATTGGGTGAATCAACTTTTTAGCGACACCCGTTGCTATGGTTACGTCCCTTGGACAAGTTGGACAACCTAGAATTTTCTATGAAACAGTATGAAGTATCACTTGGACAAACAACATTAAAACAACATTAAAAAGTTGATTCACCCAATTACTTCATCTTGAATCGCACTAACGAAGTTTCAGTACTCAGCCTGCATAAATACAACTTCCAACTTTTATCTAGATAGGACTTCGGTCCCCAGGCATAACATCTGCCTGGCTGGAGAGAGATCCCTCTATGTAGCCTACCCCAAAAGTTCCCATACCCATAGTATAAGTTTTGCTTAATTTGGGACTACTTGAATACGCTGAATTGCTCATATGAGCTACTGTCAATATTTCCTACGTATCATTTTGCCACTAATGCGATCCCGCAGAGACACTCCGAGCATAGCCTTCTCCATCGCCCTCTGAGTGACTTAGCTTTCTTATTATGAGGCCCATTGTTAGCGGCGTTAGTGGCGTCCACGGACCGGAAGACGCAGTGCAGGCAGGCCTCCAACAAGATGGAGCGACGACCTGGTTAAGGTTGCGGGATCGCGTTGGATGCGGATGTCACGGGACCGATCTGTTTGGCGAGCCGTGGGCTTGAGCCTTCAGCAGTGGACGTCTTTCGGCTCAAATGATAATGATGATTTGCCCTAAATAAATAAATAAATTTTGGGACGACTGACACCAACAGACTTAGTTCCAAACTAAGCAGAGCTACTATGTGTACAACGGGTAATAATAGGTATAGGTAACGCCACCAGAGTTGTCAGTCAGTCAGTCAGTCATTCAGTCAGTCATTCAGTCAGTCAGTCAGTCATTCATTCAGTCAGTCAGTCAGTCAGTCAGTCATTCAGTCAGTCAGTCAGTCAGTCATTCAGTCAGTCATTCAGTCAGTCATTCAGTCAGTCAGTCAGTCAGTCATTCAGTCAGTCATTCAGTCAGTCAGTCAGTCAGTCATTCAGTCAGTCAGTCATTCAGTCAGTCATTCAGTCAGTCAGTCAGTCAGTCAGTCATTCAGTCAGTCAGTCAGTCAGTCATTCAGTCAGTCAGTCAGTCAGTCATTCAGTCAGTCATTCAGTCAGTCAGTCAGTCACGGTACTGTTTTATAGGTATAGACAAGCTCGTGCGCGGCGCTCGGCGGAACCCTGTCGCAGGGAGCCTCTGCTGTCCTTAACAAGACTGTTTTTAATAAGTGCGGCAAATACTCACTGCGACAGGGTTCCGCGGAGGGTCGCGCACGAGCTTGTCGGACTATAGGTACACATTTTTTTATTCGTGTCTCTCCTGTGGACACAACAAAAACTAAGGGTCTATTTTTAGTCAAGTCTACATCGGCTTGTGGGACGCCTGGCCAACTTTCGGCCCATTTACATAAACCTTAAAGTTTGCTGACCCGGAGTCCCTAACTAAATAGTAAATATCCACAGGAGAGACTTTCTTACGCTGTGTACCCACAGTACCCACACATATGATGATGAAATAATTATGTAAACTTAATACCTATCGAATTTTATTGTTACTTACATTGACGTACAATAGAACAACTAGACCCCCAATCGCTTAACAAAAGTTCCTCAAAAAACGTCCGAGCGGCGATGTGTGTACGTATACATCAATTTATACAGATAACATTAACAGCATTCATTCAAATTAACACCTTATTTCGTAGCAGTAATGTTTATTGTTAATTGAATACGATCGTTCGAAGTATTGACATGCATGACGTCACGCGCTGGAAACCGCCTAAGGCCCATAATACACGGGCGGTTCTCCCGCCGCGGGAAACCGCTTCTGAACCGCCACTAGACACAATTTTATATGGAAGTTGTATGATGCAAACTGCACTGCGCAGCTCCGTCGAGCGGGAAACCGCGGCGGGAAACCGCCCGTGTAGTATGGGCCTAAAGAGTAAAGAATGCAGTAGAGTGGTCATACGAAGCGGAAGCTAGACTGTCTGTCTCTTTTTTTCTCGTGAGTATGATTACGGTGCGAACATAAATAATCTAAGGGTGCGAAAGAGACATATACGAATACGGGGCGAGAAGTGACGTTGTAATCAACGCGCGGTCGAAACACAACTGAACCAAAACTCTGCACAATAGACGCGTGTGCAGACTTTTGCTTCGGACAATTTTTGAGCGTGATTGCGAGTCTAAATGTTTTATTGTACGTCAATGGTTACTTACCTAAGTATAAGTAGGTACCTAAGTAGGTACTTAATTGAAGATATTATATCGCGTTCACCCAAACCAAAGTTATCGACACAGCCCACCGCATTAGCACGCTGAAGTGGCAATGGGCCGGCCATATAACCCGAAGAACCGATAACCGTTGGGGTAGACGAGTTCTTGAGTGGAGACCACGGATCGGCAAACGTAGCGTGGGACGTCCTCAGACTCGGTGGAGCGATGATCTTCGCAAGGCGGCTGGCAAGAGCTGGATGAGAGTGGCCGGGGATCGTACTCAGTGGCGTGCCATGGGAGAGGCCTATGTCCAGCAGTAGACGAACATAGGCTGATGATGATGATGATGTCGCGTTCAGGGCTAAAAAAAGTGGTTTTTATTTTTATTACTTTTTTATGTTAAACAGACTTGTTTTGGAAATCTTAGAATGAATGATTAATATGTATTAGTGTCATGACATTAATCAAATAGGTATCCAATTTTAATACATAGGTGGGAGCATATTAAAATACTTGTAGCTAACATTCTTGGGTAGGTACGGTAATATCTACTTTGAAAATAAGCCAAATCATCATGTCATGATGCTCATGATTGCTAGATCATGCTTATCTATCTATTTTACTATTACACTGGAGAAGATTTCATTCGGTCTAAACTACTAAAAAGCCACATTTCGTATCCATTGCTAGTTTGACACAAGTTATCAATTATAAAGAATGAAAGAAACACGCAATGGAGCGCGTAATTATTTTTCAGCAAACCTAATCGTGCGTGTCGTGACCCCGTACCAAAACATGCACATGCATTATTCGAACACGTAGGTATTGTAGTGGTTTCTAATATCACGATAATATTGAAAGAATAAACAAAATCGGCCTAACGTAAAGTAAACCTTATTCTTAGAATTTTAAGGTATGTAATAAAGTGCTCCCTAATATGTAAAAAGCGGCGAAAATGCTGGCCGCTAACTTTTATACCGAACATCGCACTTGATATTTAAATAAACAAACTGTTCCATTGACGTTTCAAAAAGTCACACTCGAATTTGGAATGTCACCGAGGAGGTAATGGACCGCGTTGGCAACGCCGCGTGAATTTTGATTCAATGGTTGGAACTAAAGCTATCTCATCATTGATAATGAGCGGAGCGGCAACGTCGCGCTCACCTGGCTCACCTATACCTGCGCAGTGACAAGGGGGGAAGGTGAGCGGCAGTCGACTCGATCCTCCCATCCGACGGACACGTGAACCGTCTATTTAATAATAACCAATCCAAATAAACTATCCAACTTGTTGACTCCGCGTCGCTGTCAAACGGGTTCAAATTTCGAACAGGGTTGCTTCTAATTCTCTCAAGCCAGTTCGAATTAATTCCTAGTGAATCGAATAGCGGGTGCGTGTGAAGTGAGGTAATTCCGAGATTTTCACCAACAAACGGATACTTGCGTCGGCTCGGCTAGCGGTAAACGCACGCGAGTTACCCAACCCAACCGTCGGGTTTCTAAAAAACGTCAACAGCAAAGTCACTAGCAAGCTGGTTTTTGGCTTCGAACGGTTAAAGACATGATAGTTGTGTGTTAGTGGGTTTTTTCCGAGTGGTGTCAGCTTTGCATGGCGCGATGATCAGCGGAGGCTGGGTGTGCGCATTGCACGTGCGCACGGCGGGGCTCGGGGGCGCCGCTTTGGGCTCTGATGAAGAAGAAGTGGTGTACCTTGCCTACGTCATTATAGATGTCAGCACCAACCAGGTAAATACAAGAATTCAACTTACAGTGACAGCAGGAACTCCGAAATTTTCCGTTCGTTCGTTTTTAAGGCGTTCTTTCTTTCTAAGTGGCCTGTAGCTTCGTGTCGAACGATTTGATGTTTTTTACGTCTATTAAAGCAAAACTTGATCTTGAAAGATGCAGCCAGTACCCTTAAACTAAATCATTGTATTTACCTACCTCCTCATGAGCGTAAGTTACGAAATCATTCATAATTCATTTCTAAATAAATAAGAACTCGAATCTTGCGCTGTGTGAGAATGACAGAACGGCCGATAGCCACTAAACTTCGCTTGTTTGCTTCACAAGTGAAAATTCGCTTGTCGAAAAGTCAAACTTTATTACTCGCAATCATAATCATAGCATAATAAAAAAGAAAAAAAACGCAATATTTCTAAAAAGATAGATTTAAGAACTTAATTAGTCAGGTTAGAGTCACCTAAGAGTAGGTATTTTAGAGTAAACTGACAGGACTGACAGCTGTTTCTGTGTATGTATAGTGATGGACTAAGTAAATTGCCAATGACAAGTAGTTATGTCGGTAGTGATGTGACACTTTACCATCGTAGACTTAGACCAAAATAAGTCTGTAACGATTTTGATAGTACGCGCAGTGCACGTGTTATTTATACGTCATAATTTCATAGAAGTTTGCCGTTTAATATACCTAACACTTGCACTGCAAAATCGTTGCAGACTTGGTCTGACTACAAGTTTTATACTAATGTCCAGTTGCGAATTTATAAAAATCAATTAAAATGCGGGATGCGTCGCGAAATGCGAATAAGAATATTTGACGAAAAAAGACATATTTGTGAATATGTCGAGAAATGAAATGCAATATTTACTAGTGAATAATGAATATTAACGATTTGAGTCGTGCTGTAAATTGAGTTATTAATAAGTAAGTAAATAGAAGTATGAACCAGGTTAAGTCGACCTCTTAAACCGAACTGGAAATGGGGTAACCAATAGGAAACATGCGCGGGAGTAGGTATATTAATATATTTTGCTACAACTACAATGTGTGAATGATATGTTAAAAAACCGGCCAAGTGCGAGTCGGACTCACGCACGAAGGGTTCCGTACCATTATCTATAAAAACCGGCCAAGTGCGAGTCGGACTCGCGCACGAAGGGTTCCGTACAATTATCTATAAAAATCATATCGTTTGTTGTATGGGAGCCCCCTTAAATATTTTTATTATTTTAATTTAATGATTTATTCTTAAAGTCAATATATAATTAAATATTCTGTGAATATTTCAAGTGTCTACCTGTTGCCGTTATCAATATCGCACAAAAACGAGCAAAAAAATCAAGTTTTTTGTATGGGAGCCCCCTTAAATATTTATTTAATTCCATTTTTTAGTATTTGTTGTTATAGCGGCAACCAAAATACATCATCTGTGAAAATTTCAACTCTCTAGCTATCACGGTTCCCGAGATACAGCCTGGTGACAGACGGACGGAGGGACGGACGGACAGCGGAGCCTCAGTAATAGGGTTTCCGTTTTTACCCTTTGGGTACGGAACCCTAAAAACGGCAAAAAAATCACGTTTGTTTTATGGGAGCCCCTTAAATACCTATTTATTTTATTGTTTTTAGTAGGTATTTGTTGTTAACCGAAATACATTATCTGTGAAAATTTCAACTTTCATGGTTCATGAGTAGGGTTGCAACGATATATCGGAAAACCGATAATATCGATAATATCGAAGGTAAAATATCGATATTTACGCTATAATGATACGATAATATCGATATCATATCCTAAGAATAAAAATCGATAATTCACGACCTTAGATATGGCTGTATGGCTGTTCATTCGATAAAAGGTATGTAAAAAACTGCTGATATATAATAATAATAAAGCACTTATTAAGTGAACTACGTATGTTTTATTTAAATTTAAATAAATTCGATATTATCGATATTATCGACCAAAATCATCGATATTATCAACTATCGATAATTTCATTTCCTCGATATAATTATCGATATTTTTATCGATATTACAACAACCTTGCATCCCTATTCGTGAGGCCTGGTGACAGACGGGCACACAGACAGACAGACGAACGGACAGCGAATTCTCAGCAATAGGGTCGGGACCGTATTACTTTTTACCCTTTGGGTACGTTACGGAACCCTAAAAAGAAGTTACGCAGATCTGCGTCAGAGGGAGATGACAGGAATACTATAACTTGAATTATCTCTGTCATACCTACCTTAACTTTTAAGTTACAACTAATTATTGCCCGCGACTTCGCATGCGTCACACATATTAGAGATTGGAAATTCGGATACATATTTACCTAAAGTTGACGAAACACTGGAAACAGCAAAGTAAATATTATGGAGTCGGCTTCTTAAAAACTTTGCTTTTAATCATAGTTCCGGGATTGAGCAAAACGTCATGAGAATGCAATAACTCGCAAATATATTACAGTATGCTTAGTATATAAGTTTTAATTCACCAAATACTTCTCGATCGCATTTACGTAAAAATTTCAATTCTATGGAAACATTATGCTTAGTATAAGTTTTACTTCACCAAAATACCTCCTCGATCGCGTTTACGTAAACATTTCAATTCTATGGAAACATGTACGCGCGCGCGCGGAGGCGCTGTCCATGTTTCCATAGCAATTGATTTTTTTACGTAAACGCGATCGAGAAGTATTTGGTGAAGTAAAACTTATACTAAGCATACAGTTATTGCTGTTTTTACCATTTTCGTAAACACGCAAGTTGTTATACAGATGTATCAATTTTATGTGCTTAATTTAATGCATCAAACATAACTTCAAATTTTTTAAGACTTTTGTTTTCTTTAAAAACCGTTAGGTAATAATTTGTTCGTTTTTAAAGAAAATAAAAGTCTATCACGAATTATTATTGCAGTAGACACATTAACTTATATATTAGAACAATTTGTATTCAAAACATTTTTAATTTTCATTCAATTTTTATGGAATAATCGAGAAAAACTAACAAAAATGCAACGTTGCCAGCTCAGCAGGTATAAACCCTCTTAATTTAAATACTTGAATATATGCGTTTATTTTGGCTTTATTAGTTAATCTAAAAATCCCGGGAATGTTATAATTAAATTAGGTTCGCTTTGACACCGCCGCCGAAGTTTAGATACATACCTATTTATCCAAATTTCCGATCTCTACACATTTTAGAGGGATTGAAATCCATCCAAATTCGTGCAGCGTTTACCCGTGATTGTTTGTGCCACAAACAAAAGTAGTAGGAACTAGGAAGTACGATACAATGAGTGTCGGTCGATGTCTCATTGGTGAGGCTGGGATGATATTGATTCTTGAGATTGTAGTAATTGAAAATCACCATGAAATCGTATTACCACGTTTATTCGCCGCCATTACAGAGCGCAAAGAGTAAAAACAAAGGGCAGTACAGCCAACTTATTAATTTGTGTTGGGGTTGCTAACAGACTATAGTCGGGGACCTGCATTAAAGTCTCTATTAATTGCTTAATACGTGTCATTTTGCCTCGGCCCAGGTGTCTTCCTTTCGTAATCGATTGAATCAGGTGTTACTTTGTAGAGGCCCATATCCATGAACTAATACTAATTGCCTCGCTTCACCGCGACGCGTCCGATGTTTCGGAATAGCAAGGTTCATGTTAATACCTTCCTTCGATTACACAATACATAATCTCATTTAATTACTCCATTATTGTCTATTATATAGATAATTTTAAATGATTCGTGCAATTTATTACACTACAAAGGAAAAATTGCTGAGAAGAACTGCATAACATCTAGATACGAAGTAATTTTTTTGTTGGGAACAGAAGTGGTAAACATCTTATAATAATTGTCGAGTTACATTTTGTGCTAGCTATAATACATTGCATGCCAATCATGCCATACATAACCTGACTTAAATCTTCTTCTTGGTAAACCATCAGCGTACGCTAAACTAACAATTCTGCGGTAAAGTACGACCTTAATTAACCCTAAAGTGGTATTTCAGTGATTACTAATAATTACTAATACTCGTTTCGATTGCAACCTGCTACGTACGTACCTATCAAATCGTTAACAAGTGGAAAGGCGAAGCTGGGAATTGAGTTGTTCATTATGCCTTTCGTTCATTGGAGCGACGCGGCGGCGTCATCATAATAACTGCATCTGATTGGTCGACTCTCAAGCTCGACCAGTGAAAACAAAGTATTTTCGGTGTATGTACAACACTCGTGCGTGGCGCTGCCATTGCACTTTAATGAACACATTCATCCCAGCCTATTATACGTCCCACTGCAGGGCACAGGCCTCCTCTCCGAATGAGAGGGTTTGGGCCGTAGTTCCCACGCAGGCTCAGTGCGGATTGGGAACTTCACACACACCATTGAATTTCTTCACGATTCACGATGTTTTCCTTCAACGTAAAGCTCATGATAAATTACAAATGTAATTTCGCACATAAATTCCGAAAAACTCGGAAGTGCGGGCCGGGATTTGAACCCACGACCCTCTGCTTGAGAGGCCATTGGGCAAACCACTAGGCCAACACATTATACGTTATGAATGTCCTATTGTTGGTGGCAACTGGGTACTTACTTTTACATTTTGCACTTGTTTAGATGTGTGGTAAATAGTAATAATTATTATTATTTAAAAATAATACACTAGCAGCTCATAGAGCTGATGCGTGCATATCACTACACTTGTGTTTTAAGCCTTTTTATATAAAGTACCTGAGCGACCGAGCTCTGCTCGGGCAGAAACTCGGTACCAAGCGTTTTCCCAGAGATAAGACCAAGCTAGATCAGTTTTTCATCCCCGAAAACCCCCACATACCAAATTTCATCGAAATCGTTGGAGCCGTTTTCGAGATCCTGATTATATATATATATATACAAGAATTGCTCGTTTAAAGGTATTAGATGTCCAGTCTATTTTTAAAACAGTTTACTGTAGGCGCACTTATCACAAGTTCGGGTAGTTCATTCTACAAGCTCACAACACGGTTGGGTAAGAAGTGTTTTCTAGGGTTGCTTACAGTTAGTTGCTTGGTCAGTTTCATAGAATGCCCTCTCAAACGTGTGTTCCCACTCATCCTAAATATATCCTTGATGTTATGGATATTGTAATTGTAATGAATTAAAAATAAATAGTAGTGTAGGATGATGCTGACACTTCACTTTCCTTTTAGGTACGTAGCTACTTATGTCAAATGTTCGCCGTACTTGTATGTATTCGAATTCGTATTCTTGTTCCTTCAAGAGATTCACTTTAAAATGAGAATAAATATTACCATATTGTTAAGTCACTGTCGTTGTCGGATTTGTGAGGGCTCGTTTATTTATTAATCGATAAATCAATCAAAATTGTAGCAAATGACAAGTATAAAACCCAAGTATAAAACCCGTTTAAGTGTATTCTAATCAAGATTGGGTTTTTGGGGTCTTTTGGGGTTTTTATTTATATTTTTTTTATTTTTCAACTCCAAATTTTTTAATTTTTTACTTCTACTTTTAATTTTTTTCCTTTTTTTTTTAAGTGTATTCTTCCTTTTTTCCTCCATGCTTGAACGTCACATTAGTAGCCAAATAACACAATGCCATATTTTCTACGTAAAATCTCCTAATAAAGATATACCAATTTGCAATGATATTATATACAAAAAAGAGGTAGATACGCCACCAACGCGCCAAAACGTGTGCCGCGAAATGGTCCTAATTGTGACCATTGGAATCAGTCGGAATGTGACGTTTGCTTACACTTGCGCGCAAGTGATAAACTATCTTTGTCTTTTTTCTTCATATCGTCTTAATGAAGCCATCTCTCTTAATACCGTCTGTTAATGTAATAAAAAGTAAGCAAAATGAAACGTGTATGTGTGTGTGCCTGCCGCCGCGTGCGGAGCATTTTTTTTGGGCATAATGTGAGCATATAACGTATCACTTAAAATATCATTGCCAATTTGATGACATACTACGATTTAAGCTGATCTTCTAAAGTCAAGGAAAATTTAGTACCTATTGATTTAATATTGTGCTTTAGTATTCAACATTCGCGTTGAATAAATTTAATTATTGGTAACCTTAATGTGTCCTACATCCTACATGTAGAAATCTTAGATAAATATGTATCACGCGTTATTCTTACGAAACAACAGTACATCCGCGCACGAGTTGGAGGAATCTGGGGGCTGGGGAAGCGGAGGGTGTGCCCGCCCCCGTACGTACTACATACCCCGAATTCACCCATCGCGAGTGTTGGGCTTGACACCAGCAGGCCAGGGGAGCAAATGGGCGTTTATTAGAGGGTTTCAAATGCCTCCTTTATCTGGTCACATTTTTTAAGAAATGGCAGAATATTCTGATACAGTTTCCAGTTATATGGTAGACGTACAGGACCTCTCATATATAACCATAAGCCCTATCAAAATAAATAAATCACGGGACAATTGACACCAATTGACCTAATCCCAAAGTAAGCTAAGCTTGGGTTATGGGACTTATGGGTACTAGGCAACGGATAAACATACTTATGTATTCAGCCGAAATTCGTATTAGCGTGAACGGAACGGTGCGATACGAAGCTCGAAAATCAACTTTTCTAGTAAAAGGCCAGAACAAGTTTATCGATCTTATAAACATACAACCTTTTCAGGTATATATTATCCTTTTCATATAGCTTGGGTTCGGTGAAATTTGTTGTTTTTTCCACTTCACGCCTTGAATGTTTCAGGCCAATACTTTAATATATATCTCCACAGCTTAAAATATTTCGTAATAATAAACACATATCACTTCAAAATATATTATTATGTTTGTTCAAATTAACCATCTCAGGTGCCTTGCCCCCCATCACCCGCTCACCCCTCTTCCTTTCTCTAGTAATGCACTGACATGACAGACAAATGATACGTGCTCGCGTGTGGTTGTGTTTGCTCTGAATTTGTGCCCTGTGACCTTAAAAGTGACTTTATCCCATGGGAATATCCTTGCCGCAGCAGTGGTCGAGCCCAGGTACCGTGCACGTTGACTTTCACTGACAGTAACTTTCTCCTTCTTACTATTACTCCCTTAAACATTTGGTAGCAGAGCGTGGTTCCATCCCCTCTTTAATATTTAATTACAAATCTAAAATAACATTGCATTCCCTTATATATACATACATTTAGCCCTCCTCCTAAATATTAGTTGTTATTTACCTAAAGTTTTAAAACGTAATTATTCTATTTGTGTGAGATTCAACGCTCGCCCGGCTAGCGCCCATTGTTCTAACCTTTGCACGAGCCAAACCTTTTTCTTTGCAGTATTAATACTGCATCTTGAGCCTTATTTGCAAGTATCGAAGGTGCAACTGTAGTGTTTATTAGCGCAATAAAATAATTAACCAGAGTTGTTTACGAAGTAATCTGTTGTCAAGTACATTATGATGGGTGATCGCGGAAATAATGATACAATGAGATCAACGTTATATACGGAAACCACGGATTATCGGAACTCCATCGGGACTTTGCGACTCACTAGTGACTGGTTGTTAAACGTGCACCGAGAACTAAACACCGCGCCCCAGGCACGGTTAGTAGTTTACCTAGATGAACTCGATGAACAATACAGGGAGTTCCGTGCGGCCAGCGCTCAGCTTCTTGGCGGACTTGACCAGGCTATTGATGTCGAGGAATATACTTACGTACAGAGCCTTGTTGTTTCATTGCGTGATAAAGTGACTGACATTAAAATTAAGAGAAACGAATTGTTGCCGCCACCGTCTACTAATGCTTCAAGTACCCCCTCCCGCCCCGTGATGGCAGAGCGGGCTACCCTAGTGGGTTTCGACGTCGACCGTCCCCGCCTACAAAAACTTCCTGACCTTCCGATACCGACATTTAATGGCAGACCAGATAGTTGGATTAGTTTTATTGACCAATTCGATAGTGTGGTCGATTCCCGAGTTGACCTTCTTCCTACACAAAAGATGCACTATCTTATGAGCGCATTGTTCGATGAACCTAAACGTCTTATTCAACATTTGCGTGTGGAAGCCGGTAATTATTCCGTTGCTCGAGACTTACTTAAACGACGATACCATAATAAACGCGCTTTAGCGGATACTTATATATCACAAATAACTTCACTGCCAGACGTTAGTTCGAAACTTACCGGGCTGCGTGCTTCCTTCTTAAATCCACTCCTAACGGCCTATCGGTGCTTAGAGCGCCTCGAATTGCCCGTTAAACAATGGTCCTATATATTGTTTCACATATGTTTCGGAAAACTCCCGACTGACCTTAGGTCAAGATTTGAGCGCCGAGAGGGTGGCGCTCAAACGGCGCTCCCCACATTTGACAAGTTGATAGATTTTCTGGAAGAAGAGTGCCGCCATTTTGACAATGTAGGTAATACGTTCGTGGTTGACACACCACGACCTGCCTTCCCAAAGCCGCAACCTGTATTAATCCCGTCTCGACGGGCCTTTGTCACCGAAGCGGGACCTCGTGCGCCCAGGTGTGCTTTGTGCGCTAGTTCCTCTCATTACATCCGTGAATGCCGCGAGTTTTTAGGTATGTCTCCTCGTGACCGCACAATGTTTGTGAAGACACATGGTTTATGCTACAGATGTTTGGATCAGCACCCTATCGCATCATGCTCCCGAGATTATCGCTGCGGTACTTGTCGACGCCCCACGCACCACTCCCTTCTGTGCTTTAATGACCCTCGCAACGCAGAGTTTCCCCCCCCTCCAGTGTCTCGTTCAGTGTCATTTCACCAGCAGCCTGAGCCAGCCCGCCCAGGATCCCCACATCCCCGCATGGGCGGGGGTGGTCGTTACTACACTACGCCCCGCTCCCCCTCTCGAGTAACTCCACCTACATCCCCCCGTGCTTCACCGCGAGCTTCACCATCGCGAACATGGCACCGTGCTACCGCTCGCTCTCCTACCCGTTACTCCCCACCACCCTTTCATCGCATGGAGCGCTCCCCCACCCCTACAACAAGTAGAGATAGGCGTGCAGCATCGCCCTACACTTCACGCCAAGTTGCTCATCATGACTCTCATCGTGAGAGCCAGCAATGACTAGCCACTCCCCCTCCTTCAACCCTGACCTCTCACGCCTCTACTATCATAAACTCTGACCTTGTTCTACTTCCTACAGCCACCATCCATGTTCGGAGCGCCAGCGGATATTACTTCGAAGCACGGGCACTTTGTGACACTGGTGCTCAAGGGTGCCTCCTTACAACGAATTTTGCAGTTACCCGATTAAATTTGCATCTTTCAACCCCACCCAGTCCCCTTCATGTTAGAGGTATCGGGAATATTCCGTCTGTGCCTGTGCGCGGTTGTGCCTCCCTGACCTTCAAACCTGTTCACTCCTCTCATCCAGTCATCACAACAGCTGCAATGGTTATTGATAACATTGCTGGTACCCATCCCGATTTAGAGTTGCCCACGTCAGTCGTGTCGTGTACTAAATCCCTTCCATTGGCTGATGCTTCCTTTTATCAGCCCAAGTTTGTTGATGTCCTTTTAGGCGCAGACGTCTTGGGTTCCCTTCTGCTCTCGAAGACAATTCAATTAATTCCCAATGGACTGACTGCGATTTCGACTGTCTTTGGATATATTCTTTCAGGACCTATTGCTAATCTCCCTGCCCCTGATCATCCCATCACTGGCGTTTCCCTTTCACAGATCGTCGAACGATTCTGGAAACTGGAAGAAGCCCCTGAATTGCCTTCAGTAAATCCTCAAGATACAGAATGTGAGACCCTTTTTAAATCCTCTACCAAAAGAAATCCCGATGGAACTTTTGTGACTAGACTGCCTTTCCTTAGCGAGCGCCCCTCCTTAGGCGAATCTTTCGGTATTGCCTATCGACGTTTTATAAATTTAGAGAAGCGATTGCAAGGCGACTCCCTCCTGAGATCCAAATACACAGAGTTCATGCGGGAGTATCTGCAGCTCAAACATATGTCTTTGTCGACCGTCGATCCTCATACGGTGGAGCATTACTTCATTCCCCATCATGGTGTTTTCAAATCCGGTAACACTGAAAAACTGAGAGTTGTATTTGACGGCAGCTGCGCCACCTCTAATGGTGTCTCCCTCAATCAATGCCTTCATACTGGGCCAAAACTACAACGTGATATCACCCAAATTCTGCTTAACTTCCGCAGACATGCAATTGTTTTCGTCGCAGATATTCGCATGATGTTCCGTATGTCCTGGGTTCATCCTGACGACAGACGATACTGTTGGGATCGTATTATGATCCTGGGAGTGTAGCTTTCCTAACGCTATTTAAGTTATTTATTAAAAGACATTTGTTGTCAATGTAGTTTCATTGTTTATTCAATGTCTTCCGCAAAGCTACAGAGTTTGTTTCTCCTGTTGACATTCGACTGCTGTTCTATTTTTAATATTTAAATCAATCCATAGACAACCTACATACAGCAGTCGCCTGCCAGCTTACATCATCCCTCCCTCCTATTGAGGTCGGTTCTATCCTACCTATGCACGGAATATTTTACAATCTGTGCTATAACCTATTAAGGCTGACCTGCACCCTCTTATCTGTGCCAAGGGAATGAGCCTTAGTGGGGTTACTCCCTTATTTTTTTTCTAGTGTGGCCACATCCTTGTCACATGATAAGGCTGCAGATCGGAAAGTAGAAAACCGTGCGAAAAATACTTTCCATAGCAAGTATCAATCGTTTGGCATTCTATTTTGCGATGCTTAAATAGTTCTTATCTGTGTTTTGTGCTTGTGCAATTAAAATTTATCTGCCTATGGCATGTATAGTGCACATAAACCCAGATAAGTGGCAGCACTCCCACACACGACTTGTGCTGATGCTGCTATCAATAGTATTTAAATGCGTCTTTGGCACATGAAAAATCAGCATCGTACTCGTGAGTGAGACGTCATCACCCCCCCCCGAAGATGGTCACCACCAACCTCGCTTATGGAGTGGTGTAACCACCTATCAGGTGGCGGCAATTTTGCCTTTGTAGCCAACAGTATGTATATAAGTTATACCGGTGGCTACAGCACCATGACTATACCTTATTACCCCGCACCTCCACCACATGTGAGGATCGTGTTATGATCCTCCGCTTTGTCTTAGGAGCCCTATTAATGAAAAACCATACGTTTTCTACTAAGACCAACTTTTATTCTATTTTTGACCCAAATCCGAAACAATGTACAAATGCACTTTTTCTAAAACTGACATTCGATAGATCTGTTCTTAATTTAATATTTTAAACTGATACCATAGAGTATCTTCGTGACCTCTATCGAATGTACGCTAACAATACCAACTGATCCTGTGGCGTGAGTCCCCGTCTGATTCTCTTGTGACTTACGAACTTAATACGACTACATATGGTTTACGGTCTAGCCCCTTCATTGCAAACCGTGTTCTCCTTGAACTGGCAAATCAAGAACGCTCCAGATTCCCAAGAGCAGCCGCAGTCGTCGAATCTGATATTTACGTGGACGATTGCCTAACTGGAGCATCTACCCTTGAGGAAGCCCACCTACTTAAAACAGAACTCGAGTCCTTGATGCAAGCAGGGGGTTACGAGTTACGAAAATGGCTCTCAAACAGACCGGAGCTGTTGGAAACATTACCTCAAACCCATCTACAGCCTCTTCATACCATACAAGATAGTGAGAACCCGCAAACAGTAGCCGTGCTTGGTGTTCAGTTTAATCCTGTAGTCGATGCTTTCACCTACATATCTCGACTTGACGGGGATAGCTGTCCCACCAAAAGAAAGGTCCTATCATTGGTAGCACGTACCTTTGACCCCAGCGGCTGGATTGCTCCTGTGGTCTTTAAAGCCAAGGTGTTCATCCAGCGCCTTTGGCTATCAGGTCTAAATTGGGATGAACCCCTCACGTCTGATTTGGCTGCCGAGTGGTTACTGTTTACAGGTGATTTGATAAACATAAATAAGGTTTTGGTTCCTAGACGTATCATACCTGAAAACCCCTCCACGTTTACTTTACATGGGTTTTGTGACGCTTCAGAGGCTGGATTCTCTGCAGTTGTATATCTTCGCGCTGTAGACCAGCAGGATAATTGCTCCGTCCATTTATTAATGTCCAAAACTAAGGTTGCCCCAGTCCGGACTCGTTTGACAATTCCAAAACTGGAATTGCAAGGAGCAGTACTCCTTTCCAAATTAGTTCAACACGTTGCCTCCTGTCTGCAGAAGACAATAGTGTTGGACGCCATCCATACCTGGACGGACAGCCAGATTGTCCTAGCTTGGCTGAAAACTTTACCTCATGACCTTCAGACATTTGAAGCGAACAGAATTTCCCAAATCAGGAATTTAAATATCCAATCTCTGTGGAGACATGTTCCCGGTGACCTCAACCCCGCTGACTGCGCCTCCCGTGGTTTAATGCCGCATGCCTTTATTAATCATCAACTCTGGTGGTCTCCCCCTTGGCTGACACAACCTCCCTGTACTTGGCCGTCAGACCTGTCCTCGCCGCCTACCCTGCTCCCTGGATTGCGTTGCCTCCTTCTCACTAGTACCACCGTCCCAGCTTGTGCTAACTTTCTTTTAGAGCGGTTTAGCTCATTTCAGACGCTGATCGGTGTCACAGGTTTCATGTTGAGATTTCTACATAATGCCCGTCATCCTAATTCACGTGATTCCTCTCCGGTGCTATCTGCCTCTGAACGTAAAGCTGCTCTTCATTTCCTTATAAAACAGATTCAAGCAGAATCATTCCGTGAAGAAATTGACCACCTTTAACGCGGTATACAAATTCGCTCCGCAATTCGATGCCTGAGCCCTTACCTGGACACTGAAGGACTCCTGAGAGTTGGTGGTCGGATCCGACATTCTGACATTTCTTTTGATGCACGTCATCCGCTCCTCCTCCCAAAATCTGGGCACTTCGTGAAAATTCTAATAACTCACTACCATAAGGAAAACTCGCACGCTCCACCTGGTGCCTTACATGCTATACTGTCTCGTGAGTTTTGGATTCTGTCCGCTCGCAGGCTCATAGGTAATGTTATCTTTAAATGCCTGGCTTGTTACCGGTTGAAGGCCGTTACAAAACAACCGTTTATGGGCGACTTACCCAAAGATCGTGTGACTGCTGCACGGCCATTTCAAGGCGTAGGTACGGATTTTGCCGGGCCATTCTACACGAAAATCCAAGCAACTCGTAACAGAAAGCTCGTTAAAACCTATTTATGCGTTTTCGTGTGCCTCGCAACTAAGGCAGTTCATCTTGAGGTAGTTTCGGACCTCACTACCGAAGCGTTTATTGCCGCTCTTACTAGGTTTTCATCGCGACGTGGTCTCCCCTCTCTTATTCGATCGGACTGTGGCAGAAATTATGTTGGAGCGGATAATTGCCTACGTGATATTCACACCTTCCTCTGCCAGCACAAAAACTCCTTGGGACATGAAATGTCAAAACGTGGCATCACCTGGATCTTCGATCCACCTGCAACTCCGCATTGGGGCGGATTATTCGAGGCCGCTGTTAAGTCAGCCAAGACGCACTTAAAGCGTGTTATTGGTGACACCCCGCTTACCTATGAGGAGCTGACAACAGTCTTCACAAAAATCGAAGCGGTTCTTAATTCGCGACCCTTGTGTTCTTTGTCGAGTGATCCCAATGACCTTGAAGTACTCACTCCTGGTCATCTTCTAATAGGACAACCTTTAACCGCGGTTCCTGAATATCCGTTTAAGGACGTAAAAATCAATCGTATGACGAGATTTCAACTTGTACAACAGATTACCCAACACTTCTGGTTACGATGGCATCAACAGTATTTGTCGACTTTGCAAATGAGACCAAAATGGACATCCTACACAGATCCACCCTCCGTTGGCGACCTAGTTCTTCTTAAAGATGATAATGTTCCCCCTCTAGAATGGCGACGCGGCCGTATTAGCAATGTATTCCCTGGCAACGACGGAGTTGTCCGTGTAGTAGAGGTCAAAACTGTTAGTGGTATCCTGATCAGACCCGTGAATAAGGTTGTCTCCCTTCCCATTGACGCCTAACCTAGTTCCATAAACATAGTAATGTTTAGGGCGGGGGGTATGTTCAAATTAACCATCTCAGGTGCCTTGCCCCCCATCACCCGCTCACCCCTCTTCCTTTCTCTAGTAATGCACTGACATGACAGACAAATGATACGTGCTCGCGTGTGGTTGTGTTTGCTGTGAATTTGTGCCCTGTGACCTTAAAAGTGACTTTATCCCATGGGAATATCCTTGCCGCAGCAGTGGTCGAGCCCAGGTACCGTGCACGTTGACTTTCACTGACAGTAACTTTCTCCTTCTTACTATTACTCCCTTAAACAATGTTATAAAAGTAAAAAGATAAATTTTAATCTCGTCAACTTTCATCGTAACGGAATTGTAATTAAGTTCCGTTTTACACGATGAAAGTTGACGAGGTTAAAATTTATCTTTTTAGTTTTATAACATAATAATATATTTTGAAGTGAATACATAATAATGTATTTTGTTTATTATTACGAAATATTTTAAGCTGTGGAGATATATATATATTTTTATTCTTTCGGGATTCAAGTATATTTTTTTATAAAGTATTGGCCTGAAAAATTCAAGGCGTGAAATGGAAAAAAACCAAATGTCACCGAACCCAAGCTATATGAAAAGGATTATAGTGTTCATTTGTTTCTCAATTCGTCGGATCACGCGCGAGGAGTGGACTCATTGATCAGCCCTGGCCACTAGTAGAATTTATATAAACATGCAAAAAAATCAATCAAAATTGTTTGAAACTACTTAACAATTTTAAAATCACTGCGTTTTTTTTTGGTGGTAGTCTCTACCTATTTAATTTACTTATTGTCTATAAAACTACACATTAGATAAGATACGTAACGCATTATAATTTTTCGAAATTCTTTAGCCACGCTTATACGTCTACGTAGCTCGTAGCAATGAAGTTAGAGTAAACTTATACATGCTTTTGGCCGTATAATCGCAATAGGGATGCCTAAAAATCAGGCTGTCAGTTTATTCTAAAAATAATTAAACAATGTCAGAGTTAACTGAGGACTCACAAGGATCTGTCAGTTTATTATAACTGAATTATTAATGCCTTAAAATGACGAAATAGTAATGTTTTTCCACATACAATACACGTCGCTCAAGCGTTGCTCAGTGTTTTCAAAAACGAAAAAACGCTTTCTACCATAGATAAAATTTTATACATTGTTCAAAATATCATAAATTTAAATCATAAAGTATTATATGAACAATATTTATATGCTCGTGTAATAGGTAGGGTAGGATATCTCGAAAACGGTAGTAACGTTGTATAGGATATTTTAGTTCCACGTTTTTAAGCAGTGTAGGTACTTCACGCATTGCAACATTGCACCTTGCAAAATAATTAATCAAAGAATATGATTTTTTATTACACATCCACACGTTGTAAACAAGTTCTTTTTATAGAAGTACCTAGTCATGCTGAACAGCTATTGATCATTTGACAGTTAATCTGTTGATTATTTATCGATAGTATCGATAGATTAGTGATTTCGAAGAACCAAGGTGAAGGAAACGTCGTGATAGAACCTGCATACACCAGCGAAGTAAAGTGTGTGAAGTTTCCAATTTGCTCTTAGCCCGTGTGAAACCTACAGCCCAAACGTTCTTATTCTCAGAGGCTCTGGTAAAAATAGGTGGATGGCACACAGAAGAGACGCGTCGTTTGTTCGCATGCCGTCTCTTCTGTCTGCTTTGGATCTCGACGCTTCTATACATTTAGTATGAAAATTGAAAACTGATTCTAGGGGCGGCGCGACTGCGACGCCCCCCCGTTCCACGTCTGTTCTGTGTGGCTTGCGCTATAAACTGAACATGTAGTTAGCTGGTAGTGTTATAGTCACGGACCAACCTTGGTTGGTTGGTTGGTTGGTCCGGGGTTATAGTATAAATCTTCCCAGGTGAATTTTTTGCTTCGAGCCATTACATTAAATTTGAACCTTAATACTATGACGATACCGTTTGTTTTGAAAGATAAGGGCTCGAAGCAAACAATTCACCTGGGAAGATTTATACTATACCAAAATATCGTTACTTTTCATGTAGATTCTACGAGTAGAACAAGCCAGAATCGCTCGCCCCTCTCATCCACTCAAAGTTTGGCTGATTTCATCCGCTTGGAGGGATGTTCGCTTTTGTAGATGTATCTAAACGGTTCCCAATAGTGCTTTTTTTTTGTTTATTTTTTGTTAAACGGTTTACATACTACTAAAAGACTTACCGATAGTGTGGCAAAAGTCATGGCAATACCTTTGATGCAGCACTATACTATTGATCGTTTTGGTCTATCGATAGTTCGATAACTATACTGTTCGATGTGATATGACTATCGATATTTTTTGCCATCGATAGCCTATCGAGCAGCAACACTAGTGCTAGTGCTGCTACAAAGTTGTCATTTGGAATTGAATGTACAAACTTAATTAATACAAGATACAATGAGTATAAGACTCACGTATTAAAAAACCGGCCAAGTGTGAGTCGGATTCGCGCACCGAGGGTTCCGGAAAAATTTGTAGGTTTTCAAAATCGCCACAAACCAGTGATACCCAATGTGGTCTATATCGACCCCCAGGGGTCGACGACCACCCAGGGGTCGACGACCACCCAGAAATGCATTGCTAAATAAGACTCAAATCTACCTAAAAAAAATATGGCAGCAGGCTGGGGGTCTACATGACAAAAAGAGTTTGGTGATCGTATTTATACAAATCCAGTATTAGCAGAGCTCTGTTTATAAGTAAAGTAAACGTAGTGTGGTGTCATGTTATATTTGTTTTTTCTTGTTGAAGCTACAATATGTATTAAATTTCATTTATGTATCATTCATTACGGTTCTTGAGATACAGTCCTGTGAAAGACAGACAGTGTAGCGACATTAATAAGATTCCATTAGCCATCTTTTGGGAACTGAACCCTAAAAAACGGATTGAACGACAGTTTCGAATTTATCAAAGATCCTTGAACATAACGTGTTGACACACAAAAATTAAACAAAGGTGAAGATAAGCTGGCTAAGAAATGGTACAGAATTGGAACCTTTTCGCAATGAATTTCCCGATGATATGTATAAATCTTTCCAGGTGAATTTTTCGCTTCGACCCCTTATGTTTCAAAACAAACGGTATCTTCATAGTATTAAGGTTCAAATTTAATGTAATGGCTCGAAGCGAAAAATTCACCTGGGAAGATTTATACTATATCTTTGGCAGAATGTATGGGACGTCAAATTCATATTTGCAGCGAAAAGGTTTCAACCTGGTGAGCGATTCCGTTCCTTCATCTGTACGCGTACCGAGTAGCTTACATACACTAAGCACTCGTTGCTTATAGATATTGAGATAGGTATGTGTGTGTATATCTAAACATATGGTCGCTATCGCTAGATAGTGTAAATACCATCAGATAATGAGATAATACACATATAAAAGATTAAGTACGTGTGTGAAAGTTGTAAAACTGCATTAAATGTAATGTAATTATGCTGTCTAAAGTTATCTGTATTCATCATCTTGGCCTATATACCTCCCACGCGGGGCCAGTGCGGATTGCGGAGTGCGGAAACTGGTTCTAGGGGCGCCGCGACGCGCACGCGCCCCCGTCCCACGTCTCTTCTCGGGGGCTACTCCGAAATTCGAAAATCGAAGTTCGTATCGCATCGTCTTGCTCGCTCTTGTATTAAATACTATTAGCGTGAGAGGAATGGCACGATACGAAGTTCGAATTTTGCACTTCGTAGTATAAGGCCTGTGTGGCTTTAGGGCGTGCAAAACCGGAAAGTTGTCAAAACCGGTTTTGAATTGCGGTTGTGAGGGCCCAAAACCGGAAACCGGTTTTTTCCCCGGTTTTGGCAATGTTCTTAAATATTTTTTTATTATGGTAGTAATGGTAGAATTTGAACAGTAAAATCATATTCTTAGATAGTTTATTTACCCACAAAATCTACAAATAAAACAAATTGCATGAAATACTTGTTTTTAATTATCCATTAATGCCTAGCCTACCAAGTAGACCTTAGATTAGATAGATCACGACGAAAGATTTGGACGACCGGATAGCCTTGTTGTTAGAGAACCTGACTACGAAGCTTGAGGTCCCGGGTTCGATTCCTGGTCGGGGCAGACATTGTGTGAATAATACGAATGATTGTTCTCGAGTCTTGGGTGTTTAATATGTATTTAAGTACGTTTATCCGTTGTCTAGTACCCATAGTACAAGCTTTGCTTAGTTTGGGACTAGGTCAATTGGTATGAATTGTCCCGTGTCCGTGTTGTTTATCACATTCATAAACATTCTTAGTTTGGCTAGCAAACAATTTTAAAATGAACTTAAAATAATATTTATCCTAAATATTAATTAACAGAGATCAATATCAAATCACAACACAAGTAAGTATGTGGCACCTTTAGTTATTTAAATAAACAATAATCAATATGTTTGTATTTGTAGTTAGTCGATGGCAGTCGAAATAAAAAACAGATCATTTACTGTACCACATTAATAAACTAAACTCTCTTAGTTTGGTTAAAAACAATTTTAAAATGACCTTAAAATAATATTTATTCTAAAGATTATTTAACTGAGAGCAAAATCAAATCACGGAGCGGGAGAGCGGGAGCGCGACGCAGGTTTCGCGTTGCGTTGCGGGTGCATGCGAGGGCCGCGGGCGCGGGCGGAGGGAGGAGTGTAAGTAGTATAGATAGGTTGCGTTCGGATTTCGGATATTATTCGATGACTCAAAATTAAATATTTCTTAGAGCGTTCGAAAAAAGTTGATTTAAATCAAAATGTACCTACGTCAATCAATAACGGAAAAACCGGAGGTGACACCGGTTTTGTCTTTTAAAACCGGTTTTGAAAAATCGGTAAATTTTGTCCGGTTTCCGGTTTTCAGCCCTATGTGGCTTGCGGCGAAGGCGTTCATCGACAGTGACATTCCGCACAGATTGCATACTACTCGCCGGCAGCGGCAACTGCACTATAATTATCTTGGAACTACCTGCAGCATCACAGGTACCTACTGCCCATAGACAATCATGATCATGTTTTTACTTTTATACCAGCTTGCGCAAACGCAGTAGATTCCTAACGGCTGTTACGTGCGGGAAGTAACAATCGCCGTTAGACGACTTGGATGAGAACTTTTACATTGCGTGGGTTAAAGGCCTTAAGGGCCTACCGAGTTTTTCGCGCTAATCGATTTTGGGTGGGCGATTTCGGGCGTGGGGGAGACGCGATGGCTCAAGATAGGTCGGTAGGACTGCGCGTGTTTTTGGGTATTTTCATCATATTACTAAAACAAATATATATTTTTAAAATGTAGCAAAACTCCGCCCTTGAAGACATCTTGTTTTATTAACATTCAAAAAGTCATGACCTTCCGTGCAGTATTAGCGTCGTACTACGAGTTTATTTTATTTTTTAGAGACGAGTTTGGATTTTTTTCTATCGAGAAAACTACAAGTAATCCTGTTTCGATTAATACTTGTCACTAGAGTGAATCCTCAAATATCTTACATATGAATTTCATGACTATAGCATTGCTAGTAATGATACAGCACGATGAGCACGAGTTTAAATGTATGCAATAAATGCGCCAAAAACACGGTAGGGCCTTAACTATATTTAAAAATCTGTGGTAGCGTAGTGGCTTGACCTATGGCCTCTCAAGCAGAGGCTCGTGGGTTCGAGCCCGGGCTCGACCCTCGTGAGTTTTTTGGAATTACGTGCGAAATTACATTTGAAATTAACCATAAGCTTTACGGTTAAAATGGTGTGTGTGAAGGAACTGCGACCCAAGCCCTCTCATTCTGAAAGGAGGCCTGTGCCCTACAGTGGGAAACACATAGATTAGGATGATGATGAACTTTTATTTACCACCAGTCGCCGCTAGATTTTATGTGGTGCTAGTGGCCATTGGACTAACACCTAACACACAGAAATCGCACTCCCAGAACAAGGAGAGTACATGAACTCAAAATTATATCCCGTTTTAATTTAGTCTTTATTTACTTCCAGGAAGGTCTAAATGGGAATGGCTGATTATTTTGAGTTGATACCCTCTTGATCTAGCAGCCCGAAATGATCACACCTGCGTCATTTCATCATCTGCTTGAGATACCTTGAATTTTTTAAAATTTTAATTATTTAACTAGCTTTTCCCTGCGAGTTCGTCCGCGCACAAATAAAATTCATGGTCTACTTTTGATCACTATCCCGTTTTTACTGCACCTCCATTAACCTAAAGGAATGGTTACTGAGATACGGTCCCATTTAATTGAATATATAAATCCCGTTTTGTCCCTATCCCGTGGGATTTTCTGAAAATCCTGAAATCAGTTTTTTTACTGTTATAATCACCTGCTGGCATGAAAAATATGAAATCTATAATGATTATAGTTGGGGAGATGGGGCCACTTTGAAGCGAAAATGTAAATCCCATTTATTTATTATCCCGTGGGATTTTCGAAAAACCCCTTCTTAGCGGATGCCTGCTTCATAATATCTATCTGTGTGCCAAATTTCAGCACAATACGTTCAGTGGTTTGAGCGTGCGTTGATATATCAGTCGGTAACGGTTGCCTTTTATACATATACATTTAGATATACATATATATACAGAAGAGAAGATATATGGCATGAGACAATTTACTCAAATTAATCTAGCCCCAACATGAATGGAAAACTTATTCTCAACTCTCAACCTGAATTATTTACAATACCTACTCGGTTTAAACTGCCTGCACACTAGTCATCGATTGCTATTTCTATTAACTAATGGAATTGTTGAAGATAATTATTAAAAACATACTTATATCGGTTTCTTAATGTCTCGATTGTAAATGTGTTATAGGTAATTTCTTGTTTGTTTTCCTTAAATAAGTGGCGTGGCCATTAGTAAACTAGGTTACACATGTTGCAAGCTAATAAAACGTTCCGGGTCTCCCCAAATCTATCGACGCTGAATAGGCGTCACCCGATCGGAAAAACCTTTATGCCAACGCAATAAGAGCGCGCGCACACAGAGAGCGGTCTGGAGTTCCGCGTTCTTTCAAATGTACTGAGTCGCTTACGATTGCTGTGTGCGTTATCGTAAGGGACTCAGTACATTACCTCCTACGTATACTGGTATAACTGCATAATGGTGATTTTACAGTAAAGACCGTATTGTTAAACAATATGGTCTTTACTGTAAAATCACCATTATGCAGTTATACCAGTATACGTAGGAGGTATCGTTGAAAGAACGCGGAACTCCAGACCGCTCTCTGTGTGCGCGCGCTCTAAGAGCGGAAAAGACGTCGATCAGTATGCTTAGTATAAGTTTTCCTTCACTTCAATACTTCTCGATCGCGTTTACGTAAAAATTTCAATTCTATGGAAACATGGAAGCGCGCGCGCGGAGACGCTTTCCATGTTTCCCTAGTAATTGAATTTTTTACGTAAACGCGATCGAGAAGTATTTTGGTGAAGTAAAACTTATACTAAGCGTACAGTACGCTTAGTATAAGTTTTACTTCACCAAAATACTTCTCGATCGCGTTTACGTAAAAATTTCAATTCTATGGAAACATGGACGCGTGTGCGCGGAGGCGCTGTCCATGTTTCTCTAGTAATTGATTTTTTTACGAAAACGCGATCGAGAAGTATTTCGTGAAGTAAAAACTTATACTAAGCATACAGAGTGCTTAGTATAAGTTTTCCTTCACTTCAATACTTCTCGATCGCGTTTACGTAAAAATTTCAATTCTATGGAAACATGGAAGCGCGCGCGCGGAGACGCTGTCCATGTTTCCCTAGTAATTGAATTTTTTACGTAAACGCGATCGAGAAGTATTTTGGTGAGGTAAAACGTATACTAAGCGTACAGTATGCTTAGTATAAGTTTTACGTCAAACATTCGAATACTATTCGACTGCGTAAATCGAATGAACGTTAGTCGATGCGTTTGTCTTCACTTCGACTATCGCGGTGAGCTCGATCATCTCATCGTTGTAAATTTTCCGCTCGATTTCCTAACAAATCCTGCGAGTACGCGTCACTTTTCGAATACTTTAGCGCTCACGTCGACAGCGTAAACTTTGGGACGAGCAATTTGTGAGCGTAAATACCACGTTTCACTTTCGCAAGGTTTAGTGAGAAGTAAGCAAACGCAAACGCTAAAGTAAAGCTCTCACATGCTTTCTGACTAGTGAGTCGTTCACGCGCGAATTAGTATAGTGAAAAATCAGTCTAAAAGTAAATGCGAAAAATGGCAAGAAGACAATTTTTTGCCTGGAGAATGCTCCAGGAAGCTCAATTGCAAGATGAGCGTAATTTTCTTCGGAGAAAAAGGTCGGCTCTTCGACGACAATGCAATCCTTTCGACTTAGGGATTCTGTGCTCCCAATAGGGAACGTGCACATAGACGGTGCTGCCAACTGGTGCCATAAGGGTGCCATCAATTTGAATGTTTTACCTTGATAAGTTTGTTTTACTGTCCGCATAGTGTCTCTTCTGTCGCATTAGTGCTGCCGCCTATAGTTACTGCACGTTCCCTATAATACTTTTTCTCACAAAAAAGTAACTTTTTCTCACAAAAGAAGAAACTTGACGTTTTCTCATGAAAAATAAACTTAAAAAAAATAACTAAAAATCTTGAAAAAAACGTGGATTTGAACCGAGGTCGGCTAGATCCGCGACCACCCGATTTCTAATGTGCTATTATGATCTGGTCGTAGTCGGCGAAATTTAGCTTTGTATTCTAATGCAAACAAAAATAGCCGGAAAACACGAGTAAAAGCGGTTTGCTGAAAATGAAACATAGCTAGATCAGTTTTTCATCCCCGAAAACCCCCACATACCAAATTTCATCGAAATCGTTGGAGCCGTTTCCGAGATACTGATTATATATACCTATATATACAAGAATTGCTCGTTTAAAGGTATTAGATAGATAGATAGGTGATGTTTATAAAACGACGACAACGTTACGACGGTGACGACTCATTTCGTTCACGCGCCGACTACGGAGCGTATTCAGCGCGTTGAATAATACTGAAACATATATACGGTGACACTAGCCGGAACCGCGGCGCAGCGTATATGATTCAGTGCCATATAACGCGCTGGACCCGCTCCGTTAGCGCCGCGCGCACCTCCCGCACTGCGATTTGTAGTGGCCTTCAGTTGATCGGAAAAAAAATAATGAATAGTACAAATCTGTGTAAATAAAGTATCATATAACCTGCTTTTTAATGTTTTTGAAATAATTTGAGTTATTTTATAATTAAAGTGAAAGAAGGATGAATAATAATGTACGATTTTTTTATTTCAAGATTGTCTTAGGAATATGTCTATTTTTAATGTGGTACCATTAATATTAAGGCATTTTTTAACAAGGCAGCCCTGCCTGTCGCGATCGTGAGCGTGAACCCAACTTATTTGTGCATTGAAAAAGTTTTTATGCCGTTCGCAAAAAGTGTATTATTGCTTGGTTTTATTCACAGATAAGTTGGTTAGTCTGTACTATCGTCGAAGTGAGCTCTCGATTATGAAATTCGAAAAATTATTTCTGTCACATTCGTTCGATCGCACTTCGATCGTCACTTACTATTGCGAGACCGACTACACGATTCGATTGAAGTTACGTTTACGACAGTCAGTTTTGACGTTTATAAATTAAAAATGGATTCCGTTACTAAAAGACTTGTAAGACTGTTCAAAACAATAGCTAAGTCTGTGAATAGACTTCAAAGGACTTTCCCACAGCACAAGTATTGGTTGTTGGTTGCATTGCAATCATTCATTCCAATCAGTATTGGTTGAATTGCGGAATTGGTTGGAATCATAATTTTGTGTTCGCAGCTTAAGTGGTGAGTATTTCGAATATATTTTACTGTTGCAGACTGGCTTTCCGACTACATACTGCGTCTAATCCAAAGAACCATACACGCAAATTAGATATAACTTTCTTGACTTGTCAACATTGTTTTGACGAGCAATTTAAGATAACGATTAAAGCCAATTATATTTCGTAAGATCGTTCTTTGTTTCTCTTGCAAAGTTATTAAATACACATTGCGGAATTGGTAATCTCGCCTTATAAGTTATTATTTGTGGTTCTCAGGTAGGTTCTGTCAATAATTGGGTCCGCAAAGTTAGGCTGATTTTATTCAGTAACTGTACTGATGCCTCGGGCGTTTGAGAGTGTGTTAAAGAGAAGAGAAGAGTTAAGATCGCCATGAGGCCGCACATTCGGAAAGTTATCGCCATCACTGCCTTTCTAATAATTATTGTAAAAAAAAGAAAACCAAAGCCTAAACATTTTTGTATGAAACTGTTATATTAATTTATAATACACTGTTTGTTATCCATGACCGCAAACACACAACAAACAAGTGAGACAAAACATTCATATACATAGGGTCATTGACTACTATCTAATATTTTCAACTGATATTTGTTTTAGGAGACCAAATGGATAAATTAAGATAACATCAGCACTATAGTCATCAACATAAGCCAAAGGATGTCCACTATTCATCGTCAGTCCAGCTAGTAGGAGGACTGCAAATGCTGTCTTCCTGTAAGTGGTTGCTACTCAAGGACTTTTGTCCCTCAAAGTTGTCTGCGTTTTGGATAACTAATATACTAATCAAATTTATTGACTGATTGATATTCATTTCATTGTCATCAAATTGTGTTGGCATGGTGTGACTAACTGTATGTTTCATACTTAGATTGGTCAGTATGGGAAAGTCTGATACTATAAGGCCCATACTACACGGGCGGTTCTCCCGCCGCGGGAAACCGCTTCTGAACCGCCACTAGACACAATTTTATATGGAAGTTGTATGGTGCAAACTACACTGCGCAGCTCCGTTGAGCGGGAAACCACCCGTGTAGTATGGGCCTAATATCGACGGCAGCAAAGAGTAAATAGTTATCTACGGAATTTAAATTTTACAGTATAGCTGTATTAAGAAAAAAACTTAATATTTTTCAAGTAATGGATCGATTTTGTTCAAATTTGGAGCAGTGCTCATAAGAAGTAATATTTTTATAGATACCTTATTGCCAATAAAATATATTTGTATATTTACCGAAATAGTGTACATGTCTTCATCTACTTTGGGGCAAAAATAATCGTAGATGAGATAACTACCACTTATCCGGTTATGCAGAAGGAAATCAAATTTCATCACACTACACAAAACTCAAAAAGCAATCATTTGAAAATAAATTTACAACCTGTATTATACATCAGTACATCACCTCTTAAAAACCGATCTTAGAGCATTTTTTAGTGCTTTTTTCACGAGTTAACGGACAACTGGCTAACATGTCCGCTTGTACTTAGAGCTATTTTAAAAATTACCCGTAGATGTCTTCAAGTACGTCTCAAAAATTCTCAAATATACTGTATGTCAGGCTGAAAAAAATAAAATATATATTGTAAAAATCACAGTTGTCCGTGTACTCTTTTGCTGATGTCGATCATCTACTTTTGTACGTGTACTCTTTTGCTGATGATCTGTTCTAAGGAACCATAACTTTAGGATTAACTACATAATTATTTTGTTAAGCATTAAAGTAAAATTAAAATATTAGCATTAGTCCTAGAATAAATTAAGGATAAGTTGTTGCTTCGCCATAGCAGGGTCCATGTAGCATTCATCATCCCAGCCTATAAACTTCCTACTGCATGGCATAGGTCTCCTCTCAGAATGAGAGGGCTTGGGCCGTAGTTCCCACGCGGGCCCAGTGTGGATTGGGAACTTCACACACACCATTTAATTTCTTGGCAGGTTTGTGCAGGTTTCCTCACAATGTTTTACTTCACAGTAAAGCTCATAGTCAATTTCCAATGTAATTTTGCACTCTATTCCGAAAAACTCAAGGCGCAAGCTGGGATTTGAACCCATGACCCTCTGCTTGAGAGGCTATAGGTCAAACCACTAGGCCACTATGGCTATATAATATGTAGCACTGTAATATTTATTTGTCATCATTGAATATCATGGTTGCAATTAATAAATGAATATGAATAATATGTGTTAAGGCTTTATCTAGAATTCTAATTCAAATGTTGTACTTATAAAGCCACAGAAAAAGTCTGACCTATGCTCAACTTCTAATCTCATTGTGCATATTTTTATTGAGTGGCACTAGTTTTAAGCTATTGCATAGCTTTTATTTTTAATTGAAATATGATTTAATTCAATACAAATTATTTATTTCATCTACAATTATTTTACTTGCCGTTTCTGTATTAATTAAATGAGTGAGTATGAGTATAAATATGGGTATACACCCGTTGCTTAACTTGTGTACTTACCATAACTCTGAAATTGGTACTAATTAAGCAATATTTATCTATCTTCTAATATATAAAAATCTTGTGCCACGGTCTTTGTTATCGAACTCCTCTGAGACGGCTTGACCAATTTTTATAAAACTTTTTTCTGTATACCTAACATGCTTGGAAGTTAGATGGTTGGAACAAAACAACTTAAGTATAAATTTAAGCAAAACAAAATTTATTGAATTTTATGCACCACAGGGAAAACCTAAAGAGGTCAAGTTATTGTATGGTGATATTGAAATTGAGCGTGTAAACTGGACTCGCTTTCTGGGTATAACAATAGACTGCCATAATGACTGGAAGGAACATACAAACAATCTCATGGATAGGCTAAGCAGATATGCCTTCGCTCTCAAAAGACTGTCGAATATCACCTCTCAGGAAACGGCACTGCTGGCCTTCCATGGTTTTGTCATGTCCAATTTGAGATATGGTCTAATTCTGTGGGGCAATAGCACTAATGTTCCGAAGGTTTTCAGGTTGCAAAAAATATGTTTGAGAGCCATATGCGGGGCTCCGCAATCTTTCTCTTGTAGACCATTGTTTAAAAAATACAATATATTGCCCCTACCCTCTCTTTATGTATACGAGGTATGTCTCTTCGTTAAGAGTAACATGCATTTGTTCACTGTAAAGGCATCTAGCTCAAGACTTTACGCTAGATATGGACCTGAACTATTGCACCCTGGTACAACGTCTCCTCTAGTAAATAAAAATTGTATATGCATGTGTATCAAGGTCTACAACTATTTGCCAAAGACATTAAAAGAATTAGATTTACCACTTTTTAAAAGAAAATTGTTCAATTGGTGCATGGATAAACTTTATTATTGTTGTTCTGAACATTTTGATATAAGGCCGAGTTAAATTTTAATTTTTTTTTTTTTTTTGGGACATTTGATGTATTGTAATCTAATTGTAATTCATTTTAATTAATTTATTTATTCACCTTGACTTTTTTTGTATGGACATATTTTGTACCTATTTGCTAGCTGACTTTTTTATTATTATTACTATGCATGACATGTTTTATTTTTTTTGACTATATTATAGAGAATTTAATTTTGTACGCCTATTTTTAGGTAGAAAGTGGAGATTCAGACTAGTTTTAAGATCATTTATGTACACCTGCTTTCAACAAATAAATAAATAAATAAAATAAATAAATAAATGCTTTTATTGTAAAATCGATGATTGACTGTGACAAAAACGCAATGTTTGAATACATGGTCTATTTCTTCATTTTTTTAACTTTTTAGTTTGTATGTAGTTTTAGTTTATAGTTTTAGTTTTATTTTATGTAGTTTTTAATTTGTATTTATACTTTCTAGTTAACTTATAATTTCCCCCTTTAATAAATAGACAGTTAACTTTTTAGTTATTTTTATTAACATGTACTAAATAAAAGCTTATTTTAAAAAAACAGTTTCCTTTTATTTTTAACATTTAAGTAAATATTTATGACACGGGATCTACTACAGCGTAATTCATAGCGCATATTATTATAGGTAACGCCTTTGATCAATTATAAGATGACCTGGGAAGATTTATACTATAATAGGAGCCCATAGATTTTTACTGAAGCTTATTCTCACAGTACTTAGTGTTTTTTCCCAATTTGAATTGACACAGAAACAGTGTTGATGGAGCTCCTCTTCTGTGTGCTTTTGGCCCTTCGGGCCGATGTAAACTTGTCATGACCTAAACCTACCTAATGTTTCTGTGTCAATTGAAGTTGGAGGAAAAACGCGATTGTGAAAATAAGGTTCAGTAAAAAACCATAGTGAGAGTAATAACAAATACCTAATAGATAAACAAACCTTTCTTTGTCTTGAGCTTAGAGCCGTTGAGGTTGCGCGCTTCAAATTTTTGTTGTTAATAATCCATCCTCTTATCCTTAGATAGTGTATAAATAATCTAAGCTCTTATCCTATTGGTTTGCCATCATAATTTAATTAGGCCCATACTACACGGGCGGTTTCCCGCTCGACGGAGCTGCGCAGTGTAGTTTGCACCATACAACTTCCATATAAAATTGTGTCTAGTGGCGGTTCAGAAGCGGTTTCCCGCGGCGGGAGAACCGCCCGTGTAGTATGGGCCTTAAGGTCTTGCAATATAGATCTTGCCCACATGAATTAATTGATGATTGAAATGAATGATGATGCGGCGACACGACACTTCCGAGGTTGAATTCATTCATTGACTGCCAATGCAAAACTTATGGACAATTTCACGGACTCAAATTGAGTCACTCAATTTTTTTATGCTTGTCAATTACAAAATATTGATAAGATAATCTTCTAAAACCGCAAATAAAACAGGTATAGACATTACTAGTCAAATTAATATCGTAAAACAAGGCAAAATTGCTTATTGCATTTGACATGACACTGACGGATGACATTTCGTTTCGTGCGGATTCGAAAAACGCTGTCGAATAGTTTTGTTCAGTCACGTACGATATAGTTAGCGTTCAGTGAATCGACTGAGTCACGTACGATATAGTTTGCGTTCCGTTCAACAATTTTTACTCGCAATTTTTGTTGCGCAAACGCGCCGCTAGAGGCGTTGTCCATGTTTCCATAGTAAATTAAATTTTTACGTAAACGCGATCGAGAAGTAAATACTTACCAAATGGTGAGGTAAAACTTATACTAAGCATACAGTATGCTTAGTATAAGTTTTCCTTCACTTCAATACTTCTCGATCGCGTTTACGTAAAAATTTCAATTCTATGGAAACATGGAAGCGCGCGCGCGGAGACGCTTTCCATGTTTCCCTAGTAATTGATTTTTTTACGTAAACGCGATCGAGAAGTATTTTGGTGAAGTAAAACTTATACTAAGCGTACAGTATGCTTAGTATAGGTTTTACTTCACCGAAATACTTCTCGATCGCGTTTACGTAAAAAAATCAATTACTAGGGAAACATGGACAGCGCCTCCGCGGCCGCGCGTCCATGTTTCCATAGCATTGATATTTTTACGTAAACGCGATCGAGAAGTATTTTGGTGAAGTAAAACTTATACTAAGCGTACAGTATGCTTAGTATAAGTTTTACTTCACCAAATACTTCTCGATTGCGTTTACGTAAAAAATTCAATTCTATGGAAACATGGACGCGCGCGCGCGGAGACGCTGTCCATGTTTCCATAGTAATTGATTTTTTTACGTAAACGCGATCGAGAAGTATTTAGGTGAAGTTAAACTTATACTAAGCATACAGAGTGCTTAGTATAAGTTTTTACTTCACCAAATACTTCTCGATCGCGTTTACGTAAAAAATTCAATTCTATGGAAACATGGACGCGCGAGCGCGGAGGCGCTGTCACATGTTTCCATAGAATTGTTTTTTTTACGTAAACGCGATCGAGAAGTATTTGGTGAAGTAAAAACTTATACTAAGCACTCTGCACGCTTAGTATAAGTTTTACTTCACCAAAATACTTCTCGATCGCGTTTACGTAAAAATTTCAATTCTATGGAAACATGGACGCGCGCGCGCGGAGGCGCTGTCTATGTTTCCATAGTAATTGATTTTTTTACGTAAACGCGATCGAGGAGTATTTTGGTGAAGCAAAACTTATACTAAGCGTACAGCTCTGCTTCATTCGGGCCGCGTAGCCGAGCCGCCGAGCCGATCATCGTCTTTTTCGCTCTTATTGCGTTGACATAAAGGTTTTCCGATCGGCTGAAGAAGATTCCGCGTCGATAGATTTGGGAAGACCCTCACCTAGTCTTTAATGTTGGCACTATACCTTGACAAGCTCGTGCGCGGCGCTCGGCGGAACCCTGTCGCAGGGAGCCTCTGCTGTCCTTAACAAGATTGTTTTTAATAAGTGCGGCAAACGCTGACTGCGACAGGGTTCCGCGGAGGGTCGCGCTCGAGCTTGTCGGACTGTATGTACACGATGGGCCATCGCGATGGGCCAGCGTGTAGAGAGCGTTGTGGTGTCGGATGGCTTATGGCGCGTGCGATGGTCGTGGGATGCGTCGGTGTCGGTTTTTGGTCGCACATCATAGGTAACGTTAAGATCACAACTGAACGTCGCCATCGTGTAGATGCGTTGCCATCGCTGGGCCACCGCACCGACCATTTAATGGCCCATCGTGTAGAGGTGCTATAACTATTGTTTGGGTTCCGGAATCAAAATGGCGAAAACAAGGGTTCGCCATTTCTGTCTGTCTGACCGTCCGTCCGTCCGCGGCTTTGCTTAGTGACTATTACAATTCTATTGGTGATCACACGGAGAAAACCTAACGGCTATAAATAGTCAATTTGTTTCTATTTACAACCTAGTGACTTGGTTCGGAGGGAGCCTGCAAAGTTTGCAGCTAAAACTAAACACGTGAAGTTTGTTAACGCATGTTGGTAAAATAAACCCAAATAAGTTTGTTAAAAACTGAGTAACCTGTGTTGGTTACTTCTAACATATACACTTAGTAAATTTACTAAACACAAAGTTGTTACTGTGAACCGAATGACTCGGTTAATTATACCCAAGCTTCCTAGTATTTATAAACCAATTTAATCGGTAACTGTAGAGAATTAACTTGTTTATTACTAATAAAACACAACTGTCACCACAACCAACGAGCTTTGTTGTGTTTAGGAAACTAATTCGGTAGGCACAAATAAGTTGCTTAGTTATACCTAGCCATGTACTTTGTACTTTTAATCGTGTTCATTGGGTAGCCACAGCCAATCTACTTTGTTCTTCTAGCAAAGTCAAATTGGTACAGGTAGCCTTGTTACTAAGTAATTTTAACCGTGTTCATTGGGCACCCACAACCAATCTGCTTTGTTACTTCTAGTCAAATCAAATTGGTACACTTTGCTAAGTTACTCTGTACTGTTAATCGGGTTCATTGGGTAGCTACAGCCAATCTACATTGTTCTTCTAGCTAAGTCAAATTGGTACAGGTAGCCTAGTTACTGGGTACTATCAATCGTGTTCATCGGGCACCCACAACCAACCTGCTTTGTTACTTATAGTCAAATCAAATCGGTACACCTAGCGAAATTACTCTGTACTGTTAATCGTATTCATTGGGTATCTACAACCGATCTGCTTTGTAATTCTAGCCATGTTACTTGGTATTTTTAAGTGGGTTTATTGGTTAACCACAGCTAAAATACTTTGTTGCAAGGACCAATTTCAGATGACACATTAAGCTATACATTTTCAATATAAGCTGACCTTTCATTGTACGGCATGCCTAAGAGAGGTCAGCTCATACTGAAAATGTGCAACTTGATGTGTTGTACACACGACAACATATTTATCAAGTAACACATTTTCTGTAGGAGCTGTCCTCGCCTATGCTTTCCGTACGATGAGTGGTCAGGTTATTATTCTGAAAATGTATAGCTCAGTGCGTTATCTAGAATTGGTCCTTGTGTCCAATATTTGAGCACTTTGGTTGTTATCTTACGGTACGCCAACTGTACATGGCTGTGGTTACCTGCAGTTGGGAAAAAAGTCAGCGTGTCGGAAATTAAAAAAGATCGTTTATATGGTAGTTGGCTAGATGTTTGGTAAATTTATTAGATCTGAACGATCTTATGCTTAATTTGCCGACAGAACAAACTTGAAAGATTATTAAGAGAAAGTTTATGTAATTAGAATAAAAGCTTTATTCATGTTATAAGTAGCGTAAGGTAAATTATTTATACAATTGTACAGGTGTTTCATCAACTAAGGGTTTCTGTTTCGGCCGCGTTCTCACTATGTCGTAACGACAGAGATTGTCGTCCACGACTTTTTTTGGTTGTGACGACAGATTGTCAAGAAAATGGGACAAAACCGTCGGGAACAGCTAGGACGATAGTCGTTCAACGATTTACGATATAGTGGGAACGCTACCTTACCGTACGTATAAAACCATGTAATTATTAGTATTTTTTACATAATAAATTCACTATATGTTCTTATATATTGTTAATAAACGATATATTTATAACAATGTCGATTTAACCAGACAATAAGGAGTTTATAGAGTTCTAAAGTTTATAGAAAACAATCGTCTTAATGTACAGTCGACATCAAAGATATGTTTACACTTTCAACACCTTATTCCATTGTAATAAGGCGAATACTGTAAACATATCTTTGACGTCAACTGTACTATGAAGAAACAAACTTTACTTCGTTGAGAACACTAATACCACCCTTTCATTAGGTTTTATTTAGTTATGTTAACTTACGCTACAGTACAGTTACCAGAAATAATATCTTATCCAACATAGGGCTCAAACATATGACGCTCTAATGCCTCTGCTGATAATGACTGTTATTTTTGACCCCGATGTTGGATAAGATGTCACTTCAACATTATCGTTATAGTGACATCTTACATCTTATCCAACATAATACCATATAAGTATAAATACAATGTAAATAGAAAAATCTTGATTAAATTACACATTTGGATAATGAATAATGTTGAAGTGACATCTTACATTATATCCAATTGTTTTTAAATTAAATTAAATTAAATCTAAGCAAGTTGGTACAACTAAACATATCATAAACAACGATTAAATTCGGTATGTATGAACGCTCGTGGGACAAAATAAGTTTCAATTTCGTTTGCAGGCATTAAATGATTCTAGAAGTGCAAAGGGACTTGATTACTTTTATCTAAGCAAGTTAGTACAATTAAACTTATGATAAACAAACGATTAAAATCGAGTACGTATGAACGCTCGTGGGGCAAAATAAGTTTCAATTTCGTTTGTAGGCATTAAATGATTCTAAAAGTGCAAAGGGACTTGACCAAATTATTTGCAACGTGTAAAGTGCTATTTATTTATTCTATGAAATTACTTATTGAAACTAAAACAAAATTCATATTCGTCATCGGGATAATGATCATAAATGCTACAATTACAATACGCTTTTCACATATTCTTTGTTCTCTATTATAAAATTTGCTGGTTGAGCTTCATTACAAACAGTCAAAAAACCACATCCAAAACACTTATCAGATAAAATGAAATGTGTATTTGTCCAAGGCCAGTTGCATTGTTTCAGCAACTGAAAATCGTTAATAGTTAAAAAATTGTCAACATCTAGGAATACCGGAATGAATGATGATGAATCCGGGAATGTTTGATGTACTGTAGGTATTATTTATTTAAGTTCAGTATCAATGCCTAATTCGCCCAAAAGCGTTAAAGCAGAGGTTGAGCTATTATCAAACTTAGTCCTAAATTAGAAAAACGCTTAATTGTATAAACATCCAGTGCTGTGGCATTCGACTGGGTACTGAGCATTTACGACCCAAGTTTTTTTAAAACATAGACTTACTGCAGACAGTATATTTGAGACGTCATAAAATACTTCATTGATCACTACGAAGTAAGTTTTGATATTCTCAAGAGATTCCCCTACAACAATAATAAAAGGTTGCACAGTGAGCTCGTACTCTTGGAATTTGGTTTGCTTACTTGTGATTGCACTTTGAATATCAGAGTCGTTTTTGATATGCAGAATGAAACCGGCCGTTGCCTCCGCTTTAGAAGGCCGCCAGATCTTTTTCGCTGTGTTCTTCAGACGAACGCTTGTGACAGCCAAGAGAGATGGTATCAGCAGCAAACTTGCGATGTTGGATGTTTCCTCTGAACCTGAAATTAATGTACGTAATGTAAGTACGATTGTGAATATATTAGTCAAAACAAAATAAGGGCCTCTTGATAACTTCATGTTTCGTTTATTAATAATAATAAGGTATCAAATTATTTATAAAATAATAATAAAGCATTTAATAATAATAGTTATAATATCTTGGGTTATTTTTACCCAACTGCCCGAAGGAGGGTTATGTTTATTTTAACACAGATTGACCTAGTCCCTAACTAAGCACCACACATAACATTTTAACACCGGCATGCTTTGACTAGGGGCGGCGCGTGGGCCACGTGGCCGGTGGCGTTTACAAAAGCGCGACACTAAGCGTTTGGACAGAAAGTGTTTACTGTTTTTTACATTTTCCGATAAGTACCTATAATACCAACCTATCCAGCTAGCCATTTATACCATAAAGCAGTTCGTGTATGTTTATTGTTTAATGTAGGTACTTATTTGAAGAACGACGCTGATCTTAGGAACTACCAGTCCGATCAAAAATAAATCTTTAAAAGCCTTATAGTATAAACAGCACGGCATACACATAAAGTTAAGTCATCATTTTAACGCAGGTGAAATAGATAAACAATAATAATTATAATGTTGGTTACTTACGTTTAAAAACATCGATATACTCCTCCAAACTCCATGCGGTCAAAAGATTTCTAACTTCTTCGTCCATCCTCCTTATTGTCACACCACAGAATAAAATAAATAACACTTTACTACTAATGTATGTGGATTGCTTTACTTTTTACTTTTAGAATAAAATAATGCCTTTATATGAAATTGAAACTTATTTTGTCCCTGTGCGGGCAGGTCGCGTCCGTCTAGATCGAGGGTAAGAAGGTAAAGAGGAAGATGACGGAAGCGCGGAAGTCTACTCTGATTACATTCACAGCCAATTTCACGTTCAATTTTAAATAAGTTACTCGACGCTGGTCTAAAATTAAATAACACGCTTGGCAGTAAAAAACAATGTGTGCGTGTCTATTTTTAAGCAATTTTTTATTATTTGAAAATAGATAAATAAGATATTTATTTTTTAACAAGTAAACACGGTTATTTGCATCATAGAGATTTATGTAATTTTAGCCAAGTATATTAATACTCTAAAATTAAATAACATCTAATTGTTAGTAAATAACAGTGTATGCTTGGCTCTTTTAAATGAAATATTATTATTTAAAGATAGATTAGTAACTTGTATGGTTTTACACAAGTTATACGGTTATTTGCATTATAGCGACTTATTTAATTTTAGCCAAGTATTATTGGTCTAAAATTAAATAATATCTTCTTGTAAGTAAATAGCAGTGTACACTTTGTCGTGTTCTAACCGAATTATCATTATTTAAAGATAAATGAGTAACTTGTGTGTTATTAACAATTTACACGGTTATATTCATCGTAGCGACTTATCTAATTTTAGCCAAGTATTATAGATCTAAAATCAAATAACAAAATTGTTAGTAGATAACAGGGTACGCTTGTCTATTTTGAACCAACTGCGGTAAGGGTTACATTTACTGAGATGCTAATTTGAAAAGAAACGAGTGCTTTGTTAATAATACCAAGAAGATTTAGCAATACTTGCTTGGCCAATTTTAACACACCTATATTGCGCGTTTTAAATAAATCTTGGTTGTATATAGCCAAATAATTTTTAACCTAGCCAAATGGGTACTTTGCTAAAGCTTCGTTTTCTCCGTGCAATTGATTTTATGGGTTCAATACATATCTGCCGATCATTCTTTCGTAATTCTATGATATGTTAATGTAAAAATATGTATATGATAAAACAGAACTTTGAACAATTGAGGGAGTAATTGCGTAACAAACACACAAAAAAAAAAAAATACAGACGAATTGAGAACCTCCTCTTTTTTTTTGAAGTCGGTTAAAAAAAAGGAGCAATGAACGGAGGCGGATTAACATAATAACTAATGAATTTTAAATAAATGGAAACCTTTTTTTTATTATTGTCATTGTCTGTCACTTTATTTTACTTGTCACGATTTTCTAGACAGAGAACTTTAAACATAATCCTCGTAAATATTAATTATTAAAGTCACTTATAACAATAATTAAAAATATAAAAATGTTATTACAATTACAATTTATGTGTAAGGTAAACGTACCATTGCGCGCAGTTTTGCTAGCTGCAAAACTCGGGAGTTGCAGGCTCGTAGCAGTCCGAATGCAGCCTCTCTGTAAAGACAGAAATAATAACAATAACAGAAATGTTAATGTTCGTATTTCCTCCCAGAAAATATATTGCATCTTCGTTAAGGGGCTACCCCGTTTTTCGCGCTAATCGATTTTGGGTGGGCGATTTCGGGCGTCGGGCCGCGTGAGAGAGGCACGATGGCTCAAGATGGGTTGGTTTTATTGCGCGTGTTTTTGGGTATTTTCATCATATTACTAAAACAAATACATATTTTAAAATTGTAGCCAGATTACGCCCTAGAAAACATCTTGTTTTTATTAACATTCAAAAAGTCATGACCTTCCGTGCAGTATAAGCGTCGTACTACGAGTTTATTTTATTTTTTAGATACTAATTTGGATTTTTTTTCTATCGAGCGAACTACAAGTAATCGTGTTTCGAAGCAGATTGGTCGCTAGAGTGAATCCTCCAATATCTTACATATGAATTTCAGGACTATAGCATTGCTAGTAATGATACAGCACGAGTTTAAAACACGGTACCCCCTTAACGCGCATACGTTTTTTGCGAATTTTTTTATAAACATTTTAGTAAATTACGGTACACACATTACGGCAATTAATAAATTGAGGTCGTATACGAACGACCTTCATATTTCATTCATAATTATTTGCTGAGGAGGAAATGATACGGTATAGTTTTATCACAAATATATAGAGATTACCCCTGCATCTGCACCCTGTTATCAAAGTGCATGTTTTCTGCGTCAGGGTATAGTTCTCGTGGCGGATAAATTGGAAAATACTATCATCATCATCCCAGCCTATATACGTGCCACTGCAGGGCACAGGCCTCCTCTCAGAGTGAGAAGTCTTGGGCCGTAGTTCCCACGCGGGCCCAACAACATTCAAATTCAAATAGGTTATATTCTTAACTCGTCATTTTGGCGGGAAAATGCTGCTATAAAATAACGTGTGTCAACATAAAAATTAAACAAAAGTGAAGAAAAGCTAGCTAAGAAATTGTACAGAATCGGAACCATTTCGCAAATCAATTTCCCGATGATATCTTTGGCAAATGTATGGAACGTCAAATTCATATTTGCAGCGAAAAGGTTTCAACCTGGTGAGCGATTCCGTTCCTACATCTGTACGCGTCCTGAGTAGTTTACATACACTATACATTAGTGTATTGGGCAGTTTGGGCACCTTTGCGCCAGAGGCCGTATTGTCTAACGCTTCTGTCGCTTGCCTTCGCTTTCACCGTCTCTTTCTGTCATCCTTTTATACCGTTGGAGAGAAAGAGATAGTGATTGCGAAGGCAAGCGTCAGAAGCGTTAGACAATAAGCCTGCTGGTACCTACGATCCGGGGCAGTTTATCTAACTACTATTGTATTTTGTGCAGGTATACATATAAAGCGCTGGTAGACTAAAAAACATGTAAAAGCGAGCACGGCCTATTTGCAAATAAACTTTTAATTTTTAGTGTGTTTTATGTACCCGGCAATGGTAATTAAATTACAATAGTACCCGGGCGACCAGCTGCTAAAACTCGGTACCAAGCGTTTTCCCAGAGATTAGACCAAGCTAGATCAATTTTTCATCCAAAACCCCCACATACCAAATTTCATCGAAATCGTTGGAGCCGTTTCCGAGATTCTAATTATATTATGTATATTTAAAGGTATTAGGGTGAGGCCACACGAGCGTAATTTTGCGAGTTGTGAGCGGCAGAATTTCGGTTGGACCATACATTGTGTCACGTGAGTCTCACGTGATGGCCCGCATATTTTATGGCGCGAACCGAAATTCTGCCGCTCACGACTCACAAAATTACGCTCGTGTGGCCTCACCCTAAGGGCCTAAGCACACGGCGTTTTTTGAACGCGCCGTCGACGCGCGTTTTAGGAACGCGCGTTTACAGCGCGTTTTTCACTCCATTAGAGCAGCCTTAAGGCCCCTAGCATAAGGCGTTTTTTAAAAAATGCGCCGTCGACAAGCGTTTGTATCGACGGCGCGTTAAAAATACGCCGTGTGCTTAGGCCCTAAGAGCGTTTATACCTGCTGAGCTGGCAACGTTGCATTTTTGTTAGTTTTTCTAGATTATTCCATATAACAATTGAATGAAAATTAAAAATGTGGTCTATAAGAATTGTTCTAATAGTATACATAAGTTAATACGTCTACTGCAATAATTATTCGTGATAGACTTTTATTTTCTTTAAAAACGAACAAAATTATTACCTAACGGTTTTTAAAGAAAATAAAAGCCTATCACGAATAATTATTGCAGTAGACACAATCACTTATATATTAGAACAGTTCTTATACACCACATTTTTAATTTTCATTCAATTTTTATGGAATAATGGAGAAAAACTAACAGAAATGCAACGTTGCCAGCTCAGATAAGTCTAGAGATGCCGCGAATACTCGCTATTATTCGGTATTCGGCATAGTTAATACTAAATACCGAATAATAGCGAGTATTCGCGGCATCTTTTAGTATAAACGCTCTTAAGTAAATTATTATCTAACAACCGTAGAATAAAGTATAATCTATAGATGTATGCAAGTAGATACATACTTAAATTCATATCACAGAAATATATCGAGATAGAAGAAAAGAGTTTACGTACGCCGACTGGCCAAATGGAGTTTATAAGCCCCAATGCTCGCCGCGAACTTCAGTCTGCTCCCGACCGCGATCTGCGTGCGACGTCAGGTTTTAAAAATAAAATGACTCGTTGTTCAGTAATTAACTGTTCAAATACTACAGATAAAGTTGGAGCTGTTAGTCGAGGTATTTCCTTTCATTGGTAAATACTATTTGTCCTAAAATATCTGTTATTAATTAAAAAACGATTTATTTTATTATTTTCATCAGAACAGTAGCGGGCGATAGTGTGTCCACGCTAGCTTTCCATTGCGGCTTTAATTTGACGAGCCAGACATGGCGTGCGTTCAAAACCAGCAATGTAAAAATAAGCTATTCAAACTATCGAGTCACGTCCAAGGTCAATTTATCATTTTTTCTGTCAAAAGTAAGAATAGTGATGTACAAGTACACTATCGCAGTTCTTACTCGATTAAAATCGATTTTGAAAGCAGAGGAAATGATAATTACGTTTTTATATTATTATGTAGCTATATAATGTACGTAGTGCAAAGCAAATATTATTAACAAACAGGTTATGGTTACTTCTATATTGCAATTTTATTTTAGTTTTCCGAATGATCCTCATATTAAAAATAAATGGATTGAAAACTACTGGTCGTAAAAAATGGTTTCCTACAAAAAACAGCAAGAATTGTTCTATACATTTCCACGAAGACACCTTTACTGGCCCATCAAAGTACCGACGAGTAATCAGTACAGCTTATCCGACTATTGATGTAGTGATGATGTCATATGATGAAAAGGTACACATTTACATAAGGCTAAATATTATTTTAAAAAATGTGCGTGTGTTTGTGTGTGTGTGTGTGTGTAGTACTTACACGATTATAGGTAGGTAGGTAATAACGAGCTATGGAGAGGACTGTGCTTAGAGTTTCTCTACGGGATCGAATTAGAAGCGAGGAGATCCGTAGAAGAACCGGGGTCACTGACGTAGCCAAACGGATTAGCTCGTTGAAATGGCAATGGGCAGGCCATATAGCATGCAGAACATATGGTCGTTAGAGCCCAAAAGTTCTCGAATGGAGACCACAGACTGGCTAGCACAGCGTGGGACGTCCACCAACGAGATGGACGGACGATTTGGTGAAGGCCGCAGGTTCAGGGTGGATGCAAGTCGCTTTCAACCGTAATGATTGGGCGTCAATGAGGGAGGTCTATGTCCAGCAGTGGACGTCCTACGGCTGAAATGATGATGATGATGATGAATAACTGCAGCGGCTATAGTAGGTACTGACAAATGTAAAGCAATTTATTGGTTAGGTAGGTACCTACCTACATTTATATTTTTCGATTTGAAATTCTGACCTTTCTCATTTCCTCTGTCGAAAATAATTATCATTTCCTCTGTGCATAAGAATCGGTTCCCTAATCGATCTGTGAATCGATGCTTTTGAATTGATTTCGCGCGGCTTGTGTTTCCCATCACTAAATTACATTCGTGACGTCAAAGTACCTACGCAAGATGTTACAGGCTCGGTCTCGCTACAAATTGCCGAGCATTTTCCTTCTATCTCGATATATTTCTGTGATTCATATTAAACACCCAAGACTCAAGAGCAAACATTCGTATTTTTCATACAAATATCTGCTTCGACGCGGGAATCGAACCCGGGACCTCTAGCTTCATAGTCAGGTTCTCTAACCACTAGGCCATTTTATTTTGGTCGTCTAATTTAAGGTAGTGTGCGTAAGCTTCGCCCTATCGTCATTGACGTCACGGAAAAAATAGGCAAACGGCGGGAATCGAGTTGCTGCCCGCCGTTCTTTTATTACGTAAGACGATTTTTGCCAGCTGTGGCAGTCGTATACATAAGCAATGTGTATTTACATTGCCGCTGTGACAAATAAATAAAACAAAATTAAATTAATTTACCGACGGCGAGGCAGACCCAGGCGAAGATGGCGACACGACCTTGACGCGGAATTAAACGATTGCCCAGATTTAGCTCAAAACGGGGAGGGAGGACCAGAGCGGAGGCCTTTGCCCAGCATTGGGACACTATAATAGGAGAGTAAAAAAAAATAACGTGGTGCACAGTTTTGTTTAGACCCAGGATTTTGCAACACTGAATCTTTATAGCTACGGCCGTTTATATCGCATATTTTTACAAATTTGTACGGATTCGGTGCGCAAGTCCTACTCGCACTTGACCGGTTTCTTTTTGTCGTACGAAATTGAACTCTGAAGTTGACATTACACGATACCAACCACATTTTAGTCTTAATTTTGCATCACCAAGTTAGGTGATTAAAAAATGAATAAATTAGTTAGAAACCTGTTTGAAAACTTGAAACCCGCAGGTCCAGAAAGATGCGAAGGATTACGGCCCCGGTTTTTTATTATAAGGCGGTTATCACATTGCACGGAGGAAGCTCCGGTGTACGTCTCTGTGGTTTATAACTTTGATTGAAGGGCAAAGTAATTGTTTCAGACCGGGGATCGAACTTAGCCTGGTTCACTAACTAGTCGGCTATTCGGTCCGGTCGTCAATTAATTAGTTACGTAGCTCGTGTAAATTTAATCTAGTATTAGGTACACACGACTATTGTACACTGTACACCTCCTTGCGCGTATATGACACGCGCGAACGGCACAATTTAGCGTCGAATATCGTCGCTCCGTACGCCTTAGCGGGATGCGGCGACAGTGTGGTAACTGCTTTTGAGTAGGTTCGTTTATTGACAATTTATTTAAATCGCTCTAAATGCGACACGTGGTCATATTGAACCGATTAAAAAAAAAGATTTTAAATTCGTTTTGGTTACCTCAGGACTCAGTTATTTACTTTGCTTATTTGGGTCATTCTCTGTTCTCACGTTTTTTCGTGTTCTCAACTTCAAGTAGTTGTAAAAATTTAATTTTAACAGATAACCTTATAATTAAAATACCTCATATAGTTAACACTTTGTTCTGTTTAAAAAACTTCTAACAGTTTTATATAAGCTATAGGAGAAAAAAAAAACTAAAGTCGCTGGAATCCCCATTTTGGCCTTGTCCCACCTCCAATTTTCACTGTGTGTTACCGTTTATTTCAAAAACCAAGCAAGAAAACCAATAAATGATACTGTTCACAGCATGCCAACCACTTTATGAATTAGATTAAATTATCTAAATATTCCTTTTTACCTTATCTTTTTTTTAAACCATATTACATAAATGTCCCGAGAAAAGCGTCTTATCCAATTTCGTTCATAAAACTCGTCATACTGTTCTTACGCACACTTCAAGAACATTTGACGATGGTTTGCCAGAAAGAACCATCAACGCTGCGTCGGCTGAACAGGGCGGACTTGAGGTTTTTGCGTCACTACCGAATTATGAGGGTAAGAATCACGTATGAAATTTTTGGTACCTCTGAAAGTGATATCAGTGGCAATTTTTTCTCGCTTGATTTGTTGATATATTGAACTCAAATTAATTTGGCATATTAAGCTGTGTTATTACTACTTCTAGAAAAAAATCGAGTTTCTATTGTTAACCGTTTTGAAGTAATTCGTTAAAAACTAAATTGCTCATGTGAATTCGGTGGCGGTGAATTCGGTGATTTGAATGAATCCGGTGGTGTTACAATTAGTCATGGATTTTTGAAACTGTTAAGTTTATTTTCTGTACATATTTATGTAAAATAGTCCGAGTCAGTTGATAATATTGGTAAATATTAATGATTTTACGAAAAAAACTTTGATTTTTGAACGTGTTTTCAGCTTTTATTAAATAATTATTTAATTATGTATTGATGGTGGATTAATATCGGTCAAATATTTCTGAAATTTATATTTTTTTTTGTTTCATTATTTATTTGTTTCGCAAAAAAAATTTAGTTTGTGTTTAGCCGATTTTTGATATCATAAATACTGTTGAAATAAATATTAAGTAGGGAATGATTATTGTTTTAAATAGATTATTTGTTTTTATGAATGAGTGTTTTAACTACGTTGGATAATTATACTAATAACTACTATTTAAAGCATATAGCTTATGAACAAGAGCAAAGTTATGTAATTACCTTACTTATTTAACTAGTGAAACGTTCCAAAAAATATGGTGATAATTGTTTAATTATAGTTTAGGTCCATCATTGTAAGTTTGTAGTTATTATATATTCTGATATTAAACAATAAAAGTAATTTACTTCCATTATTCGCAGTTTTGTGATTTCGGTAGCATATGAAAATTTGAAATTAATTATCTCGATAACTGTGAGGACTAAAATGGTGCCTCCTTCTGCAAAACATTTCAAATAAACACTAGTTTTCGATGTCATTATGAAAAGTAGGATAATCATAAAAAAAAATCGTGCCACCGAAGGTCACGCAAAACTGCCTTGGTCAGAGAACGACCCATTTGCTTTAAGTCCCATGTGAATTTTAAGAAAAATACGCTGAAGTTCTGTATATTTGCATTAGTTTCTCTAAGATAAAAAGTCTTGGCTGTATGGCTAACAAACCTTTGCATTTTACCACGGAGAAAGAAATAGTTAAACCTTGTAGACTAGATCTGCACTTGAAACTGACGCAACTTGACCTTTGTGCGTACTCTTTTCTAGAACAATTGAGCGGAACCTTTATCAAATCGCAATCGTACCTCAAGAAAATACCACTTAAGATGACACTGCAGTTGGTTATCGTATCGTGATAGAGCGAATCTAAGCTATCGTTTTAATTTCAATGTCTTTGCTAGTGAGTAATTCACTATTTTTGTCGATTTGACTCAATCACACATCAGACATCACATGGCACCAAGATTGGAGTCCAATTTAAAACCGAAACCCAAAACCAAAACCAAAACTTGTAATTAGTACCTAATCAGTCAATCATTTCCTCAAACATGGTACAAGTTGATAGCAGACTTAGGTACCATTAATTTATAGACGTACTTAGGTACATCTTTTGTCATGGAGACATGAAAAATGTAAATTAAAACCAATTAATGCGTATCACGTGCGCAAATTGCTTAAAACTTAAAAATAATGTCATTTAAATAGTCCTGAACTGAATAGTAAGAATTAGAACCTAAAAAATAATTTATTAAATAGTCATGGTTGGTTTTTTTTCAACCAAAGCAGGATTCTTAGAGTTTTTGATTAAGCGGGATTTTTCCGTCGAAAGCGGGGCAAAGGTACTAAAAATAAAGACGGCCAAGTGCGAGTCGTACAAACTTGTTCTTTTCACCCGACTGTCGAAGGAGGGTTATGTTTTCGAGCGTATGTATGTATGTATCATTCTTTGGCACGCCCTGCAGCCTGAACGGCTAAATAGATTTTAAAGTGTGAGTTGTCATTAGATTCGTCTCGGTTCCGAGAGCGAAATAGGGTATAATATTTTCCTGGAATTACCACGGGAACGGGAATTATACAGGAGGGTTTTTATTCATGTAGAATTGAAATCAAAGTTAGGTATTACTGAACTTCATTGAAATGACGTAACGCGTCTCAGCTTTTCAAAATGACACGAATTTCAATGACGCTTCATTTAAATTTGCTTGTCTTTTTTCAGTCGGTAAGGTCAAAGTCGCGACTTCACAACAAGTTGTAGAACAAATGGTTATTGTTTGTCGTGAAATCGATGAGCGTCATCGACAAGACAGCCACTACATTTAGATTTTTTTTATGTGTTGAACATGAATCTAAGTGAGACTATACTCTATAGCTAGACTGTTTAAATGTGGCCTCGCCCGCGCGGTCCAGGGGCTGGGGGTAGGACCACAAAGGGGACCGGGAGAGGCACGGGCGGCGAGCGCGCCTCGTGTGCCTGCCGCCCGCACCTCTCCCGGCCCCCTTTGCCGTCAGAAGGCCGTATTGTCTAACGCGCAGGCGCTCGCGATCGCTTTACCATAACGTTCTACCCTCATCCTGTAACGTATGACAGAAGAAGTGTTGAAAACGATTATGATTTTTTTTTGCGGGTAGGCAGTGTGAGAGATAAGTCACATAGTGAGAAATTATTTATTAAAATATAATACACTTTACTTTTTTTGAAAATTTGTGCCTAGTCTCATGTTTAGATAGACCAATTTACCTACCGGCAGTTATTCACTTTGTTCTTGCAAGTTTTACTTAATTTCTACACTTTGGTATTGTGCACTAGCATCACATCGGGTTACTTCACAAATTGGCAGTGTAATACGTTCTTGAGATATGCCGAACACAAACACGAATGTCAAGCAATCCTTGGAAAACCTGGCGGAACTATTTAACACCAAGATGGCTGAATTCCAAGGTAACTTGGACAAGGCAGATGCGAGGAATCCCACGGTGGCATCAGTGGCTGCTGATTTCATTGCCTTCAAGAGTTTCATATCCAGTACTCTTGACTGCCTCCAAAAACAAGTGGTTTGCTTGACTAGGCAGGTGGACCAGATGGAGGCAAGATCCAGGCGGAAGATGCTGCTTGTCCACGGTGTTCCTGAGGTGAAGGAAGAGGATGCGGCTGCGCTTGTGGTGGATATTTTTAGGCAGCGGATCAATTGTAGCGTGTCTCCTAGTGATGTGAGCAGGTGTTTCAGGACCGGGCGCTCTCAGACCGGCCGGAAGAGACCCATTTTGGTACATTTCGGTGATGTCGCACTCCGGGATAAAGTTTGGTTTGCCAAGACTGCATTGAAGGGCTCGGGTTTAGTTATATCCGAGTTCTTAACTCAACCCCGTCATGCTGCGTTCATGGCTGCCAGAGAGAGGTTCGGGGTCGACAAGTGCTGGACGAGTGAGGGCGTCGTCATTGTGCTGGATGCGGATGGTCACAGGCATCGCTTCACATCTCTCGCAGAGCTTGAGAGGATTGAAACTGTGATGCTCGGGACCGCAGGCTCGTCTGGGTCGCCACACGGGAATGATGGACAACGTAAACGGCCCAAAAGGCAACCAAAGAAGCCTTCGGCATAGTTATTTTGTACTTCCTAGATTATTAACACTTTTTTTTTTCTTTCTATCTTTCACATCTTTATTTCCCAGGTGTCTCTTGTATTTAGACGTATTTTACCGTCACTTTTACCCACTTTTTCTTATTACTTTCACACTAATACCTCCATAAATTGTTAATTTAAATTGTTGTTCTAGCTGTCGTTGTTACATTAAGGCATGACAGACAGCTGTCTGGCCATAGTTTTCTGACAGTGACAGTTGGCGCTAGTTGTAGTTGCCAAATTAGTGTTGTTGCTATTACTGCGTTCCATTTTACTTGAGTGTTATTGTTTATAATAACTTGTTATTAAAAATTATTTTTTTTGTTTGTTTCTTTATACTGCTGGCAGGTGGTTGCTGAATTTTTTTTTTTTAGATTTTAATTATCTTCTTTTAAGTACATTTATTATATAATATACATACACACTATTTTACTATTTTATGTCTTCTTCAGGGCATGATGATAGCACTGATAGTGCTCATTATTATTCTTTGTCTCCTGCTTCTGACAGTGAAACCATTGCCTCCTACACTCTTTGACACCATTTACACTGAGTTTAATAATGTACCGAGCAATTTTAACGTAGTTCATTTTAACGCTCAAAGCATCCCAGCTCATTTTAATGACATGCTAATAAGTTTTAATGTCAAGAACCTCCACGCAATACTTATTTCTGAGTCTTGGCTCAAACCGTGCCTTCCTTCTACCTTATATTCTATACCTGGTTTCCGTCTTATCCGTAATGATCGCTCTGGTAGAGGTGGTGGTGGAGTTGCTATCTATCTTCGTTCTTGCATCCCTTATACTGTAGTAAGTATGTCACCTCAGTCATCTTCCTCTGATGCTCCTGAATTTCTTTTTCTTGATATAGATTTGTCACACGTAAAGGTACTTCTTGGAGTCTTCTATTCTCCTTCTATTCAAGTAAATTACTTTGCTTCCCTTGAGAAGCTCCTTGAAGATATCATGCCATCATTTAAGCATCATATTTTAATGGGTGACTTTAATACGTGTCTCCTTAAAAATGATTCTCGTACTAGATCCCTTAGGTCTGTTGTTGAGGCTTGCAATCTAAATATCCTACCTTCTAGAGCAACTCATAATTTCCCGAACTGTTCTCCATCTCTTCTTGACCTCTCTATGATCTCTTCCCCAGGTCATGTTGCTAAGTCTGGCCAGTGTTCTGCCGACGCTTTTTCCTACCACGATTTGATTTACCTTTCATATAAAATTCGTCCTCCTAAGATTAAGCATAAAGTTCTCTTGCAGCGCAGTTTTGGACGAATGGACACTGATTTGCTTCGTAAGGATGCAGCGAAGGTTGATTGGGGATCTGTATCCGAAGCTGACACGGTTGATGAACAAATCGAACTTTTTAACTCTCTTCTCATCAAGCTTTATGACGTGCACGCTCCGGTCAAACCCGTTAAAGTTAAGCATCTTCCTGCTCCTTGGCTCACAGATGACATCAGAACGCTGATTAGAAGGAAGAATTTAGTCAGATCTAGGTACAAAGTTGACCCTTCGGATAGGAACAAGGATAGGTATCGTGCTTTGCGAAATCGCTGTAGCACCGTTTGTCGAGACGCTCAAAGACGCCATATTCATAAGGCAGTGGAAAATGGAGATCCTGCCAAAGTATGGAAATTCCTCAAATCACTAGGAGTTGGTAAATCTCAGCAAACATCTATTCCGATCGATATCAATATGGATCAGCTCAACCAGCATCTCTCTTCTTCAGCTATTTTTAATAGTTCTGCTAAAGACGCGACACTGACTTATCTTTCAACACTGGCAACTCCTGATACTTCTCCTTTTTATTTCAGTCAATTTACCGACAGTGATGTTAAGAAGAGCGTATTATCCATTGCTTCTAATGCTGTTGGGGTGGATAGTGTGAGTCGTGCTATGATTCTCCCTCTTCTCGATATACTCGTCCCTGTCATCACTTCCATACTCAATAACTCTATTTCATCGAAGGTTTTTCCTTTAGTATGGAAGGATGCTGAAATTATTCCTTTACCTAAAAAATCCAGTCCATCGTCCTTTTCTGATTATAGACCCATTTCGATTCTTCCTTTTCTGTCCAAAGTTTTGGAGCGTCTAGTGCACCAACAGTTAACATCATACCTAACCAGAAACGACCTCCTAAATCCTTTCCAATCAGGTTTCCGTCCTGGTCATAGCACTGCTACCGCACTTGCGAAGGTCACTGATGATATCCGATTGGGCATGGATAACAGGAAACTTACGGTACTAACCCTGTTAGATTTTAGCAATGCGTTCAACACTGTTGATTTCGACATTATGCTTGGTATTTTACGCTCTCTTAACATATCTCCTGTGGTTATTGAATGGTTTCATAGCTATTTAGTGGGTCGTCGGCAAAGGATAAAGGTGGAAGATTCTCGATCTTCTTGGTGCAACACTTGTGCTGGTGTACCACAGGGTGGTGTATTGTCCCCCTTATTATTTTCTATTTTTATTAATTCTATTTCTCATAATCTTCTTTCTTCGTATCACCTTTATGCTGATGACTTACAAATATATTCACAAGGCGTGCTTGACGATCTTCCGTCGGTTATTGAAACTATTAACCTGGATTTGAAGAAAATTTTAAAGTGGAGCCAGCGATTTGGCCTGAAGGTTAATCCGACAAAGACTCAAGTTATTATTATTGGTAGCTTGAAGCTTATCCCAAGGGTTGATTTTGCATCTTTGCCATCAGTATTCTTTGATGGAGTTCTGATACCGTACGCGCATCAGGTGAAGAACCTAGGTGTTATTATGGACCGCACTCTGTCATGGTCTCCACATGTGTGTGAGATAAGTAGGAGGGTATTTGCTGCAACGGGATCCCTGAGACGCCTTCAGAATTTCCTTCCATTTGCTACCAAGGTTGCGCTAGCTCAGGCTTTACTGCATCCCATTTTCGATTATGCTGATATTTGTTATCCTGATCTTTTAGAAGAGCATCTAAATAAACTTGAGCGAATTCAAAATCTGTGCATTCGGTTCATATTTGGTCTACGTAAGTACGATCATGTTTCTTATTTTCGATCACAGCTCAAGTGGCTCCCAATCCGCCTTCGCCGAAATTCACACATTCTACACCTTCTCTACGGCATTGTTTTTAATCCTGTAACTCCCTGCTACCTCAAAGAGCGATTTAGCTATGTTACTTCTGTTCGATGCTCTCAGAACTTTCTTCTTACTGTTCCTCTTTCCAATTCTAAATTCTATGTGTACTCTTTTACTGTCCAGGCTATTCGGTTATGGAACTCCCTACCAATAGACCTACGGCGTGCTAAATCTTTGCCTATTTTTAAATCTATGCTTAAGCAGCACTATTTATTATCCTGTGCTTGAAAATTGTATTATAGTCCTTTTATTTACAAGTATATTGTATATCACTTATCTATGTATGTTTTATGATGTGTATTATTGGATGTTTTCAGTTGTTTTATTAAAATGTTTGTTTTTTTTGTTATTATTTATTAAATTTTATATTGCACCACCTGCTGAAATGCATTCCTTGCTTTCTTTCTTTTTTTTTTTTTTTTTTTAAAGGTTGCCTGGAAGAGATCGCTTCGAAGCGATAAGGCCGCCCATTGCTTACCTTATTTCTTTTTTTTCATGTACTTGTTTTACTGTATTGTATTATTTGTGGTGTACAATAAAGAGTCATTGTATTGTATTGTATTGTATTGTATGATTTCAAGTGCGGTTGAGGCCTCTGGACCGAGTTACTTCAGATGCCGAAGTTACTATCCAGGGCCAAAGTAACTCGACTTTACGGTAATTCATTGTAAACTGCAATTGGTTGTGTCTAGAGTTAAGTAAATAGGTAGTAATAAATAAACATATTGTTTCGTAAAATAAAAACTTGCCGGTTTTTCAATTAGCTGTTTTTTATATGTTTTTAATGGTTTAACCACAATATTATGTTGGGAGGTGACCTTAGCCTGTTGTGACACAAATATACAAAGTAATGCTACCACTAAGTATATGTGCTTTTTGTCCTAACCGGTTTAAGTATGTACAGTAAAATTGTCAATTTTTGTTGTTGTTGTAGGTATCCCGAACTAACCCTACCGGTCATTTGACATCACAGCGCCTGACAACTTGAGTAATCTAAAAACATCTGTAGCTCTCAACCTTGACGCTGCAAAATTGCCTTTGGTTAGAAAAAAAAAATGTATTTTTTTTATATTTTTTTCTTACAGATTAGGCCAATTTGAGAAACAAATTTGAATATTTTAAAATTTGGTCGCGTATTTTTTTTTAATTTAATTTGTTAAATATCGGATATTGTTGACCGGATATATACGTCATCAGTGGCACGAAACTCTTGATTTCCTTTGCCCATCTGCTCAGAGAAAAAATACTGTCATCCGTCATTCGTACGTCGTCATGTCGTCAATAAGTTTCTAACCTTCTGGTTCTGAAAGTCTATTTTCCACGATAATTTTTGAAAAAAAGCTTACCAGTGGAAACTTCGGTGAAAAATTTGTCAAGGCTGACACGCTGATCCATTTACTTACATCAATATGGTCTTCGCAGCAGTACAAGAGATATCCTAAAACATTCGACATTTGCAAGACGACACCAGTTCTCACATAGATCTTTCCTAACACGGACGAATATTTTGCCGGGGCTATTCATGGAGTCATTTGAACAAATAAAACACTTTCTATAGTCCATTTTTTAGATTCAAGAATGAAAATAACCTTTTTGTTTTGTTTCCTATCCTATTGACATCAGTTAAATTTAAATGACATTATGACAGACATTGACACTGTTTTTTTAAGTGAAGCGTGAGAGCAAAGGTAAAATTAAAATGCCTTTGAACCTTTGATGACGTCATTTGAAGATCAAATGAAAGACACCAGTTTTTTTGGAATGTCTCCGCTATTAGCTGTTTATTTTTAAGTCCGACTACAGAAAATGGTTGTATAACATTATTCCTCAATGATAAAAATATAAAAAAAATACAAAAAAATATTTAACCAAAGGGAATTGTCCAATTGGACAGACGCCATTTAATAAAAAAAAAGTAATGCTAAATAATAACTTAATAACCAAGAATATAGTACTACGCTCGCTATTTTCTTTTTCTGACTGGTGGTGATAGGCACGAGACGGGAGTTTTTGACTGCAAGATGCCTAAGTGGTGTTGCCAGATCGGAAGACCACAATAATTGAGACAAACCTAAAAAATTACGGTACTGTGAAGCGGTACAAATGTCGGAAAATTTTGTGAAATGTCGGGAAAATGTAGACAATTAAATAAATAAATATAAATAAATAAATAACCCTCTTAGATTAGGTAGGTTAGCTCTGTGGAGTGAGATCACAACAGAAAGATCTCTTTTCTGGCATACCATATTTTGCCTGGGGACCGAAGTCCGAAGTAAGTTGGTAGTTTTATCGAAAGTGCGATTTAGAATGTAATATACCTCTATTTGATGACTAGGTTTAATTAACAAAAAAAAACAAGAAAACAATTATGCTTACTTCGTTAAGATACCAGGCTAGCATATCTTAAAGAAGTCAGCACCCAATTAGAACGTACGGTGATTAGGCGGTGTCAAGGCGTCCCGCCGAGGCCTATCGCGATCATGCCGCCCTGGTACTTTACTTAATGACTTACCAGATCTGTTTATCAAGCAAGCAAGAATCATTACGAGAATTAAACTGAATGTAAACTTTATTTTCGAAGGTAGAACTTGGGCTGGACGCAGTGTCATGCTAGGTTTCAGGTTTACACGGGCGTAGCATTTGTCATTAGTGTACGTGATTAGCAGTGATTGGAATTAGGTGAGCCAAAATACCTATTCTTCGCCAGAGGACAGAGGACATAACATAGAGTGGTTACAACCTTACAACCGGGTAGAAACATATTTTTTTTAAACACCGGATATTCAATATTCATCCGGGTATTAGTCGTAATGTTAAACATAATGTTTTTACTTACACTACAGGATGTTTTAATGTTAATCTAAAAGTTATAATATAAACGACGTGGACTACAACGCACCCCCTTTCCAAGTCATTTCTTTGTGGCGTTCGCCTTGGAGTTAGAGAGTCTGACACAGCAATTAGATGTGCAGACTTACTAGTCTGCTATTTAAATAAGTAAATAGTAAATTATTTAACCATACCATTAAGTAAAAGTGAACGGATGCGTTTATAGTAATCGTTAGAAGTTGCCAGACAGCTTCTAAATAAATACTATACTCGTATTTAAACTTTTCTTGTTGTTATTATGAGCTAAGGCTGGAGCAGGTCTTATACTACAACATTCGATTTTCGAACTTCGTATCGTGCCGGTCCCATCTCGCTAATAGTGTTAAACAGAAGAGTGCAAGGGACGGCACGATACGAACTTCGAATTTCGGAGTAGCCCCAGAGCTTCAAACCGGTACCAAAATACCGGTAAATGAGAGAGAGAGAGAGAGAGAGATGTTTATTTACAAATATTCGATACAAACACGGAGAAAAAAATACATTTGACAGGAAATTTACAAATAAAATAATATCGAATATGTAGTATAAATTAAACCCCACTCAGCAACAACAAGCCTGTTGGCTGTTTTTCAGTGGGACCCATAAAAAATGGTGATAATAAATGGTGTTTTAGTACCGGTATTTCCGGTTTAGACTCGAAATATAGCGGCTCTAGTCCTACCTAAGTAGTCATCAAATAGAAAAACTGCTACATTCTATGTCGCGCTATCGACATTACTCAACTCCCATGGATAAATACAACTTTTAACTCTCTTCCTTCAGGCTTTGATCTTCCTTCAATAATAGCCTCTCCCTCATACAAGTACTAGTACAGAAAATACCGGTACTAAAAATGGTTGTACCGGTATTTTTGGTACCGTACCGGCTTAAAGCGCTGGGCTAGAGTACTGGTTTAATGTCGCAGGAACGTCACTGTGATAAAGCTATAGTAGAAATACAGTTATATTAGGTCAAATGCTAAGAGCGAAAATATACTGTTGACAAAGAGAAGGCATTTATTCATAGAAGACAAATATTAAGAAACAATACTTAACAATAATTAAAACTATAAACTAAATATCTAACTTAAAAACTACTAGACTAAGTCTAAAAAAGGCCCCCGTGGCATCGTACCCAAAAGGCTGGCAGCATTCCCTCGTTGAATGGCGATGGCGATTCGTTGAGAGAGATACTGTTTAGATAATAATAATCATACACATATGACGACTCTGCATCTTGTTGTATTTCCGTATTGGTTTGTAATTTATCTGAGCTCTGGCTAGTGATATAAAATTAAAGATGGCAACTACTGGTACAGCCAGGGCCAGCCCATTCATATAGGCGAACTAGACGATCGCGAAAATAACGATTAACGAAATTTATTATTTTTAAAAGGTGCCGTATTTTTTTTAATTTACAACTTCAAAATACTTCCCATTTTTACAAAAGTAACAGAATAAAAAATACCTATGTCTTTTACAAATAAATACTGCTCTAATTTTTCTATTAAGAATGACACAGTCTGTTTACAGTATTGTTTCATGCGTCATTTCAGTTTTTGCCTACGGCGCCTGGAATGTTTGGACCGGCCCTGATCAGCTCTCTGTCCTTAGTAGTAATAGACAAAATTACAACTAGCATATGCTAACAGCCCTGTTCAATAAAAACGGTGATTATTCAATGCAATGACATCACATCACATGAATTTACCCAAGTAAGCAAACAGCGAAAAGCATGTGTGAAGCTCTTAGGGCCACTCATGGTGGCAAGGTCGCCGGAACGTATACGTCATCAGCTGATATCATAGGTAGGACAAAAAATCGGCCAAGAGCGAGTTGGGCTCGTAAGCTACAGCGTGGACAAAACCATCTATTTACTGTAGACTAAGTTACGCCACGCGACGGACACGACGTACAAATACGCGTTCTTGAATTTACATAAGCACGACGACGTCTGTACACGCGTACGCCTACATACATCGCGCGCGCACTCTTTTGGATTCCGGCGGGGTCCGGCAATCTGCGCCCTGAGGGGTGGGGTAACTCGAATCGGTGCGGGGTGGAGCGTGTCCATTCTGTACGTTAGTACTATTATATATTCTGTGGTTACGCGTTGAAAGTCGAGGTACTAAAAAAATGTCTATTTATGTCTGGGGGGTGCGGGGGCGGGTAATTTTTTTATGTCGAGGACCTAAGGAGAGCCATAATTGATGAAAAAGCAAATTGGATTAAAAAAATAAGCTGCCCAAATTACTAATTCCACGCGGACGGACTCGCGGGCAAAAGCTAGTTTATTTATATTACTAGAAAACCATTAATAGTTATCTGTGTGGTATCTAACGAAAACAACCTTCAGCATAATTGGTATGCGACGAAAGCCACCAGCCGCCGTGACTGTCAAAAGCAAAACTGGAATGACGAAACACCTGATTATCGTGTCGTCTTTGCAAATTAGAAAAAATCGCCAAAACATGGAAGGAAAAAATACACATTTAAATCGATCCGAAGAAGAAACTGGTTCGACCTTAAATAAGGAATGACGCTTTGATCGTCATCAAAACATAAATTGACGTCAAAACACGTCAAACTTAACGGATGTGGCCGATGTGCAGTGACATCCATGGGCACGTGTGAAGTTGTCATAACTTTTGCTGAATGTTAATTTTATATTGTGACGGAATAAAAAATAGGCCGGGAAAAGCCCGAGCTCGCATCTCGTGACTTATTCTGATTTTATGTATTTGAAACCTGCACACGCTTGCGGAGAATGGTGAGTGTGAAGTTCTCAATCCGCACGGGGCTCGCGTGGGAACCATGGCCTAAGTTCTCTCATCCTGAGAAGTCTTTGCCCCGCAGTGCTGCCGTGTCACGCCTAAAGTAAAGTACCATCTCCTAAAATGACGATTCGAGAAAAACGCGATCAAAGTTTTTGTTTATCCACATCTCGTTGCTTGATTACTAATGAAGTTTGAAATTTGAAATTTACATGGTAAGTTAGAAATATGATTATGTCAATGTATTTTTAATTTTAACATTATGCTACTAGTCAATTTTAAAAAATACGGTTTTTAAACTTTACACGGCCTTACTTTTCATACAAAATGCTATAACGCAAAGTTGCGTAACTGCATATACGTTAGTTAAGCGTGACCATGCTCTTTTTGATACCCAAAACTGTGTATTGGCTATGACCTGTATCTTTACATGTCATATAGCAAATGAGCTCTTAAATATTTTTGAAACCAAGAAACCGAACATTAAGTAAATTAAAATAGTGGGTAGGCTTTTTTATCTAGTCCCGTTATTTTATTTTAGAGATATACAAAGAGTTAAGGGGTTAATAATAAGTCAAGTGTAAGCTAGAAAATATTTTATTGCATTTTATCACCGCAACAGAATTTGTATTCATTCTTAACTTTAAGGTCTCTTCGCTTCACTTAATAATATAACAAAATAAACATATCTTCTCTCCCATAATTAAACAATCTTTATAAAATAATAATCAATAGCTCTCCTTGGTTTCAAAAGGTGTTACGTATTATGAAATATAATTAAAATGCCTATTATGACGTTGGTATGCATCATCGTGGATGGTGTTAAACTGTACCAAAAGATTTTTCAATTTCGATTCTGCTTGCGAGTTCTGTATGACCTATCTAACGTATTTGAAATACGGGAGATATCCGTTCCAAGTGCGTACAAAAATCTCAGATACGTTAGTTCGGCTTTTGATGTTTTTATCGAATTATGGCATAAAATGAAAATCTCTGATATGTATCAGATGGGATAGCATCATAAATGACGATTTAGCACTGTTAAGCGTAACTGACGTATCTCAACTTACGTTACTTAGGCGTGACACGGCAGACTGTGGGACCTATAGGCTGGGATGGATGGATTGTGACGGAATTGCTTAAACGGGAGAACATGGTTACGAAATCGTTATAAGGAAATGACTGCTAAAGATAGATATATATATATTTTTTATGAGAGGGAAGCAAAGGAGCAAGCGGGTCATCTGATAGAAAATGATCACCACCGCCCATAAATATCAAGAACTCAAAGAGTCACCAACGTGTACCATCTTAGGCCTTAGGCCTCATCTTCACCTTACTTCAAGCGAGATTGAAGCCAGACGTAAACCTATTTTTTATAAAAAAAATCTGTTGCCGGTCCTTAAAGGAAAGCCCCGATGTCATAGTTGTCTGGAAACACTGCTGCCGGAAGCTGGTATTTATTCTGTTGAAGAAGATTTTTTTTTCATAATTATTTTCAAATAATCTCACCAAACAAAATTTCATTGCAACTCGTTGCACGAAGACACTTGGCTCATCAATGTATGAGATAATAGATACGTTATCTTATCTAATCTTGTGTTTATTTACTTAGCGTACCTACTTCTGAGCTGCCAGTTCGTCACGAAGTTTACAAATATAGAGTACTTTTTTGTATCGTTATTAGGTAATACATTGTTTCGTACACTCTTTGTAACTTAGTCTAAATAATGATAGATAAGATACTGTGCTAGGAAGAACGGTATCTCTCAATCTCAACACAGCGCACGCTTAGTAAAAAACTGGCTCAATTCGAATTGTTCTCATTTAAAAAATAAACTTTATGTAGAAAAAATTTAAGGTTTTATGTTCAAATGAGAATAATTCGAATTGAGTCAGTTTTTCATTAAGCGTGCGACAGGTTAATTTCTTAAATTAACTTAAAGACAGGCACAACCTTTATCACCTACACTTATCTGTTATGGAAATAAAAGATTTTTCATTTCTTTTACCAAAAGGACTGGCACAGAAATAATTAAAATACAAATTTGCAGACATTTGAAAGCACAGGTGCGTAGGCGCCTGAAGAAGTTGCAATCCTCTTGCGTCGTTAGCGGATGTGTTATAAAGCGTTCGGTCGGGCGTGATAATAACTTTTTGAATTGGTTGTCAAACGCGCGCGCGCGCGAATGTTCACTATTTCTTTCTGTCCAACGGTAGAAGATGGCGACCGATGTTCAATGCGATTACGAGCGGCCTACGAGAGTAGACTTATTTTATCTATTTAGTACCCACGACATTCAAAACTTTTCTGTTTTTTTTTCACGGGCTCTTGCTATTGGCGTCATAATCTAGACAATGCGACAGTATTATCAAAATGTATTGTAAAGTTATAAAACTTGAACTTCGACCTCATATCAAACCGCTTAGCCGATGGCGTAGGCGTAGTGTGTGACGATTTCATTGGTTGTATATAGTCGTTCGACTGTATTGATTTGTGGCGAGTAAAATAAATCCTAAAGTAAAACTATTCTACAGTTAACTCAACGTATGAATGAATCGTATCTAGTGAATTCGGTTTCGGCCGAAAATTAGACAAACCGAAATTGCATGCATGCTTATAGATTTAATTAATTAAAATGTCAACTATCTGTTGCTGTTATTTTTTCATCCGATCTCTTAGGCATCCGATTCGATCATGTGGAAGATCGCATCGAAGTGAATCGATTCAAAAAATCGTAGATCGTATTGCTAAAGATTGATCTTCCAAAAGATCGATGCAGATCGGGCATCCCTAAGAAAAGATTCCACAGTAGGTCACTATTCAGTTGGTTTTATAGTACTCATATTTCTGCGCAGGCGATCGGCAGTCGGGTAAAAAGAAAGTTGGTATTAAATTTCGGAGCTGGTCACACTGTTTACTATACACATACTTGTTTATGATTATACCGCCGTGTTACACAAGCATCTAACCTGTTATTTACGGACCCAAAACAGCATTTGAGGCCAGTCGCAAATAATTACAGGTACCGGCTTGTTTTTATGGATACTTGTTGGATAGACATTTTTTGATTTTTAAAACACTAAAGTGCTTCCGGTCGTACAGGTTACATGGTTTTTGAAAACCGGCCAAGTGCGAGTCGTACAAATTTAAATGCAAGAGAAAATAAGTTTGTATTTATAGTATTGCTACGAAAAAAAAAGTTTTTTTTTGTGGTTCAGATGATTGTTTTCCTTTACTTGTGCTGTGTGAGGAGGTACTACTTGGCAAATTTAATAATTATTTGTCAACAAAAAGTAGCCATAATGTTTTCAGACTGTTTGAAAGCTTGCCGCCCTGAAGTCTAATAAAATACTGAATGACCTGCTTACCTACAATTTTAGGGCCTACGCTAGCTGACGCGGATTACCCGGAACGGACGCCCGTCGTGCGCGCGTCTAATAAGAAATTGTATGAACAGCGCTAAGTGGCGCGAGCGCGTGCGACGGATTTTCGGTACATTTTAGACCCGCTAGCGGGCGCACGCGGCGGGCGTCCGCGTCAGTTAGCGTAGGCCCTTAGTGATTTAATTTTTATTTTATTGTGGCCTTCAGCACACCGCAGCGCGGGGCGTGCGCGCGACGCCGGCGGAGCGTCCGCACCGCGCTTCAGTCTGTAAAAGGCTTTACTTAAGTTTTTCACCTACTCAACGGAGCTTAGTAGCTAATGCTTAGTACTTGTCACTTACACTTGTCAGAAGTGTGTAAACATATTGTACAAGTGATTAGTATTATACAATGCACGCATCTGACAAGTGTAAGTGACAAATACTAAGCATTAGCTACTAAGCTCCGTGTAAACCTAGCAATACTTTGTCTCGACCGCATTCGAGTGCGAGTAGGATGCATATATGACCGTGGTAGGAAGCCTCTGAACCTGAACTTAACCAAGCACTTAGCTCGCTTCGAGGAAAACTGAACAAGTTATTTAAGGTCTAAGGTTACATTGCACGTATGTACTGGGAAGTCATCTAATTGGTAATTAAAATACATGTGACACCACACACTGCAGCAATTTCAGTATAATTAACTAACTGCAAGCGTAATACCGGAACTATTTTATACTTTAACGCAGGCCCTCAAACCGGTATTAAAAATAAAAATACCGGTATATAACGCTTTTGTACCGGTATTTTCGGTCTACATTCAAGAACTAGTAACGAAAATACCGGTATTAAAGCGATATACCTACAGGGTTATTTGTAATTCACTAGCATCCTTTTAACCCTAAACTCCTACCACTTAAACAAATGTTTTTTGTTTTACGGCTTTTGTCATAACTTAATATTTTTGGTGTAATAACGTTTTGAAAATTTGAGATTTCCTCTTATTTTTACGACACTCTGTGTATTTGTATGGGAAAAAAGTGCTTCATTTTAAAAAGTCGTAAAACAAAAAACATTTGTTTGAGTGATAGGAATTCAGGGTTATGAGGATGTCAGTGAATTAAAAATAACCCTGTATACCACTATTTTTTTTAACGGTTTCAAAGCCTGCTTGCTTATACGCTTAAAGATACAGAACTTGGCATACCTAGTTTTCTACTTTGCGTTGTAAATAACATTATGATTTACGGAGATTTGGTGGCAATTCCACTCGCTACCAATTTCAAATGTTGGTGGTTGGTAACATTATTGAAATTTTAGACCTTTTTTACGTATTTTATTTAATTTATTTTTGAGCATTCCATATCTATGTGAAATTTGCGTTTGCGGCATGAACGCAATTTAAAGTATACATAATTTTTATTATAATTGAAAAAAAGGCAATAAAATGAATTAAAAATAAAACAATAATTAAATAATTTTGATGACAACAAAACTAATTTATAAAAAATACTAGGTACATTATTTCTTTGTTAAAATAAAAAATATAATGATGTTTGTTACTGAAGAAAATACAATACATACAATACAATAAGTACAATAGCTTTTTATTGTAAACTACATAATGAACAGTTTAGAGCATTTACACGCTAAACAATGGGCGACCTTATCGCCACATTACATAGCGATCTCTTCCAGGGATCCTATGAAAAAAAAATACATTGCTATATGTCCATTTGTGATGCGGAAAAACGTTATCAGTAGTAATTACCAATCTAATCAGTGCCTCTACCATGAGTTACACTAGTTTACAGTGACCGTACTCGCTAGCGACGACGTAAATGATTTGTATAGAGAATTGTGTACATCGCCCCTAGCGGTCACTTACGGAAGTACAATTCTCCATACAAATCATTTACGCCGTCGCTAGCGAGTACGGTCACTGCAAACTAGTGTAACTCATGGTAGGGGTAGTGTAGTGATAGTGGTTGACCAACCGGTTCGTTCAAAACGTAGTGTCATTAAATTTAAAGTCACCAATTAGTGTAGGTTTTGAAAGTTATTTCCTCTGCAGTTAAAGGCTACTGGATATTGAAATAAAATTGTTTTTGAATTTTCAAATACATTTTGCTGTTGTATTTCTATATAGGTACCTATTAGCTGTTGCCCGCGACTCCGCCTGCGAAGAAGAAGAATAAAAGGAGTATAAAAATAGCCTATTCTCAGACCTACCTAATATACAGAAACAAAAATTATAAAAATCAGTCAAGCCGTTTCGGAAGAGTTCGATAACAAACACCGTGACACGAGATTTTTTATATTAGACTAGCTGTTGTCTGCGATTCCGTCCGCAAAGAATAGTAGCCTATGACCTATTCTCAGACCTACCGAATTTAGAGAAAAAAAATCATAAAATCAGTCGAGTCTTTTCGAAGGAGTTCGATAACAAACACCGTGACACGAGATTTTTATATATTAGATGACTGTACCTATACCATCTTTAGAATTAGACTGGCACAATTCGAATTATTCTTAATTCAAAAATAAACTTCGTGTCAAAAGAAAAACAGGTTTGATTTTGAAATTAGAATAGTGTCTGTCTAATTTTAAACGTGCGAAGTATAGCTTACTACCCTCATATATATTGTATTGTCTTTTATATATTTTCTGTCGGTGTCTACGGCACGTGACTGACACTCTCGGCGTCTGTAGACATGAATCTATCTATCTCTATGTAATACCATCGCCACTGTTGCACCTAGCCAGATGTATACATTTCTTTCTGCGCCATTCGCCTGTCTTTATTCGCAGCCAACGATAAATTATAAAAACCAACGGTTGTCGTGCAAAATTCTATTCATTGACTTTTTATTTCTACGATTGTTAACAATAATTTTACATAAAATCTTTACTTACCTACTTTTTGTTATATTTTTTCCATGACAATTATGGTATACTTAATTTCATTGCTTAATCAGTAAGTTGTTTATAAAGCTATTAACTACTGATTATATACTGATCGGTTCCTGCTGCTATTGTGATAAAATATTTAAACACAAAAATAATAGGTATAAATAAAGGTATAAGTTGGCAGCGGACTCCACGCAGCAGCAGCAGACGACGTGTCGCTAGCTACGCGAACTTATACCTTATTTCCATGAAATTCCCTCCGTAGCTAGCGTAGCTAGCGACACGTCGTCTGCTGCTGCTGCGTGGAGTCGGCTGCCAACTTATACCTTTAAACAATTATAGACATATTTAAATTGAAAAGTGAGGACCATTTCAAATAGTAAAGCTCGCATTTCTTCCGCAAAGACGGTAACAGCGCTCAAACCTAACCTGACCACCTTAGGTCTTAGGTCTAAGTTCCGTAATCCGTACTAGAGGCAACACCACCCATTTCCATTTTTAATTAATCATTGTCTGGCTAGGAATTTTTTAGTCAATCCACTGTGGATATGTTTTGCAATTTATATTTGATGCAAAATTATTATTTTCATCCATTAAAACAGATGGGCGACGTTCGGCTCTAGTAAGGACCTAGAATATTATGGCTCTTTTTAGTCTCTCGATATATAATATACTATTAAATTATCACAATCACTTGCCTGCAATAGGCCTGCTCATCCGCTTCTAATTGGCTCGTTCCAGTATCACACTTCTGTCGAAAACTGTCATATCTCATTTTCTTAGGCTGACGAAACAATACGCTCTCAATGGTAATACTTGAGGCTATTTGCAGAGCTGCTTTACAGACTTTATAGCACCTGTTTAATTATTTGCCGTCCTATAAAGACTGTTTGCAGCTTGTTTATCGTGACAGTAGGTTGTTGTTGAGATGTCTTCACGGTCGCTGCCCTGTACTGAGTACAGTACAGTGTACTGTAGGTGTAGGTAAGTACTTGTCAGGGTAAAACGGCTAATCCTAATACAAATTTCCTAACTAATTTTTAACACTACATTCCCGGGATGGTGTGCGCCTTTAGGGCGTATTTCATCACTTTCTGTTAAGGCCTGAAACTTGCTATCTCATTCTGTCACCATCTTATACTGTTTGGCAGAAAGAGACAATAAATGTGCCCGCGCGTTAGACAATAGAGGTAGAGGTACGCCCTCTGGTTTCCCGAGGGAGCTAAGCATCTCCGTTTCAGTTTGGGGGAAAAATGTCCCATTTTGGCAAGATTTTCCTCAGGACAGAAACGGATGGAAAGAAAGAGAGCCTTTGCCCAGCATTGAGACGTCTAATAGGCTATTAAATAACTTAACAGGTTCACTGTTGCCATACAAAATGATCTGAGAAATCCACACGTTCAAGTGCGCATCAACTTTGAAGTTGTGATTGTGAACCCATAGTGGAAGCACAGGCTCCTGAAAAAGGCTTCAAATTTAAATTCAATTTTTCAAATCCAAAATTATTTATTGCATAGTCATGGTCATGAGTTTTTACATAGATGTTAATAATAATAAATAATTCAATTATCACCTTAAAAACAATTCATTCAATAATATTTCCAATTATAAAAATACCAAAATTAATATATTTCACACGAAATACAAACTGAAACATGGATGCACAGAAAAACTCAGAAAAAGGGACCAGCTCTGGGAAACGAACCAAAATGAGAATAATAATGTCAAATGAGAACATAAATATAAAAAACAATAAACATCAATTAATTTTTATACAATAAATTAATAACATCACACCAATTGGGTGCACCCGGACATGGAAGGTGTTAATCAAGACGTTATAAGAGAAAAATTACCACGTCGTTTCGGCCTCATCGACCGTGGTCACGAGTAGACTCGTTTCTAGTGTGACATTAATTGAAATTGGCCATCTCAACGCGTTGGATGCGGACGGCGCAGGACCGATCTGTTTGGCAAGCCTTGGGGGAGGCCTATGTTCAGCAGTGGACGTCTTTCGGCTGAAATGATGATGATGATGATACCAATCTAAAGAAGCAAATTATCTCATTTTGTTTACGCTATACGCATTCATAGAAGCATCGCGGAGTCAACGAACTGTTGTTATGCAAACGAAGTGGCCACCGTTGCGAACAAAAACTTAGCTCTCGGATGAATTAGGAATAGCCACACTATTACGTCATTTCAATTAAATTTATAATTTGATCTTTCTAAATCCAGTTTTGAATCTTATTTTAAGTTTATCTATTAGAAATGGCCAAATGGCTACGTTATACGTGAAATATAATATTTATTAAAACATATTTAAAAACTATGACACGCTCCGGAAAACCGACAGTCGGACAGTGACAGATAATTATTCTTTGTATAAAAACAAGACAGCCTAAGGATTCTTTTGATGGCCAGCGTTAGGTACAAGTTGCAAACTTGTTAAAAGTATGGCCTAGTAGCGACATCTCTTGTCCGGGTGAGCGGTTAGTTCCGAAGGAGTGTTGATGTTTCTCGATGAGAGCTGAACATAGATGGCGCTGTATCACTGCAAAAGTGATGATGGCAGGCTGGAATGTATGACGCATAGGAAAAATTTGCGTGTAAACTCCTGACCAGTAGTGGTGTAGGGGTAAGCACGCGGCACGGAATGCTGAGGACCTGGGTTCGATTCCCAGCATTGGTCTTTTTTCTGGGGTTTTTTCTGTGCATCTATGTTTCAGTTTGTATTTAGTATGAAATATATTTTTTTTAGTATTAGTGAATGCCAATACAAAATAGCTAATAATATTAGCTTGTAATTTGTTATGCAATTGGGCCTTGGTCGTGATGAGGGGTGATGGTCTGGTACTTAAAAAAAATAAGCATTTGATTGGTCGGGGTTAGCACTGTTAACAGGTATAGCGAGAATTGTAAAGTCAAAAAAACCGGCCAAGTGCGAGTCGGACTCGCGCACGAAGGGTTCCGTACAATTATCTATAAAAATCACGTTTCTTGTAAGGGAGCCCCCTTAAATATTTTTTTCATTTTAATTTAATGATTTATTTTTAAAGTCAATATATAATTAAATATTCTGTGAATATTTCAAGCGTCTACCTGTTACCGTTAATGTCGAGCAAAAAATCACGTCTGTTGTTTGGGAGCCCCCTTAAATATTTATTTTATCCCATTTTTTAGTATTTGTTTTTATAGCGAAAACCGAAATACATCATCTGTGAAAATTTCAACTCTCTAGCTAAGCTATCACGGTTCCCGAGATACAGCCTGGTGACAGACGGACAGACGGAAGGACAGCGGAGCCTCAGTAATAGGGTCCCGTTTTTTACCCTTTCGGTACGGAACCCTAAAAAAAGATAAATTACATGTTTTTTTTGCAAAGCTACGTAATTGTCAATTGCTATCGGTATCGATTCTATTGTTAAGGCGTGGTAAAAACAAATTTCACTTTCACATTATATTGATAAAATTACTTTAGTGTACGAGGTTGTTATTACGTAATATTAGTTGTTTACACTCATTATTATTACTTACCTAAATACCTAATAGATTTGTATTCGTCCTAATAGGTCAAAAAAATATTAATATCGTCGATGATACTGCAATACCGCGTAACCAACAATTGCGGTATCATCGACGATATATTTAAAAAGAGCGCGTACGACTTTTATACTTGGACCATTTTCGATTAACATAGGTAAATATTGTACAGGTGTAACGATATTAAAATATATGTGTCACTTATGTTTCGCCATAACTATTTTACAACATGCTGTATAATCAAGATATACAGCAATGTGTCCAATGTTAAAACAACTGAGCAACACTGCAGTGGCATAGCATAGGTACGGACACTTTCGAGCGTTATTTCATATCCCAGTAACTTTTTTAACTAACAGCGAACAAATTAGTTACTTTGAAATTCATACTAATACTAGCTGTTGCCCGCGACCACAGAATATATAATAGTACTGACCTTCAGAATGGAAACGGTCCGCCCCGCACCGATTCGAATTACCCCACCCCTCAAGGCGCAGATAGCCGGAAACCGCCAGAAACCAGAAGAGTGCGCGCGCGATGTATGTAGGCGTACGCGTGTACAGACGTCGTCGTGCTTATGTAGATTCAAGAACGCGTATTTGTACGTCGTGTCCGCCGCGTGACGCGACTCCGTCTGCGAAGAATAGGGGTGTAAAAAATAGCTACGACCTAAGTCCTACCGAATACAGAAAAAAGTTTCATAAAAATCGGCCAAGCCAAGATTCGATAACGAACACCGTGACACGAGTATTTTATAGGTGTACTAGTCGTTGCCCGCGACTCCGTCTGCGAAGATAAAAAATAGCCTACGACCTATTCTCAGATTATAAATGCGAAAGTTTCTGTCTGTCACCTCTTCACGCCTAAACCGATTTAGATGGAATTTGGTATGGAGATAGTTTGAGACCCTGGGAAGGACATAGGATAGTTTTTATCCCCGAAAATTACATTGTTAAGCGATAAACTAATTCTTCGCAGACGGAGTCGAGGAAAACAGCTTGTAAAGTATAATTCATCCTCTTGTTTACCGTTGACGCAAATTTGAGTTAGTGTCTATTGTTTTGTAACTTTAATTTTTTTTCTGGTTCCGGACAGATCCGTGTTTTTTTTAAATTGTTTTTACTAGCTTTTATCACAGACTAAGTAAAATAAAAATGACAATCTCCATAGAAAAATGATAGTTTCTCGTTGGCCTTGTTGCATACCTAATACGAAAAAACTGGATGTCGGTAGATGTATTAAAACCCAATTATAACTAATTTCAGTGGCAACGTTATTGCTTGACGTAGTGCGGTATTGCAGTAGTATTAAAATTACTTTTTAACAAAAACTTTTAAATATTAAGTCTCATTTTGAAAATTTTAACCGTCGGGACTTAAACAAGTTTTACCTTATAGTTTTACGAACGCGTTGATATCGTATATATCAAAACTGGGCAATGTCAAATGAAGGTTAACTTAATTTGAGCTTAATATACAAATAACTTTTATATTTTACAAATAACACACTTCATTCTTCAGAAAAGTTTCTTTAAATTATTCTGTCAACCTACTCTATTGTCTGTAAAACTGTATTTTGTAACCGGTAACGGTAAAACGCTGTTTTCAAATAACAACAACGCAATATATGTTTTTTACACATTTCTTAATTAACAGATCCGAGGTCATACACAAATAGACTAGGTGTTATGCAACTACGTTTCTTCACAAATCGTCAGTCGGCGGTTTTCCTGGTCGTTGGGATAATGACTCGATCTCTGAGGATAAATGACTAAATGACCGAATAGGTTATCGTTATTACGCCTAAATTGACGCCTGATAGTTGTGGTTGTGAAGCCTTGACATGACTTGCACCGAAATTACCTGCAGTTTAGCCCAGTGCAGGGGTCGGCAACCTTTTGAGACGGAAGAGTCAAAAATTACAATTTACAAAATTTCGAAGTTTTTAAAGAGCCAAATTTTTTCTTGCCAAGTATAAATAAGTAGAACAATAAATAGCACTTGCGTAAATATCTTTTTTTGAGAAATAAAATTAATCTATTTATTCTATATAAGTAGTGTTTTTGCACAACAAATTAGATCTAATATAATAAAAATCTTGTGTCACGGTGTTTGTAATCGAACTCTTCCGAAACGGCTTGGCCGATTTTTATAAAATTTTGTGTCTATATTTGATAGGTCTGATAAAAAGTCGTACGTAACGACGTTTGCCGGGTATTTATATGGTATTATTAGATAATTACTTATTATTTGAGTAAAAAATTAAAAGCTAGTACACGTGGCTGAGAGATAGAAATGGTTCTATCTACAGGCATGGTCCGTCCACTGCTGGACGTAGGCCTCCCTCATATTGCGCCAACATTCGCGATCCTGGGCTTCCCTCATCCACCCACTGCCAGCTGTCAAAAATGGTGCCTAATCCTCGTTAATCGATTCAGAACGATTTTTTTTGTGATAAAATAAATAATATTTGGAACTAAAGAGCCGCAGCAGTCGATGTCGAAGTCGATGTGAGTCGATAACCACAGGTTGCCGACCCCTGGCCTAATACACCTCTGTACCTCTACCATGAGTTACTCTAGTTTACAGTGACCGTACTCGCTAGCGACGGCGTAAATGATTTGTATGGAGAATTGTGTACAGCGCCTCTAGCGGTCACTTACGGAAGTACAATTCTCCATACAAATCATTTACGCCGTCGCTAGCGAGTACGGTCACTGTAAACTAGTGTAACTCATGGTAGAGGTACTGGCGTTACTTTGCGGAGGTCCATATTAATGAACTGAAACAATTACTTTGCTCACCCGCGACCTTACGATAGATACGTTTATGTAAGAAATGCGTGTTCATGCAGTTCCTCCACCTCCACACTGTACGAACACACACAAATCACACAAACCCAACTATCACCAGCACCAGACTACACTGACGCGTTTCGAACTCAACCAGAGCTCATCTTCAGAGTACCGCAACCGTTCACTGTGCTACACTGTTTCAAATCAATTCAAATTGGGGAAAAACGCTACTGTGAATAAAAATAAGCTTCATTAAAAAACTATAGTGAGAAAAAAAGCGATTGAGAAAAAATACGGATGAAAATTTTGCTACAGGAAATAACGATTTTGGTAGATTAATCAAAAAAAAAACATTTTATAACATACGTCCATATGTGACGTACGGAAATATTTCCGTATTCGGATAGAAGTTAAAAACTGGATAAAAACCTGTTACAATCTACATCAGTAAAGTGGGTGATTGAGCATTTTTGGACCACGCGTGGGCGGGCGCCGAGCATTCGTATTCCTATATCTACTATTTCTACTTTTAGTTTAGGACAGTTGTATTGTATCCCACTTCCCACTAATCTAATCTAATCTATCTAATCTAATACCTTTAAACGAGCAAATCTTGTATATATATATGTACATATAATCAGAATCTCGGAAACGACTCCGATTTCGATGAAATTTGGTATGTACCAGGTACTATTGTTAACGTGAAAGTTCGTTTCGTATATATGGATAGACGTGTGGATGTTTGTTACTCCTTCACCTTAAAACGACTGGACGGATTTTGATGAAATGTTTTGTGTAGACAGCTGGCCATCTAATAGAATATCACATAGGCTACTTTTATCCTGATATTCCCACGGGAATCTTAACCGCTAGATCTAGAGACGTGAAAATTTGATCATGGGACGATTCACACCAATTGACCTCGTCCCAAACTAAGCAAAGCTTGTACTACGGGTACTAGACAACGGATAAACATACTTATATAGATAAATACATACTTAAATACATTTAAACAGATTCTCCAACCACTAGGCTATCTGGTCGTCAAATAGCGTAAATAAAGACCACGACGTATATTTAGGGATTTCCCATAGGAAATTAGTAAAATCCCGGAGTTTCAATCCTATTGCGGGTTCTAACGATCGGCTGTGCGCCATTTCAAAACTTAAGGGATATTCAGCTAATTTTACAGGAGAGCGAAAAAACATGTTTTGTGTCAGCCGTACAAAATTTTGCAATATTTGTTCAAAAAGTGATGCCTTCTTGGTTAACTAAGACGAATATCCAGGTATTTATCTTTAAAATTTCTTATATTAAGTACATGTTTTATCTGCAATTATGTACCGTACTGGCTTTTGAAATGAGCGTATTGATTATCGTTTGACCACATCAAACCTTCTCTGACTTTTTCAAAACATAGTAAGTTTGTGCATGCCACATACTAGGTTTTTGAAATAGTTTTGTGCCTTACTAGGCTTTGAAATGGTCAAGCCCGTTTTTTGTGTACTTAACTAGGTTTGGAGGTATCTGTGAAATTGGGCGAGATAGGCCTTTAAATGTTTTTGTATAGGCACTTACTAGAAACCACGTTATATGCAAAAATCGCAAAATTGTTTTTTTTGAGTTACTAGGTTTTGAAATGGTGCAGCCGCGATGTCCGCGAGGGACGCCACAAGAAAAGACTAGTGATACTTAATGCATGCTAAGTCCTTTACATTACTCCCATCCATGTTTGTAACGTATCTACAAACAAATGATACATTGGCAAGGAATGTCGTTCTGGTTATGCACATAATTTAATGAACATAATATAGGTTGTTCAACCCGAGCGGCTACCATGGACGGACATATAGGCCAGCGTTTCGCAAACCTCTAACTAGGTAGGCTTTTTCAAACTAAAGTGTGCGATCTACTTTTTTTTTGTGGAATTTTTGTTTTTCAAAATCACGCCTATTCATTTCCACAAAGAAAAAGTGTCATTATTTTTTTGAGTCTGTTTTTTACCTAACTTTTTGTCATACCTACAGTTTGTGTTGTCAGAAACTGACACAAAAAATTGTATGAAAAATTCGGGACATTTTATTATTATTAATACCTAATAATAATAAATTTATTTTCAAAAACATACATCAGCATCTGTCGATGCGGAATCTGCTTCGGCCGATTGGCAAGATCTTTATGTCAACGCAATAAGAGCGAAAAAGACACCGATCAGCTCAGCTCAATTCGGCCCGCGTAGCCGAGCCAATCACTGCCGTTTTCGCTCTTATTGCGTTGATATAAAGGTTTTGCCAATCGGCTGAAGCCAATTGCGTGTCGATAGGTGTGGGAAGACCATAATGGTAGGACGGTGTCTTTATTTTGCACTAGGTTTTGTAACGTTATCACATTATGCTACTGATGCCTAGTATTGTAGCAACTTGTTTATTTATCTTTTATCACATTAACATAGGGATTGGAATTCTATTCATACTGATATCACTCGTAATAATCAATGCAATTGAAACGGGTTGTGGAATGACATTAAAACTGTCAACGGCACGACGAAGTAGGCATATAAATATTATAAAATATACAGGGTGTCCCAGAACTCGACGTCAGCTGAAATCAGATGATAGACCAAGTTATATTAGTTATCAAAAAAAACTATAAAAATGTAACTACAACATCAGTATTTAAATAAATATAGGTTTTTTTTTTAAAAAAATGTAGAAACCCACCCTGTCCCTGACGTCTTTTCGCTCTTGTTGGTACAAATTTTTATTTTTCTATTTATTTATTTTTATTATGTAAGCCTGAATAATGTATCTCATCAAATACATTTCCATGTCAAATGCTGCCAAGACGGCATCATATACCTCGAACTGTCAAAAAGTTATCAGATCTCATGGAGAACCAATCTTCTAACTCTACAAGCCCTCATCACAAACTCTTTTTTTATCATTTCACTAGACAGAAAGAAAGAAAATATTTATTCGTGATATCAAACAACTTCAAAAATAAGACAAGACTAATAAAAATGCGCATATCACGAAATTAGCAAAGTGCCGGATTTTATCAAATGACTGATTTTTTCTAGGCAAATGATAAAATGGATTCCCAATTTTAACATCCTGCGCGATTTGGTATATATATTAGAGAAATGTTCAAATCTCTATATACATATATGTTTATGTCTCACCTTTTATTGTACAAAAGTAAACAAACAAAACTTTAAGATACTTGTACAAAAGGCAACTTATCCCTATAAAGGACCTCTACCAGTTAACCTTTGATTGATGGTGGTGAGTAGTTTAGTAGTCCATTCTGTCAGTTACGTCAGTTCTCGAAAACACGGCGCTTCTGTAATTTAATGTTTTGCTCGTAATAGATACTAAACTACCGGCGTATACGCACGCCTGTCGACACACCTAGCGCAGCTATTGTGCAATGCTTCCAGCAATCGGTTATAAAAGATTACTTACATTTGTACGTTATAGTATGTGCAATATGAAGTGAGAACTGGCACATGGACCATACTTTTCTAAATCGTAGTCAGTTTTCTATTATCACTTATCAAGTACTTATCTATACCTTCGTTCGCGTTAGTTTTTTTTTATTATGAGAGGGAGGCAAACAAGCAAGTGGATCATCTGATGGAAAATGATCACCACCGCCCATAAAAACAACTTAATGAGAGTCACCAATCTGTTGCCGGCCTTTAAAGGAAGTATAAACCCTTTTCTTGAAAGCCCCGATGTCATAGTGGTCTGTTAGTCTTTAATCATCAAACACTATCCAATAACTCATTAACTAAACCTAATTAATGTACAACTATTCTAAACTAAAAATAAGTATGTACAGAAAAAGAAAACAAAAATATAAAATAATGATAATTAATTATAACTAAAACATAGTCTGAAAGGTAGTCCCCTTATTCTGGTAAAAAGGCACCCTTAGGCTCCCCGATGTCTGTCAGTCAGTCACGTCACTCTTTTGACAAAGTAAAATGCTACCCGTAGTTATTAACATTGCAAATTTTTTTTTTTTGCAAAATTTGTAACAATCCGAAAATGTCAAAGTTTCCCCGTAGGTCGTTTACTTGAACTTTTGACACAAATGCCGTGAAAGTAGAAATTTTACATATTTGCATTTAGTGATGAAAATTAACGAACGCGACGCTATATCTCATTAGTGATTCGCTTTAGGAGAGTTACCAGCTAAGACATATTTATTTATGCTAACAAGACTGTTAAGAATTCGGTACCTACCTACTCAAACATCTAGGATCAGTAGGTAATCATAGAGTGGGCATTGGTAACATTGATACGATGTGGCCTAAAACTGGGAGGGTATTTATTACGAAAAATCATAATATCTACAGTTGGAAAGTTCCAGTTATGAATTTACATCGGACTTAACGCCGCCTGATGTCCTAGACCAAGCACAAATTGCCAGTGACAGCCTCCCGCCGACTAAGTTGATGCTGAAATATGCAAATACCTACGAGACATTCCTTTAATGGAAGGTAAATAAATAAGAACACAGCATCTTTTTCCGAAAATGTTTAGCCCCAATTTTTTTCCTTGCTTTATGTAATGTAAAACGTTGTATGATATACGTGACGAAAGAAGGAAATTCCCAACTCATGTCGGCTAAAACACACTCGTTTCGCTCGTGTGTTTAGATCTCCGCCATTCGTTGGGAATTGCCTACTTTCTGCACTTGTATCATAAATAACTATTGACCAAAAAAAGCTTATTTTGATAGGACTAGGAAGGGACTAGGTATGCGGTTTTCCTCTCAGTATTTTTGTTCAAGTCTCGTATATGTACCCCTACTTCTCTTGTACACCTATATACCAATTTAATTTTAAACTGATGATTCAAAGTAACCTAATTACGGAAGGGTTAGATAATGTCCAATTTGGCCGTTTAGCATCTGTGAAGTAATAATGGGTAACAGCTAACGCTAAAATTAGAAGTATTTGCGATTATAATCCCAGTATTGCGTTATATGTCATATATAATCAAAAAAGAATATTCATAAGTTACGTTATTTAACTGTATCATGCAATGAGTTTTATCAATGTAACCAACAAGAACGATTAGGTTGGTTTTGGCTTAGTGTGCGTGGAACTTGCTCATAGTTTTCCTGAGTTTTATATTTTAGCGATAAAATTGTCCCCTTATTTAATTTCCACTTCCTTTAAACTGCTTTGGTGGCCAAAATCGACATTAAAGCAGAAATAAACACGCTTTTAATTTTAGTTTCGAGTCAGAAACATTAACAGCATTTCTCTCTTTTAGTAGGTTAGGTAACAGTTGTATTTAACCTCACTATAACATAATTATAGAAGCCATGGATTCCCATCAATGCGACTCCATGGCTAGGAAATTCCAATTAACATTTTCAAATAGAACATAGAACTTAACAACACTTACGACGCCTGAAACTGTATTTATTATTTCCACAAAAAATGTCTTAGCAATTCTATTATTTCATATTTCTGCAGAACAAGTGGGATAATGAAAATTATCAATAATTATTGTCAATCACGGCAACCTTCAAGACGTGGTATTATCTAAATTAATTTGAGTAGACAACCAAGATGGCGCCGTTCCCGCCATTGTCACTGACATTTGGCCGCGAGCATGCGCAATGGAGTCGCGACCCCTGTTTGCATACAATGCTGTAAAACGAACCAAGACTGTTTCTGAAAACAAATGTGAAATTAGGCAGCCTGTTTGGTTTGTAAAGTGAAAATTATATGTATTTAATAAATTTTGAAAGTGTAGTTATAATCAACCTACTTCAATAGCATCATTTCATACGGCCTTATTTTATGGGGATCTGCTGCAGACTTGGAATCAATTTTTATTTTGCAAAAGAGGGCTATCAGAGCGATATATAACTTAAGGACACGCGATTCTTTAAGATCTTTTTTTAAAGAAATAGGTATCCTAATCCTGCCGTCGTTGTATATATTTGAAATAATCATGTATGTAAGAAAAAACATATGTGATTTTCCCACTAACGTCGATAAGCCAAAGGTTACTAGAAACACAGGGAAGCTTAAAGTTCCATCTTACAGACTGGCTAAAACTAAAAAGTCGTTTCTGGGAAGATGCATACGTTTTTATAATAAAATTCCGAAAACAATAACCGAATAAACTGATACAAAATTCAAATCCATTGTGAAGAAGACATTAATATCTAAGGCGTACTATAAAATTAATGACTATATCATGGACAGGGATGTTTGGAAATAATTCCGATCCGCATTGGCGATCCCTAGTCTCAAATAGCGTATCTACTGTGTTAAAAAATTTAATTGTATTAAATACTTTAGATGTATGTCATTTAATAACAATGTAGATCTGATTGAAAAAAATATACCTTGTTGAGTTTCTTGCCGGTTTCTTCTCAACAGGGTTTTTTTCCGAACCGGTGGTAGATTTTTCGACGTTCATAGGAGCATCAATTGATGCCTAAATTGAATAAAGAATTTTGACTTTTGACTTTTTTGACTTTTTGAAATAATCAATTGACGTAGTGGTTTCATGAAACGAGGCGTGGCGAGTGTTTTAAGGCCTAATTACGTATAGTTGCATACAATATGTTATCTACGTCCATATATTAAATCCTCTATCATGCGTTTAAGAAGCATTGAGAAATGACCTACATTAACGAGAACGAGGTATAGGTATGTCTGCCCCACGACCTGCGCCCGGTGCGCGCCCCAGGACCTGCGCGACGTGATTGCGCGCTCCTCCTGCACCGGTACTGTAATATAATGATGTATGAAATCTCATTATGTTACAGTTTTCTGTATCGTAATGACCATTACGATACTGCCGTGTTCAAAACAGAATCCAATGTCGTAATGCTGGTCATTATCTATGGTTTTTGAACGCATAATGGAGGATTTACTATATGGGTGTAGATAAAAGTAGTTTTTATTTTAATTTAGAATCTTGTCTTTTAATTATGGTTTTATGGTGTCAACTCGATTATTTTATAAGTGTATTTATAAGCGCTTTTACTTAGTTTACATTATTAGTTACAAGTTAAGTAAACGTCAAAATGTAAAATACATAGATACCTTCTTGTACAGAACAAGCTACTAATTCGTTATCGTTATTTTGACTCATCTTGACCAGCTGTTCAGCTCCAAGGACGCGGAGGCGTTGAACATCAGAGACCCAGGGGCGCCGAAAGCCAAGAGGTAGGCTTGGGTGGATACGACGTCACAGTACCGGCCAATGCTTTGTGGCGTAATTCAAAGAGGAAATGCGACAGTTGTGATAATATTTATGGTTTTATTACATAGTTTTATGTTACTCATTGTTCTTAATAGTTACCATCAATTAAATAAAATCAATCAACAAAAATGTTTATCAACCAAAATTAATATATATTTCACACGAAATACAAACTGAAACATGGATGCACAGAAAAACCCAGAAAAGAAAGACCAGCACTGGGAATCGAACCCAGGTCCTCGGCATTCCGTGCTGCGTGCTAAGCTAAACCCTTACACCACCACTGGTCGGAATTTAGACACAAATTTTTCCTTTGGATCACACATCTCAGCTTGCTCTTAATATTACAGCGATACTAAAGTGTCTAAATCCCGACCAGTATTGGTGTAGGGATTTAGCACGCAGCACGGAATGCTGAGGACCCGGGTTCGATTCCCAGCGCTGCCTGGTCTTTCTTTTCTGGGTTTTTCTGTGCATCCATGTTTCAGTTTGTATTTAGTATGAAATATATGGATTTCACGGGATGACCGTAAAAGTAAAAAATTTGGAGTTGAAAAATAAAAAATACAAAAAGGCTCCAAAAAACCAATCCTCACTTAAAGTAGTCCAAATACAGTTACAAATATTAAAATTAAGTTATAGAACGCAACTTTATTGAAAAAAAAAAACATTTTTCATTCCGATTATGGCAGCATTGATCAATTTAAGGTGAATGTGGCTGAAGGGCTCGACAGCCATGGCCAATGGCATGAATAAATTAAATCAAAATAAAACTTTTACGATCGTTTATGTGGCTCCAGAGTTAAAACTACCGTTTGAATAATTAAAAGTTCCAATTACTGTACTTTTGAGAATATTCATTAAGGTCAACCGTCAGTAACGATGGGTACATGTGAGCTTTTCGGTAAGTTAAATAAAAGAAAATCATAACTGGGTTCACGTAGGAAGTATACAGGGTTATTTGTAATTCACTAGCATCCTTTTAACCCTAAACTCCTACCACTTAAACAAATGTTTTTTGTTTTACGGCTTTTGTCATAACTTAATATTTTTGGTGTAATAACGTTTTGAAAATTTGAGATTTCCTCTTATTTTTACGATACTCTGTGTATTTGTATGGGAAAAAAGTGCTTCATTTTAAAAAGTCGTAAAACAAAAAATATTTGTTTGAGTGATAGGAATTCAGGGTTAAGAGGATGTCAGAGAATTAAAAATAACCCTGTATAGGTACAGGCTAGGCTCTCATATTCTAATTCCTCTTTTTCTCAGGGGTAGCCTGTGCCCAGTAGTGATGATAGGTATTTATGATTTAGACTATTTTAGACTTTAGCAAGTTAATTAATATCGTTTATTTATTTCGTTAATCCACACAAAAATTTGAATAGATAACTAGTATACTATGTACTTGAGTGATAGTGTTATATGCACGTGTAATCCCAGCATAACAATCAGCACATCTCAGCTTTCATCTCCTTAAAAAAAAACATTCGTCACCCACAGATTAGATAAAGTAAACAACCGTTCTATTTCTCCCGCCCTTATTGTTTACAAACGCTGATTGGCTGGCCCGCCGGCTTCCCATTCGCTGGACGTTTGAAATTGGAACACGACACGTGTCGGATTCCGCGAACAATATGGCCACCTAACTAATGGGACGATTCCGAACCCATTTAGCTGTAGGTGGAGCTTAACTGTGTGTGACTAACGCCATTATTTATACAAATTGACATAAAACTCGTGAAAGTCATTTGACTAAGTACCTAAAACCGATACGAAGGAACAGTTGACTAGGCGTGATCAATTATGTATTTCTAAATGTTAAAGTTAGAATAGTAATGTTATTTCTGATTTTGATAAAGATTTTTTTTGGTACTAAGGAAGTTTACAATAAACTAGGATAAAAAAAGTATGTACTCGTAGGTAGGGTAATCGTAGGGTTTCATTCTAACTCGTGAAATATTTTGAAATCCCTATTAATCCCGAAAGGACTTTTCGCCAAAGGATTTTCAACTGTGCAATTGTCAAGAGTGATGATTAAAAGCTGAAAAATACTACTATACTCTTACTATATATAGATATAATTATGTTTGCAAAAATAAATTTAAAATCATTACCAGTTCCTCCAAAATTGTTTGATTAAACAATATTACGAGACCATAAAATTTAGAGCGGGCTGTTCAAATACATATTTAAATAAATATCTTAATCGAAAATATCGAAATTCCGTACATTTACAATTAACCAGTCCAGTAGTCAAAGAAATGAGTCTTGTTTTTGGCAAGTGCATAACTTAAGTGAATTGTATATATGTATGTATGCAAAACTCTTTATTGTTCATAAAAAAACATGAAATTAACAGTTAACAAGAGCAATAGATGTACAAAGGCGAAATGATCTCTTAAAGGGATCTCTTCCAGTAAACCTTTGTGCGATTGACAGGAAATCAGAAGCAAAAGCATGCAATGAAGAGTTTGAAGAGTAAAGAGAACTGAAATCTAAAATGAATGAATTAATTGTTACGTTCAAAAATGATGACAGTTTAGAGATATGCGATATGTATAAAGTAGTTCGTACTTATATTAGCAATTTATGCAAAAAATTGTTTCCAGACCTTACCCAGTAGTTAGTTGCCTAGAGTTTGTTAGCAAGCGAATAGATTAAACATCCTTCCCGCACCACGACACATTTCTTAACAAAAATGCAGATATTTTGTAGCAAAGTGTAGGTATTGTCTTGTTTGTGCCTGGCAAAGGTAAATGCACATTTGATTACGAAAGAAAATGAATGTTAAAGTAACATTAGGTTAACAAATGCTTATGTATAAGGAAGAAGTATTCAATGAAGGGGCTGATGTGATTAGATTATGATTAATGATTAGTAATTACATCAATGGCGTAGCATGCCGTGCATCAAAATTAGTTGGGGGATTTTCCCGGGAAGCACGAGATTAAGTGACACTGTGGATAACATTTTACTAATTTTTGCTTACACACATTTGGGGCCTCTTTAGCCCGTGGGCCCGTATCATTGATACGGCTGATACGGCGGTAGCTACGCCCCTGGATTACATATATGTCTATCCTATCGTGTATCTGCTTTTTGGCTTCACCTGCGGCAAAAAAAAGGTTACCTACATACTTAGAATGAAAACTAATTAAGATAATCTACCTTTAAGCAAGTCTTAAAGTTCTAATTTAATGTTTCACTTTATTACACCATATTCTATCGGTGAATTAAAACTCTCCAGATCAAATCGCCTTTTAAATTAGCAACTGTACGTTTTTTTAATAGCCTATTTAGGCGTCCTGGTGCTGGGCAAAGGCATACCCTTTTAATTTTAGTTTCCGTACCTACCCAAAGGCTAAAATGTTACTCTATTATTAAGACTCCGCTGTCCGTCCGCCTGTCTGTCTGTCCGTCTGTCACCAGGCTGTATCTCATGGACCGTGACAGTTACAGTTGATATTTTCACAGGTGAGGTATTTTTGTTGCCGCTATAACAAGCCTTCTTTATTAGCTTCCGTGTTGTCTTTTGTTTTGTAAAAATATTGATGATGTGTCTTTGTCTTGTGTTGTTGCAAATAAGTGTATTTTCTTTCTTTCTAAATACTAAAAAACAGAATAAAATAAATATTTAAGGGCGATCCCATACAACAAACATGATTTTTTTTCCGTTTTTATAGATAATGGTCGGAACCCTTTGTGCGCGAGTCCGACTTGCACTTGGCCGGTTTTTCTTTCCACCCGTCTCTATCCTTCGCAAAGTCTCGCCAGGACGGGTCAAAACGGTCCAAGCACAAAAAGTCATCCCGCCATCTCTGTCTTGGCTGCCGGTCGGTGCCAGTACCTTGGACCCCGATCGGTGGTGATTTTCGATTGTTTTAATCTCAGATTTTATAAGTTTAATATAACTAAACTAATATTCTTCTGGACGGACGGGCGCCGCCCCGCTACCGCTGTCTGTGCGTTTGCAGCTTTAAACACTTGGTTGTTTACGTTGCGCACGTATATAAACCTTATTTGTTTGACGACGAATTAGCAAAAAACCGCTAATCACTGGTGATGTAAGATTTTTCTGTTTTTAGCGTTTTCATGGTTGTTTTACAAAGGTCGCGAACAGCTGTGAAGGATTTTTGTATTTATAGGATAATGCGCGAGAAATCCCGTATTTAATTATTTATTTATTTAAGGTTCACCAACAAATTGTTAACACTAGAAATTGGTGCTTTTTGAACATGCTGAGCATTTTGAGCATAGTGTGTGCCACAATCACTTAGGTATAGGTAAACACCGCATGCAAAACAAAAGTGAAGCTTAAAAACTTAAATTTACATAACTTACATTTATATTCTCAAGAAACACAAAACTATGCAAGATTAGGCAGAAAACAAGCTAGAACGAGTGATTCAAATTATTTTATGATATAGGTTTTTACTGGATAGCTCTTAGTGAATATCCGTCATGTCGCTGCAACTATTGGAAATTCTCGTCAGCCTGCAGATGGGAGACTTTCTACCCGACACCGATCTCTGTGCCTGTGGACATAAGGTCCTGGTTTCTCTGACCACCCGCCGCCGGCGACCGGTGACTGACGCGTGTCCGCGACCGACGACGTTCGAATGTTTTGTTCGAGAATGTTATGTTTGAGGGTGGTTTCTCTGTAACGTCACGCACTCGCGACCGACGGCGTGTGTGTGGCACAGCGTACGACGCACATCCAGACGCCGCCGGTCGCGTGTGACGGGCCACAGAAACCAGAGCCTCCCAAGTAGCACAAGTAGCATTACAAAAGATCACTATAGGTATAACTGGGAACTTCATGAATTAATAAACAGTTAATATGGTTCAACCGAGAACTTAGAGCTGCGTATTACGCTTTTATCTGTATAACAGCATCATAAAAGTAGAAACGGATACTATTGTTACGGATCAGAGTTAGTGCAGATGTCAAAAATGCCTTCTTACAGTCTATTTTGCCTTGGTTGCTTAAGAGCATTTTATTGGTAGTAAAATGTGATAATTGCTGTTTAAAGGCGTAGAATTATACCACTGAAATGCTAGCGTCTTAAAAGTGTCACTGTGAACTACCGTACAGCCAACAGTTTTAGAGTAGTGTACACTTAGAGTGATTTAACACAAAAAGTTCCACATCGGTTTGCCTCAGCTCTGTTATAAGCCTATTTTTCAAAGCAGTTAGAAGGTGTTTTATTAATACACGTAAACACCAAAGGTATTTCAAGATCCTCGTTTAACTCAGCAATACAGCATTTGGCTGTGAAATATACCAACATATTGTTTCAGCCTGCATAAAAGAACACTTTACATATATTATAACGCACGAAGCTGCAATCAGGTTCACGTTAAACAATCATTAATTCTTAAGCGGTCATTTCAACAGTTGGCGTAGATCGAGTATTAAATTATACAAAATGCTAAAAAAAATTGAAATATTCAAGCAAGATTAAATTAAAATTAAAACTACTAAATAAATATTAAAAGGTAATACGTTTAAGTAGTTCACATAAATGGCTTTAGCGTTTATGTGAACCATAATAAAACTAATAACAGCTGACAGGCTGAATATTGGTTCACATGAACTCTTATTTACTGCAATAAGCATAATAGAGGAACTGGGGTGTACTCTTGTACAGCCATGGTAATTAATTCAGGATAAAAAGAGTTCACAAAAGTTTTTTAAGAATGCGCCATTTTGTTATAACCTAAACCTAACCCTAACCTAACTAATTAATAATTATTGTATTGTTTTTTATATTTTACTGCCTTTAATTACACGTTAATCATACACTTATTATAGTATAGTATAAAACTTCATATAATTTTATGTAAATCACTCAAAAATGTTTACATATATTTTTGGTGTGTTACTTTTTTCACAACATTTCTACTTAAAAACGAGATATTTCCGAGGCGCGTAAAAATTTTGCTAAAAAACTATATAAACATTCACAGTAAACTTGCATTCCCAAATGTTTTCACAGTAGGTTGGCTATAAAAGTGTCCTTTTCTGAGTTAACACAAATTCTCAATAAAATTGTGACATTCACTTCGCCATTTACACATCACACTTTGAAATTTATCGGCACCGCTATAATACTATTAAAAGCAAATCTGCAAATATAATAAGCAATTTCAATATGAACGAAGGGTAATGTAGAACCTAAAGCGTTATTTAAGACTAGCAGTCACCCAATCCTAACGCTTAGTCTGTACAAAAGGACACTCGTATTCTGTTAAGCTGCTGATAAACAGCCTGGTGACCCATAATAATTCCAATATAGTGCTACTGTAATGCTGTTAAACAGAAATGTGAACTAAACTAGAACTATAGGCTGAATAATTTGTGCCCAAATAAGAGTTATTTCAGTATTAACAGCGCTGTTAACACCATTGTAACACTGTCTTGTACAGCTTCAAGTTTTCGTGTACACCAAAACTGATTTCTTATAATGCTACTTGTGCTACTTGGGCTAAGGGAAAAGGGAGTAGGGGAGTAATGTGATTGCGGGGGAAGCTGGAACACGCACGAAAGCGTAGGCCTTATCGTTTATCGTTCAACGAAATTCGATTTTCGAACTTTCTACTTTAAGCCCTAGACCGTGCAAGTGGCCCTTACTTGGAGGATTACGGACATAAGTAGGTAAACGGTGAACTAACAACAACGTTCATCATAACACTATCATAAAATGTGTGAAGTTGTTTTCCTGGTTTGTCTGTGAACACCTGAATCTATATTTATCCATAAAGCCCTTGACAGTCACCACTTCTGTGTATTTTTATTCAACTATCTATGGGCTAAAAATAGATTAGAGATTTCGATAAACTGTTTTAAATTCATTTATACGACGCAACGATGTAAAATACGATGTTATAGGAATAATAATAAATGCAATTCACTGATTTAATTTTAATAAATTATTTTTATAGCACTAATTTACGATGGCATAATGTTCTAGTAAACGAAACACAAGCATATTAAACTTTGATACGATATCCATAAAGTTCAAAATCAGACAGCGAATTTTTATGTAACTGATATTTTAGACTACATGGGTAAATTCCAGTCAAATTAAGCGATCTTATCATTATCATCATCATCCCACATATACGTCCCACAGCAGGGCAAAGGCCTCTCCTCAGAATGAGCGTGCTTGGGCGTAGTTCCCACGCGGCCCAGTGCGGATTGGGAAATTCACACGCACCATTGGATTTCTTCTAAGTTGTGTGATTGATTATATATATAAACGTTAAACAGCTTCTGTATGACCTAATGTTTGTCTACAGGTGGTCGGCGAACGCGAGTATGCGGTGAGGCCGACGAGGCGGCCGTCCGAGGAACTGCAGACCGGACAGCCGTTAGACGTAGTTGTACAACAGGTACGTTATTAAGCTGTAGGCTCTTAATCAAGCTGTTTAAGAGTGAGGCATCAATGGTGCGTTGCATCGTCGTAACGGCAACGTTGACGCTGCGACGTTTTACATATATCGATAGCTTAGCGCACAATCGTATTAATTACAATCCAGTGCACAATTAAATAGTAGTTTTGTACACTAAGACATACAGTGCTAATTTGTATGTGCAGTACATTGTAATTAGTAGATATGAGTGTGAACTAAGCTATCGATATGTAAATCACCAAAATGATGATTTCCGAGAGCAAATGCTCGAGTTACTACAAAATATACCCAAATCACTATTTATAAGTGTCCATGCTATATTTGAAGAGTTCAAAATAAAAAAAATATAATATAAATATGTATGCCTTTAAGGGCTCTTTTTTTATTGTGAGAGGGAGGAAAACGAACAAGCGGGTCATCTGATGGAAAATGATCACCACCGCCCATAATTATCAACAACTCAAAGAGAGTCACCAATCTGTTGCCGGCCTTTAAAGTACAGTAAAATTACATAAAGTTAACCACTGACAGATGGTTTGCCTTCATTTCATATTCAACTTTAACAACCTACAAATAAAGCCAATTTTAGAATACTGTTACCCACGTTTGCAGAGTTTGTAATAGCTACTTTATTTGTATGGTGTTAAAGTTGGAAATGAAATGAAGGCAAGCCATCTGTCAGTAGTAAACTAAAAATAAACGTATTGTAAGAATAAACCCTTTTCTTGAAAGCCCCGGTGTTATAGTTGTCTGGAAACACTGCTGCCGGAAGCTGGTTCCACAGTTTCACCGTACGTGGCAGGAAGTTTTAATTGTTTTTATTAATTATTATTTCACGACGAACGAACGATATTCAAATTTCATCGGTTCATCCGTTTTATTCAACAATGCTTAAAAAATAAAAATAATATTAATCAGGTTTATCGATTAAATTACGAACCATTATGTTTAGAATTTCTGAACATTACCAGTGGAATAATTATGACTAACGTAATATTTGTAATAGAAAAAGGTACGCTTTTTATTTTATTCATTAAATGTTTAAGAATGTTTACACGGTTTTGTTTCACTTATAAATTAGATGTATTAATTTTTATTAAGCGTAATCATTGATTTTTATGTTTCCACAGTGCGGGTTAGATTTAATTGTAGTGGCAACCCATTTGTTTATCATTTTGATCTCTAATTTTTGTTTTATGGCCCTCGCGGTTTTTGCACTGTGACCCAAGAAAAACGGGGAAAACGGTAAAAACTTAAAATGATCGGATGGAAAGGTATTCAGGAATCAGTCTACAAAATAAAAGATCAATTGTTATCGGACAAATAATAATGGTATAAGAAAAAATATTAACATATATTAACGTCATACATATTGTTTAAATTTTAATATCATTCATTACTTAAGATAAAAAAAATCAAACTTAGCTTGCTGCTAATTTACAAAAAAATCAAACTTAGTCAGTTCGTGCAGTGCTTCTACTTTCTATAATGTATAATAATTATGTATGTTTTTGTTGTGTATGTATACCTATATGATGTAAATTGTTATTTTATTTTATGCCACAATTCTTGCTTTGCGCCCTTCAGTTTAGTTTTAATTAAAGCTTTAGCCTAGCTTGTGGGTATTATTATTGTAACAAGTGGAGCTGTCGTGTAGCTCAAATCTGGGCTTTACTGAAAACCAGCGTTACTGCACTCTTTGTGTAGCAACATATGCTGAGTGGAGACCCTTTTTCGGTGACAATTGGTGTCACTGTCATGTTACACTTGTCTTTTAGATGTAGTTATTTATGTTATTTTCTTATGTTTGGTGGTGGTACTTTTAAAACCGTAAATAAAATATTTTCTTTCTTTTTTCTTATTTTCTAATTTTATATACAGGCGGATCCAATGTAAAATTTCATATTTCATTTTAGGCTTCCTTGAGATATCAAAACGGAACAAACTCACTTTTATATCAATTCATAGTTCTGCTATGACGGCATGGCATGGTGACACTTAGTTTTCAGGCATGACGTCAACGTAGTAGCGGACCAAAGGTCAGGGGTGTCGGCAGAGCGTCATAAATAAATGTTGAACGAGGCTTTTACTATTGAGCTACTAGCTGTACTAGAGACTTTGAGAGGTTATATTAACATTGTAAAGTCTTTTGTAGTACTTCCCTATAGTATACGCGTTCCATCATCATCTACAGGGTTATTTTTAATTCACTGACATCCTCTTAAGCCTGAATTCCTATCACTCAAACAAATGTTTTTTGTTTTATGACTTTTTAAAATGAAGCACTTTTTTCCCATACAAATACACAGAGTATCGTAAAAATAAGAGGAAATCTCAAATTTTCAAAACGTTATTACACCAAAAATATTAAGTTACGACAAAAGCCGTAAAACAAAAAACATTTGTTTAAGTGGTAGGAGTTTAGGGTTAAAAGGACGCTAGTGAATTACAAATAACCCTGTATACTATAATAATATTATAAAGCTGAAGAGTTTGTTTGTTTGAACGCGCTAATCTCAGGAACTACTGCTCCGATTTGAAAAATTAATTCAGTGTTAGATACCCATTTATCGAGGAAGGCTATAGGCTATATATATTATCACGCTAACACGAATGGGAGCGGGGCGGAGCGGAAGAATGTTTCAAAATCGGGGGTTTTTGAAGTAAAACTTCTATAGGCGCGCTTGACTTGGGAGTACCGGTGGTGAATGTGAACGCGGGTGTGCAGGGGGGGGGGGCATTTTTTTTATATCGAGGAACTAAGGAGAGCCATAATTGATGAAAAAGCAAATTGGATAAAAAAATAAGCTGCCCAAATTACTAATTCCACGCGGACGGAGTCGCGGGCAAAAGTTAGTCTCATATATAGCTAAATATAAGATAAATACTTCTACGAGTAATACGAGTATAGGTGGGATTGTAAATTAAAGAAAAACCAGTATAAAATCGAAGTAATAAATATATTTAGATGAAAATCACAAATCAATACTTGAGTCTTGCTCGTCTTGCTCGTCTTGCTTAGAGTTTCTGATTTTTACTCTTCTAAATACAAAAACTGCCTGTCATTCATGCTTTCTCTTTCTTACTCATACATTCAAATCTCATGCTATCTCTTTTACTCAGTCATACTGCGCTTCATTTCACTCATCCTGCAGATATTATACATGCACTAACTGACCCGGCAAACGTTGTTATGCCATATTGCGGGTATAAAAAATAGCCAACGACCTATTCTCAGACCTACCGAATACAGAGAAAAAAGTTTCCTAAAAATCGGTCAAGCCGTCTCGGAGGAGTTCGGTAACAAACACCGTGACACGAGATTTTTATATATTAGATGTAGGTACAAACCATGACTCGGGTAGGTTTAAGGGCACTAGTTAGGCTATCGGAATCTCAGCCAAAAGACATCCACTGCTTAACATAGGCCTCCCCCAAGGCTCGCCAAACAGATCGGTCCTGCGCCATCCGCATCCAACACGTTCCTGCAACCTAAACCAGGTCGTCGCTCCATCTTGTTGGAGACCTACCTACACTGCGTCTTCGACGCCACTCGAGAACCTTTTGGCCCCATCGGCCATCAGTTCTACGAGCGATGTGCCCTGCCCACTGTCACTTGAGTCTGGAGATTCTTCGTGCTATGTCAGGTGACTTTAGTTCTTTCGCGGATTTCATCATTTCTAATGTGATCCCGCAGAGAATCTCCGAGCATAGCCTTCTCCATCGCCGTCTGAGTGACCTTGAGCTTTTTTATGAGGCCCATCGTTACAATTACGTTTACCTTCATTTCATTTCCAACTTTAACACCATACAAATAAAGTAGCTATTACAAAATCTGCAAACGTGGGTAACAGTATTCTAAAATTGGCTTTATTTGTAGGTCGTTAAAGTTGAATATGAAATGAAGGCAAACCATCTGTCAGTGGGTCAGTGGTAAACTTCATATAATTTTACTGTAGCTAGTTAGGCTATACGGTGGTCAAAGCCGCTTCGGTTGGGCACAGACATCCTCTTTGAGATGGTTGGGCAGTAGAGGAACCTGACACACCATAGTATTATTTAGTCCGGGTTTGAACCTACGACCCTCTGCTCGAGAGGCCATAGTTCAAACTACTAATCTACCACGGCTGTTTTATCATAACCAAGGATGATATAGACTGGATTGGCAGTCGCCATAGTACGCATCGGCCGCGGTTTTTGTAGTTCGATTATTAAATCTAGATGGCGCTGAAATATAGCCAGAGGCTTTGAAGGACAAACAAAAAGACTACAGATATTACATATCACTGCAAATGTATTATTATGCAATATTTTTGAAGAATAATACATTTGTAGTAATATGAAACATCTGTAGTCTTATTGTTTTGCCTTCAAAGCCTCTGGCTATATTTCAGCGCCATCTAGATTTAATAATCGAACTACAAAAACCGTGGCCGATGCGTACTATGGCGACTGCCAATCCAGTCTATATCATCCTTGATCATAACAGTATTTACCCTTAAACATTATCATTTAAATCACTCAACAACTCAAGTTCATCAAAGTCCTATAAATCAGTTTAAATACAAAATATTGATCATCACCATTAGTTTCGTAAAATAGTTTCAATGATTTATTACTTACCCATTTCAGGGTCTCGTGCTTTAAAACCCGAAATTAGTGACACCACAAAACCGGTTTCATTTACAAAATTGTAGATTGTACAACAAGAGCATAAAACGAGCCATCTTACCCGAGACATTCATATACATAAACACGTCGAGGGGAAATGGGTCTAATGCTCGAGTTTTAAGTACACTCTGCTTTTCACTTCGATTGCAATAAAAATAGAAAAAATATCATGCGAATTCGGGCACATTGCTGTCTATAATTAATCAGTTTATATTAGACTAGCTGATGCCCGCGGCTTCGCCCCCGCTGAAGTAGATTAAAACGTGTTTTCCCGTGGGAATGTGATATTTCCCGTGGTAAAAAGTAGCCTATGTCACTCTCCAGCCCTTCAACTATGTCCATACAAAAATCACGGCAGTCCGTCGCTCGGTTTCGACGTGAAAGAAGAATATGGAAGTGTGCATATTTCGGCCCTATCCGTAAAAAATATGGCCTCTCAAGTACAATAATTTTTTCACCTCACTAGCTCGGAAAGCCCTTTTTGTTTGTTTGACATCTATTGAGAAAATCGCTTTTTATCCACATGTGAAGAAAGAGTTTTGACATTTGAGGGCAGCTTAAGTGATATTTGTCAGCTAACAAAACGTAAAACGTTAAAAGTGCTGAATTTTTAACATCACAATTAATGGATTGCATCGAGTAAAAAACACTAAATACAGTCTTACAACTTTATTTTAATTCATCAGCATTCAACATTAACCTTCATTCTTGTTGTAAAAACGGATAAAATGTTCTGACAGTCCAAGTAAGTCGATGTGCGAACAAAACGCATCCGAAATAATAAAGAAAAACTTAAGTCAAAACTTTTCAATTAAGCCGTCAACTTTAAATATTTGCTTGTTTTTCTACTTATTTTGTTATTAAAAATTAGTGATTCGAGTGAATAAATAAATAATAATTGATAGTACAAACCCTTTTATTCTTATTTTCCTCGCTGTAGTGAGGTGAAAAGTTTTGTGTTATACACGGGTGAAAAGTTATTTTATGTCTCGTGTGTTGAAACACTCGCTATCGAAAGGATTCTATTTTTGAACCACTCGCTTCGCTCGTGGTCAATCATAGAATCCTTTCGAAAGCTTGTGTTTCAAATGGACACTCGCAGTTAAAATACAACTTTCCCCCCTTGTATAACAAATAACTATTTTACAGTTAGTTTTAAATTTCTACTATAATATTAGCAGGTATTGAAATTTGTATAGATTCAACTATTCTCTTGATAAAAATATTGCGGAACCCTTTATTAAACGGCATGTTATTTAGGAAACCTTGGTATTTCCCATTAACACAGTAAATTAGTCTAGCACGTAAAGGGAATTCACATTTCCAAACTAACTTATAACAAAATCTGTGTTAAACATATAATTTATATTCATTTCGATGATGAAAGCTGAAATGGTGCTTTAAAGAGACGTGATGTGCAAGGATACTATTCTATTATGTGTTTCATAAGGTATTTTTATCGACAAGACAAGAACAACTGTAGACTGTACAATTGTAATAAATTAGCTTTTGCCCGCAATTTCGTCCGCGAATAAAATCTTCGTGGTAAAGCTTCATCTCTTTCATTGAATAAAGCTCTGAAAATGCTCTGAGGAACTCTTTGACCTCATTCCAGCTGTGGGGTTCCATTACAGATCCACCCGTTGTAACTCGTAAGCGTTCATTTCATCGTCATCATGTTGATGAATGGCAGTCTTCGACGGTGCGTTTTAAGCGGTCTTTTTTGCCACGAACTTGCAAAATTTGGAACGAGCTTCCCGCTGGGGTCTTCCCATCGAGTTACGACCTGGGTGCCTTTAAGAGGCGAGTGTACAATTTTCTGCAGGGCCGACAACGGCGACAACGCACTGGTATCGCGTAAAGCGCTGCGAGTGTCTATGGACAGTGGTGTTCATTTAACATCAGGTGACCCACTAGTTCGTTTGTCTGGCCTCCCTAACATAAAAAAAGCGTAAAGAAATAAAGCAACATCCAAAAATGTATCATGATCGTTATCATTTAGTGAATATATAAATCGGATATAAATCCTGTTTTTTCCCGTTGGGAATTTCAACAAATCCGTCCTTATTACTTGCCTATATCAGGGCAACCAATTTTTGCAAAATTTCAGCCTTCTAGGGTCAAGGGTTTGGGCTGGGCGTTGATGAGTCAGTGAGAAGGGTCAGTCAGTCGTAGAACTTAAACTATTTAGCGTTATAAAGTGTAAGCGAAAACTTGTGGCCGAATGGGCGATACAAAACTAAACTTTCTTTTCTTTACATTCAGTGTTACTTTGTTGATGGCCAGTATTTTAGAGGTGACAAAAAAGGCAAAAAGAAGGTTCAAATACTTATTTTCCACTGATAAAAAAGTAGTAAAAGCAATTCACCGCTTTATTTTGTTTTCGTAAACCGTTGTTTTCCAATAATATGTAGGGTATGGCTTCACAGGAATGTTCTACTTTTGTAAAATTATTAGATTATACGTATAATTTTTTGTTCTTTATAATACAGTTAATACCCACAAACAAATCAATGATAAGTAGGAACATACTGTATCAGTTGTTCGCAATGAGTTTTGCAGTTGAGAGATTGATCAAGTTGAAATACTCTTTAATTACCATATAAGTACTACATACAGGTTGTTCCAAAGTATTAAATCGTAAATCAGTCATTTCTTCGTTAATATGTGGCGTTTGGTGCGAAGCTTTGTACATTTGTCTATGTCCAGAGGGTAGCGACACGTTGTATATCACTTAGTTATGTACTCATAAGTGAAATGTCGAGTATTTTCAGTCCCTTGCTATGCCGATAGTAGTATCACTCCAATAAATACTATCATCGCTTTAAATTTTAATGGGATCGAATATTAAAATTAAAAAATGGCTGTCGTGAAAGCTTTCCAGTTTTGGAAGCCCTTTTATCAGATCTCACTGGTTCCAGTTCCGACTAACTGTAAATGGAAATCGAAACCAGATTTTTGTTCACATAAATTCGATTGCACACGACGTCGTAGCTTTTTCGCACATACAAGGTGTCGGAGTGATTGTAGCACAATCTGTAGTTTGGACCAAACTAACTGAACTAAACTGTTTGGTGCGTGTTATATCCATTTACAAGTTTTTTTTTTGAGACCGATGAGCTAGCACCGAAGAATTATTGTGACGCTGCCAGTATCTTTGGGACTCCTTTTCATATTATGTTTTAGTTATTCTTTATTTTTTTTTTAAATACTTACTTTTAGAGGATTGAATTTTGTATAAATACTACAAGGTGAATTTATAAATTTACTAGCTGGCCATAGAAAATAGCTTTCGACCTATTCTCAGACCTACCGAATATATAGAAAAAAGTTTCATAAAAATCGGTCAAGCCGTCTCGGAAGAGTTCGATAACAAACACCGTGACACGAGATTTTTATATATTAGATTAGATTAGATTTTCTGTTAATAAAGTTAATTTGGACCTCTGACTAGCATTTCGACCTTTTCAAGTTCAAACATCAGAGAGGTGTAAGAGGTCAAAACGTTTGACCCAAGCCTTAATCCACGTCGGCCTTATTGTCTAACGAGTGCAATTACAATCGTTCACCCACATCTTTCACTCACAAGGTGTACAATGAGGGTAGAAAGAGATGGTGAATGCGATGGCGAGCGCCTCTGGCTGGTCGCTTGATCGTCTCCGATAAGCTCTGGCGTTACTGTGTACGCCACGTCTGACGGATAGCGAACAAGACGAAGACAAATACAGAATAAGACAAAATAAGAAATAGGATACCATATCAATTTAGAATGCGTTTCCAGCTCGTTCTAAAGTCTAGTTATCTTGAAGTTCGACATTAGGTATTATTCATATTTTTTGGGTTGAAAAAAAAAGGCCTGATTCATGTAACGTTTTTTTACTTTCTATGGGCTCGGAAGTCTTTCTTATGACTCTAGTGCTTTTGCAAAAGCTAAAATATACAATAGAATTGCCCTCGAGTTTCTAGCGATACTAGTTTCGGTTGGACAGTGTCACGAAGCGAGTGTGATGCTTCATGCATGTTCATGCACGTCCATTCACGTACACGGAAATACACCACTTTACGACCTTCCGCACCAATCCTTTTAACAGTTTTAAACGTATTTTAATACCCACAAATAATTACGGTTAATAAAAATAATGGTATAGGGGAGGCCGGGGCTTCAATTAACAGAGGTAAGTATTAACAAGCGAATTTCTAAGAAACTATAAACAGTACGTCACTAGTGATTCCTAAAATTTGTCCCTGTGACAGCGGTCTACAGGTTGAGACTCGTCAGTCCAGCTCAGTGCGCCGTGGGAGTGAGTTGTGTGATGTGCGTCTGTTTTGGCCAGGTAACGAACTTTTTTCACTTAACGATTTTTTGATTTACGTGTTGAATATTTGACTTCGCCGTAATATTTTTTTTTTCGCAGTAGCTTGTTTTATTCTTAATAATGTTACATAACTTTACTAACGCTAATGTACACTATTTCGTGATTACATTTTTTTTTATTGAAAAGGTATCCATGGGGCTAAAATTAACAAAACATACGGGGCTAGTATTAACATGTTAATTCTTACCCCGTATATGGGGTTAGTATTAACAGTATATACCTTTGGATTCTATTTTTGGTTCCGTATCCGAAGGGTGCCCAACAGGACCCTATTACTAAGCCTACGCTGTCCGTCCGTGTGTCCGTCCATCTGTCCTAACTTTAAAGAGCTGTACCTATATTCACCACGGTACCTAATTATTTATTTATCTTAAACGTTACAGCATGAGGACTTACAAGCGAAAAACTACTCGAGGCATGACTTTGCTGGCTACCTACGAGTCAGCTGCTTTAGAAATAATGGACAAGAAAAGGAACTACAGAGAAGTAGCCACAGAATTTCAAATATGTCATGTTTCGCTGTTCAATTTTGTGAAAAAGAAGAAAGCAGGAGTTCCAGTAGAAGTAGGCTACAAAAAGACCCGGTTAGTATTCACTTCTGAGCAGGAGAAAAAAATAGCAGATTATTTATTAAAGTGCTCCAATATTTATTTCGGGCTGCTACCTGCGGAAGTAAAAAAATTAGCCTACCAGTGTGCTGTTTTTTACAAAATCCCGAACATGCCAGAATCGTGGAAAGCTAAGGAAAAGGCAGGTGATGACTGGTTCACGAATTTCATGAAGAGAAATACAAATTTGTCGATTAGAAGCCCTGAAGCGACAAGTTTAAGTAGAGCGACATCCTTCAATCGAACAAATGTGCATGCTTTTTTTGAAAAATATAGAACTGTATTAGAAAGATACAAACTTAGCCCATCCCGGATTTGGAACATGGATGAGACGGGCGTAATTACAGTACAAAAGCCGAAAAAAGTTGTTGCTGGAAGGGGCATAAAGCAGGTCGGTGCTGTGACATCCGCCGAAAGGGGCGTTTTGGTTACATTGGCTGTAGCCATAAATGCAATTGGTAATGCGATTCCCTGTATGTTCATCTTTCCCCGTATTCATTACAGCGATTTGTTTGTTAGAAACGGACCACCAGAATGTATAGGGGTTGGTAATAAATCAGGATGGATGACACAAACAGAGTTTTTAAAATTTCTCGATCATTTTATTCATCATGTGAAGCCTTCGGAAGAGGATCCAGTTTTGTTTTTAATGGATAACCACAACTCACATGTAAACGTTGAAGTCGTCGAGAAAGCAAAGAGAAACCATGTCGTTCTTTTGTCGTTTCCGCCACATTGCTCGCACAATTTACAGCCACTCGATGTAGGAGTATATGGTCCGTTAAAAAATTACATAAGCAGAAAACAGACCTACTGGATGACCAACAACCCAGGAAAAACCATGACAATATACGATCTCCCAGAGATAGTCAGAGATTCGCTCCCGTTGGCATTAAATCCCATGAATGTGACAAACGCGTTCATGAAAGCTGGTATCTGGCCATGCAACGAAGACGTATTCCAAGAATCAGACTATGCACCATCTTTTGTCACCGATCGTCCAGATCCCACCCAAAGCGGTCCTAACGTAGCAACTACACCATCTGTTGAAAGCGACAACTTGCTTGATGACGTGTCATTAAATTTAGAAAATCCTGAGATTTTAAATGACATGCCTAGTTTGGATATTAACGTTTCTGACGTGATAGCACAAATGTCTAATGAACCCGTGGCTGGACCCTCAGGCATGCAAAAAGAAAATTGTTTAAATTCATCCAATACAAATGTAAGTTTCTCTGAAGTACGATCGCAAACACCTATAATACCTATGGAAGCGGTTGCTGGTCCTTCACGTGCTCAAACAGATAACTGTTTTATAATCGAATCCGTACGACCTCTCCCAAAAGCTCAGCCACGGGTTCAATTAAATCGTAGACTCACCAGAAAATCTGCCATACTCACCGACACACCGGAAAAACTAGCACTAGAAGAGATAGAAAATAACAGAAATTTAAAAAGAAAAAAACCGCAGAATACAGACGATGGAAAGAAAAAAAAGCAAGGTAAAGAAAATAATAATAAAGGAAAGGGTAAAGGTAAGGGCAAAGGAAAGGGTAAAGGAAAAATAGCTAAAAAGGGGAACCAAAAGGAAACATCACAAGTGGAAAAGGCAAAGAAAAGGATATTGGAAGAAAGCAGCGACAGTGCAGAAGATGAATATTTCTGTATAATTTGTGGTGTCCCATACAATGAAGACACATCTGGTGCAGACTGGGTGCAGTGCATCTTGTGCAAGCAGTGGGCTCAGTCCGGATGTATCAAAGGCAACACTGTTTCATACATTTGCCAAAATTGTGATTCAGACGATGAATATGATTAAAAATGAAACATATTGTGATATATGAAAATGATTCCTAGTAGATTTTATTGTTAAGATGTTGATTTTATAATGAAACTAAGCTTTATTGAGACTGCTTTAGACTTACTGCTTTATAGGTAGGTTGTATAAAGACTGCTACGTTTAAGAATATGTTGTTTACTACCTCATTTAAGGTGATTATATTGTTATTCGATGACACACATGTCTGATTAAACTACTTAAAAGACTGTTAACTTAGTAATAACAGTAAAAATTGTTTTTAATTAGAAATTATTTAAAGATTTGTTGATTTTTGTTCTTCTACAAAGAAGTTTTCTTTGAGTTTTTGTTTCTATTCATTGATATAACTGAAATATTGTTGTTTAACGGAGTGTTACAACTTTTAAGCATAGTGTTAATTATTTTTCCACTAAGTGAACATTGTGATTATTGAAAACTTACATTTCCTTCAATAATATAACAGTAAAAGTAACTGTTAATAAGAAATCATAAAGATATTTGTTGATTTTTGTTATTATATAGAGAGGTTTTGTTTGGGCTTCTTCTCTTTGTACTTATATCGCTGTTGCAGGGACAAAGTGATATATTGTTTAAGCCTAATGTTAATTGTATTGCTTAATAAAAAAATGTCATTGTAATTTTGCGTTTTCTTTATTTATAGAGGAAAATACTTTCAATGTTAATTGTTGCCCCTTTTGTTAATTTTTACCTCGGAACCGTTAATTGTAGCCCCGATAGCGGGGAAAGTATTAATTTCTGACTTTTCTAAGTAAAATCGACTTTTTTAAAAAGGTACCAATTTCTTGTCAAATTAAAACCAACGATATGGTTATTGAATAGTTTAGTCATCATTTGACACAAAAATCATTTCAAAATGTTTAAGCGTATTGAAGCTACAACTGAAAATATAAATTTTGTTAAATCGCACCCCGGTCTCCCCTACTGGCGAAAACTGGAAATAACCGGCTATAAATTAATAGAAACTAGTTTCACGAGCTTTTAAACGATGCTAGATGATAGGCTTTTCAATAAATAAAAAAAAAAAAGGATCTAGCAAAACCATGAATTAATTGAACTGTGGACTGGACGGCATTCTATGAATTATTTTGAGGATTTCGAAAAATAGCTTCTTGGTAAACCTCAAACCTCTTTGATTTTCAAGCAATATGCCTGCTAAATTGGAAGTCCAGTCAGTCGGTCATATTTGTAGGTAAAGATAAGTTCTTACTAGAAAAAACCAATGGAGCATTCTTCAGTCAAACGAATCAGGGCACTTTGGGAGGCTGTGTTATTTAGGCTCAGTTGCATTCACGCTACTTATAGGTATCTATAAAGTTATATGCAAGTCGGGAGTCCAAAATGAAATCTACAAAGCTTACGAGATATACTCAATGACTGTACTTACATTGTGATGCATCCTGGCATTCGAAACGCCCATCCTGAATAAAGACCGTGCTCAAGTTTTAGATTGAATTGACCCCAAGGAACGCAACTGAAAGTTACCAACAAGTCGATAACATACAACGTGGTTTGAAGCTGGAACATTTCAGCAGGTGGTTAAGAGGATACGATGCGCACCATTTCTCCATACAAACGTAATCCCTGTTTCTTCCCTGGATAATAGCTTTAGAGCCAAATTTTTTTACTGTGTAATCTGTATCTACCACAGCTATGCCCGCCCCTAGGTTTCGTTTTTTTCCATATTTCAATTAACATAAGAAATATGAGCTTTCAAAAACTGAAAAAATTGCCCAATTTCAACGTCATTTTCAGACACTCATCAGAAAAGAATCCCTTATATTAACAAAAACAGGAAAACATAGGGGCATAGCTAAATCTATCCTCTAATTATATTTGAAAATAATAATTTTATTGGTCCAGTTTTCGAGAAGAAAACAGGGGATTACGAAATGCTGTTTTGATCAATTTTACGCGCCTATTAACGGTCTGAGCCGCAGTTGTCCCGCTCTCGCTGTACTGACACGGAGGGGTTCGGGCGAGACAGCGACATTTCATTAAAATACCTATTTCTCAAAAGTCTCTCAGCCATCGTACCCTCTTAAGTTGGATTGAATAATACTTTAACACACGTAAAGTTTTTCTTAATTGTGGTTGACAAATGTTTGCATATATTAATTGATGTTCAAATTTGACCGCTTCAAAGACGTTTGAATCAAAAAATCCGATAAAAGGCCTTTAAAAAGGGGTGTTTGGTGAAACTGACCAAACTTTAATTAATTTCAAAACATTTACGTAAATACATATGACACATCAGCCATTCCATACAAAAACTCCGCCGATTTCGGCCCAAACCCGTCGGGATCTCGGGAACCTGTTCCGGCTAGCTGTACACGCCTTGCGCAAGGGTTCACTGGCCTTTCCCGCTTTGCTGTTCTACAACTGTCAATGGGAATTCACCACGGATAAGACGCGTGAATTCGTCAAAATTAGACATTAATGACATTGTAATAAGAACCACGGCACGCGTCATCATGAATGACTCGATCTATATCGCTACATAACTGTTCATAATTAGGACAATGTTTTATGCCTCAAAAATATACATGACAAACAGCAACACTAGGTTAGAATGGATTAAGGCCTTTGGTTAAGGCCTATTAAAATTGAAACTGATATGTTTATTTCTTGATCAAAGCTCCATAATCAAAATCACAGTCCATAATAAATAAAGACTAAAAAAAGCGGAGTTGCTTTTGTTGCGAAATCCACATCGTTTACAAAAACATTTAAACGTTCCTAAAATAACGTAAATAAATATATATAATTGGACAAAGGTTATTAACATGTAAATGTAATTGTAGAATATTATGTCAATTAAATAATCAACGTTTTGCGGCGCGTCTGTATGTTGATTTAATTGACTGTACCGTAGTGTGACCTAGGGCTAATTGACAAACGGTTTGGTAAATTTATTACTAGTTATTTAATAGCCTATTGGACGTCCCATTCCTGGGCCTCCCCTTTTTCTTTCCATCCGTCTCTGTCCTTCGCAAAATCCTGAAAAAAGGGGTCAAAACGGCCCAAGTTATCCCGCCGTCTTCGTTTAGGCCTGCCGCACTGCGGCGCCCGTTGATTGGAACCCAATCGGTGTCGATTTTTGCCCAACTATCGGGATGTATTCGGCAGACATGTCCCGCCCAGTCCCGTTTGAGTTTGTCGGTCCTCGGGCCCTACCCTAAACAATTTTCTTCGGCGATTTTACGGCGAAGGGAGATCGCGGCGAACAAACTGCAATTCCAATTCGCCTTATATTAATGAGCAAGCCGATTTGAGAGGCTAGCGCATGAGGCATGAGTTGGTTCGACACAGGCTTCGATCAACAATACATACACAGGCCTTAAGAAATTATAAGTTCGAAATTGAACTTGAATCTCTAATATATAAAATTCTCGTGTCGCGGTGTTTGTTACCAAACTCCTCCGAAATGGCTCGACCGATTCTCATGAAATTTTGTGTGCATATCGGATAGGTCTGAGAATCGGTCAAAATCTATTTTTCATACCCCTATTATTCTTCGCAGACGGAGTCGCGGGCAACAGCTATAAATAAATAAAAGTTAAAATTATTGTGACGTCACGCCTTGTACACTTTAACCTACTCCTGAGTTCGGACGCAGTTTATTTTATTTTATTTGTTTGTTTGACTGAGATAAGAAAACATACGGGTCCAATATTTTTTGATAATTTACCTGACCGACTAATTATAATATTTTTAAACAAGTTATTTGAAATATATGATTTCACGGGATGACCGTAAAAGTAATAAAAAATGAAGTTGAAAAAATAAATACAAAAAGATACTTCATAGCTAAGCTAACTTGTTTAAAGTTGCACAGTAGCGCCATCTCTTGTCCAGGTGAGCGGTTAGTTCCGAAGCAGTGTTAAAATCTCTCGATAGAGGGTGTAACATAGATGAGCGCTTGTCACTGCATAAGGTGATGATTTAGCAGACTGAAATGTATGATGTATAGGAAAGATTCGTGTCTAATCTCTAGACCAGTGGTGGTGTAGGGGTATGGCACACGGCACGGAATGCTGAGGACCTGGGTTCGATTCCCAGCATTGGTCTTTTTTCTGGGGTTTTTTCTGTGCATCTATATTTCAGTTTGTATTTAGTATGAAATATATAATATTTTTACCCACTACATAATTCCTGTTGCAGGCGTTAGTTTCCAGCTTTTCATGTGGTTACGTTTTTTATTACAGTTCGACGAATTCGCGCGTTCGCTGCAAGTAGACCCGCATTCACCACTCTTCAGGCTCGTCACGGACGGACAGCCACCACTTAGGTATGTATTAAATAATAAGTTAATCCAAGAATCGTTTAGAATTCAACTTCTCACCAAAACTATGCCATTGAACCATTATAATTTAATATGAAAAAGGATCTTGGCAAAAAGATGAACGAACATCGAAGTCATCCTTATAAGATTCTTTTTTATTTTGAAGTACAGAAGGCTAATTTATAATCAAAAGACAAATGCAGTTTTTCTTGCAAGGCCGGCAAAGCAAACGCAGTGATGTGTGTGTATGGAAGGCGGTAACAATAAACGTTTAATTTAACTGTTGTGTTGCTTGGAGCAAACGTTTTGAATTATCTAAAGAGCTAAGTACCCAATAACTAAGTTTTCGTTTCGTTTGAAATGAAACCAACACTACCTACCAGCAGGCTTATTGTCTAACGTTTCTAACGCTTGCCTTCGCAATCACTATTTCTTTCTGTCAAATGGTATACGGTGTGTCAAAAAGTAACGGTTACTTTACATTATAACGATTTAATAATTATCTTTATTATGACAGTTCCGACATCAGAAAATATCAATAAGCCTAACAGTGACATTGGATTGTAAGTGAAAATAGTCTGTGATTTTTTCAGTACATAATGTGGCATTGAACTTTAATGCGGCAAGGAAATTTCTTGGTCGACTATACAAAGATCTGCATACTTACTTATATTATTGTTTCATACTTAGGCAAAAGTGTGTTAAATTATAGTATACTCGATGAGCTCGTAGTGATAGGTACTACAAACAAACATGACCTATTTCCCCTGACCCATTCAGGCCAACGTCGGGCCAAATAGGAAGTTGTGACTTATCTAAAACATTATAGCACTTTAAAAAACAGCTTATTAATATCACAATAATACCACTTATTTCGATTCTCAGGGCCAACGTATTAAGGTCTGAATTTGAATTGTCACACGGATGAAAATTAGTCCTCTTTTAAATTAAATCTAGCTAAAGTTTTAGCTTTTAAGGTCTAGTCTAGTATAATAACATAGCATTAAATTTTCTTGTTATTGTAGAGATAGGTTGTCATGCATTGTTGTTCAAAAATATTGTCATTAAAATAAGAATAGATTGATATTATCTGATCTGATCTGTTTTTCATTTTTGGATAGCAGATGTGGCTATGATATCGAGTTAATTTTCAAACATCCGGTAAATGTGGAGATAAAAAAGGGTCTGTTTTCAATGACTTGTCACGACACGCAACATTTTTCTTCTAGATAATATATTAAAAAAATAATTTGCTTATAAATAAAAAAAAATTAAAAACCGCAGTGGCCCAGTGGTGGTTTGACCGATAGCCCCTCAAGTAGAGAGTTGTGGGTTCGAGCTCGGGCTCAATGAGGAATGAGAAATTCAATTGAAGGAATTCAAATGAGAGGCATGTGCCCTACAATGGGACGTATATAGGCTGGGATGATGATGATGATGATGATGAAATGTCGTGTCGTGTCACGGTATGCGGTTTTTATAATTTTTATAAGTATATTTTGTTGTATATTTTTTACATAGGTATGTATGAGAAATAGGGCCTGAAGTAATTTTCACCTGGACCCCCAATTTTTAATTTAATGTGGCAGGGCAGGGCAATGTTTGCCGGATATTATTAACCAGTTGAAAAACGTAAAACGTAAAAATAGTGTTTCGGCTCAGAAATGGGTCACAAAATTGTAGTTCTTACGCTCTCAAAATTAAAATAACGGGCGTTTTTCTGATCTGCACATCGTCCCTATATCACAGAATATATAATAAATAAATAAATAAATAAATATCACGGGACAATTCACACCAATTGACCTAGTCCCAAACTAAGCAAAGCTTGTACTATGGGTACTAGACAACGGATAAACATACTTATATAGATAAATACATACTTAAATACATATTAAACATCCAAGACTCGAGCACAAACATTCGTATTTTTCACACAAATATCTGCCCCGACCGGGAATCGAACCCGGGACCTCAAGCTTCGTAGTCAGGTTCTCTAACAAGTAGGCTATCCGGTCGTCTAGATAATAGTACTGACGTCCTATATTCCCTATCATCGATTTTCTCGCTCACCGACAATCGGCAGGCTTATTGTCTAACTAACGCTTCAAACGCTTGCCTTCGCTATCACTATTTCATTCTGTCAAACAGTATAAGATGATGACAGAAAGAGATGGTGAAAGCGAAGGCAAGCGTCAGAAGCGTTAGACAATACGGTCTCAGGTTTCGCTATTGATCAAAATCATAAATTTATATTTGTTAGTAGGCTGTTAAGAGCTCTTTTACATGTCTTTTCTGAGTCTACCAGCGCTTTTGGAAAGACCACAATTGCCAAGAAGAATGCGCCGCAAGAACTTGGCACTAAGTCATTTCGACATTGACGTAGTATAACGGGAACGTACAAAACCAAAACTGTTGTCATCCAGGCATTAAAATATGAAACGAGCTCGCTTCCTGCTGTTCTAAGGTCACTGGATATCCGTTTGTAATTTAAATAACCATCGGTGAACTCGCGACCTAATTTTAATTGAAACTATTGAAAGTCAAATCATTGACTTTTTAGGGTTCCGTACTCAAAAGTATTACTGAGACTCCGCTGTCTATAACAGGGCTCTATCTCTTCTATAGGTAACGCCACCAGAGTTGAGGTCACACACACAACAACACGTCAGGTATAATGACAGCGGGATTTTGACATTTATTCGTACCGATAGCAAGTTCAACAGACTCAACAGTGAATTACAAGATTAACTAAAAATTTCTTCAACCTAATTCGTTAAGAATTATTTAGGAAAATACATCTAATTCTAACAAAACAGAAAATAAAATATTTTGATCTATTTTATTTAAATCAGATAAGCATATTTTTCGCTATTTATAAAATACCGATTTATTTGTTGCGATTATTTCTTATCAGTTTCAAATTGTTTTATTTCAAAAATAGGTTAATGTGAAAAAAGAAAAATTATAATATGCATAGAATTGCTTAAGTATTTCATCATAAGATCATATCACTCACATTTTCATTCACTCACTCATTTCATTCATTCACTACTTTTTTTGCAATCAGTACTTTATGTAGCTGTGTGTGTAATCATTCGTCTCAACTCTCGTGGCGTTACCTATACTGTAGAACGCAATTGCGTTTGTCAGGAATCCATATTGTGCAGAATTGTGAATAGAAAAACACGATGGTGTAGAAACTAATGACTGTAATAAATAAAGAATAACGAATATGTTCTAATAATTACACGGTTATGTGAAATCCATATTGCGCAGAATCGCAAATAGGAAAAAAACAATAATGGTAACTGTAAACATACAATAATTCGTCTCAAGAAGTTCATGGGTTCGCCCGGGCTCGCACCTCTTTAGTTTTTGGAATTCATTAAAAAATGTACTTATTTATTTTAAATAAATAAATTTACACAGATAGTTTATAACCTGAATTACCGTAAGCTAGTTTTTAATAAACGTAACCCCACTTGCCGCATAGAGTAGTTAGGTGTTTTTGAAGTCTCGGGAAGGTCTGTAATGATGACCTCAACCATAAATAAGTAGGGTTAAAGATCAAGATTTTCTCGACAATGTCTCTTTTGTTGCATTTAATTTACATAGAAGATTATATTGTTTTTTGTTTATCTACACCTTTTCCTAAAAGATAATAAAACAGCAGCGGTCTTTAAATTTGCTGGGTTCCGAACTAAAAAGGAGTCCTTGTAGAGCCATTCACTGTCCGTCTTAAACCTTTTTCTTAGGAGCGCATGGTTGTCACCATTATCATTGCCCACTGCTGGACATAAGCCTCTCCCATTACACGCCACTGAGCTCTAACTTCAGCTCTCCCCCAATTCCAGCGCTACCTTACAAGTATCATCGCCTCACCAGTAACAGGGCGTAAACTACATTTTGCCGACACGCAGTCTCCTAGTCTCTTCTGAAGAACCAGTCGGCCACAACGGCAGAAACTATATTATATAAAATGTCCCTAATTTTCTTTATATTTTTTTTTTGCCAGTTTTGTGACGAGCCATATTATACAGGGTGTCCCAAAACTAAACGATAACCTGGTACTGAGCGAGAGGTCAAGTTATATCAGGGCCGGATTAACCATTAGACAGAGTAGGAAACTGCCTAACTAGGGGCCCCGCATCGCTAACGCGCAACAAACAAATTAAAAAGGATTCGAAGGGAAAATTGAATAGGAACTTTTGTGTCCGCGATGACAATAAATATTCTTGCTATTTTTCGATGCCAGTTGATTTGATTTGACTAGTCTAGTTGAAAAGTGCGGTTGATATTTGGATAAAGGGGGCCCCGAAAATTACATTTTTGCCTGGGGACCTTAACATTGCGAATATTCACCCCGAAACCAAGAAATGATCTAGAGTAACACGTTTATTATTTGTCGTTGCAGGCAATGCTTGCACCCGGAGGCGTGTTCGAAGGAGCTGAGTCTGCCGGCGCAGTACGCGCGCTTCCACGACCTGCGCAAGGAGTTCGCGCGCGCGTACGCCCGCGCCGCGGCGCCGCCGGACCCGCCGCAGTCGCTGCTCGACATGATGACTTGTATCCTTTCATATCCACACTTGTAAAATAAAAAAAAAACATAAAGTTTACCACTGACAGATGGTTTGCCTTCATTTCATATTCAACTTTAACGACCTACAAATAAAGCCAATTTCTAGAATACTGTTACCCACGTTTGCAGGTATTGTAATAGCTACTTTATTTTTGTATGGTGTTAAAGTTGGAAATGAAATGAAGGCAAGCCATCTGTCAGTGGTAAACTAAAAGTAAACGTATTGTAAAGGCCTATTCAGACAGCGATATCGCGTATGTCAGAATAGGGCTTTAAACGTCAAACGCACAGACAGCGGAAGCGTGGCAGTGCGGTGGCGGTGACGATTGTAATATTCTAACTTGTATGAACGAGTTCGCGGTTTGGTACCGCACAACCGTTCATACAAGTTAGAATATTACAACCGCCATCGTCACGCCTCCGCCCGCTGTCTTTGCGTTTGGAGCTTTAGACAGGACCAGTGTTGTCACATGCAATTTTGGTAAAATTGTAGAAAAGAATGCAAATACCAGTATCTTTTTCGTGAGTAAAAATGCGTAAAAATGTTTCAGATGATTCCTTATATGTATATGTTTTTATTAAACAATTTCAAATTGTCCGAGTCAGGAACACCACTTCTAGAAATAAATCTTTTTGTGTGCAGCACTCTCTTATGCAGATGCGGGTAGGTTAATTTTTGTATTACCGTATTGTCGTTTATTGCCGAAACTGGCGTTCGTTTGTTACTCAATTTCATAAAAAAATGCTTTACAAGTTGTTCTTTTCACCTTGTGCTTATTATTATTATGTCCCTTACATCCTCCGCACAGATTTAGGTATCACTCCCTATACCGGTGATAATTTCTACGCAGCAGAGGTCAAAGACATGGCCAGCATCATTAGGAGAATAATTTCAGACGGTGAGCACCTTTGGTACTACATTATTAGACGGCCCATAATTCGACAACACTAAGTTATTTGAGTCGAAATTTTGATAAATTACTGACCGGTGTGGCTAAAACACGACGTCTACGCTAAGTGTCTTACTTCGCGTTGCCGAAAATAGATTGAACTTTTTTTTTATGTGAGGGAGGAAAACGAGCAAGCGGGTCATCTGGTGGAAAATGATCACCACCGCCCATAAATGTCAACAACACAAATAGAGTCACTGATCTGTTGCCGGCCTTTAAAAAGAAGAGGGAATGGGGGAACTATCGATAACATTGCCAATAGAATCGTAACCTCGAAAAATAGTCACAATATCGATAGATCAATACTATTGCTATTTTATAATCAATACTATCGATGGTATCGATTGTCTTTATTGGTCCCTGAGGGCTGATTTTTTTCTTTGCTGGCTATTTTTACCGATATACTTACTTAGTCCGTTATTTCAACTTACGTTTTGTTGTAGGTATGTGGAACAAAAGAGTCATTTAAAAAAAAAATTGTACGTAATTAAGAGCTTTGATTAAAATAAAACTTAACTGATTCTGATTCCTTTGTGAGGCTTTGTGTAACGAAAGTTACCCATATACACAGAATATATAGTACTAACGTACAGAATGGCCACGCTCCGCCCCGCACCGATTCGAGTTACCCCTCCCTCCAAGGCGCCATTGCTTGTCGCCGCTGTTCACCAGTATGGTGCGCGCGCGTTGTATGTAGGCGTACGCGTGTACAGACGTCGTCGTGCTTATGTAGATTCAAGGACGCGTATTTTGTGCGTCGTGTCCGCCGTGTGCCATATAGTTTGTATGACTAGCTTTACTTACACAAAGGACGCGATCGTGATTTTGTTTTCATAAAGCCTTTAATGTATGTAGTGTACAAATTTTTTAAAACTACTCAACTGTCAGTTTCATTCATAGTAAATTAACACCATTTTGAATAATGCCCTGATTTTACTTTGAAACGTGAATTTTATTTTATTTTATTTTTTAACAGCTATACAATTTTATTTTCAGGCTTCCGGTTAGAGATGCCGGAGACTATCGACTTAGTATTAGAAACTGGAATATGGTGAGTACCTTACTGTAATTAAAACAAGTAATTAATAATACAATTCAAATACGTTTTAGGAACTCCAAAGTATAAATTACTCAAGCGCCTACAAATTTATAGATAGCAATGCCGTTGAAGATCCGATCGTAATTGCTGAAATAAAATTATCAGGCGCTTGAGAAAAAAAACTGCTTTTGCCTTGTAATTATAACTCATCAATAATTACATCACATCTTATAATGTAACGTAATCTTGAGATAAGATTAAGTATCAAATTGGAACGTCTGTTGATACAGCGATCTCTTTCAATTTAAAATGTTTTATAACAATAATTTATGGCGTTGTAATTTTAAGTTGTTATGAGACATAACATGCGTCATATTTTGCAATTTATGGGGGATTGTGAATCAAACGCGGTTTCCATGAATTAGCTGAATAGTCTGAAATCTGAATACGCAAGCTGGTAAAATAAAATTTATACTATAGAATAGAATAGAGTAGAATAGAATAATTTTATTTCAGGCTGCATAGGCCCATATAAAAATACCTTAAAGACTAACATACATATTTATATTACACTTAATTAACAACCTAATTACAAGCACGTGAAGTCTGTGACGTGGGCACTTTTGCAGTGTCACTTAACCGGCCACGAAACCGCCGGTAAGCGACACCTTTCGGCCAAAACTCCTCTCTCGTGAAGGTCGAGAGTTGATCAGTCGGAACCCTCACCACAAATGAATTGAAATTCACATCATGGCGGGACTCCAACCGCTCAACCCTCAGAGTGAGCTTGGTCTTCACACGCACATATTCCACGATGTCCGTGACCTTCGTGGAGTGATGCAGGCGGGACACGTACAGCTGCGTCGTCGGTGTCGCGGGACGCAGCAGATGGTTCGGTCCGGTCAGGGCGGTGCCGCACTGATTGCGACAAGCGGGCTTCTTCTTCCTTACCTCCTTCCTTCCTTATACTATGGTTATGCAACAGTGAGTGTAGCGTAGAAGCTAATGAGACAACGCGGAAAAACGCTGCTACGGGCTACGAGCGTAGCGCGTAGAAATACGTGGCAGCGAATGCGTTAATTAATTAATCTGGTTTAGTTCGGTTAAAGGTCACCTTACAAATTTAATTTACTTGTATAATCTAGACGTAGGGTTACCATCTTCTCGGATTGATCTATAATGTTACTTAATTACATAAATCTACAGTAATCAACACAATTATTTCCAAACATCCATGTCGCCATGTCACTATTGCCACAATAATATTTAGGGACTAGCTGTTGCCCGCGACTCCGTCCGCGAAGAATGAGGGGGGGGGGGAGGGATAAAAAATAGCCAACGACCTATTCTCAGACCTACCGAGTGTAGAGAAAAAAGTTTCATAAAAATCGGCCAAACCGTTTCGGAGGAGTTCGGTAACAAACACCGTGACACGAGATTTTTATATATTAGATTAATTAAAAGCAATTTAGTTAATAAATAACAAAAGAAAAAAATATATGCAAGAAAACCCGGTCTAAAACGTCCGATTGCGGCAAGAGTGATTACATTACATTTTTAAGCAGTAAATTTCGTTACTGAGTCGAAAAAGTGAGCTGATAATTATATTAAATGTGTTCCTTTTTAGCCACATAGGCGCCTCGCTTTTAGCTCGCGTTACATTTCTATTCGAAAGAATGAAAGAAAAAAAAATATTCGTGATATCAAACCATTTCAAATATAACACAGGAATAACAATATTAAAAAAAAAATACGCATATCACGAAATGGTCGCAAATCAGCAAAGTGCCGATCAAGCGAAAGGCGCTGAACTTCCCTTGGGACCATCACGTCATCCATCCATTGAAAAAACAACAAACATAAAGTGAAACCGAACGCATGCAATTTTAAGTTACACATAAAAAAAACTAACAAGAGACATAATTAATATCGTCTAATATGTATAGAATATATGTTCCTATTAATATAAAATAATATCAATAATAATTATAACTTTGTAGAAAGGTGTCACGATTCCAACGGGTAATATGACCTAGCGACGTATAAAACTTCAGCTATACATGTCATCGAGCATACCTACTTGCCTTCTAACAACTTATGCAGTGGTCGGCTGAATATCACGAACTCACAACCCGTACCACGATTTACTTCAAAAGTAAACACTTAAATGTCTCATTTGCACGAGACACGTTGGACTTTGAAAGTGAGATTGGAATATTTTTTACGCAAATCCTATCTCAATCTATTTTTAACAACGAATACTTATTCTACTTATTATTTAATTAACGGAATATGTTTTGGTGAGAAGTTTTAAGTTAGGTTTACTGTCTACGTTAACTTTATTAATAATAAGTAAGTACCTATTATGGTTGTAAATGAAGGTTGTATAAAGGAGAATTTATGTTGCCATCGTATTTGAATATACTATAATTTAACATTATAATAATATAATATAACAAATAGTCTGAAACAATAGCCTTAAATGTTGTTTCTCTTTCCAGAGCAACACATTTTGGTTTTTGTCTCTACGTTACAATCTTTATCAGAACTAAGATGTTTGAACTAAGATGTCTTTATAAGAACTAATGTTTTGTCATATTTCTATTTCTACTAATTCTCCATGTGAAACAAATAATTAAACTAATCTCTATTACCTAAAAATATTCATTTTTAGATAGGAAACTAACGGAAGGATGTTTTATTCGATTTTTTAAAATCCAAAACGAATCTTTAAGTTACTTAGGTACTAGGTTTTAAAGATTAGTTTTATCGAGAAGTCTTCTTCACACCTTTTGTTCTGTAATCTGAGATCTTAATGACCCTTTTTCTGACGCAGTCGGACAATCGCATGTGTTATTGTTTATACAGGGTGGGTCGAGACAGGGCCGGATAATGGCGTGAAGTGACTTTTTTATACAGAACTAAGTAAACGAATCCGACAGCTTAAGATAGGCCATCATAATAGGGTCGTTCGTTACACCGTAAAACGCGACTTTAATAAAAAAAAACGGTTTATTTTTAGTTGCTTTGAAACAAATATATGTATAGGTAGTTAGTTGCTTGAGTTAGCAAATAAGCGTACCTATGTATGTATGTAAATACTTTATCTATATCTACACTAATATTAAAAAGAGGAAAGTTTTGTATTTTGTATGTATCGAATAAATAATTTATTGAATCAGGCGTTACTTTGCGGAGGTCCATATTAATGAACTGAAACAAGAAACAATTACTTTGCTTACGATAGTTAAGTTTATGTAAAAAATACTTGATCATGCAGTTCCTCCACCTCCACATTGTACGAACACACACAAATCACACAAACCCAACCATCACCACCACCAAACTACACTGACTCGTTTCGATTTCGACCAGAGCCCATCTTCAGAGTTGTTACCACAACCGTACGCTATGCTACCAAATGTTAGACATTGTTCGCAGATGGATTCGCTGGCAATAGCTAGTATTACACAAAGAAATCATTCTTTGGACTGGCGTGTTTTTGTAGTACCGGCCGTCGTACGCGCAACAAAACCGATCACCCCTCTCCGTCACGTCACTCCGTCCCCTACCTCCTTGCCGCGCGGACGTCTCCGTCTTATCGCCCGTTTGTTTAAAAAAAGTGTTCCCGATAACGTGGCTGTGGATTCCAGTGTTAGTTTTGTGATACGCTTTCGGGACTCTTGGTGCTTTATCAGTCGAGATAAGAAGGTGAGTGGGTGATAGCTTTAAGATAATTACTGATGATTAGCTTGCTTAAGTTTTTTATAATCCTTGGAATATTCCTTAGCTTTATACGAAGGGAACGGCGTCCAAGAGCTGGTGAATGAGTCAGTATATCAGGTCTGTTCCTTTTATATATCAAGTTGAAGTATTGTAGGTTTTAACTCGTTCTCACGCCTTTAAGTTTTTCATACTTCATGGGCGAAATTGAATTTGAAATTTACCACAAGTTTTATACTAAAGGAAAACATTTTGAAGAACACATGCGAAGCAAGTCAATGGTGTTTTTAAGGTCCTGGTCAGCATTGAGTCCGCGTGGGGATGCAGCCCAAGCCCTCTCATTCTGGGGGAACACCTATGGCCATCAGTGAGATGTATATAGTCCAGAGATCGAAGGTTAAGATGGCAAACTAAACTTAAGGTTTTATGGTTTTATAACCCAATCTGCGCCATGTAAGTTCCACAAGTAATAATCATTGTTTTCTTAGTTCTCCATTTACGCCTGAGTAGATAGCCACTATCTTATGTAGTTTCTAACGGCGCGCAATATATTCGAAGTTAATTAGAAACGAACCTTGTTATCGTCGTCCTATATTTCTTAAGTAATGACGAAAAATCACATACAAAAACGAAAGAAAGAGGCCATTCGTAAATTACGTCACGCTAATTTTGATCATTTTTACCCCCTCTTGCACGGGCGTAGCCAGGGAGGGGGGTTAGGGGTTTAAAATATTTCTTTAATCCGTTAACAACTGTTAATTTAAAAAATAATCGTAATATTACCTGTCATTTCATTCACATTTTTGTTGTTTTATTTTCTGATACCAAATACTGAAACCTGGCTACGCCCGTGCCCTCTTGTAAAATAAGAAAGAAAATCTATAGGTACATATAATAAATCTGTAACAAGTCGGTGTCTGTACATTGAAGATATTTGAGAAAAACTGTCACTAGGGCTATTTACTAGCGCAATAGAACCCAAAACAATGTTTTTTAGAATTATTGTCTTTTTGTCTGTTTATCTGTTTGTCTGTGCGTTTGTGCGCGCTAATCTCAGAAACGACTTAACCTAGACGGATGCGGTTTTCACTGATATGTTGGTATTTTCTTGGATTAACATTTAGTGTTTGTTTCATTTGAATCGGTTCACAAATAAGAAAGATACGTCTATTTTAAGAATTTATAGAACAGTTTTTAGAAGTAGTGACTTGGGAGTAGGTACGGTGGTGAATGTGAACGCGGGTGGGCAGGGTGGTTCGGTGAGGGGGGGGGGGGTTGCGGGGGGGGGGTGCGGTAATTTTTTTTATATCGAGGAACTAAGGAGAGCCATAATTGATGAAAAAGCAAATTGATAAAAAAAAATAAGCTGCCCAAATTACTAATTCCACGCGGACGGAGTCGCGGGCAAAAGCTAGTACATAATATATACACAAGACACATCAATATTATTACAAATATACAACACGAAAGATAAAGATAGTGGGTTATTGCGGTTGTGGGTTAGTGGGTTAATGCAGAGCCGCTTATGGGACCCCAACGCTGATTTCACACTTAATACTATGGAAAATAGCAATTATGTACTTTGTTCTAGCGACTAGCGTCACAAATCGCCAGAACCCAATTTAAGAGGGTTTATACCTGCTGAGCTGGCAACGTTGCATTTTTGTTAGTTTTTCTCGATTATTCCATAAAAATTGAATGTAAATTAAAAATGTTTTGAATACAAATTGTTCTAATATATAAGTTAATGTGTCTACTGCAATAATAATTCGTGATAGACTTTTATTTTCTTTAAAAACGAACAAATTATTACCTAACGGTTTTTAAAGAAAATAAAAGTCTTATCACGAATTATTATTGCAGTAGACACATTAACTTATATATTAGAACAATTTGTATTCAAAACATTTTTAATTTTCATTCAATTTTTATGGAATAATCGAGAAAAACTAACAAAAATGCAACGTTGCCAGCTCAGCAGGTATAAACCCTCATAGATGCCCTCAAACGACGAAACCTAATTTGATTATTGTTCACTTACGAAACTAAACTAAAACTAGAAAGAGAAACCAATTAGGTACGAAAGGTTCCCCCTCGGCATGGACTCAAAGATTCTGCCACCATTTCCTCGCTGTTTTAGCCGTGCTTACATTGTGCGAGGATTCGAGGAAGCTGCCAGCTCTGTTAGTAACATGTTACTTAAATCAATATATTTATAATAATAAATAATAAACTGTATGTATACAGTTTGTAACCGATCGAAGGGCAAAGCTAATATCTGGTTGTTGGCAAAGTAGAGTATGGAATGGCATACTTTGTATTGAATTTGAGTACTATTTTTTCATTTAGTCAATCATAAATTATATTAAATACTAGCTGACCCCGCAAACGTTGTTTTGCCTTAAATCACCTAGGGGTGTAAAAAATAGCCTACGACCTATTCTGGGACCTACCATACAAAGAATAAAATCCATAAAAATCGGTCAAGCTGTTTCGTTCGGAAGAGTACGATAACACGATATGTTTATATATTAGAAGAAGATTAAATGACTTTAGATAAAAGAAAGGAAAAAAGTTAATAAAAAATATGACATAAGATCATACTCCACTTCGCCATCAATCATGTATCGCCTGTGCTTTTCGTTCAGTTACATACTGTATAGTTTTGTTAGATTTAATTATGTTTCATGCTACTGCTACCGAGTAATAGTGAGATAAAGGAAGCAATTACACAGAGATATCTAATTAATTCTGCCATTGCTTTGTGACACTTGAACTGCGTGTTTATACAATATTCCAGCTAAGACGTATATCTCCATACCTACCCCATACCATCGATTGTACAGTCGAAAGTAGAAATATAATACAGAGTGCTTAGTATAAGTTTTTACTTCACCAAATACTTCTCGATCGCGTTTACGTAAAAAATTCAATTCTATGGAAACATGGACGCGCGAGCGCGGAGGCTCTGTCACATGTTTCCATAGAATTGATTTTTTTACGTAAACGCGATCGAGAAGTATTTGGTGAAGTAAAAACTTATACTAAGCACTCAGTATTCGCGTCAAAATATGTAAACATCAACCTAATGGTTAATGACATAGCGTTGTATAGATATTTTTGACACCTTGTTAACGTATATATTATATATTTTTGCACTTTACCGTACCGTAGGTACCGTACTACAAAGATATATATACAGCCAAAGTTACAAAAATATTATACTTACACGACTTTATTGACTTGACATTAAGGTTTTCATCAAGGTTTTGTATCTAGTCGACAGTACCTGCTCCCATAAAGAGAAGCGACTTTATTGGGAGTCATTAATCATCAAATTATTATCCTAACTTTTATAAATTTTGCTGCAAGATGCAGACCTCTGCTCGTAGTTCCCACACGAGCCCAGTGCGGTATGGGACTTCACACACACCATTGAATTTTACTAGCTGTTGCCCTCGACTCCGTCCGTGATTAATAGGGGTATAAAAAATAGCCTACGACCTATTCTCAGATTTACCGAACGTAGAGAAAAAAGTTTCATAAAAATCGGTCAAGCCGTTTCGGAAGAGTTCGATAACAAAAACCGTGACACAAGTTTTTTATATATTAGATTAGAAGATACAACTCAAGTCTGTTTAAAAAAGTTACATTATAAACGTAGAAGTTGCAATAACAATATGATAGCCCTTGCGGCACCATTCCCAGTAATATGACCTAAAACTTTTCTTATGGTTTTGCCAGACCGTAATCCGACACATAAACAGCAGTTTCGTTGAGGCACGTTTGCCGTCGTCAGTTGCAAAAGAATAAGCCACAAAACCATACACAATCTTATCGAATTATAAACTTTATGTGTATTCCTTAGGCTCTATAATGGAGTGATGCAATACGGGTCTTGTGCCGTTTTGCCTTAAATCGTTGGTTATTGCTGATTTGAAAAATGCAGTCGGTCGGTAATATGCGAAATTATAGGTATTGTACTTATTTACTGAATATTAAGTACGTATGAATTCTAACTTGGTTTATGTTAGTGAAACTCAAGTTAAGTGTTTCGAAACATTTGAATTGGTTAAATAAACAAATATATTTTGCTTAGAAGTAAATGAATGAAGGGTTCCGTAACTTCGTACAATGTTTTATAAATAGTTCAGTGAAAAAATATAATGATCGAGTTAAAAACGCTGAAGAAAGCACGATACTTGTATGGCGATCCCCTTTTATTTTATTTTTATTATTTGTTGTTATATTATAGCCGTGGGCCGTGGTGGCCTGGTTTGACCTATGGCCTCTCAAGCAGAGGGTCGTGGGTTCAAACTCCGGCTCGCACCTTTTTAGTTTTTCGGAATTAATGTGCGAAATTACATTTGAAATTTACCATGAGGTTCACGATGAAGGAAAACATCGTGAGGAAACCTGCATACTCCTGCGAAAAAATTCAATGGTGTGTGTGATGTTGCCAATCCACACTGGGCCCGCGTGGGAACTACGGCCCAAGCCCCTTCATTCTGAGAGGTGGCCTGTGCCCTGCAGTGGGACGTATATAGGCTGGGATGATGATGATGATGATTTGTTGTTATAGCGGCCACATAATACATAATCGGTGAAAATTTATTACATGGTCTGCGCCGGCTTAAGGATTTCGTTTTTAACCCAAGGCCATGCAGTGCAAGTGACCCTTAGGGGCTGTTTCACCACCCATTGATTAATTTTAACTGACGGATAAATGTGATGCCGTCTCCGTCTATTCGAACAAAACAAACAGAGACGGCATCACATTTATCCGTCAAATAAATTTGATCAATGGGTGGTGAAACAGCCCCTTGGTGTCGCAAAAAATCTCAATTTGCCTGCTTACGCTTACCTACATTTTGTATCTTTCATAAAACTTTACTGGTGATTTTAGGGTTCCGTACCCAAAGGGTAAAATGGGACCCTATTACTCCGCTGTCCGTCCGTCTGTCTGTCCATGAACCGTGATAGTTAGACAGTTTAACAGATGATGTATTTCTGTTGCCGCTATGCTATAACAACAAATAAGTAAAAAAACAGAATAAAATAAATATTTAAGGGGCTCCCATACAACAAACGTGATTTTTTTGCCGTTTTTATAGATAATGATACGGAACCCTTCCTACGCGTGCACTTGGCCGGTTTTTTTTAATGTTTCATTCAATACAAACTTTTTTTATTTACAGTAAGCGTTAGAGTTTTAGTTTTAAATGTTTAAACTATGAATACGTCGATCCCACTTTGTTTTCGCGTTTTTGTGTGAAATCTGACGACTTCCAGATGTTATTCCAACTTTTTCTATAACTAGACCCTTATCAGTTGTAATAGCCAAACAAACAGACCCTCTGTGTAACCTTGTCGAAGTGAGCCGTCGATTTACTTATCAATTGAGTCACCGGCTCGATTATTGTGTAAAGGTTCTACGGCTGGTTGGGGTTTGAATGGTCTGGCCCCTTTCTCTAATGAGCTGGCTGTTAAGCCATAACCCAAACCCATAACGATAAACCTATTAGGGATACTATGGGCTTGAACTAGTTCGAGGAAAGCTTGCTACAGACAAAAAGTATTCAAGTTTAAATTTTTGCATGTTCATATTTTTAACTTTTGGACGACCATTTTATGGGCTGTTGGTTAGGTTAGGTTAGTCGGGGCAGATATTTGCATGAAATACGAATGTTTGTTCTTGAATTAATATGTATTTAAGTATGTATCTATCTATATAATTATTTTTATCTGTTGCCTGGTACCCATAACCCATAACACAAGCTTTGCTTACATTGGGACTAGGTCAATTAGTGTGAATTGTCTTCATTTGTTTCATTGATTTCATTTCAACAAAGTACGTATCTACATCCTAAATTTTAAAAACCGGCCAAGTGCGAGTCGGACTCGCGCACGAAGGGTTCCGTACAATTATCTATAAAAATCACGTTTGTTGTATGGGAGCCCCCTTAAATATTTTTTTATTTTAATTTAATGATTTATTTTTAAAGTCAATATATAATTAAATATTCTGTGAATATTTCAAGTGTCTACCTGTAGCTGTTATCAATATCGAGCAAAAACGAGCAAAAAAAATCATTTTTGTTGTATGGGAGCCCCCTTAAATATTTATTTAATTCCATTTTTTAGTATTTGTTGTTATATAGCGGCAACAGAAATACATCATCTGTGAAAATTTCAACTCTCTAGCTATCACGGTTCCCGAGATACAGCCTGGTGACAGACGGACAGACGGACGGACGGACGGACAGCGGAGCCTCAGTAATAGGGTTTCCGTTTTTACCCTTTGGGTACGGAACCCTAAAAATGGAGTTAATGCATTTAAAACTAATTTTGTATCACCATTTAAGTTTTAGCCTGTATTATAGTTTGACACCCTGTATTATGATGATGATGAATTTGGCAAAGCATGTTTTCATTCTCGAGTATCATGCATGCATGTCGATATGTCAAATGCCTGACAGGTAATTAGGATACTGAGCGGTCTAAACAAAAGCAGGATGCTAGTCGCGTGCATCGCATTCCCACACGTAGAATTTACAAATTTTTATTACTTCATTTATATTATTGCTAAATTTTACCTTTATTTTATCATGAGATGGAGGCAAACGAGCAAGTGGGTCATCTGATGGAAAATTATCACCACCACCCATAAATACCAACAACTCAAAGAGAGTCACTAATCTATTGCGGTCTGGAAACACTGCTGCAGGAAGCTGGTTCCAATAGTTTCACCGTACGTGGCAGGAAATGCCGAAGAAAACGTACAATGGTAGACTGCCATTCATCGAGATGGTGACGATGGAACTTAGACGTTCGGCGAGAAGTGAGATGGTAAAATTTTACAGCAGGCAGCAAATTAAATAATTCATGCCAGCGACTTTGTCCGCAAAATAATCAAATTTGTGGTAAAATGAGAGATGAAGAAATCTTTTTCGACAACGGAAAAATCTAAACGCCTAGTCGCCTAACATCGTCGGTATCATGCAGTTAGTGAATCCCGTTTTTTTCATATCCCGTGGGAATTAAAAAAAACCTACAGCTGTTATAATTAAGTATCTCACATGCCACAACTTTCAAGAGTTCGTTCTTGAGAAAAACGCTTGACGTTAAGAAGAGGACCATCGAAATTGGGATGTCCCAATTTTTGGCAACGTATAATAAATCGAAAACCGTTTGGAGAAATAGGCTTTGTGAAGCGTTTTCAGAAATCAGATTCCAAAATATGATAATCTGAATTAAATAAAGAAAATTTAAGTAATGACCTTCATTTGACCCCTGCAGTGAATCGTCACAAAGGCAGATATAAAGCAGGTCTACACTCTAAAGCAAATTGACAGTTTGAAATGTTGCTGTCCTGCTTATAATAGCAAAGAGTGACAAAGACAGAACTTTAATCACATGATGCGCACCTGGCTTTAAACAGTTGTCATTTATCATAAAGTCCGAAATGTATACAATACTCGCAATGTATTTTTACAAATTTAATTATTAAATTACTACGTTACAAGTAAATATGAAAGAATTTAAATATCAGATTTTAATAAAAAATATCTATTTACTATCACACCATTAAACAAACAGGAATAATCGAAGCTAAAAGAAGAGAAATAAATAAAACTATTTTGTCATGGTTCATTTAGGACCCTAAGCCGTGCTTGTAATATTGACAGTGACAAGACAAATCAGGGGCACTACTACAAAATTCGAAGTTCGTATCGTATCATCCCTCTCACTCTCGTGTCAAATCATATTAGCGTGAGCGGGACGGCATGAAACGAAGTTCGAATTATGCACTTCGTAGTAGGGTCTCAGTAGTGCCGTGGTAGCGCCACAGATTATGTTATGTACGACTTGAATTTTTCTAGGCTATGGAACGTGGCTCTCTCACTGTGACGTCATCCAACGTATTTCTAAAAAAAAATATAAAAAATTAAATACTCAACCAAATTCAAAATCGATGAAAATGGTGTCTTAAAATATCCTATTCTTTCCAAAAAAAATATAAAAACTATAGGTTATTTTTTTTGGTGCATCCCAATTCGGACACTTACATATGTTATACTGCCCTATACGAATGGTGGGGGTGAGCTGAGCTGTCGTTAAAATTAATTTCGGATCTTGAGCCATATATCACGCAGAACAGTTGGCCGTTGAGCCCGAAAAGTTTTCGAATGAAGATCACGGACTGGCAAGCGCAGCGTGGGACGTCCACCAACGAGATGGACGGATGATGTGGTATACGTCACAGGTTCATGGTGGAAGCAAGACGCTTTCCCCGCTTTCAACCGTGATGGTTGGGTATCAAGGCCTATGTCCAGCAATGACCGTCCTACGGCTGAAATTATGATAATGAACTGAAAATGAAGGACTAGAATACTAGTGCTAACCGAAGTGAAATGGCTCGACGTCTGTTATTTTCCAGCTCTCATCGATAGATGCCCTTCACGCAACCTCCTTATCTTATGTAAACACGATCGATCGAATCACGGCTCCATTGAGAAACGTGGATGGAAGAACGTCACGCTGTTTTGATCTCTGTGCTAAGCGTCCGATTTGGTTCATACTTGGTTCATACACATTTTTGAGTCTGTGGACATGGCAAAAGTTAAGGGTCTATGAGCCATTTTTAATAAAGTCTACATCGGCATGTGCGGTTAACTTTCGGTCCATTTGACGACAAAGTCGCTAATTTTATCTCCACGGGAAAGACAATTGGGATGTTGACGCCATTAAAAAATAATTCGAAGACACGACTCCAGTTTAAAACCGTTTTATTTTAGCCCTGAAAACCAGATCAGTTTACGATTAACTGCAAAATTAGATTTTTTGTTGCTTTAAAAAAAATAAATAGGTAGCTAGTTGATTGAGTTGGCGAACAAGTCATAAGTTGCTATTGCCATTCAAAGTCTATGGGAGAATTGTGTTTAGACAGCTCATAAAAAGTACGTCAGTTGATTGGTGGTGTCAACATCCCTATTTCTGTTTGTTAGGTACGCTGTGTATATGACCCCGATTTACTGTAAAATTCTTAGGTAGTTAGAATCTACAGTGAACAAAAGACAATAAAAATAAAATGTGATAAATAACAGTCCTAGAAACCAAACATATATGTTAATCGATTCTGCAGATAATTTGTTAAACGATAAGTCCAACCGAAACGTAACAGTTTCAAGTTGTTATCATCTATTTATAACTTATTTGTACTTAATAAAGTTATAATAATTCAGTCAAACACATCACGAGGCTGTTGCGATGAATTGACATTGTTTTTGATGTAGTACAATAACGACCGACTGTGATTTTGATTAGGTATGTCATAGCGTGGCGAAGTACGAATTGCCTCGTTCAAATATATTTTGATTTTAATTGCTTAAGCATGGCAATATAGCATGCCTTGCTAATACGAGTATTAGGAAGGTTATCTGATCATCATTGGTTTTTTTTTTGAAATTTTGCGCCGAATACTTTTTTACTATTTGTATGGAGCTACCACTCTGTTACCATGCATTATCTATGTAATATAATATAATTATCTATCTATATATCTAATCTATCTATCTAATCGGAAACGGAATCTCGGATACGGCTACAACGATTTCGATGAAATTTGGTATGTGAGGGTTTTCGGGGATGAACAATTGATCTAGCTTGGTCTTATCTCTGGGAAAACGCTTGGTACCGAGTTTCAGCCCAGGTATATACTTATTAATCATTATCGTTACTTCATACCTATATAAAAATGAATGCCTATTTCCCTTGGTCACGGCATCACGCGTGATGCGGAAAATAAGAAAATTTATGAAACTTAACGACCATGATTAATTTTTATAATGTAACATGTTTTTATAATGTATTTGACATAACAGGCAGTCGTTTGACAGTTGGCGTGATTGACAGAAAAAATACACCTGTGCAAGTAAAGATAACAAGGACGTCACTTCGAACAACTGCTTACTATGAAATAAATAATTATTCGGTTAATAACAGATCCTTAAATATCAGTCCCTAGGTAAGCTTATAAAATAAGGAAACTAAAACCTTACTACTAATTCCGTACAGGGATGTTATGGCGAAACCGTAACCGAAAAAAAAAAAAAAAGAAGTTTAATAAGAAAAGAAGTTTAAGAAGTAAAATCACTACAAATGTATTATTATGCAATATTTTTGAAAAATAATACATTTGTAGTAATATGAAACATCTGTAGTCTTATTGTTTTGCTTTCAAAGCCTCTGTCTATATTTCAGCGCCATCTAGATTTAATAATCGAACTACAAAAACCGCGGCCGATCCGTACTATGGCGACTGGCAATCCAGTCTCTATCATCCTTGACTTGTATGCAATGCACCTGGCAAAATTCTATCAATCCGACCTCAGGACGTAGGTTAAAATTGACTTCCAAGTTTTAATTGTTAGCTAAATGCTAATAAAACGTGTTAAAAAGACAACAGTTTTAAATGAATCACGGTTAATTACCTTACACGTTGTTTACGGAATATTGAGCACAATCACCTTTGATGAGTTCCCGATATTTCAACCTAGTTTATTACGTCCATCATACTATAATTAAGGTCGGTCTACCCGTGAATTCTGTGAACATTTATGTAAAACCAAAATCCGTTTCGAGTGCTCTTAAGGGCTTATTACACTTGGCTAAATTTAGTCACCCTAATTAGAAAATGCTAAATCATTCAGCTTGTTAGAAACCATTCTTGCTTCTAAGGGTGAAGCCAGATGAGCGTAATTTTGTGAGTCGTGAGGAGCAGCAGAATTTCGGTTGCGCCATACATTGTGTCACGTGATGACCTGCATATTGTATGGCGCGACCTAAATTCTGCCGCTCACGACTCACATAGCTACGCTCGTCTGGCTTCACCCTAATTAGGACACTTTTTTAGCTAAACGCGATTACACTTTACTAAATTAGGTTTCTAAATCATTTAGAATCCTAAATTTAGCCAAGTGTAATAAGCTAAACTGATTAGATATTTTTAGAGTAGGTACATTTACTGATTTACATTAGATTAAATGAAAACAAATAGGTCATATAGAAAATATCATACATTTACTGTTTACGAATTACCTTATTAAATTGAATAATTCAGAAACTAGTCTTTTCTGGTGCTTACGCCCATACTCAATTTTGATAAGGAAGCCTATACCTACATTATTTCAAAATTTCAGTAAATTTGACTGAAAACCATATTTTCATACATTCGCTGCGGGTTCCTTTCGAAAAACCTAGAGGCCGTCTGCTTGAGAGGCCATAGAACCATTGCAATGGGCTACCACCACTTTTTAGGGTTCCGTACCCAAAGGTTACTTACTTACTGAGACTCGGCTGGCCGGCCGTCTGTCACCAGGCTGTATCTCATGAACCGTGATAGCTAAACAGTTGGAATTTTCACAGATGATGTATTTCTGTTGCCGCTATAACAACAAATACTAAAAATAAAATAAAGTTAAAAATTAAGGGGGCCGTCACATACAAGAAACGTGATTTTTTTCAGCGTTTTTAACTCAATCTTTATAATGGCGTTAACTAGAAACTTGAAATCTTCACCGATTATGTATTACTGTTGCTGGTACAACAATAAATAATAAAATTATAATTAAATGTATTAAATATTAAGGGGGTCCCAAATAACCAATATAAAATGATCTCACACTGCGTACATTTTACTTAGAAGCAGGGCTCTGCTAACACTGGATTTTTATAGTTACGGCTGTTTACGGTGTATGTTTTGACATATGTACCTAATTTGTTCGGAACCCTCGCCGCGCGAGTCCGACTCACACTTGGCCGGTTTTTTACATGATCATCAATCAATCAATATCCAGTAGAACTTATTGTTGAAAAAGAGTATGAGTACCATCGCCCAATACGAACCAGTATTTATGTATAATGTTATCCAAGCGCCCCTACACTCGCGCTTGTTTTGCCGGCCGCCGCGCAACATGCATTGTCCGGCGACATTTGTCGGCGTGTTATGAATCCTGCCCCCGCGCAGACATTGTGTCCATGGGATTGTTCACATACTCACCTTAATCTATGTGCTCAAGTTATTTTCTTTGCCTTCTTATAAGCATACCTGGGACCTCGTCATTTGATGTTTTGACATCGTCCCATCACTCAAGGGGTAAGTACATAATAGACCGGGAGATGGTGACACAAAATAGTAGGTCATTTGTACCAGTATGGCTGTTCTTCAGGGGTCTAATTACGTAATGACAAAAAGGAAAATGATGGTCATAGCACTGGTACCGGCGGCCCGATCGTGTGGGTGGCCGTTAATCGAACTTGTCGGAAAAACAACGAAAATCGAACGATTTGTTCCACAAAAATTCTTGTATTTTCCGATAGTCGATAAAAATACAGAGGGCGGTAGCGTAATGCCATACTTCTCCGGTGCGACTTACAACAGCCCGCCCCATACCGACGCGAACACGTTAATTTAAAAACATCAATTCAACCATTTGTACCAAGCTAATTTTTGCACAGCTAATAATCGTCGAGTAGCCATACACGAAAATCACCATGGCATACTTTTCTGACGGTTCCAAATGGGCGTCATACCGCTGCAAAGGAGTAATTTTTATTTTTTTTGCAAAACGATTTGTATCATTATTGCATTTGGATTTTTGGAAAGTACTTGATAAAATGTGACCGTTATTATAATTTGCCATACTTATAGTAAGGGGAAAAGTGCTGCCATACTTGAAAAACTTATTTATTCGACGAGTTTTAAAAATACGACTGTAAAATACGTGTGGAACCTAAATGCCTCTACAATTCGAGAAATCTTTCGAGCGGTTGTAGCCGTAAAATATTATACAGCATAATATCTGGTTATAAGACAAGATTGCCGCCACCTAGATGTTTGAAATTTTGTATTTATATTTTTCAAACCTCAAACTTACAGGAAACATTAGTGCCATACTGGTAGTAATCGTTTGAATTACGAATAAAACTTAGAATTTTGAATAAATATTGTACACATTTCATACCTCTGAGTTTTCTGAATTGACGACCAAATGGCCTAGTGCTTAGAGAACCTGACTACGAAACATGAGGTCCCTTTGATTCCCGCGTCGGGGCAGATATTTGTATGAAAAATACGAATGTTTGTTCTCGTCTCGAGTCTTGGATGTTTAATATGTATTTAAGTATGTATCTGTCTTGTATGTTTATTGTTTATCCGTTGTCTAGTAGGTACCCATAGTACAAGCTTTGCTTAGTTTGGGAGTAGGTCAATTGGCGTGAATTGACCCGTGATATTTATATTTATTTTATATTTACGTGCGAATTTATGTTTGTAAAGCATGAGTGAAGGGAAGAGTCGTGAGGAGTCCTTGTATGCGTGAAATTCCCAATCCGCCTAAGTTCTCTCATTCTGAGAGGAGGCCTGTGCCCTGCAGTGGGACGTATATAGGCTGGGATGATGATGAAGCCCCAGAAATATACTGTAATACTTTGCTTATAACTTTTTCCAGTATCCAGCCAGTCACACAAAGACATAATAGTATCATTGTCAAGTCATTTTCCCATCCACATAACACATTATAATGTGTTTATGCTTTGCACGCATGCTCCATTAGTTTTTCCATTGAAATTCACGGATTGAACTGAATTCCCATTGTACAATGAAATTCATCAAAACTTGTGGTCAAAATAAGATCAACCCAAGAATTTAAAATGAAAATGTAACGAAAAATACTCAAATATGTTCATAACTAATGTGATTAATAATAAGGAGTTAATAACGAACTATTAGTTGCTGAAATTCCGAAAAGTATTACCTAGTTATGACGTTATGAGTGAGAATCGCGAAAGTTTAAAACATTATACTCAAATTATGTTATTTAAAAAGAAAAAAAATTCGTTCACATTGAATCCAATCTTGCCCTTAATTCGTGTATGGTTAAATGAACAAAATGATAAACAAAATTTTTTTAAATGTCGAATTTCAATTTCGCGGCTTTCGAAGTTTTTGCGGCCACTATTTTTTTTTAATAATAGTACATTACTGCAGAGGCCGGGACTTAAGGGGTTGCCGGCCGAGTATCTAAGTTGACGGCCGAGTGGTACACGAGGCCGGCATGATGCGAGGCCGGCAACCCCTGTTCCGGCCGAGGCTTGTATAGTGCTTTTCTCAAACATGGACCATCATCATCATCATCATCATCGTCGTCGTCATCATGATGGTGATGGTGATGATGATGATGATGATGATGGTGGTGATGGTGATGATGGTGACGATGATGATGGTGATGATGATGATGATTATGATGGTGGTGATGGTGGTGATGATGATGATGATGATGATGATGGTGATGAATGATGATGATGATGATGATGATGATGATGATGATGGTGATAAATGATGATGATGGTGATGATGATGATGGTGATTGATGATGATGGTGATGAATGATGATGATGATGATGATGATGGTGATGATGATGATGAATGATGATGATGGTGATGAATGATGATGATGATGATAATGATGATGATGATGATGATGGTGATGAATGATGATGATGATGGTGATGGTGATGATGGTTACGATGATGATGGTGATGATGATGATGATTATGATGGTGGTGATGGTGGTGATGATGATGATGATGATGATGGTGATGAATGATGATTATGGTGATGGTGATGATGGTGATTGATGATGATGGTGATGAATGATGATGATGATGATGGTGATGAATGATGATGATGAATGATGATGATGATGATGATGATGATGATGATGATGAATGATGATGATGATGATGATGATGATGATGATGATGATGATGATTATGATGGTGATGAATGATGATGATGGTGATGATGATGATGATGGCGATGATGATGATGGTGATGGTGATGATGATGATGATGGTGATGAATGATGATGATGATGATGATGGTGATGATGATGATGATGATGATGGTGATGATGATGATGATGGTGATGGTGATGATGGTGATGATGATGATGATGGTGATGAATGATGATGATGATGATGATGGTGATGATGATGATGATGATGATGATGGTGATGAATGATGATGATGATGATGATGATGACGATGATAATGATGATGATGATGATGATGATGATAATGGTGATGATAGTGATGATGATGTTGATGATGAAATATTTCTCTAGGCAGATCACCATTACCATCACCATCACCATCTTACCTTACCTTAAATAAGCGTAGTGGCAGAATGTCATAATGAACCAAAACGCAAATATTGCTTATAGTTTTTTTTTAAATGGCTGAATGCTATGATGCCATAATAGACCTATAAAAATCATGGTGCTGTGTGACATGAAACAATAGACGATCGCATTGCCGGCCTAGGCCTGCAAAGTTGTATGAAATTCCATTATTGACCTCTCGTCTCGTCGTCCTCCACCACCGGCTGCACCTGCACCTGCAACGTGACACTTCGTGGCGTATTATAAGGAACATAACGTCAATATTTCATAGCATGTTTGAGAAAAGAGTTGTTAAGTTTACAGCCATCTCATAGTTTTGAAAATTTCAGACTGTCATTTTATAAATTTAAGACTTATCCTATGAGATGGCGGGAACTCGCGTTTGACCCCCTCCCCCCCCAAATGAGTGACGTACTTTATGGATGCCCCCTCCCAGTAAGGTCAGCTGTGGCTGTAGGCAGTTACGAAACAGGACTAAACCGCTTTGCCTACTTCCCGATCACGTGACAGCGACGCTTCGGCCATTAAAAAGCAACGCAAAACGCCTCAGCATTTCAAACCTGGAACTGATACACTATCGGCGCCGAGGTCGCCTTTTACGACGCATTCTCAGCGTGACCTGCGCATTGTTCCGAGCGGCGCGCGCAGCCGACACGCCGCTCGAGTTTCAGAACGATGTTAGGGATTTTTAAAAATATAAGTACTAACTAGCAAAAGAACCTCATTAGTGAGATGGAAATGCAAATGAATACTTATTAGGTATAAATTTCGATCATTTTAGGCCGCCCTCTTGTCACACTTATTAAGTACCTACCTACTATGAAAATCGCAATTATTCTGTTCTCATATTCCAAATACCTAGACCCCCTTTTCGTAAAACAGAAATAACAATTATTAAGTTTTTTTTAATTGGGCACAAATTTTGGAGCGATCGGTGTTCAGACATAAAAAAGATGGTCTCATGAAAATGTGTTAAAAACGATACAGGATCGAATCTATAGTAGCTACATAGGTACTTGTTACTTAATCTACTTTACGTTATATGTAGTATCTTTACTGATAATGATAATAAAAATCGGTGTCAAATTTAATGTATCAGTTGGAAATTAATATAGTTTTTAATCTGTCTTCAATTATCGGTTGTTGGCAACCATTATCTTAAGCTATAATATGCGCTGAGAATTAGCATGGTGATCCCACAAGGTAGTTTCACGTCCATAGAATAATAAAAAATAGTTTATTTTTTCATTTATTTTTGTGACAGTCTTCGTACAATTTACATTAGATAAAGCAAAAAATTACTAAGACAAAATGCTTACAATGTTATTTAAAGTTATAACAGAACAGCATACGCCATGTTTGATGTCAGCTGAGCTAAAATTCTCACAAACATTCCTGTCATTCTTGCTCAGGTTGGCTGCTGGAAACGCCTCCCTCGCAAGGGGCCATCCATCCAATTTTTTTATAGCCTGTTTTTGTGTTGATGCCTCTCTTCCTCTCTTGCTCCACTCTCGTCTATCACACGCGAGCTCCCGCCATCCTACGTGATAAATATCTAGGTCGTCCCCCCATCCTCGCTTCGGTCTGACTCTATTACGGTTTCTTTTTATAATGTCAGTAAAGTCTGTATTTTTGGCCATGGAATCAGTTTCCACCCCTGCAATGTAGGCTTGCGTCCGACCACAATCACGTCTAATGGAAAGCGAAGATGAGGCCTACGATGGAGCACGTTTGCCTAGTAAATGCTCATTCACCCTAGACTTGAATTCCATCGCTAGGGACCATCCGACATTACAATATTTAATTACATTACGATATAATTATGGGCTGTCATTAGCTGGTAACTAAAACTACAATATTTATTTATTTACAAAAGGCCGAATGTATTTTTAACAAAATTAAATTATACTTGTTGTAAAAAAAAATAGAGAAAATTAAAAAGAATTTTTACGAGGGTATTCAATTGAATTTACCCAACCACCGGTTGAAATATTCTAGTTTCATTTTGCGACATTTTGCATAATATCAATTTTTAGAAAACAATAAGGTAATTCAATTACTTTAGGACGATTGACATGCATAACAATTTGGGTCACAACCTTCCGTTAGTCACGTATATGTTGAGTCATGCATTAATGTTATTGTATGATTGTTGCAGTTCAAAAGACGATGAAATTGACGGCAATTGCATAGTGCGCGCGCGCGGCTTGCCTTGGCAGTCCTCCGATCAAGACATCGCCAAGTTTTTCCGAGGTCTCAATGTTGCCAAGTAAGTGTGTTGTAAATTTTTTGGTAGAGTAGGGTCATAGACATTTTTTGTCCGCGTCTCTCCTGTGGGCGGCAAAACTTAAGGTCTATAGCCAATATTTTTTGATCAAGTCTACATCAGCGTGCGGGACGCCTGGCCAACTCTCGCCCCATTTAAATAAATCTTAAGTTTGCTGACTCGGAGTCGCTAATTTTATGTCCACATGAGAGAGAACTTTTGTTTCTTACGCTGTGTATGATCCATGTAAGACATAGAAAAGTAATGAAAAAATTATTGCGATGTCAAGGATTTTATTTATTTACTAGCTGTTGCCCGCGACTCCGTCTGCGAAGAAAAATAGCCTACGACCTGCCGAATATGGAGAAAAAAATTCATACAAATCGGTCAAGCCGTCTCGGAGGAGTTCGATAACAAACACCGTGAAACGAGATTTTTATATATTAGATTTTATAAGTACATAAAAAATATGAAAGTTACGAAAAAAGCCGTGCCCTCATTTAATTTCTATGTCTACATATTGTGTGTGAAGGGTGATTCAGCTACATTTGCATAACAAATTACAACTAATATTACAAGCGGAACTCTCGCTTCAGTTATATTAACTAGAAAGGGAGTTCCGCTTGTAATATAAGTTGTACTTTGTTATGCAATAGGCCCCTGGTCGGTCGGTTGCCACTCAATCTAACGTTAGAATTCATGGGATACTTCGCATCACACTCCATTGCGTGTGTTCCAAAGAATTCGCTGTGGCGAGCGTCTGGGCTGCACAATGAACAGAGAAAACGTTGGTCGCGCCGCCCGTCGCTCGCAGTAGAGACCAGTGCTGCAGTGGCTGTATTGTGTAACGCACGGACGCTTGCTATCGCATTCACTATTTCTTTCTGTCAATCGGTATAAGATAGTGACAGAAAGAAATGGTGCATTCGATGGCAAGCGCCCGCTCATTAGACAAACAGCCTCAGGCCGCTTGGCTAATTGATTGTTTTTTCGTGTAGGGGTGGAGTAGCGCTCTGTCTGTCGCCTCAGGGTAGACGCAACGGCGAGGCGCTGGTGCGATTCGTGTCGCAGGAGCATCGCGACATGGCGCTCAAGAGGCATAAGCATCATATCGGCCCGCGATACATCGAGGTAAGTAGTCCTTACCATAGCACTGGTGGAAACTTGCTTTGGATCTTCCTCGAGCGGCTACATAGCTTAGCATTAGTGAAATCGATTACACAGTTTCATAGCTTTCACATCCTTGCTGCATAGCTGCATAGCACATATCTGGTGTAAAGGCGCCCTCACGGCCAGCGAGAACGATTACGTAGGGGAGCGCGGGGCTTGTTGTAACGGGGGTAAGAAGTAACATTGTATTTTCACCGGGAATTACAACCTTATTGACTCAAATTTTGATGCCATTCTTCACTATCTATTGCGTAGACGCCATTAATGCTCAGCCGGAAAGTGCAGTATGAAGCCGTCGACCCACACTCCATGACCAGGTAACGAAGAAAAACGTATTACCATTTTGATTTTCTCAAATAATATCTATTCCGTTCTTATGTTTTACACTGTTGTAATGGAAATGTACCTAGCTTTATTGACTGTTTTCGTGACGATTGAAAAATATATTTTTTGACATATTTGCATAAGTCTGTAGAATGAGCCAGCGGGGCACATTGTAACAATATCGCGGGGTAGGTAAGTTGTAACATGAGCGGTCATACTCGTATTTGGATGATGATAAGCAATAACATGTTAACCTACATGAACGTAGTTTTGGGAAAATGAGTGCTAAAGATTTTTATTAGGTTTTTTTCAACACAGTTGCTCGTAAATTGACTCTTATTACACCGTTTTTAGTTTCATAATTCAGCATATTACCACACTTGTGCTGTAAAAACATTACCGTACAAGTGCTGTAATATAAACTTTTTTTTAATTTGAGCAAAAGTTTATGTCTAAGAACATTGAATATTTTCACGAATATTAAATTATTTTAGGGTTAAGATGTCAAATAAACATTTTATTTCATCAAATTGTATATTTATAAACACAAATTAACTTAATTATCGTATTTACAAACATTAAATTTATACAAGTCAGATATGAAGTATCTTTTTTTTTTTTATTTATTTTTCAACTTCATTTTTTTTTTTTTTTATTACTTTTACGGTCATCCCATGAAACCATATATTTCAAACTAAATACTAACTGAAATATAGATGCACAGAAAAAACCCCCAGAAAAAAGACCAATGCTGGGAATCGAACCCAGGTCCTCAGCGTTCCGTGCTGCGTGCTTACCCCTACACCATCACTGGTCTAGAGGTTAGCGACGAATCTTTCCCATACATCGTACATTTCAGTCTGTTATAATCACTTTATGCAGTGATAAAGCGCTTAAAAGATACTTCATATCTGACTTGTTTAAAGTTGCACAGTAGCGCCATCTCTTGGTCCAGGTGAGCGGTTAGCTCCGAAGGAGTGTTAAAGTCTCTCGGTAGAGGGCATAACATAGATAAGCGCTTTATCACTGCATATCGCAATTGTGTTGAAAAACGTCGTATTCAACTCGTGTGCATTGATCATTACACACTTCGGCTTCCTTATCGCGCTCGCCTGACGGCTCGCGCTTACAATAATGCCTCATGGGTAATGACCAACGTAGAACACTTGTATCATAATGTACTATTACAGTTATGTAGTTCAAGATTTTGTGGGTTATTGCTTATTATCAGTTATCAGCATTATTCAGCATCCATTTATATTGTTTGTAAAATTTACAACGTTGTTGATTATGAGGCTAGTTGAATAAATATAAATGTATTATTTTCTGCTAAATTACTGCGTTTTAAATTGTTACTACTTACCCCTAACAAGGAGTAAGTTCTCACAACTGCCATTTTTTTAAAAACTGTTATTTTTTAAGACAAGGACGTAATTGCGGCTAATATTTGAATTGTGTATATTGATAAAATACAATACAATACTTACTGTGTATATTGATAAAATCGCAATTACGAAAAAGTAAATACATTTTAATCTTAGAATATTTTGCTGAAAGACGTTACAACAAGCCCCGCTCCCTTACTACGACAGGATTTCTAGTTTCTACCACAATACTAATCATCAGCGGTAGAACAACGAACAGCTGCCGTACTACCCAACTAAACTAATAAACTCCCTCCAGGTGTACCGAGCCAGCGGCGAGGATTTCCTCTCGGTGGCGGGAGGCACCACCTGCGAGGCGTTAGCGTTCCTGTCGCGCGGCGCGCAGGTCATCGTGCGCATGCGCGGCTTGCCTTACGATGCGACGCCCGCGCAAGTTGTGAGTCTACCCACCTTAATTTGTTGTCTGTCAGGTCTGAGGTTCTGTGCTTGGGTATTATAGGAGGCTCAAAAAATTCACTTTCCCGAAATGTGCACTTTTTCTAAGGGTACACTTGTTTCGAAGGATCACTTTCTCGGAAGGCGCACTGTCTCAAAAAGTGCACTTCCCAATTGGTACACTTTCTCAGATAGAGCACATTCTCAGAAGGTGCACTTTCCCAAAAAGTGCACTTTCTCAAATAGAGCACTTTCTTAAATAGAGCACTAGATTTGGAAAAGTACGTACTATATACCTATATATAGACTATTCGATAAACGGTAAAAATGCACGAGCACGAAGGATTTATTATCAAATGTTAACATCGCCATCATAGCTTAGGATCTTCATCTACGGAAAACAGTGTGGTGAAGATGTCATTTTTGACTAGTGTAAATTTTGGGAAAGTGTGCGTTTTGAGAAAATGTACATTATGGGAAAGTGTGCATTTTGGGAAAATGTACTTTTTGGGAAAATGCGCTTACGTGGAAAGTGCCCTTAATGGGCAAGTGTACTTTTTGGAGTGTACATTTATGGAAAGTGCACTTTTAGAGAAAGTAAGCCTTATAGGAGAAGCATAAGACAAGTTTTCAGAGTGCCTCAAATACCAACCCAAAAATGTCAATCAGCACTTCTACTATACGGCTGGAGCCCTCTCTGAGAGGACATCTGTGTCCTGCACTAAAACTAATTCCTCTTTTATCCTCTATTTGTCAGCTGGAGTTCTTTTCGATGGGAGACGACTCCGTCCAAGTGTTGGACGGCGCGGAGGGCGTGTTGTTCGTGCGCCGCGCCGACGGCCGCGCCACCGGCGACGCCTTCGTGCTTTTTGCCAAAGAGGACGACGCGCCCAAAGCACTGTCGAGGCATCGCAAGCTGATAGGAGCGCGGTACATCGAGCTATTCCGGTCTACTACTGCTGAAGTGCAACAGGTAATTCTTTAACTAGTATGGCAAAATAGGTTTTACTATTAAGGGCCTACCGTGTTTTTGGCGCATTTATTGCATTCATTTAATCTCGTGCTGTATCATTACAAGTAAGGTTAGGTTCATCATCATGATGACGATGAACCTAACCTTACGGGTTCTATATGATGCCGTTTTAATAAATTGTGAGTTTACGATTTAAGAAAAAAAATATTTTCGGTCTTTTGAACTACTTATTCGACATTTTAATACATTTGGTCTTTCGTACTTTGGCATTATAATACATTTGGCATTCTGTCATAACTGATGTTATGATAAAAAAAATCACGCCTGTGGGAATCGAGATTTTACGATGCCAATGATAATTGATATCTATATAAAAATCGATTATTTCAGAATTTCGTTTGTCAAGTGTTTTCCTTCCGTTTAAAATAAAATATCTGTATTCTATAGGTATCTAAACTACTCAAATCACATGTTTATCTATCTATCAAGACCCAATTCGAATAAATAAAGCTGTTAAAAAGTAGTTTTCTATTTACTAAGCTTATCAGGAACCAACTAGGTAATTTTCTATAGTCGATAACGGTATCGGCTTAGGTATTCTGAGCGTTTATAGCATGCAACGCCACTAGAAACATAATGTTATCGTGGAACAGAGGCTACGGAGGAATATCATTCCTAAGTTTTTTTATCGATAGTCCTACTAATTATATAATGAGAAAGGTTGTGAAGATGCTTGGATGTGTAGAGTGGATGTTTCAATTACGCAATAAGATCTGAATTGAGGCATAGGATACTAAATATCTCGATAGTAGAGTCAAGTGCAAAAACATGTATAGATGTTTCTTGTGAAGATATTTTCTTAATAGTCTTGTTACACCTTTCTACCTGATTCGTTTAGAGCACATACGCGGCGTGTGTGTAATTTGGAGACTTTGCTTCATTTACAAAGAACGTGTCTCATACGTTGAATGATAATTTATATTTCAAAGAAGTAATTAATTTAGGCAACATTTTGCAAAACAAAAATCGTTTTCAAAAATTTAGTGAAATCGATTTTTTACTATTACTAGCTGTTTCCCACAATTCCGTCTAGGAACAATACGTTTAACGCTACGCAATTTTACGGGATTAAAGCCGCTGAGTATACATATATTCACTTTGAAAATAAATAATTAAATTAAAAGAAAACAAATATTTAAGGGGGCGCCCATACAATAAACGTGATTTTTTTTGCTGTTTTTATAGATAACGGTACGGAACCCTTCATGCGCGAGTCCAACTAGCACTTGGCCGGTTTTCAATTAATGATTTTGTTGTTTGTACCTGAACTTTTCTTGTATCCATGATTTATATGATTGCTTTCTTGGTTTAGTATCGACTATAAAAAATACTTTATAATGTCCTAGCCAGCCATTGAGAGCCGGTAGGTAAGTGCATGCAGGTTTAACAATAGCGGTCAGAATATTGTTCATTTTTATAGCCATTTGCTGGAATAATTAAATCTAGATTTAAGGCCTATTCAAGTCTAAGTGGTATACGGTTGGCCAGTAGTGGTGTCCTAATGGGTTTCTTCTTATTTTTGGTTTCGTTTTAACAAGTAGCCTAGTCACCTGATTGAAAGCAATGCCAAGTTGTGTTACGGATGCGTTGCCGGCCCTTTGAGAAAAGAGTAGGCTCGTTTTTTGAAGATCCCTATATTGGACCGGTCCAGAAATACTGGCGCTGCAAGCTGGTATGCGTACGCACTGTTCAAATTCATAGCTATATTCGTTACCAGAGCCGGTAACGAGGACCGCGGAGGAAGAACCAAGTTTCGCCAAACATGTGGTTTCGTGAGAGTCGCGAAAATGATACCAAATATCACATCTGTAGCAGAGATACCACTTAAATTTTAATAGGCCTTTAGTGTCATACTCTAATAGTGTCAAAACGTAAGGAACTAACAGATTCTTGAGTATATTTTGCTTATAGCACTAACCAAGTTTATTGACTAAATATAGATTTAGAATATTCCTGCAATACGTAAGACTAAGGCCTTTACGAGGGCTCTCTGTCATTTGCTCAAATTTCATAGTACAATAATGTACTTATTTTCCGTAATTTTGATTTGGCTTTTCTGAAACAGTTATTTTTTCAGAATAGTTATTAAAATAATCTAACCTATTATAGAATGCTATAAAATGACGTTTCAAGAAAACTTAAAAAAACGCCCAAGTATACATACATAGCTATACATATCATAAGTATCATAACAAATGACATGACAAATGAAAATATTAACTACGAAATTAAAAGATACGCTTTAAGATTACCTAACTAAGGGTCTGTTATTTTAACTGACGGATAAATGTGATGCCGTCTCCGTCTACTCGAACAAAACAAACAGAGACGGCATCACATTTATCCGTCAAATAAATTTGATCAATGGATGGTGAAACGGGGGGGTAAAACTTTCGATACGACAGGAGTTTTTATGCACCTTCAAATTATCCACGCAGCCTTCTAATACCACCGTCCGTTGCTCAGGTCCTGAACCGGTCCCTGGAGACGCGCACGAGCGCCGCGAGCACCCCGGCGGCGCCCGCGCAGCCCGAGAGCCTGCTGCCTGTGGCGCTCGTTCCGCAGCACGTCATCACCTCGGGCACCGCCAAGGACTGCGTGCGTCTGCGCGGCCTGCCTTACGAGGCCCAGGTCAGACCTGTCACTTAAAATATTTTTGAAGCCTGCCTTACGAGGCCCAGGGCAGACCTGTCACTTAAAATACTTGCGAGGCCCAGGTCAGACCTGTCACTTAAAATATTTTTGAAGCCTGCCTTACGAGGCCCAGGGCAGACCTGTCACTTAAAATACTTGCGAGGCCCAGGTCAGACCTGTCACTTAAAATACTTGCGAGGCCCAGGGCAGACCTGTCACTTAAAATATTTTTGAAGCCTGCCTTACGAGGCCCAGGGCAGACCTGTCACTTAAAATACTTGCAAGGCCCAGGTCTGACCTGTCACTTAAAATACTTGCGAGGCCCAGGTCAGACCTGTCACTTAAAATACTTGCGAGGCCCAGGTCAGACCTGTCACTTAAAATATTTTTGAAGCCTGCCTTACGAGGCCCAGGGCAGACCTGTCACTTAAAATACTTGCAAGGCCCAGGTCTGACCTGTCACTTAAAATACTTGCGAGGCCCAGGGCAGACCTGTCACTTAAAATACTTGCGAGGCCCAGGGCAGACCTGTCACTTAAAATACTTGCGAGGCCCAGGTCAAACCTGTCACTTAAAATACTTGCGAGGCCCAGGTCAGACCTGTCACTTAAAATATTTTTGAAGCCTGCCTTACGAGGCCCAGGTCGTCAGACCTATCGCTAAAACCCACACACACCACATGGACACACACATACATACACACTGTCTGTGTACTTACACCATACATACGACCATTTACTTTTTATTAGTTTCCTTCTTTATTTGTTTATAAAGGGGCCAGTCTGAAAATCAGCGCTGGGCGCATGCTGCCATGTATTCTAGCACTCGCTGAGATTGATACTCATCGCCGTAATGTGGCTGGTTTATTTTTATTTGTAAATCTTGCTCCTGTTTTGATATTCTTGTACCTAATTATGTTGTGGCAACAAATGATTTTTATTATTATTATAAAATACTTGCGAGGCTAGCCTCACGAGGCCTATGTCAGACCTGTCACTTAAAATACTTGTGAGGTCTGCCTCACGAGGCCCAGGTCGCCTGTCACTTGAAATACTTGCGTGACCCAGGTCAGACCTGTCACTTAAAATACTTGTGAGGTCGGCCTCACGAGGCCCAGGTCACAAAATAAAAAGGTGCAGAAATAAATCTACATACAAAGTGCGCTCGAAACAGTTGGAACCAGTTCGAGCGCGATTGCCATCCGCTTGAAGCGCGCATCTGTGAACTTTTTTGAGTGCATTTATGGAGCAACAAAAAAAAGATAGTGCGTGGAGTCTCTCTGCGCGGAAGAAGTGAAACTACATAATAAAAAATTAAAAACCAGGCCGTCACCCATCCAAGTACTGACCACGCCCGACGTTACTTAACTTCGGTGATCGGACGAGAACCGGTATTTTGTCAAATATCTTGAAAACGGTGCATCCTACGGCAAAATCAATGAAATTTTCATCCCCCTGTAATACCCCCGCACCCCCTCCCCCGCATCCTCAGCCCCCTCAAACCCCCCCACCCCCACCCCCCGGTGTTTTTGACAAATATCTTGAAAACGGTGCATCCTACGGCAAAATCAAGGAAATTTCCATCCCCCCCTGATACCCCCGCACCCACCCTCACCCCTAACACCTCCCCCTCCCCCCACCTCACTCCCCCCCTCACCTCACCCCCCTCGCAAACGTCTCGTAAACGTCAACTTCGAGTTTTATGTGCATATGCCATAATTGACAACCCTAGAGCGACCGCCGAGCGTAGGTATGAATAGTGAAGTACATACACTTGATTGACTTCTGTACCTTTTTATTTTGTGCCCAGGTCACCTGTCACTTGAAATACTTGCGAGGCCTGCGTTACGAGGCCCAGGTCAGACCTGTCACTTAAAATACCTGCGAGACCTGCCTCATGAGGCACAGTTCAGACCTGTCACATAAAGTACTTGTAAGGTCTGCATACGAGGCCCAGGTCAGACCTGTCACTTAAAAATACTTGTGCGGTCTACCCTACGAGGCCCAGGTACGCCACGCACTAAAAATACGGACATCGTATGCTCCCAAACATGTCCAAAAGATTTGCTCCGCTAGCGTTGTATTTAACCGTTAGTTTCTTTGATAGAGTTGTAAATAACGTTTTCATTTTGCAGGTGGACACCATCCTAGCGTTTTTGGACGAGTTCGCGAAGAACATAGTTGTCGCAGGAGTCCATATGGTGTACAATGCGCAGGTAAGTTTGTAAAAGTTTTTTTTTTTTACATAAAACCTGTGATTGACCTCTATCTTACCTGATGAAAAGTGCAGATGAGACATAGAACAATAATACGGCGACACCCACACTAGGCATACAGGATTCAACTTTAACAGTGCGCCTTGAAAGAAACTGAAACACTGATATATATCTCACTGGTTTAGTAACAGCCAATTTACTCTAGCCCTGAAGAGCCCTAGATTCTATCTATCTCGAAATACGGACGATGAATTCCATTCCGTAGCAGTTCGTCTTAGGAATTCGGGCACTAAGTCTGACCATCGATACTATGCTGATCGTGCCGCCAATCAGCAGTGCTCGTGCTCCTGTGCTCCAACGTGGAGAGTAATCGGTCAAATCACTGCCTCATGAGGTATCCTATCTTATAACCAGGGATCGGACGTATCGTCCAGTGGCGGGGTGTGAAAATTTTTGCAAATAAAGCTGGAGCAAAAACCCAGATACCCCATTTTTATCCTATTCTTAAAAGTGCAGTAATAGAGGAGAAGAGTTTGGTAAGTTCGAAAGTTTAGTCAACTCGGGAGGAATCGGGTTGTTAGTATCCTTCGCCGCTGGTATCTTCATGGTTCGCAAGAATGTAGACATGACTCCAAAAGTAATTAAATAATTAATTTATTTATTGTCTTCTTCAGGGTCACCCGAGCGGCGAAGCGTTTATCCAGATGGACAGCGAAACAAGCGCGTTCCTCTGCGCCCAACAGAAACACCACCGGTACATGACCTTCGGCAAGAAGCAGCGATATATAGAGGTGAGGGTCTGCTAAAAATGGTTTGTACTTTTAATTTTGCTTCATTAATAACGCTGTACAAAGTGTAATAGAAACATCCCTAAAGAGAAAATGGAGTTAATTGCAGATTATTGACAAATGAAAACAGTAGTACTTTTTATTAGCTTTTAGTATTTTTTCGTTTGGTCAATTTTAAATTAGTTAAATAACTTTAGGTTAACCAAAAAAAAGTACAGTACAAAGATATCGATACAGCCAAAATTACAAAAATGTGTATACACGACTTAAAATTAAGGTCGACTGTACTTAAAGTTAATAAAAAGTATCCATTCTGTTTTTATTTTTTCTATTTTAAAGCGTGAAGAGGTAACAGACAGACAGAGAGACAGACACACTTTCCTGTTTATAATATTATTCCTAAAATTGCTAAAAGTAGACCCGAAACGTAAATGTAGCGTTTCGTGTGTTCTGTCTACCCCCTTTTGGGATACAGGCGTGAGGTGTGTATGTGGATCAACTATTTCTTGTTGTTATTCTGTCCCGTCAACGAGGGGACAAAAGTAGTGCAGTTTAATTAGAAGAAATGTTGTGTCACATTAACTAACATGCTTATTAGATGACCAATTGTAGAAGGGGTTTAAAACTACCACAAAAATGCATGTTTGGCAAATTTTAATCCGATAATCTTACGGTTTAAAGAGTGACCCAGGAGACCGTCACTATAGCAACGAGTGACAAAAAGTTGATCGACCCATGTTTGTACTAAATGGTACGTCCCGCGCAGGTGTTCCAGTGCTCCGGCGACGACATGAACCTGGTGCTGACGGGAGGCGTGACCCCGGCGACGTCCCCCAAGGTGCTCTCGCCCGGTACGTTGCTCTCCCCCCCGCCCGCGCCCGCGCCGCGCCTGCTGGCCCAGCACATCGCCCACCAGAGTCTGCTGGCTCGCCAACACGAAAACCTCCTCCTCGCCTCCATGCGACCGCCCCCCTTCTCCGTCCTCCCCACCTACCAACTCCGCGCCCCGACCCCCACCGTGCAAACCCAACAGTACCAACTCCAGCAATTCTTACCCCAACCCGTGGTGCCGATGACTACAAAACGGACGTATGAGCGCGCGTTCACGCAAACCGAAGCGACCGTGCCGCCGGCGAAACGACAATACCTACCCCAACAGTTCACACCATCCATGTCACTACCCATGTTCTCGTACGGATCTTCTTCTCCTGTGTTCTCTTACGCTAATACTGCTAGTCCGATGCTTTCGTACGCGAACGCTTTGCAAGCCGGAATACCGACGGCATTGCCGGCCGGGTACGGCACGGCATTGTCCGCCGCGTTACCACCGACGATGTCCTCTCCGTTCCCTACTTTCTCTGTGTTACCGTACCCGTACTACCCTGGCGTTTAACGCGTTAAACACTGCGAATCGACAGATGTCACTAGTAGCCTAGCTTGTCCGTGATTGGTTGTTTTGCGTGGCCTGTGATTGGCTTAAAAGTATAAGGCACTTTGAGAGTGCAAACTACAATATATTTACGAAATAGTGCCTTGAGGACTTCCATTAGTAACCCCGGGTTATTTAAGTACATTGACTAAAATACGTTATTGAAGCGATTCGGTAATTCGATGAAACAGGGTAAACAAGCTCAAAGTCTAACAGTGTTGTGTTACGCGTTAATGATATTGTAGCTAGGTATATGAATTTATTAAGATTAGACAGCTCTAACGATAACGGTTATTTTTAACGGCAGTTTTTTAGCAGCTCGATATTTCGTTAAGTACTTACTTCAATCAAGTTTTTGTTGAATTTACTGACTTTAATGTTGTTGAACTATCATACGTTTTTAATCTTTAACTATAAGAGAATCAGAGGTTGTTTTATATGACAAGTTAGTGTAAGAGTGTGATTAGTTAAATAATTATGTGATTTTTTAACGTTAGACATTCCATGATTTAAAGACAAGTCGTTTTTGCCAATATTTTTAGAGACTGATCGAAAGTCTGAAAAATCAGCTGATTCCTTTTATGTACTTATTTTTGAGTACTTCGTAAAATTATTTTGCTTATTGCTTTACTTTGAGTACAACGCACTTTTTGTGGCTAGTATGTATACACGTGTTTATATTTTATACGATAATAGATATGTATGTTTTGATTTTTTTGCGTTTATAAATAACGAGAAAGATGAATTTAAGTAAATTAAGTTCTGGGTTTAAATAAGACGTTTTCAAGCGCGTTATTCGCCACTTTAAATATTTTCTTTATTATAGTTCTTGGATAGAATATCGCGAAAACCGCAATTTGCTCTTACTTAGCTATTATTTATTAAAATAGGCAGCATTTTTCGTGTTTAATTGTTACGTCATCTAGTTTTGTAAGTATTGGCACCGTTTCTTTCCTCTCAATGTCACATCCTTCATATCCTTAAACGTGCTACCTTTTATAATATTATTGCATTAGTTATTGGCTTCATGTCATCTTCATTTACCTCACACCACCTAGATTAGCAAAGGTATCAGAGATAAAAAAGATTTGGTACGAACTTCCAAAAACATCATCCTTTTTTCTTTGGAAATTCGCATCAGATCGGGTGACCTGTGTAATGATCTTAGATTTCCTTTAAAAATAACGTCATTTTGTCTATGGTGTACCATGTCTCGATCACTATAGCTCCTGGGCATTCACTCGGTGGAAAGGCTAATATTTGTTCTGTCATTTCTAAAATGTATTTACTGATCTGTTCATTGGAACTTTGGTTTAATCAAGACTGTAATCGAAATTTCAATGAGCTTGTATTAGATATGCAATTGTTTAATCAAGGCGAACATGTAACTTGTAACATGGTTATCCGTGCTGGTCGTGTTTTGGAAAATGGGCATGTTCTGTGGTAAAGCGGTAAGTGCACAAATTTACTTTTTACATTATGAGGACATTCTGACCGTGTACAAGAATTTACGGATCGCAAATCGCTTATTCGGCTCTCGATTGATGTTTTGCCGTTGTCTTTTAACATATAGACTACCTCTACAATTTAGTGGTACGCGAAATGAAGCATGCTATCTTTTTTAACAAACACCTAACTTCCTCTAATTTTAAAAGCCTAGTATTACAATAGACATTTCATCAAGTCTAAACAAAAGACAGTGAGTCGGTTTTGTTGACACTCCAATCGGTTATTCGTTAATTTCGACGCACTGTGCTTTTGCTTTGCAAAATATTTGACCAATGTAATACTTGCTTGCAGATTTTAAATTACTACTTGATTTCTTTTGCCGAAATTAAAGTGCTATCATAGATATACAATATTAATCATCTTGGATCTTATGAACTAAAGTCTTGCAGCGGTTCACACACCGCACTTCGTTTTTATTTAGCATTAGAAGGAAGGCAAGCGATCTTGATGTGTCTTTTTATTGAAAAACGCTTTTGAAAAATAAATCACAGCAAATAATAATATGTAACAATTAGCAACGACCGGTCATTTACATACTTTAGGTTTCATATGTAATAGTTACTATTTTTTTAAAGCCTTTTTCAATAAAAAGACGTTCGTCAAGATTGTGAACGCTATTTCTAATGCTAAAAAACGAGGAGGTCGAGCCTGTATCGTGGAACCAAAACTAATGTCCAGAAGAGTAGTAACAAGGAAGATAATCGATTTTACAGAGCAGACTAATGAAACACAAAAATCGCGATATGGTCACTAAAACCATGTACCTACTGTATAACAGGTTCACAGGTTACTAATTCAGCACCGTTCAAATGTATTGGCAACAGTGTGCAAGTTAAATTTACATATCACTGTCAGTCAATGTCAATGTTCAATGCTGAATGCCGAGGGCAATTTATTTTTTCAGTTTTAATAGAGTACATGACATCATAAAACAATAGTTCTAAGACACGAATTTAGTAAAAAAAAAACACTTTTTAACCCTGAAAATCAGATTAAATTTCAGTTAACTGCAAAGTTATTTTTTAGCCGCTTTAAAACAAATAAATAGTTCGTCGATTGAGTTGACGTAGAAGTCACGTCTTGCAAAATCATTGGGAGGATCATGTTTTGACAGCTTATAAAAAGTACGTCAGTAGATTAGTGATGTCTGTATATCTGTATGTAGAACTTAAGTGTCAATTCATACCGAGATGGGCGCTCCAAGTTTCTCTGAGGGAATAAATCAAATGAGTAACTACTCGTTAACGCGTTGTATCTCGGTGTGAATTGACCCTAAGATTGAAGTTTTTATGGTATAAAAATTATGGTTATAGTAAATGAAATTACCAAAACATCGATTTGGCTCCGAATTGCGTTTTGCGATGTTCAGAGTAGCCTTTGGCAAGGATTGTTGAGCCGAAGGTTGGCATGGGCTTTAGTTGACGGGTGCATGGCTCGACCTATCGCTTCTTAAGTTTAATAATACGTTATATACATTTTCCACAGCACACCGGGGCGGATAAGAGTATATGAAACCTGTTATTCTATGAATTGTACACGGTTAAAGCTTCTATATTGGCGTCATGGTCTACCTGCAAAGCTTTTCAGTATACGGATAATTATTTTGACCAACTGTGCTGTCAATACGAACTGTATTATAGTCGCTTTCAAGCCTAGCTGATCATTCGTGCTTCATTTATTTACGATTGGTTACTGGTTACATTACAACCAAGTGGGTGTAGACAATTGGTTGTCCCTTGTGTCCCTGGAGGGACGAGGTGCAGAAAGATCTTTCGGATCTCAGTATCGATGACTGGGGGTAGGCCCGGGATCGCCAAGCAGGGGGTCTACTCTAAATTCCAAGCTCGTACCGTCTCTCTCACTCTGTTTTTAAATACTGTTAGCGTGGTACGCCACAACATGAACTTAGAATTTCCAACTTTGGAGTATAAGACCTGAGCATACTTAGTCTGATGTCTGAGGCCAAGATCCATTTCAGGTCATTGCGCTCAGCTTTTAGTAGTAGTCACGAATGGTTAGTTAAGATTACTTGCGACTGTACAGTTCGTCTGCCCAAATAATTTGTGTGCGCGGCCGCTACAAATGTATAGTCATCTCGTTCGAACGCCGTTTTTTTGTAGGCTCGTGAAATTTTTTCCTTCTTTTGGTGACCGCCCATGCAAACTATTGCAGGATGACAGCACCAGTGAGAACCAATTATGGAAATTATTTTCCGGAAACCCAATTTTAAGAAAAGGGCTGTACATTTTTAAAATATTTAGAATATGCTCAGATAACTGATAGCCATAACTGGTAAAGTACATGAATGGTGGGCTATAAGGCATTGAATCTTTGCTGTCCATTACCAGGCATTACTGTGCTAAACATGTCCATGATTGGTACCGTTACAGTATATTCTGGACCAATACAATTTAAACGCATAAAAGACCAATTTCAAAGTCCTAATGTTTCAGTAGAAAGGGACACCATGACGCCAATTGTGTATAAGGGGTATTCGGGCGTCCTCCAGTCGAGCGAAATTATACTCACAGCTTTTCTTCCGCTACTGTCTGAAGCCTTCTATATGCTTTTACTATGAAATTTCACTTTTCAATCTGTTTCAACGATTTTTTGCAATGGCGAGTGTTTTTGTGCATGGGTTACGTACAATAAACAATTTTTTTGGTCTGTTATGGATAAATTTTTAACGTTATGCTGTTTCTAATAACGGTTTCTTTTCAATATCTAGATAATGTGAATTAAACGTTTGGGTTTAGAAGTCAACCTTGTGATAATTATAATTTCACGTGAAGTTATCGTACAAAAAGTTGTTGAAATAATATTTTATTTTCGTACTTGACTGGGGGAAGTGGTGTGAGGTATAGGTAGGTCGTGAAACTCATCAGAAATATTTAACGGTTCCATCAACGGTTGAAATAGAAGCTTAATTTCAGTTATCGGTTGGCGCACTTTGCTTCATGGGCTGCAAATTATTTATAACTAGACCGGACGGAAATTTAGCTTTTATTTATGTTTTATATACATTTTTAAACATCAATAGTACTAAGGCGTTCCGTGTAATATTATTCACCTTGTTAGTTCGCATTGATTTTATTATAATTATTATAGTTGGCTAATTATAGTTTATTGCGTATTTTAAAAATAAAACGATAATCTTCGTGACAATGCAAGTTTCTCTGGTTGGTTGGTTGTGCTATGTTTGTTCCTTCATAGGCTTTTGTCCAGAGCTGGTTCTTGTGAAGGGAAGGGACTAACACGTCGTGTCCTGGCCCTCGAGTTAACGTCTCTACTATATGTTTTACTAACATGTCTATTTATTCACTGTCATATACGCATCTGTTTCGAAAATACATCGCTCATTCGGAAATTATATTTTTTCAGGTTTGTATAATAAGTCACATCGTCAAAATGTTGTGTTTAGGTTCACTTTGTCCACATCCCCATTTCGTTCACATTCCTACTTCGCCCACAATCCCACTTCGTCAACATTCCCATTTCATCCATATTCCCATTTCGTCCTTTTTCCACTTCGTCCACATTCCCATTTCGTCCATATTCCCACTTCGTCCACAATCTCACTTCGTCAACATTCCTAGTCGATTTTAATGCGGTTTTCGCTATCACTTAGCTTAAGTCTCAGGGAAGATTTTATTTTGTGATTTAGGTATGGACGAAATGGGAATGTTGACGAAGTGGGAATGTGGACGAAGTGGGAACGTGAACGAAATGGGAATGTTAACAAGATAGGAAGTGGACGAATTGGGAATTGATTGTGGACGAAATGGGATTGCTGACGAACTAGGAAGTTGGCAAAATGGGAATGTGGACGAAGTGAACCTAAACGAAATGTTGCAAAAAACACGCAGTATCAATTAGTCAACGATCGCACTTAGTGCATTGCACGCCTGTTACACATGTACAATTAATCTCACACAATGAAAATTCGAAATCGCCGCACTAAATTAAATATTTTAAATTTCTATTTTTGTTACTGGCGACAGATAAATTTAACGCCCCTTCACAAGATACCTAACAGTGACTTAAATAGCACAATCATCCTGTCCCGCCCCTAACATAGCTTTAATTAACTGTACGTTCGTCTCGATTGGACTGCTAGAGAGTTAACTGACAGAGCTCTCTGATTGGTCAGCCAATTGAGCTCATTGGCGATCGACCAATCACAGAACACTTCAACACCCGTAGAAAATGCCTATATAAAATATACGTAACATTAACTTGGTTCGTAATGGTTTGCTCTGGAATTTGCAAGGATCACGCAGACTGACAAATGCATATTTATGTGTTAAAAATATTTCCTAGTTAGAGCAACGGCTAAAGGCTCAAGGGAAAGGTTCTTTCACAAAAAAAGCACAGGTTTTCATAAATATAATACGTACATTTCAAGTCAGCACAGACTGTGACACAATAGGTACTCCAGTGTATGATAAACACAGTGTCGATGCCGTGTCGCAGTCTATGCGAGCTTTTACATTATGTTCTGCTTCCGAATGCATGTACAGGTGACAGGAATGGAACAATCTTGTATAACAGGGATCTACCGCTTAGTGTGTCGTAGAAGAAATGTTTTTGTGCTTAATATAGTGGATATAAGAACGGGTTGGTTAAGCGCCCTCTAGTGGCCGGGTGAATGTTGCCAACTTCGGCGAAACGGAGAAGTAAGTACTGTTCATTAGTTGAGGGTTCACGTGAATAAGTTTTCTTCTTATTGTTGATTACTGCATTCGACTACGACCTCAGCTTAATTACTTTGCTTTTCTATTTGCTAACGGAACTATGCTTTAGAAATCTTAACGAAAATATTATAAACGAGGACAGTCCATCTCGGCATCTCTGGAATCTTAATTGGTCATTGACCTTCATAAAAACAAAACAATACGGCATCCAATAATACATACATTCGCACGCTTCTCTAGTTAATCTGAGGTCGTAGTAACTAGGGTACTAGGCAAGCATAAGTTTGGTAAAGTCCGCAGCTTGGTGGTTGCCGCGGCGTCGTGTGTAACAGATAATGGTGTAAGTTGCGCACTGCTTTGGTGGACTGTTAATTCGTACTGAGACCCTGGTGAGTGTTCATATTGTTTTTTAATACATACATTATTGTGTATGTCTATTTGTATCGTTACTTACGTTTATTAATGTTTAACTGAGATGTTTCTAGAGAATACTGATTCAGTTTCAATAAGTATGAGTTGCAGCAAGTTACTAACGATAAACAATATCACAGCAGCCGTTAAATTTACATAACCGAAGATTAGACGGTTGATTTGAAATCGGTTATCGTTATAATAACTTGCTGCGACTAAAGAAAAGTAGCATTACATTGCGAGGCCGTAAAGCGACCGAGATTGAAGCGCTCAATCGAGCGCAGCAATCTAATGCAACTTGCACGATTTTTCGTGCAGGTCTAAACTCGGCTTTAGAATCTAGACTATGGTTTAACAGAGTTCGAACACAATCAAGCGAGATCCGTTAATATTGTTCACTGGTGACTACATAAGTAATATTTTGTGTCACAAATTGTCACTAAAAAACTTAAATTGCAATTTATCTTCGAGTAGCTTAAAATAACTATATTATTCACTATGTTGTATCTAGAAACTCTCAGCTAATCATTCAATTCCACAACACGATGTATTTACATATCTATTCATATGGGATCTGTGAGCACCTAAGAAAATAAATGGGCGGGTTCTAGCGGGTTATAGCATTTGGCATAATATATTATATCTACTAAAATATTAACACGAAAACTGAAGATCCGAGACAAAAAGTAAATCTAGTAGATTGTGTGACTAACAAAAATACTGCATGATGTTATGTGACGTTCATACACTACACTGAGGCATTAAAAAAAGACAAAAGATAATGTAGCACATTGTCATTAAAATAGAATAAAATATTTTAATAATGTTTATCAGTGTATCATAAAAAAAATATTCACTAAAATTCACCGCACATTATGTTCACTCGTGATAATCAATTTTAAAACAACTTTTCACATCTACCTACACGTATTTCTTATGTTTTATAAACAAATGCAATGTATGTAACTAAGTTATTATAAGTAAACTTACATACTCATTTTCTACACTATACCTTTACTCGATATTGAAGTGAGAGATGCAGAAAGTTAGACAAAAGAAAACTCTTTATCACTTCCTACTGTACTCTAAAACACTCCAGTTTCTTCTAATTAAAGAACGACGAAATATTACTTGGCCTCTTAAGTAACTACCATATTCACAGAAATAGATGGTAAAGGTCCCAGAGAGCCACACCACGTTTTGTTAACCCATCCTATATTTCTAATTTTCACAACCAATGATCGACATTGAGATCCATATCATTCCAAAACGGGGACCTATCGTTGCCACTATTTTTCTGAGTAGAAACAGCAGCTATCATGTCGATAAAAGATTCAAATTATACAAAAATATTGCCAATTTTGATGCAACTTTTAAAACGGTGTACTGACTATCGTGTTACATGCAGGTCCTCTCACATACTACTATCCGGCAATGGGACCGACGCTACCGCCGCCGCTGGTGTACTGGGGCTATCCTACGCCTCCCGTATCCCCTGCGCACTACTACCACCCACCACACCATCCGCAAACTATGGTAAGTTAATGGTCACTTACAATCGGGCGTGATTGTGGTCAAGCCTGAAATAATCGATAAAATAAGATTTTTGCTGACTGTACTTTTCATCTACAAATAAAATTTGTTCACTGGAAGTAAGTTTCAACTTGTAAGATTTGACTTTAACATACAGCTGAAGTTAAATAAAGACTTGTAATTATAAAAGCTGTTCGGACGTTTTTGGATGGAGACCACGGTCTGGCAAGTGCAGCGTGGGACGTCCACCAACGAGATGGATGGATGATTTGATGGTGGTGACGATGATTCATGGCGAATGCAAGCCGCTTCCAATCGCAATGATTGAGTATCAATGAGGGAGGCTTATGTACAGTAGTGGACGTCAAACGGTTGAAATGATGATGATGATCATCTATGACAGAAATGCCAATACAAATATTTTTGACGTCTAGAAGGACTCAACCGAAAATCTTTGCACTAGACTTTGCACTTTGCGTAGCTTTTATTAGATGACATGTCTACATAATCCTCCGGTCTACATACTGTGCAATTAATTGACATTTATTTCCTTTAAATACCAAAATTAATCAGTTAACTTCAAAAAACAAACTATCATTCATGTTAACCGGTTATAGGTAACGCCAACACAGTGACGTTAAACGTCAAAATCCCGCTGTCATTACATGAGATGTGGTTGTGTGTGTGGCCTCAACTCTGGTGGCGTTACCTATAACAACAGTAAAAATAACGTTATTATTTATAATTTTCAGATGCCAGATGTAGTGTCTGTCGGAGGAGGCTCTCCCCTGCCCATCCCTCCCCCCGCGGCGTGTCCAGAGTGGCCAATTTTTATGGTCAACTAACGAACCGATCTAATCTCCATCGTAGCTGTCGTCATCCAAAATATTAAAAACCGTATCACAAAACGTTAGTATATACATTTATTATCATTGTAGAAATATTTGATAAATTCAGATTTATATCACAAATTATAATATATATTTTTATATTTAAGTACTTTTAAATACAAGATGACAGCATGAGTGAAATCTAAAGATTTCTTTATCGAAAGTTGTGTAAGTATTTATCAATGTGTAAAAGGCTTAGAGAATTAAACCAAACGGAGGAGTCATACGCGCTAATTTATCTCTTCTCACTGGGAGCAGCGTACAATAACAAAATATTCATACTAATGGAATTCTTGGTCGTGTATCGGGTACGACCGCTGGTCATACTTGTCATTATTTTTTACAGGTGAGTAGACTTGTCTTTGAACTCTCCGATTGACTTCATTCTCTTAAGTACTTCATACAAAAATAACATCACTTGCCATGAAAGGAAATGTCAAGACAATTGATTTGAATGGCTCAAACTAAATAGTGATATTTAAAAGATAATTATCATTTATATTCATTAGAAATATTATTTATAGATTATGATATAAGTAGGTATGTTATGTTTCTTGCACAAATTTCGAATTTTCAATGTTATTGCCAAAAATGTCTATCTGTTGTTATTTTATAGATGATAATTTTTAATGAAGCCTATATAGAGACAAATTTATTATACAATTACGAAAACATATTCTACGGTTCATAAGTTACTAATTTAATTATCAAAAACTATACACAACAAGCAAATATCCTTTATGTCACATGCCCAGTTTTCAATTGGGTGTACTTAATTTTTTACTACACTTCTAGTTTGAATGTCTCCGTACAAACCACAAGTCCCTTTCAATAATTAGGTCTCAACTAAAAAGCATACTAAAAATTGTAGAAGGACCTTAAACATCCTGAAATAATTTTGTCACTATAACGTTAGCACACCCGCATTTCTTGCTATATTATTCCTAAACAAATAACAACGAATTAAAATACAGTGATATAAATGGTGCTGTTTGTTAATTATTTTGTTAGAAAATAAACCAAATAAATATGTTATCGTATCTATTACATACTAGACTTGTAGACTAAGAGAACGCTCAATTAGACATAGAAAAGAAAATAGTGAATTTAGTTGCAGCAGCGTTAAAAATAAGCCATAAATTTAAGATTTTAATCACCTGAGCATTTGCTCATTCTTATTAACGAAATAGAATAGTGTCAAACAACTTATTGTCACACTTTGCCACATATTAGGATGTGTTACTAGCAAAATATTGACGGAATGTCAATTAGTTTTTATGTATAATGTATAAGCGAATAATTGCTCACTAGGCGTTACTGCACTTGAATTCTCAAATGCTGTTTCGAATCCTTTCAACTAGCTTGACTTGCATTAAGTCTTGCCGGAATACTTAACCTCTGAATCTGCTTATTGTAAGTAGCATCAATAACGATAATCCATTCAGTTAACCAGGCTGTGGACAGCCAGCAACTAATCGTTAAATCCTGTCATATACAGTGCTGGTCATTTTTATATGGCTAATTATACGAACGTCTCGACCGCCATCGTTTCCGGTCCTAAATAGTGAAGAAATAAGTCGCACCGAACGGAAGGTTTTTGTAAAACAATAAAATACGCTTGCTGTAAAATAAAAATTCATTGAAATCCCATGCAAACAATAGCTCATTTCTTTGATATATGAGTCCTGGTAATGATAGCGGTAGAAACGCTCGAATAATTAGCCATATACTCCCCTTTTGTTGTGATTTTGACAAGGAAGGGTTGAACTTGGGCTCGATTTTAGTATCTCTTAATTTATTAACAATATAAAATATCACATAAACAATATAAAAAAAAGAACAGAATGTCTTTTGGTTCAGAACCAAATGGTCTATTACTAGCCTAAAATGTTTTTTTTATTCACATATATTTTTCTAAGCAAGCCTCGCCCTTTAGCTAATACAGGACATATCATCAATACCTATCTGATAAAAAAAATCATTCATCATCTAGATTAATTAAATAAGTGTGTTTAATTTATAAGCATAATAACATAGATATTATCAAAACAACAAAATCTTTAAGTGTCTTCCAATTGTAAATTAGTATTGTATATTTAAGTGCGCCACAAATTATTGAAATAACATTCGAAGTTGACGAAGAATGATTGAATGCAATCATCGATATTTTTTACACAGTAAAATTATCGCTTTTAAGGTTTCGCTAAATACTTAACCTTAAAATATGTTATTAGATGATGATATGAATAAACGTTACGGTAACGTTTTTTCAGCGTTACTAAAATAATATGTAAGCAAAAAATGTAAACTTATTAAATTTGTTACTATTTTTTTTTATCTACTTAATATTCGGTCAGTAGTTATTAATAAGTTTTTAAAACCATGACGTGTGTATCATGACCGCAATCGTTTTTTAAATATTACTATACTATACTTTTATAATTAATATTTTGTCTCCACATCGATTTCAATAAGAAATCTACTTGTATTGTATACATGGTTGATAAAAAATTCTCGATAGTGTTGATGAAATATTTTATTATTTAGAGAACACATCTCGAAAAATTATGTAAGCAGATGTGCTGGTTGCTATTTCTAACACTGTTAGGCCAACAATTTGCTATGTTTAGAACATGCACCTAAATTCGAGATGGGTGCAGTCTTACAAACACCTTCAACACGAATTTATTTATAATATTATATTACGTTAATAACATTGCAGTTTATCTGTGTTACCTATTATTTTATTGAGATCTGACAGATTTTTTATATAAATTATTTTCAGACTTATTCTTTACAAAATTATTTTAATCTATTTACGTTTTATGTTAATTGTAATAATTATTATAATTTTGTTACTTTTTTATAGAAAGAATCGCTTTTAGAACTTTCGTATTGCTTTGAAGCGATTTCATTAAAATTGTTACCTACTTTCTGTTGATTTTTTATATTAATCTGTTGAAATCATAGATTAGTTTTATTATAGATTTAGTCAAAGTAGAATGTGCAATGTTAGAAATTAGACATGTCTCGATGTTTAATGCCAAAAGCTTTTTGGTTTCATATCATACAAAGTAGTGAATTGTTCCGATTAATAAATATAGATCCATCATGAGCCGGTCTTTTTTGTTTACTCTATATATATAAATAAATAAATCGTGGGACGATTGACACCAATTGCCCTAGTCCCAAACTAAGCAAAGTTTGTACTATGGGTACTAGACGACGGATAAACATACTTATATAGATAAATTCGTACTTAAATACATATTAAACATCCAAAACTCGAGCACAAACATTCGTATTTGTCACACAAATATCTGCCCCGACCGGGAATCGAACCTCAAGCTTCGTAGTCAGGTTCTCTAACCACTAGGCCATCCGGCCGTCGTTATACAAGTTTATATAGGTTACTCAAAATTTCAAGTTATGAATCGGTTATTTTCCAACAAGCATTTCAGTGACAATAAGCGCTTGTAAACCTGGACAACTTTTAAAAACGATATTAGCAATAAATAAAACAACAGAGTACATAATTTCTCTTTAATTGTTACGTCACCACACTTAGTATGACACATACAGATGTAGATCTTAAATTACATATAAATCTAACAAATTACTGCGTAGAACTGGAAAGACTATCATGATACAATGACCGTCTGCCACACCGACGTGTAATATCACCAGAATCATAACTAACATGACGCCATTTACATCATTTTCGTTTTATATTGTGTGCATTTCTAATATTTGATCACTTATAAAACTGACCTCTTGTTCTTGTATTATTTTTATAGGCTGTTGTTCAATGAACTAACGCCTGAATCAATGAATTACTTGATGTACGGTCAGCTGCAGAGAAAAGGTAAAGGTGTAGTTACGACCATTACAAGGGGGTACCTCTTCACAGCAGCTGACTGTACATAGCACATATTTGATAGTTAATTTATGATAGAAGTTGTATTTTTATGCTAACCGATGTAAAGTTATTTTATTAGTAATGAAATATTTCAATAGTAACATTACGCGTCGGTGTGGCAATCCACGTGAAACGATACCGATTTACAACAGATGCAATTCGATGATTACGACAAATTTATGTACACTACTACTTAATTACAAAAATATTTCACTTCTGTTCGACTCAAGCAATGATTTATTGGTTAAGTTTAGCACAAGTGTGATTTATATAGTAACACCGATTTAACTTAGACGAGACGATTGCAAGCTGGCAGGAATGGAGGGGCTCAGTTGTACGAATATTTTAGTCCTCTGGCTATTGAACTTAAGTTAAAAAAACGATATCGCTAACTTGTAGCATTTTTGATGCCACTTCCACTTTATAAAGGACTTGTCACACTGAACTGTCGCGTTCTGAAGTTTCCAGTCCGGTAAGCTCATGTATTCTAATCACATTTCTCCGGAGAAACTGCAATACCGCGTAACTAGCTTTTTCCATAAAGCTCAACTTGAAATTACAGTGAAAATCAACCAAATTAGACCTCATTGAAAAGGCAAGATACGCGGTATTGCACCGACGATTTCATATGAGCTACCCTGATCAGAGGACCCAAAATGCATCTAAAGCACTGTCGCGAAATACAAAGAATTTCGTACAATGACCTCTGTCGCTCGCGTGATATTCGCTGTCGTGCCCACGCGCATCAATTTGTACGTATGCGACGGCAAATATTTACGCGCGATCGACAGACAAGTAGCGAAAGTTATTCTGCGAAATTCTTCGTGGTGTTTTTATAAATAAAATGGCACATTCACCAATAAAGTTTCACCATCTCTGTCCTGGACAGTAGGTACTTTAGCACGACGTGATCTTAAAACGTAGGTCAACAAATCTACATTGTTCCGCTGTTAGCTAAACGTTTTGTAAAATACTAGTACAACCGAGCCTAATTATTGTTTGAAAAAACGCGTAAAACAAAATTCGGATTGATAGACTATACTAACAGTAGACTTAAAAATATAAAAAAGCATTAAAAAATGGTGTATAACCCACATTTAAGTCCATCACAACCACCTATCTGATCACAGCTTTACTAACCACAAGTGTTACGTATAAGACTAATTCTAGGCCCTATAATTCCTCCTTACCCGACTACATGATGCCAATAGGGTAATGCGTTTAATTATTCTTTTATCAATCCGATACGACATACCAAAAAATAGTTAAATATAAGGATAGTACAAGTTTAAACTGATTTTGCATACAAATTTTTTTGACACAATCAAGCATTGTTCTGAAGAAAGTGACGCTCTAAAATATTTTCTACTGTATAGTGGTCTATACAAAGAGCAAAAAAAAAAAACAACCTAGTGTACAGGTTCTGCTCACTTTCCTTAAATCATGAAAGAATCATATCAGATCGATAAATAGAATATCACAAGGACAAAGTTTAATACAAGCTCCGACTGTAACAATATACGTCTATAGAATTTGGTAGAGGTCGATCGGCTCGGCTCAACCAAAGAGAGCAGAACGGAACGATTTTCTCCATTATTGCCTGGACGTAAAAGCTATTTTTGATCGTAAGCCGATTCCGCATCCATAGAAGTGAGATCTTATTTGTCAAACTTGGACGAACGCCATATTCATGGCGGGTCCCAGCGTGTAAACGCTTCAGTTTTTAATTTGTGTCGTGAACACACGGCAGTAAATATTAATATTTACGGAGCTTATATTAAACTTTCTTTACAAAAGGCCATTTTCCTCCCTTAAGAGCTCCACAGGCATCTCCATACACTACAATCTCTACAACTGACTTACAGAGAGCAGAAGGCAAGTAAAATACAGTAGAGCCAAAATGTTAGGAAAGGGGCACAGGTTAAAGGCGAGAACCCACCGCGTCGCACGCTCCATGGAAAAACGTGTAGGTACGCAACGTGCGCCAGTGGTGTTACACCTTTACGTTAAACTACTCCCACTGAGTAAACATTGTAAGTTTGTGTTAGTAATTTGTACAGCATTTTTATTTGAAAAGTTCATTATGTATAAAAGTTATGATCATAAAAATAGTTACTTATGGTGAGTGATAGAATGATTTAAAATGCCATTTTTCGCAAAGGGTAAGTATTTAATTTATCACTTCTATCAGATGCACAGAGATAACAAGATGAATAGAAAAGCGACACGGCGCGAGGTAAAAGCGGGAGGTGATTATCTGTCTATAAAGCTACATTAATTGTCCAAGCTCAGTCTGTAAAGAATTACCGCCCAAGTTAATTGTTTAAGAAAATGGATTATTGGAGCTATTGTAATTCAAAATTTCAAGCAGAGTACCATAATTTGATAAAATCTACGAAAACACAATAAACATGTGCGCATTAATAGCAAGGAAGGGACAAAGCGGCGAGCATCAGCTCTGGAAGTAAATACAAACCATAACATTTCTGATGTTATGTTCTGGAATTAGATGTATTTTTTTCGGCTCAGGCTTGTAAAATTCACTTTCCCAAAATGTGCATTCTCTAAAGCACTTTTTTTGAAAGATCACTTTCTTGGAAGGTGTGTACCTTCCAAGAAAGTGATCTTTCTAAAAAACTGCTCTGGAGAAAGAGCCCCAATTGGCAAGTGTAACTTTTGGGAGTGTATAATTTCGGGAAAATGATTTTACAAGCCTGACCCTTATCTCAACGTGATGTAAAAATCCGTAACTACATAATGTTTAATGACCAACGGAATCTGAATAAACACGTTTTATACTCATTTATATCGTACATATTTTGAGACACGGCATATTTTATTTATTTATTAGTGTATTAAACAGCTAAAAAGTATTTACACGTTAGATTATAAGATAACATTTATAATCGTGAGCACGTTTAAAATTGACGATGCCATGTTAAGCACTGAAAAAAGTTCATTTTTTACACAATAACATTTCATTCAGCTGTGGTGTTTTATTTTACTTGTGTTTGATTACCTATTAAATAATAGTAAAATAGTTGATAGGGATATCGTCACTATAAAAAAAGCTCGAACCTCAGAATGGATCAGCTTGCTAAGTAAACTATACTACGTACGCCATAAGGTTCAGTTTGGTTTACATATTGACTAGAGATACAAGATTTTTGATAGTGACGATATTATAATCACAAAGTATTTTACGAATTTTGAGTTTCATATTTGTGTAGAAATAAAGTCCTTAATACCATAAAAATAATAATAATAATGAAATGAGGAGTGAATGCACAAAACTGGAATGCATGTGATTTTTACAGCGAAATTTCAGAGGTTTTTAGTATACTTAAAATGTAAATAAAGTATTGTCATCTAGTTACGCACACTTCAGTATTTTTTATATGTATACATTGTGTACCTTGTTGTTTATTGATTTAAGTATCAATGTACTAAACACACGGCAATAGTGATTAGGGATCAATCACGTGTGGATTCTTATAAGCGTTCCTGCCTAGACATTTTAAAGTTGACTGTCCGATACCGGCAAGGTAGAAGTGTATTTTGGACATAATTCACAATTTATTGTACAATTTCGGTCTACACAATTGCCACCAAAAATGTCTATGCAAAACATTTAAAACTGTCAAATATTTTTCTAGACAATATTTAAAAATAATTTTGTGCTATTTAAAATAAATCGATTCAACTAATTTGATTATCGCACTGGGATTGAAATAGTATGAAGTACTTCATGTTGACAATGATTACATACAACCATTTTGCCGGTCCGTAAAACATAAAAAAGCACCAATAGAGGTAGAAGCTTCGAGACATTGGGTTCATAAAAAATATTATATTATTTAGACCTGAAGTTCCCAAACTTTTTCTATATCCGGCGCACCTTCAGAGCCTGTTTCACGACTCTCCATTAAGAGAATATATTACACAGAAATGCGAAATCGGCAATTTACCATATTTAGGAAGAAGAAAGGATGAATTGTTTTGTCTTACTAATGTATTGACAATTATTTTGGCAAGCAATTAGATGGTTAAAACAGGCCATAAAATTAGCTAAAAGTACGTGATTTTCTTCAGTCAGCCGAGTTAAACAAAACGTAAAATTTCAAAATTGTTGTCTATAAAAAGACATCAAAATCAACATGTTTGAGCAGATTTCAAAGACGTTGATGAAAGAAATGCCCTATATTTTATTAATATATGGGAAATAAAACGTGTCAGTAAATTGGAAAGTCGGTAAGTTGTTGTATAGATATAAATATGTTTTCGTGAACGGTTGACGTTACTACGAAATTCAAGACCAAAAACATAGCAAACCGCAGACTTCGCACTTCTGTGGTATTCCAACGCTCTAAATTTCTTCTATGATAGAGAGGTAAGCCAGGGGGTTAGACTAAATACTTTGTGAAAATATGCTGATAAATGTATGTAAATGTAATAGGCTAGCGATCGGAATGACTGGCGTCACTGCCTCCTACCTTAAACAATGACGAGTGTGAGGACATGATTCTATCTTAAGTTACAGTTAAGTCCCTAGCGATCTTACGCTATTGTCTAACGCGCTGACACTTGCTATCACATTAACTATTTCTTTCTCTCAAACAGTATGCGATGGTGACAGAAAGAAATGGTAAAACCGATGGCAAGCGCCCGCGCGTTAGACAATACGGCCTGCACTTTGTGCCATTTACTTATTGTATAAATCTTCCCAGGTGAACTTTTCGCTTCAAGCCCTTATCTTTCAAAACAAACGGTATCGTCATAGTATTAAGGTTCAAATTTAATGTAATGGCTCGAAGCGAAAAAATTCACCTGGGAAGATTTATACTATACAACTGTATTGAATAATAATTATTAGTCCGCGATTGGAATAGGCGTGACAGATCTGTCATTTCATATAAATTTGGGCATAAGTATATATAATAATTAGTTAAATTCCGTCTAATACATGTATGCCTACTTAATATCCATTTGTGGTATTAAGATCATAGGTTTTGTCATGGATACAGAGCAATTACCGATTTATAATTATTCAGTGTGTGCGAAAGACATGTTTATGCATGTGAAAAAACAATTTGCTTCAGCTCTGGGGAAGATAGCTTATATTCTTTAACGTTTCTTGTTTTTTTTTTATATATTATATTTAACGATTGGATTTTGTTATGTTTGGGCGCAATGTAGATATTATTAGAACGCGATGAGATTAGGAATGGCACTGACAGTTATTTCATAAATACTTGCGTGAAACTGCATAATCTTCACTATTTTGAAAAAAGACCGTTTCTCAAAATCGATAATCTGGTCTAGTGAACTTTAGGTACTAAGTTTGCGTAAAGGTTCAGTTTGGTTACATATTGATTTGAGATACAAGCATTTTTCAAAGTAGTGACAATATGAAATGACATATCTTTTAATTCTATTTTAAACGCGGTTTACTTATAACAGAAAATATTAATGAGCTACCTTGTCTGGCTTGCTTTTCCGTTTATAACCCCCGAAACACAAAGAGGGGTGTTATACGTTTTACCGCTAAGTGTGTAAGCTAGAATAGAGAAATATTTCTCTAGGCAGATGTTATGCTCTGAAATGGCTAAACCGATTTGGACGCGGTTTTTTTTTATTTGAAAGCAAGTTTGCCGATGGTTCTTAGACATGTTTCATCAAAATTGGTTCAGCCGTTTCAAAGTTATCAGCTCTTTTGTTTGCGTTGGGGGGGGTTTCAAAATTTTTAATTTATAGTTATAATTACGAATACCTATTATTAAATTGAAACTAAACCTAATTGGACCAAATAAGATTTATAAGAACATATTGGGAAACAGCGGTCTCAATTATTAAAAGATAGACTGATGGATTACAATTAAGGTACATATGTGTTGACCATTTTCGTCAAAGGTCAGATACTGAACTGATATCGAAAAGAGCGCGTAACCTACATCCTCCGCACTCGCTCATGTGTAAGGATCTCGGGTAGGTCTAAAACCAGTCGAGCCCTTTCTCAGCACAGAAAAGAAACTAAGATTAGTTAGGTAGGTACTTAAAAAAAAAGTTCCGAGCCATTTGACTGGAAATCACTGGTTCAAACAAACGGTTTGTTTACATTTACCGTTCGAATTTAATTTCTGCAAAATCTTCAGGCAAAGAGTGCGTCGGAACACCCAAGAATATCTTACGCTAATTACATTTACGTAGTGAAAAGCCACACACGTCGGTCACTAACCTATGGCAACATAACTTAGGGTCCTGCACAGAGCATAATACACGGCTGGCCACCCGACACGTCTGCGAGTAGCGTTGTAACGTTTCAATGTACTGACAACCTGGGGACAAGAAAATATTGATGTAGGTAGGGTCGGCTCATTTTCGTATTTTTCCTACATAATATCTGCCTCGACTGGCGATCGAACCCGGTACCTCAGACTTTGTATTTGAACAGTCGTCCTAGTGTATTCACGGAATACCTTTGGTACCGTTTCGTAGCTAAAAGTTCGTAACCAGCTTTGAAACGGGGAAAAACCCAATTCGTAACTGGCTTCAAAATGGGACTTTTCCATTACCGATTCGTAACCGCGGTTGGTCACCAGCTACAAACAAGGAATTTCAGATTCCCATTTTGTAGCCAGCTACGAAACGGTACCAAAGGACGGAATTTATCTTCATTCTATCTTAAAGTTAAGTAAAAAGTAAAAAACTCTCCAAACCATTTTCTTTGCTTCACTATGTCACTAGGACCTTGATTAGTAGAAAAACAATATATTTCAGACATAAATTCTCTTATAAAAAGAAATCAAGAATGCCGCCCTACGTCGATGCCAATGGTGAAAATGTGACCGGGGCCCAGTTGCATTGCAACCGTTGTTCGTTTTTAAACAAAATAAAAGTCTATCACGAATTATTATTGCAGTAGACACATTAACTTATATATTAGAACAATTTGTATACAAAACATTTTTAATTTTCATTCAATTTTTATGGAATAATCGAGAAAAACTAACAAAAATGCAACGTTGCCAGCTCAGCAGGTGGGTCAATCAACTTTTCTTTGTCACTCGTTGCTATAGTGACGGTCTCCTGAGTAACTCTTTAAACCGTAAGTTTATCTGATTAAAATTTGCCAAACCTGCATTTTTGTGGTAGTTTTAAACCCCTTTTACAATTGGTCATCTAATAAGCATGTTAGAATGTGACACAACATTTCTTCTAATCAAACTGTACTACTTTTGTCCCCTCGCTGACGGGACAGAATAACAACAAGAAATAGTTGATCCACCCCGGTATAAACCCTCTTAAGAGTGCTCTACTCACCAGGTGTTCACTTGGTGTGGAACTGCTGTATGCAGAGCGCGCAAGACCAGGAGCCCTCGGGCGGCGTGTCCAGCGGCGGCACCAGGCAGTACATGTGGTAGCCGCGGTCGCAGTCGTCGCAGAAAAGCAGCTGGTCCTGCAACAGACGTCAATACCTTTGATCAATTATAACTGAAGATACACATTGCCGAACAAAATCCCCTTCAAAGAATGTCCGAACTTTTTTATTTGGTTGCGTAACAAATAAAATCATCACCTACACAGAAATTTGAACCTAGTCTTTACTTCATTACAGTCGAATTTCGGTAGCGGCAAAACTCCACTTGACAGCTAAACTTGACAATTTCACGCAACGTTCTGAGAAAAAAGAAGGCCACTTTTATCAAAGTGGCGCTCATTTGGCTCGGACATTTTCGGGCGCGCGACTGTGGATCTACAGTTATAATTGATCAAAGGTCAATACGAATAAATTACAGAATTTAATATTATGAAATAATTTCGGAAAAAAAATACCTACTACAATGCTTTGAACTTTTCGTGATTCTCACTAGGTAATAATTAGAGATGTGCCGAGTACAACTTTTACCGAGTAACCGAGTATACTCGGTTCAAAGTTTCTCAAACCGAGTACTCGGCCGAGTTACCGGTTCAGTTTTGGGGCGCGAAAACAGGTTTAGACAGGTTCGCGCGGCGCTACCAGCCACCGCGAGCCCCGCAAATTAGTCAGTTGTTGTTTAACGAGAAAATAGCATTCAGTCCGCAGATAAATTGCTAAATATTTTAAAAACATTGTTGTTCTTCACAGAAATAGACGATTGTGCACACTGACTTTTGACACAATGAGTATACGCAAAAGATCGCGAATTTGGATATTTTACGAGCCTGTTTTATTTTAATACTTACACATGATTCCTCTTAAATACTAAATTTTATTTATACCGAGTATACTCGCCATTGGAACCGAGTTATTCGGCCGAGTACGACTATCAAAAAACTGCCGAATGTACCGAGTAGTAAACGAGTACTCGGTCCATCTCTAGTAATAATTAATATTTTTCAGGACTTAATCACGAACTACTTGAATTGCTGAAATTACCTCGACGTTTCGGCCGCATTGCAGCGGCCGTGGTCACGAGTCGGCACACCATCACCACCACGACACGACCCACAGAACAGAAAAAACTAGTGGAAGTGCCATGAGTCCCGTTTTGTATCGAAACCAGGTGTGGCAAACGCACACATACACATTCTTGCAATACATTGAAATCTTAGCAATCATTGGTCGTAGCGTCTATTCAAAAAAGTCATAACTTCTGAATCCGGTAACACAATTTAAACTTTACTACCACGGTATATCGTCGAGAGTACATTACACGGGGACGTAAGTAAAATTGCATACAAAGTGCTGCCGTCTTTCATCGAGTTGCTGAATTAAAATGACAGGTGTCAAAAAAAATTCCGTAACTCGCCGTCAGAGGTCGTTAAAATATTCCATTGAATAATGAACTCTATGAGATAGGGTTTGGGTTCAACACGAGTGAAAAATATTCTTCGTCATAAATCGTAAGTATTAGAGATGGGCGGAGTGCATTTATGAGAATATCGATGTAATTCATAGGTCAATAATGTCTTTAAATAAATATGAATCCCTATTTCCCTTGATCACGGCATCACCCATGAACGGTTGCACTGATTTCGCTAGTTATTTTTTTGTTGTGTTCGTTATTGTCAGGAGAAAGTTCTTGGAAAATTAAAAACTTAAACGTCCATATTAACTTTTCTAGTGTAACCTTATGACTTTTGGCATCACTGTCAATTGGCAATTGATGAAAATTTTAAATGTGCTTGAATATTTTTATACCGGTAGGAATAACGTTCCTTATTAACAGGAAAAAATTACAGATTTTTTGGTTGCGTCATATAATTATAAAAAATAAAAACAATTAATTAAATCTGGGACAGCTTAATACGGGAACCTTAGTCCGTCGCATATTGAAAAAAAAAACCAGATGTGACATTGACAGCTTGTCATAAACAAACGTACATTTTTTCTATCCCGTGGGAATTTTGTATTTTCCCGGATAAAAAGTAACCTATGTCAAACAAAGATAGTATTGCTTTGGTGATGAAAGAATTTTTAAAATCGGCTTAATAGTTTCAGAGATTCCGCTAACAACAAAGAAACAAAGCAAGTGTAGATTATTTACCTATCTCATGGTAATTCCGAAAAATCCTTCCTTAGTGCACTTTTACAATACTCAAGGTACACGTATGCCAAATTTCAAGTCTCTAACATCAGTATTTTAGGCTGTGCGTTGTCTGTCAGTCAGCCAGTCAGTCAGTCAGGGTACTGTTTTATAGGTAGTTTTAATTTTTATGCCCGGCAACTAGAAAATGGAATGAAAATTCAACTCTACTTAAAGGCACGCTCCGTCGGCGCCCCGCGCTTCCGGTTTGTTGTGGCCTTAACACTCACAATCAGAAACAAATATCGATAATTTCATCGACAACACCTCCGCTCTTTGCGAGTAGCGAATGTTCTGATTTCACAGCGTTCTGTGACACAGACAAAAATCGACGTTATCGTATTTGTATAAAGTTGATTTTTATATAACGTATTTCCAAAAAATGTCTTACGGAATAGGAAAAAATGTAAATTCTCTAAATTAAAATGAAATACTACTTAGCGATGATACAAATGCCACCATGGGAGACGTTTTTGGTGCGGCTATCATTTTTGCACTCTAAAACTTCCTCAACTTTTCTCTATAATTGTCGTTTTATTTTCACAACCGTCTGACACAAGCCTCTGCGCGCAACTGAGCCGGTTGCGCGCAAGTTATGCGGAACTCCGCATAATTGTGCCACACTCGACATGACTGCATAACACTTCTATAGTTTTTTCTGTTCTGTGACACGACCAGTCGACAGGTCGATAGCTAGTTACCAGTTGCTCCATTTGCAAAGGCTCTAAGAGCTGGTTCCCACTTGTCGGATGTCGGGCTTGGATTTTAATCGGATGTTCCAGAGGCAGAACATTTTGTACGAAGCTATTCACAATTGTCCCACACCGATTGTGTCGGTGCCGACAAAAAATGTCGGGTGTTTTGCCAGCCGACGTCCGGGAAAAAATCCTGTCGGCTCTCGCTCGCCTATGAGTAAGTATAACCAAGGATGATATAGACTGCATTAGCAATCGCCATAGTACAGATCGGCCGCGGAAAAATCTAGATGGCGCTGATATATAGCCCGTGGGTTTGAAAGCAAAACAATAAGACTACAGATATTTCATATTACTGCAAATGTATTATTATGCAATATTTTTGAAAAATAATACATTTGTTAGTAATATGAAACATCTGTAGTCTTATTGTTTTGCTTTCAAAGCCTCGGGCTATATTTCAGCGCCATCTAGATTTAATAATCGAACTAATTTTTCCGCGGCCGATCTGTACTATGGCAATTGCTAATCCAGTCTATATCATCCTTGGTATAACGCAGTTCACTTTGATCAGATGTCGGGGCGTGAATCCGGGCCCGACATCCGACAAGTGTGAACCGGCGCCGACAACCGATTAAAATCCGGGTCTGACATTCGACAAGTGGGAACCAGCTGTTAGGTTAGTTGTGATGTACGTACGTCGTTGTCGCTGGTTCCGCAGACGGAGCAGCACTTGCACTCGATGCACTGCCATCGGTACTTGCGCACCGTCACGATCATGTTCTTCGTGAACTGCAGGCACGTCGGGTGACCTGCGCACACGCACACACGTCACTATCACGTGTATGGCACACGAAAATCCGCAACTTAACAGTACAGTCAAAGATATTCTACCATTTCAACGCTACGACACTCCCTTGTGACGCATTATGTATGGACATATTCACACTTAGGAATCCAGAGGGCAAAATTTTATGACAGGTAGGGAATTCTTATAGCGATAAACTTAATTATCGATGCTTGTTCTATAGTGATCACTTCAAGTTTTGTTTGTAAAAATATGTTGGAGCGTGTTAATTAAGTATATCTTTGACTGTGCTGCTGTCAAAATTAATGTGATGATCTTTCATAATGGCTCAAGTTTTTACAGCGTTCATAAATAATACATAAATATTGGTTAGTTCAAAACCATTTGTTTAACTAGTATCACAACGAAACGAGATGACAAACGATGGACTATTTTTTTAATTTGTAATTTAATTTTATGTCGCAATGATGAAAGGATTTTGTATGTTAACAATCCACTATATTTTTAAGGAATGTAAATATGTTTAGTCACATATAAAATATTAAAATATAATAATAAGCTATCACATTCACTAATTGTAAGGCACATGATATTTCTTACCTTGTCTCAACTCTCGGTCAATCTCCAACGTTGGAACAACAATTCAATAATTAATATTAAAGGCAATGAGGGTATAATATTATGTGCCGAACAATAGTGAAACAACACGGGAAACACGACACTAAAAATATATACGAACCAATCGATATTTCATATACAATAAGTATCAAACAATGATGTATGGAAGTGCACACATTTATTCACTATTCTTCAGCACAATGCATAAAAAAAAACAAAAAGCCAATTTTTATGTTTTTTAAATTCATACAATTTAATGTTATAAAAATCCGCTCGTACAAAGAAACAGTATCGACGCGACAGCGCTACCACTCTTACACTAATAAAATAACTATTTTGGTAAAAATGTGAACGAAGCAAACTATAGTAAATAACAAACAATCTTTGACAAACGCGACTATGCACTTCCGTACTTGCATTTAAGATACTTTGGAATAAAATCTAGCCAATAAAAAATAAAATACAGAATTTAATAAAAAAACAAATGTAACCTTAACATAGTTGGCACTTAGGATGCGTTAACAAACTTCAACTTACAAAACTCACGGCCCAAAGACTAACGCTTAGTTTCATTAGTGCAGATGAGGTCTAAACCAACTTCAGATGTCAACAACAACCAACAGTTGAGGCGTCAGGTTAACCAACCAAATGAATTTTTGTAATTGACTTTCACGCGTCGCATTATCGACATTACGTTATTTAATTATGCGACTAAACTAAAGAGTTTTATCTATTTTATTAGGCGCCATCTATTGTTCAAAATGAAACTAAGCTGGAGTCAATATCCACATACCTAAAACCTTCCACTATCTTGTTGCTCATGCGTCTACACCATAAATTATGATATTATATTAATAATAGATAATGATTTTTTATTGCAGCTACTGGTTGATTTTAGGTACATGGAAAAGGTCGGTATTGGCCAACAAACAAGCAACCAGAGCTAACAACATTAAACAAAACATTAAAATTTGCAAATACTGGAAAGTTTGCTCGATCAAGACCGATCCATGTCACATTCGGCCTAAATTGACTCGCTTAAAATTAAATATAGCATTCACTGCATGCCAAGATCTAGCCCTCTGATATCAATTGAAAGTTAACAAAACTTTCTTTAAAACAAAAATAAAAGGTTTTTTTCTGTAATGATCTCTTCGTCGGTTCATACAAACTTGACATGAAAAAAAAACTACCAAATTGAGGTAGAATTATAAAACGTCTACCAATTTGTCGACTTTTCGACAGAGGTAACTTTGGTTGAGTTGGGAGTAGGGTTCATGATTTCTCGAGCTTATCAATTTCTCGGGTCTCGAGAATTCTCGAGTCTAATTTCTCGGGTCTTCTCGGGTTGTCGAGAAATTTACATTGACGTACGGATTTGCATATTCTTCGGTTCCAATAATGTGATTAATCAACAAATTCAGTGGTTTCCTCCCAAATAAAAGTATCAAAATAATTATAAGACTTTTATTGACAGTCTCCAACATAATTAGCTTCTTTTTCTTAAAGAAAACTAAAAAAATAAGCTATTCTGACATTTGTGACCTGTATATTGTATACAATCACAGCACAAGCACAGCTAAAAAAGAAAAAAAAATCAACTTAAAACTTCTGGGTCGTTTTCAAAAAATTTGTACATAGTTAACGGCTTAATCAAAACAAAAATCACGATCGCTATTTTTGTGTAACGAAAGTTAGTCATACAAAGTATATGGGTAACTCCGTTACACAAAAATAATTAATTAAATTTTGTTTTTAATTAATCCCTTAATTGTGTACAATTTTTTTGAAAACGACTCTTCTAGCTTCTTTCTTTCTAACAAAACAAAAAATAAACAAAAATTGCGTGAGTCGAAACATGAATGAACGTGTGTGTACTGTGATTTGTTCGACAAGTTTCACAAAAGCATTTTTTCATAGTAGCGAATTTTCACATCGCGTTCCTTCATGATCGCAAATTTAACTATTCGTTTTTTTTCATGTAGCGATTTTTCACAAAGCGTTTTACAATGTTCGCGTTTATTTTTTATAATGTTCGCGTTTATTTTTTTCGCTTATTTTAACAGTAGATTAATTTATTAGTCGCAAATTTTTTCAGTAGAATTAGGCAACCCATCACGCCTTATGTTCGACGGAGCCCCACTTGGCGGGGCTCCTTTTTCTGGGCAGTTTGCCCTTCGGGCATCTGAAGATAACTAACGTAACGAACCTAACCTACCTATTAATACGTAATAATATGGACGATAAGAAGGTAACGGTAGAGGGTTAACTATAGATTTATTAGAATAATGATTTCGAGTAAAATGTGTAACAAACCGCACTAAATTATACTGAAAAAATTTGCGACTAATAATAAATAAATCTACTGGTAAAATAAGCGAAAAAAATAAACGCGAACATTATAAAACGCTTTATGAAAAATCGCTACATGGAAAAAGACGAATAATTAAATTTGCGATCATGAAAGAACGCGATGTGAAAATTCGCTACTATGAAAAATGCTTTTGTGAAACTTGTCGAACAAACCCACTGCGCTTTGGCCCGTGCCGCCCCGCCGCCGCGCGTTTAAAACGAACGGCAAACGCAAATAGTTTTATTTTATAATTTTATAGACGCAAATATGATTTCTCGAGTTCTCGAATTTTCTCGAGCTTGATTTCCCGGGAACAAAGCCCAAGGATTTCCCGGGAATTCTCGGCTCGAGAATTCCCGGGAATGAACCCTAGTTGGGAGTCACGTTTGACACCTAACAACCCATCCAGAGATCCTTTGGCAGTTGGAATAAATTTCATAACAGTTGATCCAATCATGAAGATGTTGTCTACACCAGTTGTCTAAGCATTAACTACTCCAACTCAACCAGGGTGACCTGCCTTAATCTTGAAGCAATAACATGGCAGGCGCTTCAAACAATGAATGAACAACTGAGGCATAATTTACTACGCCAAAAAAAATTCAATTGAAGTTTTCTGCCTCGTGATAAACATCCCATATGCTAAAAAAGCTATATCAATTTGATAGCATTATCGATTTCATTTCCAATAATAAGCATTTGATTTCTGCATATTCTTATGGGTACCGAAAATGATGCTTGTCATTGTCAAACCATTGCAAAAACTTGATTTACGGCTCAAATAGAACACAAAACAAACAGTACCAAGTAATAAGAGCACGTTTAAAAAGGTACGAGATGACAACGTCTAATAACATTCATTCAGTCGTAAAAGAGACTGGTGTACTTAAAATATTGATTAATATTGTTTTTAAATATGCCCACGAACTAAAATACATATACCTTCGACTTACTATTAATATAATATAAGCTACATGATATATTTTGCAAATAAAAATCATAACATTCATTACCTTAGATGTCATAAATCTTAACATTATGTATATCTAAAATTTATATTAAAACAAAACAAATAACTCTAGAGGAATGATATAATATATTTTAATTTATAACATCAAGTTAGTCTTTCGTTGAAACCAAACGCTTAGGATTTAAGTAAATTTTCGTATTAAATCTTTGGGTTAAGTTAAAATATAGAAATCTGTTCTCTTTTATAATTATAACAATATTAGTGCACTTGACATATTGCTGTGTAAAGGCACTTCACTAAGCTCTCAACAAATATTTTACAAACAAATCATGTTTTAGATTTTACTTTTAAACAACACAATATATATGGGACTCTATTCGACAACGGGCGCGCTAGCCAATGGAAATCTGGATCACAATCTGGCGAATGCTTCCCTGTCATATCACTTTGACAATGCCCTGCTTCAATTGTTTTGCGGCAGTCTAAACGATTCCACATACAATTCGAGTAACATTTAACCTCATTCTAAAGGGTCGAGTAATATATGACTTGCATAAATATAATTTAATTAGATTTTTATAGACTAATATTTTATAGATAATAGGTATACAACAATCAAGTTTAGTGGTTTTGAGTCACCTTTCATTTACAGTATGGTTTAGTAATTTATATAGCCCCGATTAATTAGACCAGAATGTTGAGAAATAAAATAATGTTCCCATAGAGATCGTTTTCAAAAAAAAAAGTTAAGATTTAAGGGCTTAACCCTTCGTATGCCTTGTACCGGATCCGTACCCAATTTAAGACATACTTTTTGTATTTTTTTTTAAATCTGTATCATTGGATTTATATGAAACTGTTGAGACTAGAATGCACGACTTTTTTTTTTACTTCCTGCATACGAAAGGTTAATCAAAACAAAATCACGATCGTTTTTTTTCTGTAACGAAAGTTAGTCATACAAAGTATATGGGTAAATTCGTTACACAAAAAAGTCTTGTTTTTATGAAATCCCTTAATAGTGTATTTTTTTTAAAGCGACTCTCATAAGAGTTATCTTCTTTAAAGTGACTGCAGCATAAAAAGTCTCTCACTCAACGGACTCAAACATACTATTTTCAATTACATATTTTTACATAACCGTGACTCAAAACGACTACACTCAGCAGACTCAATTTTCGATACACTATTATAAAAACTGGAAAACAAACGCGTGCACACCTTCCATTTTGGCGCGGTGACTAGATAAGCTAGGTAATGTAAATTTGGCATACGGGCAGTACATAAGCAAAGCCACTAACTACTAAATGTAAATAAGATCTATGATTTGGCTATTTCGCCGACAAACCAAGGCACATGCACGAACAAGGGTACCTATATCCTAGGAGTTTCATACTTTTTAGTCACACATATGTATGTAAGTAAAGGTGTAAAAAATATTCAAAGTCAATTATGAAAGCGCTACAATTTTTTTGTCATTGCCAAGATAATGGTGAAAGTCACAGTCATTTAATGTGAAATAGTTCCATATGAAATTTAAGTGAAACCCCTGGACCATACTCTGACACCAGTAACTCTTAGTATACAACAGATAACATGTTAAAATATTTGGCATCCATCGTCACAATATAAATTGATTTTAATGGCAACACTAGCATCACATTTGTTTAATGTTTACCATAGACGAGAATAACATAGACTTAAAAAATAATTTCATCTATGAAAATTTTATTAAATTAATTAAACTATTGAGAGACGAATTTTGGAATGTATGGGATGAGACAAGTTTTAAATAGATGAAGCTTGATGAATAAAAACCTCTTTGGTTAGCAGCAATAGAGTACCACTTGTGATGTTACTTTTGTGACTCACACAAGATTAATACTCGAGGAAACCTACCGGTGCAACTAAAAAATAATAAGTATCAACTTCGCCCAGTTTAACTATGGTTTACTTTATATTTTTCTACAGAAAGTATACTACACATGTATTGAGATTGGTCCCAACAGTTCTAGTCCTGCAGCTACAAAAAAAAAGTAATTTAATTTAGTCAAAAATAAAATGACTGATGGGAGAAACCTACCGCAGATCTCTGGGCGAAGAAGGAGGGGAAACAGGGTAGCCTCCATAGACATCATTGAATTCTAGTAACCTCGTCTGCGTGGCGAAGTTGTCGAAAGCATCAGCGGGATATGACATGGAGTTGATGATTTCGACGTAGCCGTTCAGTTTGATGTTGTGTCTGTGTGCGTCGGCGGCGCGGCGCTTACCTGATCGGCCGCAGTCCGAGCAGCTGACTAGTTCCTCGGGAGTGCCGGTCTTTTTGTTCTCGCGGTCGTCGCCGAGACAGAAGTCGCAGTAGGGGGAGGGTGACGCCTGGGGGCAGAGCAGACCTCACATTTAGTCAAGAGTCGACTTTTCTACGCGTAGGTTAAGTCATCATCATCATCCCGTTTCATTGTTTTCGTGACATTCACCTAGTGGCGCGTTCGGCTGTCATTTGAACGCACATGTGCGTTAATAACACCTAAAGAAATCTCGACTCTGAAAGCCGGCGCCAAAATTCGTTAATGGACTGCAACCTTTTTCCTCGCTATTCTACGAACACACGGGCAAGACACATCTGTGCGTCGGGTGCGTAATGATCGACATATAACAACCTTTGATATAATCTTCTTTTCATATAACAACATTTGATATATTTTCAAATGGTATAATCACTCATTTGATATAAATAACGTTTGGTATAATTTTAAAATATATAATTTTACATGGTATAACGTTATATATTTATATATATAACGTTATACCATATAAAATTATATATTATTATATATTTCGTTGTTACATCTCGTGAGACGCAACCATTTGTTTTGTGTAGCGGGTTGCAGTTCTAACTAGTGATGCAACGATGCCGATACCGATTATCGTATACCGCCGATTATCGTGTTTTATTACGATAATCGGCATCGTAAGAACATTATACGATTTTTACGATACGATATTTGAAAGAAAACATACATGTTTTGCTTGAAACTAAACGCAACACGGTGTTAAATTTAAAAGTATGTATTTATAAAGTATGTAGGTTTAAGTATACTTAAGTGTATAGTCGGGCAGTCGAGGTAAGAAAAGGTTCGTCACTTTTCGACCTTAACTCGTTGACATAGAGTTGAAAAGTGACGAACCTTTTCTTAGGTATAATGTACACTTAAGTAGGCAATATCAGAAACAGACTGAAACAAGAGATTTATGTGTTCGCTACTAGTATTAATAGATAGAATGAATAATTGGTAAGTTACTTGATGTTAAACATAAAAAGTATATTAAAAACTATAATAGATGTTGATTTCAAAGACGTTTTTAGTTTTTATTTAAAGTATCGTAATGTATTCGTATCGGTATCGTAATAGAGATATCGTTGCATCACTGGTTCTAACCTAACCTAACCTACTTTTCTGGCAATAAATACAACCATTATTATATAACCATCAATATATATTATGAACGTTATATGAAAAGTTGATTATATCAAATTATAATATATTAAGTGTTGTTATAAGATTCAATAATTATATCAAATGAGCGTTATAGCGACTGAAGTTATATCAAAAGTTTTTATAGCTATCGGTGCGCATCCCTTATGATGACGGCAGTATTGTTATAATTGGCCAATACTTTTTTTTGGTTACCTTGACAACGCCCTCTTTGAGCTTTGGCTGCGCGGCGACAGCGGCGGCGGCGGCGGCGGCGGCGGCGGCGGCGGAGACGGCGGCGGCGGGGGCGGCGGCGGGGGGCGCGGGGTGCGCGGGCGCGGGGTGCGGCGCGAGCGGCGCGTGCGCGGAGTCCGACGAGCTGGTGTCGGCGGACGCGGGCCGCGGCGGGGGTGAGGCGCGGCGAGGCGCGCCCGCCGGCTTCGCTTCTGGAGGGGGAGGGGGAGTTGAGCACTGCTCGCGCAGCGTACTGACTGAAGGAATTAATTCACGGTTTATGTATGTATCCGAGAGGTATGGATTTATGAAATCTTACTAATATTACAAATCGTCACTACTTTGAAAAAATCTCGTATCTTAAATCAATATGTAAACCGAACTGAACTTTATTGCACACTCAGTAAAGTTCAATTAGCCAGATTATCGATTTTGAGATACGAGCTTTTTTCAAAGTAGTGACGAAATGCAAAAACTTGTGTCCATTTGGCCATCTTGGCGCTGGTCTTCTATTAACCCTTTTTCCAGGCCCCGTAAATTTAAATACGCTATTACAAAAGCAATCATTGCGTTACATTGGTAAACAAATGAAGTTGTTATCGTTTTTCAATATTTTGTGGGGATAAGCCACGTTAGAGAGATCTCTCTAGGAAATCCAGGATTAATTTAAAATATAATAAAGCAAAGTATACTTTCAACAAATTCATTGATTTAATTCTATATTGTGTAAAGTGTGCAAAGTTTAATCTTTGTGTAGATTTATGTGGTCACTATATGCACGCACATGCCTGGAAATGGGTTAAGGACAACTTTTTTTTATAAATAATTAACAGTATTCATGATTAAGAACAAAAAAAAAACCGGCCAAGAGCGTGTCGGACACGCCCAAGATAGGGTTCCGTAGCCATTACGAAAAAATCAAGTAATATTTTTCTAAGGATTTCGTATGTGTACGGAATCTTCCAAGTTAGGTATCGTCAATACTTTGAAAAAAGCTCGTATCTCAAAATCGTTAATCTGGCAAAGTGAACTTTATTACTCGCGAATCAAGGTTCAGTTTTGTTTACATGCTGATTTGAGATAAGAGTTTTTCAAAGTAGTGACGGTATGTTTAATACCTTAGGCCACTATTTACTCTTAAACTACAAATAATTCCCAAGCAATCTTAGCCGCTATAATTTTCCTTGTAAATTTAATATATTTACTACCATTTTGAATTTTTTCAAATTTTTCCACCCAACAGTTTAGATTTTAGAGGGGGGGGGGACGGTCGATTTTAATGAAATTTTTCACTTGAAAGTTGAATATTTCGCAAACAAATCACTGAATACAAAAATCATGTAAGCAACCACCCAATGGTTTTAAAAGACCTATCCAACGATACCCCACACTATAGGGTTAGTCGAGAAAAAAAAAATCACCCCCACTTTACGTCTATGGGAGGTACCCAAAAAAAATATTTTAAAGTTTTTTTTATTTAACCACTTTGTCGGCGTGACTAATATATATATTCATGCCAAATTACAGTTTTCTAGTACTAACAGTCTCTGAGCTTAGCCGCGGACAGACAGACAGACGGACAGACATGGCGAAACTATAAGGGTTCCTAGTTGACTACGGAACCCTAAAAAGGCAGGTACAATTTGATTGAAAGTACCAGTAACTTTAGTAAGATTGGGCTTTATTCACCTTCCCTGTCCGGGTGCCCCCAATGTTGGGTCATGACATGAAGCTATTTTTCAGGAAACCGTGCTTCAAACTTCAAAGTAGAAGCACACTTGAACGTGGGACTTTGTCACATCACTTTGTATGGGGACAGGGAACGTGTTAACTTTGCTTACCGGTGTCGGATAAACATGGATGGACCGTGAATATAACTGAGCAGCCTCGCGAGAATGAAACCTAACCGCCCGGCCACGACTTCGCGCGTTTGGCGGCGCGGCAAGCGTTTTATCAGTTCATTGCATGTGCGGCCAGGTAACCACTGTACGGCGAGCGTCTCAGCCGCGCAATGAACACAGAAAACGCTTGCCGCGCCGCCAAACGCGCGAAGTCGTGGCCGGGCGGTAATGCCTCGCGAGATTGCTAAAGTAGTCAGTACGCGGCAATTATTAAGACATGGTTAATTTGGAATTGGTTATGGTTAGAAAGGTTTTACATACTTGTGAAGAGACGCTACCACGCTGCAAGTCACTAGCTAAATTCCTAAGTTTAAAACCCATTTGGAGCCTCTTTACGCTTGGAATGTTCTCTGTTTTGATATTTTTTTACTCCTGACAATATGAACCAGTCGAATGCAATTTATTTGTAACAATATTAACTACTCTACGAATACCTATTTATGTTTAAACTTTGTAACAATTAGATTAAATAAATTTCAAGTTTCGAATCGTCTACATACAATTTGGAATAGTTTTTTTACTCTATTACTATACCTATAATTAATAATAATATATTTTCTTTTGAGTCTATATCTTTATGTAATTTCTGACTAAAATAAAAACTTATTCTCTCGTAAATATACTTGCTCTCGACATAAATCATCTCGCTCAGTTCAGCTACCCTTCTAGTGGTTTATCCCTTTCGGAACGTTCTGTCCGTTTCCCAAAACATCCGTTCCCGTCACCGCCTTTTCCCAAATAACCCATTTCCCAAAATAAGTGTTTCCCAAAATAAGTGTTTCCCAAAATGTGCTTCTCCCAAAAGATACGTTTGTCTTGATATCCGTTTCCCAAAACACCTGTTCCCAAACCATTATGTTCCTGTCACCACCTTCTTTTGGAAATATGGGTGTCATGAGAGACGGATCTTTTGGCATACGGATGCTATGAGAACCTGGTATTTTGACATAGGTACTGATGCGATGAGACGGGTGGTTTAACAAACGGACAGAACGTTCCGAAACCGTTTTATCCCGCGTGCAGCTCCGTGACCTTTCTCATAACATTAAGTAACCAGAATAAATTCCTATCTAATCGAGAGCCTATCCCAAACCTATCTATCTTGACTACAACAGAACGACAGCTCAAACGATGTCCCTCCCTATCTCAACAAGTCCCTAAGTTACTATACTCAATTCAAATTACCGAGCTAGCAATGAGAAAACATACCATCACCGTAACCAATCTGGTTAGATACACCACTAAAGCAACAGAAACCAATTAGCGGCGTATCTCGGCAACTATGTTCTCATAATACTATACTTCGTTTTTTTAGCAATAGAAACGAGAAACATTCAAAAATTCATCATCAACATCATTATATCAGCCAAACCTCCCTCAAAGACTTCCACATCAATCGGTCTTCCTTTGCTCGCATTCAAGTGGTAAAATACTTTTAATTATAAAACAAGTAACATTACGTATTATGTAACTAAGTAACAATGAAATTATGTATGTAGACATATTCATTCATATTGTTAATGGCTTTCTTGAATAAAAGACTGATCCAAATTGTGTACCTCATTTCTGTTGCTAAAAATCAATGTATAGCCAAGGATGATTAGACAGGATTAGCATTCTATTCGCCATAATACAGATCGGCCGCGGAAAAATAGTTCGAATATTAAATCTAGATGGCGCTGACATATAGCCCGAGGGTTTGAAAGCAAAACAATACGACTTCAGATATTTCATATTACTGCAAATGTATTATTATGCAATATTTTTGAAAAATAATACATTTTTAGTAATATGAAACTCTGTAGTCTTATCTCTTATTGTTTTGCTTTCAAAGCTTCGGGCTATATTTCAGCGCCAGCACCATATTTCTAGATTTAATAATCGAACTATTTTTCTGCGGACGATATGTACTATGGCGATTGCTAATCCAGTCTATATCATCCTTGGTATAGCTCGTTAACTTGAGCAGAGTATAATAGACTACCTAAATATCTGACTGTTCCCTCGGCTCGCCGCTGACTAACCTGCAGCGGGCGCTCCTCCGGGATTATTCAAGAATGTCACGTAACTGTCTTGGTATTCGTTAGTCGGCGCGGGCGGCGCCGGCGGCGCGGGCGGCGTGTGCGCGCCGGCGCGGCTGTCGCGGGAGTCGCCGTCGCTTGTGGCGGCCGCCGCGGTCTCCTTGTGCGTGTGCGTGAAGTGGTACGTGAGGCCTGGCCGCGTCTTGTATTTGGCGCCGCATACTGTTGGGGAGAGTACCGTTGTTTAATAAACATATGACTATTTATTTTTTAATATTTCAAGTGTAGCAGCCATACGAGTTATGCACATTTTTTTTTTTTGAATACTTAGTGCTTCACGTTTCGCATGGAAATATTCTGTGTTCGAAAGATTTCACCCGATTAAGATCGTTATGTCGCCAATGGCGAATACGAGCCTGTCTTAACTTAGGTTAAGAACTTAAAAAAATGTTCTGATAACCCATTTCATATCAACTATCTAAGAGCAGAGTTTGTTAGACGTGTTGTAGTAATTTTGTTAATAAAAAAACCAAATACTAAAGTACGTGATACTTAGAACAAAAACAGTTACTGTTGGTAACACAATATAGTTTCCTACGATTGTAATAGCCAATTAAATAAAAAATTCATTAACATCTACTTACCGTACGTAGTGCCTCCATCTGCCTTTTAGTTTCACTAGTAATTGAATTACCTTAGTCATTTGAAACGTCAAGATTATAATAAAGGGTGGGGCCCACGTCATCAGAACAGATCATAGAGGAGGCACCACGACGGCATTCGGCGTTACAAACACATCATTTATATTCCAGTAATTATCCGTCATCAATCAATACCTTAATAAACAAATAACACGATGCAAAAACGCACTCAATAAAGAATACCACCTTTTTTTATTTTTGAGGTGATTATTTGCAAGTCCAATTTTATAATTAGACTGTTATTTTACAATTATATTGATTGCGTTCTTGCGTTATGTTAGTTGCTATAAAGCCGGCTCGTCGTGATTTATCTATGGTCAGTTCTAGAGGACGCAGGCCGTAGGGGTGCATTTGATTGATGACTTCAAATCAATGGATCTGCCAGACGGCTCACAATTTCGAGGCACTGCACTTGCACTGTCGCCAAAGCAGATTATCATTTCCAAAACAGCACATGATCCAAACTTGGAGTCCAATCAAAACATTAGAAACATCAGACGTACATTGGATACTTTTATTTCTTATTCAACATAAATATTCTTGTATAAATTCATAACAATCTTTGGGTGCTAATAATAGTTTGGATCTAAAAAGTTCCCTAATACTTTACTGCACTTCTTTATAAATAGATTAAATAGGTTGTCAACCGAACACATCCAAAACGTTAGTTGCTAGTTGTATCGCATGAGAATAAGAAAAACGTTGCTTTAAAAAGTAAATCGATTCGTATGATGTAAATTCACTATCTACAAACTATAATAAAAGTCAAACATTGATTTAATTAAAATTTAGAACAAGTCGAGCTTAAGGACCAAGATATACTTCAAGCTTTACAAACATAATTCTCCTATATATCGATACCAGAAATCTCAAATGGCGTAAAGGACAAAAATGCGATAGGGAAAAAAAAGCTGTATACGATGGCATTTAAGACTCATTTTCGCATTTTTGTCCTTTACGCCATTTGAGATTTCCGGTATCGATATTATAACCTTTAAACTGGCAATCTATATCAATCTTTCCCATGTATAATGGGACTACAGCAGTAGAGCTGAGTCATGCCTAATCCGACCAATTACATTAATTTAAATCGACGTTTCCTTCCGTTCTTTTCATAATCTTACTAATATTATAAATGCGAGAGTTTGCGAGTGTTTGTGTGCGTCCGTGCAAATGTGTGTTTGTGTGGATGGATTGGAGTAAAATTTGGTATGTAATTAACTAGTTCCCTAGTATAAGAGTAGTAGGCCATTGGCTTATTTTACTCGGATATTTCCACATGATAAAATTCCAAAACCTTAATCACTAAAGCTCCAAACGCACAGACAGCGGAGGCGTGGCGATGGTGGTGACGGTTGTAGGGTGATTCTTCAAGGTCGTGATTTTTGTTTTATTCCTCTGTCGTATTTTTTTTTTACTTAGTTCACGACCTTGAAGAATCATCCTGTAATATTCTAACTTGTATGAACGGTTGTGCGGTACCACTGCGAACTCGTTCATACAAGTTAGAATATTTCATTCAACCGTCACCGCCACCGCACAACATGTTTTTAAGGGTGTTATTACCAGCAATTTAAATGTAGATTGCTAGTTAATTGAGAATTCCCATGGGAATTTCATAATGGTTTACATTGCAAAGCTAAGTAAAAGCTAGTGTGAAAATATGACGTGGATTTAAAGTAATGTGATTGGTGCTACAAGTTTTCGCTTCATGGAAGCGTAATATCGTCTCCAAAGTAGTCCTTACATACTGTAAGAGCCCTTAGCTATGCCAAAGCCAGTGAAAAAGTTACCATATATGGAGACCTCTCAGCCGTGAGATATTACTTACACGTAACACAATAGGGTCATTGTTCAAGCATTTCAACCGACTCAAATTCGAGGTCACCTTTTTTAGGCTGTAGATTTAGCGTTTTTGGTTTAGAAGTCCTGTACTTCTACCAGACTGGAAACTGTATCAGAATCATCTGCCATTTCTACAAAAATGTATCCACGAATGTGATTCAGAACATACGCTCAAAAATGACCCAATACCTCGGCCATTGTCAAAAACCATGATTAAAATTCCTAGTTCTATTACGAAAGATGAAATAAATAATCTATCACAGACACATGAGTCAAACAATCCAAACCGATGAGTGCACGATGACATTAGGTACTAGAAAAATTGTGATTAAAATTGTGATTCTCATAAGATCCCATTTAGAATAATGATAGGGCTACGATTGGCCTAGGACTACAAAAATAAAGAAAGTTATTTTTTTATCTACGTGTAAATGCAATCATAGAAATGTAACTACAAAAACTCAAGGCAAGGTATGTTGGATATTATACGTGACCTTTTCATACAAATACGCCCTCTTGACCCCTCGATCCTCCCCCATTCTCAGCAAGTGGCCGAGCCACCGAAGCCTGTGAGATTTAAATTCGCCTATAATATTAGGCGTCGGACGTCGTCCGGTTGGTCGGCCGAAGTATCGCTGGGCTGATGCTGTGGAGGCGGATCTGCGACAGCTTCAATCCGGTAATTGGCGTGAAACTGCGCAGGATCGGGCTAAGTGGCGTGCTCTCGTTTCGGAGGCCAAGACTCATTTTGGGTCACTGAGCCAAACTAGTTAGTTAGTTTTCATACAAAAGTGTCATTTGTCTAAAAAATGGTAAAGTAACTACAGGTCGATTCACAAATGGTAGCACGAATGGATTGAACGAAAGTAATGTCATTTTGACATTTTTGAAGGAAAATGACTGATGCATGTCATTTTCATATTTGTGTGAAGTCTATTCAAATAGGTATCACATAGATACTTTCATTCGCTCATTCGATCCATTCGTGTTAGCTCTTTTGAATCGACCTGTACTAATACTTATGTACGGGAGTTAATCTAATCAATCACTCAATAAAAACTAACACTGTTTAAAGTTGCCTCTACGACCAGAGGCTCATGACCACAGACACCGCGATATGGTTAATACATCGAGATAACTTATGTTTTTTGAGGTTAGCCCGTTCTCGTTCGTTAAGTTGCAACATATTTTAATGCTAACAAGTCAACAGTTACACATAAACGAATTACAGAAATATATTAATTTTAAAGACTTCATTGTAATCATTTCCTCGATTTCTCCCACAATGTCGAATATTAATCTTTTGTATTATCTATATACATATATAAATTAATCTCTGTTCCAATTAGTCACGCATTCATCTTTTTTTTTATAGAAATTTAATACTTTGTAAAAGGTTCATGGGCATTTCTATTTTTCCTTGTAACCAATTAAGGAATTGTTAAGGTAGCTGGAACGCATTGGATGCGGATGGCGCAGGGCCGATCTGTTTGGCGAGCCTTGGGGGAGGCCTATGTTCAGCAGTGGACGTCTTTCGGCTGAAATGATGATGATGATGAAGAAATTGTTAATAGGGTGTTAAAATTAGTCCGTTGAGTTCGCACTTTTTCAAGCCTTTACAATAAAAAAAACGTAAAAAACCGGACAATTCTTCACTTCTTTTTAAACTTGTCCGATTTGTTACATTTTTTTTATTGTGAGGCTTAAAAAAACGCGTAACGAAACGAATTAATTTTAACTCCCTATTAACAATTTCTTAATTGGTTACAAAGAAAAATAGAAATGCCCTCTTACGAAGAAAAACGGGATATGTATTCGTTTCAAAGTAACCTTATCTCAGTTATTGAAGCAGTGACTACTCGACACATAATCTTTTAGTATCTTAGATGTGCACTGTGAAGGGATTTTTCTAGTTTCCCGCGGGATAGAGAAGTCAAGAGACATTCATAAATTTTAAGTTGCGGGTAAAAGCGAGTTTAACACAATAATGGAGAGTAAGATCATATTTTACATAAAATATGCACACAAAATTTACTATACAATAGTATAATTATGCTTAAAATATTGCTTTTTCTACCGTAGCGTAGGTCAACCGTGGCCCTTTACAATCTATAATAAAAACATAATCCTATACTAGCCTACACAATATTCCAACAGTACATTATCCCTACAACCGATTCGTACAAAATATAATTACGTGGCAGTGTAACTTCATTTTATATTTTATTTATTTTAATTGGTGTCACGAGTTGCAATCTGTCACATTAACATTTATATACGTGTTATACAAATTTTGCACTTTCGGTTATTTTTTTAATTGACGCTAAGGGCACTGGCACATTGGCGAGCGCGAATGTGGAAGAGCCCTTAAGAAAAAAACATTAGCTACGTTAAAATACTACAATAAATACTTTGCCTAAGCCGAATTTGATTTAAATGCACGATATAATCAAAAAAGTTAAAATTAATGTGCAGTCCCTTTAGGATCATAAGTTTTAACAGGTGATCTAAAATGTCCCTAAAATTACTCAGTAGCTGCTAATAAAATATGCCGATTAGTTTTACATTAAAAATGAAGACGTTAAAACACTGGAAAAATAAGGTTTCCATTATTAAAAAAAAAAATACGGCCAGTATTGAAGAGCATATTTTAGGCTCCTAATAATGTTGGGAAAAAGGTCGGATCTTGAGTCTCAAATCAAGATTTTCACAACCATTAACTCTGACCAGAAATACACATATCAAAATTCAATAAGGATCGATCACATTCATGTTATGCGCATTTGATCCTTACGCTCTGGCCACGACTACAGGTAGGGTTGCCAACCGTGCTATAATATATAGTATTGTACTATATTTTGACTCTGTGTACTATATACTGTTGAAGAAATATATAGTACGCAAAAATACTATATTTCGGTCAGTCCTTACGCATGCGATTTGGGTAGGCTAGGTTTACTATACTAATGTTTAATGAATCATTTTTCGCTATTTTTAGTACTTTGTACTATTTTTTTTTTCAGAGTACTATATTTTTTGTACTTTGGGCTGGGAAATACTATATTTGCTTGAGAAATAGTTGGCAACGTTAACTACAGGCGAACAGCGCCGTAGTGTCATATGCACCATTAACTAGCACCATCAATGGTGCAAACAACACTGCGTACCGTAATGGTCAATGAATGGTGCTAGTCAATGGTGCATGTGAAACTACGGTCGAACAGCGGCGCAGGGAGCATTCACTTACATGTGTTGCCAGGTATCCAGAGTGTGGCAAGCGTTTCGATAACTAACTTTGCCGATCGATAGTTAATAGATAGTCTATTGATGTCGGTGGGCCTATCGCCCACACACACTCATTCGATAGTATTACCTCGTTCTGAGCTATTGATAGTATCGATACAATCGACAGGCAAATCGATAGAACGGCTTTTTTCAGATGCAAACTATCAATTGTTTGACAACACTATCGACAACGCAATAGCCTGGTCTCCACTGAGCGAGCCGCCTCGCGAGGCAAGCGCATAAGGCATGATTTTTGTTCTACACAAAGCTCAAAATCGCACCGAAAATGGCTGCCTCGCGAGGCGGCTCGCTCAGTGGAGCCCCGGCTAATGAACAAAAAAAACGCATGCCGCGACGCCGGTAGCCCGTAGTCGTGGCTGGGCCGTATACACACGGCGGCGCGGAAAGCGGGTATTATGTTCATTGCATTAAACAGAAAATTATATCCCGTAACATGTTGTAGCCCGTTAAAGTTTCGTGTGACGTCACGCCTTAGTACACTTTTTACTTAAAGGTGACGTCACTATGCTTGTAATTTTCTGTTTGATTCACAAAAAAAATACGTGTCCAATTGACAATCTGACTGACAAACTAATTGTAGTTTTTTTCTATCCAGGATACAACCTAGTTGGCAACACATGCATATATGAAAAAACCGTGGAGTTGCCGTGGCCAGGCTGATAGACATTCTTAAGTCCTTGCTGATCTGGAGAGCTACTTTAGCGTTTAATTTTGTTAAACAATAACGAAGTAGTTACCTGTAATTTTCGCGCTATGGCGAAGTAACTCATATTTCTGGTACAGGTGTTAAATAAGATTTAAATTCATCATATAAAGCGTACGATGGGCACAAAGAACATTCAAATACTCAGATCGCACACTTGGTTAGAAGTCATTTCATTATAGAATAAATAAAGAAATTCCCAAGAGATTCACTTTGACTACAACTATACACATACATACACAACAATAAAAGGCATGTTTGCGACTCAATCTACACCGACCGACTTTACTTATTATTGTGTGTCAATAGAATAGGATTAAAAAATTCAATATATTTTTTTATAAAAAAATTCAGAGGAATGCGTCCCTAATGACAAATCCCTTGATAAAATACTATACAAAATATGAGGTCACTAAAAAACTAAACCTGAAAAAGTTTAAATATGTGTACCTACATATAGGTACCTCAGTGAATAAAACAAAGTCCCATTGGAAAAAAATGTAGACCCAGAATTCCCGAATAACTGGAACAACTTAAAAGCGTTATAGCTAGGCCGTTTAAATGTTTCCTCGCCCGCGCGGTACAGGGGCTGGGGGGGGTATGACGAGAGGTGCGGGCGGCGAGCGCGCCTCGTGTGCCTGCCGCCCGCACCTCTCCCGGCCCCCTTTGTCGTCTACCGCGCGGGCGAGGACTCACTTAAACGGTTTAACTATAGTTAGATTGACACACAATAATATCCACAAATGAAAGACATTATTGCACGCCCGAGTCTTTAAAATTACAACTACAGTACTCATTGGCCCTGCGCTATTAACCTACGAGTTGCTTAATTAACCTGATATATTTATAAAGATAATTTAGCTAGGGCTACCCTACTTAGCTGGACAAGAATGATATGACCAAGTCTTAAGAGTGTAGTACTAAGCTATGTGGCCGCCCGAGGAACATCCAGAGCAACGCATCTTTCACCAGTGAACCAATGTATTAGGTAGTATGCCGCGTCGTGCATTTTCGGCCGCGCAGACAGAACATACGATTCAAACTTTAAATCAGTCTTATGTCATATAGTTACAAGGCGCAAATTACAGTGCACCTGTCATCCGTCTCACTCACTCGGAAGTATGGCGGCTAACATGGCACGCGACGCGCGCTAACATGGCGGCAGCAACCCACCATTAGCGGCACAGGAAAAAGACGCACCGTGCGTGGAGTATGCCGATTGGTCGATTGCATTTCGTATGCTTCTAAAAAGCGTCTTCTGCGCAGGTACATCGGTGAGCCATATCAGTTGTGTACTACTGTAACATAGCAAGCACCTCTCTGGTGGAAAAGAACGGTTGGACACATTGGCATTGGCAACCCGATTCTCGAAACCCAGTGCACTAATTGCAGTGATTTACGATTACATAATGGTTATATCATTCTTGTAAGCTACCTTACAAGCGCCGCAGAGGCAAGGGTAGTCCTCTCGCTCAGATTCGCTAAATTCAAGCGAGAAGACAACATAACGCCTCAACTCAGCGTCAACTATACGCGGATGTGAATCTTACGTTAAACTAACAAACTAATTATAAACAATGGAGGAAACCATCAAATCCTGATACTAACATAACATTTTGAATCCATTCACATAGGAAGTTAATATTTGACACCATTTTGTATTCGAGAATATAGATATACAAACAGATCCACATCCGTCCTTAATTATTGTATAGCTAGGGAAGCTCAGGTCCTTTTATTTATTTTGTATGCTTATATTTCACTATTGAGCAATTTATGATTCTAGCTGAGGTAATTACAACCACAGTTAAAACCCAGTAAGCAATCTACATACAACGCGTCGAATTAACACTGATCCAAGCGCTCTCACACTTGCACTAACTGGTAAAACCGGGCAAGCATTTTTTGTAGAGATTGCTTACAAATTAACGCAGCTCTGTGTGAGTGCGTCTTCAGCGTGTATGTAGATTAGTTACTGATTTACATTGTGTTGCAAATCTAGTCTATAAATGTATCTAAGATTTAACATCGGATATAAAATGCATAGAAATGACCCAGTTATAATGATGCCTTCAATACATACCAATCAAATAACTTTAGTCATATTAGAGTCAGCGAAATACTGTCAAAAAAATGTGGAACTTGACATTTTAGAGGCATCATGTTACACTCGAAACATCTCTTTGAACCAAACGGTATCGAAATGTGGATAGAATGAGATGGTAACAGCTGGCTTGTAAACCTCACAAATCCGAAGTTCCCGATACTAATAATGAAAGAAAATTGCGACAGTTTATAACTATAGATCTTTGCGGATATGTCCCATCTCTACGCATCTTTTCTTACGGGAATGTTTAAATTCGACGTTATAAGACTGTTTAGTTATTCTACGATATAAAGTGAGCACTATAAATCGATACTCAGCTGGATAGTCTATTTTATTTACAAGGGAATGAACTAGTTTGTTGTAAATGCTTTTTGATACGCGAGGCGACTGAACGATCAATCGGAATTGATGGTCTGTGTCTAAATAGATTTCATAATATTAATGGACCTGAAATTCATATTTGATTGCAAGTCAGGGACAACTACAGCCACTAAGGCCCTAGATTTTACCTCTGAGATGAAATTGACGAGCAAAAACTGCATATAGAGCCGTCCTTTGATAATGCGTTCTCGCTCCAAGATAACTTGTGAATTTTACAATTAAGTCATCTCCAAATAACAAATTTACATAAAAGGATGTTTCACTTCATAAACAGACAGAGATGGGATATACTGTTTTAATGGGATAGTCGGGAGCTTATTTAGCTAAAGTTCGCGAAATCACGGTGGTTGAGTAAGTGCAGAGTCTGCTTCTAAAAATATTTTTATATTCATGTACAGGTACATTAATGAATGTACTCAAAGCAAACGTGTTAAAATTCCTTTAGCAAAATTTTATTATGTCAATAAATAGCCATGTAACTAGAAACTAATCAATTCTTAAGTTCAGTAATTTTGCTACGACTTCAATCTAACCCATATCCAGGTATACTGCATACATCAACCACATAAATCTAAAGATTCGACCTTGCACTCTTTGTAATATGGTACAAAGTCAATTAAATTTGCAATGCTTCGTTTTTAAACGAGTCCTTCGTATGTCAGCAGTATAATACTATGATTAATTTTATAGTAGTGCATGGATTAGGGGTTAAAGAAGCTCCACACTTAGCTTTATCTGGGATACTGCGAACTTTAGGTAAAGCTTTGCACTACCCAATTTCTGTTCAACAAACATCTGATTTCTTAGCGACTTTGATATATCAACTAAGACAGTCACATTTTTATCTCGAATTTCATATCAAAGTATATTCATCGCAGATTGATTCTGTTGGACCTGAGCTGGAAGGCGGGGCGAGACTAGTGTCTCCTGCGTCCAGACTTACGTTCGCATCCGAAGGGCTTGTCTCCTTCCCCGGGCACCTCGTACGGTAGAGTCGCTTGCGAGGCGCGCTTGCGGCCGCGACCCTGCGAGTAGAGATACAGTTTCATTGTCTGTGGCTGGAGCATCATTGGAGACTTCCATCGTAAAATTGCAACATTGCATTTTGTCCTAGCGCTCAAACAAACACTGACGTTACTTAAAGCCTTTTTGTGAGAAAAAATATATAAATACCTTATATACTTTTGAGAATTTTGAGAAGCTGTGAATTTTGATGGACATTTTGGAAAGCTGTGTTAATTAGCCATGCTAACTTTTTAAATATGTATGGAAATCTCAAAACCATTTCGAGAAACAAGCTTTTGGTACAGTTTCTGTATATCAGATTTAAAAAAAAGTCTTACATTATTAAGATATTTGTTGAAATGTATTGAACTTCAAATGACATTTCTGTGAGTCATCAAATAAATAATGGATAATGATTCCTTTGCCTTATTTAAAAAAAAACGTGTCTAGTCTATATCAAACATAAACTCAAACTTGACATTGACGTGTCGTTTCGTTTTGTGGTTTGTTTGTTTACTTATTTGTTACTTAAGCACAAAGACTAAAACCATATATAAGGTTTAAGCAGCATTTTATCCTCTAACGGCACTGAAAATGGCTAAAAGGACGGCTAATTTCGAAAAAGCCAATTTTCGCAATTTGCCACAAGTGGACAATGGCAAGAGTTCATGACGAATTCTAGCAACCACAACATCGCTGAAATAAAAGGAGCTACTCAATGGTCAAGACTTTATTGTTAAATCATTGTGTAAAAGTAATGTGTTTGTTTTAAATAGGCAGATACATTTAAATGATCTTCACAACAAAACTGCAAATAGTTCTTGTAGTATTTTTGCTTCACTTCTCGACACCATTCCTCTCGCCGTCGTTCTGGGATTGGTACGAATAACAAATCCGGGTTATCTTATCCCTGCTGTTATTCGAACATAAAGGGACGAAACACTCGTAGCCTTCCATTTCAAACAAGTTCAGTTAGTGATTTCAAATTTTTTTGAGGTTAGCCGTCCGCGGTGACGTTAACATCTTGACGTTGACTTTACCAGAGACTTTACTGTAATTTTTTTTTGTGCAGATGAAGACTACATTATCCATTATGCATTTGATGACGTCACGTCAGCAATCTATACATATAATAAATCTGTAACAAGTCGGTGTCTGTACATTGAAGATATTTGAGAAAAACTGTCACTAGGGCTATTTATTAGCGCAATAGAACCCAAAACAATATTTTTTAGAATTATTGTCGGTTTGTCTGTTTATTTGTTTGTCTGTGCGTTTGTGCGCGCTAATCTCAGAAACGGTTTAACCTAGAAGGATGCGGTTTTCACTGATATGTTGGTATTTTCTTGGATTAACATTTAGTGTTTGTTTCATTTGAGTCGGTTCACAAATAAGAAAGATACGTCTATTTTAGGAATTTATAGAACAGTTTTTAGAAGTAGTGACTTGGGAGTAGGTACGGTGGTGAATGTGAACGGGGGTGTGCAGGGGTAATTTTTTTTTATATCGAGGAACTAAGGAGAGCCATAATTGATGAAAAAGCAAATTGGATAAAAAAAATAAGCTGCCCAAATTACTAATTCCACGCGGACGGAGTCGCGGGCAAAAGCTAGTAAATTAATATATTTCTTTAATGTAGATAAGAATCATTAAAAACAAAAATACCGAAATTAGTTTCTTAAAATAGTCTATATTTATCAAATAAATTATTAAAACCATACACCAAAAACATGAAGCATGGTCAATTAGGCTCAGTTGCATTCATGCTACTGACTTGTAAATTCTAATGAACTGAAACAATTACTTTGCTCACCCGCGACCTTATTTTGCTTTTTGTTCATTGATATAGACCTCCGCAAAGTAACGCCTAATTCAATAAATTACTGTTATTTCTTTCTATGCAAGTCAGAGTCCAAATTTAAATGTACAAAGTTTTTGAGAAATGCTCTTACAGTATAGTATAAATCTTCCCAGGTGAATTTTTCGCTTCGAGCCCATATCTTTCAAAACAAACTATATACAATAGTATTAAGGTTCAAATTTAATGTAATGGCTCGAAGCGAAAAATTCACCTGGGAAGATTTGTACTATACACTGCACACTAAATAAAATAACACAGCAGATTTTGTTTTAAAAAAATATCTTTTGAGTTCTTTGCCAGTTACTTCTCAAGTTTTTTCCGAACCAGTAATAAACTTTTCAATATTCACAACCGCTTGATAATAAGTGAATAAAGATTGTCTTTTTAATCCTCAACACAAAAAGAGGGGTGTTATAAGTTTGACCGCTGAGTGTCTTTGGCATCATAGCTCTTAAACGGGTGAACCAATTTGCATGCGGTTTTTTAGGGTTCCATAGTCAACTTGGAACCCTTATTGTTTCGCCATGTCTGTCCGTCTGTCTGTCCGCGGCTAAGCTCAGAGACTGTTAGTACTAAAAAGCTGTAATTTGGCATGAATATACAGTATATCAGATACGCGAACAAAGTGGTAAAATAAAAAAATAAAAAATATTTTTTTTTAGGGTACCTCCCATAGACGTAAAGTGGGGGTGATTTTCTTTTCTCGACTAACCCTGTAGTGCGGGGTATCGTTGGATAGGTCTTTTAAAACTATTACGGGGTTGCCAACATGATTTTTCTATTCAGTGATCTGTTTGCGAAATATTCAACTTTAAAGTGAAAATTTTCATTAAAATCGACCGTCCCCCCCCTCTAAAAATTTGAAAAAATTCAGAATAGTAGTAAATATATTAAATTTACAAGGAAAATTATAGCGGCTAAGATTGCTTGGGAATTATTTGTAGTTTAAAAGTAAATAGTAGCCTAAGGTATAAAACTTACCTAAACTTGGAAGATTCCATACACACACGAAATCCTTAGAAAAATATTACTTGATTTTTTCGTAATGGCTACGGAACCCTATCTTGGGCGTGTCCGACACGCTCTTGGCCGGTTTTTTTATTTGAAAGCAGGTATCTTGGTGATGGTTCTTAGACATGTTTCATTTAAATTGGTCCAGCCGTTTCAAAGTTATCAGATCTTTTGTTAGCAGCGGAAGGGATCTTAGACACAAAATGGACATTTACTATATTTTCAAACAAATGTCTGCTCGAATTGGGATTGTTCATTTTTTTTCTTAAGTGCTATTTCCAAAACCATTTCGAGATATGAGGTTTATAAACAATTTCAGACATTTGATTCGAAAAAATATTAAATGATTCAGGATATTTTCATAAATATACAAATGACCTTTGTTTGACTTTCCTCGTCGGCTGTTTCTGTCTTGGACTTTAGTTATGAAATAAAAAAGCTTTCGAACCAAAAAGTTCATCTGTCACTTCACTGTCACTGAGACACTGACATAAATGAATCTTAGGTTATACGGTTGTTTTCGATTTTTTACACAAAAATTCTTAAAAAATGGAAGAATACAGGAAATGTTTTGTTCCTGCGTGTAAGAATAATTCTAAAAATTCTTCAAAAACAATAGTTCGCATCCGGGAAGACTTACGCCAAAGCTGGTGTAATCAAGTCAATGTGGAGTATTTCCAGTGTTTTACACAATATTGCTGCGAGGACCACTTTGATGTAAGTACAATAAATATAAACATAAATCAATGTATCATTTTTTGTGTTATGTATCCCTTTTGAGACATTATTATTTTCATACCAAGCCTTCCTGCTAAATTTCTTGCGACTTGTTCTTCTTTGCAGATGGTCTTTCCGAATGTGGCTAGTAGACTCAAAAAAGACATGTAAAAGAGCCTTTCGATGCATATTATATATTATATTTTTGCAGAATAAATATTTGAATATAGAATTTGAACTTTTTGAATCATAGGTTGTTTTTAAATAAGTAACTACCTATGTTGTTGTACCCAGTGTTCTCTCACATTTAAGATTTAAAGATTTTCTCTATTCTGTTAATAAAGCTTCTAGATATTGCTAAATTAATACAAATCTAATTTCTTATTACAGCCTAAACAGGATTTGATAAACTTTTACTTTAAATCTGAAAACCAAGAACCAAGATTCAAACCTACAGCAAGACTTAGAAATATTGGAGTTAATTTACAGGAAAAGGTATTATGATTTAAGATATCCATACTTTAATATTATAAATGTGAAAGTGTGTTTGTTTGTCGTTCCTTTATGTTGAAACTAAGCAACGGATTTTTAGTGTGAAGATAGTTAGTTGAAGGACTGGAAAGTGACATAGGTGGGTAATTGCTATCCCGCGAGAACTATGCATTTTTCCAGTATAAAATTTCTGCACAGATGAAGTCGCGGGCAACAGCTAGTATTATTCAATAATATAATTGCTGCCCTGTTTAGCCTATTTGCCTACTTGGGTTTGAATCCCGGCCATGGCAACTACTGGTGTAATGAGTACAGATACTTATTCTTCTGTCTTGGGGGTTTTCTGTGTATTTATCTATCTAGTACCTTTAAACGAGCAATTCTTGTATATATATATATATAATCAGGATCTCGGAAACGGCTCCAACGATTTCGATGAAATTTGGTATGTGGGGGTTTTCGGGGATGAAAAACTGATCTAACTATGTTTCATTTTCAGAAAATCGCTTTTACTCGTGTTTTCCGGCTATTTTTGTTTGCATTAGAATATAAAGCTAAATTTCGCCGACTTCGAGCAGATCATAATGGCACATTAGAAATCGGGTGGTCGCGGATCCAGCCGACCTCGGTTCGATTCCACGTTTTTTTCAACATTTTTAGTTTTTTTTTTAAGTTTATTTTTCATGAGAAAACGTCAAGTTTCTTCTTTTGTGAGAAAAAGTTACTTTTTTGTGAGAAAAAGTTACTTTTTTGCTAGAAAAAGTATTATAGGGAACGTGCAATAACTATAGGCGGCAGCACTAATGAGACAGAAGAGACTATGCGGACAGTAAAACAAACTTATCAAGGTAAAACATTCAAATTGATGGCACCCTTATGGCACCAGTTGGCAGCACCGTCTATGTGCACGTTCCCTATTGGGAGCACAGAACAGGAAAAGCCGGTTGTCTGTAAAGTCGGTTTACAGGCGATAGTTTAACGTGACTTAACTCCCCCCCCTCCGGTGTTTTTGTCAAATATCTTGAAAACGGTGCATCCTACGGCAAAATCAATGAAATTTTTATCCCCCCTTTAATACCCCCGCGCTCCCTCCCCCGCATCCCCTCCCCCCCCCCTCTCACCCCCCCCCCACCCCTCCGGTGTTTTGATCTCGGAAACGGCTCCAACGATTTCGATGAAATTTGGTATTTGGGGGTTTTCGGGGATGAAAAATTGATCTAGCTTGGTCTTATCTCTGGGAAAACGCTTGGTACCGAGTTTCTGCCCGAGCAGAGCTCGGTCGCCCAGGTACTATCTATTATATGTTGTCAGCTACCCATACCCATAACACAAAACTTATTGAGCTTACTATGGGGCTTATAATAATTTGATTTGTGTAAGAATGTCCTGTAATATTTATATTGTTTTATTATTTTGTATTTGTTATATCAGTTTCTTTAAACCAAAAATTGCAGGTGTCTGGTGGATTACAATCAGATGAATGTGGATCTGATTTGGCAAAATTACTCTCGGAACCAGAGCCTAAGAAAAGGAAATATGAGGGAATAAATAAGCCCAGTACATCTGGTTCTTGCCCTCAATTTAAGGTAAGATGCTATGATACCTAAACTCTAATATTCAATTCTGATTCAAGGCCGGCAACGCACTTGTGACTCTTCTGGTGTCGCAGGTGTCCATGGGCAACGGTAATCGTTTACCATCAGGCAATCCGTCCGCTCGTTTGCCCCCTATACCTTATTTAAGTCATACTTTATAGCATGTGTATGGCAGTCTATCCTGTGATAATTTTTAGAACAGTTGAGTGAACATAAGTATAAATTAAAAAATTTAAAAACCCACCACGCAATTAAATAAGTCTGAGATCCCTTCCGCAGCATGCAAAAGAGCTAATAACTTTGAAATGGCTGGACCAATTTTGATGAAACCTATCTAAAAACCATCGCCAAGAAATCTGCTTTTAAATAAAAAAACCGCATCCAAAATCGGTTCACCCGTTTAACAGTTATGATGCCACAGACAGACACACACACACACACACACACACACACACACACACATAGCGGTCAAAGTTATAAAATCCCTCTTTTTGTGTTTAAAAAAATAAAAATAGCCTTTATTCACTGATATGATGCTGGATGATCCCAACGTCGCTGCTGACTCTGTTACTGACGTGGTGCTGCAAGGAATGGAACTCTTTGTTCCATCCTCAGCGGTCCCCGTTGGTGGCAGATCCCAACCTTGGTTTGGTCGATCTTGTAAATTGGCTTCTCGCCGAAAGCAGGAGTGTTATCAAGCCTGGGTAAATGCAGCGAAGGTACGGGATGTAAAGACCAGTGTTTTAAAAAAGGAGTTTAACTTTGCCTCCAGGTCCTTTAAAAGAGACATTGCCAGAGCTAAATCGTTGCACATTGGTAGAATTGGTGAGAGACTAGAGCGCCTCCCTTCGGGAACTCGTGCGTTCTGGTCTCTTGCCAAAGCTATCCAGGGGAATTTCTGCACGCCATCTTTTCCGCCTCTGCACGCGTGTAACGATTCTTTGGCCCACGACGCAAAGGAAAAAGCCGATCTTTTAGGTAAATTCTTTGCGTCTAACTCGACTTTGGATGACGGGGGACGCATGCCACCGTCCATACCGCGTTGTGACAGCTGTATGCCGGATATCCGGTTCCACCAAAGCTCAGTGCGTAAAGCACTTCTCTCCCTCGACATCCATAAGTCCAATGGGCCTGATGGAATCCCTCCGGTAGTGTTGAAGATGTGCGCTCCTGAGTTGGCTCCGGTTTTAACGCGTCTTTTTCGACTCTCTTACTCTTCTGGCGTAGTCCCGTTCTCATGGAAGTCCGCTCTGGTACACCCGATCCCTAAAAAAGGTGACCGCTCAAATCCATCTTCCTATAGGCCAATAGCCATAACTCCCCTGTTCTCAAAGGTAATGGAGTCCGTTATCAACCGCCAGCTCCTTCGTTACCTTGAAGATCGACAATTGCTCAGTGACCGACAATATGGTTTCCGTAGTGGCCGCTCAGCTGGCGATCTACTGGTTTACCTGACACATCGTTGGGCACAGGCGATTGAGACAAAGGGTGAGGCATTGGCTGTTAGTTTAGATGTGGCGAAGGCCTTCGATCGGGTTTGGCACAAAGCGCTCCTCTCAAAACTTCCGTCCTTTGGGCTTCCTGAGAAATTATGCGGTTGGATCAGCAGCTTCTTAACGGACAGAAGCATAAAAGTCGTAGTTGACGGTGCATGCTCTGATTCCATGTCTGTGAATGCTGGTGTCCCTCAAGGCTGTGTGCTATCGCCTACGCTCTTTCTTCTGCATGTCAATGATATGCTGCCATCCGGCGGCATTCACTGTTATGCGGATGATAGTACGGTTGATGCCTCTTACACCGGCCGCGCCGGTATTTCTCGGGAAAACGTTATGGAGTGCCGAAGCAAACTTGTGTCTGAAATTGAGACTTCCCTAAAAGAAGTTTCAGAATGGGGTCGACTTAATTTAGTCCAATTTAATCCCACTAAGACACAGGTTTGCGCATTTACCGCGAAAAAGTCTGCGTTTGTCGCGTCACCTCTTTTCGAGGGCACTCCCCTTGCTAACACAGCCAGTATCGGAATCCTTGGTATTGACATCTCGAGTGAAGTCCAGTTCCGCGACCATTTGGAGAGTAAGGCTAAATTAGCCTCGAAGAAGCTCGGCGTGCTCAACAGATCGAGACGGTATTTCACTCCAGCCCACCGCCTCCAGCTTTATAAGGCGCAGGTTCGCCCACATATGGAATACTGCTCTCATCTGTGGGCGGGGGCTCCCAAGTACCAGCTTCTCCCTCTGGATCGCATACAACGGAGAGCGACTCGAATAGTCGGCTGCCAACGAATTTCTGATCGGCTTGACTCCTTGGCGCTGCGTGGAGATGTAGCTTCACTGTGCATCTTCTATCGCATGTACAACGGAGAGTGCTCCGAGGAGTTGTTCGGGTTGATCCCTGCCGCATCCTTCCGCCATCGCCCTACGCGACAACACTTCCATCCTCACCATCTGGGTGGTTGGCTGTCTTCTACTGTGCGTTTTTCCAGAAATTTCCTGCCTCGCACAGCTAAGCTCTGGAATGAAGTACCTGCTGCGGTGTTCCCGGACCGATATGACCTTCAAGCTTTCAAAAAAAGAGCGTACTCCTATCTAAAAGGCCGGCAACGCATTTGTGACTCTTCTGGTGTCGCAGGTGTCCATGGGCGACGGTAATCGTTTATCATCAGGCGATCCGTCTGCTCGTTTGCCCCCTATTTCATAAAAAAAAAAAAAAAAAAAATACACTATATCTTTTTGTGTTTGGGGTTAATAAAAGTTATGTTTTATCTTTGTGGTAGATAATGTGTTTTGTATGAGGCCACGAGTTCATTATCTCTATCCACACTAATATTTTAAATGTGAAAGTATGCTTGTGTGTTTTTTTGTTAGTTTTGTCCTTCTTTCACGTCGAAAGTAAGCAATGGATTGCAGTGTTTTTTGGTATGGATATACAGGGTTATTTGTAATTCACTAGCATCCTTTTAACCCTAAACTCCTACCACTTAAACAAATGTTTTTTGTTTTACGGCTTTTGTCATAACTTAATATTTTTGATGTAATAACGTTTTGAAAATTTGAGATTTCCTCTTATTTTTACGATACTCTGTGTATTTGTATGGGAAAAAAAGTGCTTCATTTTAAAAAGTTGTAAAACAAAAAACATTTGTTTGAAAAATATACTAACCCTGTATACTCACCGGCAAAAAATTTGGCCCACAGTCCACCTTTCATACAAACGAGGCTACTTTGATGCCTTGTTTCTACACCAGGGTAGTGCCCCGGTTGAGATCTGATGATGGATATCCAGAGCATCAATAATGGTGGTCCAGAGTTTCTAACACACACAACTGATTCAACAACCAGTTTACACCACAGCAAGAGAATTTTTACAGCACTGAGATTTTCATTCATTTTATTGCCATTTTAGCTGTTTTTTTAAATGTGTATAATTTCCGTGTTAAACGCAAATGCAATCATGTGGGTATATTAGGAACTCTGAATGTCCTTTATCAATGCTCGGAGTAGCCATCATCAGATCACAGCCAAAGCACCGCCTAGTGGAGAACCAAGACATCAAAGTGACCTCATTTGTATGAAAGGTGGACTGGTGGGCCAAATTTTTTGCCGGTGAGTGTAGTTGAAGGGTCGGAGAGAGACATAGGCTACATATTTTATCCCGCAAAAAAGCATTGTTCCCGCGGGATAGGGATAACCAAATTCTACACAGACAAAGTCGCGACAAACAGCTAGTAATGTATAATTATAATGCATGACCACAGAAGATTGATAGATCTTGAAACAGTTTAATGCTGTATTTTCTACAATATATTGTGTATGTCTGTCTATGTATTCTAGACCTTCTAGTTTGTAAAAACAGATTTCATTTTTAATTTTCAGGTACAAGTTACAGTTCAGGCTACTGTTAACATGATGGACAAATCCACAAACACAAGATTTAAGATTGGCAAGCTTATTTCTGGGGCAATTTCCGACAAGGCTATGGTAGAAGGAAGTAATTTACTAGATACTTTGGAACCAAATGCTGTTGTTTTAGCTGATAGGGGGTTTAAAGAAATTGAAAGTCTGTTGAACGCTCGCGGAATGAAATTACTTAGGCCTCCGAGTGTGTTTAGTGGAGTAAAGCAAACTGTGGCGGAAGCTATGAAGAGTAAAGTAATAGCTAGTTTAAGAATACATGTCGAATGGGCAATCCGACGCGTAAGAGAATTCTCAATTTTGAAGCCACATTCTGAAGTTCACTACAAATATGTTTCTTATTTGGATGAAATAGTAATTATTGCTTGCGGTCTGATAAACTTGCAAGGTGAGATAATAAAGAGTAGTTAAAAATAAAACATGATTTTTATTTTATCCCATAGTTGGTTCTCGCCTCAGGTGACCCCAGGGCTGGCGCTTACCTCGCTCAAAGGCTAGGCATAGCAGTGCAGAGGTAAGGAATTGCCACACTGGATGCGTTCTGCGGTCGCGGTCAGGTCAAATTGAGCGGAGCCCGCATTATGTATGAACAACATTGTCGGTCTCTATATATTTTGTATAGATATACGATACGATACGCAATATATAGAGACCGACAGTGTTGTTCATACATAATGCGGGCTGCGTACAATTTGACCTGACCACCACCACAGAACGCATCCAGTGTGACAAATCCTGTAATGCGGCCAGGTCTTGGGGTCGATGCCTGTGGCGGATTTCGACGACGTATTTACCTTAAAGATATATAGCTTATTTATTTTAATTATCAAATAAAATGTTTCTTATAAACTAGTTACTAACATCTAGGCATATAAATGTGTTGTTAGAATTACATTTAAATAAAATTTACTATTTTGATGGTCTTAGGCATTTATTAAAAAATATTGATAAGATAAATCGCCAATAACTGGCCCCCTCATACTGAAAATGAACTCTATTACGAATAATATTACTTACAATATTAATCAACTTAAATTTAACATATTCTCCTATAAATTGTAACAAAAAAATATTAATACCTACTTTTAAACAAGAGATACACTATATATATATATTTTATTTATAACTCTTAAAGACCAATAATCAGCCAGGTTATTCAGCTATAATTTTTATATAAATACTTGTAATAGCCATTTTTGGCAGCAGCAATAGTTTATTCGAGCATTGAATGCAGATTGGTTTATTGCATTATAAGTAAGTATTATAACTAACAAAATCGAGACTTAATCGCCCCCTTAGGCCTTTGGTGATGGCCTTCAGTCCCTTCGAGTTCTCAGCATGAACATTTTTAATTTAACACTTAAATTTTGTTGAAAACTTACATATATAATCAGAATCTAGATCTAGATTTTTCTATTTTCCTCTTCTTGCATTCTTCATAAAAAGATGCCGAAACGGAAGGATCTTTTGGAGCCAGAGTTGGTTTCTTTGCCTTTGGAAAGATATATCTTTGGCCAAGATATGTGCTGTACTAGCTGTGGACAGCGTAGGCTTCTTCCAATAGCATTCTGTTGAAGTTGATGCCGGTTCCAAACTCTTCTTCACCAGCCAGAATAGCAGCAACAGGGAATGTATGCAACCACCTGCATATAAAATTTATTAATGTGTAAAGTAAAGATAGTTTTCACAGCATTTCAAACAAAAATAAACAACTGAAAATAAATCAAGTCTTGGAAATTGACAAGTGGTATTCCCACAACCAAGTTGTTTTATTTGAAAATCAAGTCGTTACCACTATGTGATGATTGTCAGAAGTGCAATGACTTGACCCGTGTGTTGTTGGAGTGCGTCCGGAATTTGGAATTGAGAAGAGTTCTTGGAGGATTGGGTTCCATGTACAATAGCCGGGTCAATTTGTTGGCTGACAGAGCTGTTATTATGCGAGGCAATTAGCATGTTTCATTGATCTGTCCCTTGAAAAGGGAAGTGAGTAAGCTCCCATGAGGCTGACATGACCACCTGGAGTGTTCAAAGCCTCGACAAAAATTAGAAAAAAAGAGGATAAATGGGGTTTCAGGTTTTTTTTTTGCTCCAGCTTTACTTGCAAACATTTTCATGCCCCGCCACTGCACAACAGATACTTAGATTAACAGACTGACCAATCACGCTCTCATCTCATGAAGGCCCTATGCAAACCTTTAGTTTTCAAATATAAAAATATGTATGGGAAAGACTAGTTCAAACAAAGTTACTTCATTTTCTTCTATTTGTATCTATCATACCTACACATTTAACTTTTAAATAAAATACTCTACCTGCTGCAGCGGCACAGTCTTCGCAAGTTGAGTCTAGAACAACATCATAAACTTCATTTATTTCGCAAACTACAGTTGGTTTATTGTTGACTTTGTGCTCAGGTACTATCCTGGCTTTAACATGGCACTCTCCACCTTCTTTGCAAAGTTGCACGTATCCCACAGCAGTGTCCAAATAAGAATCACGTGACGACCTGAAAAAGTAACAATTACTGAGCAAAATTGGCCTGTATTTCAAGTGATAAATGAAGGGTCATCTGCATTTCGGTATGTGGCAATGACTTTGTCTAGTCAGTGAAATGCATCCAATCCAGATCCAGATGATACGCGGTAAGATTTACCTTGTCGCTTGTCATGCTGGCCAGGCACCAATTCAAAGAATAATTTGTAATAATGATACTTACATCAGTATTTTTGCTCCCCTGATTTCAGCCAAATTATGGTTGGAGTTTGAGGCAATATACTCCATTAAAGCTCCGTTATCCAATTTGGGAAGGTTTCTAGCATCAGTTTTAACAAATTTGTCGGTCATGATCGAAAATATTTTGTTTCAAACTCTCCAATTTACAACCGCAATAAAATGACTCGTTCGTTTCAAACAAACAAAAAGTCAAAGTGACATTGACAGATGACAACTAACCATCGATTATGGCACTTTTTTTTTCTTTATTGTGTCTGTGATTTATATTCAGCCGCGGCATGTAATTTACGAGAAGTCGTATCTCAAATTTTCAATAAATTATAAAAAATGATTGGAGTGATGAATTGCTGAAATATTCAAATTAGTTTCTTAAAATGGTCTATATTTTCGATAAAAAAAATAAAAATGGGGGGTTAGAAAAAATGAACAATCCCAATTGCGTTGGGAGTTTTTAAAATTTGTAATTTAAAGTACAAATAAATAAATATCACGGGACAATTCACACCAATTGACCTAGTCCCTAAACTAAGCAAAGCTTGTACTATGGGTACTAGACAATGGATAAACATACTTAAATAGATAAATACATAATTACACATCCAAGACTCGAGCACAAACATTCGTATTTTTCACACAAATATCTGCCCTGACCGGGAATCAAATCCGGGACCTCAAGCTTCGTAGTCAGGTTCTCTAACAACTAGGCTATCCGGTCGTCGTATAGTTATACTGTTGGTGGGTACTCACCGCGCGGCCCCGCTTGGCCGGCGCGTCCTCGGGCTGCGACTTGCGCGTGCGGCCGCCGCGCGAGCCCGGCCCGGTGGGCGTGGCGCCGCCGCGCCGCTTGCGTCGATTGGCGTACGTGTCGTCGAAGTAGTCCTCGTCCGACTCCGGGTCTGGATCCTCTCCGGCCTCAATCTCGTCCATTACGAGTTCGTCGTAGAACCATTCCTGGGAAAAGGAAGAGTTTATTAACCAAAATGCTTGTAGGAAATCTGACTTTAAGAGCCATATCATGAAGAAGCGGAGCGAACGCGCGGCGTTAATTAAATCTAGATCATGCAACCAACATTATAATCATCACCCGAGCCCATATACGCCCTACTGCAGGACACAGGCCTCCTCTCAGAATAAGATGACTTGGGCCATAGTTCCCTCATGGACCCAGTGCAGATTGGGAATATCTTCACAAATGTGTGCAGGTTTTCTCACCAACATAATAATTTTACACTACTAACGAATTAACAGCTTTGTTCACATGGGTCAAACTACTCTCACAATCATTCCCACATTTCCCACAACAGAAGGATTATTGTACCAATTTATAACTATACCTTGGGATCATCCTTGGTGGCAGTCTGTGAGCCGTCCCTGCTGTCTTCAGCAGCCATAGCCTCTCCAGGAATACCAGAGCTGTTCTCACCCTCCCCGGTAATGTCTGCCAGGTCCGATGCACCACTCCAACCCCACCGAGTTGAAGACATTGTGAGGTATTGACGACGGGCTTTGCGCCATCTGAAGAATAAATAACAATGATAACAATTTAATTCACATTAGTTTTGTGAATGAAAAACAAAGATCGGAGACCCACCAAGCACGTACAACGCAAAGCACATGCACAGAGCAACAGCTCGCTTGCCACAGACATTGTTTTCACTGAATGTATGAGTGAGCAATCATTTGCCGCGTCCAGCTGATCATCACTGAACAAACATGTTCACATGCTGAAGTGTTTTCATTTACGCATGAATGAAGGATTGCTTGCTATGAACTGATTAGAACACTAAGTGAAAAATTGGCTTAACAATGACTCTTTTTGACTATGTTTGTTAGTATAGCAATATACCTAGACTTGCTTAAACTAGAAGGCATTTTTAAACGGCATTTGCATCCTAGCACTCCAACCCTGCTGGAATGGGCCATCTATTCTGTTGGTGACAGTTGCCAGGATGGTGTTAGCGCTGCTGATTAACTAAATAGTATATTTTACCAGTAGCTCTACTAAAAACTGCTTGGCTTTTCAACATTTGTTCAGAATCTTTTGGGTAGGCTTTATTTGAATTATTTGAGTGATACTCAAGATAGATTAAGCATAGGTTAAAAAAAGACTAGACATTAGAAAAAAACCTGGCCCAGTTTTGTATTATAGACTCCCTTGTATGTCCCATTAATGTTATAGTTATGCTTTAATGAGATTTACAGACAATAGGTACAAACTCACAATTGTAAATAGTGGTTGTTATGTTACGCACTAATATTATGTGTACCAATGGCTGTTTTTAGCTTGAACTAATAATTGATTGTAAACCTTACTGCTAAAGTCAAATTAAAACAGATTTTTGGGGATTCATTGTGGTATAAGTTTTTTTTATTTACAACTGACCAGCATTGAGGAATGGTCAACAAAGTTTCAGGTTTTTGTCATAAAATAAGAGGACAGCTACAGAATCATGTAATTTTAGTGTCCTGCAGGGCGTAGCTACTAGCTACACATGTAAGTAAAAATTAGTAAAATGTTATCCAGTGTCACTTAATGTCATGATTCCTGGGAAAGCCCCCCCCCCCCCCCCAACTAATTTTGATACAGGGCCCCTCCAAAGCACTCTACGCCACTGGTGTCCTGCTTGATTTCCGCTAAGATAATGTAAATTTATTCCATCATATCTGTACTCTACCTCTGTGCAGGATATGTGTACACTTGGCCCTCTCTGGTGCCGGGCATTCGCTGTTTTCTGCTCATAAACAGATTGCAGTGGCTCTGAGCGACGCCTACAAACAAAAAATATTTATTTAAGTAGTCTCATTCGCCGTCCTTCTCACACTAATCACCGAAACGGCAAGATCGACAGAAACAAAACAGGCGCAAAATCAATAATCAATAACTTACCCGTCTGGGTGTCGATAAACGGCATTCGCATCCTTCGTTCCGCACATAATCGTGAATTAAATGTTGATGAGTTCTCTATTATTTCTTTGTAACCTGGATCACTGAGAAAACTAAAACAGAAGTAAAGATCACATATCAGCAACACTGAAAATAAGTTGTAGTCTTATCCATACAGTAACAATAATTAATTATATGCAATGCACTAGCATTTCTTAAGCAATTGAGACAGTAAAAAAGTGATTACCTCTCAATTTTTGCTAAATTCGCTGGATTCACGATCTGAATCTCGGCGGCCGCCATTTTAGCAGACGCTGAGCTGATGACAGTTAGCAATGACGTAGCGCAGCGCTAGCAGGCCAGACAAGGCCCTATACTACGAAGCGCGAAATTCGAACTTCGTTTCATGCCGTTCCGCTCACGCTAATGGTATTTATTACGAGAGTGAGAGGGACCGCACGATCCGAACTTCGAACTTCGAATTTCGTAGTAACCCCCAAGGGCGCAAGGCACAGACAGCAGCAGACAGCAGCGTTGTTTCATTTCCGTTTTATGTTGCCAGTATAAATATTGATTTTCACTTTCGTTCGCAATGAGGTCCGTACAAAAAAAAGTGAAGTGTAGTTACTAGCTACAACTTATTTTCTTCTATTTCTCGAAGGTATAATAAGTTTTTTTCATTAAATTTTATGAACATTAAAATCAAAGACCTTTGAAAATTGTTTGTACCAACCGGATATCGACACGTCAAAACACAACAGATAGCGCAGCAACACTTGCAAAACGTCAAGCTTGTGACTGGTCATCGGTGGACGAATCGTGGAAGTGGCGCATTTTCAGTAATTGGTGATTGGAGCTCCCAAATATTTGTCTGATTATTGGTTACTGTGTTCCATTAACTTTGACCGCGGCTAATATTTATCAAAACAGTTTTCGTAAATAAATGTGGATGATAAAGCAATAAGAATTTGTATTCTTGAGGTCATCCATTGCCCGTGTTGTTGTAATTCAAGATGTCGGTTTGCTTCTTCGTGCCTGCGTAAGTTGTAGAATATGCCTAATCATATTTCTAACGTGATTAGTTTTAAAGTCGCTCTATATTTATTTTCCAACTAAAGTTAAGTTAAGTTAAATAGATAGATATAACACTATCTTGGTTTCTATTATTCCATAGATATTACTAGGCAAGTCACCCGGATTTTGTTGTAATAAAAAATCAGCTGATTTTGATTAAGTTGTAATGTAAGTAAGTACTTAATGCTGCGTCAAAAATAAATGCGATCGTACCTACTAAAGTTTATTTTTCTGTGGAATATTTAAAATAAATCGTAAACTAACCAAAGTTCATAAGTAGGTATAGATACTTACATGATGATAAGGATGTGCTTCCACTAAAGAGGAGCGAAGCGGAAGCGTGCACAATCGCCTAGGTACTCTAGGTCAGGGGTGGCCAACTTGATTAAACCCAAGATCTACTATTACTGACGAAACCCTGGGCGATCTACCAACGACAAATACACACGTAATAGCAGTTGGTGATTGAATGGGTTGGACAGTCTGTTCTATGTATTTATATTTTTTGACTTGCCACGATCGACTGGACTAATAGTAGTGATGTGCCGAGTCGCTGTTTTGGTGGATCGAGTCGTTAGAGTCATTTTATGTGGTATTCGAATCCTGACTCGATTCCGCGACTCGAGTCAGTTAACATGTTATACGAATCCTGACTCGATTCCGCGATTCGAGTCCAGTGAAGACCTACTCGAGTCTATGTTTGGTATCTATTCGAATGTTTACTCGAGTCAAGAAATTCGAGTCCCGAAATCAAGTCCGTCCGTTTCCAATTTTAATAAATTAAAAATTTTAAAAACCCCCAACGCATTTATGTCACACGTATGTTTGAGCATAAAGTAAATACCCATTATGTGTCTCTTTTTGTGTCGGGGGTTAAAAAGGAAAAACCGAAAAGGAGTATCTTCAAACAGCATAGTATATTCGTTCATTGCTTAAGTAAAAAGAGATTGAATTCAAGCGAGTCAGTTTGACTCGAATACTAGACTCGAGTCAGTTGTACTCGCATAATAGAATCGAGTCAGCGAGTACGAAACCGATTCTCTCTGACTCGAGTACCGAATGGAGTCTGGCACTACTCGAATCAAAATCTTTTTGTACTCGAGTAGGCGAGTCCTAAGCAGGAATCGAGTCATAAAGTACATAAAGTACTGTATGCTTAGTATAAGTTTTCCTTCACTACAATACTTCTCGATCGCGTTTACGTAAAAATTTCAATTACAGGGAAACATGGACAGCGCCTCCGCGCGCGCGCGTGTATGTTTCCATAGAATTGAAATTTTTACGTAAACGCGATCGAGAAGTATTGTAGTGAAGGAAAACTTATACTAAGCATACTGATCGCAAAACAGTAGTGAATGTATGAATGAAAATTCTTGTTATCTGGGATAAACTTTTTTTAGCGACCAAGCCGGTACTTCAACGGCGGAGGAGTCGCTGGAGCAAGAAGGGACCGGGGGGGAGGATACGGCTGATGCCCAGCACCAAAGCTTACAACAGTTTTGGATCAAGGTCATGGATGACATACGGAAGGTCAATGCGGTAAGTATAGATACAAGATTAGACTATTACAAACGATTAGTAAGGGCCATTTATTACAGACTATCTGCATTTTAATTCCAACTGCAATCTAACTAACGCAGAATAAGTAATTAGTACTAACGTAGGTACAGAAGGATCACTCCCGAACAAAAGTCAACTTTACGTATAAAAACTTGCCTACTCTTACTGCTTGCACGCGAAATTGAAACTTATCGTGTGATACGAGCGTTCATATTCCGTTGGGCACCGCTGATCCGAAACCAAGGGCACAGGGTTCCCACTCGCCGATATTTGGTAGGTATATAAATCAAGAAAGATAACAGTGTGTATTAATTCAGTAAACTACCTTTAGTAAGTAAGTCATTTATAAGATCGTTTAAATGTCATTGTTTGTTGAAAAATCACAGAATAATAGATGCTTAATTACGCGAGACGTGGCTAGCGTGCGTACTGAAGGCCGAGCGACAACCTACCTACTGCCATACTCCTCCCCGGGAGGAGCGCCGGCCGAACATACCTAAACTGCGGAGTGAAACCCCCCTACTAGCGTAGCGACTGAACTGCTCAATTGCTGGCAATACTGCACGTAAATTGGACGCTAGCTGCGTTAGAAATGTATAGGCCACTTGTGGCCTGTGGCACATCATGATCATCAGCCCAGCCTATATACTTCCCACTGCATGTCAAAGGTCTCCTTTCAGAATGAGAGGGCTTGGGCCGTAGTTCCCACGCGAGTCCAATGTGGATTGAGAATTTCACACACACCATTAAATTTCTTCGCGGGTGGGTGAGTGCAGGGTTCCCCTCACGATGTTTTTCACTACCGTAAAGCTGGTAGTAAATTTCCCCTGTATCAAAATTAGTTGGGGGGGGTTTCCCAGGAAGCACGAGATTGAGTGACACTGTGGATAACATTTTACTAATTTTTACTTACACACGTTAGGGGCCTCGGTAGCCCGGGGGCCCGTATCATTGATACGGCTGATACGGCGGTAGCTACGCCCCAGGTCCCAAACTAAGCGGATCGTGTACAGACAACGGATAAGCATACTTACTCGTATATAGATACAGATAAGTACATTAAACACATATTACACACCTAAGACTCGAGCACTTAAACCTTCGTATTTTTCACACAAGTATCTGCCCCGACCGGGAATCGAACACGGGACCTCAAGCTTCGTAGTCATGTGCAGGTTCTCTAACCACTAGGCTATTTGGACGTCAAAAAATCGTAATGTGTGAAGTTCCTAATCCGCACGCGGCCCGCGTGGAAACTACAGCTCAAGCCCTTTTATTCTAAGCCCAGCAGGGACGTATTAGTAGATACTACGTACTGGACGTACTGACTTTCCAGGGCCCTGGTCATGGACCCCGTATACCCTTAGGCTGCGTTTCCTCGAGAGATGTGCGAGGATGCGTTGCGAGGGATGTTTGTCATGAACCAATAGAAACACTTCATTCACTTAGGACCTTTTAGATGAAGTGTTGCTTCTATTGGTTCATGACAAACACATCCCTCGCAACGCATCCTCGCACAGCTCCGGTGGATACACGCAGCCTTATGGGAAAGACGGTACCTATCGATCATCCTTCCTATTTTCACAAAGCATATCTTTTGCCTTACAGGAGGACTTCAAAACCCAAGCCCTACCGCTGGCCCGTATTAAAAAGATAATGAAGCTCGATGATGAAGTCAAAATGATATCTGCAGAAGCGCCGGTCCTGTTCGCGAAGGCTGCCGAGATCTTCATTCACGAGCTCACCATGAGAGCGTGGAATCATACCGAGGACAACAAGAGGAGAACTTTGCAGGTACAGTTACTGTACATTTATCTAATATATAAAAATCTCGTGTCACGGTGTTTGTTACCGAGCTCCTCCGAAACGGCTTGTTTATGAAACCTTTTTGTCAATATTCGGTAGGTCTGAGAATAGGTCGTAGGCTATTTTATATGGCAAAACAACGTTTGACGGGTCAGCTAGTAATATGTATAATTAAGCTCGATGAGGCAGTGAAGTTGAGATAACACCAAGCTATATCGTTTTTTTGTACTATACTAGCTGTTGCCCGCGACTCCATCTGCGAAAAATTCGTTTATCACTATCCCGCGGGAATAATGCAATTTTTCGGGATAAAAACTATCCTGTCTTTTTTGGAGTTTCCAGCTATCTTCACACTAAATTTCATCTAAATCGGTTCCGCGGTTATTTATTTCCAATATAAACTTGCACCCCCCTTTTCACCCTCTTAATGGATGATTTCTGTGATAAAACTATCCTATTGTCCTTTCTCGGGACTCAAAACTATCTGTATACCAAATTTCATCTAAATCGGTTCAGCGTGAAGAAGTAACAGACAGACACACTTTCGCATTTATAATATTAGTATGGATAGGCTTGTGTTTGACCATAATCACGTCTGATGGAAAGTGAAGACGAGGCCTACGATGGAGCACGCATGCCCAGTAAATTCTCATTCACCCTAGACTTGAATTTAGGGGAATAAGCAGAAAGAAGGCAGTTGAGCGAGTTGTTGCGCGTGCCTCCAAGCAGTGCAAACAGTACAAAAATACGGGGCACCGTAACCGGTGCGCGCGCGCTGCACAACTGCTCAGACCCGACTCCAGAATGGCTTCTATAGGCAACAGGCCGGAACACGACGAGTCGCTGGGCGGCCTGGCCCAACCTACAGGGTGGTGACCAGCCGCGGCCGAAGCCTACCACCGGAGTAGTATCGCTCGTTTAGCACCACCCAGTCACGTGTAGGGTCTCGAGGGTAAAACCTACGGACGCGAGCGATTTCAAACCTCAAATTGATTGATTTCGATTGCCCCCGGAACCGCTCACATAGAAAATTTCAACGATGTCTTTAGTCTTTTCCATATTCCCCGAAATAAATTCAAAAGCGACTTATGTGCTCAATCGTAAAGTAATCGCGGCTTGACAACTAAAAGGAACATTGGAGATTTAGACAACTTTTACATATTTACTTATCTCCGTAACTATAAGGTTCTATTAATCACATGGTTCTAATGTTATCTATCTGATTTAATGTGAAAAATGTTGTTTTCAGCGCAACGACATAGCCATGGCGATATCAAAGTCTGACCAGTTCGACTTCCTGATAGACATCGTGCCGCGACACGAGGTCAAACCTGCCAGCAAGCCGCGCGACGACCCGCCCCGGCACGTGCCCGCTGAACACGTGAGTGATCCGTCAAGTCTACCCTAATTTGATTTAATTTGATATATGTTAGAGAGTAGTCTAAAATAACAGACACGTGTTTATTTAGCTGCCCAATCTCATCCTATTTGGAGAATTTCGGGGGAGTCGGTTGGATGCGACGTTGTTGAATTGGTAGAACACCCGTTGGGGCGCATACCCAGGAGACGTGGGTTCGAATCCCACCGGCGCACCCGAAAAACTTTTTCGCTTTTAATAATCTTGTCTTCCAAAGTACTGAAAAGTGACTAACCCTCTAACTTCTGTAGATTTTTTTTCTCTAGCAAATCGGTAGTTTGATTATAGGTTTGAGGACATGAAAAAATAATGAGCACGTGTTTTCTTGTATCGGCTCAAATTCATATATTTTCCTAAAAAAAGCATGATGACAAATGGGTAGTTCTACTAGCGTTTCAACCGCTATCAGCCTCCTGTCGCAAATACAATTAATGGAATGAGCTACGCCTAGCGGAAGGTTTTTATTTACGATACAGCGTGCTTGGCTTTTTGTCAAAAAAATATAAACAAAAAAAAATGTCGTAACATATACATGTACCTATGGTTTCAGATGGTGCAACAGCATCAAGCGATGCAGTCTTCCAACCAACAGCAGTTCGTCATACAGCCCTGTGCGCAGGTGCAAGTGCAAGTTAGTACCAAACAAAGTATTATCTAATGATGTAACGAAAATCCAGGTGGTGTCGACCAGACGCTTTAGCACATCTTTAATTAAGTTGTGTTTGCCGGGACTCCAAGGACCCAGGGTCTCAAAACCGACAGCAACAAAATTGTAAGCTGAACCGAGACCCTGGTGTTTTTATACTTTCCTACTCTCGGCCGCTTCAGACGATGCGCCAGCTTTTTTTGTCGTACCCTGAAGGTGTGAAGGGGCAGGGTATCGACCACTGAAATATATCGAGGTATCAACGCAAGTTGCGTCCCAAACTAAAACCCGAGCCATCCTCCAGGGAATCAGAGACATACCATCCGGCCTTTTGGCATCATCCCGCGCAATGCCATTTGGTTCTAATATTGACGGCAAGTTTATTCAAATTATTTTTTAATGGCGTCATCATCCCTATTTGTTCAGCAGCAATCGGCGAGCGGCGCGGGCGCATCCTCCGGCGTGGTGTCCCAGCAGCCCGTCACGCTGGTGCAACAGGTCGTTACCCCCGCCGGCGAGGTCCAACAGCTACCGGTAAACATTACAAGCTAATAGTGTCCGACCGAAAGTTCGGTTTCGGTCGAGTTTCGGCAAAAAAAAGGGTTTCGGCATTCGGTTTCGGCGGAAAACCTGCCGAAACTACGACCGAAACCGAAACTGCATTCGGGAGTTCTCGCGCTCTGATCGGTCATGTTCGGCGCGTTGAATTCCAAACGACGAAGACATTTTTTGCCGCGTCCACGTGCCTAATCATGTCGTGACTGGCTTGTGTTCGCAGTTCGCTTTGTTTGTTCTGAGTTTTCATGTGATTTATTTTGAATTCGGTAAGTTTTATCACGTGATGTGGCATAAGAGTAGAAAGTAAATATCAAAAAATAATTTAATATAACAAACTAGTACATAGATACAGTAGAATCAAGTTTAACCTAACTATCTAATTATTTTTTTGGTTAATGTAATGCTCACTAATACTATACATAAATAAACATTAGTTAGGCACTAGGTACTTACTATAATAGTGCATTAGTGGTGATAATATTATAGATTCAGGGTTGTTATGTTGTGAAGTTATGAAGACTGGGTATGTGATTTATAGGTAAAAAAGTAAAAACCGGCCATGTGCGAGTAGGACTCGCGCACGAAGGGTTTCGTACCTATAAAAACAGCAAAAAAAATCACGTTTGTTATATGGGAGCCCCCTTAAATATTTGTTTTATTTTAATTTAATTATTTATTTTTAAAGTGAATATATAACTAAATATTCTGTGAATATTTCAAGCGTCTACCTGTTGCCGTTAACAATATCGAGCAAAAACAAGCAAAAAAAAATCACGTTTTTTTGTATGGGAGCCCCCTTAAATATTTATTTTATTCTATTTTTTAGTATTTTTTGTTATAGCGGCAACCAAGATACATCGTCTGTGAAAATTTCAACTGTCTAGCTATTACGGTTCATGAGATACAGCCTGGTGACAGACGGACGGACTGACGACCGGACAGCGAAGTCTCAGTAATAGGGTACCGTTTTTACCCTTTGGGTACGGAACCCTAAAAATGACTGATTATAGTAACGTTTTCTTTATTTTTCCCTCAAAACATGATCCTTGTAAGGAAGTTATGTGTACTTTATTATCAGGTATGCATTCGATAGTTGCTTTTGATTGTAGTATGCTCCAATAACCCATTCGCTGCCGTCTGTTAGACTCGAGACTTCTTCAGATGCCATAAACGCACATGTGCGTTCAAACCTCTGTCAAACTATGACAGCGGCACTAGGCGAAAGTCACTAAACCGCATATATGCGTTCTCGGCATTGACTGCGTATGGGGCCTTATTAAGGGTTAACTTGCAAGTTAAAGGACGATGGGCAAATTTGTATGGACTCTGGCCCAGGGACCAATAACGACAAGCCACATATCATTGGAAATGAAATTTTTTCATATTCTACAACTTTTTTTATGGCGGGAAATCTCGAATCGCTGTGTGAAAAGGTATGGCAAGATAAAAAAAAAAAACATGAAAACGCATAAAAAAACATAATTATGACACAAAATCATCGACAGTTACAAAACCTTTATAATCTGGAACATAGTATCGAAAAAATCTACATACTTAATAGATTCAACTCAAATTACTTTTATGCAGCGATAACTTTTTTCACAAGTAGATTTGGGTCTGCCTGTCATAGTAAAAGTTTTAGAACATAGAATAAGCTATCCTTTGACATATCGCTTGTCCTTATTGGTAATATAGGACAATTAACCCCATCCTCCTTTAACCCACTATGTTTAAATTACGGTTCTTTTATTTTATGGGTCGGATATCTGTAATACCGTCCCTGTCATTTTGTTCGAATAAACAGAGACATCATAAGTATCTGTCACAAAAAATATCAGTAACTTATAAAGCCATTTGTGGTGTAGGGGTAAAAGCACGCAGCACGGTATGCTGAGGACCCGGGTTCGATTCCCGGAGCTGGTCTTTTCTGTGTTTTTTTTTTCTGTGCATCCGTGTTTCAGTTCGTATTTAGTATGAAACTTATAAAATAATTTGTCTTTGCAGCTCCAGTTGACGCAAGCCCAACTGAACATGATCCGTCTACAAGTCCAAAACAACCCCTCCCAGCCAATCATCATACAGGCGCAGTCGCAAACCTCGCCGCAGATCATACAGGTACTTATTACATACTACGCAGGTAACTCGACAGACGTCGATCGCGCATTTAAAGCACAAAAAAAATGCATTCGTATACTATGCGGAGCGGGATATCGAGATTCACGTAAGCCACTGTTTAAAAAGCTACGTATCCTACCGTTGCTCTGCTTGTATATTAGAGAAGCCTGTCAACAGTAGACAACTCTAGATGTCGGGGAAGGGATGAACTGGCGCTACCAAAACCTAACATTGGTATATTTAAGAAAAATGCGTACTATATGTCTATGAGGCTTTTCAATTCATTGCCAGATCATGTCAGATTGAAAGAGGACAAATGTTTTGTATTAAATATTGACAAATATCTCATGCAACATTGCTTTTACTCCGTTAATGAATTTTTTAAGTCTGATGATAAATGATAATTGTATTCATACTGACATTAATATTTTTTTTTTTGGATTCCTTTGACATTATATTTTTTTTTCCCTCTATATTAAAACCAGTTTGACATTAAATGTAACCTTAGACTATAAGATAAATTTTGAATATTTGTATGTTGCATGTGCAACAGAATATGTCTGGACATCAAATTTTATTAACATCCATATTATGTAACCATATTCTATGCAAATAAATATTATATTATTATTATATTATATTACACGCAATACTATTGACCTTTTCGACGCCAATGACGCATACATCCGCACCGCAGGTTCTACGTCAACGACGGATATTCGAGTCACGGGGTGCAGAGAGATTACATGCATTTCAGTAGGGTTCAATTTCGCGTTTGACATTCCGATGTCATGGCGTATTTGACAGACCGTTGAAAAGGTTAATATCCAGGTATCTAGAGGCGTCATGGTCTAATAGACAAAGATCCGAGGGCCCCCAGACATTACTTATTTTCTCAGAAATAAAATGTATGGGATAGTGTTCGTCTTTACTATGAGTGTATGCATACGTGCTAGCTTGGCTCGGCGGCCATTTGCTCATTATCAGGCTCGAACAATTAGTGTAAATATTCACGCTGAGTGCTCTCGGGTAGAATGCTACGCTATTGGGTTAATAGCGCCAACCTTGTCAGTCACTCCCTTAACAAATATAAGATATAAGCTTTCTTCTTCGTGGAATCCTGTTATAAACAAGTGTTGGCGTCGGCAGGAGTGTTCGGAGAGATCGTCGGATGTTGTGAGTGTTGTGTGTCGGTGTGATGGGGTGCCGTTAGGAAATCGTGATCAAGTGCGGGTAGTTCGAGATACGGGTGCTGATTCTAATCGGGATCAAGTGCGGGTAGTTCGAAAGACTCGTGCGGCTAAACGAACTTGACACCCTACACTTCAGTTAACTCGTGACCACGGTTGCTGCAATGTAGCCGAAACGTCGAGGTAAATAAATAAATATTTATTGCGTGATAAGTCCCGTTTAGTTTAGTAATTATCGGATGTCTAGTTTTCTATATTGAGATTCCCAACACACAGCCAGTCTGATGTTAATCTCTCTGTCTCTCATATTAGCTTTGTGGAGGACCGATCCGATTCCTTTTGTTGTAATAACTTTATTTTATGAATCGATCTCGTTACTGAACCTCGGCCGCAGGAGGGTAGGTAGGTTAATTCCATTTCATTCTAACACGATATAAGCAGATGTATAGATCCTCGATCTGACTAGAAAAAGAATTGACCAATCAATACCGTGCGATCCGGAACTGCGCCTGGTTGTGCCATCTTTTGTACCCTTTACTAACTAAACTTTCACAAACAGCCTGTTTTGCATACAGTAGTAACATGTTGACTTTCCATAGTAGAAAAAATATTAACTGCCCTGTTTTTAATTTAATTATAATTAATCTTCAGGTATCGTCGCAGGCGCAGCATCAGCCGCAACAAGTGTTCCTCGCGCAAGTCGCCACCAGCCAGGACGACTCCTAATACCCGAAAAAAACGACATAGGCCCGCCGTCCATTAAGCCCGGAAAACCCATACTAGCTTGCCTATAGTATTAGTATTAATTAATTTACGGCGACAAGCTTCGTCCGCGCAGACGGGTGTTGACGAATGCCGAATTAAATCGAAGATCAGTACCACTCCAATAAATACCCTGTTGTGATATGCGTAAAGTAGAATTTGTAATGAAAGATGAACTCATTCTTTCTCTCGCATAATGCTAACGAAAATTGACGCGCCGCCACCAAACAAAATGGCGGTCACCACGTAATGGCGCGCGAATATTTGCTCAAGGGCTGCTGAAGCACAAACGCACTGCCTTATAATTCTTTGCTTTCCAAGAAAATGGTTACAGTTACAGCTAAAGTACACATTGTAACTTATATTTCTGGTATGTACTTAAGTATGTGCAAGCAGTTGGCACCCTTATTTTAAACTTCATACCAGTAGGTATGAGATAACCAAGGAAGCATAAATATAAGCAAGCTAGTATTAGTAAACATGGGTATTCCCGGCATAATGTGTGCAAACTATAGTCTACGGCCGCTAAGAAGTAAATCCTGACACTATGCACAACTATGAAGTTTCTGAATAATTGACAATGTGACCCGTAGAAATGCTATTAAGTCATGGACTTAATACCTAACCAGGACTGAGTACTGCGACAAAAAAGTGTGACCGAAAATAAAACCAGAGAGTTGCATCTCGTTCTAATTAGGGTGACCAAGTAACGGTGCAAGTGGGACACAATTCTCTAGTTTGTATGTAATCTCTCGGACCGCTGTCTCTAGTTGCCATTATTAAACTGTATGGCTTGGTAATATGGGTCACTTTTGATTGACTAATAAAAGTTAGTACTCAGTCCGGTTAGGTATTAAGTCTATGTATTAAGTACTTACTGTTCTGTCACACGCAACTTCATAGTGCAATGTCAGGATTTACTTCTTAGCGGCCGTTGACTATAAAGGCAAGTGTGAACCTGGCTTTAGAGCGACATGCAACCTCAAACTAAGGACAAGAATAGACAGATAAAAATATGTACTATAGAAGCGGCAGCAATGTACAGTCGCCCGAGAAAGTCCTTTACCATTCTTAGGTTCAATGTCAGCTGTAAGGCTTAAAAAAATAAAAAGACTTTTTTCACTTATAAATCAATGTGGCCATCCGCCTTAGTTTTTATTCTGATGTCAACTGTCATTAAAAATGACAAAGCATTTACTTTGTCGACTATATGTCAATCTGCTCTGCTCAAACTTATCTTGCCTAAAATTAGAAACAAGTCAGTACTTCTTACAAGCTTATAAATTATCTTGTAATGGTCAGATTAAATTGTAATGTAGTACGGACATGTAGGTAGGATGACAGAGGTTGTGTACTTATGGTTTTTTCTTTACATTGGATTTTGTAACATCATAATGACAAAGTCTATAATCTTCTCAAACGTGGCGACAGCGCTCTGAACCTGGTTATTTTTTGTGTTCAGTCTTTTCTTGTTTTTGTTTTGAGCATGCATTTAGCACTGAATGATTGACGAATTATGATACTTCTTACTTCACTGTAACTTCGTACTTCATGGTAAAGTAAGAGCCGAATGAATGAAGTGAATGAAGCGAAGCGATTGTATCGGCAGGTTAACTTTTATTAACAGTCAATTATTCGCAGAGTGTTTTTTTTGTTAGTCCTGTTGCATTTTTTGTTAATTTTTATTTATTTTTATTAGATCTGTACAGTGTACAGTCAAGGATAATAACGTACAATACCGTTTTAATTTATTGTATTTTTGAGACTAACCTTCATTTATTCTGGTTTTATTTTATTCACTTCAGGAATTAAGTATTACAAAGTGAAGTTAAAATTATGATGATTTGGGGCCTGTTTCATCATTGTCTGATAAGTTCTTGGTATATTATGTTATGTGACAGATATGTGATGCCTAGTGATTGGAGACCAAACACTTGGACAACGTTAAGTGGTAGATAACCATACAAAACGACTGACTGGATAAAGTTCCGAACACGAAATTACCCATACGTATAACAACGGAAAACTGTGATATTAATTAATTTTAACTACCAGCGTTAATATGTCCAACTTTTTAAACTTCACTCGGGTCTGTTTATGCTAACAAAATAAACAGAGACGGGATTACATATTTTATATCTGTCACATACAACACCTGGAACATATCAGAGATTAGTGAAACAGGCGTTAGGGAGTTGTATTAATGTTAATAATTATGTTATTTGTAAATAATTTATTTTTAAATACATCAAGGTAAAACTAACAGGCATTTTATTTTGAAACAACAAGGTAGATCATAAAACTTTTAATTCACGCATTATTTATACAAATCATTTTATTAGAAGGTAACACTTAAAACTAATATGCATAAACACTTTCATTTTATATAACGAACAACAATAAGCAAAATCAACAATACTGAATTAATTCAAACTTAACAATGATATAATACTTCATAACATGAAAATACTTAAATACACAAATTAAAGTTTTGAACATAGAATAAACCAAAAACATCTGTTATTGAAGCCAATAAGTAAGATTTACTCTCAAAAAGAATGTTTTGACAGTCAACCCTACAGCGAATAAAATATTCGAAATACGGTAGGTATACTCTGTCTATATCCTCTACGTTTCAGCCACGGTGAAACATTTAATGACAGATCACGACTAGACCGTGATTCTGTACACCCTTGTCACAGTATGTGGAGACTATAACGCGAATTCTGGTTTGTTAAATATATTAAGGTATAAATTATTACCTATATTATTAATTATGTTTAGACTGTTCATACGACAACGGAACAAGTACCAACAGCCAAAACATACATTGCTTACTAGGGTGCAGTTAGTGTACACAGGTGCAGTTACTGAACGAAAAAATGCGCGACCTGATAATTCATTCTTATGGCAACAACATGAGGGTTTGAAATATCAAGTCGTGAATTATTGTCATTCATTCCGGGTCGACAAATACAGGTCATATATTTACCACGCCCCTCATTTTACTACTGCTTGTGGTGGGAACAAACTTTAGTAGCTATACGCACACACCGAGAGCGTTTTTTGTAGTGTAGCCGTTCTTAATAAAAAAAAATCAACTCGAAATAGGTACACCGCATTTTATTACTTAGGTATCCTGTTTGTGTATAAAGTCTAGAACGGCTTGCAAGTCCTCTTTAAGCAGTGCCACCATTAGGATTTTCTGGTTTCTGTCTTCCCGTACAACAGCACACGCGCGTTCCTTTTGCTCTTTCTGGAATTCTGCTATCATTTCTCGGAACCTGTAAAAACGAGCACTATGCAGTATTTTAGTTGATGAACTTAAATATGTAACGTCTGTTTCATTAGAGGTCTCTACCGTCATCGTCGTCGAGTGCAAAACTGAATGCCGTCTTATGTGTTTACGCTTACAGGCGAAATAGTTTTTTTTTTCTTCCACTTTGTTGGACCAATGGCTGAATGTCCAATGGCGACAGTCTATAATCCTGGGGATATCTATATACTAGGCCAAATGTAGTTTACAATCTATAACTAAACGCATTCTACGACACCGCGTGCTTTATTTTAAATACTAGACGTTCAATAACTGTTTCGAAGTACACTGGTAATATTTGTACAGTGTGCTTGTTTATCTCCCATGTTTACCTTAGGTCTCGTTCCACAGACTTCTCCATTATGAGATTTATGAGCCTCGTCACACCATCTATAAGTTCAGAGTTTAACCGCTCATCAGTAGCGCGTAGCTCCTCTTCCAAGCAGGTGAGGCGCTTCTGATTGTCCAAGAACATTGTAGCCAATCTGAAATATATTCAAACCTTAGAGCACATATTAGTTCAAACGATATTTGATGCGAAAGCACCGTTTCGTGCCTTATTCAGAGACATACAGTTAACTCAGATTGTGAACAAGAAAGAGTAGAATGGATAACAAAAGAACTAAAAAAATCTGAACTAAAACCAGTTTTTGCTACAATCTTTTGTTATTCCACGACCAATAAAATAAAACATTTAGCTAGTCACGATGTGCTAGATAAAATGTGCTCAAAATTATGATGTTTTATTTACCTTTTACCAGTAGATTGATGTATTTCGGCAAGTGTGGTTTCTAATGTTTCCATAGTTTTTCCAATAATATCTTTCATTGTATGATTCGTTTTATCTGTAACAGTTAAAATATAATATTATATTACCCTGTCATGCCAACCAATCTCAAAAATATTCAATGTAAAGCATTACATACCTTTGGTACTAGAATTCTGACTTGATGCTATATTCTTCTTAAACCATTCATTTATGCTGGCAATGCTTCTAGCACTCTCCGATGTATACTCATTGTTTTCCGATTCATATTTGGCTACGGCAACTGTATGCACATTTCTGACTTTTTCAAATACATGTTTAACAGTACCTGCTGGTATTATTGGTCCGGGAGCTATGTTTTCACTAGAAATCTCTTGTGTAGTATTTTTTTCTGGAACTTCTGTATCTTCTTCTGTAACTATGTTACTTTCTTGAGATTTCAAAATCTTCAGCTTTTTAGCCTTCGCTCGAGTCTTGGGCAAATTCTCCACGACATTTTCTTTGGCGGACGAATTGGAACTAACCTTGTTATCTGTGACATCAAATGATAACTTTACCGGCGAAATTGCAGTTTTATTTTTTTTTTCCTTTACTTTTTTCTCTGGAGTTTTATTTGTAATACGTTTAGGTATCTTTTTCGGTATCTTTCTGTTTCTTACTTTCAAAGCAATTTGCTCACTGTGTTCACTGTTTGCACGAGGCATTGGTAACCATTTATCTATTTCATCAGATGATATTCTTTGCAGTACCACTGAAACGCTGGACATAGAAGCGATGGTTTTTTGGGATTTCACTGGACTCACATATTTTTGTATTTCATCTACAGGTAAAACAACTTTTAAAATTCTTTTGCACGATTTTGGTGTCGTAATTTTATCTTTTGAGCTGGATTTTAGTGACTCGACTTGTTCTTTAGAAGACATTCGAGTAAATGGTAATTCGGGAGTTTTTTCTTTTTCTATGAAACTTGTGGATGATCCAGGAGGTCGCAGGGCACTGCGTAATTGAACAAAGAAGTCCGCCATGGATTGGTCCATGTCTTGTATTTCCAAGTCTCTATCTGAAAACTTTTCTTGCAGCAATGCCATATCAGGAGGTAATTCGTCTAAATCATTATGTCCAGTGATTGGAGATTTTCCATCAGTAGCTATTGACTTCTCTGAATGTGATTCCGAAAGAACTATTGGTTCTGTAGTAACATCTTTTGAATGCAAATTTTGATTTAGAACTATGATTTCAAAACTGTTTCCTACGTCTTCGTTCATCGTGAGGTCAGTAAAATTATTAACACGCATATCTGGATTCACAACTTTATTACCCGCGTGAACATTTTCGGTTTTGTCCTTCCTAAACAGTAAATTTTGTGTAGCATCAGATTCATCTACATCAGGTCCTTCAGTGCATATATTTTTAAATTTTTGCAGCAGGTTAGCTTCTACTGAAGAAGACATAACATCTTTTCTTGGCTGTTCACTTTCAACCAAAAGTCCAGGTAATGAGCATTCAGAACCACTGTCTGTACGTTTTATATTTTTTTCCACAATTTCTTTTTTATTTTCACCTTTTTCTTTCTTTATTGAAAGTAATTCTGTATTTTTCTTAACTTTGTTTCTCGATTGTTTCTCTTTTTTGACTTGCAATATTTCAGCTTTACTTTTTCTTAGCGACTTGTTTTCTGGTGCAGTTATTGCTGTTGGGTCATCACTTTTATCTTCAGGGATTATTTCAACTTCTGGTATGTGAGTTATAGAGGGTTCGAGATCTAGAACCATTTTATCGACAGAGGATTCTTGGACAAAGGATGTTTCAAGAACTTCAGGCGGAGCTTCTCTCATCCTCTCGTCTGTTAAATCCATACTATGTTCTACTTTACGGCTTCTAGGTTTAGCCTGTTGAACTACTTTGCGTTTCTTAGTATTCCTTTTAATTTCATCACTAGAGCTATTATGGTTACCATCAGAATAATTTATACGATTAACTGTTCTCCCGCGTTTAGTAGCTGTCGATTCTATACTGGTCCTACTCACACGTTTTTGCACTTCAATTTTTTTCTTCTGAAAATCTTCATCCTCGCTTTCGCTAGTGAAATTGTATACAGTCAAATCCTTCTTATTAGATTTCATCTTTACCAGTGTAATAGTTTCTTCATTATCTACTCTTTCCTTCAATTTGTCAAACATATCGTTCAGTTTTTTTGTTTTAGGCGACGCCTCAGTACAACAAGTTTTTAATTTTCTAGGTATTCTGGAACGTGTATGTCGCGCTTTCTCTAACTCCTTGTAGCAAGTTGCAATTGGCGTTTCAGTAGATTGTCTTGATTGAACTTTTTCTCTTGGAATTTCATCCTCATTCTTTTCATCGTCTTTTGGTGAATACAGCTTGCGTTTCTTGCGTATCAAAGATGTATTTGGTTTATTAAGCGGTGAACGCGTGTTTGAGTCTTCTATAATAACGTTTTCTTTATCATGTAAATCGATATTATCATCTTTTTTGTCTTTTTTAAGGTCATTTTGGTTAATTTTCTTCTTTGGAGCTCGTCTCTTAGCCTTTGGATATTTCAATGCAATAAGTTTCGTACCACCATTTGGTGTATTATTATTACTTGTTTTCGGATTATCCAATTGGATGCTCATGTGTTGATCTTTATCGACATTCTGCGCAATTTCCGAAATATCATACTGTACTTGTTGTTTACTCAACATTTCTGCATATTTATCTAAATTACAGCACACTTCATCAACAATATTATTAAGGCAATCGATGACGTCCTGTTCTAATATAAAATCGTTCTTGATTGATGCATCATCCACTTCATTATGATCATACTCACTTCCTTCAGAACTAGTTTCATTTAGTTTCCTGGCCAAAGCTGGACTTACAACGTGGTATCCTGCGGCATTTTCATTATAATGTTGTGAGAAAAACTCATCAACCGCCGCAGCGTCAAATGATTTACATTTTTCAAATGTCACATCAAAATTGTCTTTACTATTAGGTTTCTTTCTCCTATTAGTAACAAAACATTGCTCATTCACTTCAATCACAGGTTCCGTATTAGATTCATCTGTAGTTGAGTTACTCACGATCGTAAACGTAGCTTTACGATTTCTGGTCAGTTTTTTATTCTTTATTTGCTTTTCCGCGGGGGTATTTTCAATCACTTCACTGTCTTCGGTTTTTTTATCAATTGTTATCCCACTATCTTCTTCCGGGCCGCTTTGCAACGCTTCTTTCATTATTAAATCAACCAAATCGAAATCAGCGTTGCTTGTCTTTATTTTATCGAATGTATCGTTTATAAATGACTCGTCAGCAGAGCCTAGAGTCGCGATTAGCATTGAACTGACAGGTTTATTCTTCTGTGTTGCCGGCGGATCATCGTTTTGTTTGGAGGTTCTATTTCCATCACTGTCAATGATGCATGTTGCTCGACAGAACCCAAACTGCTTGGATTTGGTGATACTAGATTGGCGGGAGCTGAGTTCATCGCCTTCGCTGACCTCTCTAACCATAGACAGCTCTGGCTGAGCGCATATTTTTACGGGTTCTTTGGTGTAGTATATTGGAGGCAGAGCGGCTAATCTTTCATGAAGCTGAAATATCCACACATAGATTATAAATAAAATTGATAGAGATTATAATTCTTATTGACAGTTTAGGTTACAGGGTGTGACAGTGTCCGTTAGGCGCGATGGCAACGTGAGTAGTGTAAATGATTAGGCTGCGTACGTATCCACCGGAGCTGTGCGAGGATGCGTTGCGAGGGATGTGTCTGTCTTTAAACATGAAACTACCGCCAGACTCACTCATAGTGAAAATAAACGGATCACTCACGTCTCAAAACGAGTTTAACTCGACATGTTTCGGGCTAATCCGTAGCCCTTCCTCTCGGAGTCGCACGTCACGGCGGCTCGTAAAACTCGTTTTGAGACGTGAGTGATCCGTTTATTTTCACTATGATGTGTCTGTCATGAACCAATAGAAACACTTCATTTAAAAGGTCCTAAGTGAATGAAGTATTTCTATTGGTTCATGACAGACACATCCCTCGCAACGCATCCTCGCACATCTCTGGTGGAAACGCAGCCTTATACAAAGCGCGTGTGATTTATTCGACCGCGTACCTGTAACCTTGAATTTTTTTTTAATTCAAAATGCCCAATTTTAATACCTGAGCTAACGATGTAGTAGAAGCGCTTGAGGGAGAGTTCCATTGCAACGGGTTTCTAGATCGTACGGCGAAACCTTTAAAACATATAGTAAAATAACAATATGTATTTAAGCTTTGGATTTCACAATTGACATAAGTAAATATAAATGTACATGCGACAACTAGGGATTGCAATCCCGCAGCTCATTCAATCCCGCGGGATTGTTATGCGGGATTACTCAATCCCGCGCGGGATCACGCGGGATCCCGCATCTTTGAAATTATGTAATAAAATCAAATTTAAACTACAGATTTTTGTGTAAAAAAAGCAACAGAAATTATTTATTTTCTATTAATTAAGTATAAGTAACAAATCGATTCTATTCAATTCAAATACAATTGGAAATCATTAAATAAAAAATAACAACAAATAATAAAAAAACTAGTAATCCGTTTTCTTAAATTCATCTCTAAAATGTTTGGCATAGTTTAATAGTTTTGTTTAATTTTACCCTTAGGTACTCCTAACAACAGTTTTATATTTTTAATTCAGTCTTATTTCATATAATGACTAATAATTAAATCACAACTTTCTCTTAGATGCTATCACTATGATATGGTGATAACTATTGCAACTAAGCTCTTTAGAAGCAAATGGCATTATTGTGTCAATTTACGCGAAAGTTTTAGCGCCAAATTTTTAATTTGTGGGATCCGCGGATCCAGCAGATTAATAAAAGCAGCGGGATCCCGCGGAAATGCGGGACCCCTTTTTGCAGGATTGCAATCCCTAGCGACAACATAATGAAACATTTGCCGAGCCATTCGTAAATACATAGGTACATACATTGTATTAAAATGCGACAAAGATCAATATTATAATTATAATTATATATAATATATATATGCGATGGTGTATAAAAAATAGCCTACGACCTATTCCCAGACCTACCGAATATAGAGAAAAAGTTTCATAAAGATCGGTCGACCCGTTTCGAAGGAGTTCGATAACAAACACCGTGACACGAGATTTTTATATACTAGATGTACACAGAAATAAAATATATAGATATATTACCTGATTGCTTCCGTCTGCGCAAAGGGATATTAGAACGCCGTTTCTCGTCCTGAGGGAAAGAAATGACAACTCCATAAAAATGAGCTTCTAACTACCCGCCATAACAACCTTCAAGTTACCAATATAATTTTATACTGTGAATAAAAGTACACTTCATTTATAGATGTTCAACTAAAATATCGAGGGGTGGGTGTTCAAACACGATAAACCGAGATAATTGACTATTGAAACAAGAGCAACATGTTCGTTAGAAATCGTTCGATGTTCGCATTAGAAATAAGGTAAACAATCTTGATTTGTCTTTTTATTGAAAGACGCTTTTAAAAAAATAGCAACTATTACTTAGAAAACCAAAAGAACATAAATGACCATATTTCCTTTTTAATTGTTACATATTTGCCGTGATTTATTTTTCAAAAGTGTTTATCAATAAAAAAACACGTTAAGATCGCTTATAGTCTGGCAAAAAAGAGTAGAAATTAAAAAGTGGCAACACTGTAGTGTCGTCCCTCTTTTTTCGTACACAAGAAAAGAGGGACGACACTACAGTGTTGCCACTTTTTAATTTCTACTCTTTTTTGCCAGTCTATAGGTACCTTCTTTCTAATGCTAAAAAAACGTTTAACCAGAGCTCATCTTCGGAGTTACCACAACCGTATGCTATGCTACCAAATGTTAAACGTTTAACCAGAGCTCATCTTCGGAGTTACCACAACCGTATGCTATGCTACCAAATGTTAAACGTTTAACATTTGGTAGCATAGCATACGGTTGTGGTAACTCCGAAGATGAGCTCTGGTTGAGTTCGAAACGCGTCAGTGTAGCTTGGTGGTGGTGATAGTTGTGTTTATGTGATTTGTGTGTGTTCGTACAGTGTGGAGGTGGAGGAACTGCATGAACACACATTTCTTGCATAAACGTAACTATTGTAAGGTCGCGGGTGAGCAAAGTAATTGTTTTAGTTCATTAGAATGATAATTGTTCATTCATTAGAATCGGCAAATAAATTAACCTAATTGATCTAAGTTCACACACAAAATATATTGTTAACTGAAACACTTACCCGTGAATAAAGAAACGACTTTTTAAGTTTATTTTCTATATGCCAATCGTTTGTTAAATTATATCTAATTATACTTTCTATTTACTATTAAATGCAACTGACATCGCATTATTTTGAAGTCACGCCATATTAACTTTCAAACGTACGAGTATCTGCTCTATCTACCGTAGACTCCAGCACTGCTTTGCCGACAGCGTTATTAAAAAAAAAAATTAAAAAACACCTAAGCTAAAGGAAATCTTTCTTTACATGCAAAATAAAATGAATTCATCTTTAATATTTTATAATTAAATAGATTAATATTCGTAATTATTCAATGTGTTTCACGAAATTATTATTTTTTAAATATTTTTTATACAGTTGTCATTTTGAGGTTATTTCCACGCCCTAAAGGCTTCCACAGACCGAAGCGCAGGGCGCTACAGTGCGTCCGCAGCGCGCTTCGGTCTGTGGAAAGCTTTAAAACTGTCTATACCCAGTTACTGAAAATGGCGATAATCCTCCATTCACAAACACCGTGATTGGCAGTATAGGGGTTTCCATAGTCAATTAAAAAAAAATTACTTTAATCCCAAGCGATCAAAAACGAGCTTTAGTCCCTTTGATCAATTATAACTGAAGATACACATTGCCGAACAAAATCCCCTTCAAAAAATGTCCGAACTTTTTTATTTGTTTGCATAACAATTAAAATCATCACCTACACAGAAATTTGAACCTAGTCTTTACTTCATTACAGTCGAATTTCGGTTGACACTTGACAGCTAAACTTGACAATTTCACGCAACGTACTGAGAAAAAAGAAGGCCACTTTTATCAAAGTGGCGCTCATTTGGCTCGGACATTTTCGGGCGCGCGACTGTGGATCTACAGTTATAATTGATCAAAGTTTAGTCCCGATATGCAGAGACTAAAGTAACATTTTAAGAGCATGAGAAGTGAAAAAATATAACCTTTGGGCACTTACGGAACTTCTGACAGCTCTATGAGATGGTTCCCTTTTTTTCTCTTCTGGTGATGTTGATACATCGTTCACATTCAGTAAAACCTGAAACATTGGGAAGTTGTCTAATGCTTGAGAAAACACTTTTAATGCTAGAAATATTGGCACACACATAAAAATTTTTCAGTGATCCTGTCCGGATTTATCCAGAAAGACGCCTTTCACACTTTTGCATAGGCAGCTTACTCGCTGGCAGTTTACATTGATAGCAGTGACTTTGGATCGCTTAGAGTTATTCGTCATAGAACAAAGGTTATCGACATAGCTCAGCGAATTTATCATCATCATCATCCCAGCCTATATACGTCCCACTGCAGGGCACAGGGCTCCTCTCAGAATGAAAGGGGGTTGGGCTGTAGTTCCCACGCGGGCCCAGTGCGGATTGGGAACTTCACACACACCATTGAATTTCTTTTTAGGTGTGTGCAGGTTTCCTCACGATGTTTTGCTTCACCGTAAAGCTCATGGTAAATTTCAAATTTTTCGCACATAAATTCCGATAAAGTCAGAGGTGCGAGCCCGGATTCGAACTAAGTACGTTTTTTTATACACCGTGTTTTTTTTTTATTTCCGTTAAATAGGCTAGACGACTAAAAAAAACTATTTAGTCCGTCAGTTAGATTATCAAAAAATATTGTACACGTATTTTTTCTTTTGTTTGACAAACAAAAAATGAGGAGGATACAGTGTTTAGAAGTTTCGAGTGACGTCACTATATGGTACAATTTTTACCTAAGGGTGACGTCACAAGCCCCCACTCCGGAAGTTTGATGATCTATATCTTTGTCGATTTTTAATAATTTGATAAACCAAAAAATACGTGTCTCATATTGTCCCATAATCTAACTGACGGACTAATTAGAATGAAAAATTTTTAACCCAGTCGTCATCCCTATTCGACACGTTGCTCGGTATATTAACAGAAACTACTTTACCCGGTATTTTAACTAATTTAAATCTAAAAAAAAGTTAAATCGCGGCATTTTCCGTTGAGATAAACACGATTATTGATACAATACCCAATGCTTACGATTATGACATTGATGTGATACATAATAAAAAAAAAAGTATGTAATGTCGAACGAACTTGCCTCAATAATCTCCTTGTAGCGTGTAGCTATGAATGGAAAACTCTTTTCTCAAACATGCTTTGAAATGTATGCGTTAATGTCACGAAATGAAGCCATGAAGTTTGTTGTTTATGGCTCCCTACATTACTTCTTGGCCTAGGCCATAAAAGTAATTATGAAAAACCATTATTGTCCGCTGCTGTAACTTTTTAAATTTGCTTACTAACACTAAACTGATAAAGGAAAAATTACATACAGCCAACTTTAGACATTAAAAAAAATTTATCTTCTTTTATTTCTATAAAACCGCCTAAACTACTGGTGATGGATGGATGGATGTATGGATGTATGGATGGATGTATGGATATATGGATGTATGGATGGATGTATGGATGTATGGATGTATGGATGGATGTATGGATGGATGGATGTATGGATGTATGGATGGATGTATGGATGTATGGATGGATGGATGTATGGATGGATGTATAGATGTATGGATGGATGTATGGATGGGTGGATGGATAGATGGATGGATGGATGGATGTATGGATGGATGGATGGATGGATGGATGTATGGATGGATGGATGGATGGATGTATGGATGTATGGATGGATGGATGTATGGATGTATGGATAGATGGATGGATGTATGGATGGATGTATGGATGGATGTATGGGTGGATGTATGGATGGATGTATGGATGGATGTATGGATGGATGTATGGATGGATGTATGGATGGATGTATGGATGGATGTATGGATGGATGTATGGATGGATGGATGGATGGATGGATGGATGTATGGATGGATGGATGTATGGATGGATATATGGATGGATGTATGGATGGATGTATGGATGGATGTATGGGTGGATGTATGGATGGATGTATGGAAAGATGTATGGATGGATGGATGGATGGATGGACGGATGGACGGATGGATGGATGGATGGTTGGATGGATGGATGATGATGATGATGATGATGATGATGATGATGATGATGATGCATGTTTGAGAAAAGCTCTATACAATCCTCGGCCGGAAGAGGGATTGCTGGACTCGTTTTATCCGGCCTCGTCTACTACTCGGCCGTATACCCCAAATCTCGTCCATCAATCCCTTACTTCACGGCCTCTGCAGTAATGAACTATTACTGACGAAATTTAAAAGACAAATATTAATAGGACGTAATGAAGGACCTTTTACACTGGTTCAGCCATTAAATTTAATTATTGAATATCTCAAGAATAGTAAGATTTAAGACACTAGTTTCTTCGAGAAATTAACTTCAAAAACGGAAATAAAAAAAAACACGGTGTTTCTAGAAAGATGCGTGGCGTGCTGTGGATCTTCCTCGAGCGGCTACATAACTTAGCATTAGTAGTAACGGTCACACAGTTTTGTAGCGTAGCTTTCACATCTTCGCAGGCCTCGCAGCACAGCAGCAGATTGATTGAAAGAAGTAAGAGATTTTAGGTATGGGGGATGCATGATGGCTCAAGATAGGTTCGTTAGACTGCGCGTGTATTTAGGTATTTCATGGTATTACTAAAACAAATACACATTTTAAAAATGTAGCAACACTACGCCCTAGAAAACATCATGTTTAATTAACATTCAAAAGTCATGATCTGCCGTGCAGTATTTACGTCGTACTACGAATTTATTTTATTTTTAAGAGACGACTTTGGATTTTTTTTCTATCGAGCGAACTACAAGAAGTAATCGTGTTCCGATAAATACTTGTCATTAGAGTGAATCCTGAAATATCTTACACATGAATTTGAGGACTATAGCTTTGCTAGTAATGATACAGCTCAAGATTAAATGAATGCAATAAATGCGTTAAAAGCTCGGTAGGGCCTTAACAGTGACAGCAGTTCTGTTCACTTACATCTTACGATGTGGAATGTCTTACACGATATTTTTCTGAAATGGCTAATGATTTGTAAAGATTTGTTTGTTGAGTGACTTACCCGGTACTTGTCCTTGAAGACCCCCCTTAAAGCGAGGTCTATCGTGGCCAGCTGGCGGGAGCTAATGGCAGCAGTAACATCGCGAGCAGAAGAACCCGCCAACGTTATCGGCTCTAGCGTATGCATTGACAACTTGGGGACTGACAATGACGATGACCTAGTTGAAGCACTACAGTTAATGCGACTTTTGAAGCGGATAGGTTAGTTGATAATGAAACTGACTATGAAGCTAGAGGTCCTGGGTGCGAATCCGGGTAGGGGCAGTCGCTTGGATAATGACTAAGTACGAAAGTTTGTACCTCGAGTTGTTGATTTTCTACGTATATCTGGGTGAATCAACTTTTTGTGTTGTTTACTCTGTCCCCGGTTGTCCAAGTGACACTTCATACTGTTTTATAGAAGAATGCTTAGGTTGTCCAATGCAAGGGACAAAATTTGAGTAACCATAGCAACGGGTGGCACTAAAAAGTTGATTCACCCATCTATACAAATATGTTCATCCGTTGCCTCAGTCCTAATCCACTCGCGTGCTTTTTTGCATTTATCTACTGTCATTTAAGAGCGTTTATACCTGCTGAGCTGGCAACGTTGTTACTTTTCTCGATTATTTTGCAGTAGACACATTTAACTTATATATTAGAACAATTCGTATACACCACATTTTTAATTTTCATTCAATTATTATGGAATAATCGAGAAAAACTAACAAAAATGCAACGTTGCCAGCTCAGCAGGTTTTCAAACAATATGACATTACTAGCTTTTGCCCGCGACTTCGCTCGCGTGTGCCATGAGAATTCCAAAGCACCAAGATATCAAGCAAGCAAGCATACAGGCAAGCAAGCAAGCATGCAAGCAAGATGCAAGCATGCATGCACGCTTGCTTGCTTGCGTGACAATGGGACCATCTCAGTAGTATATTATATTATTTCGAATAAAAAAATAATTTTTAAAATCGGTCCACAATTGACCGAGAAATCGGTGAACATACTTACATAAAAAAAAATACATAAAGTGGAACGTATAACCTCCTCCTTTTTTTGAAGTCGGTTAAAGAGCTCTTTGCGGCCTACTTACAGTATAAACTTATGAATTTTGAAATTTTAGCTTACAATCAGTAAAACGCAAAATCCCGTATTTTCCCGTTCCCGTAAGAATTTCGGGAAATAGTTTCTTAATACTCCCCTACACTCCCCAGGAAACCCACTTGCCAAATTTCAGCTTTCTACGGCCAGTAAAACGAAAAATCCCGTTTTTTCCCGTTCCCGTGGGAATTTTGGAAAGTCCTCTCTCAATGCTCCTCTACACTCCACAAGTAACCTCATGCCGAATTTCAGCTTTCTACGACCAGTAAAATGAAAAATCCCGTTTTTCCCGTTCCCGTGGGAATTTTGTGTAGGCCTCCCTTATTGCTCTTCTACACTTCCCAAGCAACCTACATGCCAAATTTCAGCTTTCTACGACCAGTAAAACGAAAAATCGCGTTTTTTCCCGTTTTCGTGGGAATTTTGGAAAGTCCTCTCTCAATGCTCCTCTACACTCCCCAAGCAACCTATATGCCGAATTTCAGCTTTCTACAACCAGTAAAACGATTAATCCCGTTTTTTCTTTATCCCGTGGGAATTTCCGAAATTTCTTAAAACAGTTTTTTACAATTATAATTAACTACTTCTGTGCCAAATTTGAAGAGTCTAGTAATTATAGTTCATAGGATTCCGTTGAACTGAATATATAAATTCCGTTTTTTCCTTATCCCGTGGGAATTTTGAAAAATCCTGAAATTATTGTTTTAACTAATGTAATACCTACTTGTGTATCAAGTTTGAAGAGTCTAGTTATTATAGTTAATGAGATAGGGTCACTCGGAATCGAATATATAAATCCCGTTTTTTCCCGTCCCCGTGGGAATTCCCAAAAATCCTGGATGCCTAAATTGTATAAGGTATCTATGTGCAAAATTTCAAGTCTCTAGGTCCAGTGGTTTGGGCTGTGCGTTGATATATCAACAGTCATTTAGTTTAATTAGACATTTCAACCCCATCCAGGGACATGGTATTTTACGTCCGCCACATCGGATTTTAAAACCGTTGTTGTTTTCATAACCAGCGACCCGATAAACCATAGAAACAACACCCATGTTGATTTTCAGACTTTGTTACCCCTTTCCCCCCTTTTAGGGGTTGAATTCTCAAAAAACCTGAAACACGTGTTTACTCATTTACCATTAGGAGTACTTCTGTGAAGTTTCGAATAAAATAGTCGAACTAATCTTGTTTCCCCATACAAACTTTGGACCCCCTTTTCACCCCCTTAATGAGTGAATTTTGAAAAATCCTTTCTTAGTGCACCCCTAGACCTTATAAGGAACCTACATGCCAAATTTGGAATCTCTAGGCCCAGTGGTTTGGGCTGTGCGTTGATATGTCAGTCAGTCAGTCAGTCAGTCAGTCAGTCAGTCAGTCATTCAGTTTATTCTTTTATATATATAGATTGTCTTAAGGAATAAATTTGATGGAAATAAATAAATAAATTGGCACCCGGGTAATTCTACGAGCGTTTCAATCGCTATCAGTTTCCTGTCTCATATATCAAAGAAATTTGCATGGAATTTCAATGAATTCATATTTTACAACGAGCGCACTGTATCGTTTTACAAAAACCTTCCGTTTGGTGCGACTTATTTCTTCAATATATGCAACAGGAACCTGATAGCGGTTGAAACGCTTGTAGAACTACACCCAATTAGTTGCACTAAGCAAAAGAGTGGTTACAGTGCAAGCTTTGTTTAATTTGGAACTAGGTCGATAAAGCTAGCTAGCCCAGCTCAGTCCAAACCCTTGGACCTTGGCAGTTAAAATTTTAGCATCGCCTCTATGTGTTATGATCCTATGATATGGACAAGGAACACAAGCAGAATTAAGGACAGATTTTTCGAAAGCGTCAGGTGCGGTTAGTGTACAACCCCGTGTTAGTCGACCCTGAACGAACGACAATAATGCAATTAATGCACGACCTGATTATTCAAACCCTTATAGCAATTACATGAGAATTTGAATTATTAGGTTGTATTGTACATAGTCATTCATTGTCATGTCAGGTCGTACTTCAACCGCATCCGGGATGTCCGCAAGTAAGGGACAATAGTTAGTTTATAATATTAGTTTAGTTCATCCATTGATTAGTGTTACCTGTGAAGCTGCACTCTGAACACATTCTCCTCGGCCACCACAATGGTCTCAAAGTTCTTGTAGTTAGTGGCAGCAAAGCCCTCCAAAACGCGAGGGTCCAGCGTGATGGTGACAGTTCTGGTGGCTGCATTCACATCCAACCACGTCTGCCTGATCTGCGGACCCTAGGAGAAATATTCCGGGTAAATTTTAAGACACAATGAATACTATCAATTCCATACTATAATATTACTAGCTGTTGCCCGCGCCCGCGACTCCGTCTGCGAAGAATAGGGGTAGGTATAAAAAATAGCCTACGACCTATTCTCAGGTCTAACGAATATAGACAAAAAAAATCATAAAATAACGGTCAAGCCGTTCCGGAGGAGTTCGATAACAAACACCGTCACACGAGATTTTTATATTAGAAGATAAATATGAAAGTGTGTTTGTTTATCCTTCTTCTACGTCGAAACTGAGCGACGGATTGACATGACATATTGTATGGACATAGTTGTAGGGCTGGAGAGTGGCATAGGCTACTTTTTACCACGGGAAAATATCTCATTCCCACGGGAAAACACGTTATAATCTACTTCATCATCTAGTTCTAACAAACTTATTTCTTATGCCGCATTTTTACATTCAGCCGAAGTGAGCAGGATAAGTGTAAACACGACTTCTCATGCCATTGCCACTCGCGCTGCCCGGCGCTCCCCAAAAGAACACTTTTTTATGCGGAAGCCAAATGACCGGGCAGCTCGAGCGGCAGTTCGTGTTGACATTCTCGTCAAATCCATACATGCTTAAAATAAAAAAACCGGCCAAGAGCGTGTCGGACACGCCCAAGATAGGGTTCCGTAGCAGGTACGAAAAATCCCAACGTCGGCGGTACAGCGCCATCTATCGGCGAATTGGGTAACTAATTGGGTACTGCAGTCTACTAGAACTAGTATGTATGTTGATTGTTTTTCAGAAGTAATATATTTTTTTTATTTGAAAGAAGATACTGTTAGCGTGATCTTATAGGTACTTAAAGAAAAAAAATGCTTGCAATAAAGGTTAAATTACAATCCTAATTTAGAAATATTTTTTTACAAAAACTTAAAAACTGCTCAATTGATTAAGTTAAAAATAATTTTCCTAGAAAGTTTTTATTTAGTTTAACTTACATGATTTTTTTCACATTTTTTAGACGTGTGGTTCAAAAGTTAGAGGGGGGGACACATTATTTTGATCTTTCGGAATGAATATCTCCGAAAATATTCACTTTATCAAAAAATGGTTTTAGAAAACCCCTATTTATTTTCAAATACCTATCCAAAGATACCCCACTCTATAGGGTTAGTCGAGAAAAAAAATCACCCCCACTTTACGTCTATCGGAGATACTTAACCCTAAAAAAAAATTTTTTAGTTTTTTTTTATTTTGTCGGCGTGATTGATATATATATTCATGCTAAATTACAGCTTTCTAGTACTAACAGTCTCTGAGCATAGCCGCGGACAGACAGACGGACAGACATGGCGAAACTATAAGGGTTCCTAGTTGACTACGGAACCCTAAAAACAGTTAAGTAGGTTGATAGGTAGGTGCTTACAAAGTTCTATTACGATGGATAGATATCATCCACCATGTTCTACGCCGAACTTTCTTGTCTATTTTTTTTTGTATTTGATACTTATCTTTTTTACTGCCACTCCCGAAACTGAAAAGCGCAGTACCTACCTAAGTGGTAGAGTGAATAGGCTGTTACTGAACCCAGTGCCGGATTTTGGGGAGGTCATCCACGGCCACAATCCCGGAGCCTCAACAATAGAGGGGCCTAGAGACTTCGAAAAATTGTTTAATGAAATATCGACTCAAAGAAATATGGTCATTTTATTTGGAAATTTTTTTGTGGCTACCTGCTCCTTTTATGCCCCGAGGCCTCCAGACCTCTAAATCCGGCCCTCACTGAACCAGTGAGATACACCCTTTGCCTCATCTGCACTTTTCATCAGGTGAGATGGTGGTCAATCAAGAGTCAGTTTTATGTAAAAAATAGGGCAGTAACTAAGTATGTTAGCACTCACTCGAGCTCAATCCTGCCGCAGCAGTATTTAGGGAATTATTGCCAGTAGATGCAGCGGCAGGCTGAATGTAAATGTACTATTACTTACATTGATGAGATCCATGTTGCCGAATGTGAGCTGTTTGCAAACCGTCGACGCGACGCGACCGGGGCAGCCCGCGTTTTGCAAGTTCAGGAAATCGCGTGCATCCTACAATTTTTTTATACACTTAATAATAGCCTAAAAATATGTACCACTGCCGGGCAAAGGCCTCCCCTTTCCTCCGTCATTCTTCCCAATCCTGGGCATGCACCTGCCAATCGAGCTGAAAAGTGCTCAGGTCGTAAATTATCCTACTAATACATATTATAAATGTGAATGTTTGTGAGTGTTGCATTTGTTACTCCTTCAGGCCGGCGCAGACCAGATGCGTGTGCGTGACACGCACTAGTTGTATTTAATTAAATTGTAAGAAAGATGGCACACAATGTGCAAACATCAGGTGTGCCAACTTTCTTACATTTCCATTCATTACAACTGGTGCGTGACACGCACGCGCATCTGGTCTGCGCCGGCCTTTCACACTATAACGCAGTGGCGGCTCAGGACCTAAATTTGGTGTTAGCAAGATATTTCGAGGCCCTATGATGGTGCGTCACACATTAGATAACGAATGTCAAAAATGAACAAAAAAACGAGAAACTTTCGAGGCGCGATGCCCCTCAGACCGCGAGGCTGTAAGCGATGGCCCACACCGTATCTGCTGACAACACTGGTATTGTGAGCAGCCCCAGATCTAGAAGGAAGTAAACCAGGGCACCCGTCCCGGGCGGCAGTTTCAGGGAGCGCCAAAATCATAACAAAATTGATTGTAAATAAAAAAAACTTGCTCCACAAAGCGCCTATACTCCATTTAATTTAGAATTATAAACCACAACAACATTGTATTGCGGCTCGTGAACTGTAATCACTTTACAATTTGTACTAGAGTAACAATTGACGACACGCAAATAAAGTGACATTAAAACAATTTTATTTTGCGGTCCCAGACTATTGTAATGTACTATTTGCTAGGTAAGAAATAGTTGACGAGCCGCAATATAATGATGTTGTGGTTTTCAATTCTAAATTAAATGAAGTATAGCATAAAGAAGCCTGGTTGGCTCTCCGTCGACTTGTAAGACTCAAACGCTGGAGAGACGAGCGCCACTATCAAGTTTCTGCCCAGATTCGAAAAAATCGTAGCTCCGGGGCTGCTAGCGAGCGTCATTGGTTACCATAGCAACTCGCTTCCCTACTTACAACCTGCACAGTATAAAACTAATAACTACTCCCTGCTCACTTCGTTACCTTAAAGAATTCCGTCCAAGTCCGCTCCAAGAACAAGTCTATAGCTGATCCCTGGTACAGCGAGTGAGGGAACCAAGCGAGGGCCGCGGTCCTCCGGACCTGAGGGTCAAAACGACCCACGAGCCACCGCAACAAGGCTTCCAGGATACTTATCTGGGTTGGGAAGTGCCCAGAGGTGGGTAGGATCTTACCCAGCTTGATGCTGGATAAAAAAAAATAAAGAAAAAATGAAAAAATTATGTGTTTCTGAGCTACTACAATCTGTCTCCCTCTATGGGAATATTCAGTGTAGTATGTTGGTTTGTGTTAATGTGACCTCTGTGTCACATCCTCATCATTTAGACAGTAGACAGACATGTTTACTGTGGCTGGACTAAGTCTTAGATATATAAAATAACTAGCTTTTGCCCGCGGCTTCGCTCGCGTGTACCATGAGTATTCCAAAGAACCAAGATATGAAGCAAGCAAGCATACAGGTAAGCAAGCAAGCATGCAAGCAAGCACGCAAGCAAGCATGCATGCACGCAAGCAAGCAAGTGTGCAAGAAAGCGTGCAAGTAAGCGTGCAAGCAAGCGTGCAAGCAAGCCCGACTAAACTTCAGGTAGATACGGTCCTTTACAGTATTTCTTTATACACAATGTTTTTCACTAAGTCGGAAGCGGGCACTAAAATAACCAGGCTTGTTAATAATATAAAACCTATTATTACTTTCCCCTGTCCTGCATTAGGTATATTTAATTCAATGTTTTCATACCTTCTACGGAAACTTGAGTAACTGGAAGTGCTGTGTACCTACTTAACATTGATATTATACATATTATAGTATTTTGTTAAGGTGTTGTGTGACCTAACCGTTAAGGAGTTATACCTTCCATCATCAGCTCAACTGAATAACCAGAAAATATACAACTAAAGGTCTAAACGTGCATATGATATTTAAAGAAACTTCCTATAACTCCTAACCTTAAGGAGTTTAACCTTCCATCATCAGCTCACCCGGATAACCTGAATGAATACAACTATCGGTCTATACGTACCTATAATATTTGAAAAAATATCCTCAACTCCTAACCGTTAAGGAGTTTTACCTTCCATCATTAGCTCATCTACATGAGATGATGTCTACCAGACGCAAACACTTAAATAGCTTGAGAAAATATATGAAAAACGTAATGCGTGCCTACAAAATTTGAGGGTTGCCCTCGATTTCCCTGAGATCCCGTCATCAGATCCTGATTTGGTGACAATGGAGCCATCTCAGGAGTGTATTGTATTCTTTCGAATAAAAAAATAATTTTTATAATCGGTTCTCAATTGACCAAGAAATCGGCGAACATACCTACATAAAAAAATACATAAAGTGGAATGCATAATCTCCTCCTTTTTTGAACTCGGTTAAAGAGCCCTTTGCGGCCTATTTACAGTGTAAACTTATGAATTCTGAAATTTTAGCTTTCTACAACCAGTAAAACGCAAAATCCCGTTTTTTCCCGTACCCGTAAGAATTTCGGGAAAAACTTTCTTAGTGCTCCCCTAAACTCCCCAAGGAACCCACTTGCCAAATTTCGTCTTTCTACGACCAGTAAAACGAAAAATCCCGTTTTTTCCCGTTCCTGTGGGAATTTTGGAAAGTCCTCTCACAATGCTCCTCTACACTCCCCAAGCAACCTACATGCCGAATTCAGCTTTCTACAACCAGTAAAACTAAAAATCCCATTTTTTCCCGTTCCCGTGGGAATTTTGGACAGTCCTCTCTCAATGCTCTTCTACACTCTCCAAGCAACCTACATGCCGAATTTCAGCTTTCTACGATCACCAAAACGAAAAATCCCGTTTTTTCCCGTTCCCGTAGGAATTTTGGAAAGTCCTCTCTCAACCCTCCTCTACACTCCCCAAGCAACCTACATGCCGAATTTCAGCTTTCTACGACCAGTAAAACGAAAAATCCCGTGTTTTCCTTATCCCGTGGGAATTTCCGAAAATCCTTAAAACAATTTTTTACTATTATAATTACCTACTTCTATGTCAAACTTGAAGAGTCTAGTAATTATAGTTCATAGGATCCTGTTGAACTGAATATATAAATCCCGTTTTTTCCTTATCCCGTGGGAATTTTGAAAAATCCTAAAATTAATGTTTTAACTAATATAATACCTACTTTGTGTATCAAATTTGAAGAGTCTAGTTATTATAGTTACTGAGATAGGGTCACTCAGAATCGAATTTATAAATCCCGTTTTTTCCCGTTCCCGTGGGAATTCCCAAAAATCCTTCCTTAGTGGATGCCTACATTGTATAAGGTATCTATGTGCAAAATTTCATGTCTCTAGATCCAGTGGTTTGGGCTGTGCGTTGATATATCAACAGTCATTTAGTCTATTTAGACATTTCAACCCCATCGCACCCCATCCAGGGAGATGGTATTTTACGTCCGCCACGTCGGATTTTAAAACCGTTGTTGTTTTCATAACCAGCGACCCGATAAACCATAGAAACAACACCCATGTTGATTTTCAGACTTTGTTACCCCTTTCCCCCCTTTTAGGGGTTGAATTCTCAAAAAACCTGAAACACGTGTTTACTCATTTACCATTAGGAGTACTTCTGTGAAGTTTCGAATAAAATAGTCGAACTAATCTTGTTTCCCCATACAAACTTTGGACCCTCTTTTCACCCCCTTAGGAAGTGAATTTTGAAAAATCCTTTCTTAGTGCACCCCTAGACCTTATAAGGAACCTACATGCCAAATTTGGAATCTCTAGGCCCAGCGGTTTGGGCTGTGCGTTGATATGTCAGTCAGTCAGTCAGTCAGTCAGTCAGTCAGTTTCTTCTTTTATATATATAGATTGAACAAAAATTACAATATTTTAGTTTACCAAATACTCCAACGTTTGTATATGAAAAATTACTAAGCGCTTCGTAAAGTATACTTCTGAAAACATGAGTTTTAAAATAGGTATTCCAATGACATTTAAACCACTGAACTGATTCAGATAAAATTTGGTATGAAGATAGTTCGAGACTCTGGGAAGGACATAGGATTGATTTTATCCCAGAAAATTGCACTGTTCCCGCTGGTTAGTGATAAAAAAATTCTTTGCAGACAGAGTCACTGGAAACAGCTAGTTTAGAATGTCAACTTACAAGTATCCGCTCAAATGCTCTCTCATACGTAGTCTCAGTTCTCTACTGGATTCAGTACTGCACTCATTCATTGTTTGTAGTATAGCATACCGCTGTAGTTCATTCACCCCATCACTGCAGGAAAGGTCCAGTAAGCACTCTGTAGTCTGATCCACTATGATACCAGGGAGAGAAGGGTCCTTCGATTTCATGTCCTAGAAAATGATGTATAGGTAAAATATCTAATAATCAGCTAGGCACCAGTAGTCAGCCGTATATGAGTGTGAAGAGTACAAAAGATATCTCTCAATATCTCTCATGCTCTTCGCACTTGTATGAAACATAGGCAAAGGCCAACTACTGGATGTATTACCATACATAGAATGTAATATACAGGGTACAAAAGCAAAGTTACTTCTGAGATCTAGTTAATAAATTTTTAAAAAGGATGGTCACAATTTGACTGTATTTTTCTTTGTTTTATTTCTATGTTTGTTACTTTGACTTTCGTTTGACACGTGTCTTAAACTACTTCCTGTAGAAGTCATCTGAGTGTCCACCAATCTGAGTCAGTTTGGTAGGTTCTGATTCCCTACGAGGCAACGGACCCTAACAGTTATTTACAGTTTCCCAGCTTGCCGTCTGCAATCTACAAGCAATATGTGAGCAATACTAAGGACTTGTATGCTTAAGACATGGATCCATGCAAAATTTAAGGCTTTATCTGAAAAATTGGATTTAAGTATATGAGACAGTTGAGATTAGAATACGGCTTTTTTTCACTTCTCACATACAAAAGGTTCATAAAAGAATGTTAATACAAAACTATACAGTAGCACTCCTAGTACTTACAGCTAGAGCAGAGTGCTTGATTTGACTAAAAGATCCATGGGATTGCAGTTGAATTAAACACAGATCCTATGATATGACATTGAAAATGATTGGCAAAAGCTGTCTTAGTTGCTTCTTTGAAACAATAACAATAAATCATCATCCCAGCCTATATCTATTATGTCCCACTGCAGGGCACAAGCCTCCTCTCAGAATAGGATGGCTTGAGCCGTAGGTCCCATATGGGCCCATTGCTGATTGGGATGGGAACTTCACACACACCATAACCACTCACATGCTTTGGGCAGCTGTTTGCCAATTTAATTATTTATTTCAATCAAATTTATTCCTTATAACAATAAACACTGTTTGAAATCACTTGCCAATACAATAAATTACAGTGAATGCAAAAAAGCAGCTGAGCGGATAAAATAACTTCACAGGTTTGAGCAGGTTTCCTCTTGATATTATCCATCATAGTAAAGCTCACTACAACAATACTTACTCTTATAAATTTCAAAATTGTCTCCAGAAATGTCCACCAGCGAGGACTGTGGCTTATCAATTGGTTTCTAACAGCAAGTAACCAATACAAAATGGTTGCAGTCAGTTCCTTGCCAAGCAGAGCCCATGTTTTAGAAGGAGGCTGCGACAGCATACGTTCGATTAGAACGAACGCCGCGCCGACGTCATCACATTTCTTAAAATACTAAAAAGCAAAAGATGAATTCACAAAAGTAGGATGGTTGAAGTTTTATTTTGAACTATTCAGACCTTTGAGCACCAAGCTGAGTGCGCCCTCTGATTTGCGGAAAATTTTTATGGGAGTCCGGACATCAAACAGGGGTGAGACATTTTAGAACAAACTCATTATTATACGTAGAACACGGAAGTACCTAATTCTGTTGTTCACAATGTTTGCATTGGTGTTTATAGCTCAAGCTGCTATTCTAATTACATAAAATTATTACCTCAATTTCTAAAGATCGGACTTTCTTCAGATTCAGAACCGTCGACATGTTTAAATGTATTTTTACATTTGCACTGCTTGCAACTTTTTCTGTTGCCGCAATATAGTCGTTCAAACTTTTTACGCCGGCCAATATTTTTTGGAGATCCATTTTGATACAAATGTAAAAGCATTTACTTAATATGATTAACTGAAATACCAACAAGTCAAATTGAATTTTCTTCTTTCAATTTCCCGCGAATATTACAAAACCAAAAGACAAGCGCAACGCGCAACGCTACGCATAATTAGTGTTGCCAGAAGCAATGTTTAAAATCCCGAATTCCCTTTTATCAAGTTTGGTTTGAAGCTTGTTTGGAGTATCTTTTGTATTTTTTATTTTTTTCAACTTTTTTTTTTACTTTTACGGTCATCCCGTGAAATCCATATATTTCATACTAAATACAAACTGAAACATAGATGCACAAAAAAAAACCCCAGAAAAAAGACCAATGCTAGGAATCGAACCCAGGTCCTCGGCATTCCGTGCCGTGTGCTTACCCCTACACCACCACTGGTCAGGAGTTTACACGCAAATTTTTCCTATGCATCATACATTCCAGCCTGCCATCATCACTTATGCAGTGATACAGCGCCATATATTATCTTCAGTTCTCATCGAACTTGATGTTGATGTTTCTCGATGAGAACTGAACATAGATGGCTCTGTATCACTGCATAAGTGATGATGGCAGGCTGAAAACTGCAGAAAACTCTCGTGAAACTGTAGAAAAAAATATACTTTTATGAAGAAAGAAAGCACAAAAAATAAAAGAACTCGAGACGTCTTAAATATAAATTTAAATGGTAATATTCTGTATTATTTATCTAAATCGTTATAATTGTGCTACAATGTAGGATTACAAACAAAAATGTTGCTTACTCAATCTTCTAATATTTATTAATCTCGTTCCCATTTGTTCTATAGAACTGATATATATTTGCTACGATCCTTCCCCTCTCCTCCGAAACGACTTGACCGAGTTTTATGATTTAGAATAGGTCGTAGGCTATTTTTTATACTCCTAAGCTTCGCAGATGAAGTTACGGACAACAGCTAGTTATTTGATAATATAATAAGTAAGTACTTTTGTGTACCAGATGCGCAAACGTATCCCCTCCACTAGACGTCCAGAGCTCTTTTTACATGCGTTGACTTTGTATCTTTCCACAGTCATTCCAGTGAGTACAGCAGTGAGTTAAGCCATTTTTACTTTTATTTATGATAAATCATGTTTCACGAGATTATTTTATTAATTATTTTTTTCGTTATTGACTTTCAATAATTTGATAAGATGTACGCTATCTCATCTATTTAAACCCTAAAATTATGAAAAGTCTTACATAGTGGCAGCACTAAGTTTTCAGCAAAAGTTCCGAGTGAAACCAGGCCATAAAATTACAAAAAAAAAAAAAAATTTTCGAGTAGACTAACTTTGTACATCTACAATATACATCATAATTTATAAAACTTTACGTTGTAAATAACTATATAACATCATATGGTGGCACTTCACTTGGCGTTGCGTGTTCGCGTTGCGCTCTTGTCATCTCCGTCTTTCACGCTAGAATCGGCATAGTGCTCCTCTCTCCCACATGCAACTATTTCGTCAAATACGCCAAGTGAAGTGCCAGCATTAGATAAAACAAGAACTTTTTACAATTAAGTGGTTAGTAATTTATTTCTTTGAATTTACTGAAAAATCACAAGATATTAATTCATTTTTTCATGGACTTAAATACCTAACTAGGACTGAGTACTGCGACAAAAAAGTGAGGCCGTAAAAAAAATAACTAGTGGTTTGCATCTCGTTCTAATTAGGGTGATCAAGTTATGGTGCGAGTGGAACACAATACACTAGTTTCTCTAGTTTGTATGTAATCTCTCGGACCGCTGTCTCTAGTTGCCATTATTAAACTGTATGTCTTGGTAATATGGGTCACTTTTGATTGACTAATAAAAGTTAGTACTCAGTCCTGGTTAGGTTTTAAGTCGATGCATTTTTTAAATCAAAATAGTTGTAAAAAAAGTTAAAGTATGCGCACACGAGCAACTTTGTCTCCGATACTATTTTATCAAGTCTATGGGTTAGTATGGATGTGCGCACACTTAGAGCCGCGACTCCCAGGGTACAAATACACAGACTTGATAAAATAGTCGCGGAGACAAAGTTGCTCGTGCGCGCATACCCTTATAGTCTAAAAGAAAAAAAACGTACGTTTTGATTTTACATACTCCTACTCCTACCATACGTCACATCAAACATCAGAATACTTTTTAAATTTTAATTATTTTAATTGTCAGAAGAACTTACGCATATCACATAATTATTGATTTTTGTGATTTAATTTTTAGCACTATATTTATGAAATTCAAAGTTTTTTATTTACCTTTTCCAAACTAAGTCCAATTAGATATTTTACTCAATATGTGAAGTAACGAGACGCAACTAAACTTAGACCATTGTTCATCTCATTCTTTCTCGCTGATTTAGCTATGCTCACTAGCGCCAGTGACGAATGATCAATTATTTCATACATTAGTTTGGTTAATGTTGGCTACACCGCAGTGTGAGTGTATGAGCTAGCACTAGCAAGAGGCGGAGCTGAAAACGGGAGTGGAGGGGTTTCGCTGATAGCGATAATGACGGGAGTTGTACGATTTGTAAAAGAAGTTTACATTTAGTGATTCGGTTAAATCGCAGTCGAGCGGTAGGCCGGACAAAATGACGAGAACGTGTAGTGTATTCTAATGGTGCAATTTGTTACGAAGTTTAAACGTCGTCTACAACCGAGTCGGTCGTGACCGCGTCATAGAAGACGATCGTGGACGCTCGATATTATGTGGCCCGACCGAGAGAACGATAAAAAAAAATTACAATTATGATGCCTATGGTGTACACGGTGTATGGTTTCGCCATATTCTTTATGCTCGCTTTCGTCGTTGTATGGTCGATCCATATAATCGCGCTAGCATATTCGAAATGGAAGTTGCATCGGACGGTGGACCGGTCGCCGCCGGAGCAGCCGTACCCCGGCGTTACGATCCTGAAACCGCTGACCGGCGTCGACCCGAACCTGTTTTCAAACCTGGAGACATTTTTTACACTCGATTATCCTCTGTTCGAGCTGTTGTTCTGCGTGGAGGACGAACACGATCCCGCCGTGATGCTTGTCAACAGTCTAATGCACAAGTACCCTCACGTGGACGCGCGGCTTTTTACCGGGGGGGTGCGCGTCGGTGTCAACCCTAAGATAAACAATATGCAGCCGGCGTACCTGGCCGGGAAGTACCCCCTGGTGCTAGTGAGCGACTCCGGCATTCGCATGCGGGACGACACTCTACTAGACATGGTGCAACACATGAGAGACGACGTCGCGCTGGTGCACCAGATGCCGTTCGCTTGCGACGCGGAAGGCTTCGCCGCGGTGTACGAGAAAGTGTTCTTCGGGACGTCGCAGGCGCGAATGTATTTGGCGGCGGAGGTGCTCCGCATCAACTGTCATGTGGGGATGTCGTCGCTGGCGCGCCGGTGCGCGCTCGAGGAGTGCGGCGGCCTGGCCGCGTTCGGGGATTACTTGGCGGAAGACTTCTTCATAGCGAAGGAGATAGTGTCGCGCGGATGGAAGATGAGGGTTTGTTCGCTGCCCGCGCTGCAGAACTCGGGGACGAGGTCTGTGGGCGCGCTGCAGGCGAGGCTGACGCGCTGGGCGCGGCTGCGCATCGCCATGATCCCGACCACGACGCTGCTGGAGCCGCTGAGCGAGTGCCTGCCGCTGGGCGCGGGCGCGGCGTGGGCCGCGGGGCAGCTGCTGGGCGCCGAGCCGCTCCCCTTCTTCCTGGTGCACGTGCTCATGTGGTTCCTCTCAGACTGGCTAATGTTACGTACCGTGCAGAACGGCTCGCCACCGTTCACGAAAGTGCAGTTCCTAGTCGGTTGGATATGGAGTGAGTGCTGTGCGCCATTCATATTGTTTGCTGCATTCTTTAACCCGGAGATCTCGTGGCGGACGAGAAGCTACCGGCTGGACTGGGGCGGCAAGGCCCATGAACTGAAACCCAAGCTCAAGTTCTGAGCACCCCCTCCACGTTAAAAGCTTTAATTTGAATGCAGTTTCCGTTACTGCGGTGTGCCTGAGTATTACAAGCAGTGAGTTGTATTACTAGTATAAGTTTTTTAATTCCTATTTTAATGAATGAAGAATTGTTTTTTTAGAAACAATTTTAAGTTATGTTGACTGTTGTATTTAATTTTATGGTAATGTTGGCTGTTGTATTTAGTTTTACAGTGATTATATAATTACTAAAGGTGATCTGCAATATAATGTCATAGCCAGTCATCAGAAGAGGCAGATGGTTGTAGTGGATGATTCACTGCTTATCTGTGGCGGACAACACTAGGTCCTGGTTTAATCATTTATACAATCAGCTACTTGGTTATCTATGAGTCATATCATTTATAATTCGAAGTTGTTCTAGTTTCACCTTAATATTGGGGAAAAACAATCAGACTAATTTAATTCTGAACAACTCAATTTCCTAATAAAAACAAGAAAAATGTAAACAGACCTACTTTTAGAAGTTTTTGTGCATGCAGTGTAAAAATTAAAATGACAGCCAATATACATTACATTACACTGCATGGTAAGTTGATATCTTGTTTATTATTGTGTACCAACTTTATTTGATACTCCAGATTGCATTTCAACCACAACACTTAAAAATTACATAACTGCCTAGCAGTTGATTACTCCTAAAATAACTGGCAATTTTCTAAACTATAACACTACAGGGTACTTGCTACATAGTTTATTACTGTTTTTTTCTGCATACTGTACCTTTGGACCATTAGGATGTGAACATCATACAGGTCTAAACGGGACCAAAATAATAAAATATTTTCTGAATTTTAACGTAATGTTTGCAGAAAGGTATGAACATTTGATATTATTTAATTATAAACACTGATTGACAATTATTTGGATTTATACTACCATTTAATATATTTAGTTGCTCAAAAGATGCTCAATATATTCTGATAGTGATTCTTCTTTACTGTAATCCTGGACAGCAGCTGGCACAGTAAGCTTCGGAGTATATCAAAGCAGAGAAGTTGCTCAAAAATATGTCTGGCTACAATAGGGTTGAACTGTACAGATGTGTATTTAGGTTCCAATTCCCTGCATATAATATTTTGTAATACGTTTGGAAACGCCAGCCCTAACTAATAGAAAATCTTAAGTGCTCAAAAAGGTTCAAACACTGCTCTTCAGGCGTCGCGAGAAGCGTCGCGATCCAAAGTAGGCAGAAGAGACGGGGCTGAGACGGGGCTGAGACGCGGCCTGCGACGCGCCCTCGTCCCACGTCTCTTCTGTATGGTTTGCGCTTAAAAGTCGTCGGTATGCGCCTCGGCAAACATCTCGGACGCGCTACGGAACTGTGGAAACTTCAACAAGACTCTGAAAGCATTATTACACTGGATACGAAGCATTATACGCTTTCAGAGTATAGATATGCAGCATTTAATGACGAAACAATCGAACAAATTTGTCGTAATTGATGTAAAAATCAATAACTGAGTTATGACAAGGTTTCATGTTACCTAGCTTTCCAAATACCAAACGATTGTGTAATGTATAGTCCTCTTCAGTTACTTAATCGAATTAGATGTTCAAAAAATATTGACTTTCACATTTTTTGAGCACTTTGCGTGTAATTTTTAAGTAAACTATTATTTGATATCCGATGTTCATACTACGAGAGTAAAGACTGCAGCTTGTATGTTGTGTCCAAAGGTGCGATGTGATCCTGTGTCAATAATTTTACGCATTTTCGTAAGTAGGTTACCTACGTCAAAACCTAAGTGAACGACGAACTTGGAATGTGGTAAATTGAAAGGTCAACGTTCGTGGTATTGTGCTAACACAGATATTGCCTTTGGATTATGTCTCGGATCTGATATACCTAGACACTAGGTCGCGTCTTCTTCACATAAATTATGCCTGTGGTCTAGTGACTTAAAGGCATTCGAAAGAAATCAATCCAGATCCGCTGTTCAATTATAGATATACGTAGTTTCGATTTTGGTTTTCTGTGTCTACATCTCTTCTTGCTTATACTTCGTTATTTTAGCATTAGTAAGGTAAACAATTTTGACGTGACTTTTTGTTGAAAAACACTTGAAAAATATGTGTATACGTAACAACTAACTAGCAAGGACATACTTAGGTATGGTACATTGGTTTACATTCTTTTGGTTTACCGAACAACGGCCAACCGATAGTGTCTTTCTCAACCTCGACATTGGCAGAATCATCGATAGTATCGATGGAGCTATATTTTTAAAAATTGATTGATAGATTCTTTTGGCTTCAGAATTAATAGTTTTTTCAAACGTTTTCAAAATTAAAAGACGCGTCAAGATTGTTTACCCTTTTTCTAATGCTAAAATAAAAGAAATATTGACAGACTGTGTGATTTACATGAGATTCCCAGTTCCAGTTTCTTCTCAATGCCGCGATTGCGAACTAACTACTGAGGATGGGATCATTACCACAGATCATTACGGACTATAGGGATTTCTTCCACTATCCGCATACCTCTTCTCTACAACTTACCGTACAAAGGGCGACACAATTTCTACCCGCAAGCTTTTAAACAGTTCAAACTAAAACTTATTAAAGGTCTAGAGACTCATATTGAGTTGAATACAGAGTAATTAAAATTAGGTAAACTTACCTACTCAAATAGTTAAGAATTCATAAATCATAATATTGTTTTGCTTTAGAACACGTTTCACGTTTCAGCTATCGACAGCTGTACACACTGTATTTAGCGTGTCATTATAACGTAACTGTTGTTGTTGGCAGCATTCGTATTTTTGCATCATCAAGTGAGACTAACATATGCTTGCATGGTACGAAAACTTTTTCTGGAAATCTTTGATGCTGGCATACGTTCTGTTCTTTATTAGTCAGAAAGAAAAACGTCAACAAATCTCACGTATTGTAAGATTATAAATGCCAAATTTTGTATGTAGATAGCTCAATCTCTTTTTTTTAGCGTTGCATTGCATAACTATCGATAGTCGACCTTGAAAAATAGTCACAATATCGATAGGCCTATCGATAGTAGTAATACTATTGATAGACATCAATACTATCGATACTACCGATAGTATTGCTTTTACTGTAAACAATTGAAAAGCAATACTATCGGTAGTATCGATACTATTGATGTCTAGCAATAGTATTACTACTATCGATAGGCCTATCGATATTGTGACTATTTTTCGAGGTCACGATAGTGTTGGCGATACCGCCGATACTATCGATAGTTCGATCTATTGTTGGCAACGCTACTTTTTTTTAAATTTCAAACGCTAAGTTCAGAGACACGTATAATTTTAGACAGGAGTAGGTACTTCAGGAGTCGTTTTTAAAAAAAACGTAAGTATACATTTAAGGGATTTAATTAAAACAAAACTTAATTGATTCCGTTGTGTAACGAAATTACCCATATAGCTTGTATGACTAACTGTCGGTCGTTACGCAAAGGACGCGATCGTGATTATGTTTTCATTAAGCCCTTAATTACGTATTCTTTTAAAACGACAACTGATACACCTTAATTAGGTGGTCCCCAAACTTTTGTTACGTAAACCCCATATTTTTAAATTTTAGGTAGACCCCTTGCTTATTTTAGAGCCCCAAGATACAGGCTCCTCCTGCCTTGTTTGGGGTGATTTAAAAATAAATTTATTCTTATTTAATATGATTGATCGCTATCGCAAAGTAATCGACTTCAAAAGTTTTTTCGCGTACCTCTTTTGGGTATAACTGCCCTAATAAGTGAAGGCCACGATGTAATGTAGTAAATTCCCGGAACTTCAGTTCAACTACTAGATTTAAAGATGATTGTGTTAGGTTAGATCAATTTTGTTATTTCCTCGTAACAAAATTTTCATTCGCATTTTCTCACACTGGTTTTTTACTGAAGCTGTTTTTTCAAAGTAGGGTTTTTTCTCAATTTGGATTGACACAGAAACAGCGTCGACGGAGCTCCGCTCACGCGTAGCTCCTTCTTCGTGTGCTTTTGGCCCTTCGGGCCGATGCAAACTTGACACGACTTAAACCTACCTATATTTCTGTGTCGATTAGAATTGGAAAAAATTGCGATTGTGAAAATAGGCTTCAGTAAAAAAAAACCATTATGGGAATGAAAATTTCCTAAATAACGATTCTGGTAAATTGATCTAAATATCGATTTAAATTCTCTAGTTTTATTGCATCTAAACAACCAAATCTTATCTGTTTTTATCTAAAGTGCGTAGGTACGGTCTTTGTCTGTAGTCCAAACCAACATCATTAACTATACACCTGTAGTAGGTCTATCGGTTTATTAAAATGACGTGTATTTACCACATTCTAAGGTCACACAAGGTTCCGCTTTGAGAGTTCATTATTACGCATACAGCCGTTTTTCCTGCACAATGCACATGCTATCGTACCTTACTCATAAATAGTTACATTCAACGTTGCTTAACAACGTGCATTCTCTTAAAGCGGCCACTAATGCAACAATCGTTCAGAGTGCATCTAGAGGCCAATTGCATTATAAAATTATAACAGTACAAAACTGAAGTCTAGAGTTTGTAATTTATGCAATGCGCCCCAAATGTAACTAGTTATTCAATGCTGGCCACGACTTGTGTTGTGATTAATTTAGATTTGGCGACTATGGGGGGATATAGTATTTTGGTATGAATTCGTTACCGTAAAGTCTGGATTCTTTAGCCCATATGAAGCGAAGAGTAGGTACCTATAAACTTTAAAACATGGGTCATCTAAAACTATACTCTATTTAATTTAGAACTATAAACCTCAACAACATTATAATGCGGCTCGTGAACTGTAATCTCTTTACAATTTGTACTAGAGTAACAATTGACGACACGCAAATAAAGTGACATTAAAACAATTTTATTTTGCGGCTCCCAGACTATTGTACTGTACTATTTGCTAGGTAAGAAATAGTTGACGAGCCGCAATATAATGATGTAGTTTTCAATTCTAAATTAAATGAAGTATAACTATATGGCAATGTGCAATATTTTCAATTGTACGATAAAATTAAGTCATGGTAACCTAGCGCTTTGGCCTATAGCCTCTCGAGCAGAGGGTCGTGGGTTCACACCCGGGCTCGCACCTGTGAGTTTTACGGAATTTATGTGCGAAATTAAATTTGAAATTTACCATGAGCTTTGCGGTGAAGGAAAACATCGGGAGGAAACCTGCACACATTTGCGAAGAAATGCAATGGTGTGTGTGAAGTTCCCAGTTCGCACTAGGCCGGCGTGGGAACTATAAAGATATTTTGATGATGATGATGAACAAAAGCTGGACTTAGTTAATCTTAATGGCTAAAGTAACTCGACTTTACGGTACTCGACAGTGGCTACGTTCAAGATACTTGGAGCGTGTTTATCAAATTAAATAAGCTATGACTCGACTACCGTCGCTATGGAGGAAGCTATGAAGATTCTAACAATAGCTACTTGAACCAATTTAATATAGTTAGGCCGAATAGGTGCCAGTGCCATGGAATGTTCGATCATATTGATTGTTCTTTGGGCGCCATTCTAATTCTAATTGCGGCGCCAATGTCAAAAACGTGCTATGTTCGTTCTTATAATGCATAAGTTTTGTCCCAGTACAATTTTTATACGCAAGCAATAATTTTTGGAAGCATTGTTTTGTAAAACCATCACTTGGTCCTGTGATTTTAGCTACTTTTAAGCTTTGATGTTTTAATTTTATATTTTGTAACTTTATATTACGATAAACAATGTCTGTGGATCCTTAACCCTTAACTTGGTTGGACTAAGCTAGGGTGAATTCTTCTAGACTTGTATAATCATGTGAATTTATGTGAATAAAATGGAGATGCGCAGAAGCAACTTTGCGTCCAAAGCTGAGTTCTGCGGATCCCTGGTTCCGATATGTCTGAGACGATCGTTATGATGGGATATTGTCAAGTTAAGGGTTGATAATGTCACTTTGTTCCCAGAACAGAAACAAGCAGAGCGGTTGTGTGATTTGATTGTCGTTATAATAAATTATTATTGTAAAGTGTATCCGTTTTTACAGTCGAAGTAATAAATAATTCTGTAATGGGCTCAGGTTCTTGGCAAGTACATAATAAAACTTAGGAGTAATTAACTTGAGTGCATGCGAATTATTTATTACTTGTAATGATACAAGTGTATTTATTACAGTTGGGACTCAGCATGGCGTGGTTCGTGGGTCGACCTTGGTTTTTGTTGGTCTATTATAAACTAACAATGGATGTTGTCGGCTCCAATCGTGAATGTGTTGATTCCTAACCTGACAAGGAAATAAATACGATTATTCTCAGCCACTGTGTTTGGATTATCCCCGCGAGTCCTATCTACTAGAAAATACCTTCGATATTGGTTTTAGGGACCACCTACCCTCTAAAAATCAACAGCAGTTAAGACAATGACCAGTCCAGCACTGAGCAAGCACTATACTGGCGCCTATTCAATAAACGTGACAGGTTACAAGTGACTATGACAATTCGTAATACATCGCTGCTTTAGAAGTTCCGTGTTCCACCGGGCTTTATAATAATATTCGCTGCGCAATTTAGACCAAATTGTCAATATCACTTGTAACCTGTCACGTTTATTAAATAGGCCCCTGGTCTCCGCAAACTATAACATCTGTGGGATTATTCGCGGTAGTTCCCTTGACTGTTCCTTCGAAGGAACTGCATTTATTTTTTCGCCTTTGTTCCTTGTCGCAATAGCACCTTCAGTTCCAGCAAAGGTACCGAGTTTTTCCTTCATCTCTTATGAAGGAACTGGTGCGAAAAAAGACCCAATAATTGTTCCTTCGAAGGAACAGCCAATGGAACTACCGCGAATAATACTATCTGTGCCACCTTGCCCAAAGTATAACCTAATATACGATAGAGGTGAAACGCTGGCGTTTCAGACCTTAGAGGTAATCTGAACGGCTTATTATGGTGGCCTGCCCTATTTGTCTTACTTCAACGCTAAGCCTAGCTACTTTGAATCTCAAGTCATTGCGTGAGGATCACTTTGACGTTATACTTTGTGACGCATATACCTATCCATCGTTGGCGTTGATAAGGTTAAACCAATTCACATGCTCACCTTTCACACAGCATGCGGCAGGGACATGACGGGGAGGGCGAACTTTGAAAACTGCTTGATCTGTCTATTTTCTTCCGCACTAGGCTAGTAGCGCTTATTCGAGAGGAGCCATTAGTCCCGCCACTTCCACGGTCTTTGCACGTAATGTCAGTGATTATGAGCACTTTTTTACGTACTTGTGCATTCATCAGCAGCCTATCGCAGTCTTGCTGGATAAAATGCCTCCTAGGGCTCACCTTTGTATACATCGAAATTCGAATTTCGTATTGTGCCATTTTGTTCACGCTAATAGTGTTAAACAGAAGAGTGAAAGGGACGGCACGATACGAACTTCGAATTTTGTAGTCTCCACGGACCTCCACGTAAGTCATTGTCATGGCCCGGCTACGACTTCGCACGACCGGTGACAAGCGTTTTCTTCGTTCATTGCGCGGCCGAGACGCACGCCGCACGCCGCACAGTGACTATCTGGCGGGACACGCAAAGAAAATTAAAAAAAAATGAAAATATATTTATTGCTCATTAGGATACATATCAGTAGATTTTAAATTTAAATTCTTAAATATTTTCAACTCAAACTTCAGAATAAGTAATTAAATAAAAATAAATAATAAATCTTGACTATTAGTTGCTTTTCCTACTCCTGTACATTTATCTTTTTTTACATGGTCGCGAACATCTCATCTATACATATAATAAATCTGTAACAAGTCGGTGTCTGTACATTGAAGATATTTGAGAAAAACTGTCACTAGGGCTATTTACTAGCGCAATAGAACCCAAAACAATGTTTTTTAGAATTATTGTATGTTTGTCTGTGCGTTTGTGCGCGTTAATCTCAGAAACGGCTTAACCTAGAAGGATGCGGTTTTCACTGATATGTTGGTATTTTCTTGGATTAACATTTAGTGTTTGTTTCATTTGAATCGGTTCACAAATAAGAAAGATACGTCTATTTTAAGAATTTATAGAACAGTTTTTAGAAGTAGTGACTTGGGAGTAGGTACGGTGGTGAATGTGAACGCGGGTGTGCGGAGCGGGGGGGACGGTGACAGGGGGGGGTTGCGGGGGTGGGGGGGGTATTTTTTTTTATATCGTTGAACTAAGGAGAGCCATAATTGATGAAAAAGCAAATTGGATAAAAAAAATAAGCTGCCCAAATTACTAATTCCACGTGGACGGAGTCGCGGGCAAAAGCTAGTAAATAAATAAATAAATATCACGGGACAGTTCACACCAATTGACCTAGTCCCAAAGTAAGCTAAGCAAAGCTTGTGTTATGGGTACTAAGGCAACGGATACACATACTTATATGGATAGGTACATACTTAAATACATATTAAATACCCAAGACCCGAGAACAAACATTCGTATTTTTCATAAAAAATATCTGCCCCGACACGGGAATCGAACCCGGGACCTCAAGCTTCGTAGTCAGGTTCTCTAACCACTAGGCCATCTGGTCGTCTAGATTTGTCTAAAGGGACCGTAAGTTGGCCAGGCGTCCCACAAGCCGGTGTAGACTTGACTGAAAAATATTGGCTGTAGACCCTCGACTTCTGCCACATCCACAGGAGAGACCCAAGCAAAAGTGTATGACCCGCAGGCTTATTGTCTAACGTTTCTGACGCTTGCCTTCGCAATCACTATCTCTTTCTCTCCAACGGTATAAAAGGATGACAGAAAGAGACGGTGAAAGCGAAGGCAAGCGACAGAAGCGTTAGACAATACGGCCTCCGGACCTTAGTCTATACTAAACGAACTCGCACGATATCAGTCCCACCGTCTAAATGAGGCTCTAAATAATGCTTATCGAAATACGTGAATTAATGCAGGTTGCTATGCGAGCCCGCGTACCGGTTAACCTTGCCAAAAATAAACACAAACCACTTCTACGCGCTCGTTATCAACAAAACACGCTACACCATCGCCACCAGACGTAGGATGTTTGTATTAGTCATCACAATGTCATCGTCGCTTGTTTGTCTGGGTCTAGTTTATGATTATGATGATGCTGGCTTTCCCGCGGCGTCACCAGGAGTAAGTTTTTGTTAAAAATTCTATTTATAATACAAGCTTTTTTTGCTGACTGTACTTTTTGCCCTTGGTAACTAAAGTACTCGTTAAGACGAATTAGACGAGCCCAAACACGATGCGATCATGTCGTTTTACTCCAGCTCCATCATCAGATCAGCTCCATGTCATAATAATGCATTGTCATCGGATTTATTTATGCATGCAAAATTTCAGCTCAATCCTTTGACTGGGTTGCCTAGCAACCACTATGCGGCGAGACCGCTTTTCGTTGCGGAATCTACCAAGCAGATGTAGGTAGGTAATACCTACAAAGAAGTACCAAGATCTAGAGGTACTATTTCCCGTTTAAAAAAAACAAACTATTAATAGTAGATTGTACACCAAGGGGATAAAGCACTGCATTATGTCACGGGCGCGATATTGAATCCTGAGCGTATCGAGGGACTCCAGATTTAACTCCCGAGCGCAGCGAGGGGGTTTTTAGTTGATTCCCGAGCGAAGCGAGGGAATTAAGATGCGAGTCCTGAGAGCAGTGAAGGATTTAAGTGCGCCCAAGGCAAAATCAGTTTTATCCCCGAGGAGTATACTCTACTTTTCTCACCTTTTGCGAGACAATAAAAACCAAGGCTACTAGAAAAATACTCGAAATAGACCCAGAAGCACTGTTTCTGACGCAGACTTTGCGCCTTTTGCAGTTTTCCATTTGTGGAAATCGTCGTAAGCTTTCAAGTATTTTTCCTTCGACTTCTCTGGTAGTAGGTTATTAACAATACCTAAGGCGTCTAATTTAATGGACTCCGGAGTTAAATCACTTTCGTCACTCGACATTTTCTTAATGTTTTATTCTATCTTCTTTTGCAGTTTTGTCTGATACTGATTGCACCGTACTGAAATACTCGCGGCTTTTGTTTTAAGTATTGATTTTTTTTCGTTCGGCTTGCCGTGGCGTGGCCAGCTCGATTTTCGAATAAGTTCGATTTTCAAATAAATGAGGCGCGGCGCCGTCCACCTCCTCGCCGTCGGCCACCAGCAGCTGCAGCAGCCGTGCGCCGCGCGATACAGACGAAATTAGACTTTAAATGCATAACCTGTCTGCTGTTATCAATCGAGAGTACGGAAAAGTATTTAAATTAAAAACTAAAATGAAAAACGGGAACAAGGCAAAGTTTAGTGACTGGGCCACTGTTGGAATACATACGAGTAGAACTAGGCTTTACGAACTTTATGAATTGAAAAGCCACAGTCAAGACCCTTCCTTTGTAGATTATGTTAGAAGATATTCCAAATTATTTAAAAAGGTATGTATTGCTGCTAAGGCTGATTATCTTAGTGATAAAGTTAAATCCGCTGAAAATAAAGTAAAGGCAGTATGGAATGTCATAAATTCAGAAACTGGTAAAGCTAAGCCCCGTAATTGTCAATTCCGATTAAAAATGTATGATAGAATATTGACTTCAGATTTAGAAGTAGCGGGTGCTTTTGAAAACTTTTTCTCTGATATAGCTGTAAATACGACTCGTGATCTAAGGTCTTCCACTGTGCTGGCTAGTTCTTATCTACATGATATTGCAAAGAATGGACATCTGAACTTTGACTTCCAACACACAAACTCCGAAGAAATTATAAAGACTTTTAAGACTTTGAAACTGAAGAATACCGAAGATCTTTGGGGTATCTCTGTTCGAGTCATGCAATCTGTCATCCATATTGTGGCACCGCATCTAGCCATCGTGTTTAACAAGTGCATTGATGATAGTGTATTCCCGGACTTAATGAAGTATAGCAAAGTCATTCCATTGTTTAAATCCGGAAGCTCATCTGATCCTGGTAACTTTCGACCGATATCTGTGCTTCCAGTGCTGAGTAAAGTGTTTGAGAAGATCATGCTTAACCAGTTGCTTCGTCATTTTGATTTAAATGAACTATTACATAGTCAGCAATTTGGTTTCACAAAAGGCCGTTCGACAACAGATGCGGCCGCAACTCTCATGAAGCACATTTATGACGCGTGGGAACATTCACAAGATGCAATAGGAATATTTTGCGACCTTTCCAAGGCTTTCGATTGCGTGGAACATGAGACGCTTATCCGTAAACTTCAACACTACGGACTCTCCGTTAAAGCACTAAACCTTGTTATGTCTTATCTCAGTCAGCGAATTCAAAAAGTGGACATAAATAGAAAGCAGTCAGGCGGCTCTGCGGTGAAGCTTGGAGTACCACAAGGATCCATTTTGGGTCCTTTTCTCTTTCTGGTTTATATAAATGACTTGCCCCACTTGTTAGAAAAGAAGTGTAACATTGTATTGTTTGCTGATGATACTTCTTTGATTTTTAAAGTAAACAGGCAACAAGAAGATCAAAGTCACATCAATGAGACTTTAACAGCTGCGCTAAACTGGTTCACCGCAAATAATTTATTACTGAATGCAGCCAAAACTAAATGTATTAAATTTACGTTGCCTAATGTAAGACAGGTTGACACAACTATATCCTTAAATGGAGAAAATCTGGAACTTGTGCATGAGACTGTTTTTCTTGGTCTTACCTTGGATCGAAATTTGCAATGGAGCCCACATATTTCTGGTCTTGCTGGTAGATTGAGCTCTGCCGCGTATGCTGTACGAAGAATCAGGCAATTTACCAACGTAGAAACTGCCCGGCTTGTTTATTTCAGTTATTTTCACAGCATAATGTCTTACGGCTTGCTGATTTGGGGCAAGGCAGCCGACATCGAAACGATCTTCATTCTACAAAAGAGGGCAGTCCGGTCTATCTACAACCTTGGCTCCTGGTCTTCACTAAGAGAACGCTTTAAGGAGATAAACATCCTCACAGTAGCTTCACAGTACATACATGATGTGATATTGTATACACACAAAAATATCAAGTCCTTTAAGAAAATGTCAGACGTACATGATATCAACACTCGTAATAAACACAAGCTTGTCGTCCCTAAATTCCGTATACGGAAAATAAGCAAATCCTTTGTGGGAAACTGCGTGAGATTTTACAATAAAGTCTCTGTAGAAGCATGGAAATTGCCACACAACTCTTTCAAAGAATACATAAAGAGTGCACTCCTGAAGAAAGCATACTATAAAGTTGAGGAGTACTTGTGTGATAATGCGACATGGCCAAGACTGAAAGCCGAAGATAATTAGGATGTCGATATGTGATGTGATGTACTCGTGTTTGTGTGTGCGTGTGTGTGTTTATGTGGATGTGCTTTGCAATGTGAAGTGTTGTGAAGTGTGACTTGTAGTGTCCCGGCGCAATCCGCGGCTAGTTTCTGGTTCTGTTGCCGTTGTCCACTTAATTATAATAAGTAGGTACCTATTTGTTTGATATTCGGAGACCTTATACATCTCCAGCTCTTTTTATTAATATTATTATTAATTTTGACCTTGGAGGCTTCTTACACCTCTAATGTATGTAACTAGTTTACGTTGACATTTAGAGACATATAGTCTAAATTTAGATGAAGTATTTTCTATTTATTATTAACTCAGGGACTTTATATATCCCTTTGCTATATTTAAGGCTGTATATTGTTAAGCTTATGGATTTAAACTCTTATTTTTTAATTAATACTTTATTAACTAGTCATTGGCCCGCGACGTCGAAGTTCCTAAGACGGTCCCATAAGGCTTATGGGAACGGAAGCGATACATGCCCTCGGTACCGCTCTGCTTTCAGAGCATGACATGAGTGCGTGTGAGCCAACTTTGGGGGCGGCAGGCGTAAGCGTTTGCCTTTGGAATCCAAAAGTTTAATGGTTACTTGACCTGAAATGTGTTTTTAACACAATCATTTTTAATTATTGTGACATTGGAAGACATCTCCAATATTTTTATTTTTTCCTTTTTAATTTTTTTTTTGACGGTGGAAGCATTCTACACTTCCACTTAACGTAGATATAGTTAAGATGTAGGTATTGTTTTAGTTTTTTAACTAAGGGACCCAATACATCCCTGTATTGTTTTTTTATATAATTATTTTTTTTATTTACTTAATTCTATATTTGAATGATTTTTTTAATTTGTAATTTATTATATTTTGATTTGAAAAGATGACTTTCTGCCAAGTTTCTTGCGGCGCATTCTTCTTGGCAATGATGGTCCTTACGAAAGCGCTGGTAGTTTAAAAAAATGACATGTAAAAGAGCCCTTTGCGGCCTACTTGCAGAATAAACGTTTTGATTTTTTTTTTTTTTTTTTTTGATAACAATAAGAACTATGAGAAGTGAGAATCACATTACTGCCCGGCGGGTTATAATGAAATTCAGTACAACATTACACCCCGGCAAAAGACAAGGGCTATAATGATTTACTTTGAGTAAGGTTTGCATGATATATAATGAGGCATTGTCGAGCAGGTGGTGTGAAATAGTACATTACTGCAGCGGCCGCGAAATAGGGGATTGCCGGCCGAGTAGTTAAAGATGGCCGAGTGTTAACGAGGCCATCTAGAGATACGAGTCCGGCAATCCCTGTTCGTGGCCAAGGCTTGTATAGAGTTTTTCTCAAACATGCATCACCATCATCACCACCATCATCACCGCCATCATCATCACCATCACCATCACCAACAACATCATCAACATCCATCAACATCCATCAACATCCATCAACATCCTTCAACATCCATCAACATCCATCAAAATCCATCAACATCCATCAACATCCATCAACATCCATCAACATCCATCAACATTCATCAACATCCAACAACATCCATCCACATCCATCGACATCCTTCAACATCCATCGACATCCATCGACATCCATCGACATCCATCGACATCCATCGACATCCATCGACATTCATCGACATCCATCGACATCCATCAACATCCATCAACAACCATCCACATCCATCGACATCCTTCAACATCCATCGACATCCATCGACATCCATCGACATCCATCAACATCCATCGACATCCATCGACATCCATCGACATCCATCGACATCCATCGACATCCATCGACATCCATCGACATCCATCGACATTCATCGACATCCATCGACATCCATCAACATCCATCAACAACCATCCACATCCATCGACATCCTTCAACATCCATCCACATCCATCGACATCCTTCAACATCCATCGACATCCATCGACATCCATCGACATCCATCGACATCCATCGACATCCATCGACATTCATCGACATCCATCGACATCCATCAACATCCATCAACAACCATCCACATCCATCGACATCCTTCAACATCCATCGACATCCATCGACATCCATCGACATCCATCAACATCCATCGACATCCATCGACATCCATCGACATCCATCGACATTCATCGACATTCATCGACATCCATCGACATCCATCAACATCCATCAACATTCATCAACATCCATCCATCCATCAACATCCATCCATCCATCCACGTTGACCACGTCCACCACGTCGACCTATTAAACGTCATGGTGCTGTGTCACATAAAACAATAGACGATCACTTTGCTGGCCAAGGCCAGCAATGTTGTATGAAATTCCATTATTGACCTGTCGTCTAGGCGCACCTGCAACGTGACAGTTCGTGGCGAATTATAAGGAACATAACGTCAATATTTCATAGTATGTTTGAGAAATAGTACATTACTGCAGCGGCCGCGAAATAGGGGATTGCCGGCCGAGTAGTTATAGATGGCCGAGTGTTAACGAGGCCATCTAGAGATACGAGGCCGGCAATCCCTGTTCGTGGCCAAGGCTTGTATAGAGTTTTTCTCAAACATGCATCACCATTATCATCATCATCATCATCATCATCATCATCATCACCATCATCATCATCATCATCATCTTACCTTACCTTAAATAAGCGTAGTGGCAGAATGTCTTAATGAACCAAAACGCAAATATAGCTTATAGTTTTTTTTTTAATGGCTAAATGCTATGATGCCATAGACCTATAAACGTCATGGTATGAAACAACAGACGATCACTTTGCTGGCCTTGGCCAGCAAAGTTGTATGAAATTCCATTATTGACCTCTCGTCTAGGCGGTCCCCCAGCACCGGCTGCACCTGCACCTGCAACGTGACACTTCGTGGCGTATTATAAGGAACATAACGTCAATATTTCATAGCATGTTTGAGAAAATATAAATTTCAACCTGAAACGTGATGTCAGTAGGTGAAAAGGCGAATATTTTATGTTGTCTATAACTAGTACAAAATAAAGTTCATGTTTACGTATTCATTCAATAACATATTTTTCATCACACTTGCTCGTCAATGGTGTTATTCCATGCCTGTATACTAAATGTCAAAGGCCTAATTTGTTCTTAAGGGAGTTATGGATTTACGTACAGTTTTTCTTCCCAAGGGAGTTCTAACTTTAGTTTTAAAATTTGCAAACAGACTAAGGAGGTTTCAAGTCAGCCAACGTTTTATTTATATGTTTAAAACATAGCTATAACCCAATTTTACTACACAAAACTTGTCTACGCTTCATGAAACTTCGTTATTTTTATATTTTAAATTTATATCAAATAGTTTTGCAATAATTTTAGTAAGTATTTTTTTAACATGTTGGCAGAATGTGGCCGTAAGGCCATTCGAATTTAAACACAGTTTACTTTATCTCTGGTAGATGACTTGAAAAAAGTGACAATCTGTATTGGCGGGTAGCCATTATTTATTTAATTTAAGTGTTTAGAGACAAAATAATTTCATTTTTGGATTTTTTTCCTCGCAGTGTGATGAAAATCATTGTGTGTATCACGGGCAGTAAGGGGATTACAAACTCGAGTCATTAAAAGCCCTCCGCCTCCGGCGTCGGGCTTCTAATAGGCTCTCGTTAGTAATCCCCTACTTACGGCCCTTGATGCACAATGTACTATATATAAGCTTCAATCAACAACAATATTGTATTGTTGATCGAAGATACAGGGTTATTTGTAATTCACTAGCATCCTTTTAACCCTAAACTCCCACCACTTAAACAAATGTTTTTTGTTTTACGGCTTTTGTCATAACTTAATATTTTTGGTGTAATAACGTTTTGAAAATTTGAGATTTCCTCTTATTTTTACGATACTCTGTGTATTTGTATGGGAAAAAAGTGCTTCATTTTAAAAAGTCGTAAAACAAAAAACATTTGTTTGAGTGATAGGAATTCAGGGTTAAGAGGATGTCAGTGAATTAAAAATAACCCTGTATAAAGGGAAATCCCCTAAGACATTTTCGTGTATTGCCAACTCTAAAACAAAAATGGCCCTGAATAGTTACGTGTTTTGTAAGCTATCCGGGGAAACCTAGACGAATAACAAATCTACGAGACTTCTAGTGCACACAGTCAAACACCACAAACCACGAATGAAATCAAGTATATGTTATTTTCCACAATGCTTTTTCTTTTAGCGTTAATTCGAGTTTTAATGAGATCATCCATTATCACCACAGAGCACTGAAGGCTCGTTGTTCCGAAAGTAAACTTTCACAAGTGGAATGTGCTTTTAATTTTATCGACAAGCTTTTAACTGCGAACATGAAGCTTAGCTGAACTGTTGAAGGTTCAATTTAAGTCATGTTGCAATTAAAAATGGTTGTAATGGTGCGCAGAACAGTGGTTCATTGAACGCGTGCTTTCGCGGTATTTATTAGAAAAGGAAGGAGCCTTTTCGCCCCCCTAGATTAGGAGTCACAAAATAATTAACCATTTTAATTTAGATTTTTATTTTATTGAGTTTCTGAAAGGTCTAAATTAAAATGGTGAATTATTTTCAGTTAATAGATTCTTGATATAGGAGTTTAATTGGCTATTTATTTTTAAAAATTCTGTGTTTTTAGGACTTATTTTGGCATTCGTGATACAAACCCAGAGTGTAGTGCGAAGTTCAGTAAAATGTCACATAGATGCTATCAGACCAGTCTTATATGAACTTAAATGATAATAAATAAATAAATATCACGGGACGAGATCTAGTCCAAAAGTAAGCAAAGCTTGTTTTATGGGTACCAGGCAACTTATAGGTACACCAATTATAAACTTATTTTAAACACCAAAGGCTCGAGAACAATATTCGTATTTTTGGTTTTTCATACAAATATCGAATCGAAACCGGGATCCCAAGCTTCGTAGTCAGGTTCTCTAACCACTAGGCCATTTGGTCGTCTAAATAATGTGTAGGTATTAGGTATGTAATACTATACTAGCTGTTGCCCATGACTCCGTCTGCGAAGAATCCGTTTACTTATCACTATCCCGTGGGAACTATGGAATTATCTGTGCTCATTCACAGGTTTTATTAAGTTACATACGTTACCTACTCAACAATGAACCAGTTTCGAATTATAAGCTCTACAATAATTTATTCTTTGGGCAATTAACTTTGTTACTCATTGAGCAAATAAAATATAATATAATGGCTTTTTAGCCATCGCTTCAAGCTCACGTGACTTTTCTATACAGGGTTATTTGTAATTCACTAGCATCCTTTTAACCCTAAACTCCTACCACTTAAACAAACGTTTTTTGTTTTACAGCTTTTGTCATAACTTAATATTTTTGGTGTAATAACGTTTTGAAAATTTGAGATTTCCTCTTATTTTTACGATACTCTGTGTATTGGTATGGGAAAAAAAGTGCTTCATTTTAAAAAGTCGTAGAACAAAAAACATTTGTTTGAGTGATAGGAATTCAGGGTTAAGAGGATGTCAGTGAATTACAAATAACCCTGTATACCTCTTATTAGTTCTGCGTCTTGAATGTACACTAAGGTGAAGAAAAATTAACCTTTATTTTTAGTAACTGAAACGGAGTAGGACGCAGACGAAGTAATATTAACTCAATGGACGCAGTGGAAATCGAACCGACATTACTTGAAATCCACGTCAGTACCTACCTCTACCATGAGTTATACTAGTTTACAGTGACCGTACTCGCTAGCGACGGCGTAAATGATTTGTATGGAGAATTGTACTTCCGTACCTCTACCATGAGTTACACTAGTTTACAGTGACCGTACTCGCTAGCGACAGCGTAAATGATTTGTATGGAGAATTGTACTTCCGTTAGTGACCGCTAGAGGCGCTGTACACAATTCTCCATACAAATCATTTACGCCGTCGCTAGCGAGTACGGTCACTGTAAACTAGTGTAACTCATGGTAGAGGCACTGTTGCCATTTGTGCGACCTACGTGCGTACGTGACCGCAACATAACGTAACTGCTTACCTAGTTGTCCAACTCACCCATTCAAGTATTTCTTGATTAATCACCCTATAAGGTTGTCATTTTGAGAGAGGCCTGCCTGTGCTCTGGAGTGCCTATATAAACTGGGAAGATCATAATCAACAAAAAAAAACTTATCGCTGCTTTAATTTGATAGTGAAGTGACACAAGCAGTTAAAACTGAACTTGATTGAATAGTGACATGACATGTTACGTCCTAGAATTTTGAGTTGTGTCACTATCAAATTAAAACAGCGTTATGTTCTCTTAAAATTTCAGCATGCCACTTGGCATGCCACAAAAAAAATATTTTTTTTTGCAAAATTGCTTTGCAAGCACCTGGCAATGTCAAAGCCCCGACAAAATGATTAGGTTTATTTATTTTCTCACTAATTAAATAGCAAATTTCGAAACGCCTCAAAGACATTTTTTTCAAAAAAAAATACATCTTTTAAAATATGAGGGTTGCCCTTTAGCCCCGCTACCCGTCAGTGGTTCTTAGTGTAACTAATCTAAGTAAGTTACAATTACTAATTAATTAATTACCTAATTAGTTACATGTTCCTTTATTATCACCGCGTCTCACAATTTCGCACTTTGGAACGTGACTAAAGAAATCACACTGTAGGCTTGTCATTCATGACATATATCTATATATTTTTTATTTTTATGATTGTATTAAATTTTTTTTTTTTATGTTAGATAGGCCAGACAAACGAACTAGTGGGTCACCTGATGTTAAATGAACACCACTGTCCATAGACACCCGCAGCGCTTTACACGATGCCAGTGCGCTGTCGGCCCTAAAGGAGAGGGGTGAGGGAGGGGGAGAGGGAAGGGGTGAGGTATTGGGCCCCCGGCACTCTCACTGACCGTACGAAACGCAAGCAGGATTACTGCTGCTTCACGCCGGTGTTCTGTGAGAGGGTGGTACTGCCCCGGACGTGCCGGCCCATTCGTGATGCAGCGGCTAGCTACAACATGGCTCTACCACTACAACAACAAACAATTTTAATTTTGGATTAATATTTTAATGTCACAAATGATCTGTATGTAAGTTTTAGTACTTCAGTTAAATAAATGGTTTTTACATACCTATATATTAAGTATTTCAACGAATAACAAGCATAATCTTCATTACGACAAATACATTGCTGCTGCTGCTGCATTCTCATTCCAATAAAAATAGTTATTTGTGCAACAAAGAGCAAAGTTGGTTTTTACTGCGAGTGTTGATTTTGAATCGCGAGTAAGCGAAGGATTCTATAGTTGAATCACGAGCGAAACATTAGTAAACCATAATGCACGTCGTTTTTTTGTCTTTATTGTGGCTTTCAACATTAAGTAAATACCTACTCTATATTGTAGATAACAATACATTCTCCGAAAAAGTGTTTGCACCCTTTGCTACTCTCCATTGCTTAAAAATATCATAAGCTTTTATATATTTTTTGCGAGACTTATCAGGCAATGAACTTAACTCTGCATTTTGTATAAGTACTGCCTTAATTCGTCTGGTGTTTTAAAATTGTTGACTTCGTAACTGGACTCACTCATATCATATTTAAATATTTAATTATATTAAGTAATTACTTATTATTTATTCTTATAATTTCCAAATTGCCTTTGATGGTGTATCAACAAACTCTTAGATATCGAACTCTGTAGCTAGCGAAACTGAAGAAGAAAATAGTTATAATTTGAATCCCGCTATTTTTTAAAGATGTGTTCCGACAACGTTATCACAATGTTCAAGATTGTTAAAATTATTATTAAATACATATATAGATACATGTTAAACTTTTTATTTTTTCTACAACATTTTTACTATTTTAAATATATAAAAATATAATCCAATTATTAAAAAAGTACAATAATTAAATTTAAAACCTCAACAGACGAATTACAATTTTAAGGTTAAGAACTTATTATGTATGAGTATCCGAACGTTCAATCGTTCGTTTATTTTTTAGCCCTGCTACTTAGGTATAGAATTTGAAATCGAACTTAGAATCGATTTGATCTTACGTATCTCTCGCTATTTTCGTATCGAAATGAAAGTGACAGATCAAACTGAAGTTGAAATCTATCGAATTCAGCACATGGGAAGGATGAATGATGGCATTGTCCTCGATATTTAAAAAAAATATTTTCACCTCAGCACCTCAAACAGGCAGGTTTTGCTACTAAAAAACAGTGAGCAAAATCCGATTTTGCTCACTGCGTGAGACAAAGTAGCTTTTTAAATATTTTTTTTAAATGTCGAGGACAATGCCATCATTCATCCTTCCCATGTGCTGAATTCGAAAGATTTCAACTTCAGTTTGATCTGTCACTTTCATTTCGATGCGAAAAGAGCGAGAGATAAGATCAAATCGATTCTAAGTTCGATTTCAAATTCTATACCTAGTAGGCCTAAAAAATAAACGAACGATTGAACGTTCGGATACTTATAATACGTACTTAACCTTAAAATTGTAATTCGTCTGTTAAGGTTTTAAATTTAATTATGGTACTTTATTAATAATTGGATTATATTTTTATATAAGTAATGAAATATTAAAAATGTTGTAGAAAAATACAATGTTTAACATGTATCTATACAATTATTAATAATTTTAACAATCTTGAACATCGTGATAAATCATCGGGTGCAGTATCGGAACGCATCTTTAAAAAATAGCGGGATTCAAATTTTAATTCTTTTCTTCTTCTGTTTCGCTAGCTGCTGAGTTCGATATCTAGAGTTTGATACACGATAATGGCAATTTGGAAATTATAAGAATAGTAATAAGTACTTATTTAATAAATTTTTGAATATGATATGAGTGAGTCCAGTGACGAAGTCAACAATTGAACACCAGACGAATTAAGGCAGTAATACAAATTGCAGATTTAAGTTTCTTACTTGAAAAGTCTCGCGAAAAATATTTAAAAGCTTATGATATTTTTAAGCAATGGAGACTAGCAAAGGGTGCAAACACTTTTTCGGATACTGTATTGTTATATAGGTACAATTATGGAGTATTTAGTCAATGTTGAAAACCATAACAAAGACAAAAAGATGACGTTTATTTACCTTTAACAATTTATTATGTTCTCGCTGCTGAGGTGAAAAATTGTATGTGTCACACGAGACCAAAGTTTTTTTGCATCTCGTGTATTTGAATCACTCGCGCACTCAGGATTCTAACTTAGAATCACTCGCTCACGCTCGTGATTCAACTATAGAATCCTTCGCTGACTCGTGATTCAAAATCAACACTCGCAGTAAAAACCAACTTTGCTCTCTTGTTGCACAAATAACTCTATTAAAAGCTACTTTGTCTCACGCAGTGAGCAAAATCGGATTTTGCTCACTGTTTTTTAGTAACAAAACCTGCCTGTTTGAGGTGCTGAGGTGAAAAGCCTATTAGATGACTTAAATAGTCTGACTCACATCTTATTGAAACTTACTAATACCAGAAAATATGCGTAGGTAGTGGAATCCCCAACTTGTTTATTTAATTATACTATCCTACACTTTCTTTGAACCCGCTCTGCAGCACGATCTATTAATACGTACTGGGATTCCCCAGTTACATGATTGTTTTTAAGGTTCCGTACCCAAAGGGTAAAACGGGACCCTAATGCTATTACTGAGGCTCCGCTGTCCGTTCGTCTGTCCGTCCGTACCGTCTGTAACCAGGCTGTATCTCATGAACCGTGATAGCTAGACAGTTGAAATTTTCACAGATGATGTATTTCGGTTGCTGCTATAACAACAAGTACTAAAAACCAGAATAAATTAAATATTTTATACAAAAAAACGTGATTTTTTGCCGTCGAAAAACTTCGTGCGCGAGTCCGACTCGCACTTGGCCAGTTTTGTTTAGCCGTGTGGTAGCGTAGTGGTTGTATCTATGGTCTTTCAAGCAGAGGGACGTCGGTTCGAGCCCGGGCTCGCACCTCTTAATTTTTTCGAAATTTATGTGCGGATTCAAATTCGAAACGTATAATGGAGGAAAACATCGAGTGGAGACCTGCATACAGCTGCGAAGAAATTCAGTGGTGTGTGTGAATTTCCCAATCCGCACTGGGCCCGCGTGGGAACTGCAGCCCAGCCGTCCAACCGTCACTCGGGCCGCGTTATTCACATGTTCTTAAATGTTACAATTGAATAAAAACTGTCCCTTGATTGACGCAATGACCAACATAAATTACCTACTTAGTGTTTCATCTTATTGACCTGTTCCGTTATCCTCATGTATTCCTAGTTATTATTTAGCAAAATCCCACACAATATTGTTAGGTCTAAGTACCTGCTAAGGGCTGCCAGCCATCCGTCCGGGTTTCCCTGGATTATAGTCCTAGTTCAGAGAGCGTCCGGGGACATCTGGACACTGTTTCATTTGCAGTCCAGGGCAGGGCTTGTTAACGTTACCAAATTCACATTATGAGTAACGTTAGGAGACGGTAAAATAACGTTACTTGGTAACATATCATTATTATAACTTTACCCAAATAACGTTATTTTAATCGGTACTTTTCATTGCAGGGCTTGTTAACGTTACCCAATTCACATTATTATAACGTTACCATAGTAACACTATTTTAATCGGTAATGCTATGTTACCACACCGCGCTACCGATAGACGCGCTAGTTGATTGGCTATGTTGCCATGTCTGCCGTGAGCGTGCATGAAGTGAAGGAAGAGCCTTACCTACAATATATCCATTCATCAGTGAATCAAAAATAAATAAGCTGCTATTAACGTTACCTAATAACGTTAAAAATGATTTAACGATACCTTTGACTTAACGTTAGCTCAATGCACATCTGGTAACATTACCATTTTTTTTACCGGTAAAAAGTACCGTCGAGTTGCGTATCTTCGCCTAAGCTACCTATGTTCGCCTAGTTTGACATAAGTTGACACTGACGAAATGTTTCTAGTGCTTGCCTTACATAAAACTGCTAAATACAAAGTATTTTTTACGGCTGTCAACATTCTTCGTACGATCTGCGGCTAACTTCACACAGTTGACGTTCAGTGAGGTTTTTTCGCGACACCGAACACAGGTTTTTTTAAGCCAGTGTTTTAACTTCAGTTTTAAGCAGTGATACAACCCAGCTAATGTTAATCGTTTTACATGATTATACCCTATAACTATTTCTTTTTCATATGGAACTGTTATTTAATGGCTAGCTTACGTTTAGAAGTCACAACTGGATAAAACATTGGTTGGAGTATTTGGCGTCCACCTTGTTGCCAAAATTCGCCTACCTCTAGGGATGTCAAATTTGTTTTACCACATTAATTGGCGGAAGACATTATTTGTTTCCAAATTTAAATATTTTCTTGTGTTTGGTTTGTCTAAAATGGCTTTAACGATTTGGGGGAAAGTTAATAAGTAGATTAAGCTATGCCTTAAAGATATGACATGTGTAGGTACATTTATTTGATCCCAGTACATGGTATGAAACGTGGTACAATCAGTGGCGTAGCGTTTTGTTTAAATTAAAAACAACCTTGTTAATATATTTTCTTACTTCGGTTTCGGTTTAAAGAATTTATTCTCATAAGAACAAAAGTACATGTTCACTTAAATGAGAACTTAAAAGCTATACATAATAATTAATCTAAAATAGTAGTAACAAGTAACATGCAAGTAACATAATATTAATCTAATCGAAGATAGGTAGTAACATACTTATTACATTTATGCAATACTAAAAAGTTATATGCTCCTGATTTTTATTACAAAAGGTGCTATGAAATATCAATTGTTCCGTAAACATAATTTTTAAGCAGCAGTGGCGTAGCGTTTTGTTTAAATTAAAAACAATCTTGTTAATATATTTTTTTACTTATAAACCATTACTCCCCTTTTTGGCATGTTGGTTAATTTTAGGCAACCCTAGCATCATTATAGAAAATGTATGGAAACAGCTTCAGACTGTAGCTCATCTTCGCCTACTACACATTTTTATAAAAATATGTCTAGTGTGGTGAAGTTAAGGTTCATATTTTATTAGCACATTTCAAGGAGATAAGACATGTACAAGTCACAGAAAGTTTGTTATTGGCGGTAAGGCTTGCTATAGGCGAAGATAGGGGAAAATACCCATACTTCGCCTAATGCCTTTGGGGCCATTTATTACTAAGTTAACCAATGTAATTCAAAGCTTTAATGGTCTGTACTGATAGCCAGGAGTACTTAAAAACGTTTTTTTGCCACAACAGACTAAAATGATTTCAAATTTGAAAGATTTTTTGGGAAAGGTATCAAAATCCAGGCGCAGATACGCAACTCGACGGTAGTATAACTAACGGTACATTGGTTAACGTTAATTACAACTTAACGTTAAATCTGTCTCACAGTGGTAACGATACCAACTTTTTAACGGTATTTCAAGCCCTGGTCCAGGGCCCAATTGCATAACAAAGTACAACTTATATTACAAGCGGAACTCCCTTTCTAGTTAATGTAACTGAAGCGAGAGTTCCGCTTGTAATATTAGTTGTACTTTGTTATGCAATTGGGCCCTGGATTCAAAGTTTTTGGTCGCCGGTAAGCGGCCTATGAGTATAGTCGGGGTAAAAAAAGGTTCGTCACTTTTCGACCTTAATTTGTTGACATAGAGTCGAAAAGTGACGAACCTTTTCTTACCCTGACTATACCAACCATTACTGTCCATTACTTTGAAAAGGTTGCTCAAAACTGTAAGAAGATACTATTTTGTCAGTGATTTCAATGAAAAATAGGTAAGCTATAGGTATGTTAAATGTTTGTTTTAAAATAAATAAATAATTTTATGATTACTTGACCAATTTTTATTAAGTACACTGCCTAAATAAAAAAAACTTGTCGTGGCACGTTCTCAGCTCCAAAATCCGGGATTCTACGCTTTTTGTCCTGTTTGCCACATTGTAAAGATGGCAACCCTAAGAAGTATTACCTCAACTATTATCAGTTATATTACCTAAGTACAGGTTTACCCGCAGGTAATTCATTACTAATAGTTTGATTTTCCTTTTAACCCAGGACCGCGCCGAGCCAGCAGCGCCTTTGTGCGAAACCTAAATGAAACGCCTTTTTTTAGGGTTCCGTAGTCAATAGCGGCTTGACCTATGGCCTCAAGCAGCTCGTGGGTTCAAAGCCCGGGAAAAACCTCTGAGTTTTTCGGAATTTATGTGCGAAATTAAATTACATTTGAAATTTACCATGAGATTTACGGTAAAGGAAACATCGTGAGAAACCTGCATACCTGCGAAGAAATTCAATGGTGTGTGTGAAGTTTTCAATACGCGCTGGGCCCGCGTGTGAACTACGGCCCAAGCTCTCCCATTCTGAGAGGAGGCCTGTGCCCTGCAGTGGGACGTTTGTAGGCTGGGATGGATAATTATTAACCTCTTGACCGCCACAAAACAAACGAAGTGCCGTGCTCTGTAGGTACCTACGCAATGGAACAAACCGTTTAGTCGATAAATATGTATGGCTAATAGTTTGAACAGTTTTGCTTGCTCTGGAAGAATAACAACATCTGATCATTAGTTATCGATTTCTAATTAAGATGTACATAAAACTATCATACATTAATTAATACAATACAATTATCCTATTATTATTATTATATTAAATTATTTACCTATCTATAAAAATCACGTTAGTTGTATGGGAGCCCCCTTAAATATTTTTTTTTATTTTAATTTAATGATTTATTTTTAAACTCAATATATAATTAAATATTCTGTGAATATTTCTAGCGTCTACCTGTTGCCGTTATAAATATCGAGCAAAAACGAGCAAAAAAATCACGTTTGTTGTATGGGAGCCCCCTTAAATATTTATTTTATTCTGGTTTTTAGTATTTGTTGTTATAGCGGCAACCGAAATACATCATCTGTGAAAATTTCAACTGTCTAGCTATCACGGTTTATGAGATACAGCCTGGTGACAGACGGAAGGACGGACGGACAGGGGAGCCTCAGTAATAGGGTCCCGTTTTTACCCTTTGGGTACGGAACCCTAAAAACGTAGTTAGAACCTACCCCGTTGGCGGTGGGCCGGCTGGTAAATGAAAAGCCTGTCGAAGTAAGAGATTACTCTATTGTATAGTTTCCCAAACTTATTTTCTCATAGACCACTTTCGAAATTTAGCTGGTCCGGTGGAGGACCCCTTGCAGCTACATTTGTACCATATTCCCAAAACTCGACAAAAAGTTTGAAGATTGGATTTAAATCTAAATCCCGTCAAGTCTCCCGTGGACCCCTGGGGGTCCACGTGGACCACTTTGGGAATTACCGCTCTATTGTATGCAATCACGGAGCATTGCCAATAGGTACACTAACCTCGACAAGGACGACATTATATCCTATCATCTGTCCGGAGTCTATTTTAATCAATTATCACTTACATTACATCATACAACCGTTACGTTTGGATCCAATAATAAACTAAAGTGGTCACGAATTGCTTTGGCGCGGCGCTTGTAGATCACCAGCACTTTTAGACCCCTTTTCATCTTAATCATACTAAGTACTGAGAGCTCTTTGCTTTTTGGCTAGTGAATGGCCATTATAACTTGACCTTTGTAATGTATAGGAGTGCATTTGCAAGTGTCAGAAGTCTTTAGTTGTTTACGGAATCAGCATAGATGTAACTAAGTAGGCATAACATTTGCTGCCGACTGTCGTAAAGGAAATTCTCTGGGTGCCGCAAACGCACATGTGCGTTCACATGGCTGCAAGATTATGACAGCGACACTGAACGAAAGCAAGTATTCTTTGTATTTATTAGGATTTACACATTTTAATAGGGAGATGATTAGTTAAGTGCATTTTCGGAATTTATGTGCGAAAATTATAGGTAGGTACAATTGTACCTAAGTATTTGAAATTTACGGTAAAGAAAAACAACGTCAGGAAACCTGTACATCCTGCGAAGAAATTCAATGGGGTGTGTGAAGTTCCCAATCCGCACTGGGCCCGCGTGGGAACTACGGCCCAAACTCTTTCTGAGAGGAGGCCTGTGCCCTGCAGTGGGCGTATAGCTGGGATGGGATGGAAGTAAAATATGCTGATGAGAAAAGACGGATTGCTTTTTTTTTTTGTTCATTTTGAAAACTTTGCCACCAAGGAGCAGTTTTGTGGTTGGTTCCGGCTTGGAAAGTAAGATAGGTGGTGAAGTTACCCGGTACGCGAGGTATATAGGCTGGCAACACCTCTGCAAGCCTCTGGTGTTGCTGATGTCCATGGGCGATGGTGGTTATTTAGGTACCTTAAAATATTAAAATACGGTTTTGTACGGAAAACGAACCGTTTTTTCGCACGCCGCCCTAAGTACTAGCCCTTTACTTCAATATGACCATTGCATGCATAATTATTATGTCATGTCCAATAATGTCTATTCTACTTCCACAGCGGCAATTCCCAAACAGCTTGCGTGACAGAAGGACGGCCAGTGTTGCCACATTGGATTAAAGAAACCATACAGCCAGAGGCCTTAAACAACCAGACACCAAGGGGGCATTTTTATGGCGCTCATTCACATAATTGAAAAAACTCCTTTTATATATTGTCACGGTTTTTGACTCGTGAGCTGAATCCCGACGTCCCGGGCGGCTACCTCAGTCGCCCTTGTTTAAAGCCGGCACTGAGCCTGTATATACCGTTACCTTCCGAATTTCATGTACAGACGAGGTCAAAGATATCTTTGCACTTTACTACCTTGTTGCAGTCACTTCGTGTTTGAACTTTTATATGAAATTGTCAGAAGACATACAGTGACAAGGCACTAAAGTGTAAAGATATCTTTGACCTCGACTGCACATACTTACCATGTCTTTTATAGTATCTGAACATTGCCTATGACGAGCCTATGGAGGACGAAAGAAACTACAAACGAACTACAAACAAGCGTATTTTCAAAAGACTGAAATACAGGGGTCTTTAGGCAGCGAATACGATTTTGTCCCATTCGGTGTCGAGACCCTTGGTCCGTGGGGTCCTAGCGCCTTAAAGCTCTTTAAGGAAATTTCTAAGAGGTTAGTCGACGTCACAGGTGACCGAAGAGCTGGCAGCTTCCTCGGACAAAGAATTAGCTTAGCTATTCAAAGAGGAAACGCTGCCAGCATCTTCGGCACCTTGCCTAAGGGGACTAGCTTTCAGAATAGGTTTTAGTTATAGTTATATTTTTGTTTTCTTTTTTCTTATTGTACATATTTTTTATTTAGTCTAGGATAGTTGTACATATGTGATATAATTTATTGAATCAGGCGTTACTTTGCGGAGGTCCATATTAATGAACTAAAACAATTACTTTGCTCACCCGCGACCTTACAATAGTTACGTTTATGCAAGAAATGTGTGTTCATGCAGTTCCTCCACCTCCACACTGTACGAACACACACATATCACATAAACACAACCATCACCACCACCAAGCTACATTGACGCGTTTCGAACTCAACCAGAGCTCATCTTCAGAGTAACGCGTCAGTGTAGCTTGGTGGTGGTGATGGTTGTGTTTATGTGATTTGTGTGTGTTCGTACAGTGTGGAGGTGGAGGAACTGCATGAACACACATTTCTTGCATAAACGTAACTATTGTAAGGTCGCGGGTGAACAAAGTAATTGTTTTAGTTCATTAATATGTAATATACTTAAAGTTGTTTGAGTTACTTAAAGATAGATTTTACATAAACATGCTAAGGAGCAAAGCCACAAAGAAGAGGCGTGGGACGGGGCGCATCGCAGTCGCGGCGCCCCTTGTATCAGTTTTCATACTAAATGTATAGAAGCGTCGCGATCTAAGGCGGACTGAAGAGACGGGGCGGAGACGCGGCCTGCGAACAAACTAGGCGGACTGCGACGCGCCCCCGTCCCACGTATCTTCAGTGTGGCTCAGTGGCTTGCGCTTAAGAACGACTACAGAGTCGTAATCCTTAATTGCAGGTGAAAAACTTAAGTAAGTAAATGACTTAAGTAACGTTGTATGTACCTAGTAATTTAACGTATCCGTATAAACAAAAATGACTTAAGTAGGTAAGCTCGATATCAATTCTGTTCACTACTACATACAATTCATTTTCATTTTCATTTTTCATATCATTTTTTTTGGTCTTTTTTTTTAAGTTTTTCCGCGGCCGGCCACTAACATTTTCCAGAGTATGAACAGCAAAAGCCAAGGTGTCCAGGTTTTTCCTTAATACCTGGCAACACCGAGCCGGGCCCTAGATCGGCAGCATTATTAGCTCCCCTTATTAACGTCATCACACCACGCCACACCACGTCACGACACGACACATCACGGCTCACGAGACATGTATCACGGGAGATGCCTTTAGTTTTTTTCTTAGCTCAGGGTTGGACATAGGACGGCACATAGACATATCTGTTGACACTGACAGCCTCATCAACACAAAAAGACGTAGAAGACAATAGGGAGACTTTTGGGTCAATTGAAATCATGAGGTGGCACAGCACATTTTATTGGGGGAATATGTCAACGAGTTGGAACCAGTCGAGCGTTGCATCTTGGTGTAAAAGAGACTCTTTTTATGGGTATGTATTACAATACCGAAGTACGAAAGACCAAATGTATTAAAACATCGAATGGGTCAAAAGACCGACACGATTTTTTTCTGAATTTATTAAAACGGCATCGTACAGAACCCATTAGGTTAGGTTAGGTTTGTTTTATAACAATCTTAAAAAGTTAACGGTGTCAGAAAAAAAACGTGTCGGTCTTTTGACCCATTCGATGTTTTAATACATTCGGTCTTTCGTACTTCGGTATTGTAATACATTATCCCTTTTTATTTATTTATTTAAGGAGAACGAACAGCTTAAAATATAATTTAAGTTATCGACATAGCAACACAAAGCCAATTACATACAGGAACTCACAAATAAATTAATTTACTTATAGGTAATTTTGTATCTCCGCTAGACTTGCCATGTAACTTAAAAACATAAAATACAACTCAAAAGTGGAGAAAATCTCCCTTGAAATTGGAATGCGATAAACATCACCCTATTTTTACCCGTCAAAAATTTAATCCGAGTGGTAATTTTGTAACAATACACAGATTTAAACCATTTTTCAGATGGTATTATCAAAAATGTAATTTTATAAGTCGGCTCTATAATTGGCAAAGGGAAAAATCTTGCGATTCCAACTCCGGTTGTAAGTGCTATGCTTATGCCACGGCTAGATACGAAAATATTTCGAAGTAATAAAATGACGCGGTAAGCGCTCTTAGCAACTGCTGCGCTGGTTGCCAATATGTATTTTAGTTTTTTTTAGCACATTCTACTAATACTAAGTACGTATATTTAATGAACTAAAACAATTACTTTGCTCACCCGCGACCTTAAATTACGTATATTTATTTGCGATTTTTTTTGAGTAAGTGGGTACCTGAGCGCGCACGTGTATGTATGTTACTTTATCACGTTAAAACGGTTGGACGGATTTGAATGAACTATTGTTGTAAGTATGTATTATATTTTATTTGAAATTGAAATACTTACATATTATACCTAGTTTGTATGCAAGTTGTGGTTTAAAAATTTGCAAACCGTTTTTCAACCACTTCCTGGTATCCGATTTCTTCAAAATATTAGAAAACTTGAAAAAAAGATGAATGAAACCGGTGAAGAAGTTTTGGCTTATTTAACTTATTAAATCATTTACATACAGGGTGCAAAGTTGAGATGGGGCAGCAAGGGCAGCTACTAGATCCCTTGCTGCTACGCGAAAATGCTCATAGGAGACCTTTACTAACTTTTTGAGTGATGACAATCGACATTCACAGATTTTTGATAAAATGTACAGTCAGCGAGAAAATCGACAGATTTGACATAATTTTTTTTTTAATGCTAATCAGTTCCATTTATATCAAGGATTAAAACACTCTTTGAGACCAACTGAGGCTAGCGTACTAGAACACCCACAAATCAAAGAAAACTTTTTCCATACATTTCATAGGGTAATTAATTACAATGTGAAATTTTCTTTAACTTAAAATTCATTAAATTGTAGACAACTACAATTAGGATATTAGAAATGAGAAAAATCAGTATCATTGTAAAAAACAGCTAGTCTGTGTTTCATTCTTTTAGGCGAACTTGCACCTAAAATTGAATACCGGGTTAAGACACTAACTTTAGTTAAAATGTTCAGTTTTTAGTTGTCTACATACTGTTTCATTTTCTTTAAGCATAAAGGATTCATATTCGTAAAAAACAACATGCGAAAGTTTCACTTTCCAAATTACCCTACGAAATGTATGGAAAAAGTTTTCTTTGATTTGTGGGTGTTCTAGTACTCTAACCTCAGTTGGTCTCAAAGAGTGTTTTAATCCTTGATAGAAATGGGACCGATTGGCATTAAAAAAAAATAAGTCAAATCTGTCGATTTTCTCGCTGACTGTACATTTTATCAAAAATCTGTGAATGTCGATTGTCATCACTCAAAAAGTTAGTAAAGTTCTTGCTGCCCCATCTCATCTTTCCACCCTGTATAGCTATATAATAATAATGTAGATTAAAGGTTTATTTTTTTACACGCTTTATTGAACCTATGCGCCTCATGGTGCTCACTGGTATAAATTGTATAAGGAGATATAAGTTTTCATTAAGTGAAATGTCATACTTAAATACTTAATTACTTTTCTATACTAATATTATAAAGAGGAAAGATTTGATTGTTTGTTTGTATGTTTGTTTGCATTGAATAGGCTCCGAAACTACTGGACCGATTTCGAAAAATCTTTTGCCGTTAGAAAGCTACATTATCAATGAGTAACATAGGCTACTTTTTACCGCGGGAAAATACCTTGTTCTACGGGAAAATTCATTTTATCGCGGGCGAAGCTGCGGACAGAGGATAGTGAGAAATAAAGTTCTATAAACCTAAATTCGTTCTCAAGTTATGGTGTACCACGGGAAATAAGGATTCAATTTTATATATGTAAGTATAAATAATAACTTTAATAACTGAAAAGTGATTTATCTGTTTCAATACGCAATAGTTTTTGTTCAAGCGGCAGGAAATATTAAGAAAAACTTATTATTTTAATTGTAAAATTTACATAGTGAAAAATATGACTAAGGTTAGTTTTAAATGGAATGACAGTACACATGTCGAAACCGTTACTTCATTGCACTAGCAGATATAGCAGCTCTACCCTACCACGTTACGCTTGCAGTTGGCAGTGTCGCTACTGTCTAAGGACACATGTTAAATTGAGTATGATACCGGTAGTTCCAGTTTACGCCACCGGCAAAGTTAAGCTTGTATCACTGTGTAATCATCGATAAGTGATAATGATAAGATTAAACAGCACTTTTAAGGACTGTCAACTAGTTATAATCTATAGAGGGTAGATAAGAGTTACGTTCCACGTACCACGTACCTAACCTTTTTTTAGCCAACTTTAAAAAAGGAGGTGGTTATACAGGGTTATTTGTATTTCACTAGCATCCTTTTAACCCTAAACTCCTACCGCTTAAACAAATGTTTTTTGTTATACGACTTTTTAAAATGGAGTACATTATTTTTCCATACACGGCACAGAGTATCGTAAAAATACAGGTAATCTCAAATTTTGCAAAACGTTATTACACCAAAAATATAAAGGATGCTAGTGAATTACAAATAACCCTGTATATTCGTATCAGAAATGAGGAGATACGCAGGAGAACCAACATAGCCGCCAATGAGCCAGTGGGCCAGAGTCACCAATGTGGCAGTGGGCGGCACATTGGTCGTAGAACCGAAGGCCGATGAGGGAGTAAGGCGCAAGCCACACAGAAGAGACGTGGGACGCGGGCGCGTCGCACTCGCGCGCCCCTTAAATCAGTTTTCATACTAAATGTATAGCATACAGAAGAGACGGGGCGGAGACGCGGCCTGCGAACAAACGCGGACTGCGACGCGCCCCCGTCCCACGTCTCTTCTGTGTGGCTGCGCCTAAGGTTCTAAAGTAAAGTGGTTTTCGCAAATTTGGTCATTTATATATTAAGGTCCTACCGAGATTTTGGCGCTAATCGATTTTAGGTATTCTATGCACTCTTGTATGTGTCCGTGAGAGCGGCTAGAATCAAAGCCGTGCGTATAGTATAAATCTTCCCAGGTGAATTTTTCGCTTCGAGCCATTACATTAAATTTGAACCTTAATACTACGACGATACCGTTTGTTTTGAAAGATAAGGGCTCGGAAGCGAAAAGTTATTGGGAAGATTTATACTATAAGCGCAAGCGACACGAGTTCCCAGTCCGATGGCCGAAGGAGAACTAACGCAACTAACTATCGGACAAGGAAGAAGAAGGAAAGAAGTACGATGGCTCAAGATAGGTTGGTTAGACTGCGCGTGTATTTAGGTAAGTATTTTCATCGTATTACTAAAACAAATACATATTTTAAAAATGTAGCAACACTAGGCCCTAGATAACATTTGTTTTATTAACATTCAAAAAGTCATGACCTGGTGCAGTATTTACGTCGTACCTAGGTAGGTATAGTATAAATATCTTCCCAGGTGAATTTTTCGCTTCGAGCCCTTATCTTTCAAAACAAACGGTATTGTCATAATCTTAAGGTTCAAATTTAATGTAACGGCTCGAAGCGAAAAATTCACCTGGGAAGATTTATACTATACTTACTAAGGATTTATTTTAGTTTTTAGAGATGATTTTGGATTTTCTTTTCTATCGAGCGAAGTACAAACAAGTAAGTAATCGTGTTTCGTTAAACACTGGTCATTAGAGTGAATCCTCAAATATCTTACACATGAATTTGAGGACTATAGCTTTGCTAGTAATGATACAGCACGAGATTAAATGAATGCAATAAATGCGCCAAAAGCTCGGTAGGGCCTTAAGTAGTAGGATATTTAAGTAGTTGGTCCTGTAGTGTCAATACGTGCACGTAATTTCCGGTATCAATTGTACTGTGGTCAGCGGCATCGGTAGCATATTCCTGTTTAGCCTACATAGGAGACGACTACTAGTGGTCACTGCGGTCGGGTATTAAATATCGTACTTACAAGATGATTATATCTGACTAATATTATAAAAGCGAAAGTTTGTATGGATGTCTGGATGTTTATTACTATATAGTATAGACTTTAATTCGACGACATAAGAGCTATGGGACATATTTATGAGCAAGTTGTTTGCACCCATATTTTTACACTTGACTGTACATAACGTACTGCGCATAAAAAAAAGTAAGTAAGAGTTAGGACACTAGTATCTTTGAGGAATTAACTCAATTTGACCCTTTAAATGTTCCCTTAAAGGAAATCAAAAATGACACGGTGTATGTGAAACAATTGCTGGAAAAAGTAGAAACCAACATCGCTAGTTTACGTAATTGTAGGCGAGAGACAAAGAGCTTTCGACCTTTCGCCGCGTCGGTCTGCCTATTGTTCACTTCGCAACGATTAGTGCATTGTACTGCAACTTTCACATGGTTATAGATCACCTAAGTACCTACTGGAACACCTTTTTACCTTAGCTCCAATGTCTTGGCTGTCGCCCTAGACACCTTATGTCAAAGACCTCAAGGTTCACAAGCGAAGTATGTCGGCCATAAGAAATTCCTTTTCAAGGTTCAATTACTAGTGGTACGACTTAAAACGTCAAAGTCTATTTTCACCTGGATCAGCCATAACCCAACACCACCTACTTACCATCTATCATGGTGTTGGTGTGTTAACTTACTTGATCCAGGATCTATCATTGATTAAGGATACTCGTATAATAAATAATAATGTCAATATCTATTCTAGCTTTTTCGTATTTTCAGGGGTATTAATGTCATTCCACCATGTTGTTCACATGATTTTAGATTCTGGCGAAATGGACTTTAAAGTCCTAGCACAGGCATTAGGTTTGGTGTCAAATAAAACCATAGAAGCAAATTTTTTGTACAAACATTCCTTAAAATCATAGAATTATCCTGAAAACTCCTCCATCCGCGTCCTCCTTCCCCCATCAAATAGATCACCATTTCACCACTTTTAAATTTAAAAACACTGAAAACAGGGATCTATTTGAAGGAGAGAGTTGCAGATGCGGACGATCTGGAAGTAAGGAGTATGTAAACTCTTTATTGCACATAAAAATAAAAATATAAGTACACAGAGAGGAGAACAAAGGCGGTGTGGAGTTTTCAGGATGCAGTTCTGTAATTTTAAGAAATGTGTAAAATTTACTTTGTGGGTTTTTTTTTGAGATCGCTATAGTCGTAAATATCATGTGTATGGTGTCGTGGTCTGTATGCAGTTCTCGTATCAAAAGACAAACAATATTGTTTGCGAAAGTCAACATTATTCGGCCTTGGATAGATTCGGGTGCGACTGGAATGCGGATAAAAACTGTCTGCTTGAGAAATGAGTCGAATTAGACAAGCTCATTTCGGCACGTCTTTTTGTATATTGTGGCATGGAGTGAACATTTTCGTTAAGGTATAGGTAGTTGACCTAGAAAGTTTTTACCATATTTTGTGATTGTTCCTACACCAGAATGTCACTCACTTGTCACTTGTAAGCGAAATATAGCGATGTTTAAGCAGTTTTCGTTGAGCTCAAGACGCCTTCACGCCTTGGGGGGCCCTCACGCTCAGGTGGCCCTCATACTCGGGGCTCTCCCATGCTCAGGAAGCCCTCATGCTCAGGGGGCACTCACGCTCAGCGGGGCTTCGGATCACTCAGATCCTAATCACCAAAGTCCGTAAAGCTCAAACTGAAAATTGATCTTGAAACGCATGTGATACCTTCGTTGATTTATCTAGGAAGCAATTCGAGAATTTAATACTGTTTGATAACGTGTTTGTCTTGTATAGACTTTATGGAGGGAAAGGATTGGTAACGCCAAGACAGCTGATGGCCCGACCGCGACTATGGGCTACCAGTGCGGCGAGCGTTTATCCTATTCATTGCGCTGAGAAGACGCCCGCTGCACGCAGTGGCGTAGCTAGTTAACCAAAGGCCCTGGGGCAAAAAATAAACTAGGGCCCCAACCCGTGTTTGTTTACATATAAGACAAGTAAGGATGAATGCACTTTAAATTCACTATGTTGTGTTATCTGTGGTTGGTTGCGTTCGATATAAATATAACTGTTTGAAAATAAACGTTATTCATTTGCTAACTACCGCAAGACAAAAGGTTGTTTCATTGTGTGTCCATCCAATTAGTATCTTAATCTCCCAAACCCGCGTCGAATACATGGTGTCAGAGTGTGGAAGACAAGTCGGAAAAGAAGAAAAAAGTCTGAAAAAAAGTCGAAGAAGTCTAAAAAAGTCCAAAAGTCTGAAAAAGTCGAAGAAATCTGGAAAAAGTCAAAGAAGTCTGAAGAATTTTAAAGAAGTCAAGAAACCAACAGTAAAATGGGAGAAAAGGTACATAATGTCATACTAGCTAATAATTTAAAACCTTTATGCTTAACAAAAGACTGTCCTAATTCCGAAAAATGGAAGTTATGGAGACAAAAATTCCTTATTTATTTCGAAGCCAATGATTTGGAAAAAGTAACAGAGCCTAAGCAAATCGCTATATTCTTAAATGCAATAGGCGATGAAGGTCTGCAAATATATAATTCTTTCAATGTCGATTCAAAAACGGAAACGTTAACGTCCATTATTCAAAAATTTGATTTAAAATTTAACGAACATAAAAATGTAACGGTTGAAAGATATAATTTCTTTACCCGTTATCAAGAACAAAATGAGAGTCTAGATGAATATGTGACTTATTTAAATAATTTATCCTCAAGTTGCAAATTCGAGACACTAAAAGAATCTCTAGTCAAAGATATGTTCATAATTGGCATTAAAGACAGTCAAATAAAAGAAAAACTTCTTCAAAAAGAATTAAAAGATGTCAATGAAGCAATCGAAGCAGCCAAAACAATAGAATTATCATGCCAGAGATCAAAAAAGTTGGGAAATAAGGAAAGCGATCTTCAAGTACAAGCCATTGTAAAAAGAAGTCATGTAAGCAGAAGTTCAACACCGACGAGACAGAAATCAAGACCTAAGTTCGACAGCCAGCGAAAAAATAGAAATAATAGTCAAAGTCAAGAAAGAAGAACTAATAATTTGTTTTCTAGCAATTGCAGGTCAAAAAGTAATTCCAGAGGCAATAATTCAATCTGTAAAAGATGTGGTCAACAGCACAGAATAAGATGTCCAGCTCAAGGAAAAATATGCTCCAACTGTAAGAAACCAAACCACTTTGCAGCATATTGTTACTTCAGCGACCGAAATAAAAACAATAAAAATGTAAGTTCTATTAATTCCAGTAATTTAAATGTAAATGAAACTGACATGGAGGTGACTAATAATTATTCTAATAATTTTGTAATTAATTCATTAAATAATAGCCAAAATGATAATAATTGTAATTCGTCTAATAATTGGAAAATAAATGTAAAAATTTTTGAACAGATAGTTAACTGTCAAATTGACACAGGAGCTGACATAAATGTAATTTCTTTGAATGCGTTGTACCATTTAGAAAATGTTTGTAGCATTAAAATCCCTATAAAAAGAACAAATAACAAAATATTCTCATTTTCAGGTCAACTTATAGAAAATGTGGGTAGTGTTACATTGACATGTATTTTCGATAACGGTCAAAAGTTGAACATTGATTTCATGGTAGTAAATTGTAAATGTGCAACAATACTAGGTTGGAAGACTTGTGAGGAATGTGGCATTGTCAAAAGAATGTTTAAATTAACAAATGTAACTTGTTACTAAACCCTAAGAAAACAAAATGTATTAAATTTTCATTGTTAAATCCGCCTCATTCAAATTCGGTCTCAAATATTAAACTTAACGGTCAAAGTATTGAATTTGTAAAATCTACGGTATTCTTAGGAATAACACTGGACTCTAAATTGCAGTGGGGATCGCACACCACAGCAATTGCGAATAGGTTGAGCTCTGCTGCGTTTGCAGTCAGAAAGATACGGCAGCTAACCGATGTGGCGACGGCACGGTTGGTGTATTTTTCCTACTTCAATAGCATCATTTCATACGGCCTTATTTTATGGGGATCTGCTGCAGACTTGGAATCAATTTTTATTTTGCAAAAGAGGGCTATCAGAGCGATATATAACTTAAGGACACGCGATTCTTTAAGATCTTTTTTTAAAGAAATAGGTATCCTAACCCTGCCGTCGTTGTATATATTTGAAATAATCATGTATGTAAGAAAAAACATATGTGATTTTCCCACTAACGTCGATAAGCCAAAGGTTACTAGAAACACAGGGAAGCTTAAAGTTCCATCTTACAGACTGGCTAAAACTAAAAAGTCGTTTCTGGGAAGATGCATACGTTTTTATAATAAAATTCCGAAAACAATAACCGAACAAACTGATACAAAATTCAAATCCATTGTGAAGAAGACATTAATATCTAAGGCGTACTATAAAATTAATGACTATATCATGGACAGGGATGTTTGGAAATGATTCCGATCCGCATTGGCGATCTCTAGTCTCAAATAGCGTATCTACTGTGTTAAAAAATTTAATTGTATTAAATACTTTAGATGTATGTCATTTAATAACAATGTAGATCTGATTGAAAAAAATATACCTTGTTGAGTTTCTTGCCGGTTTCTTCTCAACAGGGTTTTTTTTCCGAACCGGTGGTAGATTTTTCGACGTTCATAGGAGCATCAATTTGATGCCTAAATTGAATAAAGAATTTTGACTTTGACTTTGACTTTGAAATAGTCCAATCACTAGTGAGAATCAAAGGTCAGTACAATTTATTCTTGACAACTACAAAGATACATTCGAAGGGTTAGGATGTTTGCCATTTGAAGCTCATTTAGACGTAGACACTACTATTACTCCTAAAGTCTGTCCGGTTCGTAGAATTCCTTATGCATTGCACCCTAAACTTAAGTCAGAGTTAGACAGAATGGTAAAAATGCAAGTCATTCAAAAGGTAACTAAACCAACTAATTGGGTTAACGCTATAGTCCCTGTTGAAAAACCCAATGGTTCATTACGAATTTGTCTAGATCCAAGAAATCTCAATAAAGCTATTAAAAGACCTCATTTTCCATATCCAACTTTAGATGATTTACGCTCAAAAATGGCTGGTGCTGCTATATTTTCAAAATTAGATGCAAATTCAGGCTATTGGATGATTAAACTTGATGCAGAAAGTAGTGACCTCTGTACATTCAATACACAATTTGGTAGATATAAATTCCTTCGTTTACCTTATGGCATAAATTCAAGTGGTGAAATTTTTCATCGAGTTATGACGGATTTATTTGGTGAATTGCCTGGTGTTTTAATATTTGTCGATGATATTTTAGTATATAGCTCAGACGAAGTAGAACATAACAAAAGGTTAGAAAATGTTTTAAGGAAGGCTAGAGAAGTCAATTTAAAATTCAATAAGTCAAAATGTCAATTTAATAAGACCGAAATAGCTTATGTAGGGCATATCTTTAAAAAAAATGGTATATCGGCAGATTGTTCAAAAGTAGAAGCTATAATGAAAATGCCAAAGCCGGAGAATGTCAAAGACCTCCAGCGATTTCTAGGTATGGTGAACTACCTGGGTTCATATATTCCTAATCTAGCTCATGAAACAAGTCTACTTCGAGATTTACTTAAAAAACAAAATATTTGGCAATGGACAATCAACCATGATAAGCAATTCATAAATTTAAAAGAACTAATTTGTCAGTCACCAGTCTTAGTACATTATGATGTAAATAAACCAGTTAGAATGTCAGTCGATGCGAGTCAAAAAGCAGTCGGGGCAGTCATATTTCATGGAAAAAACCCCATAGCTTACTCGTCCAAATCTTTAACAAAAACTCAGGAAAATTATGCTCAAATTGAAAAAGAATTGTATGCAATTGTTTTCGGGTGTAAAAAGTTTCATCAATACATCTATGGCAAAACAACACATGTCGAAACTGATCATCAACCTCTTATCACGTTATTTAAAAAGCCATTATCAGATGTTCCAGCACGGCTTCAAAGGATGATGATCACGTTACAATCATACGACTTAATTGTGTCATACACAAAAGGTTCTGAAATGTATATCTCAGATACTTTGTCTAGAGCACCTGTCTTAAATACTGAGGTAGAAAAATTAGACTTGGATGAATTTGAAAACAATATTATTTGTCAAGTCAAATTATTAACTTCAAATTTATCAATAAGTGAGGGTAGATTAAAGCAAATTGTATCTCATACAAAGTCGGACGAAATTTTACAAAAACTAATAGAATATCATAAAATGGGTTGGCCCAATAATAAACAACAATGTGATCCATTAACATTACCATATTGGAATATTAGAGATGAAATTCATGTAATTGATGAAATAGTATTCAAAAATCAATTGGTAATTATTCCAAAGTCAATGAGATCAGAAATACTCCAGCAGTTGCATGAGGGTCACATGGGCATGGAAAAAACTAAAAATTTAGCCCGTGGTATTGTATTTTGGCCAAACATTTATCATGACATAGAAATAAAAATTAGACAATGTGAGACTTGTATGACATACAGTGCAAATAAAACAAAAGAATCTTTATTAACTCATGAACAGCCAATTTTGCCATGGCAAAAAGTTGCAACAGATTTATTTGAGTACAATAACAAAAAATATTTACTAGTTGTTGATTATTACTCTAATTATATCGAAATAGCTGAGTTAAATACTGATAGTCGAAGTCAAACTATAATAAAAAAATTAAAGTCTATTTTTGCCCGTCACGGAATTCCAGTGCAGTTGGTGAGTGACGGGGGTCCGCCGTACAATTCCCATGAATTTCTTAATTTTATGAAAGATTGGGATATTGAACACATTATGTCTAGTCCTTATTTGTCAAGGTCGAATGGTCTTGCAGAAATATCTGTAAAAATAATTAAAAACATATTAAGAAAATGTGAAAAGTCAGGCACAGATATTTACATAGGTTTGTTACAATATAGGTCAACACCTAGAGGTAATTTGAAGTCACCGTCAGAATTATTAATGTCAAGAAGATTAAGAACAAAAATACCCATTAAAACTAGTCAATTAAAGCCTAAAATTGTCAAATTTTCTAATCATTTCAAAAATAAGTCTGAAATGATAGAAAAAAGAAAGTCATACTATGATAGAAATGCTATAGAATCTCAGGATTTTCAGCTTAATGATCAAGTATATTCTAAGAAAAACCCCAAAGATCTAACATGGTCTAAAGGTTATATTTTGTCAAAGTCTAAATTTCCTAGATCATATCTAGTGAAAGATGAAAATGGTGTAACATATAGAAGAAATTCTCAGCATATAAAATTGTTTAAGTCAAGCATATCATTGCAGTCAAGTCGTCATAGTCAAACTAACAAAGATCAAATATTGTCGAAGTCACATTTCAATCAGTCTAGCCAAACACTTACAAACAATAAAAATAAGTCGGATTTCAATGTCAGGTCGAAAGGTCAAAGTCCAAGTCAATGTGAAAAAATAAAGGAGAATGATAATGTGAAATATTATTACATTCCAGAGTACATTCTTAAAGCTCAAAACCATTTGATGAATGGTACAAATGATAGTCAAAGTAGCTCTAAAACAAACTCCATAAATGAAAGTTTTATGTCGATGGAGTCAAGTCAGTCGAATGTAATTAGTCCATCAAATGATAACAATGTATCAAGTCATATTAATATTGAAAATGAAATGTCAAATATGTCTAATATTGTAAGTCCTTTGTCAGAAATAAGTAATGATGAATATACAATATTGTCGCCATTGTTTGTGGAAATAAATGAAAGAAATCAAGATACAGAATTCTTGAATGAAAATGAAATAGTCATGTCACAGTCAGAAAGTCAGTCAGAATCAAGCAATAATGTTCAAAACTTACCAGAAATGTTAGATATGGCAATTAGTAGCAATACTCCTGAAATAAGATACAGTTCTAGAGGCAGATTGCTAAAGAAAACTAACAGGTTGGATTTGTAAACATTTAATTGCAAATTGTAAAATTATTGTACATAATTTATATAAGATAGAATTATCGATGTAAATAGTCTAGTCAAATAATGTCTTATAATTATAATTGTTTTGTTAATATTATATTCTAATTAATTGTCTAATGTATTTTAAAAATCTTGCATGTTATTGTTAATAATTAAATGTCGTCTGTCAGTCAGTCAAGTCAAACGTCAGATGTCACAACTGTCAGTCTGTTGTTTTTTTTATTAAAGAAAGGGCATGTTGTGTTATCTGTGGTTGGTTGCGTTCGATATAAATATAACTGTTTGAAAATAAACGTTATTCATTTGCTAACTACCGCAAGACAAAAGGTTGTTTCATTGTGTGTCCATCCAATTAGTATCTTAATCTCCCAAACCCGCGTCGAATACACACTAGACTCGCGCGCTTGTAGTAAATTCACTAGTAGCGTTTTATAGCCGCGTTTCTCATAGGTCCGCGTTTATAGTTTGTAAGTCAGAGTCCGAGGGGCCCCCTAAGCTTGGAGGCCCCGGTGCACTGCCCCGCTTGCCCTACGGTAGCTACGCCACTGGCTGCACGGTGGTTACCTTTCAGCCCCCGCAATGAACAGAGAAAACGCACGCCGCACCGCCCGGTCGCACTTAATTACTACAATTACGAAAATGTTCGATTAGCAATTTTAAAAAAGAAAATAGTGTTAGTATAATACTGTATTTAGTTAATTGACACTGGATATTTACGCAAAACACACACCCAGTGAGAATCCACTCCACCTATTTATAAAATGGAATACCCCACCGTCAAGCTTTGGGTTCACCCACGACGCGCCGGCACGCTAAACTGTCCGTTTACATACGACATATACATGCATATCTGTAGGTATAATCGATCATATACTGAGTGTTTAAGGGGCATCCATTAATTACGTGTGGCGTTTTTGAGGATTTTACCCCCCCCCCCAAAGGTGAGATATAGTGAGATTCACCTCAACCTCCGCCCCTAATCTCAAGTGAGATTTTTCAAAATCGGGGACCAAATCTTCGATATTTTTGTTTAATTTTTTGCTCTCCTTCAATTCTTTCTGTTTTTGCATTTTTTATTATAATAAACGTGTGAGACGTGCACAATTAGATTTTCCAAACCTAATAACCTAATTTAACCTAATTAACTCACATTTTGGAACTATTTTTTGCCAGAAAAAAATTACGTGATATTTGCTGAGACCCCCTTTCTCCCCCAAGTGACCTTTGATGAGATATGGCTTGACCCCATCCCCCTGAAAGCCCTGAATACCTCACGTAATTATGGACGCCCCTTTACCATTTTTAAAAGCTTTTATTTAACTCGCAGCGTTCGTTCTGTTCTGTTCTGATGTGGTTTCAAAATTTGAAAATCATTTGAGACCACGTTCTTGTATCCGATTGTACGATACCAGAATAGTCTCCGTAGAAGGGAACCTGCTTAGCCAATATTTTTTTAGTTCATGTTGTAGCTAGCTGCTGCATCACGAATGGGCCGGCTCGTCCGGGGCAGTACCACCCTCTCACAGAACACCGGCGTGAAGCAGTTGTGCTTCTGCTGCGTTTCGTACGGTCAGTGAGGCCAATACCTCTGTCCCTCCTCTATTCCTTTTCCTTTTTCCTCTCCCTTGTGCTTTAGGGCCGTCAACGCACTGGCATCACATAAAACGAACCCCTGGCCAACATCCGGCCCGTTTAAATAAATCAAGTTTGCTGACTCGGTGTCGCTAAATTCATGTCCACAGGAGACAACTTTTGTTTTACGCTGTTTATGACCCATTTATAGGACCCTATACCCGCTACCCAAAGCCCGCTTATTTTCAGCGTCAGGCGACTGACAACGGCTCAGTATTTTCATACATGTTCAGTTCGGTGCTCACGCGGCAATCTGCCAAGTACAGCTGTAACGCGACCTTGTAACGGTTCCGTGGTTCAAGGGCGGTATAAAGAATTTATCGAGGCCCTAAACTTGAATGGGATGTACCTTGTTTTATGGGATAAGTCTGCGTTTGAAATAAATGCCATGGTTAGGCTGCGTATCCTCTGGAATGTTCGAGGAAGCATAGAGCCATATCCATATCACACTTGCGATTTGCGAACGTATTATAGCTATAAGCTAGACCGTTAAAATGAGTCTTCGCCCGCAACCCCGCAAGTAATACCGTCCTATATTACAAATATAATAACACACACTGAACACTATACATTTGTAAATTTTTAAGGGGGTCCCGATTTACCGATGTAAAATGATCTCACACTGCGTCCATTTTACTTAAAAGTAGGGCTCTGCTTACCCTGGATTATAATAGATACGGCTCTTTACGGCGTATATTTTGACTTACGTACCTACCTACAAATTTGTACGGAAACCTCGGTGCGCGAGTCTGACTCTCTTGGCCGACTTTTTTTACTATGGTTCACATTGTCAATATTGAGAAACTTCACAGTTGTGCTGTCAGAATCAGGGGGGCTACTCCGAAATTCGAAGTCCGCCCGCATCGTACCGTCTCGCTCGCTCTCGTATTAAATACTATTAGCATGAGCGGAATAGCACGATACGATGTTAGAATTTTGCACTTCGGAGTACTATTTAAGGACAGGATTTACTTATAACGGCCGTTGACTTGAGTACGTTGAACTTACGCAGCGCTAGGCCCGATACGCACTTGACCGGTTTCATTGCTTCCATTCACGACTGTCAAGGTCCTAACAGGCTCATAGCGTGGAAGAAAAATTATCGTCTATCTCGCCTTAACATACACGTGTCAATATCGCTCTTTCTCTAGCGTTGTGAACTTTTAAGGCCGGCGCAGACCTGTAACTATTGACCTGACCTTTCTTGATGTCATGAGTCATATGTCCCCCTTCCAAAATTTCCATCTGCACTCGCCTTATCTCTTTAGTACTTAATTGTTCCTTCATCCAATCAAATAAAACAAAAAATAGTGCGTGCAGCTCCTCCACGCGGAGGAAGTGCTTCGTAATGTGGGAATGAAAAAGGCACTTATACCTACGTCAATATTGAACCTTATTGCAATAACATAAAGAACTAAATTTACTTATGCATCTATGTGTTTAAATTACTCACTATAGATGGCGCTTTTATCAATTCTCATACATTTGCACAGACAGTAAAGTTCGGCATCGCACTATCGAAGTTTTTAACATCCGTTAGCCTTCAGCCTATATACCTATACAATGCGAGATGTGTACCAAGTGTATTTGCTTCGGCAGTAGGTACAGTCAAGTGTAAAAATATGGGTGCACACAACTTGCTCATAAATATGTCGTCGAATTAAGGTATAGGTATGTAACGATGGGAGAATTAAATCGAAACTTATTTTTGCACTTGACCGTACATATACTAATGCTTTCATACCCCCTCCTGTAGGAGCAGCTCGGTCTCCGCTCAGAGGTTCTAGCGTGGATCAGAAGCAAGTAAAGAAAACATGTAAAGCTCTTTATAAATCGTTATATTCTGATATTGCAGTGCACTTTACAATGTTAGGAACAGCAGATCTTATCACTATATTCAGATGAATTAGGATTAATAAATTATAGCTAAACAAGCGGCAGTGAGTCGACATACGGCGAGAGATGGAAAGGGAAGAAGACAAAACCATGGTGTTGTCACATTAAAAATATACTAGAGGCATGCCATTCAATAGAGTTAATGCATACATACATGCCCATTCAATATCAAACTTAATACCTCCAAGGTAGCGTTAAACGTTTAACGCTACCTTGTTGGAAGTCGCATTAGAAGTTTCACTTCAATAAAAATTAGAAATTTATGTGGTTTCATTAGTTCGTGTGGTTTGGTGTGGTTTATGTGGTTTAGAACCGTGTATTTTCGCCGGCAGCTCGCACTCGCATGCGTTCCATAGTCCATGCTAAGTAAACATTATGATAACGTTTATTTTTCAGAACTCGTAAGTTAGCCGACGGCACGGCCTTGGCGCGGTGTACCCAGGTCGACCTGAAGGCTGGAGTTAAACATTAATATCGGTAACCGAATAACTAATCTAGCCCGGGGTTAAATTCAGGAACGCCCCAACACGGTTTGCGAGCGGTAATTCGATCGTTTGCGAGAGGATAGGGACAACCTGCTATTCAGGAACCATTGACGTACAATAAAACAACTAGACTCCCAATCGCTTAACAAAAGTTCCTCAAAAAACGTCCGAGCGGCGTTGTGTGTACGTATACATCAATTTATACACATAGCATTAATAGCATTCATTCAAATTAACACCTTATTTCGTAGCAGTAATGTTTAATGTCAATTGAATACGATCGTTAGAAGTAGTGACATGACGTCACGCGCTGGAAACCGCCTAAAGAGTAAAGAATGCAGTGGAGTGGTCATGCGAAGCGGAAGCTAGACTGTCTGTCTCTTTTTTTCTCGTGAGTTTGATTACGGTGCGGAAGAGACATATACGAATACGGGGCGAGAAGTGACGTTGTAATCAACGCGCGGTCGAAACACAACTGAACCAAAACTCTGCACAATAGACGCGTGTGCAGACTTTTGCTTCGGACAATTTTTGAGCGTGATTGGGAGTCTAGTTGTTTTATTGTACGTCAATGTCAGAAACGCCAAAAATCCTGGTTTGCGAGAGGTTTGGGCTGAGCTTGGGATGAGCCTAGATCTAGGAAAAAATATAAAACAAGGCTGAAGTGAAGGAAAACATCGTGAGGAAATCTGTATACAACGGAGAAGACATTCAATGTGTGTGTGAAGTTCGCAATCAACACTGGGCCTACGTGGGAACTACGACCCAAACCCTCTTAGAATGAGAGGAGGCCTGTGCCCTGCAGTGGGACGTATATACTTAGGCTGGCTGGGATGATGCCGATGATGATGAAATGAAAAAGTTCTCGTTTGCGGCAGACGGGATTCGAACCCACCTTTTTTGGCTACACCTTTTTTTTTAAAAAAAAAATACCGACCGAATCAATGAAATAGTTTCTGAACATTTGAAAAATAACGAAAATGCAAATTTCTTCACATACAGTAAATGCCTGTATACATATATGCCTGCCTGTTTGTTTAAAAAAAACTTATAGGAGTAGGTAGGTAGGTAACGATAAGGCCGCCTATTGCTTACCGGTTATATTTTTTCTATGTACTTGTTTTTCTGTATTGTTTTCTTTGTGGTGTACAATAAAGAGTCATTGTATTGTATTGTAGGCAAAAATTACATTATTTCTCTAGTTAATTTTTAGGGTTACGGACCCAAAGGGTAAAAACGGGACCCTATTACTGAGGCTCCGCTGTCCGTCCGTCACCAGGCTGTATCTCGGGAACCGTGATAGCTAGAGAGTTGAAATTTTCACAGATGATGTTTGCCGCTATAACAACAAATACTAAAAAATGGAATAAAATAAATATTTAAGAGGGCTCCCATACAACAAACGTGATTTTTTTGCTCGTTTTTGCCCGATATTGATAACGACAACAGGTAGACGCTTGAAATATTCACAGAATAAGTAAGTATTTCATTATATACTTATTGACTTTAAAATAAATCATTAAATTAAAATGAAAAAAATATTTAAGGGGGCTCCCATACAACAAACGTGATTTTTATAGATAATTGGCTAAGTAAAGTTTTTTGAAGAGGTGCTAATTATATTTTTTTTCGACAGTCGGCGTTCTGGAGATCGAGAAACTGCAGCTGTTTTATTTTTATCTCCTGTTGTTTACTGGAAATATTTTTTTAAGTGTTCGAGATGACATTTGTGAGATTTTACGGCTGACAAGCGGTTCGTGCTCGGTACTAAGAAGAAATAGAAAAAAAAACGAAGTCAACTGTCAGTTCTGTCAATGTCAAATCGTTTGCGTTTCGTTTGCTTTGCGTTTTGGTGTGCTCAGTGTGATTTTTGGACTATTTTTATCGACCTCCGTATAAAATCCGGACTTTCAATTTTACCGCATTTCTCCACGACCTAAGCGCGTTAATTGGATCACGATTGAATACTTTCGATCACTATTTTGGAACTACTTCTTGGGCAACGCAAAGCAAACGAAACGCAAACGGTTATATTTCATTTGACATTGACAGAAGCGACAGTTGACTTCGTTATTTTTTCTATTTCTTCTTAGTACTGAGCACGAACCGCTTGTCAGCCGTAAAATCTCACAAATGTCATCTCGAACACTTAAAAAAATATTTCCAATAAATAAAAGGAGATAAAAATAAAACACCTGCAGTTTCTTAGTGTTGAAGTCGACCACTGTCGAAAAAAAATATAATTAGCACCTCTTCAAAAAACTTTACTTAGCCAATTGTACGGAACCCTTCATGCGCGAGTCCGACTCGCACTTGGCCGGTTTTATTATTAGTTCACGAAATACGACGTCATAAGGTCCACTTTTCCTTAAACTCCCACGATTACTATTTGATATACAATACAAACAAAAAGTATGAGTTGGTATTTAATATATTCGCGGCGCGTCTGGTTCGTACGTTACTACCGGTTTTGTGTTACTGTTAAACAGACACTAGGTGTTTTTTCCAAGTGGCGGCTTCAAGGGCCTAACGAGCTATTGGCGCATTTATTGCATTCATTTAATCTCGTGCCGTATCATTACTAGCAAAGCTTTAGTCCTGAAATTCATGTGTAAGATATTTGAGGATTCATTGCACTCTAATGAACAGTGTCTATCGAAACACGACTAGGTACTTGTACTTAGTTCGCTCGATAGAAAAAAATCCTAAGTCGTCTCTACGTCTCTAAGACATAAAATAATTTCGTAGTAAAACGTAAATACTGCTCGGCAGGTCATGACTTTTTGAGTGTTAATAAAACAAAAATGTGTGTGACTCATTTCGGTTTATATTCTAACAGGACCCATCGACAGGCACCCTAAAACGCCCTACTCGGGCTTTTAGAGCTTAGGCAGCACCATGTATTTTTAATAGAACATTGACAAATAGCTTGTTCCGGTGTTTATCAGTAACGATGCTTGCATTATGAATGAAACGCCAACCTTTGGTCACAAATTAAAATCATCAATTTAAGGAAACCCTTTTTTTATGGGTCCGCATTGAAATGGTGCTAGTGGACCTTTGTCTTGCCTACCAAAATTTAGCGGAAATCTTTAAAGCTACGAGATCTTTAATCTATACTATACATTATTTAAAAATGTATTATTTCAGCAGATGGTTGGGATAATTTAACTATACGTCCCTGTACTTTTTTTATTATGAGAGGGAGGCAAATAGCAAGCGGGTCATCTGATGGGAAATGATCACCACCGCCCATATTAATATCAACAACTCAAAGAGTGTCACCAATCTGTTGCCGGCCTTTAAAGGAAGTATAAACCCTTACAAGTGCATAAATAAATTTCAGAATACTTTAATTTTGGTTAACAAATGTTTCCATACATTGTTCAATGTTCAAAGTGTACTTAACTGTGTCAAAGGCATCTTGAATTGAAATAAACTTACTTAAATGAAAAAGTCCGATAGCAAAATTTATACAGGGCTGTTCAGCCAAACTTATCCTAAGTACCTTCTGCTAAAATATTCCGATTTACTTTTAAAGCACCTTGTATACTGGTAGGTTATACACTTAAATCATTTTATAAGCAAACCAGTTACTTAAGTAGGTACCTACAGCTTAGTGAACTACTGAAATGAAGCATTTGTGGGTCTCAAAATAGTCTACGTAGCTATTTTACATGCAGCTTCCACTATTATTATTCGGTGCATACAGTCTACCAATTCGAATATTGAGCCACTATGGAAATAATTAATATAATATTATAATTTTAAATGTTTATAACAATGCTTATCGAATGACGTACCTACATACTCGTAGGTATATGTCATGACGACAAGATTCTCTGGGGGAATATAATCAAATTTTTTGACTGTATCCCCTTATTACCTTGGCACGGCTCAACCACTTCTGTCGACTGTAGGTAAATACTCCTACTTACTTTCAATAATCCAGCTGCACTTAAAAACAAAATCGTAAAGCAGCCATTTTTTTATTAATCAAAAATGTTTACCACACCTGGATACCCGGCGCAGATGTCGACCAAGGTGAACGACGATGCCTAAAAAGCGATACGCAACCTTTTTAGACACTGGTATACAAACTTGGGTTTTCCTGTGCAAGTTACTTTAATTAAAGTTTCCTGTTATATTATATCTTTATAGTTTTACCATTACTTTTTTACTTACTCGGATGGGCAGCGTTCGGGAAACTCTGCAACATATCTTTTCGCCCAAAATAGCCGACATAGCCAAACGGATTAGCACGTTGAAATGGCAATGGGCAGGCCATATAGCACGCAGAACAGATGGCCGTTGGGGCCACTTGGGGCCCAAAAGTTCTCGAATGAAGACCACGGACTGGCAAGCGCGGCGTGGGAGTTCCACCAACGAACGGAGGACTTGGTGAAGCCCGCAGGTTCAGATTCAGAGTGGATGCAAGTCGCTTCTAACCGTAATGATTGGGCGTCAATGAGGGAGGCCTACCTATGTCCTACAGTGCAGTGCACGTCCTACGGCTGAAATGATGATGATGATGATTACTTAGGCCTAAACTTAGATATTTAACTATTGCCTACATTTGAACAAAAATGTTTGTAAATAAAATTTTCTTCGCTGGATTTATCCGAAACAATACAACACAGCACCTTAGATTATTTATAATACAGTAGATAGAGTGTCTAGCAAACACTACGATACAAAACGTCCAAAAACCCATTTGACAGCTTCATCTTACCCCGGCGCCACACATAGCACAAATGTTTGAACACATTTATTTGATCACATGTGTAGCACCGGTATTTGCTTATTTGTTCAATAGAACAACTATACAATCAACCATAGATCATATATGTGTTCAAATATATGTTGATACATTTGTGCTAAAAGTCTTTGACCAGTGTGTGTTGCCAGTGATGACTTATGGCACTGAGACGTGGCCGCTAACGATGGGTCTTATAAGGAAGCTCAAGGTCACTCAGAGGGCGATGGAGAGGGCTATGCTTGGAGTTTCTCTGCGGGATCGCATTAGAAATGATGAAATCCGCGCGAGAACTAAAGTCACGGACATAGCTCGAAGAATCGCTAGACTTAAGTGGCAGTGGGCAGGGCACATCGCCCGTAGAACTGACGGCCGATGGGGCCGAAAGGTTCTCGAGTGGCGTCCGCGGACCGGAAGACGCAGTGTAGGTAGGCCTCCAACAAGATGGAGCGACGACCTGGTGAAGGTAGCGGGAACGCATTGGATGCGGATGGCACAGGGCCGATCTGTTTGGCGAGCCTTGGGGGAGGCCTATGTTCAGCAGTGGACGTCTTTCGGCTGAGATGATGATGATGATGACATTTGTGCTATGTGTGGCGCCGGGGTTACGATCGCGTTACGTCATTCAGACTGAAGGGGGCAAATGACATTTACAGGGTAATTTTTTAATAAGTGCACAAATGGTCTAAGAGCCGTTGAAGATCGACCTTCACCGATCTGATAACTCGATGAGACATATTTTTTATCAAATATAATTTATAAACAAATATGCCTATGATAACTTGCCTATCGAAAAGTGTTCATAGCTATTTTTTTTTGTTTTATTGTGGAGTGCCTTTAGCCAGCTTCCAGCTCCATCATCAGACTCTGGTTACCATCTGGGATCAAAGTACTCGTCAAGACAAATCAAACGAGTCCAAACTCGATGGGGTTGTGTCGTTTTATTGTGGAGTGCCTTTGGCCATACTGAATTAATGAAATTACGAATTACCCCATCGAGTTTGGACTCGTTTGATTCGTCTTGACGAGTACTTTGATCCCAGATGATAACCAGGGTCTGATGATGGAGCTGGAAGATAGCTAAAGGAACTCCACAATAAAAAAAAAAAAAGTTTACTAATGTTTCGCAAATTACGTTTCCCAAACTGATTCATTTGGCAAATGTTTCATTTCCCAAATGTTAATTTTTTCTGAAACTGTAAACTTTTCAGGATTGTTATAAAACAAACCTAACCTAACCTTACCTAACCTACAGAATAGTCCTGAAATATATCCTGAATAGTTTACAGTTTCAGAAAAAATAAACATTTGGGAAATGAAACATTTGCCAAATGAATCAGTTTGGGAAACGTAATTTGCCAAATGAAAGTACACCAAAAACAACTCTCCGGCTTGCCTGACGAAAATGTTTACTTTACGCCACTAGTACCTACCTGGAATTAAAAATAGATAAACTGATAACTATTACTTCAATATGTCATAATAAAGCCTGTCACACACAGCGCAGATGCGGTAATATTTTATCTGCGTATAAAAACTTATCCTTCTGCAGGTATCACACACAGCGCAGATGCGAGGTTTTACATTCACTCTAAAATTTCGGAGCTGAGTAGACGTGTTTTGTGGTGCGGATGGCTTATACAGGGTTTTTTTTTTATATAAAAGGGGGTAAACGAGCATGCGGGTCACCTGATGGGGAGCAATCACCGCCGCCCATGGACACCCGCAACATTAAGGGTGTCACAGATGCGTTGTCGGCCCTTTGAGAGATAGATAGGCTACAATGAATTTTCAATGAAAGCGCGTTACAGTTTCTTTATTTCTCTTCACGACAAAATGTAAAAAAATGCGAAAATGCATTTCTACGCAAGGATGACTTGTTGTTTGCTTAAGTAGTACGTAATTTTATATTTATTTTACTATACACTGAAGTTCCCAATCCGCACTGGGCCCTGCAGTGGGACGTAATATAGACTGGGATGATGATGATGATGATGAAAGTGTGCTTTTGCGCATCCACCTGTATTTATCTGCAGATATAATCTTCACATCTGTCGGATTCTGTCGATATAAGTATTATTATGTCGGTGCTCACAGATACGCAGATAAAAATCTTACCGCATCTGCGCTGTGTGTGGTCCTCCATTGAATTGTATAGGGAGCGATATTGACAGATATCTGTTCAGATACAGATATCTTACCGCATCTGCGCTGTGTGTGATGGGCTTTACTCTTGAAACAAAGGACAAACTTGTTTGGACAAGACAACCAGTAATTTTAGGTTTTATTGCATTCTATAAAGATTCAAATTTCAATGACCGATCTTTTTGAAAGAGATGTCATCTTCATCTTGACACTTAGGTTTTATAAGATAGTGAAATGTCGTGATAGAGCCTTCAATTTACAAACTTATTCCGTCTGACGGTCGTAATAAGAACTAGCGCTTCTTCATACGAACTCTTGTGCTATTAGGCGATGGTAGCGACATTTTTTGTCTGCACAGTGTAAGCTGGTGTTTCAAGAAGAGTGATGTAAAAAAAGGTCGTAACTGCCGCTGTGGTTGTAGTTTCAATTGATATTAACGGAACCATTAGTTTTAGTTGTATTTAGTATCATCAAACCTGTCCTGTTACCAATCGTTTCTTTATCAGATTGATAAAGTGAAGTTTATGAGATAAATACAGTGGATGACGCACGTGATTGAAATTTACATACGCCATACCTTTGCTATACTGCCTATACTATTGCATGTATAAACAGAGTATGGCAAAAGTTAGCATGCATTAATTATTTTATTAATTACGTGAGGTATTCAGAGGGGAGGGGGTCAAGCTAAATCTCACCAAATTTTACTTTGGGGAGAGGTGGTCAGCAAATATCAGGTAATTTTTTCTGGCAAAGAATAGTGCCAAAATGCGAGAAAATTAGGTACCTAGGTTAAATTTAAAAGTTTGGAATATCTTATTGTGCATGTCTCTGAATACTCTCTAATTCTAATCTTTACTTTACTAGTCTTAATAAAAGTAATAAAACAAATTAAACAAATCAACGGATTTATACTCAATATATATATTTTTTAAATCTCACGTGAGATTATGGGGGGAGGGGAGGCGAATCTCACGATATCTCACCAGGGGGAGGGGGTAAAAAATTCTCAAAAACGCCTCACGTAATTAATGGACGCCCCCTTACCCTTTTTTAGGGTTCCGGAGCCAAAATGGCAAAAACGAAACTCTTATAGTTTCGTCATGTCTGTCCGCAGTGTCCGTCTGTCTGTCCGTCCGTCCGCGGATTAGCTCAGAGACTATTAGGGCTAGAAAGCTGTAATTTTGCATGGACATATGTAGCAATTATCCAGACAAAGTGAATAAAATGTAGATAAAAACATCCGGAAAGCGGTGTAGGTAGGCCTCCAATAAGATGGAGCGACGACCTGGTTAAGTTGCGGGAACGCGATGGATACGGATGGCGCAGGGTCGATATATAGTTAGCGTACCTTAGGGGAGGCCTATTCTCATCAGCGGTCCTTTTTCGGCTGAAATGATGATAAGATGGTGATAGAAAGAGTTGGTGAATGCGACAGCAAGCGCCCGTGCGTTAAGGGCCTACCGAATTTTTCGCGCTAATCGATTTTGGGTGGGCGATTTCGGGAGTGGGGCTGCGTGGGGGAGGCACGATGGCTCAAGATAGGTTGGATGGCAGTCCAACGACTGCGCGTGTTTTTGGGTATTTTCATCTTATTTCTAAAACAAATACATATTTTAAAAATGTAGCAAAACTAGGCCCTACCCTAGAAAACATCTTGTTTTATTAACATTCAAAAAGTCATGACCTGCCGTGCAGTATTAGCGTCGTACTACGAGTTTATTTTATTTTTTAGAGACGACTTTGGATTTTTTTTCTATAGAGCGAAACTATAAGTTTGTAATCGTGTTTTGAAAAAAACTGGTCACTAGAGTCCTCAAATATCTTACATATGAATTTCAGTACTATAGCATAGCTAGTAATGATACAGCACGAGTTTAAATGAATGCAATAAATCCGCCAAAAACACGGTAGGGCCTTAAACAAGATGGCCTCTGGTTTATAATTTTAACGATATCGTGTAGACATTGTCAGTCATTTTTACAATTACAATACAATACAATGACGCTTTATTGTACAAAAAAAAAAACACCACAAAGAAAACAATACAGAAAAAAAAAGTACCTAGTAGGTACCTAAGTGTTTTCTTTTTAACCCCCGAAACAAAAAGAGGGGTGTTATAAGATTGACCGCTATACAGGGTTATTTGTAATTCACTAGCATCCTTTTAACCCTAAACTCCTAGCACTTAAACAAATGTTTTTTGTTTTACGGCTTTTGTCATAACTTAATATTTTTGGTGTAATAACGTTTTGAAAATTTGAGATTTCCTCTTATTTTTACGATACTCTGTGTATTTGTATGGGAAAAAAAGTGCTTCATTTTAAAAAGTAGTAAAACAAAAAACATTTGTTTGAGTGATAGGAATTCATGGTTAAGAGGATGTCAGTGAATTAAAAATAACCCTGTATAAGTGTGTGTGTGTGTGTGTGTGTGTGTCTGTCTGTGGCATTATAGCTCTTATAACGTGTAAACCGATTTGGATGCGGATTTTTTTTTATTTGAAAGCAGATTTCTTGGTGATGGTTTTTAGACATGTCTTATCGGAATTGGTTGAGCCGTTTTAAAGTTATCAGCTCTTTTGTTAGCTACGGAAGGGACCTTAGACGCATAATGAGCATTTACTTTATTTTCAAACATAATTGGGTGTTTTTTTAAATTTTAAATATGTACAAACCTGCTGACGTAAATGCGATGAAATCCGTTCCAATAGCTTCATTCCAACCTACGGATAGACGTTTTCGTCAAAACTAAATAAATAATTGATGTAATTCCGAGTTAAAAGCCACTACTTCGGCGATGACTAATATCTGAGTTTACCTTCACTTACTGTCGTCATTTATAAGTCATAAATCGATAAGATTATGTCGCTACGGTGAGGCGGCTTGTTTTTCAGGAACAATTTTAATATCTTTATAAATTATTGGTAAATATTGTTATGAGACAGATTATACCGATACTTATTCAGTTTTTCCTGACGGCCTAGCATTTTTAGGGTTTCGTAGTCAAGACGAAAAGAGAACCCTTTTAGTTTATCTAAACCGTGTGACCGTTTCAACTATTACTTAGGTATTGCTAGGGTATTCGAGGAGGATATCCATCCATCCATTCCATTCCATGGATTGATGGTTCCGGATGGACCGGTTATTCGGGATTTAGGATGGAAATTACTAAAATATACCTATAAAATAACTAAACAGTAGGAGTAGTAACTCAGTAGTGGTAGAGCCATGTTGTTGTAGCTAGCCGCTGCATCACGAATGGGCCGGCTCGTCCGGGGCAGTACCACCCTCTCACAGAAAACCGGCGTGAAGCAGCAGTAATCCTGCTTGCGTTTCGTACGGTCAGTGAGAGTGCCGGGGGCCCAATACCTCACCCCTTCCCTCTCCCCCTTCCCCTATTCTCTCTCCTTAAGGGCCGACAACGCACTGGCATCGCGTAAAGCGCTGCAAGTGTCTATGGACAGTGGTGATCATTTAACATCAGGTGACCCACTAGTTCGTTTGTCTGGCCTTTCTAACATAAAAAAAAAAAAAAAACTGTTTAGAAGTTTAAAAAGTCTACTGTATGCTGTATGAGTAGACAGATAGAACACGTCTTGAGGAACAACTAAATATAACGGCTATATATGAGTCACTTATTTGGCCCTCCTGACCCTTGACTAGACGAATGATACTAATTAACCCCTGTTTCCTCACTGCATTACTTGGATACATTACATTATGACATACCATGATACCACTAGGTAAGGATGTGTGTGCCTCCATTGAGGCGGAACGTGTAGAACAAGTGTAGAACAGACCTTTAGCATGGGGTAAATCCACTAAATCAATATTGTAAATATCTTGCTTTCACAGAATCGATCTGTTATCTTGTTACAACATCACACTTTAGAAAGAATTGTGAAGTAAGTAGGTAGGCCATTTCAACAGTTTTGCGTCAGGCATCGTGCTTCTTAATCGGTGACTTCTCTAATTCCAAGAAACAGCTGTATTAAAAACACAAAAATGACTCGGAAATTGAAAGAATAACTGCCGAAGGTGCTATACATAGATCTATATAAAGTATGAATTAGTCTAGGAATAAATAAAATCAATTGCAATTCAGCGACCACACGTGTGGTGGCGGATGGTGTAACAGTAGGCAAAAAGATGGAGTGACGACCTGGTTAAGGTTGTGGGAACGCGCTGGATGCGGATGGCGCAGGACCGATCTGTTTGGCGAGCCTTGGGGGAGGCCTATGTTCAGCAGTGGACGTCTTTCGGCTGAAATTATGATGAAGATGATAATAATAAATTAATTTATGGCCACAACCATACAAAATAAAAAGAAATACAATAAACATAAAAAAAAACATAGGTACCGAAACACACAAAAAAAAAACTTCGTGGCTATAGGCTGAGGCGTGATGATGAATAGTGACAGCTAGTGATAGGTAGTTGACGGATCTATTATTAGTCGATTTTCGTAACCGATTCAGAAGCCCATTGTTAACAAGAACAACTGTCAAACTTTGCTCCACCACTCCACCACGGAAAAAAATAACGCAGAACTGATTAGTTATAGGTTATAACATAAAATGTGATTCACAATATTGACGCGTGAAGAAGTTATCGGAAAGAAGATGATACTTAGTAACAATATTTTGAATGATAAAGTGGCTGCCATCGTGCCATACCACGCCACACAACTCGAGTAGCACTATTATGACAAAGGTTATCTTGGATCTATCATAAAACGGAAAAAAGATAATTTCAATACAATTGAAAATGACGCATATTTGTCCATTAACAACCGGATAGCCTAGTGCTAGTGGTTACAGAAACTGACTACGAAGCTTCGCGTCTTGGGTTCGATCCCTGGTCGGGGCAGATATTATGTGTGTATGTATTAAATTAAGGCATTAATCTGCTGTTTAAGTATGTTTATCCGTTGCCTCATACCCATCACAAGTTTTGCTTACTTTGGGACTAGGTCAATTAGTGACAAGTGTAATTAAATAATATGAAGGTATTTATGTACAACTTATAAATATTAAAAAAATAAAACTGAACTAAAAATTTGTAAATAATAAAATCTTTTAGGATATCACCCGACGGCATAGTTCCCAGGAGGCAGGCAGCGTTCCCGCGTTGAATGGCTGGGCTCAATAAAAGCCGCCTGCCTTCTGGTCACCAGTCGTTTTTACCAGGCGCGAAGAATAGTACCTACGTTACTGCAGAGGCCGGGACTTAAGGGGTTGCCGGCCGAGTATCTAAGTTGACGGCCGAGTGGTACACGAGGCCGGCATGATACGAGGCCAGCAACCCCTGTTCCGGCCGAGGCTTGTATAGTGCTTTTCTCAAACATGCACCATCACCATCATCATCATCATCATCATCATCAACGTCGTCATCATGATGGTGATGGTGATGATGATGATGATGATGGTGGTGGTGATGGTGATGATGATGATTATGATGGTGATGAATGATGATGATGATTATGATGGTGATGATGATGGTGATGATGATGATGATGAATGATGGTGATGGTGATGATGATGATGGTGATGATGATAATGGTGATTGATGATGATGGTGATGATGATGATGATGGTGATGAATGATGATGATGGTGATGATGATGGTGATGATGCTGATGATGATGATGACGATGATGATGATGATGATGGTGATGATGATGATGATGATGGTGATGATGATGTTGATGGTGAAATATTTCTCTAGGCAGATCACCATTACCATCACCATCACCATACCTTAAATAAGCGTAGTGGCACAATGTCATAATGAACCAAAACGCAAATATTGCTTATAGTTTTTTTTTAAATGGCTGAATACTATGATGCCATAGACCTATAAACATCATGGTGCTGTGTGACATGAAACAATAGACGATCGCATTGCCGGCCTAGGCCTGCAACGGTGTATTTTGAAGCCTGTTTTAAGAAACACAACGTAAACATTAAATAGCATGTTTGAGAAAATCTCTTTTTCGAGTTCCTTCGCGCCTGGACCCCATGCGCCCAGAGTTTCTACCCCAAACGGTGCAAATAGTACCTACGACTGTTCTATACAGGCATATTGCGCCGTTTGAGGTGTTCAGCCGCAGTGGCCGCCGCACCTGCTCGAATGGAAGTGGATTAGCTATCTTGTATCCGGTGGGAAAATTTACCCATAATTTAGGTACCAATAATTTGAGAATGGCCTCTACCTATAAACCCGACACCACACGTTGTTCGTTCTGTGCTCTATTAAAAATCCATCTTATGCCTCGTGACTTCGCAAAATTACGAGTAAAATTGTATGTCCTCATCAAATTTACGTTCTGCGCCGCCACTATAGCTAAACCATTCAAATGAGTCCTTGCCCACTATGCCCACGACGTTAATCAAAAAAATTAGTACCTAAGTTAGCATAACTCTTAAGTAGCACTTAATGAGCAATAGTATTGTAGTATTGTAGATTAACCTTTCGTATCCCGAAAGTAAAAAAAAAAAGTCGTGCATTCTAGCCTCAACAGTTTCATATAAATCCAATGATACAGATTTAAAAAAAATACAAAAAGAAAGCCTTAAATTGGGTACGGATCCGGTACAAGGCATACGAAGGGTTAAGAATATTGTATGCCTTCACTGGGCAACTGTTGAAACTATTATTATAAGTATAACACCATTGTATAGTCGGGGTAAGAAAAGGTTCGTCACTTTTCGACTCTATGTCAACGAGTTAAGGTCGAAAAGTGACGAACCATTTCTTACCCCGACTGTACCTACACAGTTATTACAATAAATTTATTCTGATTCTGATTCTGGTACAGGGGCTGGGGGTATGACGGCTAAGGGGGCCGGGAGAGGTGCGAGCGGCAGCCACACGAGGCGCGCTCGCCGCCCGCACCTCTCCCGGCCCCCTTTGTCATCCTACCCTCCAGCCCTTGTACTGCGCGGGCGTGGACTCATTTAAACGGTCTAAAAATAGTCAGAGGCGTCCAAGGATTAGGTAGATATTTCTCACGGCCGCTAAACACCATTTTAACTGGACAGACCATGACACCAACGCTTGACCCGTTATAATTGTTAAGTATTTCACCAATTGAGCAATTACCACTTATCTAATAAATTAATAGCTTGTCTGGCACGCGGGAATTTAAGGACTCTGTTAATAATGAAATCAGACAAATCCATAATCATACAGGGTGACACAAAAATAGTGATACTAAATTAGTGTTTCTCACTCAGTTAATGTTGGACAAAAGGGCCTAAGTACCGTGTTTTTGGCGCATTTATTGCATTCATTTAATCTCGTGCTGTATCATTACAAGTAAAGCTATAGTCTTGAAATTCATGTAAGCCTACCTAATTTTATCATAAATTTATCTTATCACATATTTAGAAACATAAAAACTCAAACGTTCCAAAATTTAAAAAAACTACTGTTATTTAATTTTACCTTAATTTTACGTTATTTTTTTAACTTGCTTTTTGCGACAAATAAAAGCATGGGAAACGGAGCGGCTATTATTTTATATTTTACTACCACTTATAAATATAAACAAAGCATATTTACTACTTGGGTCGCTGAAAACGACAATAACTTCGATTTACGATGTTTTAACGTTCTACTCGTATTTTAGTGCTGTGGAGGTTCAAGTTGAATATTATGGTGATAATTACATTAAATAGGAAACCAGTAAATTTTATTGATTATGCTATAATTAAATATTACACGTGTCACTTGTTTTATTATTTGCGCATGTCCACAATAACCTGTTAAGGCAGGAAAAAGCCGCTTAATATTTTACCTAAAAATGTTAAGAAATGGTATTTAAAATTCCATTTTTATGCGATTTAAATAAAGATTGTAGCTGCCTATAATTCAGCGAAATTAACTATGTTCTTCGGTTGTATTTTCCGTTTTCGAACCTAACCTAAGGGCTTATTGTCTAACGTATTCGGGATCACAATCGTTTTCACCTTCGTTCTGTCATACGGTATAGGATGAAGGTAGAAAGAGATGGTGAATGCGAGCACTAGCGCTTGCGCGTAAGACAATAATTATGTATTATGTCCTCTGGTGCCCTCCAGCGGCAACGATTAGGTATTGAAATGGGTCGGAATGTGGGTAGATGTAATGCTACGTTTACAAGTGCCGAGGCTTGACAAACGCTTGAATGCCATTTATACTCGCTTTCAAGTTTATTATTGTTCCGATATAGGATCCTTTGATCTTTGTTCTTTCTTTCTTTTCTTCCTTTGTTGAACATAGGCAAGCCAACCCCTGTTCATTAACTAACTTTTATTTTGACTGCTGGAGACGAGTAGAGGCGGATTGTGAGATGGGTTACAAAATACTTGGAGTGACAACCATGAGCACTCTTCAAGAAAGAAACGAAGAAAAAGACAAAAGTTAACGCATTGGCATCACCATTCAAAGAAGCATCGCCGTCAGCAGTTTGAGTAGATTGTTCAAAAATAGCGAACACTTTCCACTTTAGATTGTAATTAATATCTTACTTATTGTTGCGTAAAAAACTCTTAATAATTTTGCTGTTGATAAAATTCAATATAAAATTTCGGAGTGGGAGTACCTACCTAACGTTTAGAAATATAACTTCACACTTCACTCTCCAGATTACTCCCTAAATTAATCCAGTAGAACGTTCTAACAGACCATTGCGACATCTCTCGCCAATTTCAATTATTAAACTTGGTAAGAAGAATGCAAGAAATAAATGTTAATAGGTACTTATGTATTATCAATCACCCATAAAGATAAAGTAATCGTATTCTGATTGAGAATAAAGGTATTTCTTTAATTGGACGGACTGACGTCAGGCTCGTTCGATACCACGTCAGACACTCGAGTGAAGTTCTCAACGAAATAAAAATAAAACTGTGGTGATGCCGGCTAATATATTAACAAGCAGTTAGATTATCTTTTGCCATTCTTTAAATAGGATTGATCTTGACAATGTACGGTGGTTTAGTTTCACTTTCACTGTCATTGTGTCTGCAGCTCCCTTAGCAATTAATTAATCCATAGGTACTACTTATATCGTACTAATATTATGATTTATAAAATTTATAAATGTGAAAGTTTGTAGAGATGTTAGGTAGGATGTTTGAATGTTTATTAGTCAATCATAATAATTATAATATACATGTATACCATCTTTTTGTACCATAACGGCTGAACGGATTTAGATGAAACTTGGCGTACAGATGGACAAAGGTCTGGATTGAGAGAGGATACTTAATATCCTGGTAACGGGTTCCCGTGGGATAATATTTTTGCTTTAAACAAGAATAAAGGGCGATGTCCAAGAACGTTATAGTAGGAGAGCCCAAGAGAGGATTTGTGAAGTTACTCGAGCGCGGCAGATTAATATACGGGGGGATACCTTATACCCTCTAGAGTACCCCCATTGAATATGAGCACTTCATGTGGGGGGTTTGCCTAGGGCACCCCGTCAAAATACTTAGATGACAAGTTAACTTCGTCTACAATTCATAGTTGGCGTTGTTCGAGCGGACCTTGAGCATAAAACTACTGTGAGGCTCACTCATACTGAAAAGATAAGGATAACTCACGTCTATCTCCGCCGTCTATAGCCGCGTCGTGTGGCTTCGGGAAGAAGGGCTACGGATTAGCCCGAAACATGTCAAGCTGAACTCGATCATAGACGTGAGCTATCCGTATTTTTTCACATGGATTTCTAACACAGGCTACCTATGCCAAAGGATTAAGATAAGTTTTATTATTTGAAAGTAACTGTCTCTCTGTCTGCTTGTCTCTTGAAAACGTTGGTTTAGAACCAATTTTGATGAAATTTGGCTAGAAAAAAGTTTGTACATTGTGGAATAAGTAATTTCTATCCGAAAACGTCAGATTTCCCACGTCAGGTATCGCGGGTGACAGCTAGTGTCAAATATATACTACAGACTAACCAACTTATCTGTGAACCAGACCAAGCAATATTACACTTTATGCGCGTAAATAGTTTTTTAGATAGTTCGTCTGTAGTTTTTTTTATTTCCTTGTCGATGTCGTAAGATGGTCTCCGAAGGCCAAAGGAAACAGTCTATAAGTGATGAATTGATTATGGTATTAGTGATGTGACATGATAATTACAAAATAAATACATGCATTGTTTAATCTTTTATTTCTTATGGTTTTTAAGTCCTTTTTTTACATAAAACTGACCCGTGATTGACCACTATCTAACCTGATGAAAAGAGCAGATGAGGCCAAAGGTGTACCTCACTGGTTCAGTAACGGCATATTTTCATTCTAGCCTAGAAGAGCCCTAGGTTGTTCTGTTATTATAGGTTTTTATACAGGTACACCAGTGTTTTATCAATTTATGTCTTAGGGTCTACGCTAACTGACGCGGATTACCCGGAACGGACGCCAGTCTATAAGAAATTGTATGAACAGCGCTTAATTGGCGCGGGCGCGTGCGACGGATTTTAGGTAGGTTTTTACGGAGCGTGACCCGCGAGCGTGCGCACGCGGCGGGCGTCCGCGTCAGCTAGCGTAGGCCCGTCTTACAGCAAAGCAGTCGTGGTTTAAATGAATATTCTAATATGCAGACCATGCAGTATCCTTACATGTCTATGTCAGTTACATACCGATGTATTTTCGTTCGTGATATAGGTATTTCAGAAAATTATTTTGTCTTCTTCATTTCAAACGTAACGTTCAATGAAGGATTTGCCACACTGGATGCGTTCTGCGGTCGCGGTTAGGTCAAATTGAACGCAGCCCGCATTATGTACGAACAACATTGTCGGTCTCTATCTATTTTGTATAGATATGCGATCTGACCGTGCAGACCGCGGCCGCAGAACGCATCCAGTGTGGCAAATCCTTGAGAGTTAATTACAAAACATATTTTCGGTAAAATAAATATGTGTTCAGGCGTCTGTATTGAATTACAAAAAAAAAACTTAGAAACATATAGATCAATTTTCAATAAGAAAACTCTGTCTCTATTTTCACACATTTAAATTTTGATGATTTACTAAAATTACTTGTTTTTCAATTGTAGATTAGAGGTCTTAGAAACGTCTATTATTTTGTTTAATTCAAACAAAAAACTTGCAGTGCTCCTGATTGGTCGTTATTCCAAACGCCATAATGCCTAACTTAACCAATGAGAGACGAGAACATTCACAATCAAAAAACAAGGTAAGTATATTACACAGCAAAGATAGAGCATTTTAAAAAAATGTTGTTTCAAGACTCAAAAAGTTAGAGATCTATTTATTTAGGACATCTATTTCATTCAAAGTGCACCATTAAAAAACTTGTTTTAACTCCAAAATTGTTGTATTATCCCTCTTGATAATTGTTACTACTTAAAAAATATCATATAGACCGTACGAGAATGGGTCCTATATTCACTAATCACAAAAGTTGTTATGTATCGCTAAATGTATAATATAACGCTACTACACGTATAATATACAAGCTATACTTATGTATATGCGTATGTCAGCCTCAACAATGGTATGAAAACGTACAAAAACTTGCATGGTGACAATCCTTGCGTTTATGCTGTCATAACGTTACTGGGTCATTATCTGAGCGTTCGTTCGGAATCACTTCCGTGGATACATTTTTGTAGAAATGGCTGAAGATTCTGAAACAGTTTCTAGTAGTGTTGAGTAGAGCATATAAGAGGCGTTACATTCGTCCCGTACATGACGTCAAAATGTAAGAGCGCAACATTTTAAAGTGTACTACTTCAAATTTTATGTCGCAGCGGCAGTCGCGTTACTAACTCTCAGTGGCGAAGGGTACTAGCAACACGATTCCCCCGGGTTGACTAAACTTTCGAAGATACCAAACGCTTCTCTTCCATTACTGCACTTTCAAGAAGAGGATAAATGGGGTTTTTAGGTTTTTTTGCTCCGGCTTTACTTGCAAAAATATTCACGCCTCGCCACTGGTAACTCTCCGTACGACCGACAAAAACATCAAATGAACTAAAATAATTACTTTGCTCACCCGCGACCCGGGTGAGCAAAGCAATTGTTTTAGTTCATTAATATGGACCTCCGCAAAGTAACGCCTGATTCAATAAATTATTTAAAAACATCAAATGTCATACTTGCACTTTTTTTTTAACTTCAAATGTATCGCCGAGCTTCAGTACGCCGAGCCTTATTTGAAGTAGGACATTGTGCTGGTTGAGTGCAAAAAAAGAGACTAATCTTACAAACTCTTTTTCAAGTTGTGTCCTGACTATTCCAGTTATCTGTAAGAAACCGAAAACGCCAATAAAATGTACAGCCAATTTATAAAAAATGTAGCCAAACTTTGATCAATTATAACTGAAGATACACATTGCCGAACAAAATCCCCTTCAAAGAATGTCCGAACTTTTTTATTTGGTTGCGTAACAAATAAAATCATCACCTACACAGAAATTTAAACCTAGTCTTTACTTCATTACAGTCGAATTTCGGTAGCGGCAAAACTCCACTTGACAGCTAAACTTGACAATTTCACGCAACGTTCTGAGAAAAAAGAAGGCCACTTTTATCAAAGTGGCGCTCATTTGGCTCGGATATTTTCGGGCGCGTGACTGTGGATCTACAGTTATAATTGATCAAAGTAGCCAAAGGCGGTTGAAGCGCTCGAATAACGACCCTACTAGTTATTGTCCTGCAGGCCACGATTCGATCATCCCTGTGGTAGTAACAGGATATTTGGCATCAAGATCGAAGGACAACAGAAACATGAAGATTGCCCTCGGTCCAAGGATATTAATTAAATAGAAAAAAACATGGCCGTAGAACACGAAAGCTTTATTTTCGTGTAGATTAACTTATCACGTTTTGTAAACTAATAAAATTAATATTACATTCCAATCACGGCACCAAATTACTATTAACCTTTTCAACGCCAACGACACATATAGGTGTCACAAAGTACAATGTCAAAGTGATCTTGACACAGTGACATAAGATTCAAAGCAGGTTTACATTTTGTCGAGGCGCGGCGGTGAAAGGGTTAAGTAAAATTAATTGACTTAAAAATAACTAAATTTATTGTACTGGCAATAATAAGGTATCCTAAATACATTTAATTTTGTTTTACGATACGTAAAGAGACATAAGGGACATTATTTGGACGTTTATTTCGAATCGCTGTCGTGGACACGTTTTTTAGAAATGGCAGAAGATTCTGATACAGTTTCCAGTTATTTGGTAGAAGTACAAGTCCCCTAAAAATTAACAGCCAATTCGTAGAAAATGTGACCACGAGAGTAATAGTTGAGACGCTCGAATAATGACCCATAAAGATCATAGTAATAAGGAAAAACAGCAGGACTTGAACCATCACTCAATCGTTTTCGTGCACATATACAAGGCAACAAATTGAACCCGGAATATTTCAACCACCGGTGTGTTTTAACCTTTTCAACGCCAACGACGGTTAAATACGTCACCAAGTACCAAGTACGATCTTCACGCAATGAAATAAGGTTCATAGTAGCTTTACGTAGCCGTGTATGTGCCTAGTAAATGCTCATTCACCCTAGACTTGAATTTAGGGGAATAAGCAGGAAGAAAGCTTTTGAGCGCGTGTTGCAGCAAGCAAGCAAGCAGCGCAAACCGTACAACAAATACGGGGCACTGTAACCGGTACGCGCACGGTACATTGGTATTATAGCACATTGCCATAATATGATAGATTTTAGCCGACCACCTACGTTTTTATGTTTTTTATTAGACCCTTCTACATATGTGGTTCTCATATAGATTAAAGTTACCGTGCAATGGGTCACAGTACCCCGATTTTACTATACTGTTTTAATTTATATTGAATTTAATTGTGTAATTGAGTAGTTTAGTTGCTGACGAAATGGCGTTTCAAGGGTTTACCGAACATCCTTGAAATTTTATTGTGAACATACATAGCTAAGGACTAGCTGAACCATTCTGGATCCATTATGAGATTGTATTTATCACTTATAAATGAAAAAGATCAAAATCCTGCTAAGTTTTTGACCTACAGTCGCTTTAAATCATTTTTATTCAATTTGGTTACCATAGCTTTCAAATAGTGACCACGACTTAAGGCTGACATACAAACTAACAACATTATGAGTTAAGTGTAGCCGTGACAGTTACAAGCCACAGCGAACGTAAACTTAAATTACTTTTATAAAAATAACTCTGTGTTGTTTGTGAATGTTTTTACTTTTGAAACACTCATAAGTGTAAGCATAGAAGAGAAATTAACAATAGAAGTGTCATACAGTCGTGGCGAGTGTGGAACTCTTACGCGGAGCTCTTACCGTGCTCATTTTGCCGAAGAGACATATGGGAAACGATTGTGCGAACTGCATCGCATTCGCTTTTCATATGGGAAACGATTGTGCGAACTGCATCGCATTCGCTTTTCATATGGGAAACGATTGTGCGAACTGCATCGCATTCGCTTTTCATATGGGAAACGATTGTGCGAACTGCATCGCATTCGCTTTTCATATGGGAAACGATTGTGCGAACTGCATCGCATTCGCTTTTCATCCTGTCAAACACTATAAGATGATAACAGAAAGAGATGGTGAATGTTATCACATTCACCATCATTCAGCAAGCGCTCGCGCATTAGACAATATGGCCTCTCAAGATTGTTTTTTGGAGTCTTTTTGTATTTTTATTTTTTAACTCCAATTTTTTTACTTTTACGGTTATCCCGTGAAATCCATATATATCATACTGAAACATGGATGCACAGAAAAACCCAGAAAACAGACCAGCTCTGGAAGTCGAACCCAGATCCTCAGCATTCCGTGCTGCATGCTAAACCCCTACACCACAACTGGCCGGCCCACTGGTTGTGGTTGTGGTGTAGGGGTTTAGCACCACGCCGCACGGAATGTTGAGGACTTGGGTTCAATTCACAGAGCTGGTATTTTTTCTGGGTTTTGTGTATGTTTCAGTTTGTATTTAGTATGATAAATATGGCCCCAGGATTATTATTTTGAAGGAACACGACGTTGTATAGATATTGAGTGTTGATTTAATCTTTGGTCAAACTAACTTACAATCTGCTCAAATTTTCCATTCTTGGAACACCTTGTAGTGCATCAGGTCTATGCTACGAAATTCGTGTCGTTCCATTCACTCGAAGTGTTAACCAAGAAGAGTGACAGGGACAACACGATACGAACTTGGGATCTCGAATTTCGTAGCAGCCCCCCTGGGAGCAGAGTATCAAAGTAAAAACATTCACACGCAAACACCAAGAGCGTTCCTTACGCATAATACTTTTTTTTATTGTATTATTTGTCAAATTTTATCTTTTTTTTTTGTATGACACCACAGCCACTAAATCTCACGACACACACACACACGCACACACGTGAATTGTGCAATTAATAATAATAAAAACCGTTCGAAAAGTCAATAAAAAGTGATAGTCCTTTGTTTCTATGTGGAACCTCTTTACAAGACAACGCACTCCTAGTCCTAGAGTATATCAACGCAAAATAATATTTAAACCATTTTAATTTAGACTTAATGAATTTTCAGAACGTCATGTTGGATTATTTTAAGTTAATATATTTAGGAGTGCGATAAGTATTTCAGAGACATTTCTTCCAGTGTTGTTGCTCCTCATGTTTTACGTTATGCGTTATAATTAACTACATCAGCTACCGTTTCAAAGCCAACGACGGATATATGCGTCACAAAGTACAGTGAAAACATGATCTTCACGCCACGATATAAGGTTTAAAGTAGCTTTACGTTTAGCTAGGTTTGGCGTTGAAAAGGTTAAGACAGCTTTTACATCGTTTAAACCATATCAAATAGTGGTACAGAAGAAACTGAAGCGCATACATACAAGGGTGGAGCCTTATCGTCATAAATTTCATCGAGACATCCATACATTTGCCGAGGAAATTATCGTGAAATGTATTGTGAAAATGTTCCATGATGCGGTTAAGTTTCCTCGACTTTACAGCCGACTAGAAAGAAATTGATAGGTCGTATCATATTTTTGTAGCTTTAACCGCATCGAGCTCTTTGTAGTAGTGTTTACAAGGCAGTAATTTTAAATCCCACTAATAAAATTAAGTTTAAGGAATAAACAGTCAGTCTGCAGCTTGTTTCAAAAAAGATTCATTAAGCAACTGGATATCCAAAATGATCTTAACCTATATTAGCAGTAAGTTTTCGATTATCAACTCGACAAAGTCCAAATTGGCATAGCAAAACTGTTTTTTTATGACTTTTGGAACGGGAATATTTCAATATGCGTCTGTTAAAACGATTTTAGATGTCGTGTGTAATATCGCGCTTGGCAATCTGTGCATCTCTTTTCGCGCCTCTTGAGTTTTTATTAATTTACAGTGAAGGAAGCCGTTGAGAGGAAACTACCACACACCTGAAAAGAAATTCAATGGTGTGTGTGAAGTTCCCAATACGCTTTGGGCCCGCGTGGGAACTACAGCCCAAGCTTTCTCATTCTGAGTTGTATGTAATGTACCCTGCAGTGGGACGTATATAGACCATGATGAGATGAGGCGTATATATTAGGGCAAGGGGGACTTTCCAGAATGTTCTTTGCCCACCCCATGATTTGGGGGTCGACTCTGCTTCGTCGCATCGGTCATTTTGGAAAATAACCATAGACACACCAAGGTAATGATCACACACACGACACCAAAAATCGTAGCGACACCACACAACAATCAAACTTATTGCTTACGCAGAACGTTCTTATTGCCCTAACGTTCACAACCTGCCTGTCACAAGGAGTAAGCTCATTGCGATGAGTTACCGAGCTCTCATTTGTCGAGACGTTAAAGCGAGTTTTAGTAGTTTACGAATACGCTCGCCCAATAGCTGAATAAAGAAAGAAATCGCCACTACTTTGAAAGAAGCTCGTATCTCAATACCATATGAAACTTAAAAGGAACCTTAACACGACAGAATAAAGTTAATTTTGTAAGATTCATGATTTTGAGATGCGAGTTTTTTTAAAAGTACTGACGAAATGTTAGCGTCTCAACTAACGGTAGCGCGATAGTCTCCCAGGCACAGAATCAAGGACCAATTTAAATTTAAACCAACTTAAGCTCTAGACCGAACACATTTTGTGACTGCCTAGTGGCATTTTTGGACACACATACATTTGTCTAATCGATAACGAGACTTCAAGCATAACGAAGCAAACTCTGTTTAAAATCCGTTCATAAAAGGTACTAAATGTATAAGTTAAAATATGTTTTGTCTTGAGTTGAGTAAATATCATAAATATTAAAGGAGTGTTATGTATGGATACCGGCCCTGGAAACAATAAGAACAAGCGATATACCATCGGGAAGTTGTTTTTTTATATATAATACTCCAACTTTTTGTATGGCGAGAATTGTCTAATCTGTGTAAAAAAGAAAGAAAAAAATAGAAGACAGAGGCGGAAAAGTGAAAAACTCATATGAATTTTTCAACATTCCAAGCCTTCGTGATTTGCGACACAGGGACTTAGTATCGAAATAAACCTATACATATAGTCAAGGTCGACGTGGGTCATACAGTCGCCAAGCCTAAATGGAAGGAAGACTTTAATAACGGTTGCGATGTCAATCTACGTCTCTAAGTAACTAATATTTTACAGGACTATATAAAGAACTAAATATTTACTGCTAAAAATTACATCGACGTTTCGATCGCATTGCAGCGACTCGAGCGAGTCGACTCGTGATTACGTCCCCTGGAATGCGGTGGAAACGTCGAAGTAAAGCAATAAATATTAGTTATGAGTGAGAATCGCCATAGTTTTAAAACATACGTCTGAGCCGGTTAACTGTTTTATTACCATGAATTCTGCGCTAAAAAACTACTATCAAAGAAGACAAAACATATGCAAACTGAACTACTAGACTAGGTCAGGACTTTGTCGTGACCCCCTAGTAGATATACATTTAGAGTCCATTTACACAAGACCTAGTTACAGTTATATCATACTAAAGTTTCATTAAGATATCGCTTTTGTAATGTATCCTCATTCCCGATGCAACTGTGCTATAATAAATATGAAATGCGAGAGGATTAGTTGATAATTACCGCCCTTGTACATTTTCAGAATCTATTTGATTTTATTCGAGCAAAACTTTTATAGAAAAGAAATACACTACACTATTTTCAACCTTTATTCAAAAATCGATCCCCAGTGCTACTCAACATGTACCTTCTTCCATTTATTGAGCCATAACAAAGACAGCTCTTAAAGGTCAGATATTCAGGGGCTATATTGTCTAAAGCGCTGGGAACCACAATCGAAGTCTCTATTTCTTTCTATCAAACTGCATTGGATGACTATAGAAAGAGGTCTGCCCCTAAAATAGTGGGAATACAATGGGAATAAAAATAAGTAGAATTGGGGTGAAATTTAGTATGATATATTTAGCCCTAGACTTTAAACAGATGACTAAAAGTTATTCTATATTTAAGGAAACGATTACTGTTGCAACCATTTTAATTCATTAAAACCCATTATTTTCGTCATTAGAATATTTCAATTATAATGCATGTTTTTTTTTATTTACCATTTGATTATGATTCGTCATGATTTAAGATAATTTTGGTCGAATTCCAATAAACAATAATTAATGATTATTTTAATAAAATACAGCTTTACAATTTTAAATTGAGCAACAGCTCCCGTTTCCGTAAAGCTATTTTTAAAACATAATAAGTTTATTGTTACACTTACAATTGATTTAAACATTTTCAAAATTATTATTTATTAACCTTTCATACAAATCAAGATTCTTAAATAAATTTTCGGACTCGTGCATTTATGAACTTAATTTATTCAAAAATCTGAATTAGGAAAGTCAATTTATTTAGACATAATTGCTTAACTTTTCGATTCATAGAAACTATTGACACAATCGAAAAGCAAGTCAGAGTAAAAAAAATATAAATATGGGCACAAAAATAAATAACGTCAGAGTGAGGCACATTACTTAAACCTTACACATTTATTAATAATATAAAATACAAAAAACCATGGCATATCGTGGTGCTGTCATAAGAGAAAACATTTATGAACATTTTATATCCATCACATACAGTAGCAAACGTCGTTCAAAATCATCATTTTTTAGAAAAAATACATTGATTTATGATTCCTTAATTTCTTATCATATTTCCAAAAATATTTACAACAGCCTAATTCTAATTCTCAAGATTTTAATTCCGATTCATTCATTAAAAAAATCAAATTTGACTAATTATTAATAATCTGTCCTATGTCTATGTCAAGAAATTAAAAACTTTTTTTTTCTATTTTCGTCGCTAAGGTATTAAATAAGACTTATGCACACCATCTGAGATCTGTCACTCACTTAACTTTTTTTAGTTTTTTTTCACAGTTTTTATCACATTTTTTTTTCAATACTGTTTCCTTTTAGGTGCTTTATGTTGGGGATATGTGGTCGCTTCGCGAAGCATTTTTGCGTGTGGCAACATTTCAGCGGTACTGTCTAGGTGTTGCCACTTTAGTGGAGGATTGTGTGGAGGCTGGCAACCGAAACAGTTCAGGACGTGTACTTGCCTTTACTTGGGGAAACCTGTGGAACAAACAATTTACTGATTTAGAATATGAAACTATTTATTGTTAATTAATTTAGGAAGATATTTTTTTTGTCCAAAAAGACGAATGTCCAAAGGCATGTCCAAGTGATAACATTACCCAACCATAAAAATGTCTAATGACAAGATTGCCCAAATATAAAAAGTACCAGAAATAATACAGTCCAAATATAAAAATATCCAATGATAAACTTGCCCAAACTTAAAAATTACCAATACTGTTATAGTCCAACTATCAGCTATTATCAGTATCAATGTCACTCCTAAAGAGTTTTGATGTTGAGCATATATACAGTTGGACATTTTTATGGCTGGACGTTGATATGGCTGGTTATTTATCTGTTCGGGTGTTTTTATAGTTGGACATTTTTATGGCTGGATGTTATTATAGCTGGTAATTTACCTAGGTGTTTCTATAGTTAGACATTTTTAGGACTGGTCAATTTACTGATTGGACATTTACGAACTCTTGGACATTTTTCTTTTTAGTCGTGGAAAGGGATATTTAATCAGCATCATCATCATCACCTACGTCGGTAAAGCGACCTCACCTGATTGTGTCACGCGATCGAGTTAACCGCGAAGCCAGGGCGACTACCCTCCGGCTGGTACAGCGTTATAGACGCTATGTAGTTGTTTGACATCACCTGAAACACACCAGAAAGTTAGTTATAATTTGTGAATCATCATCATCATCATCATTTCAGTCGTAAGACGTCCACTGACGAGGAGGTCTATTCACTGTTGCATCCGTTTGTTTTTAATTATTTTTTCTTTTTAATTTTTTTTTATGACTCTAAAAGGTAAAGGAGTCTGGCCTATGCCATTATATTTGGGTAAAATTGTGTTAGATGATAATTAAGATATATTTATTTATTTTCTCCACCACCACGATACAAAGTAGAAAAAAAAAAATATATATATATATATTAATTACGGTTTCTTGTTTGTTATTTATTTTTTTATTTGTAACCTAAAATTGATGCGGTTTCTCTTTATGTTTGTTGTTTATTCAATGGATGGATGACGTGATAAACCCAAAGGAAGATCAGCGCCGTTCGCAAGACCGGCACTTTGCTGATTTGGGACCGTTTCGTGATATGCGCATTTTTAGGGTTCCGTAGTCAACTAGGAACCCTCATAGTTTCGCCATGCCTGTCCGTCTGTCTGTCTGTCTGTCTGTCCGTCCGCGGCTAAGCTCAGAGACTGTTAGTAGTAGAAAGCTGTAATTTGGCATGAATATATATATCAGTCACGCCGATAAAGTGATTACCTCCCATAGACGTAAAGTGAGGGTGATTTATTTTTCTCGACTAACCCCATAGTGTGGGGTATCGTTGGATAGGTCTTTTAAAACCATTGGGGGATTGCTAACATGATTTTTGTATTCAGTGATTTGTTTGCGAAATATTCAACTTAAAAAGTGAAAATTTTCATTAAAATCGACCGTCCCCCCCCTCTAAAATCTAAACTGTTGGGTGGAAAAATTTGAAAAAATTCAAAATGGTAGTAAATATATTAAATTTACAAGGAAAATTATAGCGGCTAAGATTGCTTGGGATTTATTTGTAGTTTAAGAGTAAACAGTAGCCTAAGGTATAAAACATACCGTCACTACTTTGAAAAACTCGTATCTCAAATCAGCATGTAAACAAAACTGAACCTTGACACGCGCGTAATAAAGTTCACTTTGCCAGATTATCGATTTTGAGATACGAGCTTTTTTCAAAGTATTAACGATACCTAACTTGGAAGATTCCGTACACATACGAAATCCTTAGAAAAATATTACTTGATTTTTTCGTAATTTATTTCTATGTTAATTTTTAAATATTTGATATCACGAATAAATGTTTTCTTTCTTTCTTTCCCTGCTGGACATAGACCTTCTTCATTGATACCCAATCATTACGGCTTACAACATGCTTCGTCAAGGAACTTGAATACATTTAACTCCCACTTAGTGCCCCGTCCGATCCAAAGGTCCCCATTATACTAGCAGCAGCGTCACGTTGCAGGTGCGGCTAGACGAGAGGTCAATAATGTAATTTCATACAACATTGCCGGCAAAGGCCGGAAAATTATCTTTTTTAAATTTCCTTTATACACGGAGTGACACGCCATCATGGCATTTAGCCATTAAAAAAAAACTATCAGCAATATTTGCTTTTTAGTTTATTATGACATTCTGCCACTACGCTTATTTAAGATGAGACGAGACGAGATAATTAAAAAAATCCGAGTTAAAAATAAAATGAAATAAATAGTAATAAATGTGTAAGTTATATTTTTTATCTAGTTTACTTATAATTTCTCTAGATTAAACCTTTGATTTTTTGGATTTTTTTTTATTTATTTCATTGCTTGTTTGAGAAAAGCTCTATACAAGCCTCTGCCGCGAACAGGGATTGTCGGCCTCGTATATCTAGATGGCCTCGTTAATCCGCTATGTCGCGGCCTCTGCAGTAATGTAGTATTTCTCACCTCAAATATGATGTCCTGGTACCCGTAGCAGAAGGTAGACCCGAAGGGGTTGGTGGTGTTGGTGGAAGACGCGCGGTTCAGTACCACGGGCCGCTCGCACACGCGCAGTGCGCGCGAAACGCTCTCCCATTTGCTGTAAGCCGTTATGGGTACTGCGCCCACGCTGTCCACTAGGGAGTTTGGCTCGCATCTGGAATAAAATAATCATTGCTTAACACTAGGTTTTAGAGCTTGTCTAATTTAAAATGACGCGCGCCCAACCACCGCATTTACGCACATCTGTCAAGAGAAATATTTCTCTATTGTAGCTTAAATTGAGTTTCAAATCCTGTGCGTAAATGCGGTGGTGGGGCGCGTCATTTTAAATTAGACAAGCTCTACCTGCGGATCGGTCTAGATCAGTCGAATTCCCGAAAATCCCCATGGGAATTCCTATAAATTACATCGTGCTCTTCATTACCGTTGCATAAAAAACGGGCATGTTTCTGAATGTCGAAAGTTAATATACCGAATGTATCAAAAAATATCGAATACTTACTATCGAGAAAAAATTAACATTGGAAAGTTTTTTTTTATGAAACCATAAATTTTTCAGGATTTATTACCCTTTTCGACGCCAACGACACATATATCAGCACCGCAAGTTCTACGCCAACAACTGATATATCAGTCACGGCGTGCAGAGCGATATCTACCTACATGCATTTCCGTAGGGTTCAACTTCGCGTTTGACATTCCGATGTCATGAAGTATGAGCGAGAGCTGCTGTATTTGACAGAGAGTTGAAAAGGTTATAACGGCATTTAAGGCGTACTATAAAATTAATGGCTATATCATGGACAGGGATATTTGGAAATAATTCCGATCCGCATTGATCCCTAGTCTCAAATGGCGTATCTACTGTATTAAAAAATTTAGTTGTATGCAATTTAATAACATTGTAGATCTACTTGAGAAAAATATACCTTGTTGAGTTTCTTGCCGGACTCTTCTCAACGGGGTTTTTGCGAACTGGTCGACCGCGGCTAACCTGTGTTTTGGCACGTTCCAGAGCCCCAGTATTCGAGTTGCCTCGCGCGGCGGCACGGTGTCCAATGTTCGATGGTTTGCCGCGCGAAATCGATACGCAGCTTAAGAGCGTTTAGACCTGCTGAGCTGGCAACGTTGCATTTTTGTTAGTTTTTCTCGATTATTCCATAAAAATTGAATGAAAATTAAAAATGTGGTGTATACGAATTGTTCTTATATATAAGTTAATGTGTCTACTGCAATTTATTTAATCGTATGGCGTAAAACTTTAAACAATTACACTAAAGAAAGAAACTACAAACTAGCTATAAATCCACATTCAGGGTCCCTAGCCACGAGATTGCGTCAGGTGTCAGATTGTACAGATCTCCAGGGGAGCCCGAGTATGAGTGTTGAGAGCAGCGCTGTACAATGTGCTGCAATAATTATTCGTGATAGACTTTTATTTTCTTTAAAAACGAACAAATTATTACCTAACGGTAATTAAAGAAAATAAAAGTCTTATCACGAATAATGATTGCAGTAGACACATTAACTTATATATAAGAACAATTCGTATAGACCACATTTTTAATTTTCATTCAATTTTTATGGAATAATCGAGAAAAACTAACAAAAATGCAACGTTGCCAGCTCAGCAGGTATAAACGCTCTTAATGTGTACTTACCCTGTCTATTTAACAGAGTTAGCAAAGCGTTCTCTCTGTTGCACTTTTGTATGCAAATGAAAGAGACAAGAAACTGTCAGTGGGCGTCAACAATCGCACGTCGATGGCGGCTTACATGCCGTTTGTTGGAAATTTTCATGTGTCTCTGTACCGTCTGACATTGAATTTTCTCAAGTAACAAAAGCTAAACGAGACAGGGAACCGGAAGCTTCAAACATATTGACGTAAACCTTTGACAGAATTAAATAAGTTCTACTTACTAACAGTAAAGAGTATTTGCATTGTAATTGCCTATTTTAACAAAAATTAAGTATTAACCAAAGATAAGCACTTGAAAGCGTCCGCACCGTACGAGAGACAGATGTTGTCTAAATTTTGACAGTCATGTAAACCTCTCTTGTGCCGGTGCATCGTCCTTATCGCTGACCAATTACGTGCATTCTCTGTTTTCTAGTATTAACTCTGTTAAATAGACTGAGTATAGTAATTATTTTATTTATAAGGTACTGACTTGTCGGGCTGTACTGCGAGCTCGAACTCGCAGCGGTGGTACATGTTGAAGTTGTAGTGTCCCGGATAGTTGGTGTGCAGGACGAACTTCTTCACCTGGTGCGTGCTCGCGTCGAACAACACGTCCTGGGGAGAAAGGTTGAGGGTAGTTCAATGTAGGGTACTCACCGGGGACGCTGGAATAACTCGATTTCCAGTGAGTTGCCTATATTTTTTACGCTTTCTTTGGTTTCATAGAGAAATTACATAATGGTCGACGTTATATGGGACCGAAGAGCTGGGTTCCTCGGATAAAGAATTAGCTTAGTATAGGTAAAGTATGTTAGGTTAGCTTTGAACTGCAATCCCATATTGAGTCACTTTATAAACGATCACACCTTTTCAAAAAGACAATTTCAGAAGTATATTTCAAAGAATAATACAATATTTTTGACGTGAGAACGTCTACATAATAAATCGATGAACGCCGGCTGCATACACGAAAAAGGATGACGCAATGTAACGTACATGTACTTACATGTCCAGTAAATGTACCTACAGAGCCGCGAATGCCACTTGCAAGAGAGCCGCGAAGGCCAGTTGCATGAGAGCGGCGAAGGCCAGGATGTACAATTCGGGGTACGAGGGTGCGCGGGGGAGCGGGGGTGCGGCGGTATTAAAGGGGGTTTCATTTTTGTTTTTTTGAATGTTTTTAATGGGGGGGTTTCAAAGGGGGAATGAAAATTTCATTGATTTTGCCGTAGGATGTAGGATGCACCGTTTTCAAGGTATTTGACAAAACACCGGTTCTCGTCCGATCACCGAGGTTAAGCAACGTCGGGCGCGGTCAGAACTTGGATGGGTGACAGCCTGGTTTCAATTTTTGTTTTTTGAATGTTTTGTTATGACGTTGTCACGTTAAACTATCGTCCGTAAACCGACTTTACGGACAACCAGTTTTTTAAAGTGGAAATATGCTACATATAATATGAACAATTAAGTGTAACTAATTCAAATAACTCCGTCTTTTGGTGGTTGATTCCAAGGCCGATTTTATTCCCTTCCTGTTCCACAATCCTCGCCATGGCTTCCAAGTCTGTTCTATTTTCCGCCAGTAAAGCCAGATCGTCAGCATAACCAACGTCAGGGCCAAGAGAGCTGATCTAGTGGTCGGAGGTACCACCTATAAAGGGGTGGACCGTTTTAAGTATCTCGGGTGCACCGTGACTGACACCAACCAACGTGAGGAAGAGATTACCATGCGCATCCAGAACGCCCTAAGATGCTCTGCAGCGCTCCACAAAGTGCTGGTGTCCAAGCTGATCAGTAGAGCTACCAAGATTCGTATCTATAAGACTGTCATTAGACCAATTTTGTTGTATGGGTGCGAGGCTTGGACAGTAACGAAAAAAGAAGAGGGCGAGCTCTTAGTGGCTGAGCGAAAGATCTGGAGGAAGATGCTAGGGCCGATTCAAGAGGAAGATGGCAAGTGGAGGAGGAGAAAGAACCGGGAGCTGGAAGACCTGGTGTCTGAGCCCAATGTAATTGGAGAAGCCAAGGCGGCGAGACTGCGCTGGCTCGGCCACCTAGAGAGGATGGGAGAGGATCGGGCAGTGAAGAGAGCGTTTATGGGGCGACCGAGCGGAAAACGTCCGGTGGGTCGCCCTAGATACCGCTGGTTGGACGAAGTGCAGAAAGACGTAACCGCCCTCGGAGCAGCCAATTGGCGCGAGGTGGTGCAAAATAGGGAAGAGTGGCGCTCTCTGGTGTCGGAGGCCAAGATCCTCTTTGGGTCGTTGAGCCAGTGTAGTAAGTAGTAAGTAATTCAAATAAAGCCTGTCACACACAGCGCAGATGCGGTAAGATTTTATCTGCGTATAAAAACTTATCCGTCTGCAGGTATCACACACAGCGCAGATGTGAGGTTTTACATTCACTCTAAAATTTCGGAGCTGAGTAGACGTGTTTTGTGGTGCGGATGGCTTATACAGGGTGTTTTTTTTATATAAAAGGGGGTAAACGAGCATGCGGGAGCAATCACCGCCGCCCATGGACACCCGCAACATTAAGGGTGTCACAGGTGCGTTGCCGGCCCTTTGAGAGATAGATAGGCTACAATGAATTTTCAATGAAAGCGCGTTACACTTTCTTTATTTCTCTTTACGACAAAATGTAAAAAAATGCGAAAATGCATTTCTACGCAAGGATGACTTGTTGTTTGCTTAAGTAGTACGTAATTTTATATGTATTTTATTATACAAAGAAGTTCCCAATCCACACTGGGCCAGCGTGGGAACTACGACCCAAACCCTCTTATTCCGAGAGGAAGCCTGTGCCCTGCAGTGGGACGTAATATAGACTGGGATGATGATGATGATGATGAAAGTGTACTTCTGCGCATCCACCTGTATTTATCTGCAGATATAATCTTCACATCTGTCGGATTCTGTCGATATATTATTATGTCGGTGCTCACAGATACGCAGATAAAAATGTTACCGCATCTGCGCTGTGTGTGATGGGCTTTACTCACCAATCCCAAGGTGAAGTAGTTGAAGAAGTAGTCTGTGGCGGGCGGGGCGTGGCGCGGGCGGCGCGCGGGCGGGCGGTGGATGCGCATCTTGTCGTCGTGCTTGTAGAACAGGCGCGCCGGGGCGCCCAGCGCGCGCGCCACCGCCTGGCAGGAGTCGCCGAAGCGCACCACCCGGCACAGGGGCAGCTGCACCGGCTCCAGGGCGCGGGACGTGCCTACAGTACAAGTTTACAACCCTTCAAGCTGGGAATACAAATGCCCGTAAATCGGGAAAGTAGCTGGCATGAGAGTCACAGGCATGTACGAGTGTTTTACAATACCGAAGTACGAAAGACCGAATGTATTAAAACATCGACTGGGTCAAAAGACCGACACGATTTTTTTCTGAAACCGTAAACTTTTCAGAATTTATTAAAACGGCATCTGTAGAGTATGTCCTATTTTATAGTTTTACCGTAACTTAGCAGTTTACCGCGACATAACACATATTGCTCGACTCAGCAATAAGTTTAAGACAATAAATTAAGCAACCTTTTATGTAAGACTGTTCATTCTATTAGCGCATCTTACGCAATACATACGAATCTACAACATGGATTTTTATTGATCAGTCCTCATCGCTCCTCATACTTCATGGCGACCCTGCCACGCGAAAATTATGGAATCTATGAAGATAGAAGATAAATGGAAAATGAAACAACAATAAAAAAGAGAAATATTTAATAGAAGAAAGAAGATTATTTTAATGGAAGAAAGAAGATTATTTAAACAAGAAAGAAGATTATTTATATTAAGAAGAACTAAATTCACGGAAAATTCAAATCACGAAGAATCAAGATCATGAAGAATCAAGACCACGAAACTTCAAGAAAGAAGAGCGTTGTCCAGGGCTAACCCGGCTCGCATTCAAGAGGAGTCCAGGGTTATCCCGGCCCAAGTTCAAGAGGAGTCCAGGGTTATCCCGGCCCAGCTCGAGGGAGTCCAGGGTTATCCCGGCCCACGATCCAGCCACCAGCCAACCCAGCAGTCACGTGACCGCCGCGCCACGCGACCACCGCAAGCCAACGCAAGCAAGATGACGACGCCGTGACCCCCATTCCAGTAACGCACTATACTTATAAGTGACTAATGTAGTAAAGTAAGTGTTTTATTATTATTTTCAATTAGGGCATCAAGAAGTAAGCCATAATTAATACATAAATCTAAAATGTAGTTATACTATGTCAGTTCTATTAAGAGACTTACGTGATAAGTTGAATTATTTAAGGGAATATTTAATTAAAATTGGTCCTGAGAGATGTCAAAAGGAAATTGCATATAAAAAATTAGAAGAAGCAAAATTTCTTTATAGCCAGTTGGAGTGTATTTTGTCTCAAGTGAATAATGACATAAAGATTAATAAGTTGGATTCTTCCACGGTAAAATTATGCAATGATTTAATTGGGGAAATAGGAAATATTTATACAAAAATTAAAGATTTAGTTCGTTTCAAATTAATTTAGAAGAGGATACAGCCAAAATGCCTAACGACTTCGATATCAAGACCGCCATTGCACTGATTCCTGTTATGACAGGACAGGAGCAAACAACTAAGCAATTAATTGACGGTATCTTGATGTATGACTCTCTAATCTCTGAGAGTACTAAAGGTCAACTGATAGATTTTGTTCTTAAAACGAGGCTGTCAGCAAGTGCCAAGTTGCGATTACGTTCTAGCTACAATAATGTGAAAGTTTTAGTAGAAGATATTAGAAAGTATTTGCTTCCAAAAAAATCAACACAAGCAATACAATCTCAATTATTTAGAGCGAAGCAAGGACGTAGGACCATAGAATCTTTTGGTTCGGAGTTAGAGGAGCTTTTTGTAAACCTAACAATCGCACAAGCCGACGATGACACCAGCAAATACGACGTGCTGCGTCCCCTTAACGAACGAACGGCAATCAAACGATTTGCCGACGGACTTTCAGATCAGAGGTTGAGCACAATCATCGCCTCTCGGCAGTTCGACTCGCTTCCTGAGGCGATTCGAGCAGCTGTGGACGAACAAGTAACGTCCACTCATGATCAGGTGATGCAGATGAGACCCGTATATAATCGTAGAAATAGTTGCTACACGTCTCATAGGGGCAATTTTACACCTTTTAATACGCGTTCCAGCCAAACTTATTACAACAGGTCAAACATGAATCATCAGCCTAGACCCTACTTTCAAAACCAGCAGAAAATGCAATTTCAACCTAAAGTAGGAAATAGGGGCGCGCACGCAAGTAGGTTCATGCGTAGTCAGCATGCCCGCGGCCACAGCTCGAGCGCACGTGCGCCCGCGCCGCGTATGCGCGTTCAGCACGCCGCTGGAGATAGCAACAACACTTCAGAAAATATGCCTAGTCACTCCCAGTTTTTTCGTTCCTAAAACGGAAAATCACTGCATATTTAGTTATAATAATTATTGTTTAGTTAAATGTATAGTAGAATACAACGTTGAGCTCAACTTACTTTTAGATAGTGGTGCTAGTTTATGTGTATTAAAGTATGAATTTCTAATAGATAATGAGAATTTCATGGATAGACTAGTAAAAGATAGATTAACAATTAAAGGTATAAGTGGAAATTTAGAGTCCGAAGGTTACATTTATTTAGATTTAAAAATAAATGGTGTAGTATTTAATCAAAAGTTTTACGTGTTTAAAAACTTATCTTGCGCTGGTGAAGGAATTATTGGTCAGAATTTTTTTAAGCAATATAATGCGATTATTAACTACAAACATGGCACATTGCAATTACAAAATAATAAGAAGACAATACTCGTAGAAGTTGATGACAATAATAGGTATTTATATGTCATACAACCGCGCTGTGAAGTCATCAAATACATTCCGGCGCGCATTACCGGAGATTGTGTAATTATAGCGAATGAAATTCAACAAGGAGTTTTTGTCGGTGGGTCAATTGCGAAACCCACAAATAATCAAATACCCATTAAAATATTAAATACGACAAACTCCACCATAGAGGTAAATTTACGAGGTTTGGAAATATTAAGTTTGAGCTTATTTCAAGTATGTAGTTTTGATAAATATAAGAATACTCCCGATAGAATAAACAAACTTTTCGATTTATTGGATTTACCATCATACCTAAACAAAGAGGAGCAAATTAGTATAGAAAAGATTTGTGCTAAGTATGTAGATGTTTTTCACTTGCCAGGTGATAAACTTACTACCACAAATTTATTACAGCATTCAATTAAATTAAAAAATGACGAGCAACCTGTGTATAAAAAGCCTTATAGAATACCAAATACACTTAAGGCTGAGGTGCAAAATCAAATTCAAAATATGTTAGATAACGACATAATAGAGGAAACCACGTCAGAGTGGTCCAGCCCTGTCTTACTCGTGCCTAAGAAATGCGATAAAACAGGAAAGAAAAAATGGAGACTCGTTATTGATTATCGTCAATTAAATAACAAAATTCAAGACGATAAATTTCCGTTACCTAATATATCAGAAATTTTAGATTCCTTGTCAGGCAATATATATTTTTCAAAATTGGATTTATCGCAATCGTATTACCAACTTTCATTAGACAAAAAGTCACGAAAATTAACAAGTTTCACTACTGATAAAATGTATCAGATGAAACGATGTCCAATGGGACTTAAAACTTCTCCTAGTGCTTTCAGTAGGTTAATGACTATAGCCATGTCCGGCCTTAACTATCAAAAATGTTTTATTTACTTAGATGACTGTATAGTAGTAGGAAACTGCCTTGAAACTCATAATAAGAATTTATTATCAATTTTGGAAAGGTTACGAGAAACTAATTTAAAACTAAATCCAATAAAGTGCGAATTTTTAAGAAAAGAAATCATGTATTTAGGCCATAAAATAACATCAGAAGGCATTCTTCCCGATCCAACAAAAATTGTATCCTTACAATCGTACCCAAGACCGGCTAATGTAGATGACGTTAAACGATTCGTAGCATTTGCTAACTACTACAGACGTTTTATAAATAATTTTGCCACTATAGCTTATCCTTTAAATGCACTTAGTAAGAAAAATGCTACTTTTAACTGGACATCTCATTGTGAAAACGCATTCCAACAATTAAAACAAGCACTCATCAGTCCACCAGTATTAGATTATCCCGATTTTTCTGACAAGAATACGTTTACATTACATACTGATGCTTCAAAGTTAGGTTTAGGCGCCGTTCTGTCTAACAGTAATGGCAAGGTTGTCGCGTACGCTAGCCGTAACTTGAAACCAGCTGAAACGCGATACCCTGTGATAGAACTCGAGTTATTAGCCATCGTTTGGGCCGTCAGACATTTTAGACCTTATTTATACGGTAAAAGGTTTAAAATATTTACAGATCATAAACCATTAAAATACCTCTTTGGAATGGCCGATCCTTCGAGTAGACTAACAAAGTTTAGATTATATTTGGAAGAATATGATTTCGAAATTGATTACTTACCAGGGCGAAGCAATGCAGCTGCAGACGCATTGAGTCGTATACCTGTCACTTGTCAAAATTTAAAAGATATGAGAGAAAACTTTGTATCGGTCATGACGAGAGCTCAAACTCGTAAATTACATAACCAACTAAGTGACCAAGACACAGACGCAAAACCTGAGAACTCCAAAACTACTAGGCCTGATCAACCTACAGTTGTGGAGATACTCAAAAAACCGAAAGACAGCATCGAATTTGTTATACGGCCTACTAGAAATTGTTTAAAAAATATTGAAAAATTACAACAAATCACTAGTGATAATAAACAATGTATTTTTGTGCCTGATAAGTCAGCTATATATGTAATGTCTCGATCGCTAACTACCGTAAGCGTGTTAGCGAGAGAATTGCAACTATTTTGTAAACAGCTGAATATTAACGAACTCGTAATAATTAAATGTAAGAGAAATAAGTATCAGGTTGAAGAATTATTAAAAGAAGTCAAACTATTAAAGAGCAATGTCCCGAGATTACTCATAACTAAAGATGTCACAAGAGTACATGATAAAGATATGAAAACGGTTATCTTGAATGATTTCCACTTGTTGCCTACCAGCGGACACGCGGGGGTTAATAGAATGTTGAATAATATAAAAAAATACTACTTTTGGCCAGGAATGAGTAACGACGTCAGGGAATATGTTAACAAATGCAAAAGTTGCCAAATCCAAAAGCGTACTAATAAAGGTGTTCGCGAACCAATGTTGATTACATCGACACCCAATACCTCTTTCGAGAGAGTTAGTTTAGATATAATGGGCCCACTAGCTGTAGATAATTATAATTATAAATATATTCTAACACTTCAATGTGACTTAAGCAAATATGTTGAAGCGTACCCGTTAGAAACAAAAGAAACAGAATTAGTAGCTAGATTATTTGTAAGTAATTTTATTTTAAGATATGGGATTCCGACAGAAATTATTACTGACCAAGGAAAAGAATTTATGTCATCAGTAATGTCAGAAGTGTGTAGTTTGTTAAATATTAATAAGATTAATTCTACTCCGTATCATCATGAAACCCTAGGCGGATTAGAAAATACGCACAAAAGTTTAGGGGCTTATCTCCGCATCCAGTGTGATAACAACAAAACAGACTGGAGCACATGGTTACCATTTTGGTGCTTTTCGTTCAATACTACAGTACACTCCGAGACAAAATACAGTCCATATGAATTAATATTCGGTAAACAGTGCAATTTACCTTCTAATTTGAAAAATATTGTTGAACCTCTTTATAATTACGATAGTTATCCCTTAGAACTTAAGTTTAGGCTTCAAAAAGCTCATAATGATGCTCGAAATAATTTATTAGACAGTAAAAATAAAAGGAAATTATATTACGACCAGAAATGTAATCCCATCGAATACAAAATAGGAGATATGGTACTATTGAAAAATCAGATTGGAAATAAATTGGATCAAATTTATACTGGTCCATATGAAGTAATTAATGTAGATCCACCAAATGTATCGATTAAGAAAAATAATAAACAGTACATAATTCATAAGAATAATACAAAATTGTATCGTGAATAATTAAAGTCCTAGTAATATATAATTTTAGTGAATAAGTATATAAAAAAAAATGTGTTTATTTAAGTAGTTACTGACCTCAAGTAATATGTGTCACATTTTTTTTTTCCGCTACCCCGGGGGTGTACAGGACTTTCGGGGGAGGTGTAGAGTATGTCCTATTTTATAGTTTTACCGTAACTTAGCAGTTTACCGCGACATAACACATATTGCTCGACTCAGCAATAAGTTTAAGACAATAAATTAAGCAACCTTTTATGTAAGACTGTTCATTCTATTAGCGCATCTTACGCAATACATACGAATCTACAACATGGATTTTTATTGATCAGTCCTCATCGCTCCTCATACTTCACATCATACAGAACCCATTAGGTTAGGTTAGGTTTGTTTTATAACAATCTTAAAAAGTTAACGGTTTCAGAAAAAAATCGTGTCGGTCTTTTGACCCATTCGATGTTTTAATACATTCGGTCTTTCGTACTTCGGTATTGTAATACATACTCGTACGAGTAACACTGCGGATACATTTGCAAGTAATACTGGCATGCAAGTTGTGCTCTTGCTTGTTTACTGGCATGCCCGTAGCTGTCGCGTCTGTTCACACTTGACAGTTCGGCAACCCCCCGCGACCCCTCCCTCAACGGGCATGCAAGTAAATCAAATGTTGTGCTAGCTACTTGCATGCCACGGCGTGCCAGTTACAGGCATGCCAGTTAGCGTATACACATGACAGTAGCTGGCACGTGCAAGGTGCTGGTATGCTAGTGTGCAAGCTACGGGCATGTATATTCCCAGCTTAAGGCTACCGAGCTTTTCGCGCTAATCGATTTTGAGTGGGCGATTTCGGGCGTGAGGGAATCGATTTTAGGTAAGAGATTTTGGTATGGGGGAAGCACGATGGCTCAAGATAGGTTGGTTGGACGGAGGACTGCGCGTGTTTTTGGGTATTTTCATCTTATTACTAAAACAAATACATATTTTAAAAATGTAGCAACACTACGCCCTAGAAAACATCTTGTTTTATTAACATTCAAAAAGTCATGACCTGCCGTGCAGTATTTAATTAGCGTCGTACTACGAATTTATGTTATTTTTTAGAGACTTTTTTTTCTGTCGAGCGAACTATAAGTAATCGTGTTTCGATAAACACTTGTCATTAGAGTGAATCCTCAAATATCTTACACATGAATTTCAAGACTATCGCTTTACTTGTAATGATACAGCACGAGATTAAATGAATGCAATAAATACGCCAAAAACACGGTAGGCCCTTAATAAGGTAGAGGCGATTTAGCGACCACATGCATGGAGTTGGGAATTGAACCTTATTGTTATTGATTTAGCGACCACATGCATGGAGTTGGGAATTGAACCTTATTGTTATTGATTTCATAATACGTAAAAATTTCCATTGTAATTATTGAAAATACGACTAGCTTTAAAAATATCCTTTGTTAGGTATGTATTCGATAGCTGGTTTTGATGATGGAGCTGGAAAAAGCCATAGGAACTCTGTAATAAAACGACACGAGCCCGTCGAGTTTGGGCTTGTTCGATCCGTCTTGATGAGTACTTTGGTCCTAGATGGAATCCAGGGGCAAAAGGTACAGTCAGCAACGGGAGAGACGCCAGCGGTAGAGACAGCAGTGTGAGAGACGGCAGCGGGAGAAACGGCAGCAGGAGAGACGGCAGCGGGAGAAACGGCAGCGGGAGAGACGCCAGTAGGAGAGATGCTAGCAGGAGAGACGGCAGCGGGAGAGACGGCGGCGGGAGAGACGCCAGTAGGAGAGATGCTAGCAGGAGAGACGGCAGCGGGAGAGACGGCGGCGGGAGAGACGCCAGTAGGAGAAGCGGCAGCGGGAGAGACGGCGGCGGGAGAGACGCCAGTAGGAGAGATGCTAGCAGGAGAGACGGCAGCGGGAGAGACGGCGGCGGGAGAGACGCCAGTAGGAGAGATGCTAGCAGGAGAGACGGCAGCGGGAGAGACGGCGGCGGGAGAGACGCCAGTAGGAGAGATGCTAGCAGGAGAGACGGCAGCAGGAGAGACGGCAGCGGGAGAGACGGCGGCGGGAGAGACGCCAGTAGGAGAGATGCTAGCAGGAGAGACGGCAGCGGGAGAGACGGCGGCGGGAGAGACGCCAGTAGGAGAGATGCTAGCAGGAGAGACGGCAGCGGGAGAGACGGCGGCGGGAGAGACGCCAGTAGGAGAAGCGGCAGCGGGAGAGACGGCGGCGGGAGAGACGCCAGTAGGAGAGATGCTAGCAGGAGAGACGGCAGCGGGAGAGACGGCGGCGGGAGAGACGCCAGTAGGAGAGATGCTAGCAGGAGAGACGGCAGCGGGAGAGACGGCGGCGGGAGAGACGCCAGTAGGAGAGATGCTAGCAGGAGAGACGGCAGCAGGAGAGACGGCAGCGGGAGAGACGGCGGCGGGAGAGACGCCAGTAGGAGAGATGCTAGCAGGAGAGACGGCAGCAGGAGAGACGGCAGCGGGAGAGACGGCGGCGGGAGAGACGCCAGTAGGAGAGATGCTAGCAGGAGAGACGGCAGCGGGAGAGACGGCGGCGAGAGAGACGCCAGTAGGAGAGATGCTAGCAGGAGAGACGGCAGCGGGAGAGACGGCGGCGGGAGAGACGCCAGTAGGAGAAACGGCAGCGGGAGAGACGCCAGCGGGAGAAACGGCAGCGGGAGAGACGCCAGTAGGAGAGATGCTAGCAGGAGAGACGGCAGCGGGAGAGACGGCGGCAGGAGAGACGCCAGCGGGAGAGACGCCAGCGGGAGAGACGCCAGCGGGAGAGACGCCAGCGGGAGACCGAGCGGGAGAGACGGCAGCGGGAGAGACGGCAGCGGGAGAGTCGCCAGCGGGAGAGACGCCAGCTGGAGAGACGCCAGCGGGAGAGACGCCAGCGGGAGAGACGGCAGCGGGAGAAACGCAGCGGTGCACTACTAACTGCCCCGACACTGCTGCTCGCCTGTTTTAATTGGCGGTGACGATGACGACGACGATACCTTCGGTGAACATGTGCAGCCTCAGCCCGCGCGTGCCGGCCGCGCGCAGCACGTCGCAGCGCCGCAGGTGCAGCTGCTGGCGGTAGCACGCCAGCGGGAGCGACGGCAGCGGCGCGCAGCTCACTGCGCCGACGCTGCTGCTCGCCTGTTGCAAAAAAACTTTAGTTGATAATGATGATGATGCAATTCCTCAGGAAGGAGGGTGAATATTCGAGCGTTTTGACCGAAGGACGAATCGCGCGAAATTTCATCAAACTAGATTCAGCATCGGTACGGTCTTAAGTTTTCATAAAAAGTTAACCCTAAGCATCATCCGTTTTAATAATTTCTGCTCAAATGGTAATGACAAAAAAAAACGCCGTAAAAACGCTGAATATTTACCCACATGGGAGCCGTAAATTATATCACACTTTTAAGTCGTTCGTTGTGATGCAAGAACGAATAATGAGGGTTTTCTATGAGAGGCTATTTGGCGCTAGTATCGTCAGGTCCGTTTGACAACTTTGACATTTGTTGTATGGGTGTAACGTCAAATAGACCTTACGATACTAACACCATCTAGCGATATTCCACCTGTCAGAAAACCCTCATTGCTATTAAGTGTGACGACGGAGGAGGTCCAATAAAATATTTTTTGTTAGTAATTTCATTTGTAATGCAAGCTTTTTTTAGTTTCTGTATGTACAGTCAGCTGTAGAGGAATGGTACCCCCTCCTTTTCTCTGCAGCTGACAGTACATGCAATGGTACAGGGCGAGAGGTCGAGTTCTGGAAAAATAAGAAATAAATCCCATGTTACTTAGTTAAGCGATACTCGTACTTAGTAGACATTTTTTCGAAAATATCTAATACTAGCCTTCCGTCCGCGGCTTCGCCCGCAATAAATTAATTTTCCCGTAGGAAAAGGTATTTTCCCGCGGTATGAAGTAGCCTATGTCACTCAGTGATAATGTAGCTTTCTAACAACAAAACAATTTTTGAAATCGGTCCAGTACTTTTTAAGTTTATTCGTTACATACAAAAAATAGAAGCTTCATTCATGATTCATGGGATTTTTATTTACCTGGTGTTGAGATCCGTAGTATATAGTGGTGCGGGCAACGACGGGCGAACCGCCGTTAGGGAATTGTAGAGAACCCAATCCGTGAGCGTAACCCGGCTGCAAAGATACACAAAACATTAAAAGGTAGATGGCGCCATCTATGGATAGCAGACATGTTAACACGTCAGCTCGAAAGACGAGGTACTTCCACGTTCTTGGAGTTTTAAAGTTCCACTTCTTTGTTAAAGTAGACATTTTTCAGCAGCTGCTCACTAAGCTACTAACTTTTCATGTTTTCACGTTAGCTTTAGTTTAGCGCTAACAGATGGCGTTATATAAATACGTGCCGGGTTGAGCGGCGTGGCTTGGAACCGGTACCGAAAATACCTGTAACATACCGATATTTATAGGTTTTCTCGTTTCAGTTCCAGAGAACCGGTAAAGGAAAAACACCGGCATTAGCACCGAAAAATATCGGTTTTCTATAAAGGTTCTAAAACGTGTATGCGACGTTGCCGTTTAATGTGGTGTGCCTCGAGTGAGTGGTTCCAGTTTCCACGGGAAAACTCGCAATGTGAGACAACTTATTGTGTTCTCTTTCTCTCTCATTCACTATAATATGCGCACTTTCGTGTACCGGTAATTTACTTCTTAAAACCGGCAATTTCATCAATTATATCGATTCCTAAGGTAAGGTAGGACCTCTGCTTGGTACAGGTAGCAAGACTAATATCGGTTCCTGGTCTAAGGCCACGATACTGGTTCCGAAAAATACCGGCATTTCAAGCTCTGCGTGGCCCTGAAGCAGTGCTCCACTTGTTTAACAGATGGCGCTGGCAACTGTTATCACTCACCTCGAATTTACTATCGACCGGGAAGTAGAACGACAGCCCGCGGAAGTTAAGCGCGAACAGATGTCGCTGCGAGTCGTAGAGGCCGGGGTGCGTGGCCCCGAAGCAGTGCTCTACTTGCTCGATAGATGGCGCTATTTCCGGTGAGTTGAAGCACATGCCGCTGTAGGCCAAAAAACAAACATCTTACTATAGATAAATTACCGAGAGCGTGAAATTGCATATGTAGTGGTATTGTGTGTTTATAGCTTTGAGAATTCAGGTTTATAGGCATTTCACTTTAGTGCGAGAAACAGCAATATAGAGATCTCTCTCTCCAATGCCTATAAACACACAATACCACAACATATGCAATTCCACGCTCTCGGTAATTTATGTGTATTAGTAACACAGTATTCTAGACCTTAACTATTATGCTATGGGCATTTTCAAAAAAAAGTGTACCTGCTTCGTAAAAAATACTTGTAATTTTCCATACAATTTTTTTGTGTCAGGTGACGAGTCATACAAACTGACTGACTAACAAAACTGACAAAAATTTATAATTTCAATTTCAAAATCATGATAATCAATACCTAGAGCTCTTGATTTTGAGTAAAACAACCCCAAAATTTCCTCATTTGAAAAAGTACAAGTTTTTATTTTAAATGCCCATTTATACCTATAGTTCGTTTTTTTTAGCATTGAAAGATGGTAAGCGATTTTGACGTGTCTTTTTATTGAAATGTACACGTTTGAAAAATAAGTCACAGCTAATATGTAACAATTTGAAAGGAAATATCACAGATAACGGAGATGTAATCTGAGGGAAATATGGTCATTTACACTCTTTTGGTTTCATAAGTAAATAGTTCCTATTTTTTTTAAAAAGTGTTTTTTAATAAAAAGACTCTTCAAGATTGTTTACCTTATTTCTAATGCTAAAAAAACGAAGTCTATACTAAGCACTATTGCTTGAATCTAGACCGAAAATACGGTATTACGTACAGTCAACCAATTTGAGTACTAGACCACTATAGAACCTTGTCGCATCAACTACATGATAATTACAACGTCGAAGCGGGTCGAAGGATTATCAGTGATCACAACACGCAATAAATGTAAAGAGTTTATAAACGTTTAGAAAAAGAAGTTTTGACAGACGGACAGTGAGAATTCAAATTATTAATTCACAAGCAAACTCCTTTCCTATTCATTGACATTGACACATGTTCGCAAAGATCGAGATGTCATCATGACGTACAGTACATCACGCAATAATCACTGTCTTAAAAGATATACAAATTGATTCATTATGCCATGGTTCTAACTATAGACCACTTAGGCCTAGGAATCAAATTGGTTGACTGTACACTCACTACTTAACATTACATTACATCGTATTGTATTGAAAGATGATATTACGTAACCCAAGTGTCATCGATCGATATGGTCATTAGATGACGCTTATAATGTCAATAGGTCATCAATACCTCCGTGTTTAATCACATCTGTTACTATGAGATAGGTCACCTCTGGGAAAATACCTACTGTCTAACTAATATAGACGTATATATATCTTAAAATATCCAGAGAACGTCTATGGGTAGAGTATAAAAAGAAATACCAAACGCTTCTCTTCCATTTCTGCACTTTCAAGAAGAGGATAAATGGGGTTATTAGGTTTTTGCTCCGGATTTACTTGCAAAAATTTTCACGCCCAGCCACTAGGTACTATATAAGGGCCAGTCTTTGAGGGCCAGTTCACATTGAGGCGCGACGCTAACTCTAAAAGTTCTTCAAGATAATTGGCAATTAAAGAGAACGGAGCTGTGAAAACTAAATTCAGAATCGCGGACGCAAGCCAGTATATTCTTTAAAAAATCGTGTACTCACCTATACCTAAGTTTAACTAATTTCATATTGTAGATCTCTATAATCTTTAGTCGTTGTGCAACTGGGTCGAAGATAAATCGTATGCCGTCCTGTGGCATATTTATAACTAGGTCTACGCTCAGCGGATTCTGAAAAAAAAAAGTTTTTTTTTTAATTACAATTTTTTAAATTACCGGCCATGTGTGACCGGTCATATGTGGCAAATATTCAATATAGTTTTTCTTTAATTACGTTATGTCACATATAACTTATGTGTAGGTATAGTCGAACAAATTCCTTTACCACCCTAAAGTTCAATGTCGCTTGTACGATTGAAAACATCAAAGACCATTTTCATGTACAAGTCAATGTGACAATCAGCCTTATTGTTTTCATTCTGATGTAGGTACTGATCTAAATCTGCAACATTTTTGAAAGACCTTACAAGAAAGGACCGACGAACATGGTTCAACTATGAGGGATTCCTGTTTTGCCATTTTGGCTACGGTACGGAACCATAAAAAACTGTTATGGTGGCATAATTTATTGATTCAAAGAGTAAATACAAAATTATTCGCTAAGACTACGTATAGTTAACTATACTCCATTCAAGTTAGCAAACAAATAATGGGGGAACACACCGGCTTATCGGCATATCTCTAACCAATCACATGCGGCTGTGCTCTCTACTAGCTCGTTAACTTGAATAGAGTATAGTCTTTTGATGTTTGAACTAACCTGGTCACTATAAAGTACTTGTACGCCTCTGATTGTGCCCACTTGACTTTGTATGATCGCCACCGACTGCGAGAAATGCATCCCTGGAAGAATACATACAGTTTTTTTTTTTATTTTTTTTTTATTTTTAAATTTAAAACAATAATATTTTACAATTAAGTAGCATCGTTAAACCTGAATCAGGTTTGTCTCGATGCTTCGTTCCGCCTCATACAATTTCCACAAATATTTTAAAAAAAATAAAACAATAAACTAAAATAAAATAAGTAAAAATAAGTAAAATTACATAAAGTTTACCACTGACAGATGGTTTGCCTTCATTTCATATTCAACTTTAACGACCTACAAATAAAGCCAATTTTAGAATACTGTTACCCACACGTTTGCAGATTTTGTAATAGCTACTTTATTTGTATGGTGTTAAAGTTGGAAATGAAATGAAGGCAAGCCATCTAGTAAGTGGTAAACTAAAAGTAAACGTATCGTAAAACTGTTTAAAATCTAGTTCGAAATTAGACCTTATTAATAGAATCAAAATTAAAGGGTAGTAATTGTAATTTTTTTTAATGTTTTTTACCTCCATGGGAATGTGGATAACTTGGGTATGTGGACGAATTAGGAATATGGAAGACATGGGAATGTGGACGAGATAGGAAGTGGACGATTTGGGAATTGAATGTGGACGAAATGGGATGACAAAACGGTAATATGGACGAAGTGAACCTAAACGACCGTCTCAAGCCAGCCACCTAGCGTCTATTTTTGTCAACATTTCGCACATGACCGATAAGCCAGTTGCAATGTCACGGCGGATATCAGCGTCTATGTAAATTAGTCTGATTAGATCTGTCCGGTCTGCTGATAACGGAAGGTCGACTTACGAAAATAGATGTCGTAATATTCTACTGTCTCACGTGTCTTACAATGTATTGTGAACCCAAAAACGCCTCACTCCTCGAAGTCCGTATAGTGCTGTCCCTTTCACTCTTCTGTTTAATACTATTAGCGTGAAGGGAACGACACGATACGAAGTTCGATAATCAAATTTCGTAGTATAGTATGGACTTCCCGCTGTTCCCGAGCGAGCAAACGCATGTTTTGTCTGGTGTGGGCGACGCTCACCCACAAGACTTAGTTTCCTTTAGATTTCCGAAGCTCGGACTAGGAAAAATGGTTTGAAGTCGGTACACATGAAGGGTACACGGAAACATGTCTAGTCACCTATGCAACTTTTTGAGTTATAGCGGTTTGAAAGTAAGTCATCGTGAACAATTATTACGATACCCTACCTTGCTCTTGCCCGGAGAGTCGCGACTCGAACGAAAGGTTTTTGTTTTTTTTTTTTCAATTAAAAATCCGTCATTTAATCTGTGGTGCGCCATCATAAGGCCTCGCCTACTCAACCTGCTGGTAAATCCGCCACTGTCCGCAGTGAACGTGTTAACTCCCCGCGATTCACCCACCACCGTTCCTATTCCCTAATCACACGGTATATTGTATGCATGGATAAATATGAAACAAGCGCCACAATGGATATGTGTACATAGGTATGGTAATCAAGTGCGTGCAAGTGCGACTAAATGGTATAACAATTGCATTAACGCTCGAACAATGGATGAAACATTAAAACATAACAATGGCGGACGTCGTTGGGAACTCGTGTAATTGGGTGGGATGAGTAACGGCTCTATTTTTATATTGTATAGTTAGGTAGACGGTAATTAATATGAGTAGATGTTACCCGGGTTGGGTCCCGTTGGCCTTACTTGCATTTAGCGAGCAGAGCACCTTAGTTGTATTTTGTCCGGGTAGCAAAATGCCTTGGTCTGTAAAACGCCCTCATTGCTATAAGCCATAGTAGACGGAATGACTTGGTTGTAAAACGACTTAATGTCTGAATGTTTTAGTAGGTAAATGGTCTGGTCTTGAAAATCTATTTAATACAATTGAGTCATTCTGCCTACTTGTGCATTTAACGACCTAGACGTTTTGCTAAGTAAGTCAAAGTCAAAATTCTTTATTCAATTTAAGCATCAATATTGATGCTCCTTTGAACGTCGAAGAATCTACCACCGGTTCGGAAAAACCCTGTTGAGAAAAAACCGGCAAGAAACTCAACGGTATATTTTTTTTCAATCAGAACTAAGTCTTCCTGAAACTAAGACAATTTTGTAACCATGGCATTATATAACCAAGTCATTTTGCATACTTGGTCAGTGTACTACTGAGCCGTTTTGCTCGCCAAGGCTAAATGCAAGTAAGGCCAACGGGACCCGACCCGCAAAATAGACCTAATGGGTAAAGCTAGTCACCTACGCGGTATTGAAGTACTTATCACCGACGTATTGTATAGGTAACGCCACCAGAGTTGAGGCCACGCACACAACCACATCTCATGTAATGACAGCGGGATTTTGACGTTGTGTTGACGTTTAACGACATGAGATGTGGTTGTGTGCGTGGCCTCAACTCTGGTGGCGTTACCTATAGCTGTAGTTTAATGTCCAAACTCATTGAAATATTATCTTGGTGACTGATAACTAATAAATTAACAAAGGAAAAATTTAATTTAGGTAGGTCGAGCTGAAATGCGACTAAAACTGACAGCGGCAAAGAAAATTGACGATTGAGTTTTAAAGCGATAGTTAAATACATGATCGAGGTGAAATGCGATTCGGTGGAACGCTACAAGGAATTTATGCTTTGGTAAAATGGGTATGTATTACAATACCGAAGTACGAAAGACCGAATGTATTAAAACATCGAATGGGTCAAAAGACCGACACGATTTTTTTGTGAAACCGTAAACTTCTCAGAATTTATTAAAACGGCATCATACAGAACCCATTAGGTTAGGTTAGGTTTGTTTTATAACAATCTTAAAAACTTATCGGTTTCAGAAAAAAATCGTGTCGGTCTTTTGACCCATTCGATGTTTTAATACATTCGGTCTTTCTTACTTCGGTACATTGTAACTTACCGTATTCGGTACTTCGGTACTAACAAACGTTCTACTTATAGGACTCTATAGGTTAGGTTAGGTTTGTTTTATAACAATTCTGTACAATTAATGGATTCAGAGTAAAAATAGTTCAGCGAAATGAAGAATTCCGACAAATGATCAATTCGACTTTAAATTTTATGCAACCCGAAATGACCCTGCCTATCATTACCTACAGTAGCTTGGTGCACCTGGCTCTTAGTCAGTCTAGACGCGGTAACGAAAACAAACTAACTGAATTAAAAGCGTAAACATGTTTACAAACTATACCTATAGTAAATGGATTAATTTCGCAGCAGCCATTTTGCGTATTTAACCAAGGCCGAAAAATATGCGAATCGAGGAAATGTTTGTTTATCGGAGCAAGAGCGAAACTGATAACGAATAACTATAGTTTAGTTATCGTGAGGTAGTTAGGGGTTTGCCACACTGTCGGCGCGGAATCTGCTCGATTCGATAGATACTTAGAGATAAACAAATATATTCGCTACCTGGTGGCTTATTGTCTAACGTTTCTGACGCTTGCCTTCGCAATCGCCATTTCTTTCTGTCAAACGGTATAAAATGATGGCAGAAAGAGATGGTGAAAGCGAAGGCAAGCGTCAGAAGCGTTAGACAATACGGCCTCTGGGCTAGAGTGGATAGGCTGTTACTGAACTGGTGAGATACACCCTTGGCCTCATTTGCACTTGGCATATTGAAGGTGAGAAATGTGAGATAGCCAATCACGGGTCAGTTTAATCTAAAAATTTAAATTCTATAAACGCCTCTAAAGTGACCGTATGTATACATACAATCGATCGGACTTTCAATTTTATGCAACCCGATAATGACCCTGCCTATCATTACAGTAGCTTGGTGCACCTGGCTCTTAGTCATCCTAGGCGCGGTAACGAAAACAAACTAACTGAATTAAAAACGTAAACATGTTTACAACAATACCTATAGTAAATGGATTAATTTCGCAGCAGTCATTGCGTATTTAACCAAGGCCGAAAAATATGCGAATCGAGGAAATGTTTGTTTATCGGAGCAAGACAAGAGCGAAACTGATAGCGAATAACTATAGTTTATTTATCGTGAGGTAGTTAGGGGTTTGATACACTGTTGACGCGGAATCTGAACGATTCGATAGATAGAGATAAACAATTATGAAATATGTAACAGTTTTTTGTCACATTAACATGAGGGTATAAATTAAATATCAGTACATTATTGGCATTCATTCCGCATCGACAAATTCGTAATCGTTTTAACCGCACGGCGGCTTTGGTGTGTATAACCCTTAACTTGATCTTAATTTCAAATTAAAGTCCTTAAAGCTTCATCTAAGCCAGTGTGTCTAAAGTGGTCTATATCAACCCCCAGGGGTCGACGAGGACCTGCGAGGGTCAAAATACGCAAAAAAAAACACAGTCTCGGTAGTTAAAAAAAGTATGAACCAATCCGTTTTGCAACAGATAATATATCAAAGGGTTTAGGGTTAGCTACCTCCGTACAGCTGTATCAAATATACGGGGCCTCCCAACCTGTGTATGCATAAATTCACTGCGATTAGGTGCAAGGGCGGGCTAATAATTTTGATGCAGGGTCTGTCTAGGACAATGATACCCAAAGTGGTCTATATCAACCCCCAGGGGTCGACGACGACCTGCGGGCTGCGAGGGTTATACGACTATACGTACGCGAAAAAACTACATTTGAAGTCGATTACTTTGCGATAAATTAATGTTATGTAAGCAGGAAATCTAGTCAAAATTGAAAAATATGACTAGGGGTCGAAGAAGCACAAAAGTACGGGGGCTCTGATATAGACGATGCGAGAAATATCATACAAATTGCGGTACATTGCCGTTGATGATAGCTCAATAATAAAATAAATCCATAGCCCATAGTAACAAAGCGTGTAAATAAAAAAAGGTTTTTGTAGCCAGGGAAATACAAAAGTAACAATAAATGTAATTTGTTTATTTCATAGTTATCTTCATAAATAAAACAAACAGATTACATTTGTGCAAAACATTTCATTACAAGATAACAAGAGACAAATTTATCAATGCTGTTCCCAGAAATAAATTTGAACGAAAATGTTACCGCGTTTAAGCTTTACAGGTGCAGGGTTATGTTTGTTTATTTATGTATAAGTTTAATGACTTAACCACTTGAAAACTAAGTGTAGTCATTCTTTAACAAGTAACCTCTATCTAGCCAGTATAGAAAGTTATTCTTTGTCCTTTGAAACAAAGGAAACATTCCTAGTAAGCTAGTAAGAATTAAAAGTGAAAGTATATGTGTGTGTGTTTGTTATTCTTTCACACTAAAGCGGCTGGACGGATTTGTATGAAATTTGGTATGCAGACGTCTGGGTTAATTAATAATAATCATTACTTGGCTTAGTTTAGGAGGGCAATATCATCATCTAGTCATTAGTGCCTCGGATCAAATAAAAGTCATGCAATTCGGTTAGTGTCAAGTTTTATTTTTAAATACTTATCTCCTTTTTAATGCTTTAGGTTAGCTGATACAAATTCCTTTTTTAGAATACTAATTTTTCAATGTTGCATAGGTAAAATAATGAAATCATTGAGCAACACCATGTTCTTTAATGTTCCTATCAACCTCACCCCCTCTGTCTTTTCTTATAGGTACAGTCAATTTCACGATGATTTCTTTGGCATATTATGTATGGAACATGACATTAGGAATGAAAATGGTTCACCCTGGTACGTGATTCAGTTTCTTCAACCATATGTAAGTATTGTATACATATCATCAGATATCTTATTTAAAGTTTTATAATCTTTAAAAATCTGACAATCTGAGGTTGTAGTTATTTAATTAGTTAATTACCAGAAGCATACAAGGTTGATATCAGCAAGTTTCTTGGCTTGGCGAAGATTGTGAACTTAGGCGACAGACAAACAAAAAAACTCATATATTTATCTACACTATAAATAATTTTGTTTTTTTTCACATCTCTTGCTCGTAAAGTTGATAGGCTGGATGTGAGCATAAAATTAGATACTTTTTATGCTCTAGCGCATAAAGTACAATCTTAATCAGGCGTAAACAGCCACAAACAATTTTTTTTTTTAAATAGCCTATACCTTGTCCCACTGCTGGGCAAAGGCCTCCCCTTTCTTCTTCCACTCATCCCTGGCTTTTGCAAAGTGTTGCCAGTCCGGCTGGAATCGCTCCAAATCGTCCCGCCACCTCCTTTTAGGCCTACCTCTGCTCCGGTGCCCGTCGTTTAAGGTTTGCCAGCGGGCTATGGAGCGCAGTATCCTAGGTGTTCGAAGAGCTGATAGAATCAGAAACACTGAACTGCGCTCCAAAACCCGAATTGTTGATGTGGGGACAAAGACCGCCAAACTCAAGTGGGACTGGGCAGGTCATGTCTGCCGGATGCATCCGGATCGCTGGGCCAAACTCACTACTGATTGGGTTCCAAACGACAAACAATATAAAATTAAAAAATATTAGTTTCTTTTTTTTTTATAACTGGTGTTTTATATAAATTAATAAGACTAGGCAAATCTAGTTAGTACTTACATTATTATAGAAATTGCAATGCATGAAAAATAAGAACTTGTAAACTTTATTTCCTATGTTGCTGTTTAATTCCTTTGCAATCAAAGTTAAAAGCAGAGTGTAAAACTCGAGCATTAAACCCATTTTCCCCTTGACGTGTCTATCCACTCTCGCCGTACCAGCTCGGGTGGAGCCGAGATCGCCAAATTTTTGTGTCTTTTAGACTCCTAGCCTAGCCATATTTTTCAATTTTAACTAGACCCACTGCTTACTTACCATTAATTTATCGCAAAGAAATCGACTTAAAATGTGTTTTTTTCGCGTAGGTAGACCCCTCGTAGGTCGTTGTCGACCCCTGGGGGTTGATATAGACCACTTTCCTAGACAAAACCTATATCAAAATTAGTAGCCAGCCCTTCTACCTAAATGCAAATTTATGCATACACGGGTGGGAGGTTATCAAATGTTTTAAGGGTTGAATAAATAAATAACGAATTTTTGAGCCTATCCCTCATCTTTTAGGGCTATTGAAAAGGCAACCCTAGATGCTTATTGATAAACTTTTTGTAAGGTAATTATTCTGACAACAATCTGAGCTAGGACAGATTATGTATCAACATGACTTCAGGGTGTCTATTGTAAGGGTTATTGCAAATAAATAAATAAATTAAATAGTTCAGGCACCTGAAGTAGGGCACTGATATTAAAGGTTCATGACAGCGATTGGAATTTATTGAACATTGCCTGTTGCATGTTACACCCTAATTTAATATCTAATTTATTAGCCAGGGGGACTACTACGAAATTAGAAGTTTGTATTGTGCCGTCCCGTTCACACTTCTGTTCAATACTGTTAACGTGAACGGAATGGCACAATAGGAAGTTCGAAAATCGTATTTTCTAGTATAAGGTCAAATGTGTTGACAGAAACCATTAATTTTACAAAACGCATTTCAAAAATAAAATGCTTTGATCAATTATAACAGTAGATCCACAGTCGCGCGCCCGAAAATGTCCGAGCCAAATGAGCGCCACTTTGATAACTGGCCTTCTTTTTTCTCAGAATGTTTCGTGTAATTGTCAAAATTAGCTGTCAAGTGGAGTTTTGCCGCTACCGAAATTCGACTGTAATAAAGTAAATACTAGGTTCAAATTTCTGTGTAGGTTATGATTTTATTTGTTACGCAACCAAATAAAAAAGTTCGGACATTCTTTGAAGGAGATTTTGTTTGGCAATGTGTATCTTCAGTTATAATTGATCAAAGATAAAATGAGAATAATTTGAATTGAGTCAGTTTTTTTATAAGGCATGCAAAAAGGTGCCTAGAGCTGTCTAATCAACAATTAGGGATTTAGGGCTAACAACCTTAACACATTCAGGGCCAAGAACCCGCTAGGGGAGTTCTCCGTTCGTAGGCAGTTTTCGCTACATAGTGGAAAAACGCTGCTACTGGTTACGAGCGTAGCGCGTACCAATTAGTGACCCTAACTATGAAGTGAAATGGTTTAATCCATTAGTACCAGTTAACCTTTATTTTTTTATTTTTATCTGTGGGTATACAACACAAAAATAATAACCTACATTGTTTTCAATTAAGTATAAAAGTAATTATAATTGCAGTACACCTCTAGGCCCAGAGTTAGTATTGAATTCATAAAATTACCCAATCTAAAATAAGAAATAATCTAGAATAGTATATGTAATTCATTAAAGATAAGTCAAAAAAATATAAAAATTTCTTTGGCAGGTAATTTGAAAAAAAAATTACTTCTTAAAAAATTACGCTCCAAAAATCCTATCCGTAAAAACCAGCACCTACACATTGATATGCCAACCTGTTGTTTTTAAACATCTTCTCCGTTTACTTTTTCTTTATTTTAATTTATTTATTTACTTATTAACTTATTATGCTACTCTATAATAAATTTATACTATTTATCAATTCTTTATCACTTTATTAATTTATATCTATATAGGTAAGTGGTCCATTATAGTATATTTGTGTATTGTTCCGTGAGTCACAGACGGTTCTGACAGAAAATCAGCGCTGCAGGCGTCTAACGCCTCAGCATAATGCTGAGTCAGCGACCGTTTCACTTTTGCGGGGACACACATGCTGAGCTGTGTATTGTACATGTTTATTTCTCCATTGTTTGTTATCTTAGTTTTTTTTTTTGTGTGTACTTTCTTGTATATGTGTGTCTTGTGAAAGTGAATAAATGTCTTCTTTCTTTCTTTCTTTCTTTCTACTTATCCTCTGAAAACTATAAAAAACGAGACCATTTTGCTTTCAAAAAGTTTTTATTACAAACCAATAACAAAGTTCTTAAAGCAACGGAGATCGTGTTCAAATATAATTATAAGACGTATTCAAATAGCATAGTGGACAGCCCAAAAATATCTTACGAAATAATGTGAAAACAACGCAACATTTCACGGTCAAGTGTAACAATAAAAAAATAAACATTCAATCTGGCAGACGACACAAAGGCATTGACATTTATGCGTAAAAAAATCAATGACTAGACGATGGCCAGTACCAAAAGCATTCGAAATTCAACCTGAACATAAGGCTATGTTTCCGTAGCGTCCAAAACACCGTTGCGTAAGACATCCCGCGTAAATACAACGCAAATTCTTGACGTAAGAAATAAACAATACGATGGCTCACCTAAAACGAACTCCCAGGCGTCACAGCCCAGGGAACGCTCCGGGATGATCTCTAAATCCAACATTGTGCACTAAACACTCTACACTCACTATTTTAACACACTTTCCCCTTTAAAATTAGTATTTAATCGCCAAATAACGCTATTACGCTGCCTTTCTTTGTTTGCCAACTTTAGTTTTCAACCATTTTGTATTTGTCAGAGAACTGTCATTACAAACAGCTGATTGTGTTTTGCCAGGGTCGCATTTAGCGTTTTGTTTTTTTTCTTCGTGCTCTTGAACCTAAGACGAAGAATGGCTAGACGCGTCATATTTAAGACGAAATATAACCATCGGTATTCTCTCTCGTTCTAAAAGAAAACATCATCTGCAAATAGAGACAGATATACGTTTGTCTGTATTGGCTTTCAATTCAATGAAGCCAGTTTACTATAGTGTATTTATAAATCGATATATATATATCCTAGAGATGTGCTACTTTTATATCGATAAACTTTAGCTGTCAAAAATAATTATCGTGTCATAATTTGAAGGACCAAATTGGATTCGAAAAATTACTCACAAGCATACTATTCAGCATTTTAATGATTCATTTTATACTCTTTTCCTTTAGTTCTAAAATTACGAAAAGCAGTTTGATATTGGAATGAGTAGTAGTAGTTGTAAGTAGTAAAATAAGAGTCTGCGAGTTTAAAAATAAGCATACAGAGGCGCTCTTGGCTGGTGGCGGGGCGGTATGGACTAGTCAAATCTAATAACGACAAACTCGAAAAACGATACAGAATTATTAACAAAAACAACAACAAAAACAAAACGCAAATTAACCTCCCCGAGCCTTACCGCCAGCCATCTGCCGATCGCCTAAAATGACCCAAATAATACGTGCAACGTACAATTTTTTTAACGAGACCATGCTTAGGTCCCGATAAAGCGTATCAATCTTCAATCTAATATATAAAAATCTCGTGTCACGGTGTTTGTTATCGAACTCCTCCGAAACGGCTTGACCGATCTTTATGAAACTTTTGCTCTATTTTTTATACCCCTATTGTCCGCAGACGGAGTCGCGGGCAACAGCTAGTTATTTATATTTATTTGTATATTTATGTACGAGTAGTATAATGGATATAAGGGGAAAAGTAAAACGACAATTATGAAATAATAATTATGATTTTATTTTACGTAGTTTTATTATTTATTGACCACTAAATAAAACCATTTTTTTTATTTCTCAAAAAAACAGAACACATTTTTGATTATTTTTCTGCCAAACTTTCATAAATCAGGATCTTTAGGTAACCTGAGAACAATACACATCAACAATTAGCATTATATTAGCCATAATACAACTTAATTAGTTTTTCTTGTAGTGCTTCTCAGAGCCTATAAAAAGTTTAACTAAAATATATATTAATTTTAAATAAAAGTGACAAAAGCTGAACCTGAAATACAATGATGATGACATACAATATCGATTTATTTAACCACATCCCTATTATCAAATTTTACGTACATGAACTGTCATAACGGCCTGAACAGATGTTTTGTTGTTCATTATTTTAATAAATCTTTGGCCTGACGTGATCTTTATGACTTCACAATATTTAGAACGGCAATTTATTTATTGAGAACAGATCATATAATCTAAACATTGCGCAATAAGTTCATAATGATAGTCGATAACTTACCGATGGAAAGATATTCTTTGGTCACTTTCTGTTAATACACCCATTCTACTCTTGCAACCGATAGCCACACAATCCATGGTTATAGTGATATGAAATTAACTAAATTTCACTCTTCAAAATGGCATAAAACACATAAAAACAAGGGAAAACTGATAACAACGTTTGGTATCCAGCTGGCTACCACGACGACTCAGAATTTGACACACTGACGTTTAAGATGGCGGTGTTTGTCTATGCTTCACTCTTTTTTTCACAGTGAGATTTTGCATGTGCTAGAAAGAGACACATGACGGTTTTTTGTTCGTCATAAATAGAACTGGTCTAGCAATATTCTTAGTCTAAGTCTTGAACTGACGTGTTGCCACTTTAGCTAGTAGGGTGATATTAATATTAGCGTCATAGATAGATAGATATTGTATACTATACCTAAGGTATGCCATGCAGTTAATGCATGTAATCTTCCGATATTATTATGTAAATAGTTTTGTATTATAAGTGACTTCAAAGAACTAGTTCTTTTTCATCTAAGTTATGTTCACCGATAACTTCTACAATTTAAAAACTGTGGTAAATCGAAAAAATATTTTTTATTTAGAAGAGTACGCCCCAATGTAAATGTTATCAAATCATTTTAGCAATTATAATAAAAGCAATATTAATTAAAGTCAGTAAATGTTTAATGTTCCGTTTATTGTAAAAATGTTTCAGATTTTCAAAAAAATATGAAATTTTTCATACTTTGACAGATGTATTGCATTTAAGGGGGAAAAAATACTTGACATGGGCATTCAATAGCATCCAATGATGTCTAAATTATAACATCACAAAATACAACCTTGAAGTCAACCATCGCTTTTAACTTATTATTATTATTAGCCTATTCTGTCGTTTTAACTTATATGTATAGATATCTTAATAGAGGAGAGGAGGAGGAAGCTGATTTTCAGCCTGCGCCGCGGGAGGGCGCAGGCTGAAAATCAGCGCCGCCGGCTTCCTAACCGGCAGCATTTATGCTGAGCCCAGTGCCCCCCTGGCCTGAGCCTATTGCCACGAAGTTTTTTTTTTGTGTATTTCTGTTCTTCTTTTTTTTTGTGTTCTTTGTGTTTCTTTTTATTTTGTATGGTTGTGGCAATAAATGGATTTTTATTTTTATTTTTTATTTTTTCAGATTTTCTTTTCTTTAGCAAACCCATTGGTCTGACGCCTTTTACTTTTTATTAAATACGTCCCTGGCATCACCTAATGACGCATGCGTACCAACTTTGAAGGAAAAATATGTTGTAAACACTGACATTCTTGCATTTCTTTCTAACAAGTACTAATATTAATGTTACCTCTCTCTTCCATCAACAGTTTTCATGCTCTCTCCTTCTCTCATAATAAAATCGTATAGCTGTGTCTTTTTCTTGCACGCTGATGTTGGTAATGGTGATCATCTCTACGTTCACTCACTAGAAAAATGCAACGCACGAAGCGTCCATTGCTGGTTTTTTTACAACTTATTTTTATATTCTCGTTATGACGCAGAAATGTATAAATCTAATAATTATCATCGTTAGAAATTAAAATGTATTCCTGTCCCTGATTTAGCTCTACCGTCAGACAGCTTGTCTGGGTTGAAATAAAGTTCTAGAACAATAAAATGTTAGGTATCTATTTTTCTATTTTCAGTTGGCCATCGATTTTGTTCGATCTTGCGAGCAATTTTCCCGCCAATTGTGCATGTTCGAGTAAAGGTAAAGATTCGAGTAACCTTGGAAATGGAGCAAACGCCCACACTTTCGACGTCGTATTCAGGATTGTGCAATTAAACGATGTTGTTCGTTAGAATGGAATGTCTGACGTACTATTATTGTCTATTAGGGTATCGTCAATAATTTTATTTGAGATAAATTTTAATTTCGCTCAGGACAGGGAGCTGTGGAGGACCAGAGGGGAGGCCTTTGCCCAGCAGTGGGACACAATTATAGGCTAGTAAAAAAAAAAAAAAAATTTTAATAAACCTGCTGCTCTAAGGGCCTAAGCACACGGCGTTTTTTGAACGTGCCGTTGACGCGCGTTTTAGGAACGCGCGTTTACAGCACGTTTTTCATTCCATTAGAACAGCCTTAAGGCCGCTAGCATAAGGCGTTTTTAAAAAACGTGCCGTGTGCTTAGGCCCTAAATAACGATTTTACGGCCAACCTCTATAATGAAGTACGATATGTATACGTACCTACGTAAATACTTAGGAAATTACCTAATGTAAACGGAGGCAGATGTAATGCCTGAGCCTCCCTGAGGACCGAAGTCCGAGAGCAGAAAGTTAGAGATTGAATTTTATGCATCAGAGTTTAGAAATTTCGATAGTAGGCATCGCCAGCTACTCGTGCATATATCGAAGAAATGAGGTAGGTACAGCTAGCATCAAAAAAAATGTACCACAATTTCAGAACCACTGTCATCATGGGAGCCTTGAAAATATTCGCTTAAACGAATTATTTTCAATGACGTTCACTTTTTTACATTCCAACGGGACCATATTCGTTGGTGCTCGAGGTCCCCGGCATGCCCCTAAGGCAGCAAAACAAACAGAATAAGTAACATGGTACCAAGGCTTGAAATACCGTTAAAAAGTTGGTATCGTTACCACTGTGAGACAGATTTAACGTTAAGTTGTAATTAACGTTAACCAATGTACCGTTACTTATACTACTTTTTGAGCTAACGTTAAGTCAAAAGTATCGTTAAATCATTTTTAACGTTATTAGGTAACGTTAATAGCAGCTTATTTATTTTTGATTCACTGATGGATGGAGGCTCTTCTTTCACTTCATGCACGCTCACGGTAGCCATGGCAACAACGCCAATCAACCTGCTGGTCTATCGGTAGCGCGGTGTTGCAACGTAGCATTACCGATTAAAATAGTGTTATTATGGTAACGTTAAAATAATGTGAATTGGGTAACGTTAACAAGCCCTGCAATGAAAAGTAATATTACCGATAAATATAACGTTAATTGGGTAAAGTTATAATAATGATATGTTATCAAGTAACGTTATAATTGACTACCGTTACTAAGGTATTTTATGATTTTACCCAGTGGCGTAGCTAGGTAACCAAAGGCCCTGGGGCAAAAAATAAACTAGGGCCCCAACCCGTGTTTGTTTACATGATAAGACAAGTGAGGCTGGATGCACTTTAAATTCACTAGACTCGCGCGCTTGTAAATTCACTAGTAGCGTCTTATAGTCACGCTGTTGAAGCGCGCCGCGTTTCTCATAGTTCCACGTTTAAAGTTTGTAAGTCAGAGTCCGAGGGGCCCCCTGAGCTTGGGGGCCCCGGTGCACTGCCCCGCCTTGCCATCCGGTAGCTACGCCACTGATTTTACCGTTTCCTAACGTTACTCATAATGTGAATTTGGTAACGTTAACAAGCCCTGCATGGTACATGTATCTTTTTCTATGCGGAACCAGCGTAAGTCTACTATTCCGTAGACTTCTTTTCACGCTTTATTTTAAAATATCTACGCTACACGTAAGCACTTACGTTACGTCATTCGAGGGAATACTAAAATACCGCGCGTGTAAATGTAGTGATACGCGCGTGATAGAAAAATTGATTCACGTAGCGTAGAGTCCGTCTAATTATAAACGTGGAAATTAAATGAGGGCGCCACTTCCTACGTTACTGGCACAATTGACATTTATTTATTTAATTAGCAATAAAAATACAGCATTAGAGTAAAAAAAACAATGCGCTGTAAAATTCAAAAATACATACAAAAACACAGAAAAAACAGACAAGAAAAACTAATGACTATTTGGGTTGTAGCGACTACTAGCGCCATCTAGTCATCACATAAGGAACTAACTACTACAATCCTACATCACGCTATCGAAACTTCCAACTTTCATCCATTGGACTTCGGTCCCCAGGCATAACATCTGCCTGGAGAGAGATCTCTCTATTGCAACTACCCCCAAATTGGTGACCCCGTTTTTGTTCGCGTCACTCCTGTGGACATTGCAAAAGTCAAGGGTCCATAGTCAATATTTTTTAGTCAAGTCTACACCAGCGTGTGGGACGCCTGCCCAACTCTTGGCCCATTTAAATAAACATTAAGTTTGCTGACTTTGAGTCGCTAACTTTATGTCCACAGGGGAGACGACTTTTGTTTCTTTCGCTGTGTATGACCCATTTAGGGATTTTTAAAGTCGTCTTCGCCGCTTGACTAAAACGATGGGACACCACAGCCTCCGACCAGAAGTCGCCATCTATTGTTTTGGGTGTTGTATTCAGCGCTGTGTTCGACACAGAGCCGTAACTAAGCCCGTTCGCTTGTAGGTATTATAGTACGCATTTTTTGAAAATGAACGTAAATATAAGATAAAATAGCTCATTGAAATAACGACTTTATTATTTACAGTAGAGAGTTCATTTTAATGAAACTTTGTTTATTTGTTTGTTTTGGTTGTTTTGACTGCATGTCTACGACGCATTCAATTTTGAAAAATATTATCTGCTAACAAAGTTTCGTTTAAATAAACTCTCTGCTGTATAAATAATAAAGTCGTTATTTTCAATGAGCTATTTTGTCTCATATTTTCGTTCATTTTAAACAGAGGATTATGCACTTGAGGACATAATAGAATACAATGGTTTTGTTCGAAAAATGGGCTGTTAACGAGATCGGGACACCTCCAAAAATTCGTACTATACATGGAGTTTTAAGTGTCTTGACGTTGCGTTAGTCAATGTCGACTTCAATCAACGTCGAGTAGTTCCTCATCATCTAAATTTAGGAGCTACACTCTTATCGGTGGAGAATCTTCCACTCATCCCTCCTACGAGCCATCTCCGTGACCTAATACGACATGATACGCTTTATCTCTTACTGATCCATGCAGTTGCGCCTCGGACGACCTCTTACTCTTCCCCTCGATCTTTCCTTCTAAAATGGTCTTAAAGAAGCTGTCGTATCGTATCAAACGTTCAATCATTTTCCTGCCGTATAGTATCTATAGTGTTCAAGATTGTTCTCCGTTCGTTAACCATTCCCAAAACTTCCTCATTGATTTTCTTTTCCAACCAACTTTTGCTTTTTATTCTCCTTTAGCACACCATTTCAAAAGCTTCCAGTCTTGTCAGTATCCGTGTGAGTGTCGAGTAGTTATAAATAGATAATTAAATACTTTAATGACAACAAAACATAACCGAAAAAAACCAGTTATATCCAGAAATAAATAGATGTTTAAACGTATTAACAACCATGTCAACCGCTATAAAAATAACTTCACGATTATTTTTCAATACACGTGTACTTTATCAGATAATGAAAACAGTTGAGACGAATTCAGCTCTTTGTAGCAAAGAACTTTGCCGATTGAAGATAAGACGTTGCTGCGTAGTGTTGTTTGCTTGTTGTTGCCTTGTGCTTTTTTACATCTTAGGGTGGCAAAAAAAAGATTTCGGCCTTAAAACACACAACGAAATCAAACCGTGTAGAAAGCGTCTGTTCTTTAAGCCAATGTTAGGAACTCCGAAAGGGTGCGGTCGTATATTATTGTCATCTTTAGCAGGGCCAGATTTAGAGGTCTCGCGGGGCATAAAAAGAGTAGAGGCCACAAATAATTTTCCAAATAATATCCAAATAATTACTCGTCAGAAATTGAAAGATTTTTTTTCGAAGTTTCTATTGTGGAGGCCTCGGGTGCCCTACCCTAAATCCGGCCCTGATCTTTAGACTCTGAAGGTGCGGGCGCTTGCGATCTCTTTCTACCCTTACCCTGTATAGTTCGATGGAAAGAAATGCTGAAAGTGATTCCATGTGCGTTAGTCAATAAAGCCTTTCATAATTAAATTCAAATCTCCATGTAAATTCCATAAGGGCCGATACAGACTGACTGCATTCCAACTGCAACGTAACTGCAACTGCCGACCCATACATTTCAGTCGCAGCTAGCGTGCAGTTTGCTTGCAGTTTTTCCCACTGCAATGGAAAATGCACAGCCAGTCCGCAGTTACCTTGCAGTTGAAATACAGTCCATCTGTATCGGGCCTAATGGTTTGAATTATCAAAGGCCGTATAGTTTAAGGTGCGAGCCACACAGAAGAGACGTGGGACGGGGGCGCGTCGCAGTCCGCGTCATTTGTTCGCAGGCCGCGTCTCCGCCCCGTCTCTTCTGTCTGCTTTGGATCGCGACACTATACATTTTATATGAAAACTGATTCAAGAGGCGCCGCGCCTGCGACGCGCCCCCGTCCCACGTCTCGACACATTTGAAGACGATGACGACGCCATTTGTTGATTTATGAAATTTTCGTAAACTGTATTGTAATATTTAATAATAACTCCCAATGAGGCTGGCATAGTCACACAGGTGCACTTAAGCCTCGGAAAAAATGCATAAAAAAATTTAATAAAACAATTTTTATATTTAGTCTGATTTTTTATTCATACACCTATTTATCTTTTTTCTTATGTTTAGACTTCTTCTGCTTTTTCTGCTTCTTACTTTTCTTTTTCTTCTTCTTGGATTTCACTTCTGTTGCCTCTACCCATGAATCAGAACTCGACGAATCTACTTCTACCACATCTCTTTCACTCTTACTTCTGTACACTGGCTTTTCTATTCTCTCTTTCTCCGGTAACTCTTCTAATCTTTTCTGTAAATTTTCTGGTATTTTAGGACCATAAATAAAAGCTTCATTGTCGGTTTCCGTTTTATTTTCTTCAGGTTTAATTGCTTCGTTTTCGGCTGCTTTTTCCTCAGCCTTTTTCTCAGCATTTCTTTTCCACGAATTAATTTCATCAAAATCTATATTGGCAAATATGCCACGAGGAGGCGAAAGGTTCCTTTCAACGTTCTTAGGAGCATCAATGAAATCAAAGACGCTGGCGTTATCATTTTTGGATGGAACTTCATTTGTCACGGTATCATCTTCTTCGTCACTTAGAAAAATAGATTTGTAGAGATCCATTTTGTCGAATTTATTTATAGTTTCTGTTACTGCTACATTTTCTTTTTGTTTAAGAGCGTCTTCGGATTCTTTCAAAAATAGTTCAGCTACTGTTAATCTTTTATTAAAACCTGTGTCACTGGTACTTGTACTAGGTTGGGGGTCATTGGCTTTCTCGTTTACTGTAGTTTTAACGTTTTCTGCCTTCTTAGCATTATTTCTATCATTGCTGACGGTTTCTCTATTTAGTGACTTGGAACCGCTGAAATGACTTTGCTCTTTGGCAAAGCTCTCTTTGTCGTGGACAGAAGTTTCTAAATAATTGAATATGGAATAGGATACTTTGGGTTTGTCTTCTTTTTTCGATTCTGGTCTGGAATAATAAAAAAACTTTGGTAAAATTACATCGACTTGCAAGTTTATTAAAAAGAGTAGAAATTGAATGAGGGCGCTACTTTCTTACGCCACGCCACATTAAAAATGGCCATAATTTTGTATAGAAATGTTTAGTTCTTCTTTCATCAGTTATGTACTCCTACCTATTAAACCTTCTTTATATGTGTGTTATGGATCATATCATACCATCGATAGGACAATGGCATAATTGTCTATTATTGTCCATTGGATTGCCATGTTCTACCGAAGGTGCGATATACATATAGATGAATGTGTGTGTGTGTGTGTGTGTGCCTGCGCGTGCATAAATCTTTGTATGTGTGCTATGGGGCGACTGAAAAACTATCTGTTCACCGAGAGCCTCTCCAATTTGCATTTATTGTACGAATTATTCTGACCGCCGCGGCAATTTACTCCACTGGTTGCTGTACATAAATAAATTTAATCTATATTGACCCTTAGAGACTGCATCTTTAAGCCATTTTAGGTTAACTATAATTATTAATTCTGGAACTCTACACATCCCTTTCAAATTTCACATAGTTGGGCATTTCTATTTTTCGTTGTACCCAAAATTATGTTGGTTACGCACTTTTTCAAGCCTTTACAATAAAAAAAACGTAACAAATCGGACAAGTTTAACAATGTTTAACAAGAAGTGAAGAGTGACCAGTGCCAGTGGAGTAGTGTTATGGTTTTGTTATGCTATTTACACTTTTTCGTAAAAATTAAACGCTGTAATATAACTATTTGGTGAGTTTTCTTTGTATGATGTTGTGGTTGTGTATTTAAGTGGAATTGTAATCTGTTTTTTTTTAGAAAAAAATACTGTGCAGAGTTTCTTGCGGCGCAATTCTCTTGGCAATTATGGTCTTTACGAACGCGCTGGTAGACTCGAAATAAAAGAAATAGAGTCCATAACAGCCTGCTTACAAAAATAAACTTTTAATTTTGATTCCAACTTATTATTATTTTACTGCGTCTAGTAGTGGTAGAGCCATGTTGTAGCTAGCCGCTGCATCACTAATGGGCCGGTTCGTCCGGGGCAGTACCACCCTCTCACAGAACACCGGCGTGAAGCAGCAGTACAGTAAAATTACATAAAGTTTACCACTGACAGATGGTTTGCCTTCATTTCATATTCAACTATAACGACCTACAAATAAAGCCAATTTTAGAATACTGTTACCCACGTATGCAGATTTTGTAATAGCTACTTTATTTGTATGGTGTTAAAGTTGGAAATGAAATGAAGGCAAGCCGTCTGTCAGTGGTAAACTGAAAGTAAACGTATTGTACTCCTGCTGCGTTTCGTACTGCCAGTGAGAGCGCCGGGGGCCCAAAACCTCTCCCCCACCCTCTCCTTTTTAAAGGCCGGCAACAGATCAGTGACTCTCTTTGAGTTGTTGATATTTATTGGCGTTGGTGATAATTTCCCACCAGATGACCAGCTTGCTCGTTTTCCTCCCTCTCATAATAATAAAAAAAAAATAAGTCAGATATATATGGTTTCATGGGATGACCGTAAAAGTAATAAAAATGAAGTTGAAAAATAAATAAAAAAAGATACTTCATATCTGACTTGTTTAAAGTTGCACAGTAGCGCCATCTCTTGGTCCAGGTGAGCGGTTAGTTCCGAAGGAGTGTTAAAGTCTCTCGGTAGAGGGCATAACATAGATGAGCGCTTTATCACTGCATAAAGTGATTATAACAGACTGAAATGTACGATATATGGGAAAGATTCGTCGCTAACCTCTAGACCAGTGATGGTGTAGGGGTAAGCACGCAGCACGGAACGCTGAGGACCTGGGTTCGATTCCCAGCATTGGTCTTTTTTCTGGGGTTTTTTCTGTGCATCTATATTTCAGTTTGTATTTAGTTTGAAATAAAAAAAAATACTCACCGTCCCCCAATCTCGGGTACATTGAACCTCTTGCACACCAAGCTCTCAGGCCTCCAAGGGGCTTCCCGCCGCGTCATGATGCCGTAAGCCCCAGCCGTGGCCGCGTCTATCTGCTCCTTGGACGCCAAACCGTGGTTAGAGGAACTCTTGGACACGGCGGTGAGGGGGTTAAGAGCGTCGTCGGGCTCCGAAGCGTGCGTGAACCTGAGTTAACGGTTAAATAATAATTATGTGACTGATGCATAATGAGATTAATACACGAGTGTGGTTTTAGGGAACAAGCCGAAGGCGAGTTTCATGATAGGATCACGCGAGTGTTTTAATTTTTTTACCAGATATTTCACAGCGCAAAATAAGGTAACTTTATATTCGGTTGTTTGGCTTGGCAGTTCGAATTCGAAACAAATGACTGACATTTGTTTTTTTAATTTATAAACAATCTAGACTTAAGTCGATTCCGACTCTGAAATCGATTGTAATATTTGAGATTAAAAAAAAATATATGGAATAAGAAGTTCACATTTAATGAAATTGCAAATAGACTAATTCGATAATCACAACCAAATATGATTATTTTCTTTAAGGATGTTCGAAATTTTAATGTAATTAAATTACTAATTAAAGTATAAATTTCGATACTTTGATGTAAACATTAAGATGCAGCCACAGACATAGGTTTCTTAACATTAGGTCATTTGCTTTTCGCTTCTGAACATATAATAGGGAAGTTATTTATGAGATATGTAAAGTAAAATTGCATACAAAGTGCTACCCCCTAGCGTGGAATAGCGAAAAGATAACTGACAGCTGTTCCGATCACCCGATAGATGTATACAGATCAATAGTGTCATGTTTCCAATCCGCACTAAGCCGTCGTGGGAACTACAGCCCAAGTCCCCATTCTGAGAAGAGGCCAGTGCCCAACAGTGGGACTTATATCGGGAGATGATTTGAATATGCTTTCAACTCACCTGTCACCCATGACACCAGAAAGTGGCCTATACAATTTAGCGGCCTGTTCAAACTCAGCCATCTCTCTGTCCCTTTCCCACGCAGTCAGCCTGTCCATAACCTCGTCTCTTTCTACCACACTATCTTTGTCCCGCAAATACTTCTCATACCTCGCCTGCTTAGCGGGATTACTGACAAAAGGTTTAAAAACCTTAGTGATTTCTTTGCCAGAGTCTTTTATTGAAATAAAATCATCTGTGTCTTTTTCTTTTGTGTTTTTGGTCATGTCTATGATTTCTATCTTGTCTGTGGCGAAATTGACGCTTCTGCCGAGTATTTTGGCTATCGGGTCTTCCGGTGGTTCAGTTGGTACGATTGCTTTGGGCGCGGGGGTTTCCCCTAAAAGGGTGCCCCTTGCTTCGGCTGTTAGCTCATGGCGACCCAAGCCTGAAAAAAAAAATAACCCATTACTTTTAAATGCGAAAGTTTGGCTATTCGGATGTTTGGATACTAGTTACTCCACCACGCAAAACCGGCTCGACGGATCTGGGTGAAAAATGTGGCAAACAGATAGTTTATAACCTGGGTTAACACATTGGATACTATTTATCCCGGAAACGGGATAGCGATAGCGATAAGCAAAATCTGCGCAGACGTAGCGGGCAACAGCTAGTAAGAAATAAAAAAGATTCTCAATTTTATGGCCGACAATATTTTTCCTAACTGATTAATTACTTCAGGATTGTTATAAAACTAACCTATAGGACCCTAAAGGATAGTACTGAAATATATCCTGAAAAGTAGAAAATATATTTGGTAAAAGGGCAACACAAGAACTTATTTTTAAGCGGACCAATAATTTTTCATGGACAGGAATGTTTGGAAATAAATTCCGAACCGCATTGGCGATCCCTAGTCTCAAATAGCGTATCTACTGTGTTAAAAAATTTTGCTGTATTAAATACTTTAGATGTATACATGTAATTTAATAATAATAATATTGTAGATCTATTTGAAAAAAATATACCTTGCTAAGTTTCTTGTCAAATTCTTCTCAACAGGGTTTTTTCCGAACCGGTGGTAGAGCTTCAATTGAAGCCTAAATTGAATCAAAAAGTTGACTGTAACTGTTTGTTGCTTATCTAATTTATTTATTATTAGCTGATGCCCACGGCTTCGCCCCCGTTGTGTGGAGCCATCTGTCGAAAATTGGTTGTACCAACTCAGAAACCTTCATTAGCTCATGCACAACAACTTTGCTAAAGATCATCACATGATCCAATGCATAGTTTACGATTCTATAAAGGACATCCAGACAAACAATCTTTTTAGGGTTCCGTAGTCAACTAGGAACCCTTATAGTTTCGCCATGTCTGTCCGTCTGTCTGTCTGTCTGTCCGCGGCTAAGCTCAGAGACTGTTAGTACTAGAAAACTGTAATTTGGCATGAATATATATATTAGTCAAGCCGACAAAGTGGTTAAATAAAAAAAGTAAAAAAATTTTTTTTAGGGTGCCTCCCATAGACGTAAAGTGGGGGTGATTTTTTTTTTCTCGACTAACCCTATAGTGTGGGGTATTGTTGGATAGGTCTTTTAAAACCATTGAGGGGTTGCTTACATGATTTTTGTATTCAGTGATTTGTTTGCGAAATATTCAACTATAAAGTGAAAATTTTCATTAAAATCGACCGTGCCCCCCCCCCCCCCCCCTCTAAAATCTAAACTGTTGGGTGGAAAAATTTAAAACAATTCAAAATGGTAGTAAATATATTAAATATACAAGGAAAATTATAGCGGCTAAGATTGCTTGGGAATTATTTGTAGTTTAAGAGTAAATAGGAGCCTAAGGTATTAAACATACCGTCACTACTTTGAAAAACTCGTATCTCAAATCAGCATGTAAACAAAACTGAACCTTGATACGCGCGTAATAAAGTTCACTTTGCCAGATTAACGATTTTGAGATGCGAGCTTTTTTCAAAGTATTGACGATACCAAACTTTGAAGATTCCGTACACATACGAAATCCTTAGAAAAATATTACTTGATTTTTTCGTAATGGCTACGGAACCCTATCTTGGGCGTGTCCGACACGCTCTTGGCCGGTTTTTTTATACATTAAGATTACATGTACGTGGCATTAAATTTTAAAGTTACCCTGGTCCCGTGTCGGTGCCGCGCTGGGCTCGAAGCGCGTGCGCCGCGCGCCGGCCGGCAGCGGCGCGTAGTCGCGCGGCAGCGCCGGCGCCGGGTGCGCCGCCACCGCCGGCAGAGGCTTGCTGGCTCGCACGAAGCCCTCCAACACCTGACATAGGGATGTCGACGCCATTACAAAATAATTCGAAGACACCACTCCAGACTTTGATCAATTATAACTTTCATACTAAATACAAACTGAAATATAGATGCACAGAAAAAGTTTTTTCTGTGCATCTATATTTCAGTTTGTATTTAGTATGAAATATATGATTTCACGGGATGACCGTAAAAGTAATAAAAAATGAAGTTGAAAAAATAAATACAAAAAGATACTTCATAGCATAGCTAACTTGTTCAATTACAACTGTAGATCCACAGTGGCGCGCCCGAAAATGTCCGAGCCAAATGAGCGCCACTTTGATAAAAGTGGCCTTCTTTTTTCTCAGTACGTTGCGTGAAATTGTCAAGTTTAGCTGTCAAGTGTCAACCGAAATTCGACTGTAATGAAGTAAAGACTAGGTTCAAATTTCTGTGTAGGTGATGATTTTAATTGTTATGCAAACAAATAAAAAAGTTCGGACATTCTTTGAAGGGGATTTTGTTCGGCAATGTGTATCTTCAGTTATAATTGATCAAAGACTCCAGAGAAAACAACGGGTTGCAATCCGGGAGTGCCGGCTGAAGTGAAAACTCGAACATTAACCTTTTCAACGCCAACGACACATATACGAGTCACAAAGTACAGTGTCAAAGTGATCTTGACACAATGACATAAGATTCAAAGCAGGTTTACGTTTTGTTGAGGCGTGGCGTTGAAAGGGTTAACGTTGTGCTGCCGTCTTACGAACCCCCCTCACCCCCCCGTCTTACGAATTTTCGATCAGGGTCACGTGTCCTGACGCGAGTTTAACATTTTTTACCCATCCCAAAAAGAGCACAACGCCGCTAAAGAAGTTTACACTTCAAAAAACGCTTTATTTTAGCCTTTAAAACCAGATTAGTTTTCGATTAACTGCAAAATTAGATTTTTTGTTGCAAACAAATAAATAGTTAGTCGCGTTGGCGAACAAGTGACGTAATTATGTTGCTATTGCCATTCAAACTATATGGGAGAATTTTGACAGCTCATAAAAAGTACGTCAGATGATTGGTGGTGTCAACATCCCTATTATCAGCAGAGGCCAGAATTTTCACGGTAAAACTGCGATATTTAGATCTCACAGAAACATTTATCAAAACTGGTAGACCACTTTCTTGGCCGACCGTACCACAACCGTTCGCTGTGCTACCAAAAGTTAGACTCAACATTTCAAATGTGAGTCTGATGATGATGTGTTTTTTAACTTACATTGGCCTCCTGCTTGCCCTTAGCCTTCGGTTTGTCCTGTGCGGCGCCACCTAGCGAGAAGTCGTAATGCGACATGTCCTCGGTCGCGTAGATATCTTCGTCGTCGGCCTCCAGGGCGCCGACGCCGAACGCCTGTCCGCGGATCGACACCTGTTAAAAATTCACAGCAGAATTTAATAACATGCCCCAAAACCAAGCCAGCAAATCTGTGGCAGTTGCACTTCAGGGTGTTTTAGTACATTGTGCATCAAGGACCATAAGTAGGGGATTACTAACGAGAGTCTTTTAATTTAACGTAGCGTAGCGTATTTTTTTTTTAACGTAGCGTGGGACGTCCTCAGACTCGGTGGAGCGATGATCTTCGCAAGGCGGCTGGCAAGAGCTGGATGAGAGTGGCCGAGGATCGTGCTCAGTGGCGTGCCATGGGAGAGGCCTATGTCCAACGGTGGACGAACATAGGCTGATGATGATGATGATGATGTCTTTTAATGACTCGAGTTTGTAATCCCCTTACTGCCCGTGATACACACAATGATTTTCATCACACTACGAGGAAAAAATCCAAATATAAAATTATTTTGTCTCTAAACACTTAAATTGAATAAATAATGGCTATAGCTTGTCTAGTTTAAAATGACGCGCCCCACCACCGCACTCACGCACAGAATTCGAAACTCAATTCAAGTTACAATAGACTCTATTGAAGCTCAAATTGAGCTCCAAATCCTGTGCGCAAACGCGGTGGTGGGGCGCGTCATTTCAAACTAGACAAGTTATACCCGCCAATACAGATTGTCACTTTTTTCAAGTCATCTACCATAGATAATGTAAACTGTATTTAGAATTCGAATGCCCAGATTCTGCCAACATGTTAAAAAAATCTATACATATAATAAATCTGTAACAAGTCGGTGTCTGTACATTGAAGATATTTGAGAAAAACTGTCACTAGGGCTATTTACTAGCGTAATAGAACCCAAAACAATGTTTTTTAGAATTATTGTCTGTTTGTCTGTTTGCCTGTTTATCTGTTTATCTGTTTGTCTGTTTGTCTGTTTGTCTGTGCGTTTGTGCGCGCTAATCTCAGAAACGGCTTAACCTAGAAGGATGCGGTTTTCACTGATATGTTGGTATTTTCTTGGATCAACATTTAGTGTTTGTTTCATTTGAATCGGTTCACAAATAAGAAAGATACGTCTATTTTAAGAATTTATAGAACAGTTTTTAGAAGTAGTGACTTGGGAGTAGGTACGGTGGTGAAAATGAACGCGGGTGTCAGGGGGGGGGGTTCAGTGGGGGGTCGGTGAGGGGGGGGGGGGGGTTGCGGGGGGGTAATTTTTTTTATATCGAGGAACTAAGGAGAGCCATAATTGATGAAAAAGCAAATTGGATAAAAAAAATAAGCTGCCCAAATTACTAATTCCACGCGGACGGAGTCGCGGGCAAAAGCTAGTACTTACTAAAATTATTGCAAAACTATTTGATATAAACTTAAAATATAAAAATAACGAAGTTTCACGAAGCGTAGATAAGTTTTGTGTAGTAAAAATGGGTTAAAGCTAAGTTTTAAACATATAAATTATAAAACGTTGGCTGACTTGAAACCTCCTTACCAACTAACTTGTTTGCAAATTTTAAAACTAAAGTTAGAACTCCCTTGGGAGGAAAAACAGTACGTAAATCCATAACTCCCTTAAGAACAATTTAGGCCATTGTCATTTAGTATACAGGCATGGAATAACACCATTGACGAGCAAGTGTGATGAAATAGTACATTGTGCATCTAGGGCCGTAAGTAGGGGATTCATTACTAATGAGAGTCTATTAGAAGCCCGACGCCGAAGGCGGAGGGCTTTTAATGACTCGAGTTTGTAATCCCCTTACTGCCCGTGATACACACTATGATTTTCATCACACTGCGAGGAAAAAAAATCCAAAAATAAAATTAATTTGTCTCTAAACACTTAAATTGAATAAAATAATGGCTGGGTAGCCATTATCCAAAACAGAAAACACTTTTTTCGAGTCACCTACCATAGATAATGTAAACTGTGTTTAGTTTAGAATTCGAAAGGTCATACGGCCAGATTCTGCCAACATGTTTAAAAATATTTTTACTAAAATTATTGCAAAACTATTTGATATAAATTTAAAATATAAAAATAACGAATTTTCATGAAGCATAGATAAGTTTTGTGTTGTAAAATTTGGGTTATAGCTAAGTTTTAAAGATAATAAATAAAACGTTGGCTGACTTGAAACCTCCTTAGTCTGAAATGACTTGTTTGCAAATTTTAAAACTAAAGTTAGAACTCCCTTGGGTAGAAAAACTGTACGTAAATCTATAACTCCCTTAAGAACAATTTAGGCCATTGACATTTAGTATACAAGCATGGAATAACACCATTGACGAGCAAGTGTGATGAAAAAGTATTTTTCTTTATGTAATTCATTGAGATTTGTGTTTTATAAATTGTTCTATAGTCCTAATGCTTCACAGAAAACAAATAAAACACCGCCTTGGTAGCACTCACTCACTCGGTCAGTATTAGATGGGCCAATCAACTTTTAAACCGACTATAATCTGTCCGCGACATTTTTCAAACAATTGCAGATTTTTGTAAGTAAACATGTTTTATCTGTAATTTAATAGATGAATAGCATGAATACATGCCGTCCTACGTAAGTTTAACCTATTAAACCGTGAAATATCTTGTTGGAAGTACGATTTTTTGGTAACGCAGGAGACGCCAAAAACGTCGGTTTAAAAGTTGATTGGCCCAGATATCGAAGGTTTTACTTAACATCTAAGATACTGCGATTCTTACCTTTCTCCCCTTGTCCTTCATCACCAAATGGCTCCTCGAACTCCCCTGCCCGTACTCCCCCGTCAAACTACCCAGTACAGAATGTCGACTCAACCCCGAATAACCCAGACCGAACCGGTCGCTCTTACGCTGTAGCACGTAAGGCTCATAATCGTCTGGCGCGAAGAGAGTGTCATATTCGAACTCGGAATCCGAACTGTCGGAATTGGCTTCAGTTGTCTGAAAGAATAAAAAGACTCATTTATTATTAGATAAATAAAAATGTTAAATTTATTTTTAACACTAACTTTTACCCGTAGCTTTCCTCGCATAAAAAAAAAAATTAAAATTTAAACTGTTTATTACTTTCAAAGAATACAAATAATTATTAATATTATTAGTACAATCTTTTAAATTTTAAGATTATATACTAACAACTTACTTTCATTAACACTACATTAACTTATTATAATTAGTTAATATTTGTTAATAGAACCGTGGCGTGCTTTACCGGGGAAGTTCCCAAAAATTATAAGGTGGTTTTCAATTATTTTGTATGAAAAACATTTGTACAAAATTTTATGTCTCAAGAGTTCAGTCGAGATTTTGGAATTTTGTACTGTACACTTTGTCACTGTCAGTAATTTGAATAATTTAAAACTGTCAAGCTGCCCCAGTACTGTCACTTACTGCGACAAATTACACTTAGAATCGATTTTTCAATCCCAGATAAAAGTATCTGTCAGATAAAATTAATCTCTGTCCTTTTTGTTCCTATGACTTGAGAAGAGGAAAGCGATAGTTTTAACTGACGGATACTTATCTGGGGATTGAAAAATCGGCCCTTAAGCTACTATTGAGCTTACTATACAGTCAGCCAATTTGATTCCTTGGCCACTATAGGACCTTATCATAGTAAATAATCTACATAACAAGGCTTATCGAATGACGTCAAATGTCACAACGACAACAACCTCGTGCGAAAATCGGAATAAAAATGTAATGTTGTAGCCAAACCACTCGAGATATATTTTTTTAAATATATGTATTAAATCTATACCTATAAATAAAAATGAATCACCGAAATGTATGTACGCGCATAACTTCCGATTGACTGCACCAAATAATTCTTTTTTGTTGCGTTTGTTATTGGCAGGAGAAGGTTCTTATGAAAGAATTTTTAGAAAAAAACAACGGGGGCGAAGCTGCGGGCATTCCGGGCAACAGCTAGTTTGATATAGAACTATTTTCATCTATTACAGATGGGTGAAGGTTTTATAAACCCCCAACGCAATTTGGTCGCACATAAATGTTTGATAAATCAGTGATCGTAGATTTTGTAGCATTTTTGGTGCAGTGCTAGGGTTGCCAGTAGTGCCCAATATTAAATTGTTTGAACCAAGGATCAAATAAAATCAAAGGCATTTAGAACTAAGTAATAACTTAAAGATTAATAATGTAGAGATGGTTTGTAATTAAATAAAAATCAAAAAAAAAAACGATTCAAATCTCGTCTTGAAGAACGCCTGTTATCTACCTCTATTTTTATTAAGTTTTATGTTCTGTATTCTGTATTTTGTGTTTTTTGAGGTTTGCAGTAGAAATCGAAAATACAGAAAATATTCTTAGAACATGTAAAGCCCAACCCAATATGCATAATGAAATTAAGGGTTAATTTACTATTATGAGAAAATGTGTTGCAATAAATCCTTATCTGAGGTTACAGTTATTATTTATGTTTAGAAATTGATATACTAACGTTTCTGCTGTATATTTGCATTGACAGAATAATGCGTAACGGCAGTCCATAAATAAATACATATAGAAGTCATTTGATTTCTTCAATGACGTCCCGTCAAGTGCTAAAAAACAGTTGCGTTGATTTTGTGTGTGAAATAATTATTAACTGATTGAACACAATGGAGAATTATTAAGGAAAATTCTTCGATATTTATTGTGCTAAAAAAATGACACGATTGAAACATGTTTTGACGAGAAACATTAAAAGTATTAAAACATATATAATAAAAACGAAATGTTGTTAATCAATAGATTAAGTAAAAAATTTAGCGTTTTATTTTCAACAACAACATAATATAATATTACATTATTTTAAACGTTAATCATATTTTATTATACACGTCGACAACCCTAGGTCGCTGTCGTGTGTCATTTGACGTCATCGCACCAAAAATGCTACAAAATCTACGATCACTGTTGATAATAAAGCAAATGCCCATTATGCGTTTGAGATCCCTTCCGCAGCTAACAAAAGAGCTTATAACTTTGTAACGGCTGAACGATTTTGATGAAACATGTTTAAGAACCATCGCCATAAAACCTGCTTTCAAATAAAAAAAACCGCATCCAAATCGGTTCACCCGTTTAAGAGCTATGATGCCACAGACAGACAGACACACACACATAGCGGTCAATCTTATAACACCCCTCTTTTTGTGTCGGGGGTTAATTAAGGCCACCACAGACCGCAGCGCGGGCCGTGCGCGTGACGCCGACGGAGCGTGCCCAGCTGTATAACACTGAATCATATACGCTGATACACACTGCAGCGCGGTGAGTTTAGTGCGTGGACTGCCGGCGGTTTGTGTCAGCGTATATGATTCAGTGTTATACAGCGCGCTGGGCATACTCAGTCGGCGCCCCGCGCTTTGGTTTGTGGTGGCCTTAGTAAGGCTTTTAGGCCTCTAGCAGCACTAGGTTTAGGTCACACAGGTTTCCTCACCGGTCTCAGCTCCTCTGGCATATAGCACCCGTAGACTTTGTGTTGGTCTCCGCTGGCTTTCTTCTGGGCTCTGGTCTGGCGCCCCCCCACCCCCTGCCCCGGCCGCCAGCCCATGGCTCGCAGCATGCGCACTGCTGCTGTCTCGTGGACCGGACGGAGGAACTCCTCTAACACTGGCTCACCTGTGAAACAAGAAATATATTATTACTAGCTGTTTGGTGTTCATCTCTAGTAACACTAATTTGGTGTCGATTTCAGGGAAGCCCTGTATTTACATTCATCACAGCACATAAAATGTATATATTTTTTAGGTAATTAATGACCCTTTTTTTCATATATTTAGTGTGAGATCAGCTCAATCTACATGTGACTTGTTTACATTGTATTTTATAAAAAAAAAACAAAATCATTTGTTGCCACAACATAAATTAGGTTCAAGAATATCAAACCAGGAGCAAAGTTAGACAATTGGAAATAAACCAGCTATGTTCCGGCAATGGGTAACAATCTCAGCAGTGCTAGGACACACGGCAGCATGCACCCAGAATGTGTGTAGAAAATGTGGAATACCATCTCACCAGGTATAGGCCCATCATGGTACCGCTGTTGAGCTGGTCGCTTTCTACCGGAGAACTCGCTCTGTGTCTGCATGTGCTGCGGAGCAATCCCATACTCGCTGCGGTCCTCTTCATCCATGAAGTCTTCCGCACGCTGGCTCTGATGTTTTAAAATATTTAGCTTGTCAAAATTTTACGCGATGAAATTCTCTTGTTCCTCAAAAAATCAGCTTTTCGCAGTTACATAAGATTTTTATCACAAATCTTTGAGTTTTATTAACCCTTTGACCGCCACAAAACAAACGAAGTGACATGCTCTGTATGCCACGGAACAAACCGTCTACCTACTATCATATAATTATCATACAATATAATTACTATCATATAATTATCATAGAAATATGAGTTCATATCTGTCAAAGTCTAGGATCATTTTTTTATATGATAGTGTACTATGTTTGCATATTACACCTAAGGTCATATACAGTGGTGGTCATACAATTAAGAACGATTTGAAGTTTCCGATTTTTTTTTATCTAAATCATGTCATATGTCTAGTTGTGTTCCTTCTTAGAAGTAACAAGTTATGTTATAAAATAGCCACATGGATAGAGCAAACGGGATTAAGAATAATAGTGTATAATTGCTAACATTTTTTTTTACAAATTTTATTTGTTCTCTATACTAATAAATTCAAATAGTAATGAAGCTGGACAAATAATTAAGAACGATTTATTAAACTGCTCGAGAGTTGTTTTATATGAAACTTAGATTAAATAAATCATATTAATGTGAAGTTGGTATAGAAAAAAAAAGCAATTTAATACATTTGAATTAAAATTAATAGTTAGTAGCATGTCCACGGCTTTTAATTACGGCTTTACACCGGCGAGGCATTGAATCTATCAATTTTTGACATTTCGCAAGAGAAATAGAGTTCCATTCTTCTAAGAAAACGTCGTACAGCTCTCTCAAATTGCCACACTGTCGATATGAAACCTTTTTCTTGACTTCGCACCAAAGATGCTCTATTGGGTTAAGATCTGGGCTGTTGGCTGGCCAATCTAAGACAGAAACTGATTGTGATGTGAGGAATTCCTTAACGGTGCGTGCAGTATGCTTTGGATCATTGTCGTGCTGGAATGTCCAAATAACCGGAAGCACGTCTTCGGCATATGGTAACATTGTTTCTTGCAGTATATTTTTGTATTGGAATTGATCCATGTTTCCTTCTATCAGCCTAACAGGTCCAACGCCATGTCCAGAAAAGCACCCCCAAATTTTCACATTTCCCCCGCCATGCTTTAATGTCACTTTTGTGTACTTTGGGTCGAATGCTTTATTCGGAGGGCGTCGTACATATCGTTTTCCATCAGAACATACCCTATTTATTTTTGTCTCGTCAGAAAAAAGAACGTTTTTCCACTGTCTGACTGTCCAGTTTTCATACCTTCTTGCAAATGCAAGTCGGGCTTGCCTATGACATCGTTTCAACATAGGCACCTTCCTTGCTATCCTTCCGTTCAACTTATTTTCTACCAAACGCCTTCGAATAGTGCGTGCAGAGATTGCTGAAGGGTTGTTTTCGCCAAAATATTCTTTTCTCAACTCATTAGACCCTTTAAAAGGATTTTGTTTTGCCAAACGAACGATATTTCGATCATCTCGACGAGATGACTTTCTTTGTCTAGGTCCACGTGGAACGTTTGAAGTAGTTTGATACGTGGAAAAATGCTTTACGGCATGGAAAACCATTGTTTTTGAACATTGCAGATAGTCGGCTATCTTTTTATACGACCAATTCTTCTCGCGAAGTTTTATTATTACTTCTCTTGTAGATTTATCACAACTTTTATTTTTCCCCATTGTTTTTATACGAAGTAATCACTTTTAAGACTTTAACAGCACGAAATGGCGCCAAAATTATACGAATAATAATCTACAACCACAGAGCCACACAGTGTTCTCTATTTAAATTTGAAAAAATAATAAACTATTCCAGCGTTCTTAATTACGTGACCAGCCAGTAAGTACTAATACTAGGTTCAGATCGAATGTATAAAGTTTCTCTATTAATTTTTTAACCAACTATGTTGCATAAATGAATGTACCGGTAGTACGGAAAAGTTTCGCAATACCGAGAGAAATAAAAAAAATACGGGCAATTAGTTATACTTGTTACTTTGAAAAAATCATCTCAATAAATAATCGTTCTTAATTATATGGCCACCACTGTAAGTGTCATAGGTAAACACGATGGATAACGATTTAGCCACGTTTTCCGTTGCTATGAGTGCAATTTTGTTAGTGGGGGATGAGGAAAAAAAAGAAAATAAGGAGAAAACAACGTATTTGGGTAAGACCATGGATTGCAAGGCGACCAGAGAGAGGAGTCAATAACACATTATTAGAAGAACTTAGACTGAAAGATATAAAGTTATTATATAAACTCTCATTTTCCTTGTACAGATTTATTAATAATCTAGTTGCTTCAATATTCCACTCGAAATTCTTACTTCTTGACGACGCTACTTTGAGGTAGACCGCATATGATCATAATTGTATGCTTGCTGTCAAATAGGATCAAACTTCTATGATCATAGACTATATGAATCAGAGGTTGTTATTACACTGTCATAGGTTTATCAAATTAATATGAGTCCTATGTCTATGATCATGTTTCTATGATAGTCTAATATCGGCCTAAAACATGAAAATCCTCGAATATTCCTACAGAAATATTCCTATAAAATTCCAAAGCTACCAACTCACAGCAACCTGCGCCTTCTCCCCCCTAGAGCTCTTGAACGTGGCCGGCGTCCATCCCTCCGCAGTCCCAACCGTGTTCCCGAAGCCCGCAGAGAAGCCGCCAGTGAAGGCGCCATGGAAGCGCCGCCGCCCGTGCGCGTCCACCGCGAACTGGTCGGGCTGCTGTTGGAACTTGCGCTTCGATGGGATTTCATCTATAATGATTTATTTTGGATCAAGTAGCGTCCACATACATTAATTTATAGCATAGTACTTTTCAAATAAACTCAATAAACCTGCCACACGATTTTTTTTTTTTATTATTATTATAGCCTTTTTATTTCCATTATGAATTCATTCAACATAATATCATAGTAAATCATAGGTGCATGCATTACATTCTCAATATAATTAAATTAATTATTACACTAATTATTAAATCAACATTTCATAATTATTCTAATTTATCCATATTGAATTGTGGCCACACGATTATACCATCTATATATATAAAAATGAATCCCTATTTCCCTTGGTCACGGCATCACGCATGAACGGCTGGACCGATTTCACTAATTCTTTTTTTGTTGTGTTCGTCATTGTCAGGAGAAGGTTCTTATGAAAGAAAAAAATAAGAAAATTGCACGGAAAATTAGAAAATTTAAGAATACTTAACCACCATATAAAATTATTTCTAATTTAACCTTAGCGCTTTGGACAATATAATTAAACTTTTTTAATGTAAGTAAACTTTTTTAATGTAAACTTTTTTGATGTTTGACATAGAATTGACAGAATGCTTGCTGCAAATATCGTCAAATGGGATGTAAACAAACTGAAATAATTAATTTATCATTTCTAACAAAAAGAACGTAAGAAGACTGAATCACATCACGGTTAGTTCAGAGCCATCACGCCTAATATTAAAACTTCAATTTGATATGGAGTTTTGGTAAGTTTGGATATTCTAACATACATGTTATACTTATTTGTTATTTGATATACTTGATGATTGGATATTATAAAAAAGAATACAATAGTTTTCTTTAATTTACAGTTGAATTTTCGTTTTTGAAAATGCCAGCAATTAGACGTACAAACTTAGGTCGCAGAACTCGCAATGCTGCGAGTCAAAGATATACAAGAGCAAGTCAAACTGACGAGCAACGCGAAGCGCGGAATGAAGCTAAACGGAATCGATGGAATCAAAATCAACAACATAGAAATGTTGCGTTTAACCCCTATCGAGCTGCATTCAATTATAACGTGGAAATCGATTACAGTTCACAGCAAATCGTTGCTATTGGGCCAATGAACGTTGTGTGCCAATATTGCAAGGCATTTAAGTTTAAAAATGAAGCTCCTGGATTGTGTTGCGTGAGCGGTCAAGTCAAATTGACACCATTGGTACCGCCACCAGAGCCACTACATTCATTGGTTTCCGGAAATGGGCCAGATTCTAAACATTTTTTGACTCATATCCAGCAATACAATAATTGTTTCCAAATGACGTCATTTGGCGCAACAAAAGTTATTTATGAAATTGTTACAAAAAATATGATTCATGGTCCCTGTGGAATATTAAATCCAAATTCTCCGTGTATGGTTGATGGAAAATGTTCAAAACGCTTTCCAAGACAATTAGTAGTGGAAACTATTACTGGAAATTATGGTTATCCACTTTATCGCCGGCGATCCACTGATGACAACGGAAGGTCAACAATAGTCAAAGTGAATCAGCTGGGAATTGAAGTTGATAATCGTTGGGTTGTTCCGTTTTCTCCGTTACTCTCCAAAACATTTAAAGCACACATAAATGTTGATTATTGCCATTCCGTAAAATCGATAAAATATATCTGCAAGTACGTGAACAAAGGTAGTGACATGGCTGTGTTCGGAGTTGCTGCTGAAAATTCAAACGATGAGATCACTCATTTTCAAATGGGACGCTATGTCAGTAGTAATGAGGCGATGTGGCGTATTTTTTCGTTTCAAATACATGAAAGACACCCCACTGTAGTTCACTTGGCCGTACATCTGGAAAATGGTCAAAGGGTGTACTTTACAACGGAAAGCGTATTACAACGAGTTGAGAGGCCGCCATCCACGACATTGACCAGCTTCTTTGAAATGTGCCAGAATGATGACTTTGCTAGAACACTGCTTTATTCCGAAATGCCACGATATTATACCTGGAATCAATCTTTAAAGAAATTTCAACGACGGAAACAAGGACAGCCAGTTCCAAGTTACCCTCAAGTATTTTCAACCGATGCACTAGGACGTCTTTACACAGTCCATCCCAGCCAAGACGAGTGTTTTTATTTGCGTTTACTGTTAGTCAATGTTCGTGGCCCAACATCATTCCAACACCTGCGAACTGTTGATGGTGTATTGTGCGGCACATACAGAGAAGCCTGTCAACGTTTGGGATTGCTAGAGAATGACACTCATTGGGATCACACTCTCGAAGATGCTGTGATTTCGTCAAATGCTAAACAAATACGAACATTGTTTTCCATAATTTTGTCTACATGCTTCCCATCAACACCGATTGATTTATGGAACAAATATAAAGATCACATGGCCGAAGATATATTATATCAGAAGCGTCTTAGAACATCAAATGCAAATTTGCAAATTAACAAAGAAATGTACAATGAAGCATTAATTTTAATAGAAGACATGTGCTTGATGCTTACCAACAAAGGATTAATACAATTAGGAATGACAACGCCCAATCGCCCAATGCACGACGCATTTAATCAAGAGTTGAGACGCAAAAGCCAATATGATTCTGAGGTATTAAAAGAAACAGTTCTAAGAAACGTTCCCCTTTTAAATGAGCAACAAAAATATGCCTACGATACGCTAATGAAAGTAGTGGACGATGGAACTGGCGGATTTTTTTTCTTAGATGCTCCCGGTGGGACTGGGAAAACGTTTTTAATATCATTAACTTTGGCAACGATTCGATCGCAAAATGGTATCGCACTTGCACTTGCTTCGTCAGGTATTGCAGCTACGTTGTTGGAAGGCGGTCGAACAGCTCATTCCGCACTCAAGTTGCCGTTGAACATGCAAATAAATGAAACACCAACTTGCAACCTTTCGAGAAATTCTGCGATGGCCAAAGTGTTGCAGCAGAGCAAATTAATAGTTTGGGATAAGTGCACGATGGCACACAAAAAATCTTTAGAAGCATTAGACCGCACGTTGCAAGATTTACGAAAGAACCAAAACCGGTTTGGTGGTACAATGATTTTATTGGCAGGTGATTTTCGCCAAACACTACGAGTAATACCACGATCAACGCCAGCCGACGAACTTAATGCATGCTTAAAGTCATCCATTTTATGGAAAGAAGTTAAAACGCTCAAATTAAATATGAACATGCGAGTCGAATTGCAGAACGACCAATCTGGAGAAGTTTTTTCCAAACAATTGCTCGATGTTGGTAATGGCAAAATACCTGTTGACTCATCTGGATATATTATATTTCCTACCAATTTTTGTCACTTTACTGAAACTAAGACCGAACTCATCGAGAAGGTTTTCCCAAACATGGCTCAAAATTACAAAGATCATGTATGGTTGAGCGAAAGAGTTATATTGGCTGCGAAAAACGTTGATGTCAACGAAATTAATTTTCAGATTCAAAATAAGATAGCTGGCGAATTAATGACATACAAATCGATTGATTCCATTACTAACCAAGATGATGTTGTCAACTATCCAATGGAGTTTTTAAATTCGCTGGAATTGCCTGGATTACCACCTTATAATCTGCAATTAAAAATTGGATCGGTAATCATTATGTTGCGGAATATAAACCAGCCACGTCTATGTAATGGAACCCGACTTGCGGTGAAGAAATTAATGAACAACGTCATCGAAGCCACAATTTTGAAAGGGAAGTACAAAGGCGAAGATGTTTTGATTCCACGGATTCCTTTGATTCCGAACGACATGCCATTCGACTTTAAACGGTTGCAATTTCCAGTGCGGCTAGCATTTGCAATGTCGATAAATAAATCTCAAGGGCAGTCGCTAAGTGTTTGTGGCATCAATCTTGAAAATCCATGTTTTTCACATGGCCAGTTATATGTCGCCTGTTCCCGTGTCGGAATACCAACAAAACTATTTATATACGCGCAAGAAAAAAAAACTAAGAATGTTGTATATCATAAAGCATTAGAATAATAAACCCTTATTATTTTAAAATATATATTTTTTTAATTATACCAATTCGAATTCAATATTCATAGTTAAGACAGGACGACGTCTGTCGGGTCAGCTAGTATCGAATATTATTCAAATTAGACTTAAAACAAGTTTTCAAAATATAGAAGTTGTCCAAGAGGATTCGGGACTTGAAAACACAATATTGTATTACGTGGTCTACTTAGCTTACCTTCCTCATAGGGATCCAAGGGAGTTCCATAACTGATAGCATTTTCTTCATCCGAATCGGAATCACTCATATCTAATTATTTAAAATATAAATTACATCGATTGGTAAACAAGAAATAGGTAAACGACGGACATAACCTACAAATAATTTGACGTTTTTGTTGTGACCTTAGACTAAGGATATGGCTAGACCAGTTCTATTTAAGACGAACAAAAAACCGTCATGTGTCTCTTTCTAGCACATGCACAATCTCACTGTGAAAAAAAGAGTGAAGCATAGACAAACACCGCCATCTTAAACGTCAGTGTGTCAAATTCTGAGTCGTCGTGGTAGCCAGCTGGATACCAAACGTTGTTATCAGTTTTCCCTTGTTTTTATGTGTTTTATGGCATTTTGAAGAGTGAAATTTAGTTAATTTCATATCACTATAACCATGGATTGTGTGGCTATCGGTTGCAAGAGTAGAATGGGTGTATTAACAGAAAGTGACCAAAGAATATCTTTCCATCGGTAAGTTATCGACTATCATTATGAACTTATTGCGCAATGTTTAGATTATATGATCTGTTCTCAATAAATAAATTGCCGTTCTAAATATTGTGAAGTCATAAAGATCACGTCAGGCCAAAGATTTATTAAAATAATGAACAACAAAACATCTGTTCAGGCCGTTATGACAGTTCATGTACGTAAAATTTGATAATAGGGATGTGGTTAAATAAATCGATATTGTATGTCATCATCATTGTATTTCAGGTTCAGCTTTTGTCACTTTTATTTAAAATTAATATATATTTTAGTTAAACTTTTTATAGGCTCTGAGAAGCACTACAAGAAAAACTAATTAAGTTGTATTATGGCTAATATAATGCTAATTGTTGATGTGTATTGTTCTCAGGTTACCTAAAGATCCTGATTTATGAAAGTTTGGCAGAAAAATAATCAAAAATGTATTCTGTTTTTTTGAGAAATAAAAAAAATGGTTTTATTTAGTGGTCAATAAATAATAAAAATACGAAAAATAAAATCACAATTATTATTTCATAATTGTCGTTTTACTTTTCCCCTTATTTCCATTATACTACTCGTACATAAATATACAAATAAATATAAATAACTAGCTGTTGCCCGCGACTCCGTCTGCGGACAATAGGGGTATAAAAAATAGCCTACGACCTATTCTCAGACCTGCCGAATATAGAGCAAAAGTTTCATAAAAATCGGTCAAGCCGTTTCGGAGGAGTTCGATAACAAACACCGTGACACGAGATTTTTATATATTAGACTGAAGATTGATACGCTTTATCGGGACCTCAGTATGGTCTCGTTAAAAAAATTGTACGTTGCACGTATTATTTGATTCATTTTAGGCGATCGGCAGATGGCGGTAAGGCTCAGGGAGGTTAATTTGCGTTTTGTTTTTGTTAATAATTCTGTATCGTTTTTCGAGTTTGTCGTTATTAGATTTGACTAGTACACACCGCCCCGCCACCTGCCAAGAGCGCCTCAGTATGCTTAGTATGCTTACAACTACTATTACTCATTCCAATATCAAACTGCTTTTCGTAATTTTAGAACTAAAGGAAAAGAGTATATAAAGAATCATTAAAATGCTGAATAGTATGCTTGTGAGTAATTTTTCGAATCCAATTTGGTCCTTCAAATTATGACACGATAATTATTTTTGACAGCTAAAGTTTATCGATATAAAAGTAGCACATCTCTAGGATATATATATATCGATTTATAAATACACTATAGTAAACTGGCTTCATTGAATTGAAAGCCAATACAGACAAACGTATATCTGTCTCTATTTGCAGATGATGTTTTCTTTTAGAACGAGAGAGAATACCGATGGTTATATTTCGTCTTAAATATGACGTGTCTAGCCATTCTTCGTCTTAGAGTAAACTGGCTTCATTGAATTGAAAGCCAATACAGACAAACGTATATCTGTCTCTATTTGCAGATGATGTTTTCTTTTAGAACGAGAGAGAATACCGATGGTTATATTTCGTCTTAAATATGACGTGTCTAGCCATATCCTTAGTCTAAGGTTGTGACAGTTCAAATTTTTAAAGTATTTTTTTTTTCAGCTGTGGATGCATAGCCTTTCAGCCGGTTTTAAAAAAAAGACTTCAAATAAATATGACCAAGCAAAAACATTTTTTTTCTCTAATTCTCAATGCCACGTATCCTTTAGTATAAAACTTGTAAATTTCAAGTAACTCAGGTATTTTAAGGTATTGATAATAAAGTTAAACCAAATAATTCAGTCCACTAACTAGATCGCTGTATTTATTGCAGTGAGTCAACACATAGTTGTTTATACCAAGAAAAACCATTAAGGGCCTACGTTAGCTGACGCGGATGCCCGCCGCGTGCGCCCGCTCCGGACACCCGCCGCGAGCCAGCGAGTCCGCGACGGGCGTCCGCGGCGGGCGCACGCCTAACTCAGCGCTGCTGCTAGTATACTTTTGGTTCCCAGCGTGCGCCCGCCGCGTGCGCACGGAGCGGACGCCCGCCGCCCGCCGCGCGGATTAGTCCGTCGCACGCGCCCGCGCCAGTTAGCGCTGTTCATACAATTTCATGTTAGACGGGCGTCCGTTCCGGGTAATCCGCGTCAGCTAGCGTAGGCCCTTAGACACTCACTAGAACAATTAAAAAAACTGCACTGCACACAAATCCGTTCACTCGCTTAAGAGCTATGGTGCCACAGACAGACACACACACACATACATAGCGGTCAAACTTATATCACCCCTCTTATTTGCGTCAGGTCAGGTCAAATTCAGGTCAAATGAAAATTAAAACACAGTCTATAAAGTAGTTTTATGTAATTTTTAGATAAATAAAATATAAAACAACAACAGCACTTTCATTGTACAACACACTCACGAAAATCAATCTTCATATACCTACACAATGATTTTTAATTGGTGATCAGGAGTTAAAAAATCCTGATCCCTAGCCAAAATGGAATTTAATAGACGAGGTCTAAAAGCAATAGTCTCTGTTTCATTTAAAAATTAACTTTATTGTTATAACTTCCTCCATCCACCGAATGCATGGTCATCCTACATTTGTGGAAATTAAGGTGGAAGCGCACGCTCTAGGCGCGAAATTCAAACTTTTTACAGTTTTTAATTTATTGTGGGTAAACGGTGTAACTGTTTAACTTCATATGGTATTTGCGCTTGTAAAACAGTGTTCTTGATATAATTGTGTAAAATTTATTAAGAATAAAACTATTAGCTTGAAATAAAAGTTGTCAAAACGTTGAAAGTCCGAATTACTATGTTTGACAACTTTTATATCAAGCTAATAGTTTTATTCTTAAAAAGTTTTACACAATAATATAAAGAACACTGTTTTACAAGCGCAAGTACCATATGAAGTTAAACAGTTACACCGTTTACCCAAAATAAATTAAAACCTGTAAAAATTTTGAATTTCGCGCCTAGAGCGTGCCGTTCCACCTTAAGTAGTTTCGTCAAGTGTTATCGCTTTGGCAGGGAATTTGACAGGTCTCGCGTTAACGTTTGTTTGAGAAACTGACTTGTCAAAGAGGTTTTAAGCTAGACTAAGTTATGTGTAGGGCGACAACGATTTTAATTAAAAAGTGATTTTCTAAATAATCATTATTAAAAAAAATAGACTTTTGTTTTATGTAACTGCTACTTAAACGTGATCGCTACCAATTACTGATCTAGAAAAATTAGTTTGTGATCACCAATTAAACATCATCATGTATACACCGCAATGCACATAATCCAATTTATTATTTAACAATGTAAGACTTTAACGAAAATCCAAATCAATTCCGTTCATTTGTTTCACAACCCTCCAACGCAACAAACGCACAATATCACAGTAAATTATATTAATACAAATAAAATGAGACTCTAAAATTCAAACACAGTTTTCTTATCATCTAACTGGTACCTGGGAACCTACGATTTTTTCATCCAGTAACATTTCATCTACAACATGTTGCAATTTAACAATACCGCGGAACCTATCATCATCATTAAGACATGCTTTCAGCAACTTGTCTAAATACGGTCTATAACTATGAACTGCTTTAGGTATAGGGTATAGTAAAGGCATGTCATCGCCAGCTAAAATGTAGCAAGCAGCCCAAAGGTTGTGGTCGCTAAGATGGTGCTTACACATGTTTTCTATAGAGAATATAAACCCTGGACCCATAGACTCTTTGCTGTAGCGTTGGTACCAATGCGGCAGGTCTTTTTTGGGCGAAATGTGTTTGTCCAAGATTATCACATCTTCTAAGTCTATGAAAGTGATCTCGTCCTTTTCGTTGGCTACAATATTGTCCAGTGACCAATCCATGAGATAGAAACGGTATCTGCAACCAATAAGTTGAAATGAGATTTCAAACAAAATTAGGGTTGATCAACTTTTTTTTTTGTCACTCGTTTGCTATAGTGACGGTCTCCTGGGTCACTTAAACCGTAAGTTTATCTGATTAAAATTTGCCAAATATGCATTTTTGTGGTAGTTTTAAACCCCTTCTACAATTGGTCATCTAATAAGCATGTTAGTTAATGTGACACAACATTTCTTCTAATTAAACTTTACTACTTTTGTCCCCTCGCTGATGGGACAGAATAACAACAAGAAATAGTTGATCCACCCATTAACAATATTTACACCTTCTTACTAATGCAATAGAAAAGAAGCCATGGTGGCTTAGTGGTTTCACCTATGGCCTCTCAAGCAGAGGGTTATGGGTTTGAGCCCAGGCTTGCACCTCTGAGTTTTTTTGTTTGTAACTAGTCTGTAATTGTTACCTTTCATGTTTAAAAGTGAAATCCATGGCAGCATCAAGTATCTTCTTAGCATACTTGAGTTTCCGGTGCCAGGCGACATGCAGCAGCGAGGACAGAGGCTCTCCCTCATGCGCCACAATCTCCAGCCTCCCACAGACACCACCATAAGCAGGGACTGGCCAGCCACGAGCTTTTGGTATCACCTGGCCAATGCATGTATTTTAAGTATGGTATTATAGGTATAGGTAAATCATGCAAGTCAATTTTCAACCATTTTAACCTTTTGAACGCCACACATCGTTTTTGTTACAAACATAATTGATTCTTATGCGGATGTAGGTAGGTTAATTTTTGTAATACCATATTGTTGTCTATAGCCAACACTGGTGTTCAAAAGGTTGATGGTAAAATATAATGACAACGCAAATATAGTTATTACTAGACCCCGCTATTGAAGGCAATATGTCTAATGCGGAAGAGAGCTGTCAATGGACTTCTTGTTACAAATGCTACCCATGCTACATACAACAGATTGCCACATTAAATTAAAAAAAATTTACATGGATCCATGTCTTAAGCATACAAAGGGTTAACTATTATTTTTATGATAATATGAAATGATGTTTTAGTAAGCCAAGATAATAAATTATAACAAGAATAAAAATATTTAAAGATACAAATAAAATCTTGGCACTCTCACAACACACATTTAACTACAAAATGAATAGCACCTTGGTGTCATCACTTGTGGAATATTATTAATAATAAAGTTATTAATAAAACAGGCAAAAGGCAGAACTACAGACTATTGACAGATGAAATGATTTCATTCTGTATGTGAACCTTACCTGCAATATTAATGGCTCAGGATTTATACTCAATACTGTCCAAATATTGATGGAATCTGACTTTGATTGTTTTGCTAGCATTGGCTTCATGAAATCCAAAATACTGTATGCGTACGGACATAGCACTAGGCCTTTTCTAGGCTCCGTATCTGGCCAACTAAAGTTATAATGCACCATACTCATTATTTCCTCGTCAATTTTACTCATATTCAACAAATCTATAGGCTTACAATCATGTTTCAACTGCCAACTCTTACACAATTTCGCGTCGAATTCCTGAAGCTCCCAAGTCTGCGCTAGCTTCTTCAAAACAACTCTCCGGTTGGATTTTGTGAAACCGTAATACACATTCTTAGCATTGAACATTCGTGACCAACTGTGCCCGCTTTCTAGAATTATCTGATTAGAATACAGCTCCGGACACACGGACACTCCATAGCAGGCCGGGCAGCGGTTTAAATCAGTCAAGTGCATTACCACGGGAGTCTTTAAATCCCCGAACAATAACACCGAAATGTAGAAGGAAACTGTAAACGCAATGAGCGCAATAAAAAAACGTTTGCATAGCCGCCGCCGTAGAATAACTCTTTTGAACATTTTATCCCCCATTCTACAAATAAATTGCGGTATAATCTGTTTGTCACTACATAATTTTCTTCAATTTTATCAAACCTAAACTCTAGTTTAGATGAAACAAATCCATCCAATAATGTTTGGCAAATCTTGGCATTGTCAGATTGTAAAAAAGCAATTTTTTTTTTTTTATTTATTCAAAGCATTGGCAACACGGCCATCAGCTTAAACCAACTTTACAGTACATAGTTCTTAAATTATCTAAGACAAAAGAAACAAGTGAAAAAAAAAACAAATTAACAAGTTTTTAACATGGGTTGTTTAAAACTAAAAAAAAAGAAAAGCTTAGCATTAGCTTAAAAAACTTGTACACTCTGGCAATGACAGACAAGACAAACAAGCGCTAGCAGAGCGTTTAGTTATCCTCATTTTCAAAACACTATCACACGGGCAAATGAATAGGGAGGTTTAAATATGCTAGTAACGTCATCTATCAGGAAGTAGCGAAAGTTAAGAAATTACTTACAGTCCAAATCGTGAATTAAAAATCAGCTTAGAAACAAGGGCAGTGGTTGTTCGACATTAAAAATTAGCATCGTATCATCGCTGTTGTGTACGGCACCATGCATTGTATATAATAGTTGGTAAACCCTAGGCACAATTTTAAACGTGCCGTCCATTACTATGTAACTTGATTCACATACCTAAGTATGTTACAAGTCTTTATTACTGAGCAACGTCACTCTTTTTGACCCCGCAAAAATTTTATCTTTGATAACAAAACTATTATTGCTGTCGTACTGTTGCTTCAAAATCTAGGTCAAAATCAAATACGGTCGGTTCTAGTGGTGCTTTAATTAGTTTTTTCTTTTCCCGCACAATCACTTGTCTGAGCGCGTCTTTGGAAGGCATATGCGTTGAAATTGCTGAGCAAGTACTCGCCAAGTGATTTTGGAAAATTTGGCATTTCTTGACAGTTGGCTGGTCTATTGTTTTAGATTTCAGTCTTTGAATATTGTCAGCAATCTCAGCACGGAACGGTGTGCCTTCGTGGGTGTGCTCCTAATTGACGATAAGTACGATAATAATACCGTACTTTCAACATTCGTGATTGTTTGTAGCAAGAGTAGCCCGGCACTTAGGAGTACTTATCATGTCTCTTGTACCCACAGTTTCACTAAATCTTATCACTACTTTGGCGGTTCTTGGTGTAGACAAAACCATATAAGTAACTGCACTTTAAATGCACCTTTTTGAGACTTAAATATTTTTAAAGTACCTATTTTGAGTCATTTTTACAACAGTGAGTAAAATGAATCACACTCGAAGGCCTTCATCCTCAGGACCGACAGCAGCGGGTAGCTTCAGGAGGAGGGCATTGATGAGCGGCCCATCGAGTACGCCAGCCGTCTCCTCACGGCTGCTGAAAGGAACTATAACACGACGGAACGAGAAGCGTTGGCCATCGTGTGGGCAGTTTCGAAGTTCCGTGGTTATATTGATGGAGCAGAAGTAGTAGTGAAGTCGGATCACCAACCCATCAGGTGGCTTATGAGCCTCAAGTGCCGAGTGGTCGCCTGGCCAGAGTGGCCAGGTGGGCACTCAGCCTCCAAGAGTACAACCTCAAAATAGAATACACACCGGGAAAAGCGAACGTGATCGCAGACATATTGTCACGTCCAGCATGCGGCGCGGACAGTGACCGTGACCTATGTCTGACCGCGGTAGACCTGCCCTCTCCGCAGCCCTTAGGACATCCGGGAGAACCAATTGAAGGACCCCGAAGTAACTAAGATCGTCGTAGCGATAGAATCCGACGATCCGTTCAGGGGGAGGGCGTGGGCCGATAAAGGGTAAGTTTTGGCCGACGGGGTTTTGTACCGTTACGGCCCTGAAAATGAAGAAAATGACAACGCCAGCCTGGTAGTGCCTGAACATGAGCGCAAGAACGTGCTGGTGGAGTATCACTGGCTGGTCATTTCGGCGTAGAGCGGACGTTGCAACGTCTCATGGGCAAGTACTACTGGCCTGCAATGAGGTCTTTCATAATCCAATACGTGAAGAACTGCGCGGCGTGCCAACGGTAAAAGGTGGACACGCGAAAGCCAGCCGGCCTGCTGCAGGTACCAGCCACGTCGCGAAGATTTGAAGTTCTCGCAGTTGACTTGTTTGGACCACTGGGTCCATATTGGGTTCGCTAAAGTTCATCACCCGAAATTGATTTTCCTAACGATTTGTACTCCTAATGATCACTGTTCCTAAAAATTTGTTCCCTAAAGTTTTCGTTCCTACAATTTATTATTTGCTTAATTTTTTTTTTTGTTTTTTGTTTGCTTGTATACAAGATAAAATAGCTGTTCTTATGCATTATTAAAAGCACAATTATCTGTACACGTTTAAGAATGCGAGACAAAAAAAGTAAAAAATATGATTTTTTTATCAGGCTGTTCAACATTAATGGCAAAAAAAAAACAGAAAACCCTGTATGGTTTTGTATTTTACGCTAACAACCGTTTCAATAGTGTATGGTTTCAATGGTGTTTGATGAGGTGGTGTGAAAATTCAAGAAGAAACAGTGACAAAACAAAGTTACGTTTTTTGTTTACATACAGTTAGCAAGTTCCAATGACTGACAGTATAGTTTAGTATTGGCACTATTACTTCACTAGAATCTAAGTTTTATATACAAATGCACTCGTTGCATTTATCAGCTCTTATTTCTTCACTATATTAATATTTTGAATACAAAACGTTCACATACGTTTATCATAACTATTTACACTATTACAACCAGGATTTTTAAAGAGAGATGCGTAAAAACTATTTAAATTTAATTAAAATACGGAGCTGATGTTTTTAAGGCGACAGCGCCATCTACACCCCTACGAGTATATTGTGTAAGCAGTTGGTTGCATTAATCGGTACTTTACGGTTTTGTCACCTGTGTGTGTTTGTTTATGCGCAGTCAAAATATTTCGTTCTGTAAACAGTTTGTCGCATATGTCGCAACTGTATGGTTTTTTACCTGTGTGTGTTCGCACATGCTGCCTTAACGCCGATTTGTCTGCAAAACCTTTGTTACATTTATCACAACTGTACGGATTCTCACCTGTGTGTATTCGTATATGCACAATCAAACTAGTTCGGTGCGTAAACATTTTGTTGCATATATCGCAACTGTACAGTTTCTCACCTGTGTGTGTTCGTTTATGCACAGTCAAAGTAGTTTGGTGCGTAAACAGTTTGTTGCATATGTCACAACTGTACGGCCTCTCACCTGTGTGTGTTCGCATGTGTGCAGACAAGTTACCTCGTTGTGCAAACATTTTATTACATAAATCGCATTTGAACGGTTTCTCAGCCGTGTGTGTTCGTACATGCGTAGTTAAGTTACATTGTTGAATAAACCGTTTCTTGCATATATTGCAACAGAACGGTTTCTCACCCGTGTGTTGCATAATATGTAAAGTCAAATACCTTCGTTCTGTAAACCTTTTGTTGCAAATCTCGCAACTGTACGGCTTTTCACCTGTGTGTAATCGCATATGCCTAGTCAAAGTAATTCGTAGTGTATATCGTTTCTTGCATATATCACAACTGAACGGTTTCTCACCCGTGTGTGTTCGCATATGCTTAGTCAAACAACTTCGTTGTATAAATCGTTTCTTGCATATATCACAACTGAACGGTTTCTCACCCGTGTGTGTTTGCATATGGTTAATCAAAGAACTTTGTTGTGTAAATCGTTTCTTGCATATATCACAACTGAACGGTTTCTCACCCGTGTGTGTTTGCATATGCTTAGTTAAAGAACTTCGTAGTGTATATTGTTTCTTGCATATATCACAACTGAACGGTTTCTCACCCGTGTGTGTTCGCATATGCTTAATCAAATAACTTTGTGTAAATCGTTTCTTGCATATATCACAACTGAACGGTTTCTCACCCGTGTGTGTTCGCATATGCTTAGTCAAAGAATTTCGTAGTGTATATCGTTTCTTGCATATATCACAACTGAACGGTTTCTCACCTGTGTGTGTTCGCATATGCTTAGTCAAAGAATTTCGTAGTGTATATCGTTTCTTGCATATATCACAACTGAACGGTTTCTCACCCGTGTGTGTTCGTATATGCGTGGACAATTGATATCTTCGTGCAAACATGTTATTACATAAATCGCATTTGAACAGTTTCTCAGCCGTGTGTAGCCGTTTATGTTCAGTCAACTTGGGTTTATTTGTAAACTGTTTGTTGCATATATTGCAACAGTATGGTTTCCCAGAAGAGCAAGAGATTTGTAGATGACTAGCCAGTTGATGTTGTTGCGGAAACCGTTTAGGACATTGGTCGCAACTGTGTGGTTTCTGTCCTGTGTGCGTGTGTTCGCGGGTAGTTAAATCAGACTGGGCGCGTGTTCTCTCTGTCGCGGTCGCGGCCTCGCCTGCTGACTTCAGCTTGCAGGCATCCTCCTCTGCTGTGCCCAGCACATCTGCAAGGCAAGAAAGCATTATCTTAAAAAAAGTTGGTTTATAAATGCTTATTCATTTAACAACATGAAACTTTTTTTCTCTGCATTCGGTAGGCTATTTTTTATCTTCGCAGACGGAGTCGCGGGCAACAGCTAGTCTAATATATAAAAATCTCGTGTCACGGTATTTGTTATCAAACTCCTCCGAAACGGCTCGACCGATTTTTATAAAACTTTCTCTATATTCGGAGGGTCGAGAATAGGTCGTAGGCTATTTTTATACCCCTATTGTTCGCGGACGGTGTCGCGGGCAACAGCTAGTCTAATATATAAAAATCTCGTTTCACGGTGTTTTTTATCGAACTCCTCCAAAACGACTTGACCGATTTCTATGAAACTTTTTTCTCTGTATTTGGTAGGTCTAAGAATAGGTCGTAGGCTATTTTTTATACCCCAAAAAATACTTTGCAGACGGAGTATTAATAAAATAATAATAAATAATAAATATCACAGGACAATTCACACCAATTGACACAGTCCCAAAGTAAGCTCAGCAAAGCTTGTGTTATGGGTACTAGGCAACGGATAAACAAACTTATATAGATAGATACATACTTAAATACATATTAAACACCCAAGACCCGAGAACGAACTTCGACTTTTTCTCTGACACTTTTATCTGCCCCGACACGGGAATCAAACCCGAGACCTCAAGCTTCGTAGTCAGGTTCTCTAGCCACTAGGCCATCTGGTCGTATTATGTATGAATTATACTTGCTAAATTTGCTTATAAGCTAAAAGAATATTTGCCGTCAAGGTGCTTTTATAAATCTCCAAGGTTTTTTCGATAATGATGAGATGAATAAATATATCTTTTATTTTTGTAAAACTTCTGTTAAATGCAAATAAAGTTTATTTTATTTTTTTATTTTTATTTTTATTTTTTGATTTTGAGCAAGAAAACCCCAATATTACCTCATTAACCCTTAAAAAAAAAGCCGTGGTGGCCTAGTGGTTTAACCTATGGCCTATTTAGCAGAGGGTCGTGGGTTCAAATCACGGCTTGCACCTCTGAGTTTTTCAGAATTTATGTGTGAAATTACATTTGTAATTTATCACGAGCTTTATGACACAAAATAGATAGGTACAGAAGTCAATCAAGTGTATGTACTTCACTTTTCATACCTATACGCTCGGCGGTCGCTCTAGGGTTGTCAATTATGGCATATGCACATAAACCTATTGTGGTAGTGGAACTCGTATCTAGTTATTTGATTTATTGTACTATTACAATACAAACAGTTTACGAAACAAAAAAATACCTACCTACAAAATTTAGCGTTTGTCAATTTTCACTATAGGAAAACCCTAAAAACTTCTGAACGGATTATCCTAGTTACACCATTTCCATTGCCCTATCGGTTTTAGACCTAAACCTATCTAATGCTAATGACACTAAAAACAACACAATTTAAACAACAAACAAAAAACATGTTTTCAACATACATAATATTAGTGGAGTGAATTTACCTTACAAAAATGTAGTTAGGTATTTCGTTTATACTGATTCAAAAAATAGGAAACTATTATTTTATTACTTTGGGAGTCGGGGCCGGGTGCTGCTTACCTACCTACCTAAAGTAACTATTCTATGTAACGTTAAAATGAACCATCGAAATACAAGCAGATAGGTACCTACTTAACTTACCAAATATGAACCCTTAATATAGATTGTTGAGGGCAGCCGATCAGATTAGTAAAAAATAAATGACCGTCAGAAAAACTCGAGCGCGTCAGATTAAGATACGGAAAGTTAAGTACATGGAGAAAAGTGTATATTTCAATAATCTGACGATTTGAGCACGGCATAAGCAAATGGGAGGATCACAAAATTGTAAAAAAAGTCACCTCGAAATACTCGAGCACGTCAGATTAAGATAAGGTAAGTTATGTACATGGAGAAAAGTGTTTCGATAATCGGACGATTTGAGCGTGACATAAGGAAAAGGGAGAATCACAAAGTTGCAAAAAAAAACGTCATCACGAAATACTCGAGCGCGTCAGATTAAGTTAAGTACATGGAGAAAAGTACTCTTGCGCGCCAGATTAAGAAGCAGCCTGCCAACCCAGGCTGCAGATCATCTCTGCTGTTCACTCACTACAGTGCACTCAGCTTACCCGGCGCAGCCTTAAGGGCACCAGAAACCGGGACCACAGGGTGCCGACGGAGCGTGCCCAGCGCATTCTATAACACGGAATCAAATATACTGTGACACACCGGCAGAGCGGCACAGCGTAGTTAATTCAGTGTTATTGACCGCGCTGGGCACGCTCCGTCGAGGCGCCGCGCTTCCGGTTTATTGTGGCCTCTACAGCCCAGCCACGACTTTGAGCGTTTTATGAGTTCATTGCATGTGCCGCCAGATATTCACTGTGCGCCGAGCTTTTCGGCCGCGCAGTGAACGGAGAAAACCGCATGCCGCTGCCGCCAATCGCGCGAAGTCGTGGCCAAGCCATTAATTAGACTATGAGCTCACTTACAATTCCTAATGTGAAAAGCCTGGCTTCTGTGCAGGTCTAGCCGCTCCAGCTTGACATAACAACTCCTGAGCCCATACCGCACAGTACTCCAGTCACAGCCAGAACCGATCCCAGGGCAAGTGTGGGAGCTCTCGGGCTTCCACAGATCCTCCTTCATTCTCTTCAAAGAATCTGTCAAGGAATATTTCATATAAAACTCCAATTTATGCATAAGGTTTACTAATAATTTACTTGTAATGAAAACAACAGGCAACAGTTCTGCTTAGATAGCTTAAACTTTGGGAAAAATTAAAAAAACTCAGACTTACTAATATTTTGGGTGAATTAACTTTTTCTTGACACCCATTGCTGTGGTTAAACAAATTTTGTCTCATGGAATGGACAACCTAAGCATTTTTCTATGAAACAGTAAGAAGACTTGAACAACCGGGGACTAAGTAAACAACACGAAAAAATAGATTCACCTTTCTAATTCCTATCATCGTTAATTGATTAATTGATATTTATTAAACTATCAATCTAGTTACGAAACTAACTTTGCACTGAAAAAACGATGTCCTGCTGCTGAATCAGCTCAGGTCCGAAGACTATTTCGTCTTTAACCTCGTGTCCGGCGTACAAGTCTTCTGCCGCGACCGCCTCGCTCACGCCGCACTCGCCCCACGCGGGCTCCTCCTTCACCATCGCAGGCTCGCACTTCACAGTCACGCTGCATGACCGTGCCGACTGATCCGCGTCGGAAACTCGACGGCGGCAGGCGGAAGACTCCATTTTCACGTCACAAATGTGTGAATGCGCTTCTTGCGGCGACGGTATTATTTATTATTAAAATGTATTTTCTTAATATTTCAACAAACACGAACGCAACAAACAAGATTGTAAGTGTGTATTTTACTCTAACTTTGATTGACTAAAGTTACGAGCTAAGCTATTAGGTTACTACATTCGTGAATATTAGTTATAAATGTTATAATGTGGTTATAATATAATGAATGTTATGTTATAAAATAGTTAGTTTTTAAAAGCTAAGGCTCTGTGTCCAACAAAACAATTACAAATAGTACAAATACTAAGACGGATTATGGTGACAAACAAATATGACAGACAATATTGCCAACATCTAGTGTATTCGGCAGTAATTCGGTAAAAAATAAAATTGTAGATAACGAAATATTAAGAGAGCCAATGGTGGATGCACAGACTAATAAGAGATACTACGTGGTGCTTCGATCAACAGTTGTATTGTTGATCGAAGACGTGGTGGATGAAATATCACTCAACTTGTCAATAATGTCCTTGCCTTAACGTAGTGCGTAGTATCTCTTATTAGTCTGTGCTTAACACGGTCCAATTTTGCAGTAGTTGTGGTAGTAGTGAGAGTCCAGCTTTTCCTCAAGTGTTGCCATGTATTTAATTGACAATTGACTGACGTTGACGTCCTTGACGGCGTCAAATACTATCTGTACTGTACTGTCACAGTCACACTGTTGTTGATCGATTCAATTTACTTTGAACTCTTTTTGTTTTCAATAATGAAAACAAAGCGTTATTTGATATTCTAATGCGTTGAGCAGTATTTCACAACTTAATCAAGTATTACTTTTATTTGTGTCGAATCAGTATTGTGTAAAAAAGTATTGTTTTTGGTTGTTAGTATTTGTGAAATGATCAGCTGTTTCTAGGACCATGAGTTTTGTGGATAATTACACAGCCACCCTTTCGGCTACCTTTTACGAGATGGTTGGTAAGTTTAATGCTTAAGTATTTATTCATAATTTATTAAATTTTACGAAGTTTTGATAACTTTTTTTCTTTTAATTGATGGCTCAAAGTTAGAAACTTCCGGGCAGTGTGTTACGCCATGAAGCCCTAGAAAAATCCGGTTTTAGAGCTTGCAAAAACTTTTATCACAATGTTTTTTCGATCATTCAATCTCGTTAAATAACCTTAGATAAGATAACGCAAAGTGGAATTTGGTCAGTGGCGTGATGGTGATTCAGATATTATTTTGTAAATAAATAAATATGCTTGTGTGAATTCTTTTTCAATAGCAAATAAATGCAAAATTGTCATAATATGCTAATACACAAAAATCTCATTACTTATATAGCTTAAAGCATAATCATGATCTAAATTTTTAATGTAATACAATGTTTATTGTACATTGTATAATAAAATATACTATTCTAGTTAAGCTATCTGTTCAAAGCCTTCATAGACAGTGAACTCTTTGAAGTTTACATACCCCGATTTATTATTTTATTTATTTATTACAGAGATAAATCAAATTTACATAACAATAATATAAGACCATCGTTAAACCAGAGTGGTTTGTCTCGATGCTCCATTCCGCAGTTACTTAAAGTCTACCAACAAAATCATAAATTAAACCACCATATTGATATGTTAGAAAATAATAAATCAAACTTTTTCTTTTAAACAGAGCTAACATCAAAAATAATCAATAATAGTTATACCTAAAACATAATTAACCTTTTGTATGCCAGCGTCAGCTAAAAACGACAATATGGTAACACAAAAATTAACCTACAAGCATCCGCATAAGAATCAATTTTGTTCACAACAAAAAGATTTGTGGCATTCAAAAGGCAAACTAACTTATAACAGAACTCATAGAGAACAGATTAATACATTTTAAATTGTTATTCCTGATTATTTTTTAAATCCGTACTAATAATGAATAGAAAATATTTTTGTGGTGAATTTGCCATAGTTAGATATTTGCCCTCTCATCTCATCTTCTGCCTTCTATTTTCAAAGACTAGGGACCTTTTTCATATTTTTCCATTTCAATATAAACGGTTCATTACAGCACTGGAGTAATGATTTGCTATTAGGTTGACTACATATCTAATTTGTTGTCTTAAGTATGATGCTTAAGTCAGGAAATCTTTTGATATGTGAATTTTTTCGCCATTTGATGTAAAGCATTGTTTTGATGAATTTGCCATAAAGGAAAAAACAACCAAGCAAATTTGCTCAGTTTGAAACAGTGCTAAAAGCTGGTTGCCATGCCTCACAAGGCTGTGGGTTAAAAGTTGGGTTATTTGAAATACAAATGTGTTCAAATAAATACAAATAATATTTTGCGTGAAATATGGTACATATTTTATGATGGTTAATGGTTACAGGTAATTAACCATATAGAAAATTTTTATACTATTTTTAAGCACCTTTTTAGTGTTAAGGTGTTTAAATTTTTGAACTCCACCTGGAATGCAGACGTGATTTTTTTTTAGTTTCAAATCGCGTAATTTACACTGCATCCGGTTTTATACAAAGTCCTCTTTATTACTCATGAATTCATGATAACAATGTAACACTTTCTGAATAGTATGCCTTTGTTGGACATTGTTACAAAACAAATTCAAATTACTAATATTTCACTTGAAATATTTTAGATAGGATAGGTAAATAATTCACACTTCATCCAGGGCCGGATTAACCATTAGGCAGAGTAGGCAACTGCCTAGGGGCCCCGCATCGCCAAAGGGCCCCGCGCGCGCAACATTGAAATTAAAACCGGCCAAGTGCGAGTCGGACTCGCGCACGAAGGGTGTACCATTATCTATAAAAAATTGCCGTTTACGATTTATGACATATTAAAAAAAAATCTACTTACTAGATCTCGTTCAAACCAATTTTCAGTGGAAGTTTACATAGTAATGTACATCATATATTTTTTTTAGTTTTATCATTCTCTTATTTTGGAAGTTACAGGGGGGGACACACACACATTTTACCACTTTGGAAGTGTCTCGCGCAAACTATTCAGTTTAGAAAAAAATGATATTAGAAACTTTAATATCATTTTTGAAGACCTATCCATAGATAACACACACGTATGGGTTTGATAATAAAAAAAAAGAGTTCAGTTCTAATCTAAGTATGGGGAACCCCCAAAATTTATTGTATTTTTTTTCTATTTTTCTGTGAAAATCTTAATGCAGTTCACAGAATACATCTACTTACCAAGTTTCAACAGCATAGTTCTTATAGTTTCGGAAAAAAGTGGCTGTGACATGCGGACGGACAGACAGACAGACATGACGAATCCATAAGGATTCGGTTTTTTGCCATTTGGCTACGGAACCCTAAAAAGGTTTCAGAGTGAAAACTGAATGGGAAAATTTGTATCCTCGTTGACAATAAGTATTCTTGCTGTTTTTCGATGCATTTTACCAGTTGTTATGGTTTGACTTCTTGAAAAGTGCGGTTGATATTTGGCTGTAAGGGGTCCCCGAACATTGCATTGCCTGGGGACCCAACATTGTTACTCCGGCCCTGACTGCATTCAGTTTCATACAAAGTCCTTGTTACATTACACTTGATAATGATGTTACCTTTTGGGAATAGCACGCCTTTCATGCTCACGTCTTAAATGTTACTCATTCAAAACTGTATAATTACATATAAAAACTAATACATTCAAACCTCCATTGTATATCGTCAGTATGTTTATTCGCCGTTTGTTTACGCGTAAAGATAATTGTTAATATTGCTCCCAAAACCATTTGAATGTGTAATCAAACCTCTATCCATACGTTACGGCCTATTGTTTAATAATTAGTACCTACATGCATTTCTAATGTCTCATTGAACCATGAAAATTGCGAATATTTAACAATACATTTTGGACGTTATCATACTAAAGAAAGGTTTGAAGTTGTTTTGTTTTGCTAGCGTCTATTCTTACGCCTATTAATTAAATCAAGTGTCAGGGACTTTCTGGTTGTTCTAGGTAAGGACGAATAGCTTGTGTGAATCCTATTCATAATATTGTTATACAGGGTTATTTGTAATTCACTGACATCCTCTTAACCCTGAATTCCTGTCACTCAAACAAATGTTTTTTGTTTTACGACTTTTTAAAATGAAGCATTTTTTTCCCATACAAATACACAGAGTATCGTAAAAATAAGAGGTAGTCTCAAATTTTCAAAACGTTATTGCACCAAAAATATTAAGTTATAACAAAAGCCGTAAAACAGAAAACATTTGTTTAAGTGGTAGGAGTTTAGGGTTAAAAGGATGCTAGTGAATTACAAATAACCCTGTATATAGGTAAATACTTTACTTTTTTGACCCCCCATACATAGAGATGAATTCGATAATTTTCAATAAGTTGCAAGGTTTTTTCTTGATACCACTCCATCTCAATTCTGGCATAGAAATCTAATAAAAGATTGGATACCGATCGAGAATGTACAACGCCGAGCGAGCGACTGCACATGGGCAGTTCTACGAGCGTGTCAAATGCTATCAGTCATCATCATCATCCCAGCCTATATACGTCCCACTGTAGGGCACAGGCCTCCACTCAGGATCAGTTTCTGCTATCAGTATCCTGTCGCATAAATATTGAAGATTCTAGAATTTTTTTTCCAAATTGAAACTGCCGGGAGCGCACTGTATTGTTTCATAAAAACCTTTCGCTCCATGTAGCTCATTTCTTCAATACATGCGATGGGTACTGATAGCGGTAGTAGATCTACCCAGCAACAGTTCGCTCGCCGTGAACGCAGACTGAATGAATAAGTGAGCGAGCAATCATTCACCGAGACAAAGTGATCATGACTGAATGAACATGTTCGCTCGCTTAAGTGTTTCAATTTACAGAAAGAGCGAGCGAACAATTGCTCGCTCAGATCAGAAGTGCTGAGAACACTAACTGAAAACGCGGTTTTACAGAATAAACATTTTGATTTTGGCGAGGGAAGAAATGGCGTGTATAGATCGAGTCACTCATGATGACGCGTGCCGTGGTTCTTATTACAAATTCATGCGCCTTCGTGAATGTCTATCTATAAGGGATGTTTTCCGCTGGAACGACTAGCAGTTAATATAATTGCACATCACCTATGCCCTCTTATGCCATATATATACTTATCACCATTGACGTCACGTAATTAGTTACGGAGTATGGCAAAAGTAACAGGCAGACCGTTGGGAATCGAGTTGTTACGAAACAAAAGTCGATTTGTTAAAGATTAAACATACATACATACAATCACGCCTCCTTCTCAGGAAAGGAGTAAGCAGAGACTATTTGTTTCCACCTGCTATGATCCTGACATACATCTTTCGCTTCCACGACACTCCTCAGTCTTTTCATACATGCTCGCCGGTTTCGGGTAGGTACTCTTGACCTGACGTTTTTTCAAGACATCCCCAATCTGATCATGGAATGTCCTTGGTCTCCCCCTTCCAACATTTCCAGATCAAACGTATGATGATAGAATAACATCACGATTATGTACTCCTTATTTACAACTGAGTTTCTATAGTAATCGCTGTGGCCATGACTCGAAAACGTATGCGCACGCGATTCTTATTTGCATGAATCTATTATGTCCACGTATCACAGTATTTACTTACTGTTACAGTTGCATCAATGTACAGTCAAGGAAATTGAATTGCCAGGATGGAACCTTTTCACAACCAATTTCACGATGATTACTTTGGCAGATGTATGGTATGCCAACATGACATTTGCAATTCACATTGACATCACATGACATTGCAAATACGTGATTCAGTTTCATTGACTGTACTATCCTCCTGAGACCCAGAAAAATAATTGGGTATTTGAATTAGGAATCCTGTTGTTATTTAATTAAAGTTCAAATTCAATTTTTAAATATGTACAAAAAATTTTACGCGGGGTCCTAGGAGGCTATAACGATATGTAGCCAATCCGAACCGACCGAACCGAAACAGACGAATTCAATTCGGCTGGGCAGCGTTCAGAAAGCACCGCAATATCTTGTCATCCAATGTTATCGCAGTGTCTCAAGTCAAATTAGTTTTAGACTAGTGTGCTGCGAGTGATGACTTATGGCACTGAGACGTGGACGCCAACGATGGGCCTCATAAGAAAGCTCAACGTCATTCAGAGGATGATGGAGAGGGCTATGAGACGGGTGTTAAAATGAGCAAAAAAACGTGAAACTTCCGAGGCGCGAGGCTCCTCAGACGGCGAGGCCGTGGGCTGTGGCCCACGTCGCCTACGCCTGTCGCCGCCTGGCCTCGCCGAGCTTTTGGCGCTTTTATTGCATTCATTTAATCACTATCCTTATCATTACTAGCAAAGATTTGGTTCTGAAATTCATGTGTAAGATATTTGAGGATTCACTCTAATGATGACTAATGACCAGTGATTTTCGAAACACGATTACTTATAGTTTGCTTGATAGAAAAAAAATCCAAAGTCGTCTCTAAGAAATAAAATAAATCCTACATCTCTCTAATCTTAGTACGGCATAAATACTGCACGGCAGGTCATGACTTTTTGAATGTTAGTTAACCCTTAATAAGGCCCAATTTATTGGAGCATACTACCAGAGAATCAAAAGCAGCTATCGAATACATACCTGACAAAGGATATTTTTAAAGCTAGACGTATTTTTTATAATTACAACGGAAATTGTGACGTATTTTTACCTTATTAAGGGTTGATAAAACTAAATGTATGGCTTAGTGATGCTACATTTTTAAAATATATATTTGTTTTAGTAATGCGATGAAAATACCTAAATACACGCGCGATCTGAATACCTATCTTGAGTCGTCGTGCCTCACCCTTGTCCGTATAGTTATTTGCGTTAGTTTAGTTCTCCTTCGACTATCGGACGGAGAACTTGTGTCGCTCGCGCTTACGCACGGCTTTGATTCTAGCCGCTCAAACGCACACATGTATACACGAGTGCACAGAATACCTAAAATCGATTAGCGCAAGGCTCGGTGCGGTCTTAAAGCAATGCATGCATGTAATAGGCAACGGATAAACATACTTGTCTCAACTACGTATTAAACATCCAAGACTCGAGAGCATAATTCGTACGTAATATCTCCCGCGACCACAGCGAAATTGGAAAAGAACGGAAAGAAACAGTAGGCCTTAGATTATTTATGCACTAGATAGAGCTTTGGTGGCATGGAAACGTCCCGTAAAAAATATAAGCCAACTGTTGGCTTATATGTCATTTGCGTCATTTGCAGGGTTGCCAATAGTAATATGCTAAAATCCCCAAACGCATTGTCGAAATTCCCCACGTGTGGGGAATGAAAAATTATGTGGGCCGAGTGACTTAGTTTAGAGCTGTTGCGAATAATGAATTGTAGGAAATTAATCAAGACTAGCAGAAATTTGATGTCAAATGTCGCGTATTTGTGTTCATACTTAAAATCCCCTCATTTCCCCGAATTGAAGCTCTCCCCACACATTCCCCAATCAGCTTCACTTTCCCCACATTTTGGGGAATGTGAAATTAACTGGTATCATTAAGCACGCACACAGTGACAACCGGAATGACGTAACGCGATCGTAATATGAAGCTGTCAAATGGATTTGTGGACGTTTTGTATCGCAATGTTTGCTACTGACGCTCCATCTAGTGCATAAATAATCTAAGCAGTAGGCTTGTTTGTCTCTCAAAGATCCCGAAAGGCCACAACAAATCGGGAGCGCGGGGCGCCGACGGAGCGTGTCCACTGCAGTGTCTGCAGTCAATAACACTGAATCACATCATAGGGTGAGGCCACACGAGCGTAATATTGTGAGTTGTGAGCGGCAGAATTTCGGTTGCGCCATGCATTGTGTCACGTGATGGCGCACATATTGTATGGCGCAATGACCGCGCACCCGGTTTATGTTGGCCTTAAGTTCGAGCGAGGTCCAGAAATATTGGTGCAGCAAGCATCAGCCGCTAGCGTTTAAGGTGGTGTGATGAAGGTAGAAAGAAAGTCGGTTGTGGTTGTGGGAGGTGCGATGTAGAAACTTAGCTGCAGGGAACAGATCGAACAATTCCCTTCGAGCACTCTCCATGGTATATGCGGTATAAGACACAGTGATAATCTATACTTATAATTAATTTAATATATTTTAATCTATTATATTAGTATTATAAAGCTGAAGAGTTTGTTTGTTTGTTTGAACGCGCTAATCTCAGGAACTACTGCTCCGATTTGAAAAATTCTTTCAGTGTTAGATAGCCCATTTATCGAGGATGGCTATAGGCTATGTATCATCACGCTAACACCAATAGGAGCGGAGCGGAGCGGAAGAATGTTTGAAAATCGGGGGTTTTTGAAGTAAAACTTCAATAGGCGCTAATAATCTCAGGAACTACTGCTCCGATTTGAAAAATTCTTTCAGTGTTAGATAGCCCATTTATCTAGGAAGGCTATAGGCTATATATCATCACGCTAACATCAATAGGAGCGGAGCGGAAGAATGTTTCAAAATCGGGGGTTTTTGAAGTAAAACATCTATTCTATAGGCGCTATCTCAGGAACTACTGCTCCGATTTGAAAAATTCTTTCAGTGTTAGATAGCCCATTTATCGAGGAAGGCTATAAGGCTATTATATATCATCACGCTACACACGGGGGTGAGGGTGCGGGGGAGTGGGTGCGGGGATTCAAAGGGGGGGATGAAAATTTTATCGATTTTGCCGTAGGATGCACCGTTTTCAAGATATTTGACAAAAACACCAGGGGGTTGTTGGGGAGTGGGTTTTGAGGGGGTGAGGGTGCGGGGGAAGGGGTGCGGGGGCTTCAAAGGGGGATGAAAATTACATCGATTTTGCCGTAGGATGCACCGTTTTCAAGATATTTGACAAAACACCGGGGGGCGGGGGGTTGAGGGGGAGGAGGTGCGGGGGTTTTTGAAGTAAAACTTCTATAGGCACGCTTGACTTGGGACGAACGCGGGTGTGCGGGGGGTGCTGTGTCGGGTGGTGTGCGGGGGTGCGGAGCGGTGCGGGGGGGTGGAGGGTGCGGGTTCTTGGGGTGTGGGGGGTGCGGGGGGGAAGGGTTGGAGGGTGCGGTGGGGTTGTGGGGCGGGCGGGTATTTTTTTTTATCGAGGAACTAAGGAGAGCCATAATTGATGAAAAAGCGAATTGGATTAAAAAAATAAGCTGCCCAAATCACTAATTCCACGCGGACGGAGTCGCGGGCAAAAGCTAGTGGTAAATATACCTAGAGATTTTTCTGGCACGCAAAACTTGTGGTTAGTTTTTGACATAATAATAACATCGATTCGATTTGGTATTCTTTCCACCACCACCATTTGGTGTCTCGTTGATATAATACCTACCACTTATAAGACATCGATAAACTAAGTAACTATTAGAAGGAAAAGTATTCGTTCGTGCCAGGAAAATCTCTATGTATAGTATAGTATAGTGATAAAACACGCATAGCGTTTACATTAGAAGGCATCTAAAGCTATCTTGCTAAGCGCCATGATATTGAAATAACCACTATGTTATCACCCGTCTAGACTCGCACCCGGATACTCGTGATCGTTTGTTGGGTAAGAGTAAATCAACTAGACGACGGAGATAATAAAAGAGCGAAGTTTAGTCGTTAATTACTACGTGCGACGTGATAATCATATGTACATTGTACATGTATGTTTAGTAGTGGTAGAGCCATGTTGTAGCTAGCCGCTGCATCACGAATGGGCCGGCGTGTCCGGGGCAGTACCACCCTCTCACAGAACACCGCCGTGAAGCAGCAGTACTCCTGCTGCGTTTCGTACGGTCAGTGAGAGCGCCGGGGGCCCAATACATCTGTTACATAAACCAGTTATGGTTTTTAACAGTGGCTAGCAATGTAAAAATATAGAAATCTATTATATGAGTAAATAAACTAAAAAAAAAAACATCTCTCCCTCCCCCTCCCCTATTTCCTCTCCTTTTTAAAGGCCTGCAACAGATCAGTGACTCTCTTTGATTTGTTGAATGAGTGGCCGGAAAGGACTGGATGCGAAGGGCGCAAAACCGGCAAGAATGGCGTGCATTAGAAGAGACCTACACTCAGCATTGGGTGGTGAAAGGTTGAAAAAGAAGAAGAAGAAGATGATGGTCGGTTGCGATCATTTTACATCAGATGACCCGCTTGCTCGTTTTCCTCCCTCTCATAATAAAAAAATATTAATAACAATAAAAGATCAGGCAGACAATTGGCGGTCTTTCTACATTCGTAGAAAAAAAAATTTTGACTTCTGCATTGATGTATTAAAATATCGAATGTGTATAGAGTCAGACCAAGAAGTCTGCGACGATTTTGATAGCACACGCAGGCAAGTGTTATATTAAACGTCAAACTTTAATGAAATTATGACGTATAAATAACACATGCATTGCGTGTGCTATCAAAATCGTTGCAGACTTATCTTGGTCTAACTCTAACATCGAGAAGGTTTTTTCTAAAACTGTAAACTTTTCAAGATAGTTATAAAACTAACTGACCTATCCTTGACGACAAATGACCTAGTGGTTAGAGAACCTGACTACAAAGCTTGCTTCCCGCGTCGGGGCAGATATTTGTATGAAAAATACGAATGTTTGCTCTCGAATCTTGGGTGTTTAATATTTATTTAAGTATGTATCTCTATATAAGTATGCTTATCCGTTGCCTAGCACCCAACCCATAACATAAGCTTTGCTTACTTTGGACCTAGGTTCAGTGGTGTGAATTGTCCCATGATATTTATTATTATTATTAACCCTTAATAAGGTAGAGGCGATTTAGCGACCACAGTGGACCACATGCACTGAGTTGGAAATTGAACCTTATTGTTTTCACTATACGTCTCAATTTGCATTGAAATTATTGAAAATACGGCTAGCTTTAAAATATCCTTTGTCAGGTATGTATTCCATAGCTACTTTTGATTCTGTGGTAGTATGCTCCAATAAATGGGGCCTTATAAAGGGTAAGTGGGCAATATACGATGATACGACGAAACTTTGGACAACTTTCAATGTTCCGAAATGTGCCCGTGTTTAGACTAAAGGTATAAGTTGGCAGCCGACTCCACGCAGCAGCAGCAGACGACGTGTCGCTAGCTACGCTAGCTACGGAGGGAATTTCATAGAAATAAGGTATAAGTTCGCGTAGCTAGCGACACGTCGTCTGCTGCTGCTGCGTGGAGTCTGCTGCCAACTTATACCTTTAATTAATTATTTTATTATCATGTTGATCATGACAGATAAGCGACTATTCTCTAAAAGATTTCTTAAAACAAAAATGATCCCGAATGTTTGATTCAGCAGCTAGCTATGAAGTTTGTTGATAGAAAACGTTAAATTAGAAAGAGTCAAAATACGTATTTTATAAAGTTGATTAAGCAAATAAATATTACGTAATTTTATAACATTGCATTATTGCAAGCAACGTCTGTAAATATACAATCATTTATATTGTAAACTATACGAGACAGATACCGTTGTGCAATTGATTTACGGCTGTATTACATATAAGTGTAACGCACGATACAACAAAATAAAAACCTAATCCTTTACAAACTATTATAATTTATCAGTCGAGACAGGAGGGAAAGGAAATAAAAAAAAAAATACATTGATAATGACTTGCTTTGGTCAGCAAGACGAGGTTTTGCCCGCTTCAATCATTCACGTACACGCCTTGGAGACATGCATACGTCGAGTTTATTATTTAATTCAACCATTACTGCCCCTTGTATTTCAGTTTGAACTGAATGCATTTCGGCTGGCTGTATCTACAACGGTCGTAGGGTTATCAGTGCACTTGCCGGTTCAGTTAAAAAAAAAAAAGTTTTTTTAGTGAGATGGTGGACACTCAGTGCGGCGCGAGACAAGTGAAAGCTTACATCATGAGTGATTTAATTAAAAAGTTCGATTTGGAGACTAGAAATGATTTCATGAAAATAGCGATGGGTATAGCCGGCTTCTATATGGGGATATATTGCTGTAAGTTTTTAAATATTAATATTTTTTGGCTTAGTTTTTATTTGTTTTTATTTGGATTTCAAAAATTCTGGGACTGATCTTTGTCAAACAATAAAGCAAATACTATACACCATTAAAAAATATCGACTGTATTCTCAACCAAACAGAGGTTTATACAGGGTAATTTTTTTATATGTGATACAGTGTCGTTAAAATAACAAATTTCAGTATTTTTCGTTATAATATTTATCACTTATTTTTTTTTGTTTTTCATAGTAACTCGACCAATTATTGGATGAATTACTATGAACATTCCAAATTTCAAAATGTAAAAAAAAATCTCGAACAGATAATCGTGATCTATCAACGATACTGAATCATGTATCAAAATTTGTGCACTGATTAAAAAGTTACCCTGTATTTTAATTTACGATTTGTAGTTTTTATTACAAATAACTGTAGTTACTGAACTAAATACCATAATATGCTGATTTAGATCAAAATAATTGAAAAATTAAATTTTCACGTAATGACTAAGTTCGATATTGCTTAAGATTGCAACTAAGCAGTTTCCTAAAACCGCAGTTACCGATGTGGTTTTAATTCCGCGCTATTTAATTTCACATGCCGAAGTCGGTCGTTGGTCTTGTGCGAAATTCGATTCTGCCATCGGGAAAAATACTAATCCTAAATTTGGACCGCGCGCGCGGCCCAAATAAAAAAAAAATTTAGGCGGGATCGGGTTCTGTCAAAAATCAAAATAGATTAGCTTTTGTTATTACGGTTGTGGTTTTAGGCAATGGTCACGTTTTGTTTAATGATTAAATTAATTAGGTATATGTATAAATAGCGCAAGGAACAATCTGAGTCAGTGATATCATGCCGAAACTGCGTGCTATCGGTTAATGTCATTATTATTGACTTTAAAGTTGATTAACTGAGACTAAACAAGTAAAAGATGAACTGGATGACAGTAATTAAATCATAAATAATAATAAATCTACAGGCTGAACAATATTCCGCATATATAAATCAATCCGCAATATTTTCTCAGGTGTTGTAGTTACCTATATTAACTAACACCGCTGTAAAGTTTTTTCGTAAGATTTTTTATTTAAAAATGTAGGCACGGCCCTATCATGGTACAATTTTAACATCGACCAAACACAGACTGGTTATATTAATTTACAAAAATCGTTATTCTGAAATGCTTTTTTTATCACTATAGTTTTTCACTGAAGCTTATTTTCTCAGTAGCGTTTTTTCCCAATTAGAATTGACACAGAAACAGTGTCGACGGAGGGCCGCTCACGCGGAGCTCCTTCTGTGTGCTTTTGGCCCTTCGGGCCGATGCAAACTTAGCGTAACCTAAACCTACCTATGTTTCTGTGTCGATTAAAGTTGGGAAAAAACTCGATAGTGAAAATAAGCTTCAATAAAAAACTATATATAGTGAGAAAAAAAGCATTTGGGAAAAAATGCGAATTGAAATTTTGCTTCTAGGAAATAACGATTTTGGTAAATTGATCTAACCAGTGCAACCACAATAAAAAAAATGGTGAAAAACAAACGATAAATATAGGGTGTTGCACCACACTAACCCAACTGATGAAATATTTCGTATTAATAATTATCTAATTTATAAAAATTCGACCGATTTTTATGATTTTTTTTTTCTCTACATATATTCGGTAGGCCTGAGAATAGGTCGTAGTCGTAGGCTATTTCTTTATACCTCTACTATTCTTCGCAGACGGACTCGAGGGCAACAGCTAGTCTAATATAAAAATGTCGTGTCACGGTGTTTTTTATCGAACTCCTCCGAAACGGCTTGACCGATTTTTATGATTTTTTTCTCTGTATTCGGTAGATGTGAGAATAGTTCGTAGGCTATTTTTATACATCTATTCTTTGCAGACGGAGTCGCGGGCAACAGCTAGTTATATATATTAATTTTAAGATAACTTATGTATAATAACGCGTTATACATCCCATTAATTAGTTTATCTACAGCCATGTTATAACTTTCCTAAAATATTATGTTCAGAAGCTATTAGTAAAGGGCCTATATTAAGAATCCTGTATTTGTGGCGGCATCATAATGTTTACAATTTACTTTAAAGTATCGAAATCTAAAGTATCGTATTTGATTGTGATTAGGTATCGAATTAGTAATAAGTTTTTAATTTCATGTGTTCTTTCCATTCATTTTTAGAATCTCGAATACGATCTCGATTAAATACGAATAATGAAATCGTGAGATCCGTTTCTGAGGTTCCCGAAATTAGTAAATAAATACTTAGAATACTTTATATAATTTATGTGTACACGAGAGCAATTTAGTGAGCAGTAAATGTATGTATTCTTTTCTTAAATTTTTGCGAATGAATTGCTCTTTTAAAGGTGTTAGATAAAATAAAGTAAAAAAAATAATGCAGGGCCATTTTGTCGCCATTTTTTGTTCGATCCCTTCGTGAGCTAGTCTGTCTCGCTCTTGGCCGGTTTTTCACGAAGCGTATCTGTAATGTCAGTAAAAGTTACATAATGATATCGGCTGGGACTTGAATTTCGTTTTTAAATATAAACAGATAGAAAAGTATCAGGGTTGAATCACTGACCGATAGTGAAAGAGGATGATAAAAAAACTGTCAAGCGGGAACACTTAATGTTACAGAGCTCTGTATATATTATTTTTATTTACACTAATGAAAACTATGGCGTTAATGGCTACACTTATTCTTTTACAAGCTTTTACTTGCGAATACGGTGCGTCTATTTTTTGAAATGCTTTTTAAGTCGTTTCCTGTAGTTAATTAATTTTAATATAATGTAATGAATTTATTACATAACACATAAGTAATGACCTTCATTTGACTTTGAAAACTGTGACGCAAACGGACCAAGTCGTACTTTACACGGTGAGGAATAGAATTATTTAGAATTCTTCGCAATTTACGCGTGGATTACCACGGAGTTTGATTCGGATCCGCAACTGACACCTAACACTTTGACAGCGCCTTTGTTTGGACATATAATTAAAAAAGTCGGGAACTAAAATAAATTGAAATTAGTTTTAGATAATTGACTTTTTTGTACAAAAAATTAATAAAAACTCTTGTTAATTTTTCTAGATAATCCCAGTCGGATCTAACAGTTCTTTGTGCCCGCAAAATTATACGTAATTAGATGAGTCATTGAAATGTCTGCAATTTTATGTATTGTGACTTCCTTTCGTTTATTTAGTGTATTCTCTTCAAGTCATCAATTTCCCTACGCCTAGTGGGCCAGGAACAGCCCAATACTTATGTTTATGTAGCACTTAAGTCGCGTTATACTCGTCAATTACGCGACATTGTTTCGTGTTGTTAAATTAACTGTCAGTTTTGGCCAATGTCGCTACTCGTACCAATCGTTAGCTAACTTTTACTTGTAACGCTTTTCGTCACAAATGTTTATTTTATGCCAAAAATGACGACTAAAGGTCCGCCATATGTGGAAAAACGATGTAAGTCGACTTGTTTCTTTTTTCCACGAATGCCATTTTTGCTGTCAGTTTATAGAAAACTTATATATATAAAAGAGTCTAATAAAAAAACTTAAAAACGTGGGCGGTCGCTTAAACAAACAATAAAATCTAAGACCGTTTTGTCTAACGTGCGGACGCTTGCTATCGCATTCGCTATTTCTTTCTATCAAACAGCATAAGATGGTGACAGAAAGAGATGGCGAAAGCGATGGCAATACGGCCCTTAGTTACCCTTCCGGGCCAAAGTAACACAACTTTACGGTACCTATGTCTGTAAAAAAAACAGTTTCGTTTTCACTGGTTTAGGCTTTGCGTCGTCTGTCATTTAGCCAGTATCAATACTATTTTATGGCTATAGATTGGCGGTAAAAAGCATGCAACTCGAGTGAAAGGAAATGTATGGAAACCAGCCTGATCACCAATAGAAGATTTGTTAGATCAATTTGCCAGAATCGTTCAAAGTCAAAGTCAAAGTCAAAATTCTTTATTCAATTTAGGCATCAAATTGATGCTCCTATGAACGTCGAAAAATCTACCACCGGTTCGGAAAAAACCCTGTTGAGAAGAAACCGGCAAGAAACTCAACAAGGTATCTTTTTTTCGATCAGATCTACATTGTTATTAAATGACATACATCTAAAGTATTTAATACAATTAAATTTTTTAATACAGTAGATACGCTATTTGAGACTAGGGATCGCCAATGCGGATCGGAATTATTTCCAAACATCCCTGTCCATGATATAGTCATTAATTTTATAGTTCGCCTTAGATATTAATGTCTTCTTCACAATGGATTTGAATTTTGTATCAGTTTGTTCGGTTATTGTTTATCCGTTATTTCCTAGTAGCAAAATTTCCATTCAAATTTTTTCCCACATTGGTTTTTTTACTGAAACCTATTTTCACAATCGCGTTTTTTCCCAATTCTAATCGACACAGAAACATAGGTAGGTAGGTTTAGGTTATGTTAAGTTTGCAGCGGCCCGAAGTGCCAAAAGCACACAGAAGAAGGGGAGCTCCGCTCACTGTTTCTGTGTCAATCCAAATTGGGAAAAAACGCTACTGTGAAAATCAGTAAATACCAGTGTGAGAAAAAAGCATCTGGGAAAAAATGCGAATGAACATTTTAGGAAATCGATTCTGGCAAATTGATCTAACAAATCCAGTAGAATTATAATGTTTATAGACTTATCGATCCTACCATTTGCACATTATTATTAAGACGACTAGACTGTGAAGGCTGGGAGAATGGACTTAGTTTTAGAAACCCAAAAACGATTTGTTCCTGTTTCGTCATAGTCCTAACTGGGATGTACCAAAAAAAATAACCTAGTTTTTATATTTTTTTTGGAAAGAATAGGATATTTTAAGATACCATTTTCATCGATTTTGAATTTGGTTGAGTATTTAATTTTTTATATTTTTTTTAAGAAATACGTTGGATGACGTCACAGTGAGAGAGCCACGTTCCATTGCCTACAAAAATTCAAGCCGTACATAACATAATCTGTGGCACTACTGATTTGTCTTGTCACTGTCAATAATACAAGCACGGCTTAGGGTCCTAAATGAACCATGACAAATAGTTTTATTTATTTATCTTCTTTTAGCTTCGATTATTTCTGTTTGTTTAATGGTGTGATAGTAAATAGATATTTTTTACTAAAATCTGATATTTAAATTCTTTCATATTTACTTGTAACGTAGTAATTTAATAATTAAATTTGTAAAAATACATTGCGAGTATTGTATACATTTCGGACTTTATGATAAATTAAACAATAAAATAAATAATAAAACTGTTTAAAGCCAGGTGCGCATCATGTGATTAAAGTTCTGTCTTTGTCACTCTTTGCTATTATAAGCAGGACAGCAACATTTCAAACTGTCAATTTGCTTTAGAGTGTAGACCTGCCTTATATCTGCCTATGTGACGATTCACTGCAGGGGTCAAATGAAGGTCATTACTTAAATTTTCTTTATTCAATTCAGTTTATCATATTTTTGGAATTTGATTTCTGAAGACGATTCACAAAGCCTATTTCTCCAAACGGTTTTCGATTTATTATACGTTGTCAAAAATTGGGACATCCCAATTGGTCATATTTCTAACTCGTCATATTCCTGATTCGCCATCCGCTCCGCCTTAAGTAAATTGCTGTCTAATAAACGCAGTACAATGTATAACTACTGTCCTTATACTTATTAATCCTGTAAGCACGTGTTCACGGTTTCATTTCACTTTGCAATGGCGGGTTACGAATATGACGAATCACGAATATGACGAGTTAGGAATATGACCAATTAGAAATATGACGAATCAGGAACAAATCCCAAAAACAAACTATGAGGTTTTAGAAGTTTGTTTCCATTTTAGAAAATTAAGCTTAAAACTAGCTTTCACTTGGTATGAATGCGGTTCGTATCGGACATGCAGGCCTATTTGCCCATCATTCTTTAGACAGTTAAATATTACTCATCAGAAAAAAGATCGCGCTAGATCAGAATTCAGCGTACAGTCAAGTGTACAAATATATACTTAATGAAAGTTTCAAAAATAAGTACCACAGACTCTTATTCCGACGCAATAAGGCCGTAGTAACATATTTTTGAGTGGTTCGAATAGATACTTATTTGTGCCAGGCGTACCTCCCTGCATCCTTGAGCAATGTGCATATTCTGCAACCCGATTAGCTGCATTTAACACTGCAGGTGTTTCTAGGACGGTGACCTCTTTAACATCTGCTCGGTGCTTGCTACGCTAAAAGATGGCTTACTGCCTTATTATTAATCGTTCAATTGCGTAGCAAAGCTAGAAAAAGGATACGATGTGTCGTTATTGTCTATGTTTCTATTTAATATAATTTATATTTTACCAAAAATTTACGTAATAATAATTTAATTTTTAATGCAAGATTTTTCGCTGACAGTAGTTTTTGTTGTACATTCATTGTCGTCTAACCTACAACGTATACCAAATTTCAAGTAAATCCGACCACTGGAAGTGGGTCAAATTCAACTTCCAAGATTTGTCCCGTACTTACATACATTGCAAGTTAATAAAAAGTTTTTAAAAAGTAACGTGATTAACTGACAGACAGTACGATGGTTTTCGTACTCCGACAGTACAAACAAATTTACTTAACCGGAGATCAATAATAATAATAAATTTATTTGACGGATAAATGTGATGCCGTCTCTGTTTGTTTCGTTCGAATAAACGGAGACGGCATCACATTTATCCGTCACTTAAAATTAATCAATGAGTGGTGAAACAGCCCCTAAATGTAGTAACTTGGTGCAACTCTCACTAAAACTAGAAATTAAAATTCATAAATATGGTCGGTTGTGGAAAACAATGTAGAATGTAAAGATTTTAAGGTGTTTGTGCAAAGAAGCGTCTCTTCAATAAAACCAATAACATCGTAACTTCCTAGAATTTTACATATTATACATATTCTCCGATTTTATAAGCATTTTCCACAAAGCAATCGGCATTGACCTTCGCAAGCCTTTTAATTGACAAACATAATTATAATAGGACTTTGTATTCGGTAAATAACTTACTCATATTAACTATCGAATTTTAAAGGTAAACAAGTTAATGTCGACTATCGAGGCAACTGAACCTTGTACCAGGGTGGAATCTTTTCACAATCAATTTCGCTATGATTTCAAAGTCTCAGTCAGTATATATATGTTCTATTTAGGGTATAACTAGCACTTACATATGAAGGTACAAGAATGGCCTCACCTTCACTTTTCATCAGGTGAGATAGTGGTCAATCACGAGTCAATTTTATTTAAAAAAAAACTATCACCGGTTAGGAAAAACACTTGAGAAGAATCTGGTAAGAAACTCAACAAGTTATATTTTTTCAAACAGATCTACAATGTTATTTGATTACAAACATCTAAAGTATTTATTTAACACAATTATTTTTTTAACACAGTGGATACAGTATTTGAAACTAGGGATCGCCAATGCGGATCGGAATTATTTCCAAACATTCCTTAGTCTAGTCGAAATGTTCAAAATGGTGTTAATTCTTGATAAAGGTCCTAAAAATATGTGCGATAGCTCATTGGATTCGGAATGACGTCTAGAAAAATGTATTCGAAGGATTTTACTGCAGGATAAAAATTGCAAAAGTTATTAACAAATTAAGATGAAAAAAAAAAGGTATTTTGTTTTTTGGCAATATCTCAAAAACTATTAATATTTAAGAAATTTAAAAAAAAGATTCTTAAAGAGGAGAAAATTTCCAAAAAAAGGTTTACCTCCCGGAACTCTACCTCCATTATTTATAATTTTAATTTAGCGCTGAAAATAGGGCCCCGCGCGGCCGATACAGCATGGCCGCGCTGCCGCTCAACAGAGTCTATGACATAAAATAATTTTTTTATAGAATTAAATATCAATCGAAAAATTTAAAAAAATTATCGTGTCATCAGAACACTTCAAAGAAGAAAGTCCCGTTGGAAAAAAATTTTTTTGTTGATTTTTCAAAAAGTTATACTATTGTTAATTAAGTAATTTTTCGTGGGCTTTAATTTTTACAAAAGACAGTATAAAAGTTTAAATAATTGGCCTATAAATTTTTGGCTTCTTGGAGCTCTTCTTATATATATACTTAACAAGACCACGTTATAAAAAAATCTTAAATTTGTATATTTTGTTTATTATAATTTTTTAAAGTTAACAAAAAATGAAAATCATCAAAAATGTTGTTAAAAATTTTTTTTCAATTTAATGTTAAGTTATGGCTATTTTTGCATTGCATAGAGGCATTGTCTAACGTCGAAAAATATTTTTTTGCGGCATTTGTTAATAAATTGTTTATAAACAAATAGACAAGTTTAATATTTTTAAAAAATTTTTTTTTACCATATTGTTGTCATGGAAAAATAATGATTAATAAAATAAAAATTTTTTTAAGAAAAAATTTTTTAATTGTTTAAAACCGTTTTTTACATATTTGCATTGTTTAAATAATTAGTTAAGAAATTATTTCCTCTTTAAAAATCATAATTACCAATTCTCAATAGACTGACCGAAAAAATTTTTTTTTTTATAAATAATTTAATTGTTTATTAACTTTACAATTGTTTATAAACAAATTCAGATGACCGTTGTATTTTTTTTCTAAAACTAAGAAAAATTACAAAAACAACCATGTATAACAAAGTGGTAAAATTTTTTTTTTTTGTATTTTTTACAATCATTTCTAAAACTCCACGATACCAAAGTTAGATCGGTCACACAATTTGTCAAGTAACAAATTACCATAACTCATAAACTATTAGAGATACGATAATCAACATTCAGGTCATTTTTATAGAGGATTAACTACTCGTTAAAATGAGCTCAAAACAAAGTTTGTAACTATTGTTAATTAACAATTACATGCTATTGTTTAAAAAAAATTAAGATTTTTTGACATTTTTGCCTCTTTTATGACTTATAACTTGTTAAATAACGTAAATACGCTTATGGACCTTCAAGACAATTTTGTTTATCGATAAAATATCTACCTCATGATCTTTTCATTAAATCAATATCTCTTATAGTTTTAACTATAAACATATTTTCATTATTATTTTTCAAACTAGTGTTCTATTAGATATGAAATAACTTACTTTTTGCATAAATTATTTATGGTTTGCCACGACTTTACATTCTACATATTATAATTTTTTATATTGGCTTTAATCTGAAGATAATCTTAAATTTTTTTAAACAATAGCATGTAATTGTTAATTAACAATAGTTAAAAACTTCGTTTTGAGCTCATTTTAACAAGTAGTTAATCCTCTATTAGAAATTACAAATTACAAATTACAAATTACAAATGTCAAATCCTAAAAATAAATTAAATTAAATTAAATCAAACATAAATAAATAATAAGTTCAATTAAATTCAATGTAAAATAAATTAAATTAAATCAATAAAATAAATTGTAACTTATCACTAACGTGCACGTAAATAACCATGATATCTCATGCGGGAGACCACAGCCGAAAGACTGAAATCTCACGCACGAGGTAGCATGACTCATACACCACTGTAACTATCGAGTTTGCCGATTCGCTAACCCTCGCTATAAAAGACCAGTGCCTCTTACGCATTATGGCGAAAAAGTCATCCACTCTGTTCTCGGCAAACATGCCCGACGCACTACACCGCCACGGCAACCGCAGCATAGCACGAAACGCGTTATTGTACTGTACTCTGAGTCTGTTGAACGATCGTTTCGTGTACTGATACCACAGCTGGCCAGTATAGAACGCCTGACAGTAAGCTCCGAACAGAGTAATTTTCACTTGGTTAGAGCAGTGAGCGAACCGGCGTGCCAACATATTGCTTCTCATAGCGACGGCCCTACGTTGTCTCTCGATGTCCTCGTCATCTTTCAAACTTCCATTCAGAATATGGCCTAAGTACTTAAAACTAGACACTAATTTTAATTCCGTGCCGTTGAGCTTAATAGGTGGAATTGCATCAGGTCCTTTGCCACACCTAAAAACCATAACCTCCGTTAATACGATAATACGATAATCAACATTCAGGTCATTTTTATAGAGGATTAACTACTTGTTAAAATGAGCTCAAAACGAAGTTTTTAACTATTGTTAATTAACAATTACATGCTATTGTTTAAAAAAATTTAAGATTATCTTCAGATTAAAGCCAATATAAAAAATTATAATATGTAGAATGTAAAGTCGTGGCAAACCATAAATAATTTATGCAAAAAGTAAGTTATTTCATATCTAATAGAACACTAGTTTGAAAAATAATGATGAAAATATGTTTATAGTTAAAACTATAAGAGATATTGATTTAATGAAAAGATCATGAGGTAGATATTTTATCGATAAACAAAATTGTCTTGAAGGTCCATAAGCGTATTTACGTTATTTAACAAGTTATAAGTCATAAAAGAGGCAAAAATGTCAAAAAATCTTAAATTTTTTTAAACAATAGCATGTAATTGTTAATTAACAATAGTTACAAACTTTGTTTTGAGCTCATTTTAACGAGTAGTTAATCCTCTATAAAAATGACCTGAATGTTGATTATCCTATCTCTAATAGTTTATGAGTTATGGTAATTTGTTACTTGACAAATTGTGTGACCGATCTAACTTTGGTATCGTGGAGTTTTAGAAATGATTGTAAAAAATACAAAAAAAATTATTTTACCACTTTGTTATACATGGTTGTTTTTGTAATTTTTTTTAGTTTTAGAAAAAAAATACTACGGTCATCTGAATTTGTTTATAAACAATTGTAAAGTTAATAAACAATTAAAATATTTATAAAAAAAAAAATTTTTTCGGTCAGTCTATTGAGAAATCGTAATTATGATTCTTAAAGAGGAAATAATTTCTTAACTAATTATTTATACAATGCAAATATGTAAAAAACGGTTTTAAACAATTAAAAAATTTTTTTAAGAAAAAATTTTTATTTTAAAAATCATTATTTTTCCATGACAACAATATGGTAAAAAAAAATTTTTTAGAAATATTAAACTTGTCTATTTGTTTATAAACAATTTATTAACAAATGCCGCAAAAAAATATTTTTCGACGTTAGACAATGCCTCTATGCAATGCAAAAATAGCCATAACTTAACATTAAATTGAAAAAAAATTTTTAACAACATTTTTGATGATTTTCATTTTTTGTTAACTTTAAAAAATTATAATAAACAAAATATACAAATTTAAGATTTTTTTATAACGTGGTCTTGTTAAGTATATATATAAGAAGAGCTCCAAGAAGCCAAAAATTTATAGGCCAATTATTTAAACTTTTATACTGTCTTTTGTAAAAATTAAAGCCCACGAAAAATTACTTAATTAACAATAGTATAACTTTTTGAAAAATCAACAAAAAAAATTTTTTCCAACGGGACTTTCTTCTTTGAAGTGTTCTGATGACACGATAATTTTTTTAAATTTTTCGATTGATATTTAATTCCATAAAAAAATTATTTTATGTCATAGACTCTGTTGAGCGGCAGCGCGGCCATGCTGTATCGGCCGCGCGGGGCCCTATTTTCAGCGCTAAATTAAAATTATAAATAATGGAGGTAGAGTTCCGGGAGGTAAACCTTTTTTTTGGAAATTTTCTCCTCTTTAAGAATCTTTTTTTTAAATTTCTTAAATATTAATAGTTTTTGAGATATTGCCAAAAAACGAAATACCTTTTTTTTTCATCTTAATTTGTTAATAACTTTTGCAATTTTTATCCTGCAGTAAAATCCTTCGAATACATTTTTCTAGACGTCATTCCGAATCCAATGAGCTATCGCACATATTTTTAGGACCTTTATCAAGAATTAACACCATTTTGAACATTTCGACTAGACTACCTGTCCACGATATAATCATTAAATTTTATACGTCTTTTTAGCAGTACAACCTATGAAATGTCAGTATAGGTAACGCCACCAGAGTTGAGGCCACGCACACAACCACATCTCATGTAATGACAGCGGGATTTTGACGTTGTGTTGTCGTTAAACGTTAAACGTCAACACAACGTCAAAATCCCGCTGTCATTACATGAGATGTGGTTGTGTGCGTGGCCTCAACTCTGGTGGCGTTACCTTTATGACATTTTGCACCGAACATGCAATAGGGACGCGCCCACGGAAAACCGTAAGCACAGAATATATAATAGTACTGACGTACAGAATGGAAACGGTCCGCCCCGCACCGATTCGAATTACCCCACCCCTCAAGGCGCAGATAGCCGGAAACCGCCAGAAACCAGAAGAGTGCGCGCGCGATGTATGTAGGCGTACGCGTGTACAGACGTCGTCGTGCTTATGTAGATTCAAGAACGCGTATTTGTACGTCGTGTCCGCCGCGTGCCGTAAGCTTTTATTTAACTTGCAATGTATGTTTGTTAGGGTGGAATCTTTCAACTCAATTTTTAGGGTTCCGTACCCAAAGGGACCCTATTATTGAGGCTCCGCTGTCCGTCTGTCTGATTGTTTTTGCTCGATATTGATAACGGCATCAGGTAGACGCTTGAAATATTCACACAATATTTAGTTATAACGTTATAAGTATATTCACTTTTAAAATAAATAATTAAATTAAAATAAAATAAATATTTAAGGGGGGCTCCTATACAACAAACGTGTTTCTTTTGCCGTTTTTATAGATAGGTAATGGTACGGAATCCTTCGTGCGCGAGTCCGACTCGTACGAAGGTGGCCATAGGAACTCCGTAATAAATCGACATAACTCCATCGAGTTGGATCTCGTTTGATTCGTTTTGACAAGTACTTTGGTAACGCGGAGAAAAAGTACAGTCACAAAAAAAACTTGTTTCAAAAATAGATTTATATCAAAAAAAATTCTGTGTATTTTCGTTCTTCAAGCATTAGCGTCCCATCCATGAAGTGATCCCTAAAATTACAACACGACAGTTATCTTTCCCTCGCAATATTTAGCGGATGAACTTGAACTCCGCAGAAATCATTTAGTGAAAACAGTTTGAATGTCACTTTAGCGATCTTATCTTACGAAAACAGCCTACTGCCCAATATCTTTATTTGCTTTATTTGTTAAACTAGGGTGTGCCCCGTGACTTGGTGTTAAAATTACGTAAAAAGTAAGCAAAGTTTTTAAAAATGTCGTAAAATAACATAATTTGACATTGACAAGTGGAAATTTTACCAGCCAAATAAATGAGTTAAGGTGCGACCAAACCGCCGCTTAAAAAACGGTGAGGTTACGGAATCGCAGTGACGCACCGTAAACGTCACAACTTTACTATGGAGAGCATGCGGTAAATTCTGACGTTTACGGCACGTCACTGCGATTCCGTAACGTTTCCGTATTTTAAGCAGCGGCATGGCCGAACCTTAAATAAATATCGTGAGGCAATTTACACGAATTGGTTATAAAACATTTCAACCGCCGTATCCCGTGCCCGTGAGCTATTAAAATCGATGAATTATTTGTTCGTCAACCAATCACCACCACCACCACGATCACGTTTCACGCAAAAACGGTTTGTATGACAAGTTATTATAAATTGAATCGTCTTCTGTCACAGTCTGTTACTGTTACACGGGCAGATATTATATTAGAAACATAAATACAGATTCATTTTGTTGAGACTAACCCTGTGAATGCTCCCAGGACTAACATACAATGATCGCTTCACAAGACACATGCTGTATATTTCTTGCATAACACACACACTTCACATGCTTATCCGCAAAAATATCAGGCTTAGGCTCGTAAAACCCACTACCCATCGTAGGCCTAAACTTTGCTTTCCATCAGGCGTGATTGTAGTCAAACGCACATCTCCAGCGGTTGCGCAGCCTAAAACTGGCTGCGTGCTTTTTTTTCGTATGCTGTTTTGTTTTTAATATTTAACTTTCTTTGGGCATTGGCCGTCAATTTTCTGACACTTAAAACCGCCCTTGAACGCGGGCGCGGTCTCAAAACCGGTTTATTCAGAGCACTCGTCTTTAAAAATATTCGTATTAATATTCAATTTCCTGCTCAGTACGTAATAAGGAGGAACTTATGAAATGAATGTTATTCTAATAATATAATTTTATGTGTCATGCTGGAAATAGCCTGGACTTTAGACTACAGACCTTACGTTTATGACAATGTTTCACTGTAGGTACATAATATTATCTATATTCGGATCGCGCCATGTTTTTTTTTGTATTTTGTAAAATATTTTAAATATATTTCTATCCGATATTTCTTTGGCTAAGTAAAAAAAAATCTTTAAAAAGTGTTTTTAACCCCCCACACAAAAATAAATGGGTGAACTGATTTGGATGCGGTTTTTTTATTTAAAAGCAGGTTTCTTGGCGATGGTTCTTAGGCATGTTTCATCAAAATTGGTCCAGCCGTTTCAAAGTTACAAGCTTTTTTGTATGCTGCGGAATGGTTCTTAGATTGTTAAATTTTTAAATTTATAGTTATATTACTTGTACCTCGCTTTAACCGTCTCCGTACGAGTGTATTTATTATTTACCTCAATTTATTATATTACATAGTAGGACTTATAAATATTCTAATAAACTTTGTTTACCATTACAACTCAACGAATGTTGGTAAAATTAGCTATATACATTTAGAAATCTCGCTTATCTTTCACAATAGGCGATATAACTATTAACTACGTTTTATACTTCGGTTTTATAAGTTGAAGGACGTTTTTATCGCCAATGTCAATGATCACTTTTCACAAACAGAACGAAACATGTTTCCATTCATAAAACAATATGTTGGCTCGTGTAAAAGAATAATACAATCATAATATCTGTTTACCTAATCTATGTAAAAAGGCGTGGTGGCTTAGTAGTTTGACTTTTAGCGTCTCAAGCAGAGAATCGTGAGTTCAGAGGCCGTATAGTCTAACGCTTCTGACGCTTGCCTTCGCTTTCACCATCTCTTTCTGTCATCAACTTATACCGTTTGACAGAAAGAAATAGTGATTGCGAAGGCAAGCGTCAGAAGCGTTAGACAATAAGCCTGCTGGTCCGGCCTCGAACCTCTCCAGTTATCGGAATGTAGGGTAATTTTTTAATCAGTGCACAAATTTTGATACGTGATTCAGTAATCGTTAATAGATCACGATTATCTGTTCAAGTTTTTTTTTTTACATTTTGAAATTTGGGTTGTTCATAGCAATTCATCAAATAAGTTGGTCGAGTTACTATGAAAAATAAAAAAAATAAGTGATAAATATTATAACGAAAAATACTGAAATTTGTTATTTTAACGACACTGTATCACATATTAAAATTTGTGCACTTATTAAAAAATTACCCTGTATACAGGCTAGGAGGATGAAAATGATGATGTTATCTATGTAATACTTCTAAACGAGCAATTCTACTATATTTACTAGCTGTTGCCCGCGACTCCGTCTACGAAGAATAGGGGTATAAAAAATAGCCTACGACCTATTCTCAGACCTACCAAAATAAGAGAAAAAATTTAAAAATCGGTCAAGTCGTTTAAGAGGAATATCGAAAACGGTTCTAATAATTTCGATGAAAATTTGCCATTTGGAGGTTTTCAGGATGTAACTAGCTTGGTCTTCTCTCTAGAAAAACGCTTGTTTTCAAGTTCATAGGTCGCGCGGTCGCCTAGGTATTGGCAATTTGTCATGCAACTTTGAACTTAAACACATTACCATTTTGAATCGAAATGGAAAAACGTATTATTACTAAGTAGTTGCGTTGTTCTTTTACGGCAGCTGGTGTATGAAATTATGTTACATAAATATTTATGAATAACGTCGGTTATAGGTTAGAAATAATAACGGTACATACCTACTTAGTACAGGTAAGAAAACAGAATTAACATATGTCATCGTATGTCATCGTCATCAAATATTAAACAGCAGCAAAAATAACCAAAAAATAAACTAAACATACAACTTTTTTTTAAACTGGCTGTTGCCCGTGCCTCCGCCTGCGAAGAATTTGTTTATGGCCATCTTTTTTATTGCTTATTTTATGTTTTTCACCAAGACATTTGCATCTCTCATCCTACATAATTATTAGCATTCCTTTTGAACCAAAGGCTATCGAATCTTCCCAAGATAATAAGCACAAATGAGGGGTTCTGTTCCAGTTAAAACAAAAGAATTGCTCGCAAAAACTACTATTATCGAGAAGTTTAGTTTCATAGCTTCATAAATGGCCTAGAAAATTACTGACATAATTATATACTTACGTCAGCTTGGTAGGTATCACCTGCTGAACTTCGTTGACCTTTGTAAAAAGTCACTTTATAATTTCTTCGCGTGTCGTTACGGCTGCTCGATCAAAAACCGGTTACACACGGCGACTTTTAGCAGCTATACATACGCGATACAGTATCGATGCAGACGTGATACAAACGTGACGCAAGTGATGTCTACTCTTCGCTACGCCAATGTGCGCTTAATGTGAGTACCTGGGCGACCGAGCTCTGCTCGGGCAGAAACTCGGTACCAAGCGTTTTCCCAGAGATAAGACCAAGCTAGATCAATTTTTCATCCCCGAAAACCCCCAAATACCAAATTTCATCGAAATCGTTGGAACCGTTTCCGAGATCCTGATTATATACACCGGAGGGGGGGGGGGGGGGGTGAGAGGGGGAGGGGATGCGGGGGAGGGAGCGCGGGGGTATTAAAGGGGGGATGAAAATTTCATTGATTTTGCCGTAGGATGCACCGTTTTCAAGATATTTGACAAAAACACCGGAGGGGGGGGGGGGGTGAGTCATGTTAAACTATCGTCCGTAAACCGGCTTTACAGACAACCGGCTTTTCCTGTTCTGTGCTCCCAATCGGAAACGTGCACATAGACGGTGCTGCCAACTGGTGCCATAAGGGTGCCATCAATTTGAATGTTTTACCTTGATAAGTTTGTTTTACTGTCCGCATAGTGTCTCTTCTGTCGCATTAGTGCTGCCGCCTATAGTTACTGCACGTTCCCTATAATACTTTTTCTAACAAAAAAGTAACTTTTTCTCACAAAAAAGTAACTTTTTCTCACAAAAGAAGAAACTTGACGTTTTCTCATAAAAAATAAACTTAAAAAAAAAAACAAAAAATCTTGAAAAAAAACGTGGTATCGAACCGAGGTCGGCTGGATCCGCGACCACCCGATTTCTAATGTGCCATTATGATCTGCTTGAAGTCGGCGAAATTTAGCTTTATATTCTAATACAAACAAAAATAGCCGGAAAACACGAGTAAAAGCGATTTTCTGAAAATGAAACATAGCTTGATCAGTTTTTCATCCCCGAAAACCCCCACATACCAAATTTCATCGAAATCGTTGGAGCCGTTTCCGAGATCCTGATTATATATATACATATATATATACATATATATATACATATATATATATATATATACATATATACAAGAATTGCTCGTTTAAAGGTATTAGATAGATACACACGCGCGTTTGCATCGATGCAACCGTGCGTCGTGCGTTTGAATCGATAGAATAAGGGTCTCCCCATATCGATAGCTGATCGACGTCTTTTTCGCTCTTATTGCGTTGACATAAAGGTTTTTCCGATCGGCTGAAACCGAATCCGCGTCAATAGATTTGAGGAGACCCTAATTCGTGTGTATTGAAACAACCGCGCGTGTTTTTATTGATTCATAAATAAGAATGGCTCTACCACACAATCGCTCGTTTGTATCGTTTCTAAAACTCTATGTGTACCAGCGTAAGTACACGGCGTATATTAAACGCGCAGACGATGCGCAGATGACGCGCGTATACGCGTTTCAAACGAGATTCAGTAATTTTTATATTAAGCTATCTGCGCCTAAATTATACACCATGTGCATAGGCTATAACCGGTCAAAATATGTTATTCTGACGCCACACGAACGCCTATATGCGACTCTGTGTAAGCGATATAGAAGCGGATCGAAAATGACATTGCTGTATTTAGTATAACGTGTGAATATGTCCACAATTTAGGAAAAATCACGAACTTTCACGGCCTTTTTTATACCGAACAATCAAACAATAATAATTTGTAGAAGGTTTGATATGAAGTATCTTTTTGTATTTTTTTTTTCGCGGAATGCTGAGAACCTAGGTTCGATTCCCAGCGCTGGTCTTTTTTCTTTGGTTTTTTCTGTGCATCCATGTTTCAGTTTGTATTTAGTATGAAATATTTGTAGAAGGTGCCTCGTCGTAAAAGTTGTTTTATTTAATAGTTTTAGTCGTTTTGTCTTTTAGTTGCTAAGCCTGAATTCGCAAGCTAAGCAATCCTGTGACTCTACAAAAACCAAGACGTAATCGGTGTACAGCGAGCGGCATAATACATTTTCGCGCATGCCCGCCCATTACCCGTGAACTGGAGTAATTTTTCAAATTTATAATCGTCTGGCGCCGATAAAAAGTGGATCGGGTCTCGCCGGCATGAGCGGGCGCGGGTTTTTTGTGAAATTACGTGTTAGTGGACGGCAGGGATCAACTGTAAAAGAGGGACGCTATGTTGAGTTATTCTAGACGTTATTATACTTATTTTATTTATAAATAAGCCTACTAGCCTCAACTAGCGGCATTGCCTTTACAAGAAACATTCCCAATCTGAGAGCTTGGCTTAAAAAATATGAGTCCAAAATTAAATTTACAAAGTTATTGAGAAACGCTTATCAAATAACGAATGGGGGTTTCACAAAATGTAAAACGCTACACAAAGCTGATAGCTCCGAAGTGCAAAATTGGTAAAAGTAAGTAAGTTTACATATAATTTTAAAAAACACGTTGATATTTATGGTATTCGCCTCCCCGCCTCATCATTGCTTTAGGCCAGGATTGGATTGATACATGCTGTACTTCAAGAATGTTTTCGTTATAAAGTTTAATTCTAGTCTAATATAATATTATATTAATATATGAAAGTCTCGTGTCACGGTGTTTGTTATCGAATTCCTCCGAAACAGCTTGACCGATTTTTTATTTATAATTGGTAGGTCTGGGGCTATTTTTTATACCCCTATTCTTCGCAGACGGAGAGTCGCGGGCAACAGCTAGTAGGTAGTATAATTTTATGGAGTGTGTTCTTGGAACCGGTCGCGATGTTAATATGTAACTGCAGAAAGAAAATTATAAGAAGATGGATCACTCCTTGCAAATTACCGACTCCCTGCATAAAGCTTGCTTAATCTGTTTTTTATGCGAACACAGCTTTTTTTACGCCACGATTTGAGTAAATTTCGAGTTTTATTGGAATGATTTGATTTTGTAATGTGAATTAAGGTCATTACCAGTGATCGGAATTTTGGGAGCTAAACTTTAACAAAACTTGCCAAGCGGGCATGAAACAGTGCTTACAGACATGAAAATATTAATAATCTACTGAAAATCTGAGATTTCGATATAGAGTTAAATTGAACACTAATCTGCCAATAATATTCTTACTTTTCTTGGTTGTAAATTCTCCTTAATGTCAGTTTTACAAGTTTTGTTAAAGTTTCTCCCAAAATTCCGATCACTGGCATTACAAGTTTCGAGTATTGGTAGAATCACTGTTTTAGCTATAGGCAGGTACACACGCACGGGTCTGTCTCAAGAAAGTAGCGTTTCTTTCTTTTCGGAACAAAGGTTTAAAAGATGGTATGTATTTATTTGAAGTCGTTAAAATAATTTTAACTTACACAAAATTCTTTGCTTTCTAGGATAAGCGCTTAGCATACATCGAAACCCCTAGTGGGTTTTCCAATAGTGGCTTAAAATAAATAATGAAAAAAAAAGGATGAAATTGTAAATTATAAAATACTAGCGACCGCCCGCGGCTCCGCCCGCGTAGAATAGGTATAGGTATTATGCAAGTTGGATATAAATTTGTAAAGGTCTGTCCAGATCTGGCGAAAGCGCCCCTTGCGCACTATTCGCTAAACGCTCCTGCACTGGTGTATACAATAACTGTGGCGATCTGGCTGGACACACTTTTTGAAATATCTGGGAATAGCAATTGTCATGCCCATATTTAATACGCTCAGCGAGTGAAGGCGAGCCTGAGGGTCGGAGCTATAAGTTAGAGTAAGATGGAAATATTTGCATCTCACTAACGTATAGCTCGACTTTCAGGCTCTCCTTCACTCGCCGAGTGTGAGGTAGGGGCATAATGTAAATCCATTCAGGCTTGACGTTTTTATTTGGGGAATAACGCTTACTCTCGGATACTGATGTCCAATACGCCATACTATTTTGATATTAGTATCCGAGAATAAGCGTTATATCAGTACCCGTCATGTCAACAACTAATTTCAAAACATGGTTTATTGGAATGCTGCAAAATCCTTCGTCCTTTTTCTGCCGCAACCATTTGAACGTATTAAATTTTTTTTTTGCATCGGGGTGACTTTTTTGGGCATTTTGATTGCAAAATCGATTATTATTCTGAAATATGTCGAATTATTTTCGTTTTGTTTACATCGGTGACGTTCAATGACTTCCAACGTTGTCAAAAAAAATCATTTCCATTAAAATAAATTAGTTCCACTGAAAATCCGCAACATAGCGAGGGCTAAATAGGAACCTTGTCAGGCTTTAGGTATCAATCACATATAGGCACAATAAATCTTTATACCTATTAACCCTTCATTTTGCAAAATTAAAAAAAAAGCTGAGTTCTAGCTTCTGTAAATTTTGAATCCTTCGAATATCTTGATACGCGGCCCAACCAAGGAGCTTGCTTATATACAACACTGTAGGTTAAACGTCGAACATCCGTTTGAAACAAAAAGTTTACCTTTATTACGTTTTTATATATCCCATCTCTTTCTTTCACGTGTTACGAATGAGTTCCATCTCTTTCTTACCCTAACTAAAGAAAGAGATGGAATAGATTCGTGACATAATAAAGGTCAAATTTCTTGTTTCAAACGGATGTTCGGCGTTCAACCTCCCTCCAGTGTGTTGTATATAAGCTTTTTGGGCCCATTTTCATTTTTTTCTACCCCTTCTGAGCACAGGTAGGCAAAGGAAACTTATTCCATGCAGCCATGCAAAGTTAAACTATCGCGCCACGATATGCTGTGAAGTTAGTACTGGGATTTTAGTCAGCCTATGATAGTACGCAATTTGACACAGTTTTTTTACGTTCGTACTATTTCTTATTTAAAAAAATAGCGATTATCAAATAGGTGCAGTTACAACTCGACAGCACTTAATATTTAGGTCAGTGCTTATTTAATATGTAGGTCTGTGGTCACCTTTACAGACTGCAATGCAATGTATGGCAACACTGGCATAGATAATCGATCGCTCACTTTTGGCACGAAATTCAAACTTGTGATTTTATTTTGCTCAATATACAAAATTTACACACCCAATATCATATTTTCTCAAGTTTTTCGCGATTCCCAAGGTAAAAGAATCGAATAGCTTTAAAATTCCAGAGAAATAATGCGTTGTTTGGGAGAAACGTGTCAAAATGGTGTTGTAGAGCGCCATCCCGCTCTGTCTCGTTTTTTTTTATCCCGTTCTGGCCGTTCACTTTTATATTATAGATTTTATTTTAATCCGAATAATTAATATATTTAATTTACCTTTATTTAGAAGCTAGCTCTTGAACGTTTTTTATTCAAGAGAACAATTTTCCCACCTCTACATCTGTGTTGTGTACCATCAGCGAATGATTAAATAGTAAATAGCCTGTATTTAGTGATGGATGAAAATAATATGGCCTTCAGTTTAGACCAGTACGGGTAGTTAACGGACGTTGCCATTTTTATAAGCCTTTATACTTTTATGGCAAAAGCTATTTTTAAACTTGTATCCTCTGGAAGACAAATATAGTAAGTTTTTAAGTGGTAACACTGGCTGGTTGTATTGTATTGTATGCCAATGTCCGGCTGAAGGACTCTGTTTCATGGCCAGAAATAATTAAAAAAAAAAGTATGCCATTGTGTAGTGTTTTGTCTCTACTAAAATTACGAAGTGTTGTCAAAGTCACTCACTTCAAAGCTAAGCTAAGCAAAGGATAAAAATTCAGAAACACTTTAAACATTTATTTATCAACCAGTTGTAAAGTTTTAGCGACCGGTATTTTTAACCCTTGTGTTATAAGTTTGACCGCTATGTCTGTCTGTGGCATCATAGCTCTTAAACGGGTGAACCGATTTGGATGCGGTTTTTTTATCAAAATTTGTCCGGCCGTTTCAAAGTTATCAGCTCTTTTGTTAGCTGCGGCAGGGATCTTAGACGCATAATGGGCATTTACTTTATTTTCAAACATAACGTGTGACCAAATTGCGTTGGGGGTTTTAATTTTTTTTGTAATTTATAGTTATTTTATTTTAATTCGATTGGCAATTGCAATTTATCATATTTCTAAGCGCTCGTATATACAGCACTATTGGAAAAAAAATGCCGATTTGGATTTGGGACATACAATACAATATCGTAACCTTATTTTGATCTTAGTCTTACCATAAGGTTATTTATATAATTCATTAAAATAATTTAAAAAAAGAAATTAATAGGTATAACCGAAACAGTACAGATGATGATGATTATATTATTTTATCTTTAATCAGCGTCTAGACAGACAGCTAGACTCATTCCGGGATTCTGGTTCTTGAACTAATGTTATCAATATTATAGCAATTAAAGTTAATAATATAATAGTGCGTTCACGCATTATCGCTTGACTTCTTTCCACAGTGGAAATTTAATACAATTACATAATTTTATTCAAAGGATGATCTGAAAACTAAATGTCTAATTTTGCAATTACATAATTGAAAATGAAACTAGTTTTCAGGAGTAAAATAAAGTTTTTTTTTTTTACTAAAATCGAGTCTAACTTATTGTTTTGTGGCGTCTTTTACCTTATTACAAACACAAGAAAAAAAGAAGCCAAATAGATGCAGTATTTCTGAAGTGACGCGCTGGCATAGGTAGTCGATGAAGAAATTCCTTTAGCACCTTAAGGTTCAATGTTAGTTCTACGGCTTATAACATCAAAGGCTATTTTCGTTCACAAGTCAAGGTGACAAGCAGCCCTATTCTTTTTATTCTGATGTAGGAACTGTCATAAAAAAGTTGTAAAGTAGCTACCTACTTACTTAGTCAACTACATATACATTCAGAAATTGATTTTTATTTACATAGATGTAAAAACAAAACAAAAACATTGTATTATTCTGTTATTTTTGAACTGCGGTCACAGCTACTAAAGTAGGAGTACTAAGTTGGGTAGAGCTGCGCGGTCGTCGGTCGTTGAAGCCAAGGCAATAAATAGAATAGAATAAAACAGAATAGAATAGAATAGAAATGGTTTATTTCTTAGAATAATGTTTTGTCGATCTGAATTTGTGCCGTGTCCCACGGATACACTTACTCTTAGCTCGGATTATTGAAATTATGATTTTAGATCTCAACCAGGCTATTATGTCACTTAGGGATCTGTGCCAGCGGTCGGCGATAGCTTCACCGAGATGTTTAATGAAAGCGGACATTTGCGGAGCGAAGACTCCGTCGACGGATGTTCACAGACAAACTGTGAAAAAAATTTTGCTGGTCTCTGTGAAAAACTCATTCATATGCTGAGAAAAAAAATCATTCATATGCTGAATAACAATAGTAATTATAAGTAGTAGTTGAATTTTAATGTTAACTAGGACTCATCAAAGGGACTGTCAATATAAATATAAATAAATAAATGTCACGGGACAATTCAAATCAATTGACCTATTCCCAAAGTAAGCAGAGCTTGTACTAGGGTACTTAGACAACGGATAAATAAACATTTATGTAGATACACCTTTAAAATACATATTAAAAACCCGAGACTAGAGAACATACATTCGTATTTTTTAACCGACTTCAAAAGAAGGAGGAGGTTCACAATTCGGTTGTATATTCTTTTTTTTTAATGTGTGGTACCTCAGAACTCCGTCATTTATGAACCGATTTGGAAAATTTTTTCGTTGTTTGAAAGCACATGCTTCAAGGTTGGTCCCGTTGTTACCAGAATCCAGTTCTGATGATGGGATCCATGAGGAATTGAAGAAACTCCTCAAAAATTCAAGAGAAATGTAGGGCGATTTTAGTATTTTCGGTGACAAGTCGAGCATTTGCATTCAGAAAGTATCATGGAACTCTGTAATAATAAATAAATAAATATCATGGGACAATTCACACCAATTGACCTAGTCCCAAAGTAAACTAAGCAAAGCATGTGTTATGGGTACTAAGCAACGGATAAACATACTTGTATAGATAGATAAATACTTAAATACATATTAAACACCCAAGCCGTAGCCGAACACGGCTGGAAGATTATTTTTTTAAACACCCAAGACTCGAGAACAAATATTCGCATTTTTCATACAAATATCTGCCCCGACACGGGAATCGAACCCGGGACCTCAAGCTTCGTAGTCAGGTTCTCTAACCACTAGGCCATCTGTTCGTCTAAAACGACACAACCTCGTCGAACATTAAAAATAGAATTTTCAACATAAACTTATTTCGAAGTCAAACTGATGATTTTATCCTACGCATCTATTTTATACAGAAACAACTAAAAAGCCAAAAATAAAAATTTTTAAATAAAAAATAAAACCTTCAAAAAACATCCAAAAAACTATGAAATAATAATTGAACCGAACCGACCACAATAAGCATGAAGATATCTTTCTTCTAATCTGTTTGATTGAAGTTGGTGTCTCAGCTCGAGCCAGCAGGAGTGGACCTAGTAATCTAACTTAGGTACCTACTATCTATAAGGCTTCTACACTCCTGCTGGCTCGTGCTGAGGCACCGACTTCAAACAGATTAGAAGAAAGATATTTTCATGCTTATTGTGGTCGGTTCGGTTCAATTATTATTTCATAGTTTTTTGGATGTTTTTTGAAGGAGGTTTTATTTTTTATTTATTATACAGATATTTGCGCCGACGCGGGTTTCGAACCCGGGACCTCAAGCTTTGAAGTCAGGTATTTCTAACTACTAGACCATTTAGTCGTCAAAAATCCTAATTTTCTTTACAATTTTTTTGTCAGTTTTGTGACGAGCCATATAAACTGTAGGAAAAAAATCACAAAACTGACAAAAAATTGGAACAGTTTTTTTATCACCAAAATCAATAGGTAGTGCTCTTGATTCTGAGTAAGAAAGTCCTAAAATTTCCTCATTAGAAAAAAGTAAAGGGTAAATTTTTTTTAAAATGCCCAACTAGCAATTGCCATACAAAATCAATGGGAGAATCAGAACGTAAATCAGTTATTGGTTACTATTATAGCTTTGTATTTTTTTATTCTACCGGCCGCCATTTTCCACCAGGTTAAAAGTTCAGGCAAGGCAAGCTAGATTATAATTGTTATATAATGACTATAATGAGGTAGGTGTACAGATAATAGCCAGGCCAGCCGGTAGACTAGTGAAAAGGTGATATTGATATGACATCATAAAGCACTTAGGTATTCTACTGCATACATACACCTGCAAAGAAATTCGATGGTGTGTGTGAAGTGCCCAATCCGCACTGGGCCCGCGTGGGAACTACGGCCCAAGCCCTCTCATTTTGAGAGGAGGCCTGTGCAGTGGGACGTATATAGGCTGGGATGATGATGATGACTTATTCTACAGCAAAGAAATCAAAACTAGTCGGATTGCATGGTTAAGGTTCGGCCATACCGCTGCTAAAATACGGATACGTTACGGAAAAGCAGTGACGTGCCGTAAACGTCAGACTACCGCATGCTCTCCATAATAAAGTCGTGACGCTTACGATGCGTCACTGCAATTCCATACCGTCGCCGTATTTTAGGCAGCTGTTTGACTGAACCTTAAAGCATTTCTCAAAAACTTTGTACAATATTTAATTTTGGACTCGGACTACCAAAATACAAAATATTTTCTTTTTTTTTTCTCATTGACGAAGCCTACGCTGCGGATCTGATTTTTTTGTATTTTTTTTATTAATTTCTGAAATAAATGTTAATTTTGTTTTTACTCGGACTTGCATATAAATATACAGGTAAGTAGAGTGAACTAAGCCTAAATTTTTTTTTATATCAACGGGACGTAATCTATAACATTTGATTTGCACGGTTAAAGTTTGTCTCTTTTTGATTGCTTCGTTTCGCACTTCTTTTGCCAAACATCATCGTGTAGCGACCTTTGATCAATTATAACTGAAGATACACATTGCCGAACAAAATCCCCTTCAAAAAATGTCCGAACTTTTTTATTTGTTTGCATAACAATTAAAATCATCACCTACACAGAAATTTGAACCTAGTCTTTACTTCATTACAGTCGAATTTCGGTTGACACTTGACAGCTAAACTTGACAATTTCACGCAACGTACTGAGAAAAAAGAAGGCCACTTTTATCAAAGTGGCGCTCATTTGGCTCGGACATTTTCGGGCGCGCTACTGTGGATCTACAGTTATAATTGATCAAAGGTAGCGACTAAAGGACATGAATGCCATGAATGCCACGCTGTTTGGCAGGAGCTCTAAAAAGTGTAACCACTTATTTTTTTTCTTGTCTGTCTTTAACGGCACGGGAACCTACACTCAGTGTTGCTAACTCAGTGGATTTTCCACTAGATCTGGTGGTTTAGACCCTCTTTTTAGCGGATAAATATTGAATTTAGTGGCTGGTGGATTTTTCTGGTGGCTTAGATTGCTTCAGTTAGTGGTAAGGTACGACATTCAACCACTAGTAAGATTTACATAAATACTCTATTTAGTAAAGAACGACTGAAAGAAGTGTATTTTTTTTGCTGTGTAGGCGACACAACACAGCTATGTGTTGGTTTTCGGAGATTCCCCGAAAATAGTTTGTCAATTTCTTGAATAATTTTGATTATGTACTTTATTTGTATTGCGACTGGGTTTAGTTTGATTTGATTAAAAGATTTATTTTTGTCTATTCTCTATGCGCAAACAAATTACAACGGTCGGGATTGTATAGTGGTTTTCTGGTGGTTTGAGAGACCTTTAACCTTAGTAGTTTTCTGGTTGATCGCGAGGTCGTATTTGGTGGGTTCATAAAAATAAAGATGGCAACACTGCCTACATTACACTGAGCTTGGTCCGACATGCTCTTGCTTGGCCGTTCTTTTCATAGGTGAAAAACTTAAGTAGGTAAAGGATCTGTTGTATGTAGGTAGAGTAACGTGTACCTAGTACAGTCAAGGGCAAAAATATGTATACACTTTAGTACCTTGTCTCTTTAACCACTGTGATAGTTCATATATGGCAGTTCAAATATGACGAAAATAGACAAGGTACTAAAGTGTATACATATTTTTGCCCTTGACTGTACCTACGTCTAAACAAATTGACGTTGCAAATTAGAAAAGATTAAGCTCCATATCAATTCTATGCACTATATGCAATAGATCCTTTACTTAAGTTTTTCACCAAGAATTCACAGCTCCGAGGGATTATTCTAACAGTTTTTTTATTGACATCAGCAACAATTTGAATATAGAAGAAATAAATGTGAACCAATCACTATCGCATGCCAACAGGATGTATGTGTATCAGTCAATGGAGACAACCTTTGTAACCAAAGCTCTATACTATAGACACATTTAATTAGAGGTCTTTTATGAATGAATGTTTAGTTTTAGGTAGGTAGCGCAACAAGCATTACGCCATAAATAATCTAAGCATTACGCGCGGATGTTCGCACTAGTTCCTTCAGAAGATATAGTAAATAAATAAATCGTGGGACAATTGGCAGCAATTGACCTAGTCGCAAACTAAGCAAAGCTTATACTATGATTGCCTGAACGATTTTACGATTTTACCATGTCTAAAGCAAAATAAACTATTTCATTTCATTTCATTTTATTTTCATTTCATTTCATTTATGGGTACTAGACAACGGATAAACATACTTATATAGACAAATACATACTTAAAATACATATTAAACATCCAAGACTCCTGCACACACATTCGTATTTTTAACACAAATATCTGGCCGACCGGGATTCAAACCCAGGACCTGAAGCTTCGTAGTCAGGTTCTCTAACAACTAGGCTATCCGGTCGCCAAATATGAAGGAAGAACTGCGTTTATTTTTCGCTTTTGTTCCTTTGCTAGAACTGAAGGTGCTACTGCGACAAGGAACAAAGGCGAAAAAATAAACGCAGTTCTTCCTTCATCTCTTGTGAAGGATCTAGTGCGAAAAAAAAAGCAATAGTTCCTTCGAAGGCACAGCCAAAGGAACTACCGCGAACCTTAAGCCCATTGAGCTAGCTGTTCATACAGATAGAACCGAAATGAAGCCGCTAGCCGTTAAAATCTTGCAAAAACCGTCACACAATGGACTGGCACGGGAAAATCGATAAAAAATATTGGTTTGAATCGCTTGAGAAATTATTAAACTGAAAACGCAACGAACAGGGTGTGATTTTGTAAACCAATCTCTCTCGCTCGCCAGACAACCATAACTTGACCCGTTTATAATTTTCTATAGAATTTGGTTTTGGAAAAGACACTTTCATCGAATTTATACAATTTTGACAGGTAACATCTTTCAAGAGGACCTTGGCCAGATAACCACTCACATAAACAGTCAGCTGCTTATCCAATCTTTTGAACATTTTTCCTCTATTTCTTCCATTTCGTGCTCAAAATTTTGTTCCTCAGGAATGTGCAAGACATATGGAATATCTTCATTCAAATTTTGAAGGTGGTCATTCGATGATAAAGTCTATTGATGTAGACTTACATTTTTCTTTTAGGTCATGTGCCCATGCCCACAGTTGCTGTTACCGCAATCGACTTTGAAGGCTCTGTAATACACGAAAGTATTGTTGTTAGACCACCGACATAATGTGCTAATCTAATAGGTACAAATTAAATTATTAATCCAGTACTATATAAACGAGAAAGTGAAGTTTACCTAATATTTATTATACTCTGGTTATTTTTGTCAATAGCTTGTTTTTGCTCGTCTCTTTCTATTTATATATTTATGGCAAGAAAAACCAAAACATTTTTCAATAACATGGACCTAAGAACTGGTCAGAAAAAAATATCGATATTATCTGGGTACCGCACTATTTTTTACAATAATATTGTTTTATTCCAGATTTTCTTTAAGAAACATGCGTTATGTACTTTATGTAGAAAAACAAATAGATTTTTGAACTTACCTATCTTCATCCAATGGAAATTTAGCCATACATGTCCGTTTTTGACCGCCAACACGACCGGCCTTCATACCACAATCTCACACGTTTTGTAGTGCATATTTGCTTCACATCACAGAATACTAATAGGTACTCACGGGCTCTAACCAAGTTATGATCGTAACTGTTACGTTAAATTAGTTAATTTTAACAAATATAAACACAAAAAATGCACGATTCAAAAAGCCCGGCGAACAGTAAACATAAATCATGACATGAAGGACAATGACGGAGTGAGAAAGGGATGCTGCTGTTAGAGCAAGATAGATATACCCGCCATAGAAGCTAGCGTACGTTTCATACAACGTTTTTATAAGGGAACTTGCGCCAGACTGGCAATACCTGCGATCGAACGATAACATCTAATCATTAGATAACAGCACTGGCATTAGTTTCTAATTCCTTATTTATCGCTCATACGCACTATGCATTTTGCCGCGACGGTTTAACGCACCGTCTCTTTCTTAACCCTTTATACACACACAAGGCCTCTTACATCTTGACAGATGATTTAAGCAGCGTCTGTTTGAGAGAGGCAGCGCCGTTCGTGACTGTAAAGTCCGATCCGAGAACGGCACGTTCGCCCGCATTTTTGGCACACGAACTGAGGGCCCGGCGATAAAGCAGAAGCTGCATCGTAGCCGTGCCGTCTCGCCCGTTTCTGTGCTAGACTCTGAAACCAGGCGTCGTCGTGGGTTTCACAACCCTCCGCGAGAGTCTTTCTCCACTCATTGCGGTCGGAAGCAAGATCCTCCCACAAGCCGTGATCGATGTTGAAGGCGACCATGTCGCGCTTTGCGCAATCCTTGAAGCGGAGACTGGGACGTCCTACTTTACGCTTCGAAAATGCCACTTCGCTCAACAAAACTTGCCTGGGCAAACGAGTGCCGCTCATGCGATGCACATGCCCCAGCCACCTCAGTCGTCTCTGTTTGAGGAGGGCGGTGATGCTGGGCAGCTGTGCAATCTCCAGCACTCTCTCGTTTGTAACTCTGTCCTTCCAAGTTATGTTAAGGATGCTCCGAAGACAGCGCATGTGGAAAGTGTTTAGCCGACGTTCCTGTTTGGCATACGACGTCCAGGTTTCAGCCCCATACAAGAGCATGCTTAGGACGCAAGTTTGGTACACTATCATCTTGGTCCTAACGGTAAGGTGTTTGTTAGCCCATACTCTTGTGCGTAGCCTACCGAATGTCGTCGCAGCCTTGCCGATGCGGATGTCAATCTCTCCATCAAGCGATAGATTGCTCGACACAGTCGACCCCAAGTAGCAAAACCTGTTTACTACTTCCAAGGGTGCACCCTCCAGCAAGATGGTGGGCTGGGAGGTGCACCCCTGCGCTAGAATTACGGTCTTCTTTGCATTGATAGACATGGAGAACAGAGAACAAGCGTAAGCAAATTTGTCCAGTAATACTTGGAGCTCATCTGAAGTTTTCGCCACAAAAGCTGCGTCGTCGGCAAAGAGCAGATTGTCCACAAACAAGTCCTCGCGGTAACGACGAGACTTTAGAAGGGCGATATTAAATAATTTCCCGTCTGCTCGTGTGTGTAGATGAACTCCCTGCTGCGTATCGCCAAAAGCCGCTTTTAGCAACAGAGAGAAGAAAATGCCGAAAAGGGTTGGGGCGAGGACGCAGCCCTGACGTACTCCCCTCCGCATTTCGAAGGCATCAGACGTTTGACCATCAAAGACCACCGAAGCTCTCATTCCTTCGTGGAAGGATTTGACCAGCTTCAGCAACTTGGGCGGACATCCTATTCGCTCAAGTGCAGTATAGAGTCCTTCTCTGCTGACCGCGTCGAAGGCCTTATTTAGGTCCACAAACGCAATCAACAGTGGAGTGTTCTGCTCACGACACTTCTCTTGAAGCTGCCGAAGGGTGAAAATCATATCCGTTGTGGAACGCTGGGAGCGGAAGCCACACTGAGCCTCAGGATATACGCGTTCAGCAAGACTTTGAAGTTTAGTCAATATGACCCTTGCAAAGAGCTTGCCTACGATGCTTAGAAGGGAAATACCACGATAGCAGTTACAATCGCCGCGGTCACCTTTCCCTTTGTACAGAGTAACAATATTAGCATCACGCATATCCTGCGGGAACTGCTCCCTCTCCCAGCATTTCCCAAAGAAATTATGCAGCAGTGGTAATACGCACTCGAATTTGAGGAGTTCGGTTAGTATACCGTCTACCCCTGGACTCTTGCCGCACTTGAGCTGCAACACTGCCGTTCGAAGATCTCGCACGGAGGGAAAATCATCGAGTTCAGTCATCACTGGTAACTTTGAGATTGATTCCGCGGCTACAGGACTGATCTCAGCTGGTCGAGAATAAAGCTCTGTAAAATGTTCTACCCAGCGATTGAGTTGTCGATTGTTGTCTGTTATAAACGACCCGTCTACCTCTTTGAGAGGAGCCGTCTTCTTTTGTACGGGGCCAAGCGCCATCCGGATACCCTCATAGACACCACGAAAGTTACCTTTGGCCGCAAAATCTTGGATGCTGCTGCACAGTTTTATCCAGTACTCATTAGCGAGCTGGCGGCAAGTTCGCTGTAGGGATGATTTCGCTGTGCTGAGTTCGTTGTGGGTGGCTACACAGGGGTTAAGACGATTATTGAGTGCTGCTCGTCGCTTGGTTTCAATAAGAAGCTGAAGCTGATCTTTATTTTCGGTAAACCAATCCGGTGATTTCACCTGGTTGTACCCAAAAACCTCACCAGCTGCCCTCGTGAGAAGATCCTTAATGGATTCCCATTCCACCTCCATGGACGCATTCACATCCCAGGTGGCTGTTTGCTGTCGCACTAGTGTCGTAAAAGATTCTATCAACTCAGAGTCCCGGATCATAAAAAGATTAAGTGACTTCCTTCCAGGGACTCTGGAGGAGTGGATCTTTTTTGGCGAAAGATGCACTTTGCAAACCACCAAGGAGTGATCGGTGTCGCATTGGGCGCTGTGGTATGTTCTAGTGTGAATGGTTTCACGTAAATCCTTTCTTCTAGACAGGACAAGGTCCAACTGATGCCAGTGACCAGAACGAGGATGTTTCCAGGAGACCATGCGCAGTAGTTTGCCCTTGAAGTAGGTGTTGGTAACACACAGCCGAAACTTAGAGCAGAACTCTAGTAGACGTTGCCCATTTTCGTTTAACTTACCGACGCCGTGGTTACCTAAACAATCTTGCCAAGCGGTGTTGTCCTGTCCTACCCGAGCGTTAAAGTCTCCAAGAATGTACAGTCGGTCCCCGGATGGAACACCGGCAACTGTATCACAGAGCATATCGTAAAAATTATCTTTAGACTCTGCTGACGATTTAAGAGTGGGAGCGTAGGCGGACAACAAGGTGACGAAGCCGCCTTTAGTGTTGAGGCGCAAGACCATTATGCGCTCTGTAATGCCCCGAGGCGTTTCTATGGCGTTTAAGAGTGTGTTGTGGACAGCAAAGCCCACGCCATGCTCTCGGCGCTCACTAGAGTCCTTGCCCTTCCAAAAGAATGTGTAGTTTTGTTCGCGCAATGAGCCCTCATCAGGCAACCTGGTTTCTTGTAGTGCAGCGATCGAGATATTAAGACGTGCCAGTTCTAAATCAATTACAGCCGTTTTACGCAGATCTTGAGCGTAATCAGAAGTCTCCGAGCTGTCCGGGAGACCTGTCCTCATTGTACGGACATTCCAAGAACCAAAGCGCATGGAAGTGATAACTTTAGGTTTTAGATTATTTTTCTGCTTGATCGCGGGTGTAAAACAGTTCAGCATCGTTGTCCGGGTAAGCCCTGAGTTCCCAACACCCTAGAGGAACCGACGACGCCGGGGCGGATCAGTACCTTATTGACTGGGGGCTGCCCAGTTTGAAGCAGGCGGTAACTGACCAGTAGACCTACGATGGGCCTTCCTACTGTCGAGAGTGACCCCTGGCACCCGCGCTTACGCCCATACGCGCAGGCTTATAACCGGTGACTGCCACTCCCCGTGTTGTTTTCCACGCCGCAGAACGACGTGGGTGAAGTGTCCTCTCCACAGACGCTGCATCGCCTGGGACGCAATTTGATGATGCAGGGTTGCCCAGAACCTACGCCACCCTCTCGACCAACCCAGCTTGACCCCGCAGGAATGGCAAGCCAGTACGTGCAGAGCCACTAGGTTAGTTGCAGGTGGCTGCCGTCTTTCGGATTGTATCCTACTTACGCCTAACGGGCCACCAGTACCGGGTTATATTTCGGAGTTTTCCTTCTCCTAGATAGATTGCAGACCAATGCTAAGGAGGCCTATCTCCCCTAACCCTTTATAAGGCCCCATTTATTGGTGCAAACTACCAGAGAATCAAAAGCAGCTATCGAATGCATACCTGACAAAGGATATTATTAAAGCTAGTCGTATTTCAATAATTACAATGGAAATTGTGATGTATAGTGTAATTAATAAGGTTGAAATTCCAACTGAATGCATGTGGTCGCTAAATCGCCTTTGCCTTATAAACCCTTAGGGTTAACCGAACCGATAGGTACTCTAAAAAGGTACGGCACGGGAAACCCTAAGTGCGTTCTTGCACTTATGGCCCAGCCACGACTACGGGCCGCCGTTCGCTGTTAGATACCTACTTATACGCGGTGACACTGTAAAAGAATAGGTAGTGTGCAACATTGTAACGATTCAATTGTATAAATAAATAAATAAATAAATATCATGGGACAATTCACACCAATCGACCTAGTCCCAAACTAAGCAAAGCTTGTACTATGGGTACTAGACGACGATAAACATACTTATATAGATAAATAAATACTTAAATACATAGAAAACATCCATAACTCAGGAACAAATATTCGTGCTCATCACACAAATATATGCCCTTACCGGGATTCGAACCCAGGACCTCTTGCTTCGTAGGCAGGGTCACTACCAACTAAGCTAAAGCGGTCGTTAAATATAACGTATACAATATAGTCGTATACAATAACCTTTATATTTTTTTAAATCCGGCTTGTTTATCGCAAATACGAACTCAATGCACCGCTGACCCGCGCCCGCGCACGCATCACGCGTACAGTGCGTTGTCAAAGCCGTAGATCAGGGGTGCCAAACATACGGCCCCCGGTCAGGGTTGCAGGATATCCATTTGTCTTGTCATAGCGGGCGTTCGAGAGCAATCGACGTCGTGGAATGGCTCCACCACCCTCGCCTCGTGACTCGCAATTTGTTGTTACTACTTTATTAATCGAAGGTTCAACCCCGGGCTAAAAAAGCTACTTTAAGCGGTTCTTTAGCGGATACTTTTGGAGTATGCACAAGAGCTACATATATTGAACTTATTCCCCAGCGCCGGATTTAGCCAGCGCGGGGCCTGTACATGTAGCAAATTCTATCAAGGCAACGCCCTTAGATTGTTTTAGGTTATCAAATTGAAATTTACAGTTTGAGATTTTGATGATAACTATAAATTAACATTTAAAAAAAAACTCAATGCAATTTATATGTTTGAAACATATATGTTGGATAAGTGATAACTATAAATTAAAAATTTAAAAACCCCCAACGTAATTTGGTCACACATATGTTTGAAAATAAAGTAAAATACCCATTATGCGTCTAAAATCCCTTCCGCAGTTAACAAGAGAGCTGATAACTTTGAAAAGTCTGAACCAATTTTGATGAAACACGTCTATAAACCATCGCCAAAAAACCCACTTTCAAATAACAAAAAACCTCATCCAAATCGGTTCACCCGTTTCAGAGCTATGATGCCACAGGCAGACATACAGACACACACACATAGCGGTCAAACTTAAAATCGTTGGAGCCGTCTCCGAGATTCTGATTCTGATATATCAATGGCTCATTTAAAAGTATTAGATAGATAGATTAGATTAGATGAATGAATCATCGATGCCTGGTATTCCCATTTACTTTTACCCTCCAAGTTGTGCCCTTAGGTAAAAATATCAAATACAGTCCTAGTCTTTCATCGGGGTAAAGTGAGGTTGTTGTTGTGTTGAGGTTTACGCTCCAGTCGCTTAAGCATAGGTTCGACCAGTTATTGATTCGATCCATGGATGTGATCACGTATACCACTCTAAATATCAGTTCAAATATGCAAGAAAAATCGTGTTGAATCGAATCCACATTTCAGGTCTAAAGTAGACGTAAATGAACAGAACAGAACAATAGTAATTAATATATTTGTACTTTATTGCGTTCGTGTCATCAAGACTGCTCTAAAACGATGTATTGTTGCCCTGGCAGCGCGTGCACACCTTGTCAATCGTGATAACCGTTTCGTAATTCGTTTGGATAGCCTTTGACACTGTCTGCTATCGTCTGGGCTCACGAGAGAGCCCGTACTTTAATGCATAGTTGAACTACATTTTTAATTCTGGAGAGATTTCTTCTATCGTGAAAAATTTTCAATCCAGGATGATGTTTCACCTGGGGATCGAAGTCCGAAGGAAAATAGGTAGATGCATCGAGTTAAGAAAGTTTAATACCGCGATATAGAATGTAGCAGTTTTTCTATGTGATGACTAGGTGGCGCTAGCTCGCTACAGATGGACTAAACCAACTTGTAAGAAAATTCTCAATAATTCTTAACGATGTTCAAGGGGTAGTGTCACAGCTGTCGTGACCTCCCCGGACCCGGTCTTAGAGTAGAGCGAGTGGAGCGGCTGCTCTAGGTGGCTAAGGGCCTAAGCACACGGCGTTTTTTGAACGCGCCGTCGACGCGCGTTTTAGGAACGCGCGTTTACAGCGCGTTTTTCGTTCCATTAGAACAGCCTTAAGGCCCCTAGCACACGGCGTTTTCTAAATAACGCGCCGTGTGCTTAGGCCCTTATGGAGGGGCGTCATGTTACAAGGGTGCCAAGGGTGGCAAGAGGCGGGGAAAGTAAATAATGATGGCGGTTTTCCAGAATCGTACTGTTTGATCAATACAAACCGTCGATCAATGGTAGCCAAAAGACAACCTCACTCCAATCGACGACTAGGGCTGGCGCTTCTCCCGTCGTGGTTTGCAATCGCCCCTGCCCTACCTATGTCAAAGACAGCAGGCTACTATTGTTGCTTATCATCAGCCGAAAAACGTCCACTTTTGAACAAAAACCTCTGTGTTTCAACCCTACAATGAACGACAATTTCCACCTGTATCAATCGGCACGATCTTTTGGGTATAAGTTGGCAGCCGACCGCACTCAGCAATTACAGCAGACAACGTGTACGTGTCGCTAGCTACGCCAACTTATACCTTATTTCTATGAAATTCCCTCCGTAGCTAGCGTAGCATGAGCGTAGCTAGCGACACGACGTCTGCTGTTGCTGCTTGCAGTCGGCTGCCAACTTATACCTTTTCGGTCCTTCTATTGGGAGATCCACCAACGTTGCTTTTTCCGGATCATCTTCGAGAACCTTTATATGTACTCGTAACTAAACAGTAAATTCATTGTTTCCAGTGGAGTACGTGGACACAGAGTACAGTCTGTGGCTGACGTGGTTCCTGATGCCTGTGATCGTGACCTTCCTGCTGCCGGCAGTCATATTTCTGCTCATATACACCAGCGCGATCATCTTCCATCTCTACCGGCTCTACAGGTGAGTGTCATTGCTGCTTGCCACAGTATTCCTTAGCTGAAGACAGAAAAATTATAAATGGGCCATTCTACTTTTAAGTAACCATTAATCTTTTGTGAAATATAAGGCATACCTGGTGATTTTTTTCAAGTGTAAATAACTTATATACAAACTGAAACACCTAAATTTAATGTTTTAAAGCAATAAAACTTTAAGTTCAAAGAAATTTTGTGGAAAAAATTGGTAACTCAGCGGAAAATACATCAATTTCCATACAAATGGCGAGGACATGCATATCCACCGCGTTACCTACTTTATAGATAATAATGATTACTTTTTATACGTAGTGATAATTTTAAAAGTAAGCTTAATTATGTGCCTATTTAAATCTTAAATGATTTAAACCGAGCACTTTACCGTTTTTGTAAAAAAAATATTTGAAGAGCACACTACAAAAAATTACTGGTCAACGAAAAGTAGAATGGCCCAAATATAAAAAAATAACTAATGGCCTCTAAAAATTGCTTTTAAATATAGCGCAGGAAAGAAAGAGTAGCACTTGAAAATTGTGTTCAAATCAGTTGAAGACTAGTTAGTTAGTCTTGAGGTTGACTTCCGAAGCAAGCGTCTGTGTTGTCAGTAACGCCAAGATAGAGCCACATAAATACATATATCAATTCCGTTCAAGATATCTGTTGTGATAAAAACTTACTCTAAGGGTGGTGCTGGTTTGCCTATATAAACTGTCAGTCAATTGAAATTGCAAACAATGTAAACAAACCTTGTATTTAAAATGTCTTTGATTTACATTTTCCCTCATCAAATACTGCTAAATCCGTGTGTTATTTAATCAATTCTTACCACAACACTATCCTAAACCATTAAAACAATAAACAAGTGCTAGAATATGGATATTTCATTAGATGGTTTATTTACATTGTTCGCAATTTCAATTGACAGCGATTTTAGTAATCATTCGCATCAGCACGAACAATCGACAGGAAAAAACCAGAAAAAATATTTTCGCTTAAAAATATTTTTGTTACCAATTCTCTGATGAGCACCTGCCTTAACTGTATCCACGCAGCCAGGCATGCAAGGTGAACGTCTCAATTGTGATTAAATATAAATCCGGACCAAACAAACATGTCAAAGACACTATATTATCTACCAGTGATCATAAGTCAGACGCATGTCTGTTTTAAGTAATATCCTATTAGTTTGATGAGATAAAAATAATTGGCATCAAATTGTGACCTTTGACAGTAGACGGCCGAAAATACTTTGTCTGCCAGACATAGGTGACTACATTAAGATAAAGGTCAGGAACGTGTAATTGAGCTTACAATTCGCAGAAGCATACAATTTGGCCCAATCAATAACAAAGAACGCATGAAAAACTATTCTGAAGAAATTATTGACTGAGAACATACTTCATGACCAGGGCCCAATTGCATAACAAAGTACAACTAATATTACAAGCGGAACTCTCGCTTCAGTTATATTAACTAGAAAGGGAGTTCCGCTTGTAATATAAGTTGTGCTTTGTTATGCAATTGGGCCCAGGCATGACTTTCTGCTAAGTTTCTTGCCACATAGTTTTTGGCAAAATGGTTATTTTCTATAAAAACTGGGGACTCTTTAAAGAGCTCTTTGAACATTTGAATCTTGGTCTTAATTGATAACGGACTACCTAATATTTAACGATCATCATCATCATCATTTCAGCCGTAAAACGTCCACTGTTCTCTGCCTCATTGATGCCCAATCATTACGATTGGAAGCGATTTGCATCCACCCTGAACCTGCGGCCTTCACCAAATCGTCCGTCCATCTCGTTGGTGGACGTCCCACGCTGCGCTTGCCAGTCCGTGGTCTCCATTCCAGAACTTTTGGGCCCCAATGGCCCAATGGCTGTTCTGCGTGCTATATGGCCTACCCATTGCCATTTCAACGAGCATTTAACGATGGATGCACATATAATTAATGCAGTTTCTATTTGCAGGTTGCGAGTGGTAGATGGAGTTCAAAATGACTGGCGACAGGCGGCAAGGCTGACAGTCTGTGCTTTATGGGATGCTCACGGTTGGCTGTGGCATGGTAACTAATAACACTACTCTGTATATGAAACTAGGTGTCGCTAGCGGCGATTTTATCTATCCGTAATCCCGCACCAAATCTGTAATTTTACCTTATGAAAGTATCTTATTTTATTCCCTTATATACGAACTCTCTCCTTGTATGTCTCTTCACTGTTTACGCTGCTTGTTGTTGTTGTTTTAACGGTTTCATCAATTTTGAATATTGATAAAAAAAATGGAAGACTGGAAGAGATCCCTTTATGGGATAAGTTCGCCTTTGTACATCTGTTTTTCTTGTTAACTGTTATTTTTCATGTTTTACGTACAATAAAGAGTTTTACATACATACATACAAAAATATGCAGCTTTTTTACAGTGAAAAGACACGCTTTTGTTTAATTTTTGATTTTTTTAACTGTAATAAATCATTTGCCAGAATGCTGAAGTCTTATCAGTAGTAAATTTGCACATTGTATTGACAAATTAATTTCTCCCCCTAGGGTATGAAATCCAAGGCATGGAGAATATCCCTCAGGGGCCGTTCCTCGTGATCTACTACCATGGCGCGTTACCAATCGACATGTACTACTTCACCGCGCGGATGCAGCTGTTCAAACGGTTGCAAATATACACAGTTGCTGACCGGTTCATGTTCAAGATTCCAGGTCAGTTATATAAATAATAAATAAATAAATATCATGGGCCAATTCACACCAATTGAACTAGTCCCAAAGTATGCAAAGCTTGTGTTATGGGTGCTAGGCAACGGATAAACATACTTATTTAGATAAATATACATTAAACCACCCAAGACTCGAAGACAAATATTTGTATTATTCATACAAATATCTGCCCCGACGCGGGAATCAAACCCGGGATCACATGCTTCGTAGATTCTCTGACCACTAAGCCATTTGGTCGTCAGAGTTATATTTTGAAGGCACCAAATAATATCCATAAGAGTCACAAGCAAACTTCATTTCATCAAATTTCACTTCATCACTCTTTTCGGAGGAATTAAGGAATTTACGAACGATGTAAATTCCTTAACCTTGAGAGACGACTTGATCCTTTTAACCAGAAGTTCCCACGTTCCGAAGAAAAATGGTGCAGATGGAGGAATAAAAATCCACTAATTAAGTAGGTGAAATAAAAGCTGGAGCCGAAATCGGCATAGATAGCCTAATCATCATCATCATCATCATCAAAGGCGTAGCTATTTTGCGGTTGTGAGTCAAAATTGGAATATGCCGGTAGAAAATAAACCAAACTTAGTACTCATTTTACTAACTTAGCCTTAAGTCATTGTAGTTAACAAGTGGATCTTTGATATCTGAATAAATGACATTTATTATTATTATAAGTGCGTCTAGTTGGCAGAACTCAAAAAAAATATGACAAAACTTCAGTCTTACTAAATACAAACTGAAACAGCTCTGGGAATCGAACCCAAGTCCTCAGCATTCCGTGCTGCGTGCTAAACTCCTACACCACAACTGGTCGGGACTTAGACACTAATTTTTCCTATGCATCACACATCTCCGCTTGCTTAATCACTTACTGCAGCGATACTAGCGACATCTATCTCTCATACTTCAACCTTTTTAGGGTTCCGTACCCAAAGGGTAAAAACGGAAACCCTATTACTGAGGCTCCGCTGTCCGTCCATCCGTCCGTCCGTCCGTCCGTCCGTCCGTCTGTCCGTCCGTCCGTCCGTCTGTCACCAGGCTGTATCTCGGGAACCGTGATAGCTAGAGAGTTGAAATTTTCACAGATGATGTATTTCGGTTGCCGCTATAACAACAAATACTAAAAAATGGAATTAAATAAATATTTAAGGGGGCTCCCATACAACTAAACATGATTTTTTTTTGCTTGTTTTTGCTGGATATTTATAACGGCAACAGGTAGACACTTGAAATATTCACAGAATATTTACTTATATATTGACTTTAAAAATAATTCATTAAATTAAAATAAAAAAAATATTTAAGGGGGGCTCCCATACGACAAACGTTATTTTTATAGATAATTGTACGGAACCCTTCGTGCGCGAGTCCGACTCGCACTTGGCCGGTTTTTTTTGCTACTTCAGTCTTCTCGTTATTAGGACTGTTGTAGTGTGGATGAAACGAATATGTAAATAAAATAATAGAATATGTGTGATTAAGCTACGAAATAGCCACGAATCTATACTAATATTAGAAAGAGGAAAGATTTGATTGTTTGATTGTTTGTTTGTTTGCATTGAATAGGCTCCGAAACTACTGGACCGATTTCAAAAATTCTTTCGCCGTTAGAAAGCTACATTATCACTGAGTGACATAGGCTACTTTTTACCGCGGGAAAATACCTTTTCCTACGGGAAAATTAATTTATCGCGGGCGTAGCTGCGGACGGAAGGCTAGTCCTATATAAATGTACTGAGACTCACCGTTGCTAATTTTATTTAAAAAAATTGACATTATAGTTTATTTATGGCCAACGTTATCAGTTATCAACAGTATTCTCATTAGTAGGTACTTCGCCTCGTTTCATAAAACCACACTCGTGTTTTAAGGACCCTTATTACGTAATAACAGTTGCATAAACTACTATTGTTGATTTTCATGCCGGATTCTTCTCCACATTGAATAAAGATATTTTGATTTGGAATTTGCCTTTGACCACATATTTGCTGGCTGATATGGCAGCATTACTATAGTTCGACAAGGTCGTGCGCGACCCTCCGCGGAACCCTGTCGCAGTCAGCGTTTGCCGCACTTATTAAAAACAATCTTGTTAAGGACAGCAGAGGCTCCCTGCGGCAGGGTTCCGCCGAGCGCCGCGCACGAGGTTGTCAAGGTATATAAGACCAAATCTTTTGACCTAAACAGGGTGGAAGACGCTTCTAGAAGGCCTCCACGTGATCCCGGGTACAGTCGGCGAGTGTGCAGCCGTTTTACGTAACGGCAGTCCACTTGCCATCTCACCGGGCGGAGTGTACGAGGCGCAGTTTGGTGACCATAACTATCAGCTGCACTGGAAGAACCGGCTTGGGTTCGCACGGGTCGCCATTGAGGCTAAAGTGGTTAGTGGATGATTTGTTTTGTTTTTCAACGTGTATGTTGCGACCTCTTGGGGTATCGTAAAGCCACGTACAGTCACGAGCTTTGATTTGGGATCCACTTAAGGTTGACAGTCCTGTCATATTGTATAGGAATTCAAAGGATATTTTTTCGGGTCCCAAATTAAAGCTAGCGACCTTACAAAAGGCACCCTTAGTCATAGTGAAAATAAGCAGATCACTCACGTCTTAAAACGAGTTTAACTCGACATGTTTCGGGCTAATCCGTAGCCCTTCCTCTGGAGTCGCACGTCACGGCGGCTGCCAAACGCACAATAAAAGTGATGATGAAAACGGGGGTAGTTGTGTGTCGCTGTCGGTTGCGTCGAGTAGCCGCACGACCAGGGCGCTTTTATTGTGCGTTTGGCAGTGCCGTGCGACTCCAGAGGAAGGGCTACGGATTAGCCCGAAACATGTCGAGTTAAACTCGCGTAGACGCGGTGCCGGTTGGATGTGCGCCTGCGCTCGGAGCTGTGTGTAGTAGTGAGCCAGTGGAACACCTCTATACGATAGAAGCCTTGGGTAGAATAGTGATCACTATAGTACTATTAGTTATTCTGTGGCCGAAGTTAGGTTAGGCTAATTAGAAAAAAAAACCGGGCAAGTGCGAGTCGGACTCGCGCACCGAGGGTTCCGTACAAATTTATATGTTTCTATGAACATCCAGTCTTAGCAGACCTCTGCTCCTAAGCTAAATGTGCGCAGTGTGGGATCATTGTAGATCGGTTACTGATATAGACAGACAGACAAAAAAATTTATGCTTTTCGCAATTTTTCCTTTATCTGTGCTATAAGACCTTGCTTCGCACCAAATTTCAAGATTCTGAGTTCACGGAAAGTACCCTGTAGCACAGATTACTTAATAGTTACTTCGTAACAGATACTGCATCCCGTACAAAATCTTGGTACTTACCGCGATTGTAGCCGCAGATTATACTAGTCCGTCTCCTTAAGAATGTGTGCGTGCCGACAGTGACAAGGGCTGGCAGTTTGGATTAATTTTTTTTTCTACATGATGTTTTACCATTTTGTCGGGATAATTGCTATATGCAAACTTTCTAGCACTAATATTCCCTAAGCTAAGACACGGACGGACAAAGGGACAGATGGTCATGGCGAAACTATAAGGGTTCCGTTTTTGCCATTTTAGCTCTGGAATCCTAACAAAAAAGGATATTTATTGTAATGCGCAGAACACATTGCCATGCTCACAGTACCCTAGCGTTATACTAGATACGAAGGTCAACTTTCGAACTTCGCATCGAGCCATCCCGCTCACGCTTATAGCTTTTTATAGAAGAGTAAGAGGGACAGCACGATACGAACTTCCAAATTGTTATATTAGCTATTAATTCTAGCATAGTCATATTAAAATTTGCCCCCTGTTTCACCATTCACTTATAAAAGTCCAGGCGGCATGTTTTTTCCGTGGAACACGAATGAACGTGCGTCGGCGCGCGCTTGTGACAACCTACTGGAATTTCGATCGCAGCAGATCGTCCCCGCGGTAGGTAAATATCGCGCGTAAGTACATGGCATGCATGAGGCCTGCCTATAGGTTTTGATTCCCTTGCGAGTGTCGAAAATTTGCGGCACAAATGGCTGTATCTTTTGATTGCCTTGGCTTAGAAGTTTGATTTTTTCACAGCTCCAAGGGACAGTAGACCTGAGTATTTGATATAAATTTCAGCTTGATACCTCCACGCGTTTCTGAGAAAAAGGGTCTTGACAGACAGACGGACGGACGGACGGACGGACAACAAAGTGATCCTATAAGGGTTCCGCTTTTTCCTTTCGAGGTGCGGAACCCTAAAAATAGAATTTTTAACAAAAACTTATTACCTATAACTTTATTCCACAGCCTATAATCCCGATGGTGACGCGTAACGTCCGGGAAGCGTTCCGCACGGTCGGCTGGTTGCGAGGGATATGCCGGCGCATATACGCTTCCACCCGCATCCCCCTGGCGCCGGTCTACGGCGGCTTCCCCGTCAAGCTTGTCACGCACCTCGGGAAGCCCATACCTTACGACCCGAGCCTCACGCCTGAACAGCTCCAGAAAAAGGTTAGTCTACAATGAAAACGACCAGCCCATTAACCTTTCCGTTTTTGTGACGGTTGTAATATTCTAACTTGTATGAACGAGTTCGCGGTGGTACCGCACAAGCGTTCATACAAGTTAGAATATTACAACCGTCACCGCCACCACACCGCCACGCCTCCGCTGTCTGTGCGTTTGGAGCTTAAATTAGCTTAAAAACTTTTTCATCAAGACTCTTTATAACATGCTTAAGAACAATATTTTAGACTATCGCGGTCATTACTAATATTATGAGTTGAAATCGGGTTTTGTTCCGCGTACCTTGATTTCAGAGAAGCCCGATATTTCGGCATAGTTGCATGCGCCATGATCACGAGACGACAGTAGTTTAGTCATTTAGTCGTTAGTCGTTTCGTGATCATGGCGCATGCAACTATAAGAAGTAGAAGCCTTCAAAAACGATGAAAATTGCTCAATCTGAACGTAATTTTCTGACACTCATAAATCTCATAATAAAACAATTACTCATATTAACAATAAAACGAAAACATAGGGCATAGCTAAAGCCTTTTTTTTAGCCTCTTATTTTATTGGTTCCCTGTACTTGGTTTGGAAAGACTAATACGCTGATAGCTTTTTTCCACCAGGTTTTGTATTTAATTTATTATTATTATTTACTTATATTAAAATAGCGTAACTCCAGTTCTACCGTAGAATAGACCCTTTAGGGCCTACGCTAGCTGACGCGGACGCCCGCCGCGTGCGCCCGCACGCGGATCTAAAATGTACCGAAAATCCGTCGCACGCGCCCGCGCCACTTAGCGCTGTTCATACAATTTCTTATTAGACGCGCGCACGACGGGCGTCCGTTCCGGGTAATCCGCGTCAGCTAGCGTAGGCCCTAACTCAGCGCTGCTGCTAGTATACTTTTGGTTCCCAGCGTGTGCCCGTTTATAGTCCGTCGCACGCGCCCGCGCCAGTTAGCGCTGTTCATACAATTTCATGTTAGACGGGCGTCCGTTCCGGGTAATCCGCGTCAGCTAGCGTAGGCCCTTACTTTATAGTCTTATTCCTTCGAAAAAACAGTTTTAAGTGCGGTTTTATACCACAAAATTCGATTTTCGAACTTGGCATCGTGCCGTAGAACGCTAATAGTACTAAACATAGGAGTGAAAGGAATGGCATGATACGAAGTTCAAAAATCTAAATTTGTAGTAGCCCCCCAAAATAATGTACTCAAAATGTACTTAATAAAATTGACAGTGTCAATGTCAAATACAAAATTATTGAACAGCTTATTTTTTCTTTGGCAAAAGACAGTAGCATTTTATCTAAATATTGCATCATAGAACTGGTAAAATTAGGACATATTTTTTATTCTTTTGTATTTTTTAACCGACTTCAAAAAAAGAAGGATTTTCTATGTGCGACTGTATGTATCTTTTTTTCATATTAAGCAATATTATTTTTTTTATAAATATAGTGGAAGAAAAATGCTTTCGAATCGTATGTTATACATTTCCCAGTTTTTTAAAATGAAATGTTGTCAATTTCAGATTTAACTTTAGTATTACAATTTTTTTTTAACAAAATCTTGTTTTGCTGTTGCAGGTGGCAAGAGCGATAGAAGATTTAGTTGAAGAATACCAGACGGTCCCTGGCAACATTCTTCGCGCCCTCACTGAGAGGATCGTCGACCTACCAAAGAAGAGGCCAGAGAAACCGGTCGTCGCCAACGGCAAGCCCCAAAACGGCGCGGTGAAAGACACGAGTGACTCTAGTGCTAGCGGAGTTGACAAAGCGAAAGTTTCATAAGATAAGTGATATGTAGGTTTGTTAATATTTTTATATGGTTACGCATCGATTTTATATAAAATAAAAGGCATTAATGTACAACGGTGTGGTAAAATTCTACTCGGCAGAAAGTCATGTTATGTTAGTGTGAGAGATAAAACACAGCAGAAATGTCAAACTGTTCATTCATACATCTCCATCGGGTTGCCTGAATCTACGCCACGTAAGGCCGGGGCCGCACTGGTAAGGCGACGGCGACGTGACTAAATCAAACATAATTCGAGTTATGTGAGCGGCCGCATTGATAACTCGAACTATGTTTGATTTACTCACATCGCTGTCGCGTCGCCGTCGCCTTGCCAGGGCGGCCCCGGCCTTACACTATATGGCGAATCGCATTGAAGAAAGTCTGAAAGTAAAAGGAAATAGTTATTTTTTACAAAATCGTTGGCATATTCAGACATTTGACGTCAGTTACTGTTTATTGTTGCTGTGGATGTTGTACGCCTCAGAAGTAATGCCCCTGAACGTACGGCCTAATGAATAATGATGCACACCCTGATAATAAGCCTCTCATTTCATCTTGGTCTATTATAAATACAAAGATAGGTATAGGTATATTATACACAATGATTTTTAATCGGTGATCAGGAACAAATTTTTCTAAATTAGTATTTGGTGGTGACCACGTTTGAATCACAGTTACATGAAACGATAAGTCTTTTTTAAATTAATGATTATTTGGAAAATCACTTTTGAATAAAAATCATGTTTAGTCTATGAGCCTAAAACCTCTTTGACAAGTCAAAACAAACTTTGACGTGAGATCTGTCAAATTCCCCGCCGAAGCGATGAAACTTGGCGAAACCTACTTAACTTCAACAAATGTATGATGATGACCATGCATTCGGTGGATAGAAGAAGTTTGAACAATAACGTTTTTTATTTAATTAAACACAGACTAAATTGTTTGAGACATCATCTATTAAATTCTATTTTGGCTAGGGATTCATATTTTTCAACTCCTAAAGCGTATTTTCTTACGCTTCTGACGCTTGCCTTAGCTTTCACCATCTCTTTCTGTCAACATCTTATACCGTTTGACAGAAAGAAATAGTGATTGCGAAGGCGACCGTCAGAAGCGTTAGACAATAAGCCTGCAGATCACCGATTAAAATTCATCGTGTATACTGGGTGGAACCAAACGATGATCCTTTACTTAAACAGGTGATAGTGTTTCTTAAACTGAACAACTTTCTCCAAGGAACATAGGTCGAAAAACGAAAAAAAAAATTTCATACTGCCATACAAAATGTATTGGTTAGCTGACCGACATAACTACTATGGAAACGTGAAAAAAAAATTCGTTTTCACACCTTTCATTCGGAAAAGTAGATTTTGCTCCCTGACGACAGGGATCAAAATGATACTTTTCTGTTCAAGCTACTTTTTTAATTTATTCATTGGCATGTATCATTTACGCAATGTGCCAATGAACACAGACCTTAATAAAATTAATAAATTAATAAATAATCGATTAAAAACGAACGTATTTCATGTTTTAACTTTAACAACGTTTTATGAAAATTGATGAATTTTTCGTAATAGTTTAAAAAAATGACGCAATAAATTATATGTTTTACTTAAATGAAAACTATCGATGAATGTTATTGTGATTTAATGAACATTGATATTCGTAATATTAGATTCCATTTGATTATTTCTTAACATTGTTAAAAGTAGCACAGGAATACTTTATCTGTGGTGACCTTGCCCTATCTATCACAACAATCCATTTTCCTCATAGTCGGTGTGAAAAATTGTATGTATCACTCAGGAGCAAAATTATTTTTGTCTTGGGCGTTAACACTTGAATCCTTCGTTACGCTCAGGATTCTAACTTAGAATCCCTCGCTGCGCTCAGGATTCTATTGTAGAATCCATCGCTTCACTCTGGATTCAATGTACTGCCCTCGCCGTAAATACATGATTTTGCTCCCTTGTGACACAAATAATTATTTTCGACCTATGTTCCTTGGAGAAAGTTGTTCAGTTTAAGCAACACTATCACCTGTTTTCGGGAAGGACCCCCGTCCTCATCCACTCCCACTGTATACGTGCCACTGCAGGGCATATTCTTCGTCTACTGTGTACGAATTAAATGGGGGAGACGAACATCAGGGTGTGTATTATAAGCTCGCACATTTCGTAGCAATACTCAACTTACTGGGACGTCCTTTCACCGCACTCTTTATTGTCACACTCGATAATAGATTCTCAGAAATATTGAGCTAGAGTTATCATGTGAAGAACACGTCCAAGGAAATGTTTTACTAGTTTTGACGACTATTACTACGTAAAGAAATAATTGAGAACTTAACATCTTTTTCTTTTTTTTTTTATGTTAGAGAGGCCAGACAAACGAACTAGTGGGTCACCTGATGTTAAATGATCACCACTATCCATAGACACCCGCAGCGCTTTACGCGATGCCAGTGCGTTGTCAGCCCTAAGGAAAAAGGAGAGGGAATAGGGGAGGGGGAGAGGTATTGGGCCCCCGGCGCTCTCACTGACCGTACGAAACGCAGCAGGAGTACTGCTGCTTCACGCCGGTGTTCTGTGAGAGGGTGCCAGGGATCTGCCAAGAGAAATATGCTTTATGACTGCCATTTATCATTCTCCAAAATTTTGATACACCTTATTGGTCTAAATGTACTTAAATAAAAGTAAAAATGTCTACGTACGTAACGTAACGTATTTAACGTTGATTATTTTTTCAATATATGTAATTTTTGATACATAAACGATTTATAAATAAAGCACACATGTTTTAATGACAATTAAATGACAATTTAATTTGGGTATCGTTTATTTGCGAATTAGATAAAATACATTGTGCTGTTAAGATCTAGGTTGCCCATTAAGTAGATGGAATCTTTGGGTTCAAACCACTTAGCTACTCCTTAATCTCACGTGATAGATTGCTGCGTTTGTGCGGCACTTAAATATATAGCTAGTGGCTTGTTGACTTTTCCAAGATAGGTAACCATCACAGAGACGTTGCTTCCTCGCATGTATCGCGTATTACCAAGGTTAAAACTATTTGATTCGGATCTCTGAAAAGTAACGCCTTTTTCAATCCCTAATGTATTTAGATGGAGTCTGTAATTTTCTGAGTATCTTCGTAGATACGTTTTATATGTAAATATGTGTGCTTTAGCCCCAATTAATGTATATTACGTGTAGATATATTATACTTTTTAGTTGTACGTAACTGTGTCATTATGTTAAAATCTATAGATATTTTTATATTCCCTAGTAATAGTATAGGTAAAAAACTTAAGAAATGCCCCTTTTGCGTGTAGTAGTAACGTGCCTGTAAAGACCCATTAACGTTCCCATTCCCAATTAGAAAAATGATACAAGTACCATATCAGTTGTGTACGAAACTACATCCAAGAAGGCTTTGCTTAAGTCTTTCACCTATATACAGCTTTTTAGGAGAGGCTTTAACGAAGAATGATTAAAGCTCTGTATACATAGCTATGTTTATATACAGACCGCGCGCGTCTGAGGATCAGGGGCCTAGGGAAGCGGAGAGTATACGCTGCGTCCGAACGTCGCTTAACGCATCGGCTCATTCTACTTTTCGTTGACCAGTAATTTTTTTTGTAACTTGCTCTTCAAATATTTTTTTACAAAAACGGTAAAGCTCTCGGTTTTATAATGTAAAATTTAAATAGGCACATAATAAATTAGGTAAATTTAAATTATCACTACGTATTTACTTTTTATAAAAATTTCTTTATCATTATTGTCTATAAAGTAGATAACGCAGTGGACATGCATGTCCCCGCCATTTGCATGGAAATTGGGGATGTCTAGTTTTTTGCAATGTATAGTAAATCGAAAACCATTTCGAGATAAATGCTTTTTAACTCGTTTTCTGTAGTTATTTAATTTTAATATTATGTAATGAATTTATTATATAACAAATAAGCAATGACCTTCATTTGACATTGGTGTAAATTGCGAGACCGGTTCAAGTCGTACTTTATTCTATGTGGTTAGAATTCTTCACAATTTACGCGTGGATTATACTACGGAGTTTGATTTGGACCCGCTGTCTGACATCTAGCACATTGACAGTGCCAGTAAAGTGACACAGTGTATAGTGTACCACTACGCAAAAAATAATTAAAGGGGTTGCCTTATCGTACGCATTTAGATAGATTTAGAAATTTGGCATTGTGGGAGCCCTCAATTATAATCTGACGTCATCAACTAAAATAGTTTCAATAATTAATTTTGAAAAAAGTAGAGAACTAAATGACAAAATATTGAAATTAGTTCCTTATAATTGACTTTTCTATACAAAAAAAATATAAAAACCACTGGTAATTTTTTTTAGACATTCCCAATTGGTGTATTTTCAGCTCAGTTACCAATTTTTTCCACAAAATTTCTTTAAAGTTAAAGTTTTTTTGCTTGAAGAGATTAAATTTAGTTGTCTCAGTTTTTATATAAGTTACTAGCTGTTGCCCGCGACTCCGTCTGCGAAGAATAGGAGTATAAAAAATAGCCTTCGACCTATTCTCAGACTTACAGATTACAGAAAAAAAAGTTTCATAAAAATCGGTTAAGCCGTTTCGGAGGAGTTTGATAACAAACACCGTGACACGAGATTTTTATATATTAGATTTACACTTGAAAAAATCACCAGGTACGCCTTATATTTCACAAAAGATTAATGATTACTTAAAAGTATTTAGAATGGTCCATTCGCTGCCAGCTGTCAGACTCGAGATTTCTTCAGGTGCCACATACGCACATGTGCGTTGAAATGACAGCCAGACAATGGCACTAGGTGAAAATCACGAAAACGCATGTTATTCTCCTGACAATAACAAACGCATAAAAAAGAACTAGCGAAATTGGTCCAGCCGTTCACGCGTGATGCCGTCACGAAGCAAGAGAAATAGGTACTCATTAATTTATATATTATATGTATATACATCATTTATTAGCGATATCGGCGTTAGTTTATTACCTACGTTCCTTCTGTCCTCAGAACTCGCGCGGAATCTAAGGGATAATTTAACTTGCACGTTTGCGGTACTAGTGTAAATGAAAACTAATCGTTATGAATTTTGCATAGCAAAACTTATGTTTAATTGTACTGCAATAAAATTCAAATTGGAATGACTGAGAAATTAAAATATCTATGGTATTATAAGTATGTAAATTAAATTGACAACATTTCATATTTCTAAGACTATAATTTGATTCGTTCTATGTATTCTGTTTGGAAAGAGAAAGACGCTGATAGTTTTAAATTTTCACTAGGATTATTAATTAATTTGTTACAATTTTTTAAAGATGTGCTTATTCTAAAAGAGCGCAACGATAGAATAGATCCATTACTTTTGTCTAGTCTCTATTAAAAAAAAGTGATGACGTAAATTTGACGTTAAGGTTGTTATCTAATTTAAAATTATGACAGCACTTTTTTCTAGTTAAAAGGGTAAAGGAAACATATCTATTCTGTGGATATGTTTGTAAGTACATATATGTTTTTAAATTTGTTGTATTTTTTTAAATATGGAGAAATAAATTATAATAAATATTTTTCCGTGTTCAGAAGGCGAAACTCTTTCGATTCCTGCAGTAATTTTCAGGTGTTAAAAAAATGAAAGGTTGTCAATTGTGCATTTATTATTTTATGTATATTTAATATAAGGAGTACAGTCAAGGTCATAAATATATGTGTTATCAAGACGTCAAAAATATCTGTACGCCTCTATGCCACTAAGTATAGGGTTAGTGTATATATTTGACTCGATAGTTTTCTAGATTAAACCCATTACCAGCAACTTTCTGATCTGTGAACATACAAGACGGCTACGTTTGTACGATGTATATTTTCATGGAATTCACACCTAATTGGTTCTAGTTCGTACTCGTAGATATGGCTTCACGCAAAGTTACGCCAAATGCGATTAATAATTGAAAAAAAAATCATCAGTCCACCTTGATGGATACTTTCCAATGCAGAACTATATTAATATGAAACTTATTTATGTACTTGATGTGAAGGTGTATCTTTTGTTTGTTTTGTAGGTAAATTGTAGATGATATATATGTTATTAATTTCCATTTATTTAGACTGCTACAAAAAGTATATTTAATAATCTCATACGTACACTCCTTTTACTAAATTAGAATATAATATTATATTAAAAAGACCTAGGTACAAATGGATATCAGTGTGATAGAGGTAAAGCATTTAAAAAATGTTTAGATGACATTTATTTTAGACATTTCGGAGCTATGTATTTAGAGCGGGGGATGTAAGTTTTTAATGGTTAAAATATTTTCTTAACCGAAAACAGGTTTTTTCACACGCGAAAAAACCGGTTCAAACTCCCTTATTTAGAGTAATGGATGTAAGTAGTGTCTCGAATGGAACCGGTGGCCAAAACGTTTTTAAGTTTAAAAATATGAGTGAAGTGCTAAGAGAAACTATTTTCCGCGAAATAAAATATAATTTTCATGGTTCGATGGATTTTAGATTGAAGGAATGAAATATTTTTACTTACCTTTATTGTCAGCGATGACTCCTGCACCTGCAGTGTATTTCAATAGATTTTGTACTATTATCATTCCTTTTATTATTTTAGGCAAATCTAGGACCATCCTAAAGTTTAATCTTTGAAATCGGACATATCAGAGTCGTTTAGTTTTTATATAATTTATTTGGTCACAATGTTAGAATTTTTATTTAATATAATTCTTAAGCCAACTCAAATATTAGGCTTCTTCAATTTGTTTTATATTTTAAAAATAAAACTTATACTTAATCGTGTGAAATTCCTTCAATACCTTTATTATTTAAGTCATTTCATTGTAAATTTAGTTCGTTCATAAAATGAACATTTAGATGTAAGATTTTTACAATATTTATTGTATGTAATGTAATAGTTGTATTACACGTTAAAAATTAAGTTCTTTTTTTAACTAACATCTTACAATTCAAAACGAAAAACGCTACGTAGTCAGGAATATTAATTCAAGATGTATTGGAAAATGCTTGAAATAAGCTAATAAGTATGAATACTTAATTACTAATATAACTTAATTCATCCATTTTCAATGCGTTACCCTCGTAAAGCCGTTTAGGACATACTTACCTACGTCTAAATAAATGTCAGCTTTTCTTGTGTGACATTAAGTTTCAAATTCTGATACGACGTGTTAACGGTTACAAGCATAGAACTAATAATAAGATGAAATGCAAGCTAAAAGCGCGAGGCACCTGTGAGGCTAAAAAGCCATTTATTTATTCCCCGGCTCAATCTGTAACGAAGCTCTCTAGAAGGAAAAAGCTATAACATTTCTACTCATATTATTCGTTCTGTGGTTACAAGTTACGATCTGTCCTCAAACACTGATCAATTCAATTGAATAGTTGACACCACCAATCAGTAGTAGACATACTTTTTATGAGTTGTCAATCCATCCATTTAGATTTCGTATGGCAATAGCGAGCTGTGTCACAATTTATTTGTCAACTCAAATGACTAACTATTTAATTGTATAAAAGTATAAGGTATTCTATTTATGTATTGCAAATTAAAAAATAGAATCAAGTAACTTAAGCATCGTTTCAACTAAAATTCATTAAAATGTGAAGTAATTGTTTAAAACTAAATAAAATCTAAAAATCTGTGGCATGTTGCCCAACGCGCTAGCAGCGTTCCCTCGTTGAAAAGCGATGCCGATTCGTTGAGAGAGATAACTGTCAATTGATTCTCAGTTCTGCAACTATTTATTTATTTCAAAGTTGGCGATCACTTTAGTCAAAAATCTAAAATTACATATTGAAAATTTATTTGGCTAATTAAGTGTCATTTGTTTGAGTTGTCTTGGGAAATATTGGGTAACGGTGTCAACTGTTCAATTGGGTTATTGCTAAAAGAAATCCTTCCTCAAAATCGTAAGTTTTAGGATTCTTTTGTACTTACACATTTTTCCGTATTAAATAAAGTCTAGGTCAAGTGCCAGAGATTTGTACCCAATTTGTGTATCTTATGTAATCCGTTGTTTGTTTTTACTTGTACTCGTATTTAAACTTGATTCGCAAACAGATACTTATTCTGAATAAGGAAATATTTTCTTTATAAATTTTTGTTTTATTTTTAATATACCTACACTGAACTACGGACCCATTTCACAAAATACCTAAAAAAACACTAATATTATACATGCAAGCTTTGAGGCCCTGTTAAAACAGTTAATGAAAGGTTGGCTGAACTAACGACCTATTAGGGCCGGCGCTCACTGCCGGCATGGCACGGCATGGCATTTTATTACCAGTGATCGGTTATTTGGATTCTCCCTCGCGGGATATCAAGTAGAAAAGTTAATATAGAAGAATACCGAACAAACCGTACAAAAATAAAACAATTTAAATTATCTCTAAGGAATTTTAACTATCTATATTAACTTTTCTACTTGATATCCCGCGAGGGAGAATCCAAATAACCGATCACTCTTTATTACTATCAAGTTATTTTGAATCTTATTTCAATGGGTTTAGAATTCATGTTACTTTATTTCGATACCACGATGCCGCGACGTGCCGAGGGATGACGCAACGCATAACCAATAAAGTAACATGAATTCTAAACTCAATGAAATAAGATTCAAAATAACTTGATAGTAATAAAATGCCATGCCGTGCCATGCCGTCAGTGAGCGCCGGCCCATAGGGTCGATCTTATTTTTGACTGATGAAACACTTGTTTTTTCAACGATAATCCATACTAATATTATAAATGCGAAATTGTGTCTGTCTGTCTATTACCTCTTCACGTTTAAACCGCTGAACGGATATAGATGAAATTTGGTATGGAGATAGTTTGAGACCCTGGGAAGGACATAGGATAGTTTTAATCCCGGAAAATTGCACAGTTCCCGTGTGATAGCGACAAACGAATTCTTCGCAGACGGAGTCGCGGGCAATAGCTAGTGTAGAATATATTATCTGTAGGAGAGAACGGTGTAAGTGATTTTCATACACTAGCATGTGTACCTTTTGAAAGACTGCGTCGTCTACAGACGACAATACGGTAATACAAAAATTAACTTACCCGCATCCACATAAGAATCAATTTTGTTCGTAACAAAAATGATGTGTAGTGTTCAGAAGGTTAAATCTAACTTTAACCTTTTGAACGCCAGTGTCTGCTATACACGACAATACGGTAATACATAAATTAACCTACCCGCATCCGCATAAGAATCAATTTTGTTCTTAACAAAAACGATGTGTAGCGTTCAAAAGGTTAAATCTAACGTTAACCTTTTGAACGCCAGTGTCGGCTATACACGACAATACGGTAATACATATATTAACCTACCCGCATTCGCATAATAATCAATTTTGTTCATAACAAAAACGATGTGTGGCGTTCAAAAGGTTAATATTTGACAACGTTCAAATTTCGCCCAGCTTCAGTCTGCTTTAACAGCTTCTAAACACCTTGATATATGGTTGATATCGGAGCTTTCACTGGAAGGTAACATCAAGCATTTAATTTTAATTAAAATTAAATTGTAGCTTTTATTAAATCACACTACATTTCGCAAAGTTAAAGGTGCGACCAAACCGCCGCTTAAAAAACGGTGACGTTCCGGAATCGCAGTGACGCACCGTAAACGTCAAAACTTAACTAAGTATAAAGAGCATGCGGTAAATTCTGACGTTTACGGTGCGTCACTGCGATTCCGTACCGTCACCGTTTTTTAAGCGGCGGTTTGGACGCACCTTAAAGCCGAGGGCACGCCGCGGACACGACGTACAAATACACGTTCTTGAATCTACATAAGCACGACGACGTCTGTACACGCGTACGCCTACATACATCGCGCGCGCTCTTCTGGATTCCGGCGGGGTCCGGCAATTTGCGCCTTGAGGGGTGGGGTAACTCGAAGCAGTGCAGGGCGGAGCGTGTCCATTCTGTACGTTAGTACTATTATATATTCTGCGCCGAGAGGACACAGGACGTACGGACGTACCGTATGCGGAGCGAAAGCGAGTCGATGTAGTTTTAATTTTTTTCACTTCACCTGTGTGTATAGTCGGGGTAAAACAAGGTTCGTCACTTTTCGACCTTAACTCGTTGACATAGAGTCGAAAAGTGATGAACCTTTTCTTACCCCGACTATACTTACGGGATATAGGGAATAAAAAGGATACAAAAAAAAAAGATTATTTTGGTGAATATACAATTTTAATTAATATCTTATCAAGTATTAGTTACATTAATTATAATTAATTTGAAGCTATAAGTTCGGCCTTCCTGGCATCAGTGGGAACGAATATCAATGTAAAAACAACTAGATGTTACGCGTAAAACTTCGTCTGTATGGAATTCGGTGCTCGGTATTCAGAGGGAACTAGGCAGGTTTTATCTTATGACTCTTTAATTGTACACCAGAAATAGTAAGCGATACAGAAAACAGGTACACAGAGAGAAAGTTACAAGGTAAGCAATAGGCTTATCGCTTAAAAGCGACCTCTTCCTGGCAACCCTTTTACAGAAAGAAGGAAGGACTAGTTTACAACAGGTGGTGCATCAACAGACTAATGTCTGCCTCTAAACCATGGTATATTATGCAGGGCGTCCCAAAGCTCAACGATGACCTGGTACCGGACAAGAGACCAAGTTATAACATACTGTATAACATAACTATTATACTAAACGGGACTTATCACGCAAACAATCCAACCTCGACGTTTCGGCCACATTGCAGCGGCCGTGGCCACTAGTCGACTGAAGTGTAGGGTGTCATGTTCGTTTAGTCGGTTCGCGTCTTTAGAACTACCCGCACTTGATCGAGATTTTTTAACCCTTTGAACACCACGCCTCGACAAAACGTAAACCTGCTTTGAATCTTATGTCATTGTGTCAAGATCACTTTGACACTGTACTTTGTGACACCTATATGTGTCGTTGGCGTTAAAAGGGTTAATGGCACCCCATCACACCGACACTACACTAACAACGTCCGACGATCTCTCCGAACATTTATCCCGACGCCGACATTTGTTCAGGTTCCGTGGGTTCCATGAAGACGAAAGCTTACATCCATCCTCCAATGCAATGCAATGCGATGTCACAAAATAACCACCGAACTAACACTTCTTTTTACAAGCTTTTTACTAACTTGCAATGTATGTACGTAGGTATGTTTGTATGTACGGGTCAAATCTTGGAAATCAAATTTGACCCACTTGCAGTGGTCGAATTCGTTCGAATTTTTATAGATATATACATAGGTAAGGTAGGTACATATGTAAGTTAGATGACAATGCAAAACTTACAGTCAAAAAATAGTACAGTCAGCGAAAATTAAAATGATTTTTTTAACAAAAACTTATTGAACTTAGCCGGTACCCGGTTATCGTTGAGTTTAGGGACATCCTGAAAAAATGCGTTCAGACGTTAAAGTGACCTTAAAACGCAAATTTCATTCGGCTTCTGAACTCAAAACGAACGACAAAGCTCTTTATTGTTTTATTGTAATCAGTTCTACGGCTCCCATCGTACGCTTCGTTCAAACGTTGACCTTTATTTAAGTGATCGTTCGCAATCTGTCAAGAAAGGCGAACTCACAGTGATAATGTCTCTATGATAAACACTCAAAATACGGAGACGGTACGGAATCGCAGTGACGCATCGTATCCGTACCGTTTTTATCGTATACTCTCCACAGCGTTGCTCAAAATACACTGACGATACGGAATCGCAGTGGCGTGCCGTAAACGTCAGACTTTACCGCATGCTCTCCCATTGTAAAGTCGTAGCGTTTACACGTCACTGCGATGCACTGTATTTGTGGACGGCATGCGATATAAACGGTACGGATACGATGCGTCACTGCGATCCCGTACCGTCTCCGTATTTTATGCAGCGGTTTGGCCGAACCTTAACAACGCAGACTTGAGTTAAATAAAGTCGTTGTAGTTGTTGACGTCATCGAACTGCTGAGGCGGCGCGGCGCGGGAGCCGCCCGCCGGTCGATACTGCGGTTGCTGCATACGACAATAACACGTGAAAAAGGGCAACACTAGTGTTAACACATTCACTGCTCGCACATGGAGCTACTCAAAGAGAACTTATATTACTAACAAGTTGCTAGAGCGTCACCGCCCATACATTCACATTGAAGTTCGCACACGACGCGACTAGTTACTGACGCTCAAGCAACTCGTTAGTAATTTAAGTTAGTAACTAGTTCTCTTTGAGTAGCTCCATGTGCGAAGGCCCAGATTATTATTTCCACTTTAGCACTCAGCAACTCTCGACATACATTGAGACTAATCCAGAGAAATCGGAAGTAAGTCTGAGGTAAGGCTGAGGTTGTGTTATTAATTACACTAAACAGGTTTGGATATTTTATGGCATTAAATTCTAGGATTTTATATAAGTACTCTATGAGAAAACATGAACCTTTACGGTTAAAACTGAGACGTCCCGAGTGTTAAAGTGGAAATAATCTTATTATCTCTTCTTTATTCTTCACGCGTGTTCACAATCATTGGGTGACATGTCTCCTGGTGTGCTAATCACGTGTGTGGGAAAATCATGAAAAAATATTGTCCCAGATAAACAATACTGTTACTAGTGGTTCTGTGCTGTGACCCACAATGATTTAAAAATAAAATGGCATCAATGTCGATAAAACGTCGCCACAAAAAATAGCCATTGTAGCGCCTTTTTTGTCAATCAGAGATTGCCCATTTATTTTGTTGACATTCTATCGACATCACTAACTTTTGTTATATATCGAGATTCGGAGCCTATTTCATTTCTGTCTGTGAAGTTTCTGTAATTTTATGTGACAGATATCAGTATGCCGTCTTTGTTTAATGGAACAAAATAAACAGAGACGGCATCATACATATCTGTATCATAAAGGTAACAGGAACTTTGAAATATGCGTTAGTATTTGACTTGTTAAAGGGCGACTTAAGTAACCACAACGGCGACAAAAGTGACTAAAAGAGCGCTACAGTGCCTAAAAAGACGGGGCCAATGTCAAGAAAAATTGCCATACTTAAAGGACTATCAGCCATCACTTTTAGCCAAATAGCATATTTTCTGATGTTATTACAACGAGTCTGATAACTTAGTTTGGTAATTTTTCTGAACGGGCTGGGAGACATTAAAATTTATTCACATTTTAATGAGTAGACATTATTATAGATTAGGTATCTACAATTGGAGAGCAAAATTATTCCATTTCCTTCTCCAACTGTTAAAGTTAGCTGCAATTGAATGCGACTACAGAGTGACCTAAAAAGAAATCTCATGCATCAAGTTTCTATATCGATGTCTTTACAAAAAGTATTTTAATGTAGACTAGATATAAACGAAATTCAAGAGATTAACAAGAAACGGTACAGAAACTCGTGTAGATTATTAATATGATAACTAAAAGAGAGTATACGTCACTGTGCTCATCTCACACAATAAATATGTCAGTAAAGAGTAGAAAAGGAATAAAGAGGAACTGAAAATATTCATACAGAACTGAAAAAAATACGACATTTGCGAAGAAATTGTCCAACTCTTCTAATTTCTACTCTATTGTCGTACCTACTGTCTGCATTTTGTTTCGTGCATAGGATGAATGTGATTTTAGGGCTCAGGATTCCCATTCCTATTTCTTCGCCTTCTTAAATCGTCCACATGGCGTGATGACATGGCACTATATCGTCAACTTACAATTCAAAATTCGTCAATTTATCAATATCCCATTTTGTCTACATTCCTATTTCGACCACAGTGCCAACTCGTCCACTTTCTTTTATGTACCACAGTATACTACTTGGTCACTAGTGCCAACTCGTCCACATTCCTTTATCGACCACAGTGCCAACTCGTCCACTTTCTTTTATGTACCACAGTATACTACTTGATCACTAGTGCCAACTCGTCCACATTCCTTTATCGACCACAGTGCCAACTCGTCCACTTTCTTTTATGGACCACAGTGCTACTTGGTCACTAGTGCCAACTCTTCCACATTCCTTTATCGACCACAGTGCCAACTCGTCCACTTTCTTTTATGGACCACAGTACTACTTGGTCACTAGTGCCGACTCGTCCACATTCCTTTATCGACCACAGTGCCAACTCGTCCACTTTCTTTTATGGACCACAGTACTACTTGGTCACTAGTGCCAACTCGTCCACATTCCTTTATCGACCACAGTGCCAACTCGTCCACTTTCTTTTATGGACCACAGTACTACTTGGTCACTAGTGCCAACTCGTCCACATTTATCAGACGTGTCTCAACGATGGTTAATTTAAGTAAAGCCTGGATAATGGACGATACAATAATGTTGACGAGTTGGCACTGTGGCACGCGGCGGACACGACGTACAAATACGCGTTCTTGAATCTACATAAGCACGACGACGTCTGTACACGCGTACGCCTACATACATCGCGCGCGCACTCTTCTGGATTCCGGCGGGGTCCGGCAATCTGCGCCTTGAGGGGTGGGGTAACTCGAATCGGTGCGGGGTGGAGCGTGTCCATTCTGTACGTTAGTACTATTATATACTCTGTGACTGTGGTATAAATAGGAATGTTGACGAGTTAGCACTATTGCCAAAATAAGACGACGAGTCATGACGAGTTGGCACTGTGGTCGAAATAGAAATATTGACGAGTAGGCAGGTTCTGTGGCCCACGTAGGAAAGCGGACAAGATAGGAAAGTGACGATGTAGGAGTGTTGGCAAATTAAAACAGTAGACCATATTACAATGAGGACGATTTAATGTGACGAAATGGGATTGGACGAAGTCGTTCTGATTTTAGTGTTAAATTGTTATATTATGTTATAAATTTGAATTCAGTTGAGTGAGAGTAAATCAGAGTTAATACTAATGAAATAGATGAATTACAAGAATATTCACTATTCGATCGCAAATATGGCAAGCAGAGTGACGTAATTAGTAAAATTGAAGACATTAAGTAATCACCGGCAATATTTCTATGTAAACTACACCGTCAGCCTTTGTTGAAGTTTCTGGCTGTTAGGTACTCTGTTTCTTTTTTTTTATTTAGCAGTTTAAGATGTTCATAATTATGAGATGATTAAAAGATCTATACATATTGCACTTGAATCTACGTAGATATATTGCTGATTTACTTAAATCACAAAATAATAACATGCATAGAAGCGAACGTGCGTTTACTCTTACGTACTTGTTGTTTAAATATTATTATACATCGAAAACTTTTAACCAAACGCATCGATTGACCGAATTTTCATTTCACCGAAAGTAAGCTTTGTCGAGCGATTGCGCGTTCGATATTTTCAATATAAATTTTATTTGGAGCTTTAACGGCCAATTGATACATAAAAATCAGTAAACACCAAAGTCGCCTCTATTCTATTATTATTCGTACATTATAAGGCGCTTCCTACATTTCGACGTGACATATGACATGGTTTAACAAATTTTAAATCGTTTCTTAGATGTGCACGGTCAGCAGCAATAGACGAGCGATTGTGGAGTTCATAACGACTCTACTGCCAAGGTAATAAGTAGGGATCGGTCGATCGAGTAATAATGACACAAGGAACAGGACTAATGGAGTAGAAAATCATTTTTACATTTATCTTGAGTTGACAAATTTGTCGATGTCGTCGTAGATAAAATTTATAAATAAGAGTGTTTATCAAATGAAATAGGTAATAAGGTGATCAATTTTATTGTAGTCAGTCGCTTTAAAAAAAGCAATCTCAGAATTACAAATAATTCGCTTTGGGTGCGATTTCAGCCGATAGACGTCAACTGCAAAATACAACTTTAGGGAACCCCACAGTTTCCCCATTTAATTTTTAACGTCGAAACATAAAAAGCGAACGGTTAATAGAAAGGTGATGCAAGCATTACTTGGCAGTGTGGATAAGGCCGCGTTCACATATGCGGCCGACCGCCCCGTGGCTGTTGCTGTTGCTAAAAATGAAGTGCGGTTATGAAGGCTACACAGGTGTGTACAAAGCTTTAGGATAAGACTCGGGAAAACAGCGAGGCTGTGAAATAATGTGTTTACTTTTAACAAGGCCAGTGACATTTTCAACTTGCTTATTCAAATGAATCATTTATAAGTAACATACAATACCCAATTCACCATTAAGATAGATTTAAATGATATATGTATTAGAAGATTCAACGGCCTAGTTAAAAGTTACCAGACGAAAGCCCATTGAAGTTTTTTTGAAAATATTTATATGAAGCAACGGGATACTAAATAAACGTCTTTATCTATCTATCTATCATATCTCAAAACATTGCAAAATTTACGCAGAGAATTGAAAAAAATAATTGATTGATAATTTAAGTAAACGTAGTTAATTTTAAGTAATAAAAAACGTAAAATGGGCTCTCCGAGCAAGTAACAAATGAAAGTGAATGTAACAAAGAGGATTATGAAAAATTGTTACACAATGCAAAATGGCAGAGAAGTATTCTTATGATTTAAGTCTACTTTAATGCAGTAAACTATTAATCTGTGCTTTATTAGCGTATATGGGTGAAGCTATATGCCACTAAATTAGCATTTAATGATAAATGACACAGTATAAAACAGTACGTGATCAACAAACAAAGCGCTGAACTTGCTAAGCGTTCCGGAATTTATGTAGAGACTGCGTACGGACAGCACGGGATTGTATACAATTTTTAAGACAGTTTCTACATCAGAATAAAAATAATAAGGCTCAGTGTCACATTGACTTGTAAGAGAAAATAGCAACTTATTAAATTATTATATTACAACTGTAAAGGAGTTTTTTGGTAGACTATTATACTAGCGTAAAATCCTCAAGTTGTTTGTAGATGACTTACTGGGTTTATACTGTGTACTGTGTTCCAAATAACATAGGTATTAAATTTTTTGACAACTTCACTCGCTGCCAGCGTCAAATCATGCCAGTGTATATGTATATGTATATGCAATTTTTGATCTTTTTTACGTATTGAACTGGTTTTAATGCGTACCTTAATTTTCTGAAAATATCATCTGCGATATGAACGTAATTTTTTGTGTGCGAAGTAAGAGTTTTAGTAAACAAGAAGTTGAAAGCTTGTTTACTTGAAAAATGTTTGCCAATCGATAGTTAACATATTATGTGTACAAATGAATTAAAAACTTATCTCATTGAAGTCGCTTAGATTTTTTTACTTTTCAACGGCAAGTCTAGCTAAACGTTAAGCTACTTTGAACCTTATTGTTGCGGACAGCCACCCGGCAGTAGTAAGTAAGACGAATAATAATGTAAATAGTTCGTAATCAGTATGCAACTTTTAAGTCGATTGAAGTAGATTAATTTTTCCGAAATAAATGAATTATTACGACCATTTTTGCGACCCTAGCCCATGTATAATATTAAAGATGAAATCCCGATATGCATGGGCTAGGGAACTTCGAGACCTACCGATAGCGACTTTAATTAAGAAAATCTGTTAATTAAATCCGACGATAAACCGATTTGGCCGAGCCAGGATAGCGTAAATACCCGGCGCGTCGAGCAGAAACGCGTCGGGAATTATATAGCCAATAGGGCGAGGGCAGCCTCCTCGATCTCGACTATTTAAGGAGGTGCCTTCGCCCGATAGTCAGTTAGCAGCCAGCAGCCTCCCGGAACAGTCAGCCAGCAAGCCCGAAAACCGAACCTGACTACAAGCCGACTACCGACCCAGCGACGACACTGACACCGAGCATTCACCAGCGAACATTCGACCCCAGCACCGAATTCGGACCGAACATTCGCCCACGAACCCACGACCCCTGCTACGTATCCCGGACTCCGATTCCGATACAACGCATTACGACCCAGCTTTGCTTAACTGACTCAGATCCCGCTAACTCCGACGACTTTGGCTGCGCTATACTCACTCGGTTAATAACTCTGTCGATCTCGAACCACGATACGAAATCGAACCGAATACAGTCCACTTTTTATCGAGCAGTGCGTTTCACTTTTCTCCCACCGACGTCACCGAGAGGAAAGCTGCAACGCACACAGCTGTGAACCCGAGGCTGTTCGACGAGTGTGTCTGGTCCTACGAACGACTAGGACCAGGGACCCGTCGGTCACACTTATGTAATTGTGTGAAGATCACTCTGACGTTGTACTTTGTGACGCTTATATCCGTCGGTCAAAAATTTACATAGCTGGCAACTCCAACATTGACAGGTAGCGAGTGACGTTGTCAGCAAATCCGACCTTAATGGTACCTGGAAATCTTAGTAAATATGAAGACTATTAAACTGCAGTGATTTAAAAAGCGAAATGGACTTAAGAGATTGGTAAAAAAGCCAAAACTCGGAAAAGTATATATTTACAAGTCTTAGTGTACAAGCAATATGAGTGACATCGGTTAATATTGTTTGTGAAGTGTACACTAGATTTAAAGCTATAGGTAACTCAGGAAACCTGCAGAAGTAGATGGACTCATTAAATTACTTTGTTTTTACTTCTTCAGAGCCACGAGTATTTACGACTTATTTTTATTTACATATAAAGAAAAAGGTCGCCCTTATTTATTATTTATCTGAATGGCATTATAAAGAACGTGACGTCTCTGAGGAGCAGTTAAGCCATCACTTCTATACTTCGTTTTTTTTAAAGAAGGTAAGCGATCTTGGGGTGTCTTTTGATTGAAAAACACTTTTGAAAAACAAATCACAGCAAATATGTAACAATAAGCAAGGTCATAATGGTCATTTACATTCTTTTGGTTTTATAAGTCATAATCATAAGTAATAGTTACTACTTTATTAGGAGCGTTTTTCAATAATAAGACTCATCAAAATGGCTTACCCTAATGCTAAAAATAATGAAGTATAGGTTAGGTTATAAATAAAAACAATTATGAAAAACGAAGCATCTCCATTAATGTTTCGCTTACGCTTCTATTAAAATGAGACTCGGAGCAAAAAGGCAAAAAGGCTTCGTCGTGACAGAGTGACAGTGCAGACGCCATCAGTACCTCTACCATGAGTTACACTAGTTTACAGTGACCGTACTCGCTAGCGACGGCATAAATGATTTGTATGGAGAATTGTGTACAGCGCCTCTAGCGGTCACTTACGGAAGTACAATTCTCCATACAAATCATTTACGCCGTCGCTAGCGAGTACGGTCACTGTAAACTAGTGTAACTCATGGTAGAGGTCCAGGAACATTAGAGCTGTCTGGGTGGCCAAAATACTGTTTTGTTCGGTTATTTTTGAGCACCTAGAAAGCTCCGATGTCTACCTATATAATGGAGACTGTACTAAAGATTAGAAAGTAAGTTCGTATAAAACTGCAATAGGGATGGTGACGCCATTAAAAAATAATTCGAAAACACGACTCCAGTAAAAAACACCCTTCATTTTAGCCCTGAAAACCAGATTAATTTTCGATTAACCCTTTCACCGCCGCGCCTCGACAAAACTTAAACCTGCTTTGAATCTTATGTCATTGTGTCAAGGTCACTTTGACACTGTACTTTGTGACCTATATATGTATGTGTCGTTGGCGTTGAAAAGGTTAACTGCAAATTTAGTTTTTTTGTACTTTGAAACAAATAAATGGTTAATTGATTGAGTTGGCGAACAAGTGACGTCAAAAGTTACTATTGCAATTCAAACTCTATGGGAGAATTGTTTTACAGATCATAAAAAGTACGTCTATTGAATGGTGGTGTCGACATCCCTATTAGTCAAAAAGCGTAGATTCAAGGCGCTGATCCACGTTACGGCACAGGTACTTCAGTATAATACATAGCCGTTTTACGAGCCTAAACCGTTTATTAAAAAGTACTTTCAAATCAACTTGGATTTTTAAGGAAATGAAAATATTTGGTAATCTATGAAAACTGACGCCTGCGCTTTGCTCGGAATTTCACCTTTGGTAGTTTAATTAGTTGTTATTTGTGTTGTGTGGGTGTGTTGACCGACCTGTTGGAGCAAGTGTCGGAGGCCAGGGTTGGAGGGCATCATGGGGCGCATGATGCGGGGCGGGTGCGATTGCGCAGCGCCGCGTAACTGCTGCATCTGCTGTTGCAGCTGATGCTGGCGCTGTTGCTCCTGCGAAACGCGCCGGGCCATTTTAATATCTCTCTTTCCCGTTGTAGTCGGAAATTGTCATTTTTGAGTTAATTTTTTTTAATGGTGAAATTTTGGGATTTTCTTACTAAGAATTACGAATATTATTAATTTTCATAGAGAAAAATTAGGTAATCTAGTATGTTGAAAAATCTGGTATTATGGGAATCTGGTATTTTAGGCACGAGCGGACTATACACGATGCTTTTTAATCGGTGATCAGGAAACAGTTTTTAATCGGTGATCAGGAAACAGTTTTTAATCGGTGATTAGGAAACAGTTTTTAATCGGTGATCAGGAAACAGTTTTTAATCGGTGATCAGGAAACAGTTTTTAATCGGTGATCAGGAAACAGTTTTTAATCGGTGATCAGGAAACAGTTTTCCTAGATCAGTATTCCGTGGCGATCCCGTTTAAGTCGCAATTAAGTGAAATAAAACGTCTATTTTTGAAATAATGATTGTTTATTACATCATTTCTTGATTAAAATCATTGTCGCACTAGAATGGTAGTCTATAAACCTATAACCTCGGTGACAAGTCAGTTTTTTAAATAAATTTTGACGTCAGACCTGTCAAATTCCCCGCCAAAGCGATTACATTTGACGGGATTCGATTTGTAGCATTCGAACATGGCGGATGTAGAAAGTATATAATTTTGGTATTTCTGTTTCTTCGGCTAGTTGAAGTATAATTTTGATAGTGTTTTATGCGGCGATTAACCTTAATTAATAGTGATCACAAAATTCTATATTGCTCTCGTTTCTGACATTTTTTAATGCGCAAGTTGTCTCCACGTGGTTTCTGGAATTTTACTATCAAGTTACAAAAACTACAATCACCGTACAACGTCGCTCCCAAAGAGAGCTTACTTTGACACTGGCGAAATTGTCCTGTGATGGGACAGAAGCCATATTTTAATTAAATAATAATAATTACATTTGACGAAACTACTTATACTTCGTTTTTTTAGCATTAGAAAGAAGATAAGCGATCTTGATGTCTATTTATTGAAAAACACTTTTGAAAAATAAGTCACAGCTAATAAGTAGGTAACAATTTGAAAGGAAATATGGTAATTTACACTCTTTTGGTTTCATAAGGAATAGTTACTGTGTTTTTTCAAAGCGTTTTTCAATAAAAAGACTCTTCAAGATTGTTTACCTTATTTCTCATGCTAAAAAAACGAAGTATAACTTCAACAGATGTAGGATGGCAATGCCATCGGTGGATGGAAAAATTTATAACAATAACTTCTTTTTTAATTAAACCGATACAACTGCTTGAGATCTGATCTATTTAATTCCATGTTGTCTAGGGACTAATGTTTTTCAACTCTTGATCACCGATTAAAAATCATCGTGTTCAATAACGAGTTATTGTAGGTATTGTTAATGTTTTAATGTTTTAATGTTTATTTGGGCACAAACGGTACATTATTCTTAAACTTATACATAGTTACAATTCACATTAACCAATGAAGCTGCCACCAGATATTAATACAATTATACGTATGAACAAACAAACGGGAAAATATGAGCCGAAAAACAGTCTGCTGACTAAAAACAAATACATTTATATACTTAATTATACAATTCTGGACGAAGGAAATGTGATGTTATCCATCCATAAGTGACTTTAATGTTACACTTAAACCCATTGAGAGATAAATTAAATATATCAACCTGACTAAATTTAGTATTGTGGGCTTTACAGGCTCTATTAACAAAGGAGTTAGATTTGTATTTTTTACGTGTGAGAGGGACATGAAACAGTTTACAGACATTGCGTGTGTTCAAACGAGGGGTTTTCAATCCTAATCTACTTAACATATATATTAGTACTGTGGTATGTACTCACTTCCAGCTGCTTGTAATGCTGCTCCTGCTTTTGTGCAGCCTGAAGGTGTGACATGATGTCCATCTGACTCTTGAACTGCGCCTCCTGATAAATTCATACAAAATACACATACACAAGAATTTACGTATAAGAAACCTGTTGTACAGAGAACCAGAAACGAATGTTAGTGCTAGAGTCTTGAGTGTTTAATATGATTTTAAGTACACACTTAAATATATATTAAACATCTATAGATACTTTGCTTGGTATTCATAGTAAAAGCGTTGCTTACTTTGGGATGTTTCGGACCGTTCTGTCCGTTTCCCAAAACATCCGTTCCAAAATAAGTTTCTTTAAAAGACCCGTTTCTCATTGCATCAGTATGTCATAACACCCGAGGTTCTCATAGCATCCGTGTGTCAAAATACCCAGTTCTCATAACATCCGTATTCAGGAAAAGATAGTGATGGGAACGGATGTTTTTGGGAACGGGTGTTTTGGGAAAGGGATATGAAAACAAACGTATGTTTTAGGAGAACATAATGGAAATCTAGATTATTTAAGAAACGGCAGTTACGGTCATTACGAGATAAGGTCTTTTTGGGAAACGGATGTCAAGCCATACGTATCTTTTGGGAGAAACCCACTTTGGGAAACACTTATATTGGGAAACTGTTTATTCGGGAAAAGGTAATGACGGGAACGGATATTTTGGGAACGGATGTTTTGGGAAACGGATAAAAAGTCATTTTTCAATTTTTAAGTAATCATAGTCTGGCCACAACACGATATATGTTCTTAATTATATTAAAATTGATATAAAATTATTTTCATCCATTAAACAGATGGGTGATGGTCGTTTCTAGTTCGTATCTCAGAAATTCCAATAACTCTAAAAACTTTAACTGCTCAGCTGTAAAAAGTACTTCGAGGCTTTTCCCAGGCTAGAATGATGGCTTTTGGGACACTGGTCTCACCTGATGATAGACCGCTTCTAGCGTCTACTGAAGTAGCAGTGATTGAAGAAAACTGGTCTCACATGCACTGCTTTTAACGTCTGCTAACGTGGATGCTGCTGTTGCTGGACCATGCCACCCTGCTTACGTAGCAGTGCTTGTGGAACGCTGGTCCCACCTGCTGATGCACCGCTTCTAGCGTCTATTGAGTTGAATGCTGCTGCTGCTGAACCATGTCATCCATGCTCAGTACACCCTGATGAAGTAGCAATGCTGTTGGAACACTATTCTCACCTGCTGATGCGCCGCCTCTAACGTCTGTTGCAGCTACTGTATCTTCTCCAGGTTCTGCTGGCGTGCGGTCTCCAGCCAGTTTAGCTGAAAGGGTCGCGGGCCCTTGCCGCCGCCCGCGAACTGTTCACCATGATTTTGCTGAAGTAGCAGTGTTTATGCAACACTGGTCTCACCCGCTGATGCGCCGCGTCTAGCGTCAGCTGACAGCAGCAGTGCTAGCAGCAGTGCTCTTGTAACACTGGTCTCATCTGAAAATACGCCACCTCCATGGACTGCTGAGGTGAATGCTTCTACTGATGACCCATACCACTGCTCATCAGCCCTGCTAAAGTAGCAGTGCTTCTGGAGTACTAATACGCCTCCTCCAGCGTCTTCTAAGCTGGATGCTGCTGTTGCTGAACCATGCCATCCATGCTCACTAAACCCTGCTGAAGTAGCAGTGCTCTTGGAACATGTCACCTGCTGATGCGCCGTCTCTAACGTCTGCTGACGTAGCAACACTGGTCTCACCTGCTGTTGCGCCGCCTCTAACGTCTGCTGCAGTAGCAACACTGGTCTCACCTGCTGATGCGCCGCCTCTAACGTCTGCTGCAGTAGCAACACTGGTCTCACCTGCTGATGCGCCGCCTCTAACGTCTGCTGCAGTAGCAACACTGGTCTCACCTGCTGATGCGCCGCCTCTAACGTCTGTTGCAGTAGCAACACTGGTCTCACCTGCTGATGCGCCGCCTCTAACGTCTGCTGCAGTAGCAACACTGGTCTCACCTGCTGATGCGCCGCCTCTAACGTCTGCTGCAGTAGCAACACTGGTCTCACCTGCTGATGCGCCGCCTCTAACGTCTGTTGCAGTAGCAACACTGGTCTCACCTGCTGATGCGCCGCCTCTAACGTCTGCTGCAGTAGCAACACTGGTCTCACCTGCTGATGCGCCGCCTCTAACGTCTGCTGACGTAGCAACACTGGTCTCACCTGCTGATGCGCCGTCTCTAACTTCTGCTGACGTAGCAACACTGGTCTCACCTGCTGATGCGCCGCCTCTAACGTCTGCTGCAGTAGCAACACTGGTCTCACCTGCTGATGCGCCGCCTCTAACGTCTGCTGACGTAGCAACACTGGTCTCACCTGCTGATGCGCCGCCTCCAGCGTCTGCTGCAGCTGCTGTATCTTCTCCAGGTTCTGCTGGCGCGCGGCCTCCAGCCCGTCCAGCTGCGAGGGTCGCGGGCCCTTGCCGCCGCCCGCGGGCTGCTGCGGCGGGTGCTGCTGTTGCTGACCCATCCCACCGCCCATGCTCATCATGCCCTGCTGAAATACCAGTACTCTTCTTAAAAAATTAATAAAGAAAACAAGGTTTTTCCGAGGAACAGCGACATAGTAAAGGCCTACGCTAGCTGACGCGGATTACCCGGAACGGACGCCCGTCGTGCGCGCGTCTAATAAGAAACTGTATGAACAGCGCTAAGTGGCGCGGGCGCGTGCGACGGATTTTAGGTAGATTTTTTACGGAACGAGACCCACGAGCGAGCGTGCGCACGCGGCGGGCGTCCGCGTCAGCTAGCGTTGGCCCTAAAAGCTGGCCGCGACGCGACTCCGCCTGCGAAGATTCGTTTATCGCTATCCCGCGGGAACTATGCAATTATCTGGGATAAAAAGTATCCTATATGTTGATCCAGATTATAAATTATATGTGTGCCAAATTTAGTCAGAATCCGGCAAGCTACAAGTTTTTTTTTATAATAAATACAAAAGGTTAACTCATAGAAAATAATAATAAATAAATTTCACGGGTCAATTCACACTAATTGACCTAATCCCAAAGTAAGCAAACCTTGTATTATGGGTACTAGACAGTACTAGTCAACGTATAAACATACTTATATATAGATAGATACGTACTTAAATACATATTAAACACCCAAGACTCGAGAACAAATTTTTATACACATCTGCCCCGACGCGGGAATCGAACCTTATGGAACCTTGCTTAGTAGTCAGGTTCTCTAACTAATAGGCCAAATGGTCGCATCTTAAAGAAAAAAACCTAATAAACTTCTAAACACAAAATAGATATGTATAATAAGTACATACAGTGGTGGTCATACAATTAAGAACGATTTGAAGTTTCCGATTTTTTTTTATCTACATCATGTCATATGTCTAGTTGTGTTCCTTCTTAGAAGTAACAAGTTATGTTATAAAATAGCCACATGGATAGAGCAAACGGGATTAATAATAATAGTGTATAATTGCTAACATTTTTTTTTACAAATTTTATTTGTTCTCTATACTAATAAATTCAAATAGTAATGTAGCTGGACAAATAATTAAGAACGATTTATTAAACTGCTCGAGAGTTGTTTTATATGAAACTTAGATTAAATAAATCATATTAATGTGAAGTTGGTATAGAAAAAAAAGCAAATTAATACATTTGAACTAAAATTAATAGTTAGTAGCATGTCCACGGCTTTTAATTACGGCTTTACACCGGTGAGGCATTGAATCTATCAATTTTTGACATTTCGCAAGAGAAATAAGAGTTCCATTCTTCTAAGAAAACGTCGTACAGCTCTCTCAAATTGCCACACTGTCGATTTGAAACCTTTTTCTTGACTTCGCACCAAAGATGCTCTATTGGGTTAAGATCTGGGCTGTTGGCTGGCCAATCTAAGACTGAAACTGATTGTGATGTGAGGAATTCCTTAACGGTGCGTGCAGTATGCTTTGAATCATTGTCGTGCTGGAATGTCCAAATAACCGGAAGCACGTCTTCGGCATATGGTAACATTGTTTCTTGCAGTATATTTTTGTATTGGAATTGATCCATGTTTCCTTCTATCAGCCTAACAGGTCCAACGCCATGTCCAGAAAAGCACCCCCAAATTTTCACATTTCCCCCGCCATGCTTTAATGTCACTTTTGTGTACTTTGGGTCGAATGCTTTATTCGGAGGGCGTCGTACATATCGTTTTCCATCAGAACATACCCTATTTATTTTTGTCTCGTCAGAAAAAAAGAACGTTTTTCCACTGTCTGACTGTCCAGTTTTCATACCTTCTTGCAAATGCAAGTCGGGCTTGCCTATGACATCGTTTCAACATAGGCACCTTCCTTGCTATCCTTCCGTTCAACTTATTTTCTACCAAACGCCTTCGAATAGTGCGTGCAGAGATTGCTGAAGGGTTGTTTTCGCCAAACTATTCTTTTCTCAACTCATTAGACCCTTTAAAAGGATTTTGTTTTGCCAAACGAACGATATTTCGATCATCTCGACGAGATGACTTTCTCTGTCTAGGTCCACGCGGAACGTTTGAAGTAGTTTGATACGTGGAAAAATGCTTTACGGCATGGAAAACCATTGTTTTTGAACATTGCAGATGGTCGGCTATCATTTTATACGACCAATTCTTCTCGCGAAGTTTTATTATTACTTCTCTTGTAGATTTATCACAACTTTTATTTTTCCCCATTGTTTTTATACGAAGTAATCACTTTTAAGACTTTAACAGCACGAAATGGCGCCAAAATTATACGAATAATAATCTACAACCACAGAGCCACACAGTGTTCTCTATTTAAATTTGAAAAAACAATAAACTATTCAGCGTTCTTAATTACGTGACCAGCCAGTAAGTACTAATACTAGGTTCAGATCGAATGTATAAAGTTTCTCTATTAATTTTTTAGCCAACAATGTTGCATAAATGAATGTACCGGTAGTACGGAAAAGTTTTGCAATACCGAGAGAAATAAAAAAAATACGGGCAATTAGTTATACTTGTTACTTTGAAAAAATCATCTCAATAAATAATCGTTCTTAATTATATGGCCACAACTGTAGATTAAATAAGCAGTGTTCCCAATATACCAAAAAGAGGGTGAGCCACATCTCCTACCATTGGTAGAATTGTAATAATAATAAATTGATATTATTGGTAGGATAAAAGAATACCTGTGGGTGTTGCATTTGTTGCACGATCCCCTGCGGCGAGGGCGCGGGTTGTAATGGCGCCATTGCGCCCGCGATGCCTGCCGGCGACATAGACGGCTGCATAGTACCGCCGCCTACACACACACGCACACATCACACACAATCTCCTATAGCTCCAAAGTTAGTCTCCCCGACATCAATTTTTTTTATTTTTTCCGGGTCTTAAGTGCACCTGTGTGACTATGCCAGCCTCATTGGAAGACTCAAAGGCTGCCGGACATCTATAGACGAGGAATAGGCTTAAAACGATTAAAAAAGCTTTATTTTATTTATTTATTATTAAGTATCTAGTAGCCGCTCGTGTGCTTTTTGCAACTGTGGTTGCTATGTATACATAATTTTTTCTATTCAATCTATTCCATAAAACAATAATTACATTATGATTATGAAACCACTTGTCTGCAAGTACAAAATGAGCAGCTGAATGGATAGGTAAACATTCCAAATGCATACCTATCTTACAGAGCTGCTGTCCTTGTCATACTTATCGCAAAGGTCATTTTTTGATAATTTGAGTCGAAGATTCCGAATATGTATAAACAGTGTTTTTTTATTTCCGTTAAATTAGACACGCTGCTCGGTACATTAACAGAAACTACTGGTATATTGATTTTAACTAAATCGAAAAAAAAATTGAATCGCGGCATTTTCCGTTGATATAAACACGATTATTGATACAAACAATACCAATGTTTACGATTATGTATGACATTGATGTGACTCACAATAAAAGAAAAAGTATGTAATGTCAAACGAACTCGCCTGAATAATCTCTTTGTAGCGAATAGCTTGAATGAATAACTGACGAAATTTAAAAGATAAATAATAATAGGACGTAATGAAGGACCTATAACACTGGTTCAGCCATTAAATTTAATTATTGAATATCTCAAAAATTATTTTAGAAAACTGAAACCCGACTACGGAAAAAAGGTATCCTATGTCTCCCGGATCATTATAACGAATCGATTGACACCTTATTTATTAAAATCGGATGAGTAGTCTCGACGCTACGGTGGAACATCCGTAAATACAAACATAAGACTGCTAAAATCATTACACTACCTTTTGGCTTTGCCATAGTCGTGTAAAAATAGTAAGAGTTAAGACACTAGTTTCTTCGAGAAATTCATTTTCGGCTCACAAGTCGAGGGTTCGAGCCCGGATTCGCACCTGAGTTTTTTGGAATTTATGCGCGGAATTACGATAATTACGGTGAAGTAAAACATCGTGAGGGACCTGGTGAAGTCAACAATCCGCACTGGGCCCACGTGGGAACTATGGCCCAAGTCGATGTATAAGTTGAGATGATGGCTCAATCTTTCGCATTTATAAAATAAGTAGGATCATATTTGTGTGAGTTGCTAGTGATATGATGACTAGACCCCGGACTATTGTGGCAATGACGTCACAATAGGGTAGTTTGGGGAGTAAATGGAAGAATTTGTTGAATCAGGCGTTACTTTGCGGAGGTACATATTAAATTAATGAACAGAAATCGGAATTTTCACGGCAAAATATAAGACCGTCGCAATCAAGCTAGTGTTAGAACCAATTTTTTTATCGATATCGATAGTTGTGCAAAAGAAGAAAAAAACGGTCCACTAAATAAAAAAACATATTTAATACAGAATTTAAGGTCAGGTTTGTATTAAGGTGCGACCAAACCGCCGCTTAAAAAACGGTGACCTTACGGAATCGCAGTGACGCACCGTAAACGTCACAACTTAACTATGGAGAGCATGCGGTAAATTCTAACGTTTACGGTGCGTCACTGCGATTCCGTACCGTCACCGTTTTTTAAGCGGCGGTTTGGTCGCACCTTAAAATTATATAGAGACAGATGCAATTTCTTCTTCGAAGTCCGCGTCAGTACATGACATTTTATTTGGTTTGTGATAGTGATAGGAGTAGATAATCATTAATTTCTCAACATTCTCTGGGAGTAGCCTGCTTCGTTTATCACCTGACCTAAAATTCTGTATTAAATGTGTTTTTTTATTTAGTGGACCGTTTTTTTCTTCTATTGCAAACTATCGATATCGACAAAAAATTGGTTCTAACACTAGCTTGATTGCGACAGTCTTATATTTTGCCGTGAAAATTTCGATCTCTGTTAATGAACTGAAACAATTACTTTGCTCACCCGCGACATTACGATAGTTACGTTTATGTAAGAAATGCGTGTTCATGCAGTCAGGCAGGTCAGCAGTGGACGGCTTTTCGGCTGAAATGATAAGGATTATTTACCAGCCATGGTGTTGGTGGGCATGGAGGGTCCCATGCCTCCGGGCGCGCTTGCCGCTGTGCCCGGTATCTGCTTGTTAATTATCTGTGTGATCTTCTGTTGTTGAATCACCTGCACATCCCCATTCAAGGTTATAAGAAAGAAAGAAGGAAAAAAACATTTATTCATAGTGAAAACAATACGGACATGTTTCGGGCTAATCCGTAACCCTTCCTTTTGGAGCACACGACACGGTGGCTGCTGCCAAACGCGCACTTGTGGCGTGTGATCCAAGATAAAGGGCTACGGATTATACTTTCAGGTTTAAAGGTATTTAATAAACAATTTGTATTTATACGAACCTTTCTAAGCCGGTCGACGAAGGTTGCTTGATTGTTGGGTATGAAGCCGAGGTATGCTTTCTTGTCCGGGGTGTACAGCAGGATCAGAACTTTGATATCGCATTGCGGTGGCGACGACATGGGGGAGAAGTGCACACAACCAGCCTAAAAATAATACATATACATACTAATATTATATTTTGAATTCCTATACAATATGACAGGACTGTCAACCTTAAGTGGGTCACAAATTAAAGCTCGTGACTGTACTTTTAAGTAATGGTAAACAATTGCAATGTATTATGTATGTATATATTGTTGTAAAGTTGTGAACCTAAATAAAAGGAAAAAAAATTGAATACTCACAAACCCGTTGACCATGACTTTAGTTAAGGCGTCCAACGCCTCGTTTTGCTGCAAATGGAAGAGCACGGACTTGCTATCCTTGAGGTACTGCCCCCCTATGTTGCTGATCAACTGCTTCGGCATCAGCTGCATGAGCAGTTTGTTCGGCCAAGTGTCCACTTTCAGTTCCGGCTCTATGTCTTTTGAATTCGCTGACACCTGATGGAAAGATGTTGATCAAGACCATGAAAAAAACCGGTTGTCTGTAAAGTCGGTTTACGGACGATAGTTTAACGTGGCGTCATAACAAAACATTCATTTAATGATTGCATACTTTTGCCGATTGTGCCTTTCGCTCGCTCGTGCCGCGCTCTCGCTCCGGGACAATGCGCTATGTACGTTACACTGAGTGATCCTTTTTCGTGCGTATTTGTGTATCTATTTGTGTATATTTTCCTATCGACCGAATTGGGATGTACCAATTTTTGACAACGTATAATAAATCGAAAACCGTTTGGAGAAATAGGCTTTGTGCAGCGTTTTCAGAAATCAGATTCCAAAAATAAAATAAACTGAATTAAATAAACAAAATTTAAGTAATGACCTTCATTTGACCCCTGCAGTGAATCGTCACAAAGGCTATAAAGATTGGTCTACACTCCAAAGCAAATTGACAGTTTGAAATGTTGCTGTCCTGCTTATAATAGCAAAGAGTGACAAAGATAGAACTTTAATCACATGTTGCGCACCTGGCTTTAAACAGTTGTTATTTATCGTAAAGTCCGAAATGTATACGAGTATTTCAAATGTATTTTTACAAATTTAATTATGAAATTACTACGTTACAAGTAAAAGAATTTAAATATCAGAATTTAATAAAAAAATATCTATTTAGTATCACATCATTAAACAAACAGGAATAATCGAAGCTAAAAGAAGAGAAATAAATAAAACTATTTGTTATGGTTCATTTAGGACCCTAAGCCGTGCTTGTATTATTGACAGTGACAAGACAAATCAGTAGTGCCACAGATTATGTTATGTACGACCTGAATTTTTCTAGACAATGGAACGTGGCTCTCTCACTGTGACGTCATCCAGCGTATTTCTTAAAAAAATTATAAAAAATTAAATACTCAACCAAATTCAAAATCGATGAAAATGGTATCTTAAAATATCCTATTCTTTCCAAAAAAAATATAAAAACTATAGGTTATTATTTTTGGTGCATCCCAATTAATGACCCTTGGATTGTCCCGGAAATTAAATGCCTGAATTTGGCAACACAAAATATGTCATATCTTTTAATAGTGCAAAAAGCCTCATCTTTGAGTCATTAAAAAGGTTGAACAAAAAACGTATAATTTATTATAAATGTTTTATACCTTTAAATATAATTTTATTAGATTTTTATTGTTTGAAATATAAATATTTATTCGGACTCTAAGAGTTAGGTTAAGCAGTATACGGAACGCGTTAAAAAAACAAGAGCACCGGCGTTCGTGCAAAGAGGTTAAATACTTTAAAAATAATGGTAAAATTTTAACATTTTGTAAAAATTTCGTTATAGAGCCTGTCTAATTTAAAATGCCGTGCCCCACTACCGCATTTACGCACAGGATTTGAAAGTAGAATGGCCCTAAATACAGCTTCAATAGGTTCAAAATCCTATGCGTAAATGCGGTGGTGGGGCGCGTCATTTTAAATTAGACAAGTTCTACTTCATAGTGTCTTTGTAGTTTTTTGTTGTAAGAATCGTATCAGACACCGACAAAATATTGTTTTCTCAAACATGCTTTGAAATGTATGCGTTAATGTCACGAAATGAAGCCATGAAGTTTGTTGTTTATGGCTCCCTACATTACTTCTTGGCCTAGGCCATAAGAGTAAGTATGAAAAACCATTATTGTCCGCTGCTGTAACTTTTTAAATTTGCTTACTAACACTAAACTGACAAAGGAAAAATTACATACAGCCAACTTACGACATTAAATAAAATCTATCTTCTTTTATTTCTACAAAACCGCCTAAACTACTGGTGATGGATGGATGGATATATGGATGTATGGATGGATGTATGGATATATGGATGTATGGATGGATGTATGGATGTACGGATGGATGTATGGATGTATGGATGGATGTATGGATGGATGGATGGATGGATGGATGGATGTATGGATGGATGGATGTATGGATGTATGGATGGATGTATGGATGTATGGATGGATGTATGGATGGATGGATGGATGTATGGATGGATGTATAGATGTATGGATGGATGGATGGATGGATGGATGGATGGATGGATGGATGGATGGATGTATGGATGGATGGATGTATGGATGGATGTATGGATGGATGTATGGATGGATGGATGGATGGATGTATGGATGGATGGATGTATGGATGGATGTATGGGTGGATGTATGGGTGGATGTATGGATGGATGTATGGATGGATGTATGGATAGATGTATGGATGGATGTATGGATGGATGTATGGATGGATGGGATGGATGGATGGATGGATGGATGGATGGATGGATGGATGGATGGATGGATGGATGGATGGATGGATGGATGGTTAGATGGATGGATGATGATGATGATGATGATGATGATGATGCATGTTTGAGAAAAGCTCTATACAATCCTCGGCCGGAAGAGGGATTGCTGGACTCGTTTTATCCGGCCTCGTCTACGACTCGGCCGTATACCTCAAATCTCGTCCATCAATCCCTTACTTCACGGCCTCTGCAGTAATGTACTATTTCTCAAACATGCTTTGAAATATATGCGTTAATGTCACGAAATGAAGCCATGAAGTTTGTTGTTTATGGCTCCCTACATTACTTCTTGGCCTAGGCCATAAAAGTAAGTATGAAAAACCATTATTGTCCGCTACTGTAACTTTTTAAATTTGCTTACTAACATCAAACTGACAAAGGAAAAATTACATACAGCCAACTTACGACATTAAAAAAAATCTATCTTCTTTTATTTCTATAAAACCGCCTAAACTACTGGTGATGGATGGTTGGATGTATGGATGGATGTATGGATGTATGGATGGATGTATGGATGTATGGATGGATGGATGGATGTATGTATGGATGGATGGATGTATGGATGGATGTATGGATGTATGGCTGTATGGATGGATGTATGGATGGATGTATGGATGTACGGATGGATGGATGGATGGATGTATGGATGGATGGATGTATGGATGGATGTATAGATGTATGGATGGATGTATGGATGGATGTATGGATGGGTGTATGGATGGATGTATGGATGGATGTATGGATGGATGTATGGATGGATGGATGGATGTATGGATGGATGGATGTATGGATGGATGTATGGATGGATGTATGGGTGGATGGATGTATGGGTGGATGTATGGATGGATGGGTGTATGGATGGATGTATGGATGGATGGATGGATGAATGGATGGATGTATGGATGGATGGATGTATGGATGGATGTATGGATGGATGATGATGATGATGATGATGATGATGCATGTTTGAGAAAAGCTCTATACAATCCTCGGCCGGAAGATGGATTGCTGGACTCGTTTTATACGTATACCCCAAATCTCGTCCATCAATCCCTTACTTCACGGCCTCTGCAGTAATGTACTATTCTGCACGTACTGGCCGGGCACGGCCCGTGCCTGTCGGCGTCTGCGCGGCCGTGTTACGATAAATATGAACTCCTTCATATACACTGTAAAGAAGAATATTATTTTGTCTGCCACGGTACGTGTCTGGCACGCTCAATGTCTGTAGATATGAATCGACCTTAATTTTTGAGAAAAGCTCTATAGATACAAGCTTCGACCAATAAGTGATACTGTAATGCTGAACTCGTACTTAAAAATCGTACTCGTCCAGTAATGCTTACTTACTGGTCTCTTCAATAATGTACAGTATTACCACTTATATAAGTTACATCGGCAATAATAGTTCGCGCAGAATAGTGCAACCTAACACCGACTGAAACCGAACGTGAATACCAATGACATTAACACATTATTTTACCTTATGGCTCCAAATACAAGAACAACACGGACTCATGCTATCTCGCTCTTAATATAAGTACATGTGAGGTTTTTCTAACGTGAGGCATCGAATTTATTTTATAAAATAGCACAATAAAATATCAATGGAATCTTTACCGAATTTACTCAATCTTTGTTATGACTTATGACAGCATAAAGCTTGGTTGCTAACCAATAGAAAACCGTAGATGACAGGGAAACAACCAATAGTGGACAGTCACGTGACGCACGTACGCGTGGTGTGCTATGATTGGCTGTAAATTTTTCGCTCCACATCAAAATAAGTTTTCTGCGCAGGTACATCGCCGTAACTTATATAAGTGGTAATACTGTATGTGACGAAAAAATTCGGTACATTATAAAGTTTAAAAAAAAAAGGTAAAAATGTGACGAACTCCGCGAATAAAATTTGTGCGGTTTATGGACCTAATGCGGTATCAATAAAAGTAGCACAAATGTGGTTCAAGCGTCTCAAGTCTGGAAATTTTAGTGTGAAAGATGAGGTTTTTAGTATGAAACATTTTCCTTTGTATGAAAAATACGAAAATACTTTTGCCCCGATCTAATATATCAATTCTATAGAACAAATGGGACCTAATAGTGGGACTAGAGTGTAAATAGTGTGCCCAGCTGCAAAGTTACAGTAGTCCCCACTTACCTGGCAAGGCAGATGCTTGGTGACCTTCTGCTGGTCCCCGGGGTTTTTGCCCTTCTCCATCCACTCCAGCACGCCGCTCCAGATGTACGTGCGCTGCGGCGCCGCCGACGGACCCGCCATCATGCCCGGCATGCGCTGGATGCCCGGCTGCAAAACACACAATACAATACGTTTACTTTTAGTTTACCACTGACAGATGGCTTTGCCTTCATTTCATTCCCAACTTTAACACCATACAAATAAAGTAGCTATTACAAAATCTGCAAACGTGGGTAACAGTATTCTAAAATTGGCTTTATTTGTAGGTCGTTAAAAGTTGAATATGAAATGAAGGCAAACCATCTGTCAGAGGTAAATTTTATGTAATTTTACTGTACAAATAAAATAAAATAAATGAAGCGTTTATTATTAGTCCATTGATTCCCAAAGTGGTCCATGGTCCAGGGGTGCATGGGAGACTCGTCGGGGGTCTACGTTGGCGTAACAAAAACCGGCCAAGTACAAGTCGGACTCGCGCACGAAGGGTTCCGTACCATTATCTATAGAAACTATAAACATAAAACTACCGTGAAACTCACTCTTAGTGAAAATCACTCACGGTGAGTGATCCGTTTATTTTCACTATGATCTATAAAAACGGCAAAAAAATCACGCTTTTTGTACGGAAGCCCCCTTAAATATTAATTTTATTCTGGTTATTAGTATTTGTTGTTATAGCGGCAACCGAAATACATCATCTGTGAAAATATCAACTGTCTAGCTATCACGGTTCATGAGATACAGCCTGGTGTCAGACGGACGGACGGACAGCGGAGCCTCAGTAACAGGGTCCGTTTTTACCCTTTGGGTTCGGAACCCTCAAAATGGGGATTCACCGGTTCACAATTCGTAAGCAGGGGTATATGTTTTTCTTTTTAATTTTTACTACTCCGAATGGGAGCTTTCAAAATAAAATAAGTGAGAGAGAATTGATTGATTCCTTGTACTGTGAGTAGATGTCAAAAAAGTGGAGTTGGTTTACATTTTTGGCTATGCTCGAAGTTTCTCTGCGGGACCGCATTAAATGATGAAATTCGCGCAAGAGCTAGTCACCGACATAGCCCGAATCGCCAGGCTCAAGTGGCAGTGGGCAGGGCACATCGTTCGTAGAACTGATGGCCGACGGGGCCAAAAGGTTCACCAAGGACTTGCCTGGTAGAACAGACGTACCTGCGGCGGCGGTGGATAGGACGGCTGAGCCAGTTGAGCTCCGCGGGGAGAGGGTGGGGGGGGGGGGGGGAGCCAGTTGCCGCGGTCGGGTACGCGAGGGGAAAACGGCTTCATCATAATTATCATCATTTCAGCCGAAAGACGTCCTATCTTGTTGGAGACCTACCTAGCGTCTTCTGGTCCGTGGACGCCACTCGAGAACCTCGAGGGCTATACTCGGAGTTTCTCTGCGGGATCGCATTAAATGATGAAATCCGCGCAAGAACTACAGTCACCGACATAACTCGAATCGCCAAGCTCAAGCGGCATCGGCAGTGGGCAGGGCACATCGCCTGTGGAAATGGTTCACCACGACCTTTCCTAATAGAAATATAGACGTACCTGCGGTGGCGGCGGATAGGAGGGCTGAGCCAGCTGAGTGAGCAGCGCGGAGTTGTTGGCGTAGAGCGGGTTCCGCGGCGGCGCGAGCCAGTTGCCGCGCGGGGGGGCGCGCGGGGGGAACTGCGCCGGCGGCCGCGGGGCCGGCGCGGGCGCACCGCGACCTTGCCTGGTACAAATTGACATTTTTCACCCGACTGTCAAAGGAGAGTTATGTTTTTCGAGCGTATGTATTTATGATACGAAACCTGCATACATCTATCCTATTATATTTAGACGACCAGACCAGACCACCAGATGCCCCAAGTAGATATAGAAATCCGTGTTTCCTGTGTAATTCCCGTTCCTACGGGAATTCCGGGAAAATATATACCATATGTCACTCTCGCTACTAAGACGAATCTAATGACGCCTCACACTTTAAAATCCACCGAGCCGTTTAGGCTGCAGGGCGTGCCAAAGAATGATACATACATATCCACATACATACATACATAAAAATACATACGCTAAAAAAACATAAGCCATAAGAGAGAGCATCGATACTAAAAGTAGGTACTTGAATTTTTACAAACTATCGATAGTGCGATACTATCGATAGTTTGTATAACTATCGCTAGTATCGATTTTTTGTTGAAATAAGACCGTCAATAGTATCGACACCACCGAAAGTATTGATTATAAAATATCAATAGTATTGATAGTATTGATGCCTATCGATAGACCTAATCACATTGTGACTATTCTTCGAAGTCATGTAGGACTATCGATAGTTCAAACTATTGCTGGCAACGCTAGAAAAGGTTAAGGACAACTTGTATAATGTATACTGACCCGTAGAGGTCGGGCTGTATCTCGGGCGCGGGCGGCGGCGCGGGGCTCGGGGGGCGCTCCTTCAGGCTGTACCCGCGAAGCAGCACCAAGTGCCGAGGGTCCTGAGGACACAGACACTACTTTGATACTTTTATCTACGTCCATATCATCATAAATTCCCTATTATATGTTTAGAACTGATAATCAAATGACCTGTAATAAGAATCGTTTATCTGTGGCTGCCTCATTAGTCATAATGTTTACATTAAGTATCGAAATCGATATTTTAATTACAATTAAATTTGAAACATCGTAAACAAAAGAATCACGTTGGGTTGTGAGCAGTCGATTTGAAATTTAATTCAATGTGAAACTCTTGTTCAAAACATTTTCAACCAACGAAAATCTGGAATACCTAGATTAATGTTTAATAAATAGCTGCTCCCTTCTAAATTTTTATTTTTACTTAGTTAATTTGATTTATAATTTTGGCATTAGAATATTACAATTAGACTGAATTTATTGTTATTGATTTGACATACAATTATTATTATTATTGCTTGATTTGGTTAGTTTTTTGTTTTTGTATATTTTGTTATTTTACTTTTAGTATTGTGTAACTGCAAAATGTAATTAAACCGGACTCATCATTGTTTGTCAGTTGTCAGATTATGTAATGTTTGCATGCTTAGTTAATCAAGCAGAATTTATTTGATTTTTATATTGATTTTACCATCTGACATTCTTGCAAATAAATGATTTATTATAGGAATCGACTCAAGTCTACATAGATCAATAATTACTATACTAAACGGAACTTATCACGCAAACAATATTTACCTCGACGTTTCGGCCACATTGCAGCAGCCGAGGTCATGAGTTAACTGAAGTGTAGGGTGTCAAGTTCGTTTAGCCGCTCGAGTCTTTCGAACTAGAGATAAACTACGATATCATGGCCCGCCCCTCCAAATTACTATTTCAATGTGTTATGTCACATCCTTACGAAAGAGTGTGTATGTAGTAGTCTGCTTCTGTTTGATTGCTGTCTCAGCACGCACACATGCGTTGAAAGTTTTGGTGGTGCTTTATAAACACTTTCACAAATACATTGAAGACTTCTTGAGTTTTGGAGGGGCGGGTCATGTTATCGTAGTTTATCTCTACCCGCATTTGATCAAGATACATAAATTGTACATAGATTGTTACCGCGCGTGTTACGTAACTACGCTGCGCACTACGAGGAGTGTTGCCGAACCAACATATAGCAGCCTGACATTAAAAATTAGCCTACGCCAGCTGCCACTACGTGAGGCAACGCCTACCACTACGTGAGACAACGCATCAACGGGACGTGACTCGCGTTTACCTAGTTAAGACAATTGTAAACTGTATCACTTTAGTTTCTCACATCGGGCTATTGTCATTTAGGATTTAAGATGCAGAAATAGTTATTAATTTTAATTAAAGTAGTTTTAAGTCATTCTCCTAGTTTTCTTGGGACCACTGGCTGCCGCTTTCATATTTCGCGCGTCAGGTATACCTTAGCGTAGCTGCGCTGCTGGGCCGGCCCCAGGTCCCCGCCGGCGTGCTCGTACAGCGCCAGCAGCGCCGGCAGCCGCCGCGCCGCCGCCACCGACACTTGCACGCCGCTCGACCCTAGCAACCGCGCCGCCTGCTCCACCGTCCCCGGCGCACCTGGACCAATAAACATTTATTATTATTATTACTAGCTGTTGCCCGCGACTCCGTCTGCAAAGAATAGGATTAGGTATACAAAAAATAGCCTACGACCTATTCTCAGATCTACCGAATAGAGACAAAAAGTTTCATAATAATCGGTCAAGCCGTTTCGGAGGAGTTCGATAACAAACACCGTGACACGAGATTTTTTTTTTTTATGGTATAGGGGGCAAACGAGCAAATGGATCGCCTGATGGTAAACGATACCGCCGCCAATGGACACCTGCGATTATTAGATTGATATTATCAGGCAGGCAGTTGGGGGCAACTGATAGGTGCCTGTATCTAGCTGTTCCTTGGTCAAGTATTCTTTGTGCTGCTATTTGGATCATCTTCTTCTTAATCGTTCACTCTTGACAGAGTATTCGTGGTCATGAGGGGTCGCTCTCCGCTGCGGTCGCTGCCTTCGTGATCCTTCTCCACCGGTCTCTATTGGCTGCCTGGCGGGCGCACTCCGCCACAGGGATCTTGATTATGGACTTAACGGTATTGTCCATCGGGTTGGTGATCGACCACGTGGTCTCTTACCTTCAACCGCACCCTGAATCACCAATCGTTCCAATGCGTTATTTTTGCGGCTAACGTGCCCAAAGAACCTGAGAATTCGTAATTGGCAATCGATGAAAATTTTAAATGTGCTTGAATATTTTTATACCGGTAGGAATAACGTTCCTTATTAACAGGAAAAAAATACAAATTTTTTGGTTGCGTCATATAACTATAAAAAATAAAAAACCCTGAGAAGAAAAGAAGTTTTTTTCCTATTAAGCTAAGGTTATGTACGTTTGTCATTGACCTACAATAACTAGACTCCCAATTACGCTCAAAAATTGTCGGAAACAAAAGCCTGCCCACGCTTTTATTGCGCAGGCTTTTGGTTCAGTTGTGTTTCGACCGCGCGTTGATTACAACGTCACGCAATGACAAAGCTTTCGGTGAAAAACTGTACAAATGACAGCAGATCCACTCTTAAAAAGGATGGAGTGTCGTATTTCTGGTAAGTGTTACTTTAAACTTACAAAATTGCATAACTATCTTGATGTTTTTTAGTATTTTGCTAAAAATTTACATTTCAATTGCTAAAACAAAATATTCTCGCCCCGTATTCGTATATCTCTTTCGCACCGTAATCAAACTCACGAGAGCAAAAGAGACAGACAGTCTAGCTTCCGCGGAGTAGAGAAAGCTGTGGAGTTGAATAGTCTACTTTTTTATTCTAATGTTGAACGTAATTATTAATAACTTAATTTAACTTTGTTTTTGTATTAATTTCATTTTATAATTGCTGTGTTATTAAATTATTATTGAGTAAGGATACATTATATTCATTTTATGTGTATGCCTGCTAAGGTAGAAAACATTGACACTAAAACTAAACGAATATGAAACATGTTGTATTATAGCAAAAAAATGAAATAAATGGTTTTTTGACGTGACAACGTCAACGCCGGCTGCATACACGAAAAAGGATGACGCAATGTAACGTACATGTACGGGACATGTAACGTACATATACGGGACATGTAACGTACATGTACGGGACATGTCCCATACATGTACCTACAGAGCAGCGAAGGCCAGGTGTACAAGAGAGCGGCGAACGCCAGGATGTACAATGCGCGGGGGAGGGGGTTCGGGGGTGCGGGGGTTTCAAAAGGAGGATGAAAATTTCATTGATTTTGCCGTAGGATGCACCGTTTTCAAGATATTTGACAAAACACCGATTTTTGAATGTGGGGGTGCGGGGTGGGGGTTGAGGGGGGGGAGGGTGTGCGGGGTAGGGGGCGTGGGGGCCTTAAAGGGGGGGTGAAAATTTCATTGATTTTGCCGTAGGATGCACCGTTTTCAAGATATTTGACAAAACACCGGTTCTCATCCGATCACTGAGGTTAAGCAATGTCGGGCGAGGTCAGTACTTGGATGGGTGACCACCTGGTTTGATTTTTGTTTTTTGAATGTTTTGTTATGACGTTGTCACGTTAAACTATCGTCCGTAAACCGACAGACAACCGTTTTTTTTGAAAAAAATGTGTTTTGAGAAAAAACGTCATTCCTCAATTTGATCGACATCAAAAACATGGGAGGCTTGTTTTATTCGTCCAAGGATTTGTTTATTTTAAGTAAAAAAACAGAAGAGACCATAAGACATCAACATTACACATCAAAGTTGAATGCGGCAAAAATTGTTTGTGCAGTACTAAAATCATTTGTAAATACCAGCATTTTAGAAAGTCTTATTCAACATTCACTAGATTTTCCAAATCATAGAACTATTTTAATGAAAACAATAAGTTCAACGTTCAACTACATAAACATACGTAACTATTAAGTTTTAAATTAGAATATTAAAAAATAAAGATTATATTTTTTTTTATTTAACCAATTTTTTTATTTTTTTCGCATGACGACTCCACTGCATTCTTTACTCTTTCTTTAGGCGGTTTCCAGCGCGTGACGTCATGAAACTACTTCTAACGCTCGTATATAATTGACATTAAACATTACTGCTACGAAAAAAGGTGTTAATTTGAATGAATGCTGTTAATTTTATCAACATAAATTGATGTATACGTACACACAACGCCGCTCGGACGTTTTTTGAGGAACTTTTGTTAAGCGATTGGGTGTCTTGTTATTATAGGTCAATGACGTTTGTATATGACAAGCTGTCAATGTCACAACATCTGGTTTTTTTTTCAATATGCGACGGACTAAGGTTCGTGCCCGTATTAAGCTGTCCCAGATTTAATAAATTGTTTTTATTTTTTATAATTATATGACGCAACCAAAAAAATCTGTATTTTTTCCTGTTAATAAGGAACGTTATTCCTACCGGTATTAAAATATTCAAGCACATTTAAAATTTTCATCGTTTGCCAATTGCACAATCGACGACAGTCTTTGTTTAATGTTTAGCTCCTTAAGTATGGACACGTTAGTGCGATGGGCGGTCCAACTTATTCTGAGCATGCGTCTCCAGCACCACATCTCCAGGGCGTCGATCCTTCTTCGGTCCTGCATCCTCAATGTCCGTCCAGGTTTCAGCCCCATAAAGAAAGATCGGGAAAACCAGGCTATTCATATTTGAATCATAATCTAATCATAGTGAAAATATATGGATCACTCACATCTTAAAACGAGTTTAACTCTACATGTATCGGACTAATCCGTAGCCCTTCTTCCCAACTCTTTTTCTTTTTTCTTCTGTTGGTTTATTCTATTTTACTATGGTGCAAAAATTAATAATTAAATAATGTGGGTAAATCAAAGTTTGTCTATTACAAGAACTGTCATAATTATGTTTAAAATAAGACGGTTTCTCTCTTGCTGTTCGAATTAAGTAAGGCGGACGTATCATTGCTTCCCAGTAACAAATAATAAAGTACAATAAAAGTATTGCTCATATCAAGTCCAATTTCTTCTTTTCAAACCCTAACCTCCTATATCTTCTTCTTTTTTGTTCTTTTTCGTCGAGCAGAGCGGTAGCGCGTAGTGCACGTTTGTCAGCCGCCGTGACGTGTGCCTCCGGGAAGAAGGGCCACGGATTATCCCTAACATGTCGAGTTAAACTCGTTTTAAGACTTGAGTGAACCGTATATTTCCACTATGAGTGAGTCTCACGGTAGTTTCATGTTTAAAGTGATCATCATCATTTCAGCCCTAGGAAATCCACTGCTGGACATAGGCCTCAATCTTTAATCATTGCTCATTTTTGCGATTGATTACACACGTATTATATATATTATAAGGTAGCTATAAAAGTTACACTTAGGGATCGGTCGTTTATTGTGTGCAGTGTGTATATGCCGACCGATACCGCGGACCATCTTTCGGAGTACATAGACTGCCTCGGTGAGTTGAATGCAATCGTTGAAAGTAGTGATGTAGAAACTGTTTACATTTTGGGTGACTTTAATGCTCACCCGGGTGAGCCTTTCGACGTTGAACTTTTTAATTTTTGTTCGGAACATAATTTAGTTTGTGCAGATGTGGCTAAATTGGGTTCTGCCTCGGGCACTTATACGTATGTCAGTGAGGCTCACGGCTGCCGACGCTGGCTTGACCACTGTGTGGTTACGCAATCGGCCTGGGACACAATAGAGAATATAAATGTCATTTATGATGTATTTTGTTCGGATCATTATCCTATGTGTATTGAGTGCCGTCTGGATTTAGTTCAGCCTAAGTTATTGATGAAAAATGTTGAATGTAATAAAATAATTTGGGGTGAGAGGGACAATTCACAGATACAGAAATATTATGAATTATGTAATGATAATTTTAATTTAATTGACTTTCCACAAGATCTTGACATATATTGTAATGTAAATTGTAATGATATTAGCCATAGAAATTTAATTGATAGATTGTACAAGGGAATTGTTGATATTTTGTCTGACGCAGCGATGCAAAGCTACCTTGGCAAGGGCACGGTTAGGGGCAGGCGAGTGGTTGGCTGGAACAAGCATGTTCGGGGCGCGTACGGGCAGGCCAGGCTGTACTTTCAGGAGTGGCTCTTGCATAATAAGCCTGCGTCGGGGAGGGTATATGATGACATGTGCCTAAGTCGTAAAATATTTAAGAGCAAACTGAAATGGTGCCAGACTCACCAAGAGCAAATCAAACTCGACATTTTAGCCTCACATAACGCATCTAAAAAATTTAAACATTTCTGGAAGGCTGTTAAGAAGCTTGATGGTCATTCTGGGGTGCCCGTAAGCGTCGGAAAAGTGAGTGAGCCGGAGTCTATCGCCAACATGTTTGTAGACCACTTTAGGGTGAAATCTCCGCTGGGCCCATCGCAGCAGGTGGTTGATGACGGGGAATGTTGTGAGTCGGATTTTGTTCGTTTTACTTCTGAGCAAGTCAAAAGCGTGATTACAAAAATGACAAGAGGAAAGTCACCGGGTCACGATGGGCTCAGTATAGAACACCTTAAATATGCTGGAAAGCGAGTAAATGAAGTTTTGGCTAACTTCTATTCTTTGTGTTTGTCTCACTCGTACCTTCCCCAAGATCTAACTAAAACTATTGTGGTACCTATTGTTAAGGATAAAACTGGTGATGTATCTAGTGAGTCTAACTATCGGCCTATCTCATTGGCTACTGTGCTGGCGAAGGTGTTGGATGGCCTGCTGGACACTCAGCTCGAAAAACATTTAGAACTGAATTGCGCGCAGTTTGGGTTTCGACCGGGGCTATCTACGGAAAGCGCCATATTAAGCCTAAAACATACAGTACAATACTACACCGATCGTAATAGTCCCATTTACGCATGTTTCCTGGACTTGTCCAAGGCGTTTGACCTTGTGTCATACGATGTCCTTTGGAACAAGTTAAGGGAACAAAGAGTGCCAGCGGAATTACTGCGAATATTTCAATATTGGTACCTTAACCAGGATAATGTCGTGAGATGGGCCGGTAGACTCTCTCAGTCGTATAGGTTGGAGTGCGGGGTGAGGCAGGGGGGTATAACCTCCCCCAAGCTTTTCAACCTGTACGTTAACGATTTGATCGTGAGACTCAGCAGCACACCTGTAGGCTGCAGAATCGATGATGTTTGTATCAACAATATCAGTTACGCTGATGACATGGTGCTGCTGACTCCTGCGGTCAAGGCGTTGAGAGAGCTTCTCCGCATATGTGAGGAGTATGTAAGTGAGCACGGCTTACTCTATAACGCTAAGAAAAGCGAATATTTGGTATTTAAGGCCGCCGGTGGCAAGTTGCCGGAACGGGTACCTATCATTAAACTAAATAATAATGAACTCAAACGCGTCTACAAGTTCAAATACCTCGGCCACTATGTCACCGACGACCTTAGGGACCAAATGGATATTGAGAGGGAACGCAGGGCGTTGGCGGTCCGATGTAACATGCTGGTTCGAAGGTTTGCACGATCTAGTGAAGAAGTTAAAATATCGCTCTTTAAATCATATTGCCAGGTTTTCTACACGTGCAGCCTTTGGACCAGTTTCACGCAAAGGACAATCAGTACCCTGCGAGTCCAGTATAATAACGGTTTCAGGATGTTGTTGGGGCTGCCTCGTTTCTGCAGCGCATCGGGCATGTTTGCGCAAGCTCGCACTGACGACTTTTACGCCATAATGCGTAAACGAATCGCCTCGTTGCTCTGCAGAGTACGGGCCAGCTCCAGCCCCATTCTGAACACTATAGCTGTCAGATACGACTCCCCGATCATGCGGCATTTTGAAAGTGTGATGACTGCCGTCAGATGAATCGGTCATCGGTTTAGTAAACAAAGCACGAAGGAATTAGATGCCACAAAAACCTAAGAGCCTAATTGTATAATAGAAAAAACGAACAGGAGATAAATGGTCAAGATCCCAAAATACTAAGTGGTAAACTCAAAGAGAATCCCTTTGTCAAATTGTACAATTTTTACTAACAATAGATTATAAGTTATTTCTATGATTTTACTAACAAAATGGATGTAATTTGTCTGACTAAATAAAGAAATTATTATTATAAGTAATCACAGCACCGATTAAAAATACTAATCAAGCGCGGGTGATAGACGGTTGACGTTTGGTAGTGTTTTTCTTGAAGTTGTTGATCGCTGCTGCATTGCATGCTTACTTGCTTGCCTGCATGCTTGCTTGCTTGCCTTCATGTTTACATGCATGCTTACTTCTTATTTATATAAGTAGGTATTAATTTATTCATCAATAAAAATTACAGCATTACAGTATATCACCAATACGCTGTAAAATTCAAAAATACAAATAAAAAGACAAGAAAACCTAAATAAAACATGTTTGCTACAAATATTTAGGGATTTTTGATCGACGTCTTTGCCACTTCCCTAAAACGACGGAACACCACACCCTCCGGCCAGAAGTCGGAGCGCAGGAACATCTGCTGGTGCTTGGCAGGCACTTGGAGCCTAAATAAGCTGAAGTTTTTAGCCCTTTCAGAGTCGAGCGGGTAGATGAACAGCTGGTATCCCTGTAACCGACCCCTTGCCGCCTCGCGGTTTTTTTTTTTTTTTTTTTCTGATTTTTGTCGAGGCTTTGAACACTCCAGGTGATCATGTCAGCCTCATGGGTGCTTACACAATTCCTTATTCAAGGGACATATCAATAAAATGGTAAATGCCGATTGCTTTGTCTGACAACGGCTCAGATAGCCAACAATTCACCTGGCCATTGTGCATGGAACCCAAATCCCCAAGAACTTTTCTCCTCAAGTCTGAATTCCGGACACACTCCAACAACACATGGATCAAGTCATCACACTTCTGACAATCATCACATAGTGGTGATGATTTAATTTTCATCATATATAGAAACTTATTTGTAGAAATGTGTCCGGAACGAACTCTAAAAGCAGACACCAATACTCTTCTAGCAAGGCTGGCTGAGTCAAACCAAGGCGTCCACCGGGGGCTACCATGGATAGATCTGTACCAGATTCCTACACCCCTAGATATACCCTGCTCACCAAAATGGTATTCCCATTTCTGTAGGCTCCTTCTTTTAATTCTGGGAACCAATTCACTTGAAAGGGGTTCAGAATCCGTTACAGAACCATCCACTACAGCCGCCTTGGCAAGCTTGTCCACTACTTCATTCCCAGCCAACCCTACATGGGAAGGAATCCACTGTAATTGGACGACCCTGCCTCTAGAATTCATCTCGCGCATCACCTGAAGAGCCTCATAGGCAACAGGCATCCCTCTTTGTCCAGACACACACCGACCAAGGTGCTGGAGTGCGCTCTTTGAGTCCGATAATATTACAACTGCTAAATTATCAGCTAGGTTATTTGCGTAAATTAAAGCTTCTTTAATAGCAACGAGTTCAGTTCGCATAACACACACGTCATTATGCAGCTTCCACATGAGAGAAACTCCAGTCTGGGGATCAAACAAGGCCGCTCCAGCGCCCTGTACAGACTTAGAACCATCCGTAAATATTTGGTATGAATTGTGATATTGCTCACCAAGCATATTTAATGTATAATTTTTTAATGCTTCGTTCAGTAGATGCCTCTTGGGGTCGCGGATATGCCCGAAGACTTTCTCCGTCGTCGTCTTCCTGTCCAACCGAGACAGGTAGATGTCTACCAACGGTACTGCAGCCTGGATACAGGACGACGCTGCAGGAATGTTCCCACACTGATTGCGATTGCGCTTGTGGTTAACGCGAGCGAAGCGGCAGGTAAAAGCTTGTAAATAAATAAACCGAACGTAGGTACCTTTTGAACGCCACACATCGTTTTTTTACGAACTAAATTGATTTTTATTCGGATGCGGGTAGGTTAATTTTTGTATTACCTTATTGTCGTCTGATAGCCGACTCTGGCGTTCAAAAGGTTAAAAGTGACGCGAGCGCATAGCGAGTTCGTCGCACCTGTAGGGCTGGGATGCCATGATGTACTCACCAGGGGGCACTAGGCCTCCGGCGTACGCCGAATACGGCGGTGAAGAGCACAGCAACAGGACATGCCGAGACACGTCCGTCCGTCCAAGCTCCTCGAAGCACGCTGCCACAGCCACCAAGGCTTCTGTTATGCATGCTCTGCTCTCAGCTTGGCCTCCAATAAATCTACGTAAAAGTATAACAAATTGATAAATAGTCGTGCATTTATTATTATCAGATTTTTTTATATTGTTAACCCGTCAAGCGTTCGCCTCCCCGCAGTCATAGTAGTTATGCGCACGTGCGACTCAATCGCTCAAGGGGTTAACTAGGAAAATAACTATGAAATGTAAAAGTATATTAACTGACGATGAAATGAGATAAGAGGGAGGGGGTCCAAAAGTTATCAAAACTAGAGTGCATGACGTAATATATAGATGACCAGAAAATAAAAATAAAAAAATTATATACAGTAAAAAAAAAAAAAATTTGCCTTGCGTTTGACCACAATCACACCTGATGGAAAGCGAAGATGAGGCCTACGATGGAGCATGCTTGCCTAGGAAATGCTTATTCACCATAGACTTGAATTAACTATAATTAAATAGAAATACAAAGTCTGCAAGAAAATGCTCCAAATTATTCTCCAGATTGAGCATCTTTCATAATAAAATAATAAAAGTACTAACTGTATCTTGTCAATAGTTTCTACAACGGTCTGTGGGCAGGTGAATGGTCCGTAAGTAGCCACGGGCAGGCCCAATAGATTGTCAGCAGCCTGGTAAGTCACTATGCCATACACGGAGCCATTGCCGCCTCCTTCATCCAATGTGCCTCCGTGGAAATACCTAGAAGTGAGGAATTCCATAGTCTTGTAGCAACACTTTAGTTACAAATCAGGTTTAGAGAAACTTAATATTAAATAAATAAATAGAACTATCACAAGGCCGGTGTTGCACAGGATAATTAACAATGATAATTATCACAATAATTATGGACTGATAATTATCAATCATAATAATGTTTACACCTGCATGTGGTATAGTGTATCACTTTTAAGCATCACATCAATTGTGTACACTTGAAATATATAATAATAATAATAAATAATATATAATAAAAAAAATATATAATAAATAATAATAAAAATATTGAAACAAAATAATTACAGCTATCGCCAAAAGATTTGAAGTCATGCACACAACAACATGTTGTGTAATGGCAGCAAGATTTTGACATTTATTCATACCAATAGCAAGTTCAACAGACTCAACAGTGAATTGCATGATTGACTAAAAATTTATTCAGCCTATTTAGTTATGAATTGTTTAGAAAAATACATCTAGTTCTAAATATCTTAATTATAATAATTAGATCTCAATTATAATCTATGTCTAAGTTAAATCTTCAGTACCTGGGCGACCGAGCTCTGCTCGGGCTGAAACTCGGTACCAAGCGTTTTCCGGTTTCCCAGAGATAAGACTAAGCTAGATCAATTTTTCATCCCCGAAAACCCCCACATACCAAATTTCATCGAAATCGTTGGAGCCGTTTCCGAGATCCTGATTATATATGTGCGAGGGAGGGGGGGTGCGGGGGAGGGGGTTCGGGGGTTCCAAAGGAGGGATGAAAATTTCATTGATTTTGCCGTAAGATGCACCGTTTTCAAGATATTTGACAAAAACACCGGAGGGGTGGGGGTGAGAGGGGGAAGGGGTGCGGGGGGGATGTTAGGGAGGGAGTGCGGGGGCATCAAAGGGGGGATGAAAATTTCATTGATTTTGCTGTAGGATGCACTGTTTTCAAGCTATTTGACAAAAACACTGGAGGGGGTGGAGGGGTGAGTCACGTTAAACTATCGTCCGTAAACCGACTTTACAGACAACCGGTTTTTCCTGTTCTGTGCTCCCAATAGGGAACGTGCACATAGACTGCTGGTGCCATAAGGGTGCCATCAATTTAAAATGTTTTACCTTGATAAGTTTGTTTTACTGTCCGCATAGTGTCTCTTCTGTCGCATTAGTGCTGCCGCCTATAGTTACTGCACGTTCCCTATAATACTTTTTCTCACAAAAAGTAACTTTTTCTCACAAAACAAGAAACTTGACGTTTTCTCATGAAAAATAAACTTAAAAAAAAACTAAAAATCTAAAAAAAAAAACGTGGAATCGAACCGAGGTCGGCTGGATCCGCGACCACCCGATTTCTACTATGCTATTATGAACTGCTCGAAGCCGGCGAAATTTAGCTTTGTATTCTAATGCAAACAAAAATAGCCGGAAAACATGAGTAAAAGCGATTTTCTGAAAATTAAATATAGCTAGATCAGTTTTTCATCCCCGAAAACCCTCACATACCAAATTTCATCAAAATCGTTGGAGCCGTTTCTGAGATCCTGATTATATATATATACAAGAATTGATTGTTTAAAGGTATTAGATAGATAGATAGATAGATTATGGCCAACCCTGCCATATGGAAATTAAATCAATTGTCTTAGTGACATAAAATAATAGGTAAAAGATGAAAAAGGAACTGTAATTTTGTACAAGAAATTGTTGATATACTCCAGCATTAAACATCAACAATGTGAGTTACTAGGTAAACAACACCCTCTATTGACTCATACCAATTTATATTATATTCTAGCCTCAAAAAAAACAAAGGTTGTACTATGGTAATGAATTTAAATACACCTATGAAGGATGGCCATTATTCCAGTACAAACAATATTGCTTATACAGTTGTTTACCCCGAGTAGGATTTGAATATTGAACCTCTAGCTTAACAATCAGATTCACTGACCAGTGACCATTAACCCCTTGTACGCTTAACCCTTTATATTTTAACAATCTCAAAAAAGACCACCCTGTAACATCTTTTTGTATTTTTTTCTTGTACAAAATTTTTAGGACTAAAGATTGGCGATGAGGCTTGAATTGATGATTTTTTTCGGTCTTGCCCGTTAAAGGGTTAAGACATGGATCCATGCCCGATTTCCTCAAAATGGGCATTCTTTTTGTATTTTTGTTACCTGTATAATTGGATTTATATGAAACAGTTGAGAGTACAATGCACAAATTTTTTCACTTCCCGCATATGAGGGGTTAAGTGGTCATGGTGGCCTGGTTAAATATGTGAAGGACAATATTTAGTCATTAGTCATTTATTAATTGTTTTTCATGTGTATATTGGATTTTAAAAACTAGTACATTTCCCAGACATTAATTCCAATTAAAATTTTAATTTAATATTCAAACACTTTATAGGTAACTGATATGAAACTTAAGTAATTTTTAGAATATGGAACATCAACTTGTTTGTATTTGTAAGGATATGCTAGTACTAAGTGATCATCCTTGGTTTTTTGTTCAATGTTTAACTACTGTATAAATGTTATGCAGTATAGACAGATAGTGAACTTACTCAAGAGTAGGCACAATGTAATTAGTTTTCAATTCATTTATAAATGCCCCATTTGTAGAGGTGGCTTCGATGACGAAGATCAATTCAGCGGCCACTGGCGTCTCGGGGGCATTCACCACCATATTTAAGGTTTAATGAGAGTTTACTCTTAAAAAAAAATATTATAAAGGGCTACACATGTTACACTTTATATATTGATTAGACGTATTATAATAATGTTGTAGTTTCCTTTCAATGCAGTCAAATAAACACAATTATGCTACCAACTAAACTGAATTGCTTTGCTTGCTGCGCTGTGGCTGCGCTATTGCATGCATGCATTGCATTTGCATAGCATATTTATTTGTTTGCAGACAGACAGACTGTCATGTCATTGTCACTGTCTTTCTTGTTCTTTTAGTGACCATTCGTGACACAGACATTGACAGCCGAATGACGTTTTGGAATATTTGAGACACGATGAAAAATTTTTATTCTTTTAGTCGACCAGATGGCTTAGTGGTTAGAGACCCTGACTATGAAGCTTGAGGTCCCGGGTTCGATTCCCGTGTCGGGGCAGATATTTGTATGAAAAATACGAATGTTTGTTCTCGGGTCTTGGGTGTTTAATATGTATTTAAGTATGTATCTATCTATATAAGTATGTTTATCCGTTGCCTAGTACCCATAACACAAGCTTTGCTAAGCTTACTTTGGGACTAGGTCAATTGGTGTGAATTGTCCCGTGATATTTTTTTTTTTTTTTTAGTACTTCCTCGTAAACCTAAAATTACGTTTAGGTAGTAGGTCTATGAAAATTACTAATTTATGAAAGTTTAGCAAATAAAACCTTGTTTCATTTTTAAATATTATCAATTTATTTCATTAGTTTTTGAGATGGTAACAAACTATTGAAATCAGGTAAAAACAACGTTTATGTAATTTACTGCAGCTAACTTTAAAGTTGCCATGTATTTTGAAGCAAATAAAAGTTAGGAGATAGTTAAAAATCAAAAGACCTTTTATTATTATATTCCAATATTTATATTAGACAAAAAAATGCATCTACGATTTAAATTGATAAATTCTAAGCTAATGTAGCATAGAAACTACAAACTTCAGAACACACTAAACCCAGTGACTAAACCAGCATTTTCTATGTAAATAAAACTAAAATTGGGTAAATAATCATTAAACATGGCAGCTAAACCTAACCTATGTTCTAAATAAAAGTATGCGCGCACGAGCAACTTAGTCGCAAGGCGATTTTTTTTGTGTTATGTGTATTTGTATCCCGTGAGTCGCGGCGCACTTCCTTACTAACCCATAGACTTGATAAAATAGTCGCGGAGACAAAAGTTGCCCGTGCGCGCATACCCTAAGCATGTTCTAAGTTCTTGAATGTTAGTAACCAGAGGCCGTATTGTCTAACGCTTCTGACGCTTGCCTTCGCTTTCACCATCTCTTTCTGTCATCATCTTATACCGCTTGACAGAAAGAAATAGTGATTGCGAAGGCAAGCGTCAAAAGCGTTAGACAATAAGCCCACAGGCCATAGAAATTACAAAATTCTAAAATTACAAAAAAAAAAAGTTGAATAAATAAATCTTGATTAAATTTTGTTTTTATTTTTTATTAATTTCCTTCTGTTAATTGCAGTACACCAACGTGTAGTATTAAAGTCAAAGATAACAAAGTTTAATTTTATTGGTTAATTCGGTTACTTTTCTTTCTTTTTCAAACGTCTTTGTCTCTGTCAAAAGTGTCAAACAAAAACTTCAGTCAAATCAAAAGTCGTATCATATTGTATTTGATAAGCTGTTCAGAAAATAAATGATATAAAATCATTCTACTCACCGGACTTACAATGGAAGTGTCTCTTCGCTCCTTTCGAGTTTTTAGTCGTTATTATCGGCATTCTGCATCAGTTACATCATGCAGACGGCTCGCCGGCAGTGTCACCGGAACTGCTGTGCAGGAAGAAGTCAACACTGAGCTGCTGACTGCTTACAATACCGACATTAAAGCAGGTAAGTGCCGGTGAATGAAGATTATACTTATTCGTGGCGATAAGGACGAGTTGGGTAAGAGCCTTTTTAAAAAGAAGGTTAAGATTTCCTCCTTGAGCATAAGTTCACGTATGTTCCCAAGTCTACACATTTAAAAGAAAAAAATCAATGTGGATTAGTGTTAAAAAGAGGTATGCAATCGTGGACCGACTGGCTGGTATGATAGGTGACGGATGTTTGAGCTTTGATGTATTCTATGAAAATGTAGATTTGTCATTGTCTTCTTATTTGTTCTGTTTTGAAGTGTCAAAACAAATCATGTGTATTTTATTATCTTGAACTGAAAATAAATATACTATATGTGGAAACCTCTGCTATATATAATTTAAACGTATGTATTTATCAATTAGCTGGAACCCTCAGCTTCGCCCTTGTTTGACATTGCTTGTTCCCTGAATGTCAGAATTGCAAAATATTAGATTGCTGACTTACCTTATTTCTAAAATATCAAATTCAAAGAATACCAGACTTTCCTGTCACCATGTTTTTCTTTATATCAGATTGCCAAAACAGCTTGTTTTCTATAACACCATGTTCCATTCAAAACCGATTTCCCATAATACCAGATAATGAAATCACCAGGTTCGTAAAACACAATGTATCTAATGTAGGATTTCAAGTACACGTTAATTCTTGGAGAGGACCCTCTGTTCTGCATTCAAAAGGCAAAAGGCGGAAACTCATTTTTAGACATTTCAAGTACAATCGACAAAAGCGAGGCCTGCCCAGTTTCAAAACAAATTTGCTTGCAGCAGTTAAGTTCATTGGTATGGATTGGTATGGACAGATGTCTAGCCACTGCAAGCAAGATGGGCATTTAAGGTGTCAAGGCAACCTTTTTGTCTATGGTACCTAAATTGAGAAAATGTGAAAATTGATTTTGCGTTGCCTTATTATTATTATTATTAAAGCTTTATTTATCCATACAGTAGGTACAATAAGTTTCTATACATTTTTATTATATTAGTTCTATTGTATGGCCCCTCTAGGGTAAAAAGCCTCCTCCATCTCTTTCCACTTTTGTTTTTCTTGAGCAGTGCTCATCCAGTCATTTCCTGCTGTTTTTATAATTTCGTCAACCCATCTCTTCTTCTGCCGTCCTCTATGTCGTTTTCCAGTAGGACCGAGCCATTTTGTTGTTTTTAATGTCCATCTGTTATCCTGGTATCGAGCTATATGACCTGCCCACTTCCACTTCAGTGTCAAGGCATGCTGTAGTGCGTCCGTGAGTTTTGTTTTGTTGCGTATGTCAACATTTCGTATTTTATCAATTCTTCTCAGTTTCAGGATGCTTCTTTCCATAGCATGTTGACATGACAGTATTTTGTTTTTAATCTTGTTAGTGAATGTCCAAGTCTGGCTTGCATATGTTAAGCAGGGCAAGATACACGAGTCCATTACAATCTTCTTTAGCTTCAGACTGTAGTTACCTTTTAAGATTTCTTTCTGTGCCCAATACTTTTTCCATGTTGTATTTATCCTTCTGTCTACTTCATCTTCGTTTCTATTGATGTCGAATTGAACTAGTTTTCCCAGGTAAATATATTCGTTGACATATTCTATTGTCTTCCCATCTATGTTAATTGGACTTTGGATATTATTGGTCATTATTTTAAAGAGAGTCAATTCTAACCCTTTAGGCGGGCACGGTCATAATCGGTTTTTGCCAGTTTAGCTTTAGGTCCAAATCTGAGTAAATACGATTCTGGTTTTACCAGATTCACCAGAAGTCTGTTTCTGAACCAGACAGTTTCTGGATATGACTCATGTAGTGGACGTTACTTTATCTTTAAGTCAATTTCTGAGTAGGTCAGATTCTGGGTGGGTCATGGTCATAATAGTATTACGTTGTATCACTACATAGTATAAAACAAAGTTGATTCCCGCTGTCTGTCTGTCCCTATGTATGCTTAGAACTATGCAACGAATTTTGATGCGGTTTTTTTTAATAGATAGAGTGATTCAAGAGGAAGGTTTATATGTATAACTAGCTGTTGCCCGCGACTCCGTCCGCGGAGAATAGTATTGGTTTGTAGTACATGCTATGTATCAGAGATGGCGCTGTATATTGGTTTGTAGTACATGCTATGTATCAGAGATGGCGCTGTATGTGAAAAAAGACTTTCCCGCTTTTCTGTTGAAATTTTTCCTGAATTTTCTTTGCTATAAACCTCACGGAGCCCGAGACCTTTCCAACGAATGCAAAACCGTGGAAATCGGTTCGTGCGTTCTGGAGTTATAGCGTCAGGAAGGAAAACCCGACTTATTTTTATATAGTATTATAGTATCTTGTTAAGGTGTTGTGTGACCTAACCGTTAAGGAGTTATACCTTCCATCATCAGCTCATCTGAATAACCAGAAAGAATACAACTAAAAGTCTATTGTGCATATGATATTTAAAGAAACTTCCTATAACTCCTAACCGTTAAGGAGTTTAACCTTCCATCATCAGCTCACCTGGATAACCTGAAAGGATACAACTATCGGTCGATACGTACCTATAATATTTGAAAAAATATCCTCAACTCCTAACCGTTAAGGAGTTTTACCATCCATCATCAGCTCATCAACATGAGATGATGTCTACCAGACCCAAACACTTAAATAGCTTGAGAAAATATATGAAAAACGTAATGCGTGCCTACAAAATTTGAGGGTTGCTCTCGATTTCCCTGAGATCCCGTCATTAGATCCTGATTTGATGACAGTGAGACCATCTCAGGAGTAAATTGTATTCTTTCGAATAAAAAAAATAATTTTTATAGTCGGTCCACAATTGACCGAGAAATCGGTGAACATACCTACATAAAAAAATACATACAGTGGAATGCATAACCTCCTCCTTTTTTTGTAGTCGGTTAAAGAACCCTTTCCTATTTACAGTATAAACTAATGAGTTTTGAAATTTTAGCTTTCTACAACCAGTAAAACGCAAAATCCCGTTTTTTCTCGTCCCCGTAAGAATTTCGGGAATGCTTTCTTAATGCTCCCCTAGACTCCCCAAGGAACCCACTTCCCAAATTTCAGCTTTCTATGACCAGTAAAACGAAAAATCCCGTTTTCCCGTTACCGCTGAAAATTTTGGAAAGTCCTTTCTCAATACTCCTGTACACTCCCCAAGCAACCTACATGCCGAATTTAAGCTTTCTACGACCAGTAAAACGAAAAATCCCGTTTTTTTCCCGTTCCCGTAGGAATTTTTGAAAGCCCTCTCTTAATCCTCCTCTACACTCCCCAAGCAACCTACATGCCGAATTTCAGCTTTCTACGACCAGTAAAACGAAAAATCCCGTTTTTTCCTTATCCCATGGGAATTTCCAAAAATCCTTAAAACTGTTTTTTACCATTATGATTACCTAAAAGAGTCTAATAATTATAGTTCATAGGATCCCGTTGAACTGAATATATAAACCCCGTTTTTTCCTTATCCCGTGGGAATTTTCAAAAATCCTGAAATTTATGTTTTAACTAATGTAATACCTACTTGTGTATCAAATTTGAAAAGTCTAGTTATTATAGTTACTGAGATAGGGTCACTCGGAATCGAATATATAAATCCCGTTTTTTCCCGTTCCCGTGGGAAATCCCGAAAATCCTTCCTTACTGGATGCCTACATTGTATAAGGTATCAATGTGCAAAATTTCAAGTCTCTAGGTCCAGTGGTTTGGGTTGTGCGTTGATATATCAACAGTCATTTAGTTTATTTAGACATTTCAACCCCATTGCACCACATCCAGGGAGATGGTATTTTACGTCCGCCACATCGGATTTTAAAACCGTTGTTGTTTTCGTAACCAGCGACCCGATAAACCATAGAAACAATACCTATGTTGATTTTCAGACTTTGTCACCCCATTTCCCCCTTTTAGGGGTTGAATTCCCAAAAAACCTGAAACATGTGTTTAATCATTTATCGTTAGGAGTACTTCTGTGAAGTTTCGAATAAAATAGTCGAACTAATCTTGTTTCTCCATACAAACTTTGGACCCCCGTTTCACCCCCTTAGGGAGTGAATTTTGAAAAATCCTTTCTTAGTGCACCCCTAGACCTTATAAGGAACCTACGTGCCAAATTTGGAATCTCTAGGCCCAGCGGTTTGGGCTGTGCGTTGATATGTCAGTCAGTCAGTCAGTTTCTTCTTTTATATATATAGACTAGCTTTTGCCCGCGGCTTCGCTCGCGTGTACCAAGAGTATTCCAAAGAACCAAGATATCAAGCAAGCAAGCATACAGGCAAGCAAGCAAGCATGCAAGCATGCCAGCAAGCATGCAAGCAAGATGCAAGCAAGCATGCATGCACGCAAGCAAGCAAGCGTGCAAGAAAGCGTTCAAGTAAGCGTGCAAGCAAGCCCGACTACAGGTAGACACGGTCCTTTACAGTATTTCTTTATATTATTGTACAATGTTTTTCGCTAATTCGGAAGCGGGCACTAAAATAACCAGGCTTGTTAATAATATAAAACCTATTATTACTATCCCCTGTCCTGCATTAGGTATAATTCAATGTTTTCTTACCTTCTACGGAAACTTGAGTAACTGGAAGCGATATGTACCTACTTAGCATTGATATTATACATATTATATATAGTATTTTGTTAAAGTGTTGTGTGACCTAACCGTTAAAAAGTTATACCTTCCATCATCAGCTCATGTGAATAACCAGAAAGAATACATCTAAAGGTCTATACGTGCATATGATATTTAAAGAAACTTCCTATAACTCCTAACCGTTAAGGAGTTTAACCTTCCATCATCAGCTTACCTGGATAACCTGAAATAATACAACTATCGGACTATACGTACCTGTAATATTTAAAAAAATATCCTCAACTCCTAACCGTTAAGGAGTTTTACCTTCCATCATCAGCTCATCAACATGAGATGATGTCTACCAGACGCAAACACTTAAATAGCTTGAGAAAATATATGAAAAACGTAATGTGTCTACAAAATTTGAGGGTTGCCCTCGATTTCCCTGAGATCCCGTCATCAGATCCTGATTTGGTGACAATGGGACCATCTTAGGAGTACCTATATTATATTCTTACGAATAAAAAAATAATTTTCATAAGCGGTCCACAATTGACCGAGAAATCGGTGAACATACCTCCTCCTTTTTTTGAAGTCGGTTAAAGAGCCCTTTGCGGCCTACTCACAGTATAAACTTATGCATTTTGATATTTTAGCTTTTTACAACCAGTAAAACGCAAAATCCCGTTTTTTCTCGTTCCCGTAAGAATTTCGGGAAATGTTTTTTAATGCTCCCCTACACTCCCCAAGGAACTCACCTGCCAAATTTCAGCTTTCTATGACCAGTAAAACGAAAGATCCCGTTTTTCCCGTTCCCGTGGGAATTTTGGAAAGTCCTCTCTCAATGCTACTCTACACTCCCCAAACAACCTACATGCCGAATTTCAGCTTTCTACGGCCAGTAAAACATAAAGTCCCGTTTTTTCCCGTTCCAGTGGGAATTTTGGAAATCCCTCTCTTAATCCTCCTCAACACTTCCCAAGGAACCCACTTGCCAAATTTCAGCTTTCTATGACCAGTAAAACGAAAAATCCCGTTTTTCCCTTTCTCGTGGGAACTTTGAAAAGTCCTCTCTCAATGCTCCTCTACACTCCCCAAAAAACCTACATGCCGAGTTTCAGCTTTCTAAGACCAGTAAAACAAAAAGTCCCGTTTTTTCCCGTTCCCGTGGGAATTTTGGAAAGCCCTCTCTTAATCCTCCTCTACACTCCCTAAGCAACCAACATGCCGAATTTTAGCTTTCTACAACCAGTAAAACGAAAAATCCCGTTTTTTCCCGTACCCGTGGGAATTTTGGAAAACCCTCTCTTTATTCTCCTCTACACTCTCCATGCAAATTACATGCCAAATTTCAGCTTTCTATGACCAGTAAAACGAAAATTCCCGTTTTTTCCCGTTCCCGTGGGAATTTTGGAAAGTCCTCTCTCAATGCTCCTCTACACTCCCCAAGCAACCTACATGCTGAATTTCAACTTTCTACGACCAGTTAAACGAAAAATCCCGTTTTTCCCGTTCCCGTAGGAATTTTGGAAAGTCTTCTCTCAAGGCTCCTCTTCACTCCCCAAGCAACCTACATGCCGAATTTCAGCTTTCTACGACCAGAAAAAAAAATCTCCTTTTTTTCCTTATTCCGTGGGAATTTCCGAAAATCCTTGAAACAGTTTTTTACTATTATAATTACCTACTTCTATATCAAATTTGAAGAGTCTAATAATTACAGTTCATAGGATTCCGTTGAACTGAATATATAAATCCCGTTTTTTTCCTTATCCCGTGGGAATTTTAAAAATCCTGAAATTAATGTTTTAACTAATATAATACCTACTTGTGTATCAAATTTGAAGAGTCTAGTTATTATAGTTACAGAGATACGGTCACTCGGAATCGAATATATAAATCCCGTTTTTTCCCGTTCCCGTGGGAATTTTGGAAAGTCCTCTCTCAATGCTCCTCTGCACTGTTCAAACAACCTACATGCCGAATTTCAGCTTTCTGCGACCAGTAAAACGAAAAATCCCGTTTTTCCCGTTCCCGTGAGAATTTTGGAAAGTCCTCTCTCAACGCTTCTCTACACTCCCCACGCAACCTACATGCTGAATTTCAGCTTTCTACGACCAGTAAAATGAAAGATCCCGTTTTCTCCCGTTCCCGTGGGAATTTTGGAAAGTCCTCTCTCAATCCTCTTCTACACTCCCCAAGCAACCTACCTGCCGAATTTCAGCTTTCTACGACCAGTAAAATGAAAAATCCCGTGTTTTCCTTATCCCGTGAGAATTTCCGAAAATCCTTAAAACAGTTTTTTACTATTATAATTATCTACTTCTATGTCAAACTTGAAGAGTCTAGTTATTATAGTTACTGAGATAGGGTCACTCGGAATCGAATTTATAAATCCCGTTTTTTCCCGTTCCCGTGGGAATTCCCAATAATTCTTCCTTAGTGGATGCCTACATTGTATAAGGTATCTATGTGCAAAATTTCAAGTCTCTAGATCCAGTGGTTTGGGCTGTGTGTTGATATATCAACAGTCATTTAGTTTATTTAGACATTTCAACCCCATCGCACCCCATCCAGGGAGATGGTATTTTACGTCCGCCACGTCGGATTTTAAAACCGTTGTTGTTTTCATAACCAGCGACCCGATAAACCATAGAAACAACACCCATGTTGATTTTCAGACTTTGTTACCCCTTTCCCCCCTTTTAGGGGTTGAATTCTCAAAAAACCTGAAACACGTGTTTACTCATTTACCATTAGGAGTACTTCTGTGAAGTTTCGAATAAAATAGTCGAACTAATCTTGTTTCCCCATACAAACTTTGGACCCCCTTTTCACCCCCTTAGGGAGTGAATTTTAAAAAATCCTTTCTTAGTGCACCCCTAGACCTTATAAGGAACCTACATGCCAAATTTGGGATCTCTAGGCCCAGTGGTTTGGGCTGTGCGTTGATATGTCAGTCAGTCAGTCAGTCAGTCAGTCAGTCAGTCAGTCAGTTTCTTCTTTTATATATATAGATAAATGCATAATATCCCGTGCGAAGCCGGGGCTGGTCGCTAGTTAGCAATAAGTTTGATTTGGCAAATTGCATTTTCTCATTATATCAGATTCATATCGCGTAGATTTCTGAATATGTCTAAAACTTATAAAAACAAATTCTGAAAAGTTTTATTTCTTAGTAGGTCAGTTTTTGTACAAGTCGAAATTCTGAAAAGGACAAGTATAATTGCAAAAAAAAATATTCCATGCAACTTTTTAAGAGGTATTCAATATTGATAACACCTTTTTTTTTGACGTAACAACGTCTAATAAATCGATGACCGCCGGCTGCATGCACGAAAAAGGATGACGCAATGTAACGCATGTACAGTCAAGTGCAAAAGTAAGAATCGTTTCAAAAATATACATTGAACATCCCATATTATTAACATATTCATAAATTGTGTAATATTTGTATCTCCGCAAAATCTTCAATAATAATAATAAAGCCTTTAATTTCCTTAATAAAAACATCATTTTACATATATGTGCATGCTATTTATAACTATATTCCTTATAATTAGTACTTAAATCAATTCATACAAAACAAATTAAATTCACATAATATATAAAATAATTTCAAGTACAATAAATCATAAATTCAACTTATAATTATTTCATTTGTAAATTTCTTAAGGACCTCTTTAGAGTAAAGGCCTCCTCCAATTTTCTCCATTTAGATCTATCACTTGCTTTTTCAATCCAATTTTTTCCCGTTACTTTTAGAATTTCGTCAAGCCATCTCTCTGCCGGTCTGCCACGATTTCTCTTGCCGCTGGGCCCCTTCCTTAATGTTACCTTTCTTGCCCACCTGTTCACGTTCATTCAAGCAATATGACCGGTCCACTTCCATTTCAATCTTTTACAGTGTACTAGAGCATCAATCAAATTTGTTGTTTTTCTTATATCTGTGCTTCTCTTTTTATGTTTTAATTTTAGATTAAGAATGCTCCGTTCCATTGCTCTTTGGGTTGATAGAATTTTTTCTCTGGTTTTTTTGTTAAAAATCCATGTTTGGGATGCATATGTGAGAGATGGCAAAATACAGGAGTCTAATACAATTTTTTTCATCTTAACTGAAATAGTTGATTTGAGAATTTCTTTGAAACTCCAAAATTTATTCCATGCTATGTTTACATGTCTCATTTACTCATCTTGGTGTCTAGATTTTGTAAATGATACTTGTTTGCCCAGATATGTGTATTCTGGTACATATTCTAGTAAAACACTTTTAATATGTATTGGTCTTTGTGCTGTTGGTCAAAATTTTTGGTTTGGTTGTATTTAGTTCTAGACCAATTTCATTACTGGTACAGTTAATTTCATTTATCATCGACTCCAGCTCAGATGCCGTTTCTGCGAAGAGTATGATGTCATCGGCGAATCTGAGATTGCTTAGAAATTGCCCGTTGATGTTTATACCTTTGTTTTTCCAGTTTAGTGTCTTCATTATATTTTGGAGAATGGTAATAAAGATTCTAGGTGAGAGTGGATCACCTTGACGAACGCCTCTACATATATCGATTTCAGTGCCTGTTCTGTCCAATAATGCTCTACTTTTGCTTTTCTTATATATGTCTTGAATGAGATCTATGGTTTCTGCTGGTACGTCACATTCTTGCAAAGCACTCCACATGCTAGTATGGGATATTGAGTCAAAAGCTTTAGCATAATCGATGAAGGCTAGGTAGAGCGGGCGTTTCATTTCTTTGTATTTCTCTATAATGAGTTCCAATGAGTGTACGTGGTCTATAGTATAGAAGTACATATGTTATGGTAGCTTCCAACCCATAATAATCAAGTATCACTTTTTATTTTCAAAAATATTGGTTGCATTAAATTATTACTATATATATATAAAACATTAAGTATATCTGTAAAACATATGGATAATCGTTTTTTAAAATATGGTTATATGAAATGTTTCAATATTATTAGCAGCAGGTATCTTTATACCTATGCTTTACCTTTTTAAACTGGGTTAAGGTAATAAAAAACTAACGATTTTGACGTTTCATGAAAGCAATACAGACTTGTCATTGTATACATATGTCTCATGTTTAAGACTTATACCACACACAGCGGCGGCCTTACCCATTGCGAGGCTCCGGGCGGCAGGTCTTTGCGAGGCCCTTTGTCCTTCGTGAAAAGTATGTGATGCGAAAGAGGTAGGTAGATGTGATGTGTGAGAGAAATGTTAAAGTTATACAAATAAATAAAATTTGAGTTTTAAAATATTTTACATTGAAAGATTTTCAAAATTAACAAATACAGAGATGATAAATTTTAAAATTGATGTTTGCGGCTTTTCCTAAGACTTAAAATCTTTAATTAAAGCACAATAATCTAACGAATGAGCTACGTTATTTTCGATTGAAAGAATAGCAAGGGCTGAAAGCCGATCTTGTGTCATTGAATTCCTCAAATATGTTTTAATAATTTTAAGCCTCGTAAAACTCCTTTCAGCAGACGCAGCTGTAACAGGTGTGGTGGCAATAATTCTCAAGACTATTTCGATAGTGGGGTAAACTTCAGTTAATTTTTTTTCTATTATGTATTTCAGCACCGAGATAATGTCGTCGTTTCCTTCATACACACGGATGAACATATTCAGTTCTTCGTACAATTCATGTCCATCAATATCACATGATTCTCCTACTGTCATAGATATTTGCAAGTCGCTGCATTGCTTCAAAAGCTCACTATCACTAATTTCCTTTAATCTTTTTTATATTATACATGAAACCAAATATGCTCTCATGATGTTTAAGTGCCTTAAACCTAGGATGGCAGCTTGCGCGCACATTGTCGACAATGACATAAAATTAGTTTATTTTGAAAATCACTTCCGCGTTCAATTCTTGAGCGTCATCGTCCCCTTCATAATCAAAATGCCTTTTTTTATGTCGTCTTCTGACTTCTTTGAACTGTCTTTCAATATCATTTTCGTCGGCTATTTCTCTTGCTGTTACAAGGGATGACTGAAAACCATTTTCTCGATAATTATCGAGCCAAATTGTGAATGCGTCTAGGTGTTGTATAGCCACATCCAAGTGCATGTTTTCGCTTTGCCACAATTTACTTCTAACATTTATCTTTGTAAGAATGTCTTACCATATGAAAAGTAAAACTACAAATTCGTAGGTAGTTATTTCCTTTTCTATAGAATGGCATTCACTGACCAACTGAAAATCTGTTGTATTTTCTGCTAAATCCTTTAAAGCGTCACATATATCGCTTAGCTGGTATTTAACGGCCTTCACCGATGCTACCCTGCTCTCCCATCTTGTTTCAGAAAGTGGTTTTAGCAATAATGATTTTGCATGAGCATTTAAAATAGCCCACCTCTGACTTGAGCCGGCAAACAGAGTGTACAAACTTTGTAGCAAACCAAAAACAGATTTTGCGTGGACACAAGACGATGCTGCATCTCCTAGGATGAGATTCCAGCTATGAATCCCACAAGGTAAAAAATAAGCAAGTGGATTAATTTCCAGAATACGTTTTTGGACACCACTTTTTTCACCACTCATATTGGCACCATTATCATATCCTTGGCCTCTGAAGTTTTGCAATGATATACCTAACTGTTCTAATTCTGTTATTATATTTATTTTTTTATAGTATAGGGGGCAAACGAGCAGACGGATCGCCTGATGGTAAACAATTACCGTCGCCCATGGACACCTGCGACACCAGAAGAGTGACAAGTGCGTTGCCGGCCTTTTTGGTAGGAGTACGCTCTTTTTTTGAAAGCTTGAAGGTCATATCGGTCCGGGAATACCGCAACAGGTACTTCATATAATTAGTGAAACTCTCAGCTGTGGTTTTTTCGACGGCTACGAAACCAATAAAATGTTCTTCAATTTCAGCTGTATTTGTATTAAAAAATCTTATAATACGAGGGTTGCTACGAAAGTTTTTAGCTGTATCAAAACCATTCAGTTTTTTTTCTAAATTACTTTAATATTTTTCAAAATATACCCCTCCAAGGTCTACACATCGCCTCATTCTCAAAAACCAATCCTCAAAACACTTAAAAAACGCGTTCTGCGGTAGGTCGAAGAAAAGCCGCTCAAATTCTTGTACTGCCTCGTCCGAATTCATGAAAGTCCGGCCACGCATCATTTTCTTTACAGTGGGGAATAAGAAAAAGTCACACGGGGCCAGGTCAGGGCTGTAGGGTGGATGCGACACCATCTGAACACCTGTGCTGTTCAAAAAGTCCATTGTTTTTGCTGCAGTGTGTGCAGGTGCATTATCTTGGTGGAAAAAAAATCCCCGAATGCCGCTCTTTGGGCGTTCCTCGCCCAGTTTTTCGAACGCTTGGGGTAGACAAACTTCGGTGTACCACTGGCTAGTAACTGTTCTTTGATCTTCAAGTGGAATTACAGCCACTGGCCCACTGCGACGAAAGAAAACAGCGATCATTTTTTTGTTGACACTTCGGCCTCGAGCAATTTTCAAAGGGGCCCGTCTTCTTCAAACACCCACTGCATAGATTGCTGCTTTTTCAGGGGGTCATAGCAGTATATCCAAGACTCGTCAGTAGTAAGGATGTTAGAAACCTGCTGGGAATTGCCTCCGTCAAATTTGCTGAGCATAAACTGACACCAATCTACACGCTGGGTTTTTTGCTCTTCGGTCAGCAAATGTGGTATCCAATGCGACGCGACCTTCCTGACACGAAGATGATCATGTAAAATGCTTAAAACTGCGGGTGATCCAATGCCTAGTTCTTGTTCGATTTCTCGAAGTGTAATATTCCTTCGTTCCTTAATCAACCACTCGGCTCTGATCACGTTTTCTGGCGTTACTGCACTTGACGGCCGACCTGGTCTCGGCTTATCTTTGATGCACTCTCGACCCCGTTTAAACTCGCGGTACCAATACGAAACTGTGGCTAACGATGGAGCGGACGTCCCAAATGCAACGTTTAAATTTTTGTGAGATTCCTTGAATGTTAAGTTTCTTTTATAGTCATAGAATATCATAGCACGAAATGCTTCTCGCGAGAGCTCCATTGCAAAAAACAAAACTGGAGTGACAATGTCAACAAAAAAAATTAAAAAAGTAAATGTTACTGGCCATTATGCAATGTCACTCTACAAAGAGGTTAATAGATAAATTATCTTTAATTTATCATGCAATTTAGGAATAAAATATTTATAGTTTTCATACAGCTAAAAACTTTCGTGGCAGCCTAGGTAATTGAAAGTTGCTCAACACGAGAAACATCGCGAGTACAATCAAGAATAATCGAGTAATAATTATTATTTTTTCAACAATTTGAGTCTTCACGTGACTTGCCATTAATTGTATGAGCTCATTTTGAATATTTTTTCCGATATTGTGGTCATTAATCGTCTTATCCTTTACTTGTTTTAGGTGAACCCCTGAAGGCCAAATTGTGAGATGCTAAACAATTTACGAGCAATCGTTCTAAAATATTTCTCCAACCCGTTGCCTTTCTTGTTCAATTTGTGACTGGGCCAAGGAGTCAATAGTGGAACAGCTTCTTAAACCATTCTCTAAATTAATCCATTTCAACATACAATCGTTGTGCTGTCGACTAGATTCGTGAGACTATAGATAATCACCCAAGTGTTTCCAAATCACACACTCTTTCACTTGATCCAATCTTTGTATTTTCTAGCCCGAATATTCGCACGGAAAGCAGTAAACGGCATCCTTTGTTTGTGATTAAATCATCCAGCGCCTGTCAAGCTTTTCACCGTAAACTAATATCTTCTTATAATGATATTCGCTGAATCGCCGTCCATTATCATTTACGGGAAATAAATTAACTTTAAACCGGATTGGACCTTTTAATACAATCTCAATTCGGACTAAATCAGTAATTGTTATGGGCCACAAACCGGGGTCATTTTGAGTATTCAGATTTTCCATTTCAGCAGTCATGGACATAGACTCGGGCTCAAATTCGTGTTCTTGACTGGATAGCGTTGACGGCGGCACCGGTGACCTAAGAGACAATGCTGTAGTTAGTTCATCATTATCCTCGCTGTTTTTACTTGATGACGGCGGCGGCATCCATGATGATGTGGAAGGAAGGTTTTCAGCTGGATGAGGATTAGAGTCACTTCCAGTCAATAAACGTTTTGTAGAGGTTTCTTGATCATCACTTTTTCACATCGGTGAATTTTGGTGAAAGTTTGTGTGAAGATCTTCACCGATCTTCAAGTGTTTCGAGGCGTGATATTCAAGTACTACATAATGAATTTTTCAATTATGTTTTGAATTAATAAATGAGTTAAATAACATTATTTTAATTTACCGTTATGTTATAATATAACCTTAATAAATAATTAAGGATCAAAATCAAAGTTTAAAAAAAACTATATATTTTTTAATTTGCTTGGGTTGTTGCGCGAGGCCCCTGCAAGAGCGAGGCCTCGGGCGATTGCCCTGTTCGCCACCCCATAAGGCCGCCGCTGATTGAACATAAGCATATCGTTAGTAATTGGAAAAATGGGACAAGTGCGTGTCGAACCACGTGCAGCGTGGAGTTCCGTATTCACTACAAAGAATTGATTCAGAAAAACTTTGGTAGTTACGACCATTTCTTTTAGAGGACCAACTTTATACTGAACTGATTATTTTATCTTTTTTAATGAACTTATTCCAAGTTTCAAAAATAAGTACCACAGACTCTTATTCCGACGCAATAAGGCCGTAGTAACATATTTTTGAGTGGTTTAAAGAGATACTTATTTTTGCCCTTGACATATAACTTCGTATCGTATATTAATAGCCCATCAGGAATCCCTAAGAATTCCATTTTTGCTACGGAAACTAAAGTACAGAGAAGAGGACGACAGACTAAAACACATCCTGTATCCGCCTGCTAATATAATGAAGCATCTATTTTAAGAATAAAGGAAAGATTTATTTTCATAATTAGAATATTGAGTTGAAATTGGGTTTTGTTCCGCGTACCTTGATTTCAGAGAAGCCCGATATTTCGGCACAGTTGCATGCGCCATGATCACGAGACGACTGGAGAATTGCGGGTATTAGTAAATTCTGTAGCGTCTACTTTAACCCTAAGCTACTCTAAACAAACCATCGATTCCTTTGCACAGTGAGACTATTTTTCCTACTTTCCATCCTGTTCGGTTCTTGGAATCTCCTTTTATTTGAACTATCTGCCCTAATTTTGGTGTTAACTCTGATGTTACTTTCGGGTCCTTATGACCGTGCCAATATCGCTCTCGCAGACTGAGAAGATATCGATTGGTGAACATGTCCTTAAATTCGTCCAGAATGGTGAGTGCTCTCTTCCAACTCTTGATGAGATCAGATTTTGTTGCAGTGCCCCGTGTTGTAGGGTTTTTATATGACGTCTCCATAGTAATAGTTTTCTCCACTGTAAGAAAGTCTGAAGGTTTAAGTACGTATTCAAGTTGAGAATCTACGGATGTAAGAGGTCTAGTATTAACAACAGCTTCGATTTCTTTGACGACTGTTATGAGTTCATTATCCTTCATTAAACGCTTATCCAGAGTTCTTTTAAGACAGTTCTTGACAATTCCTATTAATCTTTCGTAATATCCCCCGAACCAAGGAGCTAGGTGAGGTATAAACTTCCATCGTATTTCTTGTTAACACAATATTGATTTTCTAAAATTTCTGATATTAACTTGAAGTGTATCGCGTTATCTGAGGTAATCAAATCTGGCGCTCCTCTGGAGGATATCATTCTTCTCAAAGCTAGTAGTCCTTCTTCAGCAGATAGATCGTGAACAACCTCAAGGTGAATGGCTCGTACCGCTAAACACTTATATAAACATATCCATCTTTTGCAATGGCCGTCTCCATTGTTAACAATGAGGGGTCCCATGTAATCCATTCCTAGATAAGTAAATGGAGAACTGTAGTTTACTCTTTCTTTAGGTAACGCTGGTGTTGGCGGTAGCTTATATGGACCCCCTCCATGTTTAACACAATCGGGACATTTCTTCAGAATCTGCTGAACTTGGCTTTTGCCTTGTGGGATCCAGTACAACTGTCTAATAATACTTAACTGGTGTGATTAACACCCACGTGTTTATTTTCGTTATGCGTTTTCATAATTATTTTGTTTGTGAATTCTGTATTCTTCGGTATGAGAATAGGTTATTGTTTGTCAAATGACCAGTTGGCGTTTTTCAAGCGTCCACCGTAGTATATCGTCTATGTCTTTGAATAAACCTAAATTTCGACTAAAACTTGTCTCTTTACCTTCTGATTCGATGGGAAAATATTCTGATCGTATATTCTTTATTTCTTGAATTTTACTGCCTTGAAGTGAACCATGTTGTTGTTTTTCTTTTCGTTTATCGTCTTTGATAACTTGAGGGTCAAATTCTTGTATATTGGTACTGATATCTAATTGAATATTGTCGACATCCATCGATTGTTCTCGTTCCGTCGGACCCTCCCCAGTCGAAAAGGAATAGGTATCACCTATGTATGGGTATATCAGTGTTACATGGCCACGTATCCTGGCTTTGAATCACATTTACACCACAATTATACATATTCAAATGATCCAAATATATGTGGGTCCGTAGATGCAAAATAAAAATCTAGGAATTTAATTTTACAGCAGCCGCTTAGCAACGTAACACCCATCTGCTTTCTCTCTCTTTCATTCATCTCTCTCTCACTCATTCCCTTACGTTCCGACTCACGCTTCCAATCCTACATTCGGTCATCCTGCAATCAGTCTGTCCTCAGACTCAGTGACACTAAAACTAAATAATAGGTAGTAAACAAGATAGGTATGTATAGACAATGTACTCTAGCACAGATCTTTGACCTTTATCACCCCATCAGAATGGCTAGGAACCAACAATACACCCACTGATGGCTTAGGGTACAATCTACCTACACCTTGACATGGAATAACTTATATACTAAGTAGGAATATAGGAACCACTTATAGTTACATAATAATTAATTAGAGAAAATATTGGTACAAATAACTTTGCTGAGATCTAACTTACTACAAAACTAATGTCATCATATTCGTGTGGTCATACTTCCAGGGATGGAATAATGGCCTTGTCGGATAACAAGTCGCATAACAACACGCAGTTTACACAAAATTAGATATATATATATTTAAACGACAACGACACGAGATTTTACAATATAATTTGCGCGGCAACGCGCAGACATACGACTCGATAGTATTTCAAAGATTCAAAAAGAAAAGCGACAAGTGATTTGTACTTTTGTTTAATTCGATTCGAGAAAAACAATTAGTCGTCAAATTGTATAAAATTCGAAAAATCTCTTCCGTAGACCATCCTGATTGATTTGCTGCACCAACTGCGCCAGGTGGAGCACCTTTTAAGATGTTGTCTTTAAAATGTACTCGCGGAAGTCGCGGAAATATGAGCATCGGGGGTACAGAATTTGCAACCGCATTGATACAGGCTATCATAGTGTTATTTACTCCACGTTCACCTGAAGTTAATTTGCTCAGTTGTCTTATATGTTTTAGAGCTAGGACCTTTCCTGGGTTGTGAACAGTAGTAACACCAGTTTCATCAATATTATAAATAGATTCTGGCGGGAAATTCCATTTCTTCAAAGTTTTTTCAAGGTTATCAAAATAATTGTGAACGTTGTTGGTTTTATTAAATCTCGTTGCTGTGACCAAGATTGTCGAAAATACCTCAACCATCCTATTCCTGCCATTTTATTTTTCTGCCAACTGTCTGGTATGTAACTTTTATCCTTCGCCACAGCAAATTGATAAGCAAGTTCCCGTATTAGTTTCTGATCTAAGCCCATGTGCAAATATGCTGCTTTTTTAGGGTTCCGTACCCAAAGGTCGCTGTCCGTCCGTCTGTCACCACGCTGTATCTCATGAACCGTGATAGCTAGACAGTTGAAATTTTCACAGATGACGTAATTTGGTTGCCGCTATAACAACTAATACTAAAAAACAGAATAAAAAAAAATATTTAGGGGGGCTCCCATACAGCAAACGTGATTTTTTTTTTGCTATTTTTATAAATAATGGTACGGAACCTTCGCGCGCGAGTCCGACTCGCACTTGGCCTGTTATAATACTATTTGATGATTTTCTTTTGAATCTTTTCCTTTCAATTGTATTTATTCTTGTATAATCGATTATGTACAAATAAATACCTCACTATCTTTTCCCAAGCAAGACCAACTTCTCTTCTAGCCGGGTAAAGTCACAACAATGAAACACTTAGGTATATCAATTAAATGGATCTACTGACGTTTTGAATAATCTCCACTATATGGTGAGCTGTGAGTTATTTTGGCTTTAATTCTGCAAAAACAGGAAAAAGGCGAAAAAAGGAGTCCTTCGCGTTTTTCTTACACAAATCCACTTTGAGTCCGCTCTTGATGCACTGCGCAAACGCATCAGCTGGGGTATTAATGATGTTTTGAATGTATTGTACTGTGGTACTATGCTCAAATATTTAGGTAGATAAGTACGGGAAACGCGCGTGATGCTAAACTTCAATAAATAATATAATAGATGTCTTCATACGTGGGTTTATTCCATTAGCAAGCAGGTTTTCTTAAATAATTACTTAACAATATTATGTCCAGCTCTGTCGGCTGTCCGGAGCAATCTGCCCTGGCTCGTATACCACAGACAACTCTATTTCATTTAAAATCAAGTTCTAGAATTATTTACAATTTTTATACATAATAAAATTAGACTAACCTGCCAGTAGGACAACATTTACCACTGGCTAGCGGTATAGAGCCATGCCTACAGTACCGTGTCCCTTGCGACACTTGGGCGAGCTTCGGTGACCAAAATATATACAAACAACAACGCCATCAGAAGCAACTGAAATAAAATAAGAAAATTAACATCATCAATCATTCTTATTATAAATACAACCCACTGCGGGGCACAGGCCTCCTCTCAGAATGAGAGGGCTTGGCATAAAAGACTACCACTTGCAACTACGAAAATGACGGTTAGTTAATGTTGCCATATGAGAAATATGCTATTCGGGTGTGTTCAAGACGTTCTATATACGCCGGACTGGCGTGGCCACATGAGATAGAGAATGTCCTACTTTAGTGTTGCGACTTTGAAAGAAAAAAATTACCCTAGTTTTAGGATAAATTCTCTCACATTATGCAATTCTTTTTTCTGTTATAGGTTTTCGCGGTTATTATACAAATTACACATTATTTGAAACGGGTTCTTACCACGATAATTGGAACGACGACTACGACGATTGGATTGGATTTGTGGACTATTATTATATTCTGTGTTTGTGATAAGAACCCGTTTCAAATAATGTGTAATTTGTGAATCTTTTTTTATCCTATCGTACATACAAATATTACCTACTGCTTTCTGAATTGGTTAAGGGTTCGAATGTTTTGTGAACATAAATATGGTCAACTAGGGTAATTGTATAAATAAAGTGATGTTTCCTTTGAGTTTAATTTTGTGTATAAAGTACTAGTCTTCCGTCCGCAGCTTCGCCCGCGATAAATTAATTTTCCCGCGGTAAAAGTAGCCTATGTCACTCAGTGTTAATGAAGCTTTCAAACGGCAAAAGAATTTTTGAAATCGGTCCAGTAGTTTTTAAGTTTATTCGTTACATACAAAAAATACAAATCTTTCCTCTTTATAATATAAGTGTAGATTTCAGGTAGGTACTTTTCATTCGTGTGGCATGGCCGTGGAACGCCACATTCGTATAAGTATACAGTTTGTTGTAAGTATAACAACAAACTGTATATAAGAATTTTAAATAAAACAGTTTTATGAAACAATAGTATTATTTATTATTCTTATCTTCGTTTACAAAATTAACTTTAAAATTACCATAATAATGTCTCATTGTCCTTTAAATAGTACCAGTTTTGTATGGATATTTCTAATTTTCTGTTTAGGTTCAAAGGCTTTTGTAGCATGATGAATACTAGGGCGTGCAAAACCGGAAAGTTGTCAAAACCGGTTTTGAATTGCGGTTTTGAGGGTCCAAAACCGGAAACCGGTTTTTTCCCCGGTTTTGGCAATGTTCTTAAATATTTTTTTATTATGGTTGTAATGGTAGAATTTGAACAGTAAAATCATATTCTTAGATAGTTTATATACCCACAAAATCTACAAATAAAACAAATTGCATGAAATACTTGTTTTTAATTATCCATTAATGCCTAGCCTACCAAGTAGACTTTAGATTGGATAGATCACGACGAGAGATTTGGACGACCGGATAGCCTAGTTGTTAGAGAACCTGACTACGAAGCTTAAGATCCCGGGTTCTATTCCCGGTCGGGGCAGACTGTGTGAATAATACGAATGATTGATCTCGAGTCTTGGGTGTTTAATATGTATTCAAGTATGTTTATCCGTTGTCTAGTACCCATAGAACCAAGCTTTGCTTAGTTTGGGACTAGGTCAATTAATGTGAATTGTCCCGTGATATTTTTTATCACATTCATAAACACTCTTAGTTTGGCTAACAAACAATTTTAAAATGAACTTAAAATAATATTTATCCTAAAGATTAATTAACAGAGATCAAAATCAAATCACAACGCAAGTAAGTATGTGGCACCTTTAGTTATTTAAATAAACAATAATCAATATGTTTGTATTTGTAGTTAGTCGATGGCAGGCGAAATAAAAAAAAGATCATTTACTGTACCACAATAATAAACTAAACTCTCTTAGTTTGGTTAAAAACAATTTTAAAATGAACTTAAAATAATATTTATTCTAAAGATTATTTAACTGAGATCAAAATCAAATCACGGAGCGGGAGAGAGGGAGCGCGACGCAGGTGTCGCGTTGCGTTGCGGGTGCATGCGAGGGCCGCGGGCGGAGGGAGGAGTGTAAGTAGTATAGATAGGTTGCGTTCGCATATCGGATATTATTCGATGACTCAAAATTAAATATTTCTTAGAGAAAACGGAGAACGAAAAAACCGGAGGTAACACCGGTTTTGTCTTTCAAAACCGGTTTTGAAAAATCGGTAAATTTTGTCCGGTTTCCGGTTTTCAGCAAAACCGGAAAACCGGTTTTGCACGCCCTAATGAATACGGAGTTCGAAATATCGCATTAAAATTGCTTTTATGAGCAAGATTCGGTGATTTCCAACAAAGGGTTGAATTTGAAAATGATTTTCAATAAATACACCTTGACAACGCTTAAAAGACGCCAATATGAGCTGAGGCATGATGTTTTTCTCGGCAAAAAATTTTATGTCTTCATTTGCATGTTGTCTAAACGTTTTTTCTCCTATCGAGCAAAGTTTAATTACATCCTGTGAAGGATAAATTAGTCCACTTTTATCTTTCTTAGCAATAAGACCCAAATATTTGTTACTAATGAGACTCAGACGGCAATCTTCACATTTTTATTACTTTTTTTAATCTTCTTACCACAAACCCACCAATGTACGGAATAATTTCCTCGCTATACACTGATAATCTTGATGGGTCACTTAAGTAATCGTGATCTTTATCAATAACGATGTCATCATCATTTGAAGTGTCTAAAATGGAATCCTCGGCGTTAAGGTGCGTATACTTATTTAGTTTATTTTCATACCGTACATCTGTATGGGTGAGAATTTTAATCAGTGTTGCCACCTTACGCGTGGAACAAGTAGCTAAGCTATACTCAAAAAGTAGCCAGATACGTGAAATTTTACCCTCGCAGAAGTGGCTAGAAAGTGGCTGAAAAATGTAGTTAGATTATTATCGATTTTTAAACATTTATTGATTATTTTAAGAAAAAAAAAATTAATAATAAAGTTGATGTCAAAGGCGAAGGTTTGTTGTTTGGTTTGGGCTTTTTGATTCTTTCAATTTCCTATAGAATGTTGGCTGAAATTTGGTATGCGGCAAACGTCTCAATATTTCATTTTTAAAATATTGAATAGTTAGTATCAAATTTAATGTTAATAAGTCCATTATATTCCTATTTTTATTTTTCGCAATCTTCACTGTGGAAAATATAGCCTCTCCACTTCATTTTATACTTTTAATTGTATATATTCTAAAAATGAAAAAGTGGCTAGAAAAATTGGCTAAATTATTTAGCTAATGAATTTTTATTTTGTAGCTAACAAGTTTTAAAAAGTTGCTAGATCTAGCCAAGAAGTGGCCAAAGTGGCAACACTGATTTTAATATCTTCTAAAGGTATACAGTTACCAGAAGAAATGCTATTTATTTCACCGTGTACGACCAACCTTTTATATGCACTCTGAAATTGTAATGCTGTCGGGTTGACCCGGGTATGTCCTAAAACTGCGGCCAGTAATACCGGAGGACGGGCAGCAGCGTCCCTAATATGTACGGTTTTTCCACTGCGGTCGCCAACCCGCCTGCCAAGCGTGGCGATTACGGCAAATACCCCCCTATGGCTGAGTCCAAAAGAAAACGGCCCCTAGTCTCCGGTAGCCCCGCTGTTCCGCTGTGCCAGGGTAGCGGCGGGCAAGGGGTGCTAAGAATCCCCGGACGGATGATAGGTTAATGGAACTGGATGAAGAATTGAGCAGGTTACGATGGGGGATAGTAGGGTTAAACAACGTCGTGGAGATCGTGAGTGTGTCGACCAGGGTAGCGTACCTTGTACTAAGATTGACCAAACGATATTCGTTGAAGGTCTACAGGTTTACGCTCCGACTTCGGCACACTCCGACGAAGAGGTGGAAACTATGTATGAGGATATCTCCAGAGCCATGCATAGCTCCGGAACTCACTTCACGGTTGTTATTGGGGACTTCAACGCAAAACTGGGCAAACGGGATGGTGAAGAGCTGCGAATGGGGCAATTTGGAGTAGGGCGTAGGAATCACCGGGGCCACCTACTGGCCGGCTTTCTGGAGAAGGAGGGACTCTATATAATGAACTCCTTCTTCAAGAAGCGAGAGCACAGGAAATGGACTTGGATGAGCCCTGACGGTGTAACGAGGAATGAGATAGATTTTATTATGTCGACGAGGAAGCAAATATTCAATGATGTCTCCGTGATCAGTGCGGTTAAAACCGGGAGTGATCACCGTATGGTACGAGGCACATTGAATATTCGGTTCAAGCTTGAAAGATCGCGACTGATAAAGTCTACGCTCCGCCCGGCACCAGCCCAGCTACAAAACCTCGAAACGTTCCAGCTTGAACTTCAGAATCGTTTCGAATGCCTAGGAAGCGACATGGATGATTACAATGACGGGTTTGTGGAAGCTGTCCATACGGTTGAGTCAAAGTTCTTTAAGACTCACCGTACAAATAGAACCAAAAAAATCACACCTTCTACTCTAAAGCTCATGGAAGATCGACGTAAGGTGATCCTACAGACATCTGGTGACGCTTGCCAATACCGGCGGCTTAACAGACAGATCTCAAAGTCTCTGAGGCGCAATATCATAGCAATTTCGTCATCTATTGGTACCACCACTAACTTACATATTCAATTTATGTTTACGTACAGGACACTTTCCCAAGTGTCTCAAGAAAGCTCTTGTTGTCCCTGTATTTAAATCTGGTAGCAAATATGAAATTTCAAATTATAGACCCATTTCCTTACTATCTCCTTTTTCTAAAATACTTGAAAAAATTATAAATAATGATTGGTCAAATATCTAGAGGATAACTGTATTTTATCTGAGAAGTAATATGGTTTTAGATCAAAAGTCTCAACCGCTGATGCTGCACATCATCTTACTGATTTTGTAGTACAAAATCTTAATAATGGTCTTCACACACTGGGAATTTCTTTTCTAGCCAAAGCTTTTGATACTGTGTCTATTCTTATTCTTTTGAGTAAGCTTGAAACTATAGGTAACCGAGGAACCCAGCTGAAACTTTTCGAAAGTTACTTGGAACACCGAACTCAATGTGTTAAAATAGGAAATGTTTTCAGCAATGACCAGGAAAATACATCTTTTGGTGTTCCCCAAGGAAGCATTTTAGGACCAACCCTATTCTTAATTTTTATAAATGACCTCTGTAATTTAAAACTGAAGCATGGAACAATCATAACATATGCAGATGATACGGCCCTACTTTTTGCGGCTGACTCTGATGCTGAAGTTTATAAGCATGCGCAACACGGGTTCAATATGGTTAATAAATGGCTTCAGCACAATTTACTAACTCTTAATGCCGATACAACTAACTATATTAAGTTTTCAATGCGGAAATGTACGCCTACGCAAATTCACTCTACATTATATGCCCATTATTGTAACTTTCCCACAGATGGCCAATGTGTGTGTTCCGCTATTAAAATTACTGACCGAATAAAATACTTGGGCATTATAATAGATGAAAATCTTTCGTTCAAACATCACATAGAAGCGTTATGTTCTAACTCGTAAGTTGATATTTGTATTTAAAAAGTTGCGACATATAGCGGATCCTAAATTAATTAGGCAAGTTTATTTCTCGCTATGTCAGTCAGTCCTAACCTACTGTATAACAACATGGGGTGGGGCGGGTAAAACATTTTTTCTAGCCATTGAGAGAGCGCAAAGAGCTATTCTTAAGGTGTCCACTTTCCGCCCTTTCCTTTTTCCTACTAATCTGCTTTATAAGTCGTGTAATGTGTTAACAGTTCGACAATTATTTATATTCCGTATAGTACTTAAACAGCACGCAGCACTACCCTATAACACGGTACTAACGGATAAAAGACGAAAGGACATAGTTTATTTATTTTTCCTTATTCGCCACAACAATGTCTTTGATGGGATGCTCTATAGAAACATTTTTTTTCCAATGTTCATTAGCGGTTAAATGTACACTTGCGCCCGAGTCGATATACCAGTCATTTTTCGAGAAACTGCCATTTAAGAACACGGCACTGAACGCGTTCGTTTGTTTTCGTTCATAAGACTTGCTGTTAGATGAATCTTTGTTCAAATCGGGGCACTGATTACGGTAATGTCCCTTCTCTTTACAATTATAACATTTAACAACCCTCGGTCTTGACTTTGACACATTTGAGTTTGACGTATTTCCATTGTCTCTGGTTACACCAGTGCTACCACTCTTATTATGTTTAGAATGTTTACGGAAACTCGCAAATGCTCCGCTGACGTCGCCACTTTCTTCTTCCATATCCATTAACTTGGTTTTAATGGCGTCCGCCGTTATTGCTATTCCGGAGTGTTCGATCGCCATTATCATTGGTGAATATTTTTCGGTTAATCCTGCTAAAAGTAGCGAACCGACCCACTCATCGTTGATATTAAAGCCCGATCCACTCAATTTTTGACTTGTTTCAATGATCTGCGTGACATATGAAGTCATGGATATGCAATTTTCTAAACGAATTGAAATTAGAGTTCTCAATAGGCTGATTCTTCTGGTGAAACCGGAGTCGTCGAACAAATTCTTAAGTTTCTCCCATAGCCCTTTAGTAGTCTTCGAGTTCTTGATGTGAACATAAAGCGATGAGTCAATCGTCAAGATTAACTTTGCTTTAGTTTTCGCATCAGCTGCGGCATCTTCTGGTTTTATTTGCGTGATGAAATCCGAAATGCCTTCCAGTATAAGAAAATTCTCCGCTGCGAAAGCCCACTCACTATAGTTTTCGCGCCCTTTCAATTTTGGCACACTAACTGCATAATTAGACGTATTTTAACTGGCACAGTGTATTCTCAGTCTGCTAGAACTTATACAGCACAACTTGCAAGTTTTTCGCGAGAATAAACGATTATCCACTGGGAACATAACCTCTAATAAAACGACAGTTTCGCAGTTAACCAAGAACTAACCATTTTTATTTTATAAAGACATACCACAGATTATGTATAAATACAGTTGCAAACAGAATAATAAGATAATAGAGGGCGCTGTTGGTAACTTAGTGGAGATTATTTGCATATAATTCAACAAAAGATTTAGCCATTTTGGTCACTCCTTTGTAGAATTTGTCTTAAGTTAGTTTTATTTGCGCGAATACAATAATCAAGGACAAAGGAATCAGCACTGAGTTGTTATATAAAAAGACTACAGACAATTTAAATTTTGCGGGCTGTCCAAATCAAGCCACCTTATGGAGATCCGACACAATCAATCAGTAAAACTCGAACAAGTGTTATCGTCTATGCAATGGTTTAATAGGTTTTTTATACTTAATTCTAGGGGTAGATTACATACGCTTTGAAGTGATTGTGCTTGGTTTATTTAACAGTACATAAATGCAACGTGTTAGACGATGTCATCAAGCAGCTCATCAAAAAGTTTGATTATCTCGGATCTCCTATAAGTACACACTATTACCGTATTGGGCACAGCATCAGGATTAAGGAATGTTTTTTTCCCTTTTTTCCCACAGATTTTTTTTTTCAAAGTGCTCACTACATATTTTTGAACAGCGTTTTGGAACCCAATTGATTCTTTTGGTGGCTCCAATCCACAAATTACGCAGCTCTTGAGATTATAAAATAAAAAACATGAATTAAATACAGGGTGTTACATTGAACGTAGTACAAATTAAGTAATTCCGGCTCAGTTAACGATAGAGAACAAAATGCACGAATTGAGTAATTAAAATACTTCGTAATTAACTTTTGCTTATTTGCTAACAGAATAAAGAAATTAAAATCTCCTAGTGTTGTCACCCATCATGACGTCACGTTTACTTGACGTATCTATTCCTCAAGCTTTGTTATCAGTTATCAGTGTGTCAAAACATCAAAACAAATGATAAGGAGCAACAAGTGATATCTGTTAAAAATATTTTTTTATTAGAAAGTAAAATTAACTGTTAAGTTCAAACGTACTTCAGCAAGTGTTCGAAATGTCCACCTCCTTCCTGAACACATAGCTCTGCACGTCGTCGAAGATTTTTTGCACTCTCCCGAGTACGACCTCGTTGGTTTTTACTACCTCAAACGCCTGGATTATTTTTTGGCGGAGCTCCAGAACAGTATCAGACTCTCGTTTGTATACCAGTCTTTTGAGCTCACCCCAAAAAAAATAATCCAGTGGAGTTAGATCCGGGCTACGAGGCGGCCATTCCACTGGACCACTGCGTCCTATCCAACGTCCAGGGAACTCTTGGTCCAGGTAACTCCGAACCCGCAGGGAAAAATGTGCTGGAGCTCCGTCTTGTTGATAGTGCATGTTTTGCAAATTTTGTTCGGGAATTTGTTGCAACAGCATTGGCAACTCGTTTCTTAAAAAGTCTTCGTACTTAATTCCATTTAAATTACCTTCAATGAAATAAGGTCCTTTGACATAATTATTGAGAATACCCGCCCAAACATTAACTGAGAAGCGTGTTTGAAACGAGTCTCGCCGTGTCACATGAGGATTGACATCACTCCACCAGTGCTCGTTGTGTATGTTAAACAGTCCTACTCTGGTGAAGGTAGCTTCATCTGACCATAAAATGTTAAGGTGTTGGTTTTGTAATAGCCAACGACAAAACCGTACTCTCCTGGAATAATCTGCTAAGACAATATCTTGCACCCGTTGAAAGTGAAACGGGTGTAATCCTTCGGCATTCAAAAGTCTCCAAATAAAAATGTGGGTTGTACCAAATCGTGCCGCGGCTTCTCTGGTGCTGGCTTCTGGGTGGCGGATAAAATACCTAAGTACTCGTGTTTTAAAAACCCCTGAGTACCTTGGACGCCGGCCTCTACCTTGGGCATGAGCTGGGACCGTAAACTGTCCATAGTCTCTCAAATTCTGTACACTTGTGTTGATCAATTGACGAGTGGGGATTGAACTCTCCGGGTATCGTTCATGAAATAGTTCTTGTGCCCTCATCGTACTCTGCGATGTGAAATAAAGTTCTACCACCACTGATCGCTGAATATTAGTAAACGGATAAGCAGGAGGCATGACTTCTGTTTAAAATTAAACTGCGACAATAAAGAATCAAAACGAAATGCTGGTTTGTTATGACAAATAACTTCAGTAATGTGTCAGAATGAATTTTACTCATAAATTATCAACATAGGAAAGCAAAAAGGTAAGTGTTCACTACAAAACTAGATTCAAACTTCTTCTAACGGTGAGGCCACACGAGCGTAATTTTGTGAGTCGTGAGCGGCAGAATTTCGGTTCGCGCCATACAATATGCGGGCCATCACGTGACACAATGTATGGCGCAAGCGAAATTCTGCCGCTCACAACTCACAAAATTACGCTCGTGTGGCCTCACCCTAATCTGTTTGAAGTCGGTGCCTCAGCATGAGCCAGCAGGAGTGGTAGAAAGAAACCCATTAGATAGTACGTACGTAAGGTCGATGGCTAGGTCCACTCCTGCTGGCTCGCGCTGAGTCACCGACTTCAAACAGATTAGGGTGAGGCCACACGAGCGTAATTTTGTGAGTTGTGAGCGTCAGAATTTCGGTTGCGCCATACATTGTGTCACGTGATGGCCCGCATATTGTATGGCGCGAACCGAAATTCTGCCGCTCACGACTCACAAAATTACGCTCGTGTGGCCTCACCGTTAGAAGGAAGATATTTCTATCCTTTTTGTTTGTAGTCGGTTCAATTTTTATTTTATTTTTTGCGTTTTAGTTTTTGGGTGTTTTTTAAAGTCGGTTTTATTTTTTATTTAAAAATTATTTTATTTTTTAAATTTTACAAACTTATCTGTGCGGTCGTTTTAAGGTACTTGATGGACGTTTATGGTTCTGGTGTGAGAGTTTCTAGCGGGAAATTTTTTCTATTTGCTTTTCTTGTGTGTGCATGAAATGAGTATCTTATTTATGATTTTATAAGGGTACCTTATCACTGTGGATTTTGGAGGTTCTCGAATTGAAAAATTTCAATTTTTTTTCCAACAGTAAATAGCTTGCACTGATGTTATTTTCGGTCCGATTTCGACGGGAGATGTGTCTGGAGGTTCGTCTGGATGCGGGCAACAGGGCTGGAGCCTCAGATCTGGTCAGGCAGTCAGGATAGCCGAAATGACCACAACGTGTTTTCCAGTTTTTTGTTTGCTGTGCCTCGATAGTAAGTCCTATGAGCGTGATTGAGGTGTCCAGGTGTAGGGCTCGAAGAGACGGTGTGCACTGCACTTCGCTTTTTGCGTGTTGTGGCGATGAATTGCGCGCCGCACGCTTCCGAAGTCACAGATTTGAGATTTTTTGGGTTTTTCTCACTTTATTCGTTGACACTTGCACCGATTTACACCGTTTTTTCACTAAAACGTGCGTCTCGCGAGCGCGCTTCTGGTGATATGCAACACTTGTATATTTACGCGAAAAAACTTATTTTTACGATTTTTGAGGTGCGGAGCGGCTCAGAAGCTTCGCGCTTTCGACGGCGGGGGGCGCGAGACATAATCGCAGGAAAGTTATTATTAAGTTGCGTTATGATGTAAAAAATATTTCTGTTCCTGTATTGACTGGAAGGTCCGTCTGTTAGAAAGTGTATTGTGGTAATACAGGGTTATTTTTAATTCACTGACATCCTCTTAACCCTGAATTCCTATCACTCAAACAGATGTTTTTTGTTTTACGACTTTTTAAAATGAAGCAATTTTTTTCCCATACAAATACACAGAGTATCGTAAAAATAAGAGGCAGAATCAAATTTTCAAAACGTTATTACACCAAAAATATTAAGTTTTTTTTTTTTTTTTTTTTATGTGAATGAAGCCAGACAAACGAACTAGTGGGTCACCTGATGTTAAATGAACACCACTGTCCATAGACACTCGCAGCGCTTTACGCGATACCAGTGCGTTGTCGGCCCTGCAGAAAATTGTACACTCGCCTCTTAAAGGCACCCAGGTCGTAACTCGATGGGAAGACCCCAGCGGGAAGCTCGTTCCAGATTTTGCAAGTTCGTGGCAAAAAAGACCGCTTAAAACGCACCGTCGCGATGGAGGTAGATACGGGCAGCGCGATCTCCTGCATTAGTAATGACTGTTATCAACAATATTTTGCGGACTGTCAATTGCAAAGTAGTGATTTGAGTTTGCGATACTACACAGGGGAAACTGTTAAACCGTTGGGGAAAATGTTGCCATCTGTAAAGTATAGAGATAAATGTTGCAAAGAATTACATTTGTATGTTGTAGGTAATGGAAAAACAAGCTTAATAGGAAGACAATGGATAGATGAATTGGATGAATGGATGATGGCTGGTTGGTTGGTTGATGACTTGCTCCATCACTTTGGAAAGCAAAGAGGTGATCGCAATAGGCCTGTAATTAGATGGGTCCGATCTATCGCCTTTTTTAGGGACAGGGTGCACTAGAGCAGACTTCCACGAAGACGGGACAATGCCTGTGGAGTAGGAGAGACGAAAAAGGCGCGTAAGAACCGGTGCCAATTCGGGAGCGCACGTCCGCAGCACAATAGCAGGAATACCGTCAGGCCCACATGATTTATTGACGTCAAGGGAGAAAAGAGCTCGCCGCACAATGCTTTGACGAAAACATACTTCCGGCATTGAACTCTTACACCGCGGGATGGTAGGCGGCGTTACTCCATCGTCGACCAGAGTCGAGTTGGAGGCGAAAAAATGAGAGAAGAGGCTTGCTTTCTCCCTTGCATCGTAGGCTAATGAGCCATCCGCTTTGCGCAGAGGTGGAAAAGACGACCGACAAAAGTTATTTTGCACAGCTTTAGCCAAGGACCAGAAGGCACGACTCCCCGAAGGAAGATTGGTCAATTTATGGCTAATTCTGGCTACACGCTCAGACTTCGCAGATGAGATGCGTCTCTTAAGCAATCTGGAGGCTAAGTTGTACTGCTTCTTGAGGGTTAAGTTAGGACAAAAGCCGTAAAACAAAAAACATTTGTTTTAGTGGTAGGAGTTTAGCGTTAAAAGGATGCTAGTGAATTACAAATAACCCTGTATAAGGCGACTTCTCAAATATAAACTATAAGGCTGTCTGCAAATGTGCCCACACTGCTGGCGCGTCGTGACGCGTGCACTCACTTAATGAGCAAAACGAGGTGCTTCTTGTCTCTCTGTTCTGTTCTGTCTTGTGTTCTCTTTCATCCTTTAGATAAATAACCACAGTGTGCAGAGACAGTTGACCACGACTTCCGCCGAAATGCAAACTTTGCACTTCTTCAGAGTATTTAAAGCTGTAGTTCTCTGAAAAGTCCATGTAGACTAGGACCTCGTAGTCATTTAAGCTTTCTTTGAGCTGTTTCATGGTTTGATATTGATTTAGTATGTTTAATGTATGAGACAAGAACTTTGGAGACAACTTTCCAATTTTAAAATCAAACTTCGCGTATCTGTTTTAATACAACATTTTCTTATTATGTTTATCTATTTATTGCCGACTTTTTTTTGTCTCTGTTCCATTGTTCATATTGTATATTCTTATTTCTCACAGAACACCGGCGTGAAGCAGCAGTAATCCTGCTTGCGTTTCGTACGGTCAGTGAGAGTGCCGGGGGCCCAATACCTCACCCCTTCCCTCTCCCCCTTCCCCTATTCCCTCTCCTTTAGGGCCGACAACGCACTGGCATAGTGTAAATCGCTGCTGGTGTCTATGGACAGTGGTGTTCATTTAACATCAGGTGACCCACTAGTTCGTTTGTCTGGCCTATCTAAACAAAAAAAAAAAATAAAAAAAAATTGCTTGTAATTGACAGCTTTATTTTTGCACGACTCGCATTTACGACCGACACATTCTAAATTATATTTATCACAGCATATTGCATCCAACATTTCTTGACTGTCGTTGATATCGATAATTTGATTTTTTTTCAATGCAGCTAATATTAGGTTTATATTGGTGTGTATTTCGCAACCACAAGTACTTCTTTCGTCTACTGGAAGTAAAACCCAAAACGGACGAAGTCTCGAGAACGTTACATAACTGATCCGTATTTTAGGATTTTCTTCCAAGAACTTTTTGTGTAAATTTTTGATATTATCTAGTAAGTATCTTCTTTGTTTCTGTATTCCGTGTTTTTTTATATATTCTTTCTTTCCGGGAGTAATACGACTATTTATGTCATCTTCATAGAAATCTGTTATTGCTGTATACTTTGGCCACTATCCACTTGACAATCCGACGATACCATGGTATCCAAAACCAATATGCGTCAACCCGTCTGCGGATACCTTTGTATCGTAAAAGGTGGAGGAATGACGGAGTTCTGAGGTAACACACATTAAAAAAAAAAGAACATACAACCGAATTGAGAACCTCCTCCTTTTTTGAAGTTGGTTAAAAAAGACCCAAAATTACATAACGAAGCTCTTTTTCGAATTTCGACTACGAAATCATTGATGTTTTGTCCTTCCTTCTGCTTTAAATTGTAGAATTCATACCGTTCCGCAATCGCTAATCTTTTAGAGACGTAATGTTTAGTGAGAATCTCAACTAATGCAAAGCAACTGCTTAACAAATATAAGCCGTAAAGTCAACTAGACCCGATAACGAAATACGCTACTAAATTTTACAAATCACTATCGAATCAGAACCTTTCAACGGGTCGCACTTTATCCCGAGGTCTAAGAGTTGGGCCTGAGGGGTTCAACGGAGCTTTTGAAAGCTAAAGATATCACTGGCGTAGGTTCTGCCGATACTGGTACGACCTGGCGAGAAGTGGAGGCGAGCTCTTCGCCCGCCGTATCGGACCGGACGCTGTGATCACCCCCGTCATCGTCTAAGCCATTGTCTAGTGACGGCCATCCGAAAGTATTTTGCCAATAACGTTTTATTTGGACTATATGCCTGTTAACAAGTGAACCGTTTTCCGTTAAGACTACGTAATTACGAGAGCTCGTTTTACTTTGTATACCCCCTCTGCAGCTCCGTCCGATGAGGGGTGATAAGGTGCCACCAATGTTAGGCCGGGGCCGCACTGGTAAGGCGACCGGCGACGCGACGGGACGGCGACTAAATCAAACATAGTTAGAGTTATGTGAGCGGCCTATGTGGAACTATGTTTGATTTAGTCGTCGTCGCGTTGCGTCGCCGGTCGCCAAATCAGTGCGGCCCCGGCCTTACTTTAACTCCGTTGCGCGTCATGAAGTCATTAAACTCTTTGCTGGAGAACGGTGGCCCGTTGTCCGATACTATTTCTCTGGGTATCCCGAACCTTGCGAAGGTCTCGCGTAAAACTTTTATAACTGCCGCTGCGGTAGTTGTTTGCATGTGGAAAACTTCCATCCATTTCAAACTTGCATCGATAAGGACTAAAAATGTTTTGCCGTGATATGGGCCCAAGAAATCTACATGTCATCTAGTCCAGGGTTCTGCAATGTAGGGCCATGGGCGTGGCTGCGCGCGCGGTGGTGCGTCGGCGTCGGCCGCGCAGGTGGTACAGCTCTTGAAGGTGCGCTCGATGTCCGCGTCGATGCCGGGCCACCACATGACACTACGAGCCATCGACTTCATCTTGACAATTCCCATGTGGCTTATATGCAATTCCTGGAGTAGCAGATGCCTTAGTGTCTTCGGAATCACCAACCTATATCCCCACACAATACAACCCCTGTCCAAATATAGTTCTTGTCGACGCGAATGGTACGGTTGCATACACTCATCATTATTTTTCGCCGGCCACCCGGTTTGTAGGTACCATACCACTTTTTTCAAAACTTCATCCTGCCCTAAGCTTTCTTGGATTCTGCTTCTATTAACCGGCATGAAATTTTGATAAAATTTAAGTAGGTGACTTCGTCCACTTGTTTGTCCGGTTTGCCAAGTTGCCAACCGGCAGTCGCGACTAGGGCTTCGGTAACAATCAAGTTAGTTTTTATATTTTTTAGAACTCTTAAGTTTGGTTCTTCAAATATGCAAACATTTTCTTCACGTTTTTTTGTCTTATAACTTTGTTTCAAAATAATATTTGTAATTGTTGTTGGTGACCTCAGTAAATTATTGTATCCCGATTTATTAAAAAAAATCTTCGTATAACTTTACTAGTACAAAATTTACTCATTGGGATTCAATCTAGTGCGGCAATTCTAGTTACAGTCAATTCCATCGAATTCTGCGAAAGAAAGTAATCTGAAAGTTTGACTTTCTTCGCAGATGGTTCAACTAGCTTAGAATATACCTATCTGAGCATTAAGATGTTAAAAATTAGCTATAAGTGGAAACTGCTTTGGCTGATGTGTTAATTGAAATATTTTTAATAATTTATGTATTAACTTAAGCAGTTTGTTTCCCAATAAATAAATAAATAAATGAAGTAGGTGCATATGATGCAGACGTCGTCGAACTCGCAGAAGTCATAGAAGAAGTCAGGATATCGCCAATTTCATTGCTTGATTCCTTATGCATTGTCAGCAAATGCGTGTTTAAACCACTGGCTAACCCACCGCCAGTTTTTATAATTTTGTCACATAACTAACTAAAATAGGGTTATCACAAATCCGAAAAGAGAGAGTATTAAGATTGACCAAACGATATTCGTTGAAGGTCGTACAGGTTTATACACTCCGATTTCGGCACACCCCGACGAAGAGGTTTTTAAATTTGCAGCATCTACCTCCACGTTGGGGTTCATTTCCTTGACCTGGTTGCGACTAATTTCACTCGCTCGACATAACCTTGTCACTTTGTCTAGAGACAAATCATCCATTCTGTGCATTCATGCCCGAGAAATGTAGCGAAAGACGAATTATGAGTGGACTGTAGGGTAGACAGGGGACAATTGAACCATTTTTGGAATAACCGCTTCTAGTTCAGAATTCAAAGATAATAGATAAAAACAGCACATACACATCACATTCTAGGTTAATGGACTACACATTTTTGGAAGAAATTTAGAATTAATAATAATAGGACGCTAGAAAATCGTGTTTTTAATCATCGATTCCATGTGTTAAAATTGACCCTACGCATGGGTCATTTGTACCAAAAATTCCAAAGACAATAAAACCAAGAATATTATATAAATCAAAAAACCTTTATTATTAGTTTCATTATATTAATCAGTCTGTCATGTTACATCAGTCTTACGTGTCGAGATTCACATTAAGACTAAAATGGATCAACACTTAAGTTTAAAAAACACTAACTTAAATATCTCAGCTTGTAACAAACATATAGTTTAATTATTAATCAACACAGCTAAAGGATACTCACAGCACTCTTATTTATTAGTTTTTGTACTAGAAAACCCTAAACTTAAAAAAATATTCAACAAATTTTTTTTCTATATAGTTACTATTGGCCCCTGTTACAACTAACCCCCTAATATTTTTTTTTTGTTGAAAATAATAATCAATTCGAAAACAACGAAAATGCGAGGCTATTCTTATTTTTCCCACCTGCTTAATACCTACTCACAATTTTGACAAGTGTATGTCACTTCCTGCTCAGTACACTCTTCATGAGCCCATAAAAGACATTTATCACATTGAACCCACGTTTCATTTGATCTGCTTTCACTGTAAGGTTCTCCGCAAACAAGACAAAACCATTCTTCTTTCTCTTTTTCAGCATCCTGCTTCTCCTTGCCTTTTCCCTTTCCTGTGCCCTTTCCTTTTCCCTTTCCTTTTCCCTTACTTATGACTTTTTCTTTGGCTTTGTCTTTGGTTTCTGCTAATGTTTTGACAGTTTTTTTTCACATTTTTAGCTTTTTGTTTCCGTTCTTTTTCCTTGGCTTCTTCTTCTATGACAGATTTTTCAGGCGTATTAGTGTATATTGCCGATTTTCTTGTTTTTCGTCCACGTTTAGTATTTTTGCGGGCTGGTGCTTTCGGCAATGGACGAGTTTCTTCAGGGCAGAAATTATTTATGTTCCAACCTTTCGAGGTCGAAGGTTGTTCCAATTCAACAGGTGATGGCAGTAACGGTGGTGTTATACACACTGGGGATATAGACGGTGCTTTAGAAACCAGTTCCAGAGGATCTAACGCTGACTGAGGCAGAAGATTCAAAGATACATCTTCCGGAGTATTTTCTAGTATATTTTCTGTCAAAATTGGTGGTGGGATATCTAAAGCCGGAACAGAAGATACATCTTCCGGAGTATTTTCCATTATATTCTCAGTCAAAATTGGTGGTGGGATATCTAAAGCAGGAACAATAGAAGGCGGGGTATATTGCAATCCCAATTCTGAAGAAGAAGGTGGTGGTACAGTCGGTCGTCGTGGTGTAAACTCCGGCGAATATTGCCGAACTTGCAACGAAAGATTTTCAGAGCATGAACTCGGTTGTTGTGAATCTTGACGTGCGTTGGAAACGTCAGATAAAGGGCGATCAGTTACATACGATGGGGCAAAGTCGTCATCGTCAAAGATGTTCCGGTTGTAGGGATAAATCCCTGTGACTCTGAATCCTGCCACTATATTTCGAGGTGTACAAGCAAGTGGATACGCGTATGCAACAATGGATGGTATGTTATAAATTGTCATGGTCTGGCCAGGATTAGACCGCATCCATGTATCGCAGGCTGTGTTTACAAACTTCTTCAGTGGACCATACACTGACCGGTCAAGTGGCTGTAGTTTGTGGGAACAGTGTGGCGGAAATGAAAGAACTACTATCCCATTTTCCTTGCAATAGTCCAACGCTTTGATAGAAATGTGAGACGCGTGGTTGTCAAGCAGCAAAACTTTGCTCTCTGTAGTTGATTTTGTGTGGTGCTGAAAATGATGGAGGAATTCTAAAAACTGCGCTTCCTCCATCCACCCAGATGAATTTCCACAACCTACACAGCCAGGCAGACCATCTCTTACAAAGTGGCGGTGATATCTGAGACGCGGAAATACTAACAAGGGTGGCAGCGCCTGTCCAAGCGCATTCACTGCCGCCGCAACCGTAATAAGAGTACCGCGCTCTCCTGATGTTAGTGCCCCAACTTGCCGCGTACCTTTTCTTGTCACTATTCTGTCTGGTTTTTGGACAGTTGTTATCCCGGTTTCACCCATGTTGTAAATATTTTGAGGTTCGAAACCATCCCTGTTTAGTACTTTTTCCAAATTATCGAAAAATATATTCACATTTGCGCGGTTGAAACTGGTAGCACATGAAAGACTGGTGCCTTGAGCACATCGGATAGACAGTTCGGGGTTTCTCTTTAAGAAAGCCGAAAACCAGTCCGCGCCAGCCATTTTCTCACGATCCCACGAATCTGGCTTTTTCACGTCGTGTTTAAGCGCTAGGTCATAAGCAAGTCTTCGGACTTCTTTTGGGCTAAGGCCAAAATATATATCTGCGGTTTTTATGATATATTTCGCCATTACCTGTTCCTGCTGCTCTGAAAAAACTTTCGTTGATGGATTATAACCCATTGTTGGGTTTTCATGAGGATTCTCCATCTTTTTTGTTTTGTATCTTAGCAGTGATACGTGGCAGAGATCGAACATTAATGCTGCTTTTCTTATAGATGTACCTTTTAGTATTTCTTCGTACGCTTGCTCGTAGAGCAATAGATCTTTTGTACCTCTGTTAGTTTTTCGATCTCTTTTTCTGGGCATCTGTAGATAAAATAAGAGGAGACTTAAGTTAAAAAATACTAGGGAGTTTATTATTGACAAATTAGTATGTGGATTAGTTTTATCTTTGTGTTTTAAATATTTCCATCTCTAAATAAAACTGTTACATAGTGTTGGGTATTACATTGAACCTAATATGAATATTTAAAAAAATAATATTATTCTCTGGGGTCATTTGTAACACGGGGTTAAATGTAACGTTACAAATGACCCCGGCGGCTAAGTTACTATTGTCCCCACACACCCAAAATCACATAAATTGCAAAAATCTTGGTTCCTATACCTAACAGGTACCCACACTGTGGCACATTTGAAACGTCGATTCCTAACAAGTCATCACTCAGCAACAGTCTAACACGAGCGTAATACAATAGTTCGTAAAAATACAAAATGTTAATCGTGAATACTTACGTTGATCGCTTCAAAACAGAAAACAGAAATGTGCGTCGCGTCGAGCGGCCGACTGGTGAGCAGGTCGGGACAGGTTTAAGCCATTCTCGTGTATACACACACATCCGTATTTCGGTGTAGTTGTAGAGTTATAGCCTACGTTACTATTGCCCCGTGTTACTTTTGTCCCCGGTCTACCCTATTTCTACGATGGTGATTTATTACGTGTGTTTCACGATCCTGGATTGATATTAGACACAGTTAATATGAAATATTCGATTGCGATCGCGCTCACCTGATCTCCTGAAGCGGCGGTGGTCCGAGCAGCCCCGTAGGGTTAAATCCAGAGCTGGGCCCAGTGTAGATCTTTCCCTTACTGCTAAACTCCACAAGCACACTCCACATACAGCACGAACGCAATCGCAATCGTTCTTTAACTTGGATGGTATTAAGTAGTACTTTAGACACTTTGAAACCAATTTGTGAACACCTTGGTTGAGGGTTCCGTGGAAGCGAGAATATCGAGCGACTGTCTTCGAGAGAGTTCTTAGACCGACAACTTACTACTACAAAGTCGGTGGTTCGAATGAAATTCGTTAACTGTCAAAATCAAAACTAACTCAATGTCATAATGACATTCAATTTGACAGCTAGATTTAAAATACGATTGACACGATTGAACACATTCGAAGCAAATTTTCGTGTAGCTTTTTGTCAATATCCCTTGTACTATTCTGTCCCTTAACAACTGATCTTCTATTGTCTCACTTGTTAAATCACTGTAGTTGCATGTTGAAATTAGTTGCCTCAGATTAGTATAAAAATTTTCGAAATTTTCCCCTTGTTCTTGTTTATATTCGTTGAATCTATACCGTTCGAACACTTCATTGCGTTTAGGATTTACATATATTTCAATATGTTCCAGCACAGTTGCAAAATTTTCCGACTCAGTCCTGGTTATTTTAAATAACCAGGACTGAGTTGATTCTGGCCCAATCATATTACGCAACAACGACAATTTGATTTTGTCAGAAGCTTCGTCTTGTCTGATGCCCACCAAATAGTCTTCAAACAAGCACTTCCAAGACCTCCATTCTGAAGCCGCTGCTTGAGCCCGGATATCGAAATTTGGTGGCAGCTTTACGGGATTGGCTTCCATATTTGCAAAAGTAAACTTTCAGAAGGACAAAATTCATCATTGTAAAATTAGTGTTTTAAAACGACTGCGCCATGTTTTATACTTGTATTCACTTAAAAGAATCTCAATATTTAATTAGAAAAACATTTTATTACTTGCACTTTTTGACATTCTTAACAAGGCCCTGCCACAGAGTAACCCTACCCTGCAGACTCTAAAACGCAGTAAGAGGGTATTTACGCTTGTTGAATATTGAACTATAACACGCAAAGCGTAAGGAACATAATGGTCTAATCGCTTTTTTGCACTTACTGCGTTTTAGGATCTGCAGGGCTTACCTATGCTCTATATATATTTTTTTAGCATAGACAAACTCGTGATACATCACCTACCGCTAATAACAAATCAGAACAAGTGACAAAAAATGCGAACAAATAGCTACCGTCTTCTCTAAGTTACAAGGTTGAAATTACAAAAGCTTAACTCATTAAGAAAGGCCTTTCGTCATTGTAAGCGGTACTCAGGTGGATCGTCGGCGTTGTAGTGCGTCCATAATAGAACAAACGAAAACAATGTTAGATAACAGATTTACCAGATGAGGTCTGCAGTCCTAAACCATATAGTCATTGCTTGTACGTCGTGTTTAATTGAAGTACCCTATACTTTTACAGTAAACTTATCGCCTCCATGTAATTTCGCCAGTAAATCCTTTACTCTCGGTAACGGAAAACGGTCCACCTCCAAACTTTTATTAAGGGTTAACTTAAAATCGGCACATACCCGGATGGTTCCGTCTTTCTTCATGACTGGTACAATAGGTGTCGCCCAGTCGCTGGACGTCACGGGCGTGATCACCCCCTCCCTTACCAGCAGCTCCAGCGCGCGCTCCACCGGCTCGCGCAGTGCGTACGCCAGCGGGCGCGCGTAGGTACGCGGGCGCCACGCCCCCCCGCAGCCGAAACCCCACCTTGCCTCCAGTGAACCTCCCCAAGCCCTCCTCAAATACCTCACAGTATCTGGAACTGAAACTGTGCGGGATGCACCTATGACTGGTTGAAGTTAATGATGGAGTGAAGAAAAACAATACTTTGTAGAATGCCAGGTAGCGGGAGGCGTTGCAGTTCGGCGATGTTTATCGTTTGGCGGCGTACGGAAGAGTGTGTCGTGGCGGGCGGCCGGCCTCATTTTATTGCCGGCCGTATCCCCTCCACTTCGCCGGGCTACCTCACCCCCGCGCGGTCTTTATTTTATTAAATATAGAAATAACATTGCGTTTTATTAATCACGCTAACCTTATGCTAATCCTTATATTTATTTACATATTAATTTATCATTCCTACGTACGGCATGGCGTGTGTCGTCGATCTACGACCGATTTTCCCCCGCGACGCTAGTATATTACCTCGTCCCCCACCTCAGGGGTATAAATACTCGCCTTAGCATCGCGGGAGTGATCAGTCGTAGATAACGCGCATGCGCGGCGGATCGAATAGGTTCTGTTTGTTTACATTTTACGTGATCTTATTGGAATCTAATAAGAACCTATCCGATCCGCTATGGAATGATACGCTAGACGTGAGTATGTTTATTTACAATTAACAGCTATACTTAAATGTTTACATTGCACGAAACTATTATAAAAACTTAACTATATCGCAATGTTTTCTTAAGTTTACGACGCGCAAGTCGCTACTCGGTGCGCGTGCACTTGATAACGCTATTGTCCGGAACATTTCTCCCGCCGTGCAATCGCTCGGTCGAGCGTTGCAGAATCGTTGTTGTGTAGGACGTCTGGCTGCGTCGGTAGTATCACCAGCTTCTTCGTAGGCCTCCTCAGAACTCCTCCCTTCGTCTGCACGTCGACCACCCGAGTGACACCGTCTGGACCCGGGTATCGGGCGATGACGCGCCCCCGCGGCCATGTGTTACGCGGGAGCGTGCCGTCCACGATGAGCACGATGTCACCCACGGCGATTGGCGCGCCGTGTCCGTGGGGCTCCCGCCGGTATTGGAGTGTCGGCAGGTACTCCCGGAGCCATCTACTCCAGAAGTGATCGGCGAGGCGTTGACTCGTCTTCCACGTCGCTCGGCCGACGAGTTCGGAGTCGTCAAAGGTGCCCGGCGTGGGCGCACGCGCGGAGCCCCCGAGTAGGAAGTGGTTCGGCGTGATGGACTCTGGCTCCTCGGGGTCTACGGCCACGTGGGTGAGGGGGCGGCTGTTTACCGTATATTCTGCTTCGGCGAGTAGAGTGGCGAGAGTTTCGTCGTTTGGTCGGCGTTCCTGTAGCACTGCGCGGAGGGCGGTTTTGGTTACGCCCACCAACCGTTCCCACGCGCCCGCCATGAAGGGTGCGGCCGCTGGGATGAATCGCCAGGTGATTTGGCGCTTCGTTGCCTCTTGTTGCGTCGCCTGGATGAAGGCTTCCCGAAGTTCTCTCTCTGCGGCGTGGAAGTTGGTCCCGTTGTCGGACCACAGCTCCGTCGGACAGCCGCGGCGAGCGATCATGCGTCTGAGCGCCATGACCGCTGAGTCCCCGCTGAGACTGGGGACGACTTCTAGGTGTACCGCGCGCACGGTCAAGCAGGTAAAGAGCGCCACGTAGCGCTTCTGTGTACCACGGCCGACGGTTACGGTGAGGGGGCCGAAGTAGTCGAGGCCCGTGTAGGTGAAGGGGCGCTCATGGTGCGCCAGCCGGCTTCGCGGATGGTTCCCAGTGGGCGGGACCGTTGGCGTTGACCTCTTGATGCGGCACGGTAGGCAGCGATGTAGTACCATCCTCGCCACAGGACGCAGGCGTAGGATGGCGTAGTGTTGCTTACACTCATTGATGGTTGCCTCGACCCCGCTGTGCGCCAGCTGACGGTGTACGTAATCGATGTACAGCTTGACGGCCGGGTGGTTGCCGTCAAGCACTGGCGGTCTCTTCTGGGCTTCGGTGATGTCCGTTGCGGCGTCGATTCTTGTCTTGATTACGATGACCCCGTTGACGAGTTCGACCGCTAGGGGGCGCAGTCGACTCTGTAGCGTCGGTGGTCGATTTTTGGAGAGGTTTTTTCTCTCTTCGGTGAATGCTTCGTCTTGTACGGCGCGTACGACGAGTTTCTCCGCATTTCTTATGTACTTCGCTTCGAGAAGTATGTATTCGTCATTTTTCTTAGTCGTTTTCGCCGTCGTCCGTGGCGTCTCGCGACTCGGTTGGCTCTTCCAGTCGGCGTCGTTTCGTTTATTCGCCGCCGTGCGTTTATAAAGTGACCTCGCCTTGTGAGGTCGGCAGAGGTCAACGAACTGGAGTACGCGGGCGATCACGCGCAACATTTTTTCCCATTTGGAGAAGCGCTCGGGTGACGGTAGCCACGTCTGTGGCGTCTCGACTTGTGATGTCGTAACGTGGACCCGTTCTTCACCCGTTTGTTCGATATCTTCGCGTTTTGACTGTGGTGGCTCCGCCGGCCATGTAGAGCGTTCGTTGTGCAAGAAATCCGGCCCGGTGAACCACCGGTGTCTGTCATTGAACTCTCGCGGCGCCTCCCTCGTCGCTTCGTCGGCAACATTCTGTTTTGTCGGCACCCACCGCCACTCATTGACTGCCGTCATTTCCTCTATTGCGGCGAGGCGATGTGCGACGAAAGGGCGATATGAGCGCGCGCCCGTTCTTAGCCACGTGAGTACCGTGCGGCTATCTGTCCAGAACGTCTTCGATTCGGGCTTCTGGTCGTGTTCTTCGATGACTGCGGCCGCCATCTTGGTCCCCAGTACTGCTGCCTGTAGCTCGAGGCGTGGGATCGATATGAGCTTCAGGGGGGCGACTTTTGCCTTCGCTGCCACTAGAGTCACGTTCACGTGTCCATCCGCCGCAGTTGTGCGCCAGTAGAGAGCGCACGTGTATGCAGTTTCGCTTGCGTCGACGAACACGTGTAGCTCGCGTTGACTTGCTTCTGAGTAGTTGGGATAACATCTCGGGATCGCCATGTCGCGTAGAGCCCTCAGCTGGAGTGTCCACTCTGCCCACCGTTGGGCAAGGTCGGCTTCGATCTTCTCGTCCCAGCCAGTCCCGCGGCGCCATACTTCTTGCAGTATTTTCTTCGCTATGATGGTGACGGGCGTCGCGAGTCCGAGTGGGTCGAACACGGACATCATAATTTTTAGCACTTGACGCTTCGTGGGCTCGATGTTATCCAACGCGTCGGGTGGCAGGCGTGTGAGGTCGAGATTGAAGGCGATTTCGTCTGTCGCTGGCTTCCAGATTTGCCCCAGTACGCGTTCCGTCTTATTTTCGCTCTTGTTAAGGTCGACGGGCGTGAGGCATGCAGGGTTTTCCACGATGTTCTCGACGACTCGCTTCGAGTTCGACGTCCATTGGCGTAATTCGTAGTGCGCCTGGCTGTGTATGTAGCGGACGTCACGTGACACTCGGATGGCGTCTTCTTCGGTCTTGAAGCTCTTGAGGTAGTCGTCGACGTAGTGGTTGCGGATAATCGCTTCTGTGGCCTCGGGGTGAGTTTCTTCGTATTTTTTCGCGTTTATGTTTTTGACGTAGATTGCGATTGACGGCGAACACGTAGCACCGAAGATTAGCGACGTCATTCGATACTCGCTCGGCGGAGCGTCGTCGCGGCGGTCGCCGCGCCACAGGTAGCGCAGCGCGTCTCGATCTTCAGGCTTGACTTTTACCTGCATGAACATTTCTTTGATGTCGGCTCCGACTGCGATTGGATGTTGGCGAAATCGCATTAGCACGCCGGGCAACGATTGTAGGAGATCGGGCCCGGTGAGTAGGCGGTCGTTGAGCGACACGCCTCGCGTCTTGGCAGCGGCGTCGTGCACGATTCGCACTTTGTCGGGCTTCATGGCGTTCAGCACGGCGAAATGTGGCAGGTACCACACTCTGGGTGACTTGTGTGATGGCGCAGGCTCGGCGTAGCCCTTCACGATTAGGGCGTCCATTTCTTCGTTGTAGCGTTTCTTGAGCGCTTCGTTTTTGTCGAGTTTATTCTCGACGCCGGTCAGGCGCCGCAGGGTGTTTTCGTAGTTGTCCGGCAGCCGTGAATCTTCTGTCTTCCAAAGTAGCGGGGCTTCGTAGTGGCCGTCGCTCCTTTTCGTTACGGCTTCGTTGAGGGTGGCGAGCGCCCGCTCCTCTGGGTCGGAGTGTGGGCGCTTTGGTTCGACGAGAAGATTTTCTAATGCGAAGTAGTCGCTCAGCTGACGGTTCATAGGGTCATCGACCTCTTGTGTGGTCACGTGGTACGTCGAATGGGTCTGTCTTCCGAGTGTACGCGTGTGCGCGCCGTGTAACACCCAGCCGAGCGGCGTTAGGGATGCCACTGGCTGGTGTCGTTGACCTCGACGTACTTCACTGGCGATGAGGAGATGCCAGTTATCTTGACCGATGAGTACCCTGGGTTCGGCTGACTGGTATGTGAGATGGCGCTGTATGTCTTCTAAGTGTTCACACGCGCTGACATCTTCTTTCTTGACGGATTGTGGCGATAGATGAAGATCTTGTATAGTACGGGCGTTTATTTTGTGTTGCTTGTTTGCGCCGCGTACGTCGAATTTGACTCGACGTGAGTTCGAAGTCACTATCTTCTTGTCGGCTATCGCTTCTATCTTCAGAGGCTCCGTCGGGCCCTCAATGCCCACTTCTCGGGCTAGTTGCTCATCGATGAGCGTGATCGTTGATCCATCGTCGAGCAGTGCGTGGGTGTGCACCGCTCCCGCCGGTCCCTTGACCTCGACCGGAACGATCTTCAAATATGTGCGTGAATGTTTCGGCATCCACGTCGATGCCACGGTTTCGTTGACTTCTTCAATTTTCTTCTCGTTGTGAAGAAGTTTGTGGTGGGAATATTCGCAGCCGTCTCGCTCGCACTTCACTCGTTTGCAGAAGTGCGTCTTGTTTCTGTAGCGTAGACATCGGAAGCAGAGTCGTTGATTCTTCACTGTGTTCCATCTCTCGTTCGTTTCTTGCTCTAAGAATTTTGTGCACGCGTCGATGTGATGGCCGATTGTGTTGCAGCACGCGCATCTCGGTGTCGATTTTTCCGGTTTCGCTGTGGTGGCGAACGCTCGTTGTGTCCTCTTCGGTGGCGGTGTTGCCGTGCGATCGATGTTTTCTGGTGCGGCGTACGGCGCGCAGTAGTCGGCCTCTCGCTGAAGGAATGTTGATAGTTTCAGCAAGTCTGGCTCGTCGTTGTATGTTACTGCGGCGGCGTAGTCAAACCACCTGTATCGTAGTGTCGGCGGCAGCTTTTCCAGCATCGATTTTGTCGTTTCAGGACTGTATAGGTAGTGCGAGCGATTTAGGGCCTTAAGCGTAGCCATTGTGTTAGCTACGCGACAGGCGAAACTGCAGATGTCGCGTGGCGCGTCGGAGAGGCGTGGCATGGCGCGTAGCCGCTCTAACTCGGCGAGTGCGATGGCGTCCGGTCGTCCGAATCTTGATTCGAGCGTTTTCATGATGTCGTCGGAACGTGCGTTGAAGATGAGAAGGTTTTCGACTGCTTCTTTGGCTTTCCCTTTGAGGCTTCGTCGTAGCCTCGCGACGTTGTCCGCTTCGCTGTAGCTCGGCGCGGACTCGTTGTATGCGGCACGAAAGGAGAGCCATTCTTGATAGGCTCCTGTGTACTGCGGTAGCTCGATGTGATAGCGTGTACTATGGCTGCCCCGCGCGGCGATGGCGATGGCGGCGGCGAGCTCCGATATGTCGACGCTTTGTTTGTGCGTCGCGACGATCTTCTCTTCGGTTGCGTCCAGCAGAGGTTGACGCGGTTGAAAATGAGAAGGTATGTGAGCGCCTTCGTGTGGCGCGATGTATGAAGAAGCGGCGGCGTCGGCGCGGGGCGCAGCGGCGTCGTAGGGGGGGGGCACGGGTCCCGGTCCCGGCGTGCGCGGCGGTGGCATCGGCGGGAGGGGGATGGCGGTCCCGACGCGCTCGGCATTGGCGTCGACGGGAACGTCTTCGTATATGTGCTCCTCTCCTGCTGGACTCGACTTCGGTGATTCTTGATCGGCGTTGTGTGGCGTGTTGGTGATGGCGAGTCTTTGATTCGTTTCGAACCATTCGTCGACACGTTGTCCATACGCTGATAAGACGGTGGCGTCCTCATCGCCGCTATCTTCGGCTTCGATAGTGGCGATGCGCGCTTGTACGAGCTCCAGCTTGATTCGTAGTGCTTCTTCTCGCGCCTGCGCTAGACGTAACGCACGGCGGCTCGTTGTCGTTCTGATTGATTTGGACGGCGGCGGTGCAGGGGGGCGAGAGCTCGAAGTCCCCTGTGCCGTCGACGTGTGTGTCTCTTCTGTCGCGCCCGTATTTGTAGTCGACGTGTGCGTCGATGATGTTGCGGTAAGCGTGGCTTCGTCCGTCGTCGTTGGTTCGGCGGACGTCGTCTGTACTCTCCCCGTGGATCTTGTGACTGGCATTCTTGATGTTGTGAAATCTTGAAACGTTGATGTTGAAATCTTGTAATATTGATGTTGAATTCTTGAAATGTTGATGTTATTCTTGAAATGTTGATGTTATCCGGTGAACGAAGGACCACAATGTGCGGGATGCACCTATGACTGGTTGAAGTTAATGATGGAGTGAAGAAAAACAATACTTTGTAGAATGCCAGGTAGCGGGAGGCGTTGCAGTTCGGCGATGTTTATCGTTTGGCGGCGTACGGAAGAGTGTGTCGTGGCGGGCGGCCGGCCTCATTTTATTGCCGGCCGTATCCCCTCCACTTCGCCGGGCTACCTCACCCCCGCGCGGTCTTTATTTTATTAAATATAGAAATAACATTGCGTTTTATTAATCACGCTAACCTTATGCTAATCCTTATATTTATTTACATATTAATTTATCATTCCTACGTACGGCATGGCGTGTGTCGTCGATCTACGACCGATTTTCCCCCGCGACGCTAGTATATTACCTCGTCCCCCACCTCAGGGGTATAAATACTCGCCTTAGCATCGCGGGAGTGATCAGTCGTAGATAACGCGCATGCGCGGCGGATCGAATAGGTTCTGTTTGTTTACATTTTACGTGATCTTATTGGAATCTAATAAGAACCTATCCGATCCGCTATGGAATGATACGCTAGACGTGAGTATGTTTATTTACAATTAACAGCTATACTTAAATGTTTACATTGCACGAAACTATTATAAAAACTTAACTATATCGCAATGTTTTCTTAAGTTTACGACGCGCAAGTCGCTACTCGGTGCGCGTGCACTTGATAACGCTATTGTCCGGAACAGAAACGTTCTAAATTAAAGATTTCCCTTTTATCATTGACATAACGGCAATCTAGTAGGGGTAGCTGCCTAGCTGGATACCTAATTCATCTATCCATTGTCTTCCTATTAAGCTTGTTTTTCCATTACCTACAACATACAAATGTAATTCTTTGCAACATTTATCTCTATACTTTACAGATGGCAACATTTTCCCCAACGGTTTAACAGTTTCCCCTGTGTAGTATCGCAAACTCAAATCACTACTTTGCAATTGACAGTCCGCAAAATATTGTTGATAACAGTCATCACTAATGCAGGAGATCGCGCTGCCGTATCTACCTCCATCGCGACGGTGCGTTTTAAGCGGTCTTTTTTGCCACGAACTTGCAAAATCTGGAACGAGCTTCCCGCTGGGGTCTTCCCATCGAGTTACGACCTGGGTGCCTTTAAGAGGCGAGTGTACAATTTTTTGCAGGGCCGACAACGCACTGGTATCGCGTAAAGCGCTGCGAGTGTCTATGGACAGTGGTGTTCATTTAACATCAGGTGACCCACTAGTTCGTATGTCTGGCTTCACTAACATAAAAAAAAAAATTTAGAAAAAAAACATTTTTTTTATTTTAGACTCGAGAATTTTATATATTAGATTTAGAGATATTTAATCAATCAAGAAGTGATAAATTCAGAAAAGTTAAGAACAAAAATCGATAATAACTATTAATTTTAAATTTTTAAAACCCCCTTCGCAATTATGTCACTCGTATGTTTGACATTAAGAGGATACGATGCGCACCATTTCTCCATACAAACGTAATCCCCTGTTTCCTCCCTGGATAATGGCTTTAGAGCCAATTTTTTTTTACTGTGTAATCTGTATCTACCACAGCTATGCCCCTAGGTTTCGTTTTTTTTCCATACTTCAATTAACATAAGAAATATGAGCTTTCAAAAACTGAAAAAATTGCCCAATTTCAACGTCATTTTCAGACACTCATCAGAAAAGAATCCCTCATATAAACAAAAAAAGGAAAACATAGGGGCATAGCTAAATCTATCCTCTAATTATATTTGAAAAAAATAATTTTATTGGTCCAGTTTTCGAGAAGAAAACAGGGGATTACGAAATGCTGTTTTGATCAATTTTACGCGGCTATTAACGGTCTGAGCTGCAGTTGTCCCGCTCTCGCTGTACTGACACGGAGGGGTTCGGGCGAGACAGCGACATTTCATTAAAATACCTATTTCTCAAAAGTCTCTCAGCCATCGTACCCTCTTAAGTCAATGCCCGTTATGCATCTAAGGTCCCTTCCGCAGCTTTGATGAAACATATCTAAGAACCATCGCCAAGAAACCTGCTTTCTATTAAAAAAAACCCGCATCCAAATCGGTGCACCCGTTAAAGAGCTATGATGCCACAGACAGACAAACAGACCGACACACGCACATAGCGGTCAAACTTATAACACCCCTCTTTTTCTGTCGGGGGTTAAAAATGGCATCCTCTGAAAATGTACAACACGCAAAATGCGTACCTTAACAATCAAAATAATCATTAGGTACTCAAAATCTACATGCATTAAAATGTACACCATGCATGACAAATATGTACAGTAGGTACGCGAAATATACATACGGGGAAAGCACATAACGCAAAACGTGTAAATAAAATGGCCGGGAAGCCGAATCCGAAAAACAAATAATTGGACATTTCGATAGTTGGGCAAATGGGTATTGACACCATAGACCTACACTAATGGACCTGTGATACCTACAAATCAGACGTGTATACCTAAAGTTGTCACACAGAATGGCGTTGAAGCGTTGTGACATCGAAACCAAAATAGTCGATATCGATACTTGAACCGTTAGTGGTTAGCGGACATTTCAAGCAGCAATGGTAATAATATTCGAGTTTCTTAGTGAAAAAGTTCGTTTGAAATTAGCTTTGTTTATAATTACTTCGCTTATGTCATATTGTTATGTTCCTTTGGAAATTATAATAAATTATAAGGTATCTCAAAATTAGTAGTTCAAAAGGTATCTAAAAAAAAAAAAAAACAAACAACACAACAAACAAGTTTGCAATGTCTATTCACAGAGTCTTTTAGGTATGGTCACAATACCTAATTATAAAAAAAATTGTGAAAATAGTTTCCGCGGGATAGCTATAAACGAATTCTTCGCAGACGGAGTCGCGGGCAGCAGCTCGTGTATAATAAAACCTAACGCGCAAAAAAGCTAGGCTTGTTTCAAAAACTTGCAGGACTTAAGTAGCATGTGATTACTTTGTGCTGACTAAATAAAACAATAAGTACCTAAAACAAAGCATGAAACGCCCTTTATTTGTAAAACAACGAAAATAATATAAGAATTTTTCACAATTGGGCAGTTTGGATTGTAAGTGAGCCATTTACTTTTTTTAAAAGGAGAAAATCTTTATGCCTCGGATTTATGTTATGTGCTCCTATGGTGTCCAACCATTTTCGTCGTAGGACATCATTTCTAGGGAATCTGTAAAATTAGACCAGACAAATGAAAGATCTTAGCTAAAAAACTCGATTCGATCGTTAACGTTAAAGCGCGCCGCAAGATCTGTCAAGTGAAAATTTCGTTCGGAAACCTAAACGTATTTCGTTTAGGAATCTGTTTTTTGAGCGTTTTTCAGTTTCGGCAAGCAATATTATCTATCATAAGAAAACTATTAATCATTATTTCCAACAATTCGGCCGTCCTGTCCCAAAACCCGTCCTCGGGTTTCGAACATGAGAGGCTATTGTATACCTATAATATACATATAGCTAAACCTGTGTACATAATTAAAACCCAACTCATAAATAACATATTATTATATTATATTTAATATATATTAGTAATTATAGAGTATGAAGGACGAAAATAGTATTTTGTCGATGACAACAAAATTTACAGTTTATATCAATATGCTAAGTCTATTCCAGTTATACACCAAAAACTATCAGTATCTTATCTCCCTTTTTTTTAGCATCTGCCATTGTTCTTATTTTTTTTTTTTTTTTTTAAAATATCAAACATACAACAGTTCGCACTGAGCTAACATAGCTTAAAAATAATAATACTGTAAGCCATCAAAAAACATCAACAACAATGACTGCCTTAAATTTTCTGTAATAATTAGCTATCTGCCTGAATATTTTTTTTGTCTTAATAAATAGTTATTTGCCTCAATTGGCTATCTGCTGGAACAATAGGCTGTCTGCCCGTATGGTTGGCTATCTGCCTGAATAGTAGGCTGTCTGCCCGTATGGTTGGCTATCTGCCTTGTTGGCTGTCTGCCTGAATAATAGGCTGTCTGCCCGTATGGTTGGCTATCTGCCCTGTTGGCTATCTGCCTGAGTAATACGCTGTCTGCCCGTATGGTTGGCTATCTGCCCTGTTGGCTATCTGCCTGAATAATAGGCTGTCTGCCCGTATGGTTGGCTATCTGCCCTGTTGGCTATCTGCCTGAATAATAGGCTGTCTGCCCGTATGGTTGGCTATCTGCCCTGTTGGCTATCTGCCTGAATAATAGGCTGTCTGCCCGTATGGTTGGCTATCTGCCCTGTTGGCTATCTGCCTGAATGATAGGCTGTCTGCCCGTATGGTTGGCTATCTGCCCTGTTGGCTATCTGCCTGAATGATAGGCTGTCTGCCCGTATGGTTGGCTATCTGCCCTGTTGGCTATCTGCCTTAATAATTGGCTATCTGCCCTGTTGGCTATCTGCCTTAATGGTTGGCTATCTGCCCTATTGGCAATCTGCCTTAATGGTTGGCTATCTGCCGGAATAATAGGTTATCTGCCTGAATTATACACTGTCTGCCTATATGACTATTATGGGAAACAATCATACATCAGTCAATCTAATCTTAATCTAGTTTACATCAATTTAAATAATAAAATCTTACTAAGGAACATACAATGTTTTTTTTTTTTCTTTTTTTTTTAAATTAATTTGCTTACTTTACTGCGGGTGCCATAACTGTCATCTTTCTTAATTTCTGTTGCCGTACTAGAGGTGTCTGATAGGTCACTTGATTGGGATGTATCGTCATCAGAATCACAATTTCTATTACCACTCTCATCGCCAGAGAACCGATCAAATGTTACCCAGGGTTGGAGTTTGTCTACTGCCACCACGGACTTGAAAGTTCCTGTTCGTTTCTTAGTGAGAGGCGTGTCTTCAACTTCATAACGATCATGGTCAAATACTTTAATAATTCTATATGGTCCTTGGAAATTTGGCAGAAGTTTTCTGCTCTGACCTGTGGCACCATGATGTCGTTGTACGCGTACTAAATCTCCCACTTTGTATTGTTTAGCTCCTATTCGTTTTTTATCATATTGGTGTTTTTGGTATGCCTGTTGTTTATTAATGTGCTCACTAACTTGCTTTAAAATTGGTTCCCTATCTGTACTTTTAATTTCTATATCATCCTGAAGAGACAGACTAAGACGACTGTCTGCAATTCCAGTCATTTTTGTTCCGAATAACACTTCAGCTGGTGTGCGGCCAATGCCTTTATTCAAAGTATTATTCAATGACCACTGTACTTTAGTCACATGTTCATCCCATCTATTTTCTGGTCCATCGTTATTTGCGGCGGCTAACGCCTCCGTAACAATTCTATTGTACCTTTCCACTTGGCCGTTTGCGCAGGGTGTGGCCACGGCATTCATTATGTGTCTAATACCAAGTTCTGACATAAAACTTTTAAAAGTTCTACTAGTAAAACTACTACCACGGTCTGAAATTAGCCTAGTAGGTACACCGAAAGTATAAAAACAATCCTTCAAATTTGTTATCACGTATTTCGTGTCGGTACCTTTGACCGGCTTTATTAATATAAATTTAGTGAAGGCGTCAATCAGAATTAGCAAAAAAGTGTTGCCTCTTGAACTGCGAACAAATGGACCTAGATGATCAATATGGATTGTGTGAAACGGGATTGGCGCCTTAGGTATAGGATTCAGAAATCCTTCAGGTTTACCACCAGGTGCTTTATGGTAGGCACACTCTAAACAGGACCGGATATATTTCTGTGCAAATTGTTTCATGCGTGGGAACCAGTATTTTTCTGTCATTTTTTCCAACGCCTTACCCAGCCCTACATGACCTATGTCATCATGATTTTGTTTCACAATACGCCATCTTGCAGCTTTAGGTATTACCCACCTATCTCCATCAGTTGTTTTCCTGTAAAGCCGCCCGTTGACATAACGATAATTCTTTTTTATGTCCGATTTTTCCTGGGTCGGTGTGTCTGTTAAGATGTTAATAATCCTCTCTAATCTGGGGTCCGACGTTTGAATAGTAGCTAGCCAATCAGTAGTATTCATCAACATGATAGACGGCTCATCGGAATTACTTTTTGTGTTTTTGCTAGTAACTGGATTTCGGCTAAGTGCGTCGGCGTGTGCCATTTTAACACCAGGTTTATATTCAATGTTACAGTTAAATTCTTGTAGCTGGCTCCACCATCTTGCTACCCTTGGTATTAAATCCCTTTTTTCGAAAGTAGCTCGCAAGGAATTACAGTCAGTTACTATCTTAAACTCCATGCCTAGCAGATATACCCGGAAACGTTGTAATGCATTAATGACTGCCAGGGTCTCCAAATCATAAGAGCTGAATTTTTGCTCATCACATGTAGTCTGCCGACTGTAATATGCAACAGCTCTGAAAGCTCCATGTTTATCTTTCTGGAGCAGGATTGCCCCTATTCTATATCTGCATGCGTCTGTGTGCAACTCTGTCTCAGCTCTTGGATCGTACAAGGCCATTATTGGTCTTCGTGTAAGTTCTTCTTTTAATTGTATAAAAGCAGCTTCTTGTTCTTCAGACCAACTAAAAACGGAATCCTTTTTCAGCAGTTGTGTAAGTGGTCTTGCTATGATTGAAAAATTCTTAACAAACCTCCGGAAAAAGCTTGCTAGACCAATAAATTGCCTCACATTTTGTTGAGTCTTTGGTCGAGGGAAATTAGTTACCGCATCTGTTTTCCTAGCACCAGGCTTTATTCCGTGTTCAGATAATTCGAAACCCAGAAAAACTACAGTAGTCATAAAAAAATTACACTTTGATAGTTTTAATGTCAACCCGGCGTGTTTTAGTAATTCTAGCACAGCTGACAACTTTTCTAGGCCTTCCTCTACAGTTTTTGAAGGTATTATAATGTCATCCATATATGCCATCGCAGTTCCAAATCGCGCTTTACCCAACATTTTGTTAATTAGTCTTTGGAACACTGCTGGGGCATTTGCTAGCCCAAATGGCATCCTATTAAATTCGAATTGTCCTTCTGGGGTGACAAAAGCTGTTTTGTGTTTATCTTCTTCTGCAATAGGGACTTGATAGTAACCTGAGGCTAAGTCAAGTGTTGTGAAATATTTGAACCCTGATAAATTGTCTAGCTGGTCTTCTATCCGGGGTAGAGGATAATGTTCCTTTGTTGTTTTCTTATTCAGTGCTCGATAATCAATACACAAGCGTTTGTCCCCTGTATTTTTTTTTACAATAATGATTGGACTAGCAAATTGAGAGCTGGACTCACGTACAATACCTGCAGACATTAGCTCATCAATCATTTGACGGGCTGTATTTTTTTCATCAAATGATAGACGATAAGGTCTATACACCACCGGTTTACTATCAGTTAAATTAATAGACATTTCTTCAAATTTTGAGCATCCTAATTCTTGCAAATTAAATGCAAAGCAGCTACGATATTTATTTAGTAATTTTATGAGTTTTTGAACTTCAGATTGACATAGGCTCAGATCTATAGTCACTTGTTCACTTGTTATAGTACTAGTGTCTTGGTTTTCTTGTTTAGTGACATTCTGAGGTTCTATTGTTTCTACTCGTAAGACATTTAGTTCAGTATACCTAGCTTGATGTTCAGTCAAATGCCCCCTTGCCACTCTTTCATCACGAGTAAGACACAACATAGTTCCCAAAACAGTTTTTAAAACAATTTGTCCCTTACCCTTATCAAAACGGTACAGTCCCCTTAATGCAAAATACTCTTTTTTTGGTTCTAACCGGACCCCTCCTTCAACATATAAATCCCCATTAATGAAGGTTCAGTATACACTTCTACAACGGTCAGTCCATTAATAATAGTGTCCTTGGATATTTTAATAATAAATTTAGTATTTTGTTCTTCACTACTTTGGGTTATTTTCAGTTCTTCAGCAGTTTTTATTATAATTATATGACTTTTTTCAGTGTATGTATGTCCAACCAATAAGGGGTATTTAGGCAAGTATTTATCTGGAATTACTACAACTTCAGTTAGCGCGCTAACACCATCAACAACTATTTGAATATCACAGTGTCCAAGAGGTGTGACTGACGCATTCCCAAATCCAACCAATGATTCCTGACAATTTTTATTCCAATTACCAAAAATTTCTCGAGCCTCTGTCTCTCTTAATAATGTCTTCCTACTACCCAGATCTATAAAACAGTCCAGACTGATACCATTTACCAAAGCCTTTTTATAATATTTAGAATCCTCGTTGTTAGTTGTAATTTTCATAACTGATTTAGTGAAATTTAAACCTCTATTATGAGCCGATGCATTAGTAGAATTGTTATTATTATTACTATTCAATTTTTCTTTCTGATAACAATCTCCAACCAAGTGACCCAGCTTATGACACTTTTCACATCGCTTTACAGGGAATGGACATTTAGGACTATAGTGGCCTAACTGACCACAGTTATAGCATTTTACATTATTTGTTTTAGGTTTGTACTCTTTTTTTTGTCCTGCACTATTCACATTAATATTTGTTGTCATTCGCCCCTCTGGACGTTCATCTATACGTTTTGTTCTAGTGTTCCGCAAGAAGGCTAATAATTTATTGGGATCATCATACTGAGCTGCCTCGGCGCTCACTCTCACTGCTCTATCATCTATACCTAATATAATACAATCTGCTGCATCTTGCCCACTTATTCTACATCTATTCAATAACACCATTTTTTCATAGAAATAATCCTCAAGGGATTCGCCAAATTTAGCCCGCTTTGCCAACATTTCTGTTAAAACTAGACCATAATTTTCATGACAAGGGAATGCAGCTAACAATTTCTCCTGCCATTCTGTCCAAGTAAATAACATAGATGGCAAACTTTCATACCACATTTTAGCCATCCCAGTGAGTTTATTTGTGGCAAAATGTGTAGTCTGTTGTTCGGTCCATCCATGAATAGCTGCACATTCATTTACTTTTCTCAACCATACTGGCATACTTTGGTTTCTTAAGGATGGATTGAACTCTGGTACAGGATTCATGGATGATAAAAATTTATTATTATTGTTATTATAAGTTTGACTAAAAGCAGAAGACAATACATCAACCAGTCTATTAACACAAATATTGTCACTATTATTCTTTTCTTCTGCTATTGATGGTGCACCAACTGTTTTAATATTAGAGTCTGACTCACCCGCCTTGAGTTGAACCCACCGGCAACAAGGATCACACTTGTTTGATGTGCATGTCCTCTGGTGTCCTCCCGCACTGTTCATCTCTCTTTCATTTGGCTGCTGAATGGCTTCCTTGTTTAGAAACTGCTCTTTAGTAGAACTTGATCCGTGGCTTTCATCAGACGAATGCCTCTGACGCCTACTGCGCCTTCCCGCTGCCGAGCGCTCCGTACGCCGACCACGACGTTCACCCGGTGATTGTTTGTCCCGCCAATTATGCCCGCCGCTTGACGAGCAATCCGATCGCTGATCACGAGCACCATCTCGCAGATTCCTCTTCGGCCGGACATGCCCCCTTTGAGAACGCTCCGAACGCCTACCACGACCGCTGTCTGGAGGCTGTTCGCCACGCCCACTTTCGCGAATACGAGAACGCGAGCGGTCGCGACGAGAAACACGGTTCGCACTTAGGAAACGTTTACGACTACGATGTCGACTTCTCTTCGCGTCACCTCGAGGTTCAAAAACGTAGCTTGGTTCAATAGGAGTATGTCCACGACTATCCGTACTCATCTTAAAACACAGAGAAAAGGTTTTATCCCACTTCTGAAATGAAAGATCTTAGCTAAAAAACTCGATTCGATCGTTAACGTTAAAGCGCGCCGCAAGATCTGTCAAGTGAAAATTTCGTTCGGAAACCTAAACGTATTTCGTTTAGGAATCTGTTTTTTGAGCGTTTTTCAGTTTCGGCAAGCAATATTATCTATCATAAGAAAACTATTAATCATTATTTCCAACACATCAGTCAGAAACGATGATAGTTATTTCAGTTCTACTTTATATGGGTCACTTTTGATTGACTAATAAAAGTTAGTACTCAGTCCTGGTTAGGTATTAAGTCCATGGTCGCTATACAGCACAACTCTAACGAAGGATGACAATTGTATTGAATTCAACACAATCAAAAATACAACGATAAAATGGAGAAAAACCTGCATTTCTATGATGGCAGTAACAAAAGCTTACCAAAATCAACTATCACTGAGTAAATATTACAATCTAATGACACTATTTGATGAAAAAACTGTTACTAACCTATGAATAGTTAAATTTGGTTGATTTCTCGTTTTTCGTGAAGCACACCCTTTTATAGAACACGGTGCCATATTGCGTTTTTATTAACTGATGTCCGCAACACAAAACCAAATAGAACCGTATTTAAAACTCACTGAAAAACACTAAAAACTGCGCAGTTATCGTTCACTTGACAGCTCAACTACCACAGACCCTCTGTCACAAATTGCAGCCGGAAATGCTGTCTACTCGTTATGTCAAAATATTTACGAGCACAGAACAAACAAATGTCATGCCATCTCTTTCTTCATATGCCAAGTCACCTTAGAAAGAAAGATACCATAATGTGTTTTTTGGTTTTTAATGTCGATTTCACACATATTTGTATAACTAATGTATCTATAGTAGAATATCGCATTTCCAGTTGCTTCCTATTTCTGTGATTGACACGTGGACAACTTATAACGTCTGGTTTTCTTTCTTCTTCACTTATCTTTTGCCTGCATTGTATTTTGTATTTATCTCCGCAAGGTGGTTTTAATGCTCTTTCCCGCATGTTATTCCTTGTTTTTGATCTAGATTAGATACGTAAGCTTTTCTTGAGTTTCTTAATTTTTTTGCTTTGTTACTAAGCCATTCATCCTTTTTTGCTAAGCGTTTCTTCCCTCGCTTCAACAAATTATTATCTTCTGCAGTCAATGAATTATTTGGTTGATCATCAACATGTTCTGGATCTTGATTTAAATTCTCAGTTGTGTTTCGCTCCTCCTTCCCGGTTTGAGTGGATTCTGTTCCATTGCCTTCATTTTCAAGAGTTTCCACTACAACAGTTGTACGGTTTGTTTCATCCGGATTCGTACTACGACTCGAAGAGCTGGATGAACTCGATGATGAACTTGAAGTCGAATCTGATGATGGCCTGTGACGTCACAGTAGGTGTTAAAAAGTCGACACGCTTGGTTTCAATACAAATCGTGAGCATTGCGTCATCTATGTGTATCTATATCTGTGACCTACACATTAGATTATAAGAAGTAAAACTTCAAAAAATCTTCATATGTAATGACAATGACAATATGACATATGTAATGCTGGCATGGAAACGAGTAAATTATAGCAATTGCAATTTTTGCATTTTATTCCCCAAGCAGGACAAAGATTTTTCTTAAATTCATGCTCAGTGCCACAGAATTTGCACAATCTTGGTAAAGTTTTATCTGCAATTTTTTTTTATTGACTCCATATCTCATGTTGTAAATGATTTCATTTGGTGTTCTGTGAGCTCAGAAGCTTTTCAAATGTTAACCGCATCACTCAGTGTTAGATTTTCGCGCTTTAGCAGCTCCTTCTTTAATGACAGATCTCTTATGCCGAACACTATTTTATCTCGCAGCAACTCATCTCGTAAATCTTTGTAATTACAGTTCTCTATGAGTTTGCTCATAGGATGAACATGGACAAGACGAAAGTTATGTCTAATGTTCATGTTGTTCCTGCCCCCATTTTGGTCGAGAACTCGGTTCTTGAAGTTGTTGACGCATATGTATACCTAGGACAAACCGTCCAACTAGGTAGGTCCAACTTCGAGAAGGAGGTCAATCGGCGAATCCAACTCGGATGGGCAGCGTTCGGGAAGCTCCACAACATCTTTTCGTCCAAAATACCTTAGTGCCTCAAAACAAAAGTCTTTAATCAGTGTGTGTTGCCAGTGATGACATATGGATCCGAGACGTGGTGCTTCACTATGGGCCTGATGAATAGGCGCAGAGTCGCTCAGCGAGCTATGGAGAGGGCTATGCGTGGAGTTTCTCTACGGGATCGAATCAGAAACGAGGAGATCCGTAGAAGAACCGGGGTCACCGACATAGCCAAACGGATTAGCTCGTTGAAATGGCAATGGGCAGGCCATATAGCACGTAGAACAGATGGCCGTTGGGGGCCAAAAGTTCTGGAATGGAGACCACAGACTGGCAAGCGCAGCGTGGGACGTCCACCAACGAGATGGACGACGGACGATTTGGTGAAGGCCGCAGGTTCAGGGTGGATGCAAATCGCTTCCAATCGTAATGATTGGGCATCAAAGAGGGAGGCCTATGTCCAGCAGTGGACGTCCTACGGCTGAAATGATGATGATGATGATGATGATGATGAGTTTGCTAATTTCGGTATAAAACACGTCGAAAATTTCTTCTGATTGGTTTCTAAACTGAAAAATGTATCTATTCTAGATGACATTTTTTTTTTGTAACATCTTTGTACTGATAACATCTAGATTATCTTCACACGACTTCATATTTTCAGTAATTCCAAAGTTGTTGTACTTTTTTAAGGCATCTTCTCCTAGTGCACTAATGAGAATGCTAATTTTACGACTTTCTTGCTCTGCAGACCAACTGTTCATTTCTGTGGCTCGGCAATAATTGTTCCATGCTGATTTGAATGTCGTGAATGCTTCTTCAGGATCGATATTAGAATTAAGAGGAGCAGGTCACGGCATGTTTACAATTATCGAGGTATACGTAGAAGATGAAGCGGCTGAAACGGTTTGCTGAGTGCTCATTATGTTCAGCTGTTGCTGCATAGTTTGCAGCATCTGCGCTTGCTGGCGTACTAGCTCTTCGAGGCTTTCCATTTTGAAGACTTTCACGCTGCCACCATGTTATTTATAAAATTTTATTTATTATGGGGCCAGTCTCGTCGTCATACTAGGTTGTCACACCATTGCTATTCGACAGAGCCCTGCCTGCGGCTGGGCTCCTATTTCTAGCCAATTTGCCCTTCGGGCATCTATAAATAAATACCTAACCTACCTAGAGCTTGTCTAATTTAAAATGACGCGCCCCACCACCGCATTTACGCACAGAATTTGAAACTCTATTTAAGCTACAATAAAGAAATATTTCTCTTGGCAGATGTGCGTAAATGCTGTGGTTGGGCGCGCGTCATTTTAAATTAGACAAGCTCTACCTAGTATACAAAATGCGAAAGTGTATAAAATGCGAACAAACCTTTTGCTGTGCAGGTGGCGCAGTCCCGGTGTTCCGGCGAGCGCTGCTCTTCCCCTCGCGAGTGGCCTTGCAGGATGAAGTCGGGATTTACACGTATGCTGGTCTGCATCAGGCCGCCAGTGAGCTCAGCAATGAAATCGCTACGCAACTACGTATGTTATTTTTTATTCTATGTAAATAGTAGCCTTCACCCCCTTTTTTCGCTCGCGTAAACCATCAGATGAGTCGCTTCCATTCATAATTTATGGATGAATTTATATAAGTACCTTCGGTTGAATTTTGAATAGAAAAAAGTGACATTAAAGTAATCCTGGAACGTGGCCTTTCTAATGATGTCTTTTGTGTATAGTGTGTATAGTCCTATCGATCATACAAGTGTTTTACCATTTTTAGTGACCGTTTCGTACAGTAGGAAAAAAAAACAATAAAGGCGGTTGTCACATTGACTTCTAAGAGAAAATCTTTGACGTTTTATGTCCTACAAATGACATTGAATATTAGGGTACTAAAGGAACTTAGTATGTCTGTACTGAAACTGCTGTAAAATAACTACGAACAATGACAAAAAATTGCTAAGAAAAGTCTGTACTTAGTTGATGTTCGGCGATCATAAGTAGGTACTTAATTTTATGGTCATAATATGGAAACCATCTTTTCACTGTTTAAATATCTCAACTGTGGCTTTGAAAATGATAGCTTACTTATGTATAAAAATGTGCAATTGTACAAGTGTTTGACATCGTACAAACGCATAGACCGAGCCATTTGAAAACTAACAAGTTCTTGCCAAATATCTGCAGGGCGGTTTACTTGAAAGACTAGCTTTTTTGTTTGCATTGCAGTTGACAATTCCGAGAGGACTATCGCTTATATGTGCCGCAATGATGCCTCGCACGTCATCGTGCAGTGGGCCATTTGGATGACTGGTAATATAGGTAAGTGAATTGTCGAAAAATCTTCCCTTCAACTTTATCAACATCATTATTCATCATCATTTCAGTAAGTACTCAAAACAACCTCCCCTAAGGTTCACCAAACAGACCAATCTTTCGCCATCCGCATTCAATGCGTTCCCGCAACCTTAACCAGGTCGTCGCTCCACCTTGTTGGAGGCCTACCTTCTCTGCGTTTTCCGGTACGTGGTCGCCATTTGAGAAACTTTTGACCCCATAAAAAAAAAACAAAAATCAACGCCCATCAGTTATATAGATTTCATCGAGCGATGCGCCCTGCCCACTGCTACTTGAGACTGGCGATTCTTCGGTCTATGTCGGTGACTTTAGTTCTTGCGCGAATTCCATCATTTCTAATGTGATCCCGCAGAGAAACTCTGAGCATAGTCCTCTCCATCACCCTCTCAGTGACTTTGAGGCCCATCGTTAGCAACTTTATATTTACTAGGTTTGTGACTTTATTTTATTTTATTTTATTCTTGGTCCGGGTGAGCGGTTAGTTCCGAAGGAGTGTTGACGTCTCTCGTTGAGAGCATTTAGCATAGATGTCGCTAGTATCGCCACGCGGCGGACACGACGTACAAATACGCGTTCTTGAATCTACATAAGCACGACGACGTCTGTACACGCGTACGCCTACATACATCGCGCGCGCACTCTTCTGGTTTCTGGCGGTTTCCGGCTATCTGCGCCTTGAGGGGTGGGGTAATTCGAATCGGTGCGGGGCGGACCGTTTCCATTCTGTACGTCAGTACTATTATATATACTGTGGTATCGCTGCAAAAGTGATTAATCAAGCTGAGATGTGCTATGCATAGGAAAAAAATTGTGTCTAAGTCCCGACCACTGGTGGTATAGAGGTTTAGCACGCAGCACGGATTGCTGTGGATCTGGGTTCGATTTCAAGCGCTGGTCTTTTTTCTGGGTTTTTCTGTGCATCCATGTTTCAGTTTGTAAATACATGATATATATGGATTTCACGGGATGACCGTAAAAGTAAAAAATTTGGAGTTGAAAAAATAAAAAATTAAAATACAATAAGACTCCAAAAAACAATTTTTATTTTATTTATTTGTTCTTTTCAGCGGTACCTTTAACCCCACTTCATCCACCAGAGATGCTTAAATACTTCCTCCAGGACAGCTCAGCGGCCCTTGTCATATGCACTCAGGATTACGAAAACACATTACGCCCATTAGCGAAAGAAATATCCAAACCTTTAATAGTAACTGGTCGAGACAAGGAGATAACGGCACAGTTATACCAACCTAATAATTTTTTTATGAAGCCCAAAGCGGAGGATTCTTTGAGTGATGTTGGAAAAACTAATGCTTGGTATGGACGGAATGATGCACTGCTTATTTATACAAGTGGTAAGTGTTTCGTCTTGAATTTGTTCACTTTATTATCGACCATTAGAAGATATTTCCAGATGAAAACTAAACTCAATCTATATCACTTCAGAACTCTTGCTTTGATAGTCCACCGATACAGTACCACGGAAATGTCAAGCCACCTCCTCCTTCTACTCTTCATAATTTAGCCGAGTAATACATACATGTAGTACAGATGTCACAAATATTATCTATACATGTATAAAAAGGAAAATCCTGACTGATTGACTGACTAACTCATCAATGCTCACCCCAAACCGTAGCCCTAGGAGGCTGATTTGTTGAAAATGTTTTGTGTGAAGTTCCCAATCCGCACAGGGCCCGTGGGGGACCCAGGCCCTCTCATTCTGAGAGGTCTGGCCCTGTAGTGGGACATATTACCTATTTTATTATATAGGCTGGAGACGATCATTCGAACAAGAGTTACTTTCTAGGAACAACGAGCAAGCCCAAAGGCGTGGTGTGGACGCACAGTATGCTGTCATCTCAGATAGCATCGCTGCATGCGGCGTGGCGGTATTCTGGGCAAGACGTGGTGTTGCACGCGCTCCCGCTTCACCACATCCACGGGCAACTTAACTCGCTGCTGGCGTCTCTGTCTGCCGGAGCCAGGTAATACAGTTACTGCTGCGACAGCGTAGTCAAGGAAACTGAATCGCGTACCAGGGTGGGACCTTTTCACAACCAATTTCACGATAATTTCTTTGGCAGATGTATGGAATGTCGAATGACATTTGAAATGAAAATGGTTCAACCTGGTACGTGATTCAGTTTCCTTGACTGTACGTAACCTTATTCTTCTCTTGTGATTTTCTAGACATTTCTAGATGACACAATTCGAATTATTCTTATTTTAAAATCAGGTTTAGTTTTGAACTGAGAATAATTCCAATTGGGTCTTGTTCCGAAGGTGCGAATGGCTTTTTAGCTATTAAAGCGGCTCGCGTTATTACCTCGCGTACCATTTTAAGTCGTGATATTTCAACTTCTGTGGTCTTATACTTATAATACTTACCACAATTTATCTCCAGAATCCGTATGCTGCCATCTTTCGTATCTCACACGGTCTGGGCTCGCCTGTTGGGTATGGGAGAGCGCGACGAGACCAAGGTTACTGTCTTCCACGGCGTACCAGCAATGTACGCGAAACTTACCGCGGACCACAGCAAGATGTTCGACAATCCTAAGACTGCGGAGTACGTTAGAACAACGTTAGCTTCGCGCATGAGGCTCATGTGTGCTGGATCCGCGCCGCTGCCGGACTCATTGTTTCAGAAGTGGGAGGAGGTGAGTGACGAACCTCCTTAGTTAAGAGTACTTGTTCAGGAAAGAACCTGAACCAAGGTGGTCAATGTGCTTAACCTTTTTGACTCCAACGACACATATATTAGCACCGCAGGTTATACGCCAACAACTGATGTATCAGTCACGACGAGCAGAGCGATATCTACCTACATGCTTTTCTGTAGGGTTCAACTTTGCGTTTGACATGGCGTATGGGTGAGTGCTGTTGTATTTGACAGAGCGTTAAAAAGGTTAAACGTAAATGATCACCAGTGCTCAAGCACACGAAACACAAAAAATATTTCGCGTTCGTTGTAGTGTTGTTAGAAGACTAGTAACGTCTTGAAGACTTTCGAACCTTATAGACTCGCAAACCATGAAGATTCAAACTTTGAAGACTCGGGCGTTAAAGGTTTTACCTCTGAAACGGTTCAGAACCTTAACGAATCAAGCTTTTTTATGAGCTCTTAAGTCTAAGAGTCGCGGTTTTGGCGCTCGTATGCAGCAGCACGAACCTTTTAATTTGTGTGTTATATTATATGCTCGAGGCTTCTAGACTCAGCAGTCGCGACTCAAGTTTTGTAGTTTACGCCTTTAAACTTAAATTCATAACACTTGTGCATTGCTTTTTTTAAACGTAAACTAAAGTGCCACAAATTACGCCGCTCATACATAACCACGTTTCCGTTACTTTTCAAAAAAGATTTGATCCCATATTTACTTCTTTTTGTTCTCTTCAAGATATCTGGGCACCGTCTGCTGGAGCGCTACGGCATGTCTGAAGTTGGCATGGCGCTCAGCAACCCATACCGGCCGGTAGAGGCGCGTACCGTGGGCTGCGTCGGCCAACCTTTGCCCGGCGTGGCGGCGCGAGTTGCCGCACCCAGCGACTCGGGGGCTTTAGAGCCACTCGTAACTGTTGCCACTCCTGCCGCTGACACGAGGGTGAGTGCCATAAGTGTAATGTAGATAGGAAGGAACGTTGGAGCTTTGTTCAAGAACTTCTGGAGACTCCTCTTAGTTAGAAACTTAGGTTAGGAGCGCCAGGATATCTAAAACGGCAAATTTGTCGCTAGGACATTATTACCATGTTATGATAGGTACTTAACTGTACCATCATTTCGGAGGGATAAGGAAAGGTGATGTAAATTGTACTAAGTTACCCTTTACCATTTGGTTAATAAACAGTGATCGGAACTCTTGGGTGCAAAACTTTAACAAAACTTGTAAAGCTGACATTAACGAGAATTTACAACCAAGAAAAATAAGAACATTATTGGCAGATTAGTGTTCAATTTAACTCTATATCGAAATCTCAGATTTTCAGTAGTTTATTAATATTTTCATGTCTGTAAGCACTGTTTCATGCCCGCTTGGCAAGTTTTGTTAAAGTTTTGCACCAGAGTTGCGATCACTGTTAATAACACTAGAATCACTAAGAAATGTCAGAATTCCACAAAATTAAAAATCGTAGATTACCTAGTAGAATTCGTCGACCAATCAACGTGATGTCTACGTTATGTAGATTTTCAACTTAACGGCACGTCGATTTCTATGAATCACTAGGTCTGTGGTTGCAGTAGTCAATAATACAACTCTTATTCAAATATTAACTCTTATGGCATATGGAATACAGTTCAAATTTGTACGGTCGAATGAATGAACTGTATTAACCAACTACGATTTTATAGCGACATCACGTTCCTAGTAGATATGAACGATTGTGAACTCTTATTTTAGCCGAAAAAGAATTCGACTAGTCGACGCTCGGTCGGTGGACCGTCCAAACGTTGATTTTACATGGACTGGGACTGAGAGCGTAGCGATATGTAGACGCGAATGTGCTTAAGACCGTGCTGACGTGTTGTATTTATGTATTTTGTTGGATTGGAACACTAGTAGTCCAGAAAAAGGCTAAAATTAAAATATTTAATATTCTTTTTCATGGTTATTGTACTTTCTTTAGATATCTCTGGAGCAACTAGGCTTGGCGCCGAAAGAGGACAAGGAGCCAGAGGTGGAGTGGCAAGCGCCAGATGTGACCGAGCACAAGCCTTTGGACGCCGATGTTAATCAGGGGGAACTGCTGCTCAAGGGACCTGGAGTTTTCTCCAGGTAATTCACTCATAATTCTGTAGGTATTTTAAATTTTATGCGGTCAACTTGACTTGGCGTGAGTGGACATAGACATAATGAGATTTACCCCCTGTTTCACCATCCATTGATCAAATTTATTTGACTAATAAATGTGATGCCGTCTTTGTTTGTTTTGTTTGAATAGACGGAGACGGCATCACATTTATCCGTCAGTTACTTTGATCCGTCAGTAACTGTAGATCCACAGTCGCGCGCCCGAAAATGTCCGAGCCAAATGAGCGCCACTTTGATAAAAGTGGCCTTCTTTTTTCTCAGTACGTTGCGTGAAATTGTCAAGTTTAGCTGTCAAGTGTCAACCGAAATTCGACTGTAATGAAGTAAAGACTAGGTTCAAATTTCTGTGTAGGTGATGATTTTAATTGTTATGCAAACAAATAAAAAAGTTCGGACATTTTTTGAAGGGGATTTTGTTCGGCAATGTGTATCTTCAGTTATAATTGATCAAAGGTCAGTTACAACTAATCAATGGGTGGTTGAACAGCCCCTTAATTTAATAAGTGGGTGCTCTTGAGAGGAGTCCTGTGGCTAGCAGTTAGACGTACCTATATAAGCTGAGATGATGATGACCGAACTAAACACGTCACTTTTTCCCATATTATAATGAAACTAGACAACACGGGTATTATCGGCTCGGTCTGTAGCATTGTCTGTTAAAATAGGCAGGACTTACGAGACTATACTATAATGCACAAGATAATACAAGCTGCGTTCACATCTTTCTTCTATCTATAAAAAACAAAGGTGATTGATTGATATCAACACACAGTTCAAAACACTGAACGGATTGTGCTGAAAATGACGTGGGCATCCGCTAAGAAAGGGTCTTCGTAAATTTACCCCCTCTGTGGATTAAACGGGGGTCCAAAGTTTGTATGGAGAAACAATGTTATACTAAACAAGTTAGGTAGAGGTAACGCCACCAGAGTTGAGGCTCTGGTGGCGTTACCTCTATGAAGTATCTTCTTTTTGTATTTATTTTTCAACTTCATTTTTTATTACTTTTACGGTCATCCCGTGAAACCATATACTGAAATGTACAGTCAAGGGCAAAAATATGTATACACTTTAGTACCTTGTCCATTTTCGTCATATTTGAACTGCCATATATGAACTGTCACAGTGGTTAAAGTGACAAGGTACTAAAGTGTATACATATTTTTGCCCTTGACTGTACGATGTATGGGAAAAATTCGTCGCTAACCTCTAGACCAGTGATGGTGTAGGGGTAAGCACGCAGCACGGAACGCTGAGGACCTGGGTTCGATTTCCAGCATTGGTCTTTTTTCTGGGGTTTTTTCTGTGCATCTATACTTCAGTTTGTATTTAGTTTGAAATAAATGTTATACTAGAAATGTTTAGGTACATAACTAAATGCAAACAAACATGAACAACCAACAATTATGGCGTCGGGTTAATCAGCCAAATGCAATATTTGTAATTGACTTTCACACGTCGCATTATCGACGTACTCTTTAGTTTAGTCGCATAATACTTTAAACTGCGACTAAACTAAAGAGAACGTCGATAATGCGACGTGTGAAAGTCAGTTACAAATATTACCTATGGCTGGTTAATCTGACACCATTACTGTTGGTTGTTCATGTTTGTTTACATTTAGTTAAGTACCTAAACATTTCTAGCATAGGCAGACAGATTGTTTATGTTTATTCGTAACTTCGCAGATGTAGTTAAGTAAATAAATAAGTAAATATGTGTATGGGCGTTTTCAAAGTTTTTAGCGAGCGTTGCCGCGAACAAAAGCTAGTTTACAGTAAAAGGTCATCGACAGGTACTACAACCGCGCCCCTAAGCCGGACGACTCTGACTTCACGGCTGACGGCTGGTTCCGGACCGGCGACACGGTGTCCTTCGCCGGCGGCCGGTTCCGGATTCTCGGACGGACGTCTATAGACATCATCAAGACTGGGGGGTACAAGGTCAGTACAGAACTGATACTCCATACACTTAAGGCCTGATTACACTTTGTTAAGTAGCAAGTGCAGGTGTAAAGTGATTAGTAAAAGCAAAAATTAGATGAACCACACTCGTGTCTCTCTCGTGTGTCGGGCCTCTTATTATGCACCAATCACGTAAATAATATTAAACATTTCAGGTAAGCGCATTACAAGTTGAATCAGCTATACTGGAGCATCCTAGCGTCGCCGACGCTGCAGTATTGGGTGTCGAAGACGAAAGCTACGGCGAAATCGTTTCAGCCGTCGTCGTGCTCAAGCAACAAGCCACACTCAGCCTCAAGGAGCTGAAAGACGAAATGGGAAAGAGGCTGGCGCCCTACCAACTGCCAAGGAACATGATTGTGGTCAAGGAGATGCCGAGGAACGTGATGGGGAAGCTGGATAAGAAGGAGATCAGGAAGCTGTATGGTGAAGCTCTGGCTGTGAAGAATTAGAGGGAGAATTGATGGTAATTGTGTATTGTATATAGTATGTGAGATGTGGTCACCATAAACTACGCAGACTCAGATGTTACTGACTCGACTGGGAAAAGAAATATATATACCTTACCTTAGCGCACAGCCGTATTAATTACAATGTACTGCACATACAAATTAGCACTGTAAGTCCTAGTGTACAAAATTACTACTTAATTGTGCACTGAATTGTAATTAAGTTTAATGTGCGCTAAGGCATCGATGTATGGGTTCTTGCGTGATAATTCTATTCTTATTGTTAGTTCTGTGGACTGCCTGCTGCGTGCGATGTCGTTAATGACTTAATTAATTGTAAAGAATACAACGTGGAACTCCAGACTGCTCCCTGTTTTTAAGTTAAATGTCAACTATCTATTGATGTCTCGCGCTCGTTTTAGTTCCTTTGAGCAGGGCGTTTAGTTCTTTGAGTAAATAAGTAAAGAAAAAGAAACACATCAATGCCAAAAGAGTAATATTAATTCACAGTTATTGCTTGAAGCTAGATCGTGTTTTTCTCCCACCCTTCCACAAATAAATAACTATTACGCTTTTGAATGCCTTAATAATACAAGTAGGTACAAATAAAATAGTTTTATAAATTTGATCACACAAGTGCTTTACCTATTTTTTAATTACAATTGCATTTATCGGTTATAGTTCATTAACCTTACGTATGCGGATTTTAAATAAAACAAATCCACATTCGTTGATTTACGTAAATATAAAATGGACTGATTAAAATAAAAATACAAAATTGCTACAAAGTCACTTGATCAGTGCTTAGTTTACGCATACCAAAGGTTAATCTTCATTGTACTTGTTATTAAATATGTATATCGTTATATAGGTTTATGGGATCTCGGGCGTTTTAATGGCATAAAAATATCCGTTTGGCATGCTAGTGTTCATTGAATCATGGTTCAACCAACCGAGTTGGTTGTTGTTGGTTGGTTGGTGGTAACAGCAAGTCTATCGCCTACAATAGTTATACCTTAACCAATTTGCTTATATGGAAAGGTATCCAACTGTCCGGCTCTGATTCGATTCATTTTGATATATTTTAGAGAGTAGTCTAAAATAACAGACCTGTATTTCTGTATTTAGAGAAATTCGCTTCCAAAGTACTGAAAATTGACTAAACTGTCTAACTTGCATAGAAAAATATTTTTAAGCAAATTGCTAATTATTAGGTACTGATTTGATTATATGTTGGAGAACACGAAATAGTAATGAACTCGTGTTTTGTCATATCGGCTCTAACTCATATTTTCCTATTATATTTATTACACACTTCAAAGTTTTATATATCTCATTGATGCTTTTGTTTAGAACCCGTGTATCAAATTAAATAAGATTAATTAAAAATTAAAACAATTGAATTACTTACTACATTATGTTGTTGTTAGCGTTTAGGGCACTTAGCGAGGTTTACAAAATGTATGAATGCTTTCAAGGCACTGGGTGAAACATCGAAATTAAGTCGTAAAGGCCTGTATTCGCCACAACCTTTTGGGTGCCCCCAAAATCGAGAAAAATAGCTTTTCCACTTTCAGATAAACTAACTAGATTTAGAGTAACAATCTTCTTCATATTCCTCTATGGCTTTTATATGAATGCCATTTGAAACTCCCCGAGATACTTGTTGAATAATTGTGTGGCATAATTTACTTTATTGTATATTTAGAATTTGTTCATTGTTTTTGTGAACAGTTAGATTGCTAGATGCTAACAGTTCTTATTTACATTTTAACGACTGATCGATTGTTGTTATTTGTTTAATAAAATACATGTTTTCAGTAAAAACGATTGTTTTATTATATAATTTATATAACACTAACAACACTATTACATAAAATAAAAAAAAAAAATACAAAAAAATTTTTGATAGCTCGTTTTCATTCGCAAAATGAAAATTTGAATTAAACTTTTTAAACTACCATGTCTTGACTTTACTTTGTTTATAACTAACCTTCGATACTTACATATTTACTAGTTGATTGCAATTCCTAAAGTAAAATCATTCAGTTTTTTTTGTAATTTTTAATTTCTAAGAAGCTCCTAGCAGCAGCAGTGGCATTGACTAAACAAGGCGCAGAAAAAGTAGCAGAATTGATGGCATCAGACCAACTACAATACGTAGCCACCGCCGTAGCAGTCACTCCCATCATCATGACAATCAAAGCTAACAACAAATCATACCACTTTATATTATACCGGTCTAAACCTTGTGAAAATAATTCGTCGTAGCTATTCACGAAAGTCTTATACTTCGTTTCTAAAGCATTTCGCAAAATCGGTAGTATAGCGTCGTCATCTTGGTGTCCGCCATTTTGTAGACAGACGCCATTTTGTTTACTCATGTACTTTGATTCTGACATTTTAACGTCATCGTCTTTTGATAGGTTTGCTTTGGAATGGCACAGTTTGAGAAAGAATAGAGGTGGGAAGATGAACATAAGAGGGCCTGTGAGAGTTGAGCCCACTAGGCCCATGACTATATCGAAGCGAGGTACGGTTTCTCCTAGGAAGACGGCGAACGCGACGATGCCAGATCTGATGAGGCAGCGCTGGACGCAGAAGTCTGCAAACAAATTTTCTCACGTTATAGCAGGAAGAATGAGGAAAAAGTAGATTGTTCAACAAGGGAGGAAAATAACCATTATCACACGAGGTTACTTGGCACCCGAGCACAAATATTCCGAGGGAGATATTGGTGTTTTTCCCGAGTTAAACACTGCTTTTCATTTCGACTACAAGGAAAGTAAGAAAATATAAGTATAAATAAATAAATAGTAGATTGTTCAACAAGGGACTAAAACAAGCCATAATGACACAAGATATTCGCGTGTCATTATGGCAGTTTAGTCTCGCGTTAAACACTCTACTTTTCACTTTGAATGCGAGACAAAAAACGATGTTTTAGGTATACTAATCTACAATATTACTTTTATAAAACGTACGCTCAATACGAGCAATGGACGGCTGTTCAGAATTCAAATAGCAATTTAAATTTGTTCCGCGGGTTTTTATTTGTTGAGTGACGCTTTAAATGATTGCATATTTAGCCAACAGATTCAAACTTGAAAATTATTTCATAGTTAATTGGACTAAGTATGCATGCTTGTGGCGAGCTGTTGGTGCGTAGCGATACCACGAACCCGAGACCTCCACGGGTACACATACACACATGCGCTTATACACACACTCACACACAGTTACACACCCAGCCCGCCTCTAGTTTGCCTTTGTTGGCCGCCTAGAGTGGAACGCAAGAGCTAAATGCTCGAAGGATGGATGTGTTTGGCCGTAAGTGGCGAGTTGGCATTTTGAAGTTTAAAGTCCTGGAACACCTCTCCATCCTTAGCCGTTCACACCAATGTTGCCGCCTCGTTGCCCCAAGCGGGCAATAGTTTGAGGGGCCCATTTAGTGAATGGCGAGTCACCGCCTACCAAAACTTAGTTTATGAGATATTGAAATGGTAGGTGTCCGTTATCTCACTCCATAGCCCGGTAATCCTGTCCACAACATCCCAACCCCATAGCCAATTCCATGTCGCTTCCTACCTGGCAATAGTTTGGCAACTGTGGAGGACTGTCCGCTAGCACATCCTCATGGTGTATTGGCATCGGCGTGACTGATATATATATTCATGCCAAATTACAGCTTTCTATTACTAACAGTCTCTGAGCTTAGCCGCGGACGGACAGACAGACAGACGGACAGACATGGCGAAACTATAAGGGTTCCTAGTTGACTACGGAGCCCTAAAAAGAGCTTTAGTCCCGATATGCAGAGACTAAAGTAACATTTTAAGAGCATGAGAAGTGAAAAATATCTAAACTGGTCAATATGATCGTTGTGAAATATTTCAATGGAGTTTATTGTTAAGGAATAATTAATTTAACAAAATTTAGAATGTTCAATATAATAATCAATGAAAACAGTAGATAAAGTAGGTATTTTAGTAAATTTATTTATAAAATATGTAAGTAACCAATTAGAACCAAGGAGTTAAGCTGTATAGAGATAGGCTGTGTAGACAATAACATTGTCGTTTACCGTGTTTTAATTCTTAACATTTTCTAACTTTTCTAGTTTAAGTCACTAAATAAGAAATTAATAATTTAATTTAATAATATTTCACTGGCATTATAAAATTTGTAATATGACTAATTAAGAAAAATAAACTCAATACTTAATTATTCCATGTATATGCCGTAATGCTTGGCTGAATGCGTATGTGTTCCATTGACAGCCAATGCCTTTATTTTTTTAATTCATTTCTACCCTTGGGAAGAAAATAATACTTATCTTCCCGTATGTCAGATATGATTTGCCTCACTTTCCGAGTATGAGAGATGAAATAGTAGATTGTTCAACAAGGGGGGATAATAACCAATATCATACGAGGTTACTTGGCACCCGAGCACAGCGAGGGTGCCAATATTCCGAGAATGATATTGGTGTTTTTCCCGAGTTAAACACTCTGCTTTTCATTTCGACTACAAGGAAAGTAAGAAAATATAAGTATAAATAAATAAAAATGTCTAAACTGGTCAATATGATCGTTGTAAAATATTTCAATGGAGTTTTTTTGTTAAGGAATAATTAATTTAACAAAATTTAGAATGTTCAATATAATAATCAATGAAAACAGTAGATAAAGTAGGTATTTTAGTAAATTTATTTATTAAATATGTAAGTAACCAATTTGAACCAAGGAGTTAAGCTGTATAGAGATAGGCTGTGTGGACAGTAACACTGTCGTTTACCGTGATTTTTTCTTAACATTTTCTAACTTTTCTGGTTTAAGTCACTAAATAAGAAACTAATGTAAATCAATAATTTAATTTAAAAATATTTCATTGGCATTATAAAATTTGTAATATGACTAATTAAGAAGAAAAAAACTCAATACTTATTTATTCCATGTATATTCCGTAATGCTTGGCTGAATGCGTATGTGTTTTATTTTTTTTAATTCATTTCTACCCTAGGGAAGAAAATAATAGTTATCCTCCCGTATGTCAGATATGATTTGCCTCACTTTCCGAGTATGAGAGATGAAAATTATATTAACTAGCTGAAGCCCGCGGCTTCGCTCCCGCTGAAGTAGACTAAAACGTACTTTCCCGTGGGAATGAGATATTTTCCCGTGGTAAAAAGTAGCCTATGTCACTCTAGTCCTTCAACTATGTCCCTAAAAAAAATCACGGCAATCCGTCCCACAGTTTCGATATTAGTAGGCACCTATGGATATCTAACTACCTACTTATTTACGTTTTATAGGACGCGATTCGTACGAGAGTTTAGGGAGAGAGAGAGAGAGAGAGAGGGAACAATTTTTGAAATCACATTACTCCAATCATAATCGTGAGGAAAACTGCACACATGTGCGAAGAAATTCAACGTTGGGTATGAAGTAACCACTGAGCCCGCGTGGGAACCACGCCCACGCCCCAAGCTCTCTCATTCCGATAGGAGGCCTATGCCCTATAGTGGGACGTACATGGCTGAAATGATGCTGATTGATTACATACCTCTACCATTTGTTAGTGTTATAAAATCAGTATAAGTACTGATTTAGATTGTCCAATATAGTTTGGTACAAAACTACAACTCAAATTAAAATTTTGACTAGGTAACGAGATAATTACGAGTGGAACTGTAATTATTATACTCGTATTTCAAATTCAGCACATTATACCTTTTGATCCGCCAACGAGATGGACGGACGATTTGGTGAAGACCGCAGGTTCAGGGTGAATGCATGTCGCTTCCAACCTTAACGATTGGGCGTCAATGAGGGAAGCCTATTCAGCAGTGGACGTCTTACGGCTGAAATGATGATGATGATAATGACCTTTTGATAGTTCTATAGGTACTCCTGAGGCAGATTAGTCTAGAAAGTGTACTAACTTCTTGGTATGTTAAGCAAGTCCTCGACGTGTTGGAAGAGCGCGGAGTTGCCGACGGCACTGGATAGGCAAAGCTGTAATGTCACCAGCAGCGCCACCACGAATAACGCCACCGAAGGCGGTATGCCTGAGACAAAAGATTCACCGGTTGCATTGAAAGAATATTAACAGATTCCTTGTCCCGAAGAAATGTGTCGTAATAAAAAAATGTCGTCGTAAATGGTCGAGATATAAATTTCCATTATTATGTTTAAATTTACTATGAAAGTGGTGGATGCGCTGGGATTGCGTATTTATTTTATTATGTATGAAAAAATAAAAAAGTTAAAAAGCATAATTCGACCTAGGTTCAGATAACATTTAGTACTCCATATGGCCTCAGGGATACGTGGTTAAAATTATTCGGTTTGCTCATGTTACACCATGTATTTGCGTGCATATTTCAAGCTTTTTATGTTGCATATGATCCGGTCTCTACATAATTCACTACAAAACCCTCACCACAGAATAAATAAAATGTAACCAGTAACCCAACTTTATACTAGAGCGCCAGATCGACGCACGCACGCAGCCAAGAGTCTTACACGGCCGCTAACCAATCTTCGCTAGACAAAACAATGCAGTTCCCACGCTCGCGCCGAGTACGACGGTTGGCTGTGTGCGTGCGTCGATTCGGGCGCTCTAGTATGAAGTTGGGTTGGTTACATTTTATTTATTCTGTGCCCTCACCTTGCAGTATGTTGTTATCCACGTCTATCCCGTAGCGATACGCGGCGAGCGCGGAGGTGATGGCGAACAGAGCGCATGTGAAAGCGAACCCGAGCAGCACAGCCCGGTTGATCTTCCGGCTGTCCTTCATGTCCACTTGGATGGTCAACAGCATCGGGTGGATGTCGAACTGATCGCAGTAAAAGCTATACTAAATTTTTGTTATAAAAAATTTAAAAAAACCCTCAACGCAATTTTGTCTCATTATGTTTGATAAAAATATGTAGGTAAGTTTATTTTATGTACGCCATTTTATGGTGGCGGCTATCTTGGATTTGAAATTCATCATAGTGTAAGTATAGTATTCTACTAGTCAAGCTCTTTCATTTGATACCCATATTGAGGGAGTTGTGAAAAAATATGTGTCTAATCCGCCATTAAGTGGCGGCGGCCATCTTGGACCGATTTTCATCAAACATAGCTAAGGAAACTCCCGACTAATTCACATTTCAAAGAAAAAAAAAACGAAACCAAAATCGGTTCTTCCGTTCGGGAGCTACGATGCCACACACACTACACGCGCAGACACGTCAAAGTTATGACGTTTATTTGAACGTTTAAACCCCGTCATTTCGTGGTCGCATTTTTTACGAATTGGCTGTAATTACCTACTTACTCGTACATTTTGATGGCGCTTTTGGTTAGTTTTTAGAAGTCCTGTACGTCTTCCAGATAACTGGAAACTGTATAGGTAGGTACAGTATCTAACAGTAACTATTACAGAATCTTCTGCCATTTCTACAAAAATGTGTCCACGAAATTATGTCCACAAACGCTCGAATACAACCATATACAACATTGGTAACTAACTTTGTACTTCGAACTTCGAAGTATTTCAGACTCTTTTTTTTATCACCCACAAAACAAATAAGGCCGGCGCAGTTACCGTGTGCTTGTCACTTCACGCACACGCATCAGTTGTAATGAAACTGTATGAAAGATAGTGCACTAGATGCGTACACATAGTGTGCCATCTTTCTTACAGTTTCACTCGTTTCCCAACTGAGTCAATGATCGCTTAAATTAATTGAGTCATTTTAAAATTTTGCGCAGGTAAATTTGCCCCAACCTAAAATAAATTGTTTTCGTTTGTACACTGTCTATTTTCTGCGTTTATTTGAGTTAAATGATTGATAATGGCAAGCTATACATAGATAATTATTGAGTATCGAAATCGAAAAAGTATTCTGCGCAAAATTTGAAAACGACCCAGTTGCTATTTTTATGTTCTGCGGCTTTACCTGAAATGAAATGATCCCATAAGCCACGATGAGGTCCTGGGGTCGCGGTTGGTACGTCAGCAGCCCAGCGCTGGCTGGCGACACGTCGTCCAGGAGTATACAGGTCCACGTGCAAATCGCCACCGTGGTCACCGTGCATACTGACGTCAGGGCCAGCGATCTAAATAAAACAAACTCTAAATGGTTATGATTTATTTTATTACTGTCGTTTATTCCGGGTCGATAAATACGGTGTCATATTTTAATCTCACCCACGTTCCGTATATTTCCATAGTAAATACATACATATTATACCTGTGCTGTTTTGTCTGACGCTTGATTCAAGTCCCTCTATTCTCTCTCTCTCTCTCTCTCTCTGTCTCTGACTGTTAAGTAATTTCATGTTTTTATGTATAGTCGACCAAGAAAATCTTTTACCACCCTAAGGGTAATTTTCACCGATAAATCAATTGCAATGTGACAATCAGCCTTACTGTCTTTATTCTGATGTAGGAACTGTCATTAAAAATAGTAAAGCACTTACTTGGTCCACTATACAATAAAAGGGTTTTACCTCAGACCATAGAAAGAACTTTCCTTTTTATGGTCTGAGGTTTTTACATACATACTCAACACATATACATAAGACATAATCTTTCAGCATTCAAATTCTGATTCCGATTTGTCTGGTGCCGAAAGAAAAGGTAGGTACTTAAATCTCCTAATGTTTGACATGGTAATTTCCACTGGAGGACACCCTGATGTCAACACTATTGCTAAAGACGTAAAATTAAAAATGGCTACTACGGGGACAGTAACCTGAGGCCGTATTGTCTAGCGCACAGGCGCACGCGATCGCTTCTACTATCTCTTTCTACCCTCATCCTATACCGTTTGCAAGCCACACAGAAGAGCCGTGGGACGGGGGCGCATCGCAGCCGTGGCGCCCCTTGGAGCTTTCATACTAAATGTATGGAAGCGTCGCGATCCAAAGCACACAGAAGAGACGAGGCCGCGTCTCCGCCTCTCGCGACGCTTCTATACTTACATTTAGTATGAAAACTGATTCCCCCGTCCCAAGGTCGTCTCTTCTGTGTGGATTGTCTTAGACAAAGCTGCAGCACCTGACTTACTTCATGTCCTTGGGCGACCCGAGCCACATGACCGGGCACAGCAGAAGCCCTATGAGGAGCATCCACACACAGTACGATACGCCCACCTCGCCCCCTGTGATCTTCCACCAGAATATCTGCATGCTCTGAGATGCTGTAAACGACAAGAACCGTGAAGGTACGCTTTGAGGAATAATGTATTACAGTTGTCATCTTGTTGAACTACTTATTTGCTATAGGTACTTAAATAGCTTATCGATAAGCTCTATCGTGACTTCAAATGCCGTCAAAAGAAAGTGGCGTCATACTTACACAGTTTGCATGCTCTATTACAGTTTACTAGCACTTTCACGTCACGCCTTTTAAGAATAACCATCCAACCAGACTCAATATCGCTGTGTCGTTGACGTCAGAGCTGCTTTTTTCTGGATTCGACCTTTACTGAACTAAGTTTGAAAGCCTTACCGACGATGAAATTCGGTACTCCAGCGCTGAAGACCGTAGCGTCGATGAGGAATGTGACCAAGCGACGCGCGTGGGCACCGAAAGCTAGCTCCGCCACGGCCGCGTACGGGTACCTGCCGAAAGAAGTTAGGTATATTGGAATTGTTGCCTACTGTGGTGGATTCCTACCACTACCTAAGTAATACTCGTACTTGCATTAGTAAAAGTAATAATTTTAAACCACCAATTTTCTTCGCTTCTCGACTTACGGGACCTTGAAGTACGCGAAAGACTCTGTGGGACCACGCAACGTTATCATCATCGTCATAAATCCTCTTCATTATTAATCTGCGTTTTTTGGGGCTGTTCCCAGTTGTGCTGTTTCCTAGTAGTTCGCGTGCGAACTAAAGCGTGTGGACAGCTGAAGAATGGCCCGTTCTTTTTAGTTAAGGGAATCGTCCAATCTGCTCTAGTTAGTTTTGTTTTACCTGTTCTTTTCCCTGATGGTTGGCGCTATCTCCTTCGCCAGCAGCCAGCAGCGACCGAGCAGTACTGCCGTGTAAAGTTGCAACGCGAACACCACCAGAACCAGGGGAATGGCGTATATGCCTGTAACATGCAAATTAGAAATTAGAAGTTTGTGTTTTTCATTTTTTGCTGTGTCGACAACACACAGAAAAGACCAGAAAATACAGCTAGCGCTGATAGGCAACCCCGAACGATTAATAGCTGGCTGAGGTTGAGGATCAATCAAACCCAGACCCAGTCCGTGACGCGTGCTTTGCTTACCAATAAATACCTACACTATCCCGACCTAAGCGATTGCCTCGGTAAGATACCATTGACGCATAAATACGATCATTTATTGGCAATGTTGCTGTTTGATTTCCTGATTTCTGAACTGAAACAATTCCTTTTTTTTTGCTGCTTCACTTTGCTCTGTTGTTCGCGGGTGAGCAAACTAATTGAATCAGTTCATTGATATGGATCTCCGCAAAGTAACGGCTGTTGATTCAATAAATTGTTTGATTTCCTCGCAATCGGAGTGAAAAAAAAAACCTTTTTACCACCGACTTTACTGTGTTCATATAATATTATAATACTCTTTGTGTCCACCTAAAGTGTCCACCTGAGCCACAGGGGAGAGTGGTAGGAGTAAACTTTCGGATGAAATGGCGCTTTTTGTGCATATGTCATACAATTTGTGAAATGTTTTGCTAGTAATTGAAACAACATTACAGGCATAATCGCGCCAAAATTTAGTTGCATAATTTTGGAAAACTGTGCCTCACCCACACTTGTGCAACCCTTACTGTAAAGTTGTAACTCACCGCACGCTATCACGCTCCTCGGCAGTGCCACCACCGGGAAGACTCCAAACAGATCGACGATACACAGTACCGTGAAGAACACGCTGAGACCGCCCGTCGTCTCGCCGGCGGTGTAACCACTATGGTGTACCACCACTCGCGGCTTCGGGGAGCCCAGGCGGGCCATGTCGGTGGGGTACTTCATTGTGAACGCTACTGTAAATTATGAACACAAGGGCTAGAGCGCTAAAATCCATCTCCATTCCACCAAACCATCCATTAAACCACAACGCCCATTTCATTCTCCATTTTTGTAACGGATATCCAAGAGGGGGGAAAGTCTTAACTCTTATGTGGTTAGTATTTTAAACCCCCAACACAAAAAGAGAGGTGTTATAATTTTGACCGCTATGTATGTGTGTATGTGTGTATGTGTGTGTGTCTGTCTGTGGAATCATAGCCCTTAAACGGGTGAACCGATTTGGATGCGGTTTTATTTATTTGAAATCAGGTTTCTTGGCGATGGTTCTTAGACATGGTTCAGCCGTTTCAAAGTTACCATCAGCTCTTTTGCTAGCTGCGGAAGGGATTTTAGACGAGTAAATGGCGTAATGGGCATTTACATTTTCAAACATAGTACCTATATATGTGACCTAATTGCGTTGGGGGGTTTTAAAATTTATAGTTATACTAGCTGTTGCCCGCATCTCCGTCTGCGAAGAATAGTAGCCTAAGTACGACCTATTCTCAGACTTACCAAATACAGAGAAAAATGTTTCATAAAAATCGGTCGAGCCGTTTCGGAGGAGTTCTACCTATAACAAACACTGTGACACGAAATTTTTATATATTGGACTAGCTGTTGCCCGCGACTCCGTCCGCGAAGAATAGGGGTATAAAAATAGCCTACGACCTATTCTCAGACCTACCGAATACAGAAAAAAAAGATTCACAAAAATCGGTCAAGCTGTTTCGGAAGAGTTCGATAACAAACACCGTGACACGAGATTTTTATATATTAGATTTTGGTTAGTATTTATAGCAACAGCTACTAATATACCGTTCATAACGGTACAAATTGTAAACAATTAAGTATGTTTTGTTTTTGTAAGATTTAATTTAAATAAAACTATATTCACGTGAGTTGCACAAATCGGCAGAATAAGCCACCATCCTTCAATGAATTCTAGAAATGTCAGCACCCTAACTTGTTTGCCAATAATTTGCCAACAGGTTTCCATGATTTCATCATTCGTCCTTTAGCTAATGTAGGTTAAGTACATTAAAAATAAAAACCTAACCATATTTTTTTTTTCATTCAATTTGCAAAGTGTTAGCTTAGTGGTCTGACCACAGAATAACTAATAGTAATTTTACTAGGTTTGACCTATAGTGTCTCAAGCAGCAGAAGATCGTGGGTTCAAATCGGCGCTTGCACCTCTGAGTTTACTGAAATTTATGTGCGAAGTTACATTTCAAATTTATCATGAGCTTTACGGTGAAAGCGAACATCGTGAGGAAACCTGCACGGCCTACGAAGAAAGTAAATGGCTGTGAACTTGTGAAGTTTCTTACCTAACTGAGCCCGTATGGGAACTACGGCCTAGGCACTCTCATTCTGAGATGAATCCTGTGTCCTGTAGTGGGACGTATACATAGTATAGGCGCTGGGATGATGATGATGATGATGATGATCATGTTCGTACCTATGTATGAAAATAGGTCTTGGTTTCCAAAGCAAACCATTTTTAGACCACTTCTATAGTACGGCGAATGTGTCGGCCACGCAATAGACGGGGTCTACATCGAAATTCGAAAATCGAAGTTCGTATTGCGCTGTCTCGCTCACTCTCGTACTAAATACTATTAGCGTGAGAGGGTCGGCACAATGTGAAGTTCTAATCTTGAACTTCGTTGTATATAAGGTCAGAGAGAACACGCTCAGCGCACGGTCGGTCACGTGTAGTTGCGGCCGGTTCGTTGGCAATAGAATAGATTAGGGTAGGTTATGTACCCTACCCACTACCCACCTAAGGCGCAAGCCACACAGAAGAGACGTGGGTCGGGGGCGCGTCGCAGTCCGCGTCGTTTGTTCGCAGGCCGCGTCTCCGCCCCGTCTCTTCTGTCTGATTATCTTCTACTATATAAAAATCTCGTGTCACGGTGTTTGTTATCGAACTCCTCCGAGACGGCTTGACCGATTTTTATGAAACTTTTTTCTCTGTATTCGGCAGGTCTGAGAATAGGTCGTAGGCATTTATTATACTAAATTAATAAAAACATATACTTAAAGGTGTAAATATAAGACTAAAACTACTATTAAATTAAAATAACTAAAACTAAACTTAATTAAAAAAGAGAGGTGGGCCTCTTGGCATGGTGCCCATCACGCAGGCAGCATTCCCGCGCTGAACAGCGATTGCGATTCTTTGCGCGAGAAAGCTGCCGGCGCGAGGGTTGCCTGTTGCCTCTCTCAACCTATTGCTGAGCTCCCTGTGTAGCTCCAGTGCACCCTTACTCCAAGGACCTAGAGTCTCGACGCCGAAAGGAAAGAAATGATATTGGGCGCCGAGACAGCTATATTTGGTGACCTTGAGGCGTTCCCGGGCGTCTGCCGCCGCCCCAGCACGTTTGGTAGTTGCTGGAAGGTAGGACGCCGCCAGGGTGTCTGTACAGGTGGCGTCCCACACCAGCGCACGGCCAGTCTTCCAAGGTATCAACGACATTCCATCAGGGCGCTTGCCATCGCTCCGCACAATCTGGGGCTCCAGAGCAGCGGGAACGTTGGCACTAACGAGCGCCCGTATGAGAATGTCGTTGAGAGCGGCGTGGCGGGACAGGCGGCCGGCGCCCGAGGAGCAGGAGAGGCCATGGTGGCCGAGTCGGTCCACTGGAGCCCCACAAGAAGCACAGTTGTGACTTGCGCAGATCCCAACTCCCAGCCGGAGACCAGTAGCTATGATTTGTGTGTGTTCGTACAGTGTGGAGGTGGAGGAACTGCATGAACACACATTTCTTGCATAAACGTAACTATTGTAAGGTCGCGGGTGAGCAAAGTAATTGTTTTAGTTCATTAATATGGACCTCCGCAAAGTAACGCCTGATTCAATAAATATGCATCATGACAAGATTTTAGGTAAAATATGCAATGATAGATGAAAATGGGCTAAATATGCAATTGCATATGCAAATATGCATTTGCATATAATCCGGTCTCTATACATAACATACCTACGTTAAGTGCTAAAATGATCTGTCGGCCAAAACTTTTTCGAGAGAATATAAAATTGCTGACAAAGTTTCATAAAAGAAATATTTATGTTTTTAAAATACGCGTTACCTTAAGGTTTTTTTTTGTGATGATTGACTAAAGCTACTCAATAAAAATATTTTGATTGGTGAATGTGGTATGATTACTATGATATTGACTGTAGGTACTACCTTGGTCAACGAAACCATAATTTTCTGAAAAAAAAATATGTACAAAATTCGTTGCTCGCAGTTTATTGCAATTCTGTGGTATACACTAATGAACTTTTTTGAGAAAATTGAAAATTACGGACAAAGCTATAGGTAACACAGCCTGCTATCGTTAGAGCATATGAGCATATAGCTAATGTAGTGCAGACTGCAGTCTAATTGAACGAGGGACTCAATTGAAGGCCCGCCCGGTAATAGTATTTAGTTAATCTAGAACGTAGGGCTAATATAGGTCTTATACAGACTACAAATCTTGGATCGAGTTAAAAGACAATAGGAAGTAAGTAGGTATATGTGTTTTCGTTACGCAAACCAGAGGGTGAAATTTAATAAGCTAGTGTCACAAGATTTGCTTTTGCCGTATCTACATTTCATCTATGATCATCACCATATCATCATCATCTCAGCTGAAAGACGTCCACTGCTGATCATAGCCCCAAGGCTCGCCAAACAGATCGGTCGTGCGCCATCCACATCCAACGCGTTCTAGCAACCTTACCGCCCGGCCACGACTTCGCGCGTTTGGCGGCGCGGCAAGCGTTTTCTGTGTTCATTGCGCGGCTGAGACGCTCGCCGTACAGTGGTTACCTAGCGGCACAAGCAATGAACTGATAAAACGCTTGCCGCGCCTCCAAACACCCGAAGTCGTGGCCGGGCGGTTAACCAGGTCGCCGCTCCATGTTGTTGGAGGCCTACCTACACTACGTCTTCCGATCCGCGGACGCCGCTGTGGCCGCTAACTATGGGCCTCATAAGAAAGCTCAAAATCACTCGAGGGCGATGGAGAGGGCTATGCCTGGAGTTTCTCTGCGGGATCGCGTTAGAAATGATGAAATCCGCGCAAGAACTAAAATCAACTGTGATGTTACGTGTGAAATTGGATCACCCGACAGAAATCGTATTGTTACGGTGCCACGCCTCTGATAGGTAGGGAGGTAGGTAGTGGTAGGACGTTCACTTATCCTATACCTAATATGCGCGAACGCTTGTGAATGTGTGTGCCTAGTTACTCTTTTATGCTAAAACGGCTGGCCTTATTTACTTAGATGAGTATGTGTAGATGTTGGGTTTCAGGACTACATGTAAAATTCTAAAATGTTAACTGCTATGGAGAAATTATATTTTGTTTGGACGGGTGTTCTTGAAGACCATGCAATATACCTCATTTTTTGAGAATTATATCCAAATACCAGACCTTCACGCGTGTATAGGCGCGGGTGAAAGCTAGTATAAACTTGAAACGGATGGTTAGATTTTATGTGTTATGGAGGAAATAAAGTTTCAATCAATCAATCAATTTCCTAACGCATGAAAAATAACTAATTAAGTATGTCAACAAAGCGAATGAAGGTACTTAGCACCTACCCAAGTACGAAATGGTACCTTATTTGTTTCTCCAAAATCCTAGCAAATCTTCATAGTATTTTAAATATTGTACATTCACATCACAAATAAATATCACCGGATCGTCATTTTTCACAATAAGCTCACTGCAAAAATCACACAAAATCAAACGCCCTGGCAACTTACAAAGCCTTAACCCGCCGCGATTTGAATTTAAAATCAAAACTTAACTTTTTAAAGGCTAACAAACAAAATGAAATCGCTCTGGCAGCCTACAAAGCAACCTTATACTGTCGCGATTTGAATTCAAAAATAAAAAATAACTTTTTAAAAGCGAGAGCGGGGACCTAGCCGCGCGACCGCGGTCTGCAGTCGGGGATTTGTAACAGTAGAGCCTAATTAGTCCGCTTCACTGTGCACTGGACAGACGCACACACAAGGTTTCCTATTTTTTCGTGCAGACTGATTTGAAACTAGGTTCCTATTCCTGTTGGGCTTTATTATTATGGACAAAAATGGCATGGCAAGAATATAGGTGGCAGCACTATACGTTAGCCTCCTGAAGACTATAGCCAGGCCTCATGCATGCCACGTACTTACGCGCGATATTTACCTACCGCGGGAAAATCGAAAAAACTAAGATCGAAATTCCAGTAGGTTGTCACAAGCGCGCGCTGACGCACGTTCATTCGTGTTCCACGGAAAAAATATGCCGCCTGGACTTTTATAAGTGAATGGTGAAACAGGGGGCAAATTTTAATATGACTATGCTAGAATTAATAGCTAATATAACAATTTGGAAGTTCGTATCGTGCTGTCCCTCCTACTCTTCTATAAAAAGCTATAAGCGTGAGCGGGATGGCACGATGCGAAGTTCGAAAGTTGACCTTCGTATTTAGTATAACGCTAGGGTACTGTGAGCATGGCAATGTGTTCTGCGCATTACAATAAATATCCTTTTTTGTTAGGATTCCAGAGCTAAAATGGCAAAAACGGAACCCTTATAGTTTCGCCATGACCGTCTGTCCCTTTGTCCGTCCGTGGCTTAGCTTAGGGAATATTAATGCTAGAAAGTTTGAATATAGTAATTATCCCGACAAAATGGTAAAACATCATGTAGAAAAAAAAAATTTAATCCAAACTGCCAGCCCTTGTCACTGTCGGCACGCACACATTCTTAAGGAGACGGAGTAGTATAATCTGTGGCTACAATCGCGGTAAGTACCAAGATTTTGTACGGGATGCAGTATCTGTTACGAAGTAACTATTAAGTAATCTGTGCTATAGCCGTAAGCTTAGCTAAGCTTAGCCGTAAGAAACAAGTAAGTAGGTAAATACATACCCCATAATGCAACATCATCATTTCATCATCACGAAAATAAACGTGTAGTCGTGTAGGTACTAAAAAGTTAATAAAAAGTATATCATTCCATCATACTCCTCTTGGCCACCAACCAGGCATCGGTTTTGCTCTTCGTTTTATTACATACTGTATGTTTTATCTGAGACAGAAAATGCACTTTTAGACACAGCGTAACCTCCGTGAAAGTGCCTTCTGAAGAAGTGCACGTTTATAAGTGCACATATCGGGAAAGTGAGCTTTACGAGCCGAAACCCTTTTAAACTTGTGTGATTTTCACTCGTAACTATTAGCATTCACCGGACTTATCACGCAAATAACGTTTAATATTTACCTCCACGTTTCGGTCATTGATGCGGCCGTGGTCACGAATTGTCACGAGCTGCAATGCTATGGTTCAGCTGTTTCAAAGTTATCAGCTCTTTTGTTAGCTGCGGAATAGATCTTAGACGCATAATGGGCATTTACTTTATTTTCAAACATTATTTGTTAGGGTTACCTAATTACGTTGGGGTTTTTTTAAATTTTAAATTTATGTTATGACTTCGGAACGCTTTTATTGAGTTTAAAGTTGAAGACGTTTATCACACAAGGCTCTAACCACTTCTGCATAGACCAGTACATTCTGTACCTACTTTACAGTTTCACGTCCCTGTAATCCAATACGCGTATCGACGGGATATTGCGTACGTTGACATGAAACGGCCTGGCTTTTTTTTACTACGAAGTTCAAAATTCGAACTTCGTATCGTGCCGTTCTTCTCACGCTAATAGTATTTAATGCGAGAGTGAGCGCGACGATACGAACTTCGATTTTCGAATTACGGAGTAGCCTCCCTATAGTCTGGTAGTACTAGTACTTCGCTTTCCTATGTAGGCCTACTTAACTGCGTACCTAAGTATTCTCGAACCAACTGAATGGCGACCAACTGTGGAACCTGTTAACGGAAAAAAAGTCATGACTGAAAAAGGAATTCATTATGAAACTCACTGTGAGATGAGAACGTTCTACGTTATACTTCTATAGACTTTTCTCAAAAATATCCGTAAAAGTTGACATTATTCTTTACATATCAGAACGTGAAGTGCATAGTTTATGGTCAGTAAAAAAATTAAAAAGTTAAAAACATTGCAGGCTCGATAAACTCGACAACAATGTCGCATACTAATTCCATTATTGTCGAGTCTCAAACTTTTAAAAAAGTTAAAACGGCCATGGCAATAAGTCGGCACTATTCGTATACAGCCAATTCAAATGACCGGTATCAGTTGTTTTGTTGGAACTCCAGACTTTTTTTATTATGTTTAAAACAGCTTGTGGTGTTTTCGGTAGTAAAAAAACACCTGGAGTTTTTTTTTAATGAAAAAAGGCGGGAAAGGGTTTAATGACATTTAATTTTAAGTGATTTGCAAATCTTTGTACTTACCTATTTAAGTTAATTTAAGTTTATTCTATTTTTTTCCTTCACCATTTTTGAGAAAAGCTTTATATTAGTCTTGGCTGGAATAGCAATTGCTGGCTTCGTATTAGTTAAACGGACTCGCAAGCTCGTCCGTTTAATACTCAGTACTTGGGCGACCGAGCTCTGCTCGGGCAGAAACTCGGTACCAAGCGTTTTCCCAGAGATAAGACCAAGCTAGATCAATTTTTCATCCCCGAAAACCCCCAAATACCAAATTTCATCGAAATCGTTGGAACCGTTTCCGAGATCCTGATTATATACACCGGAGGGGTGGGGGGGGGGGGGGGGGAGGGAGCGCGGGGGTATTAAAGGGGGGATGAAAATTTCATTGATTTTGCCGTAGGATGCACCGGTTTCAAGATATTTGACAAAAACACCGGAGGGGGGGGGGGGGGTGAGTCACGTTAAACTATCGTCCGTAAACCGACTTTACAGACAACCGGCTTTTCCTGTTCTGTGCTCCCAATAGGGAACGTGCACATAAACGGTGCTGCCAACTGGTGCCATAAGGGTTATAGTTATAGTTATAGTTATAGTTTCTTTATTGCAAGTCACATTACAGACAAGGATCTTAAAAATAAATTGGTATACATGTGACGCCCTGCAAGGGCACAGCAAAAACAACAAAAGATGATAGATTTCATTTTGGAGTCACTATTATTAAATTATTATTCTTAGTCAAAATTTATACAATATTCATACAAACATTTTAATATTTGTTAGTATACTTAATTATTATAGTAATTATCGATGTGCAATACAGTCGGCCAAAAATATGGTTATAGTTATTGTTTCTTTATTGCAAGTCACATTACAGACAAGGATCTTAAAAATAAATTGGTATACATGTGACGCCCTGCAAGGGCACAGCAAAAACAACAAAAGATGATAGATTTCATTTTGGAGTCACTATTATCAAATTATTATTCAAAGTCAAAATTTATACAATATTCATACAAACATTTTAATATTTGTTAGTATACTTAATTATTATAGTAATGTCATAAGTTATTTACTTAATTAATTTAAAACTAAGAGACATCGAAGTGCTTCGGCAGTGCCATCAATTTGAATGTTTTACCCTTTTTTACCTTGATAAGTTTGTTTTACGGTCCGCATAGTGTCTCTTCTGTCGCATTAGTGCTGCCGCCTATAGTTACTGCACGTTCCCTATAATACTTTTTCTAATAAAAAAGTAACTTTTTCACACAAAAAAGTAACTTTTTCTCACAAAAGAAGAAACTTGACGTTTTCTCATAAAACTTAAACTTAATTTTCTGAAAATGAAACATAGCTAAATCAGTTTTTCATCCCCGGAAACCCCCACATACCAAATTTCATCGAAATCGTTGGAGCCGTTTCCGAGATCCTGATTATATATATACATATATATATATATAAGAATTGCTCGTTTAAAGGTAGTACCTGGGCGACCGAGCTCTGCTCGGGCAGAAACTCGGTACCAAGCGTTTTCCCAGAGATAAGACCAAGCTAGATCAATTTTTCTTCCCCGAAAACCCCCAAATACCAAATTTCATCGAAATCGTTGGAACCGTTTCCGAGATCCTGATTATATACACCGGAGGGGGGGGGGGGGGTTGAGAGGGGGGAGGGGATGCGGGAGAGGGAGCGCGGGGGTATTAAAGGGGGGATGAAAATTTCATTGATTTTGCCGTAGGATGCACCGTTTTCAAGATATTTGACAAAAACACCGGAGGGGGTGGAGCGGTGAGTCACGTTAAACTATCGTCCGTAAACCGACTTTACAGACAACCGGGTTTTCCTGTTCTGTGTGCTCCCAATAGGGAACGTGCACATAGACGGTGCTGCCAACTGGTGCCATAAGGATGCCATCAATTTGAATGTTTTACCTTGATAAGTTTGTTTTACTGTCCGCATAGTGTCTCTTCTGTCGCATTAGTGCTGCCGCCTATAGTTACTGCACGTTCCCTATAATACTTTTTCTAACAAAAAAGTAACTTTTTCTTGCAAAAAAATCACTTTTTCTCACAAAAAAGTAACTTTTTCTCACAAAAGAAGAAACTTGACGTTTTCTCATAAAAAATAAACTTAAAAAAAAAACTAAAAATCTTGAAAAAAAACGTGGTATCGAACCGAGGTCGGCTGGATCCGCGACCACCCGATTTCTAATGTGCCATTATGATCTGCTCGAAGTCGGCGAAATTTAGCTTTATATTCTAATGCAAACAAAAATAGCCGGAAAACACGAGTAAAAGCGATTTTCTGAAAATGAAACATAGCTAGATCAGTTTTTCATCCCCGAAAACCCCCACATACCAAATTTCATCGAAATCGTTGGAGCCGTTTCCGAGATCCTGATTATACACACATATATACAAGAATTGCTCGTTTAAAGGTATTAGATAGATTAGATACTCAGCCAGCAATTACCTACTTCCAAGCCACGACAATAATGTACTATTATGTATGATCATGATCACGCATAACTTTTTACAGAGTAGTCCGATTTTGATAATTCTTTTTTTATTGGAAAGTGTAATGAAAAATGTATAAACAGCTGTTCATTATTATGCTTCAAATTATTGCTCCAAAATCTTTACAGTCACAGCGCCATCTTTTTACGTCGTTGATAAACTGTGTTGATAAAAATGACACTTTTTTCGTAATTTTGCATCGTAACAACAGATGACGCTACTGGATATATCCGTGACGTTTCATTCTACGCTGGTTTAAAATAAAATAAATTACATCTATTGCGTTTTCTCGCCTCATACTATACTTATGACTAAAAATATAAAAGCATAGTCATTAATTTAGTTATTCTATCATTTCTATCAATAAAATGATGGGAAATAAGACGCGAAAGGAAACAAATCCTTTTTCATTATGCGCATGTTCCATTTCATCGATCGCAATGAATGACGTTGAAGTTGTAGGTGGCGTCGCGAACGCAGTTTCCGAGCTCGCTCCTTTTGTGACATTTTTGCGAAACGTTCATCACGTTTTCGTGTGAAAACTAATCTTTAAAATCACATTAGGGCATGGTCGATAAAGTTTTTCTTACGAAAGACCGTGATTTAAAATCTCTAATCGTGGTTAAGTTTTTTCGTGCCAAGTGCAACTAAGCTATCAAGATTCCGCCGATACTTCAAAGCCTACCCAGTGGGTGGCTTAGCTTGGTAAGTTTCTTGTTATTTCTACCTTATATAGTTGATTTTAGCAATAATTTAACTAATTGAACTCATAATTTAAACATATTGGTTTGACCTTGAAGTCGCGGCAGCTGCTTCAAAATAAGTTGTGAAACGTGTTATTTTCTTCATTTGCGTCCAGAATAAGCTTATTTCAATTAAAATAGAACATTTTTAGACAATTTATCGTTATTTTGTTCATGATTCATCTTTAATTATAGTCAATTTGTGCCACTTTGTATCATTATTCCTATTGAAATGATGTGACGATTTTTACGTCATCATACGGTATTACTTGCCAATACTTCACGGAAGGAATTATCTAGTTTTTATAGTGTAGAAAGCAGTGTTCTGTAAATTTTGTTTAAATGTAGTTTGTAGAAATATAATGCATTCAAATTAGGATAAGAAAAAGGAAAAAGTTATTTTATTCTAATAATAGAGTTAGTAGCCTAAAGTTGTGACAATATTGGATATTGTCTTTTACAGGTAGTGATGGTAGTTGAAGTAGTTGCCATATCTACGAATTTAAAAAAAAAAATTGAATGCATTTTAGTTTTAATCTTGAGTACAAACTAATTTAGAAAAGATGAAAAATCTTTTGTATTTTTTTTTTCAATTTAATTATGGTATCTGTGGTGCCAAATTTAGAACACATGTAGGTACACAATTGGTCCTATCTTTCCCTACCTAAATCTAAAATTCCATGCTATTTTGATCAAATACCACCCGTTTCCTCACTTTGTCATTGGCACAATTGTGTGTTCTTTCAGAACTTGTATATTGCCATATAAAAAAAAAGGTACACAATTAATTTAATACAAAAAATACCAGTACTTTTTAATAAACAATTGGGCAATTGGGTCTGAGAAATTGATGATTATGCAGAAGTATTTATAAAAACATAGGTGGTATAATATATGTTTATTAAATGTTAATATAGTTTCAAGTAGGTACTATCGCCCCAAGCGCCAGATAACCACCTTAAAGGCCCAGTTTGCATGCAGTGGCTAGACATCTGTCCATAACAATCCATAGCAATAAACATCAACGGCTGCAAGCAAATTTGTTTTGAAAATGAGTATCTGACGTCTGGGGCAATGGTACATAGTCAGCCACAATACAGAGTAGATATGAGGGGTATAGAATCAAAATCCGCTAAATCCATTTTGGTTTCGTATGTAAATCCATACCAAACCAAAATGGATTTAGCGGACTTTGATTCTATACCCCTCATATTAAGTAATGATGGGTATGGTTAGTATTATTATTTTATTATTATAGCGTCCTTATTTCCATTTTGAATTCATTCAACATATCATTACATTCTCAATATAATTAAATTAATTATTACACTAATTATTAAATCAACATTTCAAAATTATTTCTAAATTAAATTTCATTTTGTAATAAATAACATTTCAGTATTATTAATATTATTTTATACAAATCATTTTTTATTTTTATTTTTATTTTAGTGAAGCCAGACAAACAAACTAGTGGGTCACCTGATGTTAAATGAACACCACTGTCCATAGACACTCGCAGCGCTTTACGCGATACCAGTGCGTTGTCGGCCCTGCAGAAAATTGTACACTTAATTAATACTCTATACTCTAATTATTCTCTCTATATTTTAATTTTATACTCTATTTTTAAATTGATTTTCATTAAATTAAACACCACAATTCAATATGGACCCCCCAACTGGTAAAGACCTCCTCCGTTTCATTCCACATCTGTCTGTACTTTGCTTTGACAATCCAATTTTCGCCAGCTATTCCTACTATTTCATCAGCCCATTTTTCTTTCGGTCTACCTCTTTTTCTTTTGTCTATTGGACCTCGCCAAGATGTTACTACAGTCAAAACCGTTTATAACAACATTCAAGGGACAGCAATATTTGGTTGTTAAACACGGTTGGTCATTGTAACCAGTGTTACTTTGGTATATAAGATTGTGTTGGGTTATTTTCTTGGTTATTACATCCAATATGTTGTTGTAATTGGTGTTGCTATAAACGGTTTTGAATGTATTTGCGCCCATTTGTTATCTCTGTATTTCTTTTTTTATGTATTCTTTGTATATTTGAAACACTCCTTTCCATTGCTCTCTGGCATACTTTTATTTTGTTTTCAATTAGCACCAAACAACCTAGACAACAAAATCGCCTAGTGGTTAGATAACCTGACTACGAAGCATGAGTTCCTAGGATTGATTCCCGCATTGGGTCAGATATTTGTATGAAAAATATTAATGTTTCTTCTCGAGTCTTGGGTGTATTGTATACATAACCTCTCGTATGCAGAAAGTAAAACCTGCATTCTAGTCTTGCTTGTTTAAAATTGTACCAGTTTAGTTCCTTATTCATCAGTTTTCTACTCTGTTGTAGAACAGTAGTTTATAACTTTATAATAAAATAGCTTAAACCTAATTGAGTTAGCCCTATATTAACTTATAACATGTATGTTTTTGTATCAATTTATTTTTACTAATTTCTTATGCTCCTCAACCAAAGAATCCATTTACAACACAAAGTTGACTTGATCACTGGTATAGCTTAAGACATGAAGGACCACTTTCATTTACATTTCAATGTGACAATCAGCCTTTTTTCCTGCTGTAGATCCCGTTATAAATAATGGTGAAGCATTGGTCAACTATGCTTAACATAAGGCCTTGGCATTTTCTCTTAAATGTGAGTTATTGGGTCTATGATAAATATATTATTGTAGATAAAATAATATAAGTCATTGGACATGCTATCAAAAGCTTTATCAATGATTTATTTACACAATGCAATGAAAAAGCGTGTTTCTACATAAATATTGTTTTTTCATTACTACACATGCTATAAAATATTTTATTTAAAAGTAAAAACATACATTAATTAAATTATATAAGTAATATTTGAGAATAATGCATGTTTTTTTGGTTTTGTCTTATCAAACACGCTTTTTCGTTTCATTATAGGTCTGAGGTATAAAATAAACATGGAAGGAAAACGAGATTCTTTCTTCAAACGGGACAAGAAACCACAAAATGGAAACAAATCTAATAATAAAGAACAAAAACATTTTAAAGAGAAGAGACAGGAAAACTTTGACAAAAATCGCACTGAAAAAGTAGAAGAAAAGAATGAAAAAAAGCCATTTGATAAAAAAGCTTATAGATTGAAGAAGTACAGCAAAAAGTATAAGCTTGAGCAATGGGAAGAACAACGTAAAAAAGTATTACTGCGAAACCTGCAGAAAGATTTGAAGAATGATGAGGTTACTGGAACATACAAACCTAAAACATTTGATGAGGATGCCACCGATGGTCAAGATGTTGGAAGATTTGTAAGACACCCTGATCTGTTGGAAAAGGAAAATGTAGCAGCCAAGAAGAAGCCATTTCTCAGTGCTAGAGAAAAACAGGAGAAAATCAAGCAAGAAAAATTAGAAAAGCAACAACAAGTGCAGAAGGCAATAGAGGAAAAGAATCAAAAGTTGGAGGCATACAGGAAAAAGAAACAAGAGAAGTTTAAGAAGTTGAGCAGGAAAACTAAGAAAGGTCAACCTGTTATGACTGGCAGGTTGGAGTTGCTTTTGGAGAAGATACAGAAAAATAAGTAAACATTAGTATGACTAATGCATAGAAAAAAGAGAAAAAGTAAATTAAGTATGCCATTCAAAATGCGTCATATATTTTTATGCTCCAAGTTAATGTACTAAAGCAGAACAGAATACAGCAGTCCATAAATATTTTGCAAAATATTACACATAAATATTTATAGTTCTTTCTTTTAATTTGTAAAACTGTTGTCAAAACGCTTAATTATTAGCTTGTTATTTATATCTATCTATTCTATTTTGGCTGTCAACATCATAATAATGCACACTTCATTAGCAACACAAATTACTCCATTACAGCACACATTGTTTTCCACATTTTAATTCTTTTGTTCTTATTTAACTACACTATTTCCTTCATCTCCATATTTTTTATGTGTTTGTAAACTTAAGTATCAGTTAGAGTTAGTGTTAAAGATTACTTCAACTTTTAGTCTTTTTTTTTACTCTGATTGTGAAACATGTTCTTTCATAAGTTTAGTCTCCTTACACTTTGGATGAGTTAATTTTATTTAAAGTAAGTTAATATCTGTTGTGCATTTAAATAGTGAAATGAAATTAAACTGTAAGTTTTTATGAATTTATCATTTGGTTTTAATTATTAGAGCTAGAAAATTAAGTATAATTTAGTAAAATAGTCATAATTCCTCCTCTAACATGGGGTTAGTGAACAAATTAGTTGGTCAGATTGATTTCGACGATTATTGCGTTCATAATTACACTCACGCACGGAAATGTACGATGATGATACTGCAGCATTTTCAGCTACAAGATGTCTCTTTTATATTCACAGATCCCTGATTTTTACCTACCATGTTTATGCACTATTATCTCTGTCTCTACAGCTACAGGGCCTACAGGTACTTTATTATGGCTTTGTTATATCTAGACATAATAAAATCTTGTTAATAAAATATAGCTTATCGCTAAACCAACTTTAAATTTTGCGACACTATCTTTCATCTGTTTTTTAACCATTCACAACCATTCAGCATCATTTCCTAGTTACTTTATATGTACCTGGTTAAATAATACATCCGCTATTTTACTTTCGTCAAAGTACTTTCCTACCTTAAATTTAATTTAACTCTTAGTTCCTATTCCCAGTATTTAAAAAATCAGAAATGACGTCATGCTATAGAAGTATGATAATATTCTATAAAAAGGATTTTATCTCAGTTATCGTATGATATCAATAGGTATTTTTTCTGTAAAGATGCGAAAGTTGGTAATTCTAATAAAAAGTTAGAAGACCTGTTAATTCGGAGCATTTTAGAATGTTGTAGAAACGACTTAAGTTTCTAGAGTGATCAAATACTTACCTTTTTTACGCGAAATCAGATTATGCAGTACAAAATAGTACAAATTATGTAAAAAAATAAATAAAAGGAGTCCCTTAATTAGTTCTATTACATTATATTACTACCTATAGGTACAATACGAATAAGAAATAACAAACAAACCAAGCTATGTATGTTTATTATTATGTCAGGACCGTCTTTCAGAATTCTTGGAATCTGAACTCGTGAATAAGCTCAAGGAAATGAAATGAGGGCATTTCAATTGATTTACTCGCCACAGTAGGTATATCTGTACCCATATCAGTAGCCTTCCTTATAATAAATCAATGGTGTGATGGAGCGATTTAATAGGTGTATAAACACCGAACATTACTTTCTTCGATTTCAACTGATATTTGGGTACTTTTTGGGTAGGTATAAAAGAAGGGATAAATGTTCTCTACGCCCATAATGTTAAAGATGACTGCATATTTATAAAATGACCAAGTGAGAGTTTGACTCGTGCACCGAGGGTTTCGTACAAATTGCGAGTGTCAAAATGTATAGTCAAACAAGACATTCCTTTACTATCCTAAAATTCAATGTTAGTTTTACGGCTTCATACATCAAAGGCTTAGATTATTTATACACTAGACGAAGCTTAGGCGGCGTGAAAACGTCCCGAAAAATATAAGCCAACAGTTGGCTTATATGTCATTTGCCTCCCTTCAGTTTGAATGACGTAACGCGATCGTAATATGAAGCTATCAAATGGAATTTTTGGACGTTTTGTATCGCAATGTTTGCTACTGACACTATCTAGTGCATAAATAATCTAAGATCAAAGGCTATTTTCACTTACAAATCAATGTGAAAATCAACCTTAGATATTGTTTTTATTCTGATGTAGGAATTGTCAAAATAGAAAAGCACTTACTTGGTCGAATGTATATATTAGCGATATGCTATTTATAGTTATATTTGGCCGTATCTGTGAAAACCCAGTATTAGCATAGGTAGCCCTGCTCGTAAGGAAGATGCAGTGCGGGGTCATTTTTCGACTTTACCTATTCGTTGGGCTGCCCGTAAGAGTTACCTTTAAACTAAATTTCAAGTTTCTCGGACAACTGGTAGTGGAAGTATTTAGGTACCAAGTAAGTAATTTAAATACCTTTTTAATGTCATGACTATTTTTTGATTGCGTTGACCTTGAAGATTTTCTCAATCTTGAACCACCATTACGGAAATCCAATGGTGTGTATATGAAATTCCCAAATCAGCACTGGGCCCGTTTAGGAACTACGGCCAATCCCTCTTATTCTGAGAGGAGGCCTGTTCCCTGCAGTGGGACATATATAGATAGGCTGGGATGAGAATTTTTTCACAGGTTCAAAGGATTGCAGACTTGTTTGATACTTATTTCAGCTCGTGTCCACGCGTACTTGAGAAAAAGGGTCTTGATTTGCCTGACGGACAACAAAGTAATCCTATTAGGGTTCAGTTTTTCTTTTTGAGGTGCGGAACCCTAAAGATAACCGTCATGTCAAAGACGCGGCAAAATTCACCCATTTGCTATCGCGAAATCTACTTTCCTTTAACCTAGCCCTTTGTAGTCGGCGTAAATAATAGACTAGTGCGAAAGGTCACGCGAATGGTTTGGGCTGGTGCCAAGTCTACCACAGACGCGTAGCGTAGGATCGATCTGTTGTGATAAAGCCATCAAATTAGGCTTGGTAGCCACCGTAATAAAAAGTGCCTTATGTATGATGCTTAACAATGTCCACCAACATTATTTTTAGTTTCGCATCTGTAAGGAGTCGTTCGGAACACGATTTATAGCTGCGAAGTAGATAATTTAGATACTGTTCCATATGAAAGAATAATCGGGATTTCGTATTTGTTCGTATGTCAGCTAAAAGACGTTCACTGATGAACAAAGGCCTGCACCAAAGAAAGATGACCCGCATCCGACAGAGTCGTTCCTGCAAGCTTTACCAGATCATCGGTGAAGAATCATCATCCCACCCTATATACGTCCCACTACAGAGCACAGGCCTTAGGGTTTGGGCCGTAGTTCCCACGCGGGCCCAGTGCGGATTGGGAACTTCACATACACCATTGAATTTCTTCTCAGGTGTATGCAGGTTTCCTCACGAAAGGAAATTTAATTTCGCACATAAATCCGAAAAACTCAGAGGTGCGAGCCCGGACTCGAACTCACGACCCTCTGCTTGAGAGACTATAGGTTAAACCACGAGGCCACCACGGCTTAATTGGCAGCCGCCTCCACACAGCAGCAGCAGGCGACAAGTCGTCGCGACGCTACTGGTTCTGGTTTCTATTGTATTTCCAAGGATGATATCTAGTTTCTAGACTGGATTGGCAGTCGTCATAGTACGGATCGGCAGTGGTTTTTTTAGTTCGATTATTAAATCTAGATGGCGCTGAAATATAGCCAGAGGCTTTGAAGGCAAAACAATAAGACTACAGATATTTCATATCACTGCAAATGTATTATTTTATTATGCAATATTTTTGCTTTTTTGTATTTGTAGTACAAATGTATTATAATAATACATTTGCAGTGATATGAAATATCTGTAGTCTTATTGTTTTGCCTTCAAAGCCTCTGGCTATATTTCAGCGCCATCTAAATTTAATAATCGAACTACAAAAACCGCGGCCGATCCGTACTATGGCGACTGCCAATCCAGTCTATATCATCCTTGGTATTTCTATGAAATTCCCTCCGTCTCCGTAGCCACGACGAAGCTAGCGACGCGTCGTCGAGCGGCAAACGACACTGTCGCCCGACCGCAGCGCAGATCAGTAGTGCCGCTGACGCCGGAGCAACGACACATCGAGCGAGTTTCTTTTCAAAATGAAATTCTCCGATTCTGAAGAAGATAAACTCATAAATCAGGTGGCCCGACATCCCTCACTTGCTCTGCATTTCAGCATAGGACGTGTGGCTTTTCGTCTTCTTCTGTATAATAAAAACAAGTCATCATCTTCTTCCTCTTCTAATAAAATATATAAAAAACTGCGATCACTATTCTCGAACACGTCAGACATCTTGTTTCACGGAACACTCGGAACCAACTGGATGCCGTCTGCAGTCTGGTTCGAAATCATGACTGCAGCGACAGGACGCAACGACGTGTCGTGGCGACATGATGCGTCGACACGTCGTCTGCTGACGCTGCGTGGAGTCGGCTGCCAACTTATACCTTTATTTCGCATAATTAACTTATCACATGTTCATGCTAAAATGAAAAAAATGTCGAATCGGTGCATCTTGTTAGGGGCCTCCTACGCCAAGTCTTCCGGTTCGCGGTCGCTACTCTAAAAACTTACTGCCCCTTCGGCCGTCAGATTTACGACTATGAGCAATGTCCCCTAACCACTGCCACCTAAGGCCGTTTAGGTTCATTTAGTCCACATTCCCACTTCGTCAGCAATCCCATTTCGTCCACAATCAATTCCCAATTCGTCCACATTCCCACTTCGTCCACATTCTCATTTCGTCCACAATCCCATTTCGTTCACATTCTCATTTCGTCCACAATCCCCTTTCGAAACAAAATATTAACGAAATTGGTAGTGTATCTGAATAGTATCGACCCGCACCGTGCTTAGCAAGTATTTTTCTTAACTTGAATACCTAAATCACAAAATAAAATCTTCCCTGAGAATTAAGCTAAGTGATAACAATAAATGAGTTTGAGTTGGATAGCGAAAACCGCATTAAAATTTGCTAGGAATATTAGTAAGTGGGTAGGTATGTGGACGAACTAGGAATGTGGACGAAATGGGAATGTTGACTAAATGGGAATGTGGACGAAGTGCGATAAGGACGAAATGGGAATGTGGACGAAATGAACCTAAACGCTTAAGGCGACTCTCAGAGTAACTTTGATTATCCTGCGGATCTCCTCATTTCTGATTCGATCACGTAGGGAAACTCCAACCAAGCATAGCTTGCTTCATCGCTCGTTCGTTTATGAATATCGAATGAGACGTTTCTGTTTTACTTGCACGGAAGCCGGTCTTGCTATATTGTAGATATTTTATTTTACGCGTAAATCTCACTCTAGTATCAGCGTGAAAATCGTCAAAGCGTGAAATTCACAGTTCACTGGAGTATGATGGGGACATCTCCGAAAATAGCGTATCGCGTACGAATACGAACCACTGAGCACGCGGCTGCGACCTGGATTTATAGCCCAAAATCGTCGCCAGGCTCGGGGTTTAGATTTAAGGTAAATACGTGGGAGTATTTTTGGGGGTGAATTATTTTTAGGAAAGTAAGCGGCTAAACTTATCCTTGTTCCATAAAAATAGATGCCTAGAGAACTAGCACTAAGAAAAGACACTGAAGGGAATTGCACACCGATAAGAATCTTGTTTTTTGTCTCTAAATGCTGATAAGAAAAGACCAGAGGCCGTATTGTCTAACGCTTCTGACGCTTGCCTTCGCTTTCACCGTCTCTTTCTGTCATCATTTTATACCATTTGACGGAATGAAATAGTGATTGCGAAGGCAAGCGTCAGAAACGTTAGACAATAAGCCTGCAGAGGTAACATTCTCTCTGGCGATATTTTTTTGAATCACGTCACTCTGAAATTCGGAAATAGCATCATTCGAAAGTGATATGAAGTTTGATACAAAATTCATCGTCACGGCTCAAATACGTCCTTCTGCTGGGCAAAGGCCTCCTTTTAGAATGAGAGAAGGTTTTCCTATGCGCCGGATTGGAAACTTCACATACACCATTGAATTGCTGCCTTTTCCAGCGCCGTAAAGCTCGTAGTAATTTTGCACATGAATTCCGAAAAACTCAAGAGGTGGGCGTTTGAACCCACGATCCTCTGATTGGGAGGCCGTAGGTCAAACCACTAGATTGTCACGGCTATGCGAAGCTCCAAAACAAATAAATATTGATACAAAACTGCAGCTCAAATAAAATTTTCGATTGTTTTGTCAACATTTTCTACTCAGCGCAATTTGTCATCATTTTCGATTGGATTTTTGTCTTATTTTAACCGCTAAATTGTAAGTTCTCGGATAGTTTAAACGATAAGAAAAACATGACAGTAAATAACCAAATTTATTAAAGATAAACATTAAACATACCTGCAATATTTTTTTAATCCGGTTATCTTGTCATGATATGATATGCCGTTCCTTGTCGCTATGTGTCTCTTGTGTATTGCTTCGTTACGCTACTAACTAGCACACTTGTTAGTTAATTTAATTATCGTATTTTACAGTTAGTCCCAATAGCAGCTGGAAACCTTGCCTTGGTGGTGGGCAGCAGTGGCGGTGGTGGTAGCTTAGCAAAGCATATAAAACATGCATATGTTCCAATTCAATTATTTTTATTTCGGACCATAAAAAAAATCCATAGTGTTAATTACAAGTTACTTAAATCTAGGGTTAGTGACGTACAAATAAAATTAACATAACATGTATTACATAGTTTACACTATGTATAACTATGATACCTTCACTGTTTTGTAGGAATAAACAAAAACGGCATCGTGGATATCAGGAAATTAACAGAGAGTGATGAAACGAGCTCTTAATCTCGCCCAGGCTGTGTTATACCTAAAATCAATCATAAACAAGATAAAACAAAAAAATAAATTGGTCTTTATCTTTATAAACGTGGCTATCTCTCCGTGTAATCACTTTTTGAACGGATGATGATTAAAAAAAAAACTAATCAGCGTCACACCTTTATCAAACACGACTAAATGTGACCCTTAACCCACTGGCGCCGAGTGACCAAATCGTCGGGTGACTGCGTGACCCGTAGATAGTTGAAAAATAAACATTACCGTATCAAACACTTGGTATGCCCGTGATGTTGCTGATGTGGAGCGTAATTATGGTACAACTAAACCTATACATATGATGTCCGTATTACTACAGCCTTAGATTATTTATGCACTAGATGGAGCGTCAGTAGCAAACATTGCGATACAAAACGTCCACAAATCCATTTAACAGCTTCATATTACGATCGCGTTACGTCATTCCGGTTGTCACTGTGTGCGTGCTTAATGATACCAGTTAATTTCAGATTCCCCAAAATGTGGGGAAAGTGAAGCTGATTGGGGAATGTGTGGGGAGAGCTTCAATTCGGGGAAAATGAGGGGATTTTAAGTATGAACACAAATACGCGACATTTGACATCAAATTTCTGCTAGTCTTGATTAATTTCCTACAATTCATTATTCGCAACAGCTCTAAACTAAGTTACTCGGCCCACATAATTTTTCATTCCCCACACGTGGGGAATTTCGACAATGCGTTTGGGGATTTTAGCATATTACTATTGGCAAACCAGCAAATGACGCAAATGGCATATAAGCCAACTGTTGGCTTATATTTTTACGGGACGTTTCCATGCCACCAAAGCTCTATCTAGTGCATAAATAATCTAAGACTACAGCGTCTTCTGAAATAGCTTTTGGTTTCAACAATTGACAAGATTTCATATTTCTAAGGCTATAATTTGATTCGTTCTCTGTATTCTGTTTGGAAAGGGAAAGACGCTGATATTTTTAAATTTTCACTAGGATTATTAATTAATTTATAACAATTTTTTAAGATGTGTTTATTCTAAAAGGGCATAACTCCAAAACTACCACTCAATAGATCCATTACTTTTGTCTAGTCTCTATTAAAAAAAGTAATGACTTAAATCTGACGTTGAGGTTGTTATCAAATTTAAAATTATTACAGTTCTTTTTTCTGGTGAACAGGGCAAAGGGAACATATCTATTCTGTGGTATGGTAGTATTGGTAAATTCAGATACTTATATTTTTTAATTTCTTGTATTTTTTTAAATATGGAGAAATAAATTATAATAAGTGTTTTTCCGTGTTTAGGAGGCAAAACTCTTTCAATTCCTGTAGTAATTTTCAGATGTTAAAAAAATGAAATCTCGTCAATTAATATCATCAAGCAATTCTGTTTGATTGGCATTTAGATTTCATTGTCGTATAAAACTATTTAATTAATACGTAAAAAAACTCATATCATGTATACCTACTTTTGAGAAATAAGGACATTAAATTGATTAGCAGTTACTATTCCGCTCTTACTATATTGATCTGGTCGTCTTATGAATCGTGGATCTCGGACTCTGAACAATGGGCATTGATACTTTACGATTACCTACTTGAGGTTTTCTTCTTTTTTTTCCAATTTGTTTTATAACATATTACAGAACTGACATCCGTTCTCTAGATCCAAAATAAAAATACAAAAATGATCCAAATATTAGGTACAGAGATTTTTTCAACGTTTCTGAATCAAATTTCTAATCAAATCTATTGATATGAAGTTGATATGCTTAGATATATATTATAAAAATCCTCGCTGAAGTGATAGCACTTTGTTTATTATTGAGTTTTACTAATCATTAACGAATCAAGAATATGGACTCATCAAATGTAACAGATGTGCTAAGATAATTACGCAAGTAGTTTAGAAATGTATCTTGAACTAATGCTAGCTTAACAAGACTTAGTTCTGCCACACCCTTGTCTCTCGATTCATAATAATCTCCAGCATTACATTGTTCACACAACCACACCCTTGTCTCTCGATTCATAATAATCTCCAGCATTACATTGTTCACACAAAACTAAACTAACGACCGCTTTAGCCTAGTTGGTAGTGACCCTGCCTACGAAGCAAGAGGTCCTGGGTTCGATTCCCGGTAAGGGCATTTATTTGTGTGATGAGCACGAATATTTGTTCCTGAGTTATGGATGTTTTCTATGTATTTAAGTATTTATTTATCTATATAAGTATGTTTATCGTCGTCTAGTACCCATAGTACAAGCTTTGCTTAGTTTGGGACTAGGTCGATTTGTGTAAGATTGTCCCCTAATTTTTAAATACTTATTTATTTAAAGGGCTTGGATCGGAACCTTCAGAAGATTAAAGTCATAATTAAATCTAAATATTAACCCGACACAATGGTATCCAAGTCAATATTACTTCCTTGAACTCACAGGCGGTCGTATCATATGAAATCATATAATTTATCATATATCATATCACTCCGCATAGACGTGCTATAGACGACTAATTACCATTCGCTTTAACTCTTTGTTGAAACAAGCAATCTCAGATTTAGATAGTGGCAATTAAAATTGCTCTAAAGCATTAGATAAAGCGGGTAATAAAATGATCGTGGTCTTATTTAGTTACTGATAAGAGACGGATGGCACGCGTATGTTAACGTGTGCAAATAATGTGATTCGCGGTATTTCAAATCTGCTTGGGAACGGTATGCAGCGGTTCTAACCAGAAATTTGACAATGGACCATGGTCTACTGAACAAACAACAACAACATGGTCTACTGAACAAAGATTTTGTCGCCAGTAGAAGCGCTGCCATTCAAAGTGCTTCGAGTGAATCCCAAATAGCAAATTCGAATCGTGTCGACAGTCTCGAGGCCTAAAATTGGCGCTTGATTGATTGACAACTGTGTCAAGGACTTAACTGAAAGAAGCACTGAAACTTCGAAGGTTAACTTTAGAACTCCAATCTTGAGACCTTCAACTGCGTTTCCAACATAAGGACAATACAAACTCCATTTGACAAGATAAACATTGAAGGATTTATAGTCCATTAACATTAATAATAAAATAATGTAAATTTATGTTGTATTCGTTTACTATAGTACATTGTGCATCAAGGGCCGTAAGAAGGGGATTACCAACGAGAGTTTATTAGAAGCCCGACGCCGAAGGCGGAGGGCTTTTAATGACTCTATTTTGTAATCCCCTTACTGCCCGTGATACACACAATGATTTTCATCACATTGCGAGGAAAACAAATCAAAAAACAAAATTATTTTGTCTCGGAACACTTAAATTGAGTTACATAATGGCTACCCGCCAATACAGATTGTCACTTTTTTCGAGTCTTCTACCATATATAATGTAAACTGTGTTTAATTTAGAATTATAGTAACCGGGTTAGCAAATAACGATTATCATTTAAAGTAAAAACAATGGTCACTCTATTTGATTGCTGACTGATAAGAGTTTGATGAAATACCTACTCCAATTAAAATAATGATATCTCTTAATTAGTAATTTAGCACAAAATAGCGACGATGTATGAATTTTATGATTGGATATCATAGGGGGTAACTCAAGGCAAATAAATAAGAGATATCTCTTATTACGGTTAAATGATAGCTGATGCTGACTTGGGGGCAAACACGTTTTAGCTTATTTTTATTTATGCCCTCTCTCTTGGGCAAACCTTTGGCGTGGGACGTCAGAGATTCTACCAGTTAGCCAGGGACTGCTGCCGATCACGCCCAAACAATCAAGTGCCGCAAATATGCGTTTTAAACTAATGATTACATATTTGCGGAACTTGCTTTAGAAACTTTAGGACCGTGGTCATCCGACACCAAAAAATTTGTTCGCGAGGTGTCGGATAAACTTCTTAGCGTCTCTGGCGACCTCAGGGCCGGGTCTTTTCGCTCAGAGGCTGAGCATAGCCGTACAGCGAAGGATTGCTCAAGCATGCTTGGCACGCTGCCCCGGGTTGGCGAAATTCAGGGTGTCGACATTTTTTAATATACATACATATTTTCATAGTTTTTTATTTATTTGTATAGTTTGTTCTTAAATAAAATTGAGATTAATTACTCTTCTGTTTTTACTATCTTGTATCTATAATAAAATAAAATTAAAAAAAAAATATATTTTCAGATTTGCCAGATCCTTAAATTGTTAGTAACAGAAAGCACTTATAAAACTACGTTAGTACCTATCTAATACCTTTAAACGAGCAATTCTTGTATATATGTATATATATATATATATATATATAATCAGGATCTCGGAAACGGCTCCAACGATTTCGATGAAATTTGGTATGTGGGGGTTTTCGGGGATGAAAAACTGATCTAGCTATGTTTCATTTTCAGAAAATCGCTTTTACTCGTGTTTTCCGGCTATTTTTGTTTGCATTAGAATATAAAGCTAAATTTCGCCGACTTCGAGCAGATCATAATGGCACATTAGAAATCGGGTGGTCGCGGATCCAGCCGACCTCGGTTCGATACCACGTTTTTTTTCAAGATTTTTAGTTTTTTTTTAAGTTTATTTTTTATGAGAAAACGTCAAGTTTCTTCTTTTGTGAGAAAAAGTTACTTTTTTGTGAGAAAAAGTTATTTTTTGCGAGAAAAAGTTACTTTTTTGTTAGAAAAAGTATTATAGGGAACGTGCAGTAACTATAGGCGGCAGCACTAATGCGACAGAAGAGACACTATGCGGACAGTAAAACAAACTTATCAAGGTAAAACATTCAAATTGATGGCACCCTTATGGCACCAGTTGGCAGCACCGTCTATGTGCACGTTCCCTATTGGGAGCACAGAACAGGAAAAGCCGGTTGTCTGTAAAGTCGGTTTACGGACGATAGTTTAACGTGACTCACCCCTCCACCCCCTCCGGTGTTTTTGTCAAATATCTTGAAAACGGTGCATCCTACGGCAAAATCAATGAAATTTTCATCCCCCCTTTAATACCCCCGCGCTCCCTCCCCCGCATCCCCTCCCCCCCTCTCAACCCCCCCCCCCCCCACCCCTCCGGTGTATATAATCAGGATCTCGGAAACGGTTCCAACGATTTCGATGAAATTTGGTATTTGGGGGTTTTCGGGGATGAAAAATTGATCTAGCTTGGTCTTATAAATCTCTGGGAAAACGCTTGGTACCGAGTTTCTGCCCGAGCAGAGCTCGGTCGCCCAGGTACTGTTCGTAAAACATGAAGGTCGGTGTATCGGCGGAGAACATCCGAATCCCACCTCCCTGCTATCATTTTCAGGATGCTATTCATTCGTGCTCCCCCTCATTCGCATCAGCACAGAGGCCGTCTTCTTCCGTACTATCTATCTAGTCATGTGATACTTAAAACAATTTGTTACTGAAATATAGCTGCTAGACAGTCTTGCTTGCTACTCAAAACTCACATTTATCATAATCGCACTCTAAAATTGGAATATTGTCGACATAATTATCGCCATATTTATACGCTTCTTTTTCAAATCAACATTTATATTATATAAACAAACTAGAAGCTATACATTGTCTTTGACTAGAACCGACGCGCTTGAAGGCTCAGTCTGTAATTCCAACGGGTCGCAAACATTTATCCTTAGCAACACATTTTTCAAAATTGCCAGCCAGTAATTTACCATCTTGAGTGGCGACTCAAGAAAAAAGGTCACGTGACCAAACACAGGCTTGTTTACCCAAAGACTAGTGCCGTCCAGTTCGATCCTCAACGCACTAATTCTCGTATCAAGACACGCGCCACCCCCCAGTTCCGCGGTAAACAGATAGGGGGGCAAAGGTTATTCCAGTGTTGATTCCTGGGCACGAATAATGAGCTGGAAACTGCCAAGGTGATTAAAGAGTAGTCAGAGTTAAACCACCAGTTCAGAAAACCCTGTTATTGAAGAATCCTGCAAGATACCTACTCAACAAGGTGTAGTTTTTAAAGTAAATTGAGCCAATTTTGTTTTTGACTATTCATGTATACGTACTAGTGTCTGACCGAAGTTTCGGTTTCGGTTTCGGCCAGAATCCGGCCGAAACCTTCGGCCGGGCCGAAATTACTTCGCGGCCTCTCGCGGCTCTCGCATCGGGAGCGCTCGGCTTAATCCGGCCACGCTCGGCCGGGTAAAGGTAACGCCACCAGAGTTGAGGCCACGCACACAACCACATCTCATGTAATGACAGCGGGATTTTGACGTTGTGTTGACGTTTAAGACGCTGTCAACACCAACGTCGGCGCACACTGTCTATTTGTATCGGAGTAAACGAGATGCCGCTATTACTGGGCAGCCGGGCATATTGAAATTTATCGGGCAAATATTGAATTTAAAAAAAACTGTGGATTATTTGTGAAATATGACTCGTTAGCGGTTTAGGTATGAATATGTTGACTTCATGTTTTTAATTGCAGACGCATACGCCAAAAAAATAAAGACATAGAACCGTTTAATGATGATTTTAAGACCTATCTTTGCAATTATTTTCTATCGAGCCGATTTCGTCCAATTATGTATCGAGTCCGTCCACGGTCTTTGAAATATGATGAATATTAACATATATTTTTTTTGATGTGCTAGAACAAACAGTTTTTCTTAAAAAACTGTTTAAATTACATCAATTTCAACAAAATTAGGTGTTGTCAGCCTCTTAACGACTCAACTCTGGTGGCGTTACCTTTAGGTATAGGTAATGCATCGGCGGCCGGCCCAGCTAGGGGACCAGCGATAGTAGTATGCATGCAGTTTGTGACGTTTGTTTGTGAACCACATGTCGTGCGACAAAATATGGTGAATGTTGTTTATTTATTAAATCATTATTTACTTTTTATTAGAATCTGTTACTGCATTTTATGCTGTGATTAATGAACAATACGTTTGATATTAGGATTGTGAATTTAGTTTAGACGTGATAAGAATAGGTTGTTTGTTTTGAATAATATAATACCTATGCCAAGTCATTTTTCATTAAAAATAAACGTTTTTTATTTTGTTTAACAAAAAAAGTAACTGTTCTCATACTTATAAGAAATCCTTGCAATAACCTTTTCCTTACGATTTGTACAGTAATTTTGAATATTTTGTTTGATATGATACGTCTTCAAAAATTTCGGTTTCGGTTTCGGCCGAAATCAGAAAAAAACCGAATATTCGGTTTCGGTTTCGGCTAAAAATCGTGTTTCGGTCGGACACTAATACGTACATATTTAACAACAGATACTACTTTATTAGCTTATTTTGGGACTAGGTCAATTGGTGTGAATTGTCCCGTAATATTTATTATTTATTTATTTTATTTAGATGCAAGCAGTTTTTAAACAATATATGGGGTAATTAATTAACCAAAATATATAATGTGCTTTAATTTCAATGATAAACCATATAACGTAAGAAAACATATATTGCATCATTCAAGAAGATTCCTTAGAAGCAGGGGATTATGTTTGTTTACTGAAATCTGATTGGGCACAGAGTCTTCTGTATTGTTTTATTATCTTGTATAAATAAATGCGGCAATTTTCCTGTTTACAGGGTTCCTTTCTAGTATACATATACTATACATAAGAAAACTGGGAAATCCGACTTCTAGTAGGTACTTCTCTACATTTTTACTTCCTTAGGTAGTTAATATTGCTTATTGTAAATACCGTTAACCTAATTAGGGCTCATAAATACCTAGTACCTGGGCGACCGAACTCCGCTCGGCTCGGGCTGAAACTCGGTACCAAGCGTTTTCCCAAAGATAAGACCAAGCTAGATCTTCAGACACCGAGAAAACCGCGCTTCCCTCCGTGACGTCACTCCAGCGATCCATAAGGCCTGCCTCTACTTAAAATTACGCATAATATACTATGTAGTACTCGTGATAACCCGTGGTTCTGATAACGAGCTGTATAAATGCCTGGGGCAGCCGACATTTTTATCAGTTTGCCGCCTAGCGCCTTCGTGATAGTTGCATTCGAATTTCAAATACAAAGGTTTTTTGCTTTTGCCGCTCGTGTTTCGAGTTGTTGAAGTCGCCGTTTTCCTCGTTTAATGAAGATTTAGCAACAACCTCAGGTTGTTGCTTAGGAGTGAACTAAAACTTTGAGAATTCCGCTCTTAAGGGTAAGAAGTTTAATATTTTGTAATTATTCTGATTTATTATATATTATATCCGATGACTAAAGTTAAGGTGACGAGACTTGAGTGAACTACTTTTTATTTATGAATTATGTAAGAGAGTTGCCCCTTTTCCTAACAAAAATTTAGTTTTTTTTTTAATTACTGCATAAAGACAGCAGAAAGACTGAAAAATTTAAAGTAATCAATGTAGCGATTGTTTTGTCTCCTTATTGCCGATATTAATTGGGGAAATTTACACAAGAACTAACAATACGATTTCAATGAGGACAGTTATACTGAGTGCAACATTAGCACCTTAACCTCTCGGTAGACAACACATCTGATCGGCTTTCATCTCTTACAACTGCAATTCAAAACTTATTGCTGGTAATTCTTTTTAAAAATTTCATTACGACAATTTAACTTAGTTCATTGGTAAATGGTAATATCATATCATGTATCTATGTATGACGTTCTTTGGATTGTTTAGTTAAATAAGCAGAGAAAAAATATTATCTTTATCTTTATCTTATTTAAATTAACTAAAAATTACAATTGTATTGTTCTAATATTTGAGCAGTTGGTTTTTTAATCAATATTAAGATATAAATTATGCACCCACTTTCTCGTATCATTAACATTATTTAATGTTCAAAGTGTAAAAAGAATTTAAATAAAACAATATGAGGTTAAGCCATCTGGTTTTCAAACGATAGCTGAAAACTTCTTAAAATTATGCAGACAGCGGAATTTCAGTAGGTATCGTACGTATATAATTATCCAGATAATTCCGGTAAGATGGCTGGTTTCTTCTGGAAATTGACATTTCATATTTCTAAGACTATTTTGATTCGTTCGCTGTATTCTGTTTGGAAAGAGAAAGACGCTGATCGTTTTAAATTTTCACTAGGATTATTAATTAATTTATTACAATTTTTTTAAGATGTGCTTATTTTAAAAGGGCATAACTCCAAAACTACCACACAATAAATTCATTACTTTAGTCTAGTCTCTATTAAAAAAAAGTGATTACGTAAATCTGGCGTTGACGTTGTGTGTGGTTTGCTCGGGCGGTTTGGTTCTTTCTTGCTTTTCGATCACAACTGCGGGCTCCTTTATAATCTTATTTAAATCAATAGGTAACATGTCGTTCGTGCATTAACATTAATAAAAATAGATCATTTATGTATCTGTCAAGTCTCAATGTTAATATCAAATTTAAAATTATGACAGCTCTTCTTTTCTGGTGAAAAAGGCAAAGGAAACATATCTATTCTGTGGTGGTATTTGTAAATACGGATATTTTTTTTAATTTCTTGTATTTTTTTAAATAAGTATGGAGAAATAAATTTTAATAAATATTTTTCCGTGTTCAGGAGGCAAAACTCTTTCGATTTCTGTAGTAATTTTCAGGTGTCAAAAAAATTAAATGCCAATTATTCGAAACATCAGTCCCAGAAATACATATAATTAGTAATGTAATGATTCATGCGTTGAATAAATTATACATTTAATTTACTGAATTAATTATCATGCTTAATTGTTGTTTTTAATATAATTTGAGCGCGTAATAAACTACGATCGAAATGTAATGAGTCGTTATCTAATAGGCACCTTAAAATTGTAGTCACCTGTGTTAACAGTACTAAATAAATTTTCCACGCAAACAATACTTACGTCTATGTCACAGCCGTCAAACCACATGAACATACGGCAAACGTGACTCATATATTAACACACATTCGACAACTAGATGTTAGTGACAAATTTGTATTAAAAGTACCAATATGCAGGAGTAGATCGATTTTTTATTATATCTACCTTTGATCAATTATAACTGTAGATCCACAGTCGCGCGCCCGAAAATGTCCGAGCCAAATGAGCGCCACTTTGATAAAAGTGGCCTTCTTTTTTCTCAGAACGTTGCGTGAAATTGTCAAGTTTAGCTGTCAAGTGGAGTTTTGCCGCTACCGAAATTCGACTGTAATTTAGTAAAGACTAGGTTCAAATTTCTGTGTAGGCGATGATTTTATTTGTTACGCAACCAAAAAAAAAGTTCGGACACTCTTTGAAGGGGATTTTGTTCGGCAATGTGTATCTTCAGTTATAATTGATCAAAGATATATACACTTTTATAAATAAAGCAGTGCCTGACGCCGCTGCCCCACCCCAATAGCCGACACTTTCAATCTTAATTCGTAGCAATAAAGACAACATGCAGGGTGTCGATTATTGGAATTAAAGTGTCGAACACTGGGGTATTTACCTTATGCCAAAAAGACGTCCACTGCTGGACAAAGGCCTCCCCCAAGAGTTCCACAACGATCTGCAGGCTTATTGTCTAACGTTTCTGACGCTTGCCTTCGCAATCACTATCTCTTTCTGTCAAACGGTATAAAAGGATGACAGAAAGAGACGGTGAAAGCGAAGGCAAGCGACAGAGGCGTTAGACAATATGGCCTCGGTTTTCCACTGCCCCTATCCAAGTCGTTCCTGCGACCTTAGCAGATCGTCGGTCCATCTTGTTAGGGATCTTCCTATCACGTCTTGCGGTTTGCGGTCGCCATTCTTTAACTTATTGCCCTTAGATTATTTATGCACTAGATAGAGTGTCAGTAGCAAACATTGCGATACAAAACGTCTAAAAATCTATTTGACAGCTTCATATTACGATCGCGTTACGTCATAAAAAACTGAAGGGAGGCAATTGCCCTATCGGCTGTCGTTTCTACGAGCAATGTGCCGTGACCATTGCCACCTAAGCCACGTAGGTATACCAATAGTACTAATTAAATACTACCCCTTAGCTGGATAGTCCACAGGCTCATCCTATCTTTTGAGTTAATTACGGGAAAAATGAAATTGAAATATTATTATTGTAGGTGCCTAACACCTACCCTGTTTCGATTTGTTATTTAACTATGTATTCGTTTATTTTCTATGGAACTTAAGGTCTGTTTGTTGTTACTTAAGTAGGTTTATGTTGAAATGTGACTGTTTGTTTCCTAAATAAATTAAAAAAAAAAAAAATTTTTTTTCAGTGTCATGTAAAATCATGTAACTACACGTTTTGCCAAACAAAATTTTCCTATGCAAAGTAAATCTGTCGCTAACCGTGGCAATGGCCTTGCCCGCGAATCTCCTGCGCACGCGCCACTAACTAGGGTTGCCACTCGTAATCCTACTAATATTATAAATACGAAGTTTTGTGTTACCCTTTCACGCAATGAATTTCAGCATGGCACAACAGCTACATAGTAACATATATTATTTAGAACCGTTCTTCTTTTTGCCTTCTTTTCTTTTTGTACACCGGTACAAATATGTATCGATTTAATCTCTCACATCATAATTATGTAAAGTTGTATGTACCCATATTTTTACACTCTATGGACAGTGGTGTTCATTTAAAATCAGGTGACCCACTAGTTCGTTTGTCTGGCCTCTCTAACATAAAAAAAAAAAAAAAAACTAGATTGTAGGAAATATATAGTAGCAAGTACCCAAAAAGTAGAATTCAAATAATTGATTGATTCAGGCTCAACTTTTCGGAGGTCCATATCAATAAACTACAATCTTGCGGCTCAGGCCTGAAATGTCCGTTTTCCTTAAATGCATTTTAGGAAAACGGACATTTCAGGCCGGTGCCAATCTTGCTGCAATGCGACCATATTCTCGAAGTAGTGCTGCAAGTTAATAGGTATTATTTTAAATATATTCCATTTTGGTATTAGTATGTGCTTGTAACAATAGAAAATCGCAAGCCTCCAAGAGGCATGGTCCTTCATCATCATTTCATCATCCCCATAAGTGTGTAACACATTTATGACTGGCGCATTTTTTAATCACCGTTTTCTTCATAAAAGCACGCTAATGCATTCTCTCTGTGTATCTACTGCTTGCTTAGTTGGAAAAATACTAGGTATTTGCCCGAAAAATTGCCGGCAACCCTAATCCAACATGGTAGATGACGTAACTCGTCCCGACTACTTTGATTGATGTGTTGTCAAAGATAATTTAAATCAATGGGATTCGAAGAATTTGATTCTTGGAATGTAAGATGTTAAAATGTCGATTCATTTAAGGTCTGTTTTTAACGGCTTTCAAATATTAACAAAAAATATGTAGATTGTCTAGGTTATTTTCAGGTATTTGATTTACAAAGACTTGTTCTTTGGTGTTGTTATTCGAAATTCACAAAGAAATAGATGCCTACTTAGTTGTAAACACTTTAAAATTCCACGTCGCGTTTTCGTACAAAGTAAACAATAGGCCCCCTCTGTAAATACAATATGCGCGATTGAATTATTAGAAACAGCCATCAAACCTTTACTTAACAAACAGCCGTAACTAGCCTAAATTACATAGCATACAGCAAGCATTCCCTTTGTACGATCATCTATTCATGAACAGCATCGACATGTTTAGGTCGTCAGTTTCGTCATGGTTATAGTGAGGAACAGTGACAACTCCGACTAACGAAATATTGATACAAAGAACCTGATGTAGCTTAGGGGCCATCCATAAATTACGTCACACCAATTTCGATCAATTTGGACCCCTCTCCCCCCCTTGTCACACTTATTAGTATGAAAATCGCCATTATTTTGTTCTAGTGTCACAGTCACAGATCGCTTGACCCCCCCCCCCCCTCCCCAAATATGTGTCGTAATTTATCCCTAGTACTTAGTTTTGGGAAAGTTTACCCTAAAAGTTGATTGTACCTAATTGCAAACAATTAGGTCTGACTCAATAGGAACACCCGGACTTTACATAAGTTCCCATGGGAATTCCCTAAAATTACATAGCGGTGTTCATTTGGGTTAAATATCCTTTGAATCCCTATACAATATTACAGGACTATCAATCTTAAGTGGGTCCCAAATGAAAGCTTGTGACTGTACATGTAAATTTTAAAAGTTCTACTGGCTTTTCCGTCGTGCTATATTTTTTACCAGGAAAAAACTTGCCTTATACTTTTACTATCAAACACGTACATACAACTCATAACTGATATAGTTGACAAGTTAGTCCCAATAGATAACATAACATCATCACATTATAGTCAAGAACATGCCGATACCGAAACAAATGAAAATAAGAGTACTGTTACTAGGGTCGCCACCCGTACTGTAATACATGTAAATATAGTACCTACCTACCGTGCTATAATTTAGTAGGTAAATTGTATTAAATAAATTAGGACTAAATCCGCGTAAAAACTAAAGTCACCGATATAACTCAAAGAAAATAATCCCAGACTCAAGTGGCAGTGGGCAGGCACTTCGCTCGTAAAAGTAGCTGATGGCCGATGGAGACAAAAGTTTCTCGAATGGCGCCTACGGACCGGAAGATGCAGTAAATGTAGGCCTCCAACAAGATGGAGTGATGACCTGGGGCCTGTTGCATAACAAAGTACAACTAATATTACAAGCGGAACTCTCGCTTCAGTTATATTAACTAGAAAGGGAGCTCCGCTTGAAATATAAGTTGTACTTTCTTATGCAACAGGCCCCTGGTTAAGGTTGCGAGAACGCATTGGATGCGAATAATTGAAAATTTTGCACGAAAAAGTATATTTTGAACGAAAACTCAGCATTATTTTATCTGTTCAAGCTATTTAATTAATCACCTATGTTTTGACTGCATCGTTATCTAAAGCTCTTTGTTTAATTATAGTTACGTTAACGTACGATTGCTGTCGCCATGGGACCGCTTGCCAAATCGCTATCGTCGCCTCTTATCAGTTCAAGGTTGCGAATACGTTATTATACCACTACTATGTGACAATTCATATGTATAGTTATGCAACTTGTTCTGACACGCTGGCTCCTTACCATCTCCATGGGCAATAGAGCTAAATCAATTATTACTATGGAAACATGGACAGCGCCATGTTCCATGTTTCCATAGAATTGAAATTTTTACGTAAACGCGATCGAGAAGTATTTGGTGAAGTAAAACTTATACTAAGCATACAGAAGCGGCTGAAAAAGCGAAAGTACACAAATAGAGGGGTCTAGGCACCGAATACAATCTAGCGCTGTAAGGAAACAGTAAAGAGGTTAGTCGACGTCACAGGAGACCGAAGAACTGGCAGCTACCTCGGACAAAGAATCAGCTTAGCTATTCAAAGGGAAAAGGCTGCCAGTATCTTCGTTATTTTTTCTCAATGTTATGGACATGTAGATGTACAAGTTTTAAATCGTGCTTTAATATCATCACTAATCTGAGTCTTAAGCCTGCTTTTACCGGAAGAAAAGACAATAGAAAAACAATTACATAAATCTGACGCGTATGCGACGACGGCATATGCTACGGCGATGGGTTAGATTTTAAAATAACAAGGAGATGCAAAATGAAAAACCCTGGCCTAGTAGTAGATAGCCTAATGATTGACCTATGTCCTCTCAATTAGGGGGACGTGGTTCGAGCTTGTGTGTGAAGTTCCGGATGCGCACTGGGCTCGCATAGGAATTATAGCCCAAACCTCATTCTGAGAGAAAGTCTATAACTATAGAACATAATATACGATGAGATATATTTTGTAAGGTCCTTTTATGATACAGCGAGAGGGCATTCACTCCTTCCGCGCATCACTTGGAACTTGCAACGTCTTTACCTTATGTGTTTATTGTTGCAGGGAGCACCGGGTGAGTCCGGCGCGACTGCCAGTGCCGGGCACACGAGCCCGCACGCCGCCGCGCCCCCGCGCTGCTGGCGCCGCGCCCTCAACGTCGATCCGCCCTGGCTGCGACGCGCGCCGCCTCGCTGACGCCACCTCACCCCACACACGTCAGTACCAAACACCCCTCACCCCACACACGTCAGTACCAAACACCCCTCACCCCCAGCACACGTCAGTACTAAACACCCCGCATCCTACCCCAAATACGTCTTTACCAAACACCCCTCACCCAACACGCGTCAGTACCAAGCACTCCGCACCCCACACCCCACACATGTTAATACCAAACATCCCACACCCAGCACACGTCCCAAACACCCCTCATCCCACACACTTCAGTACTAAACACCCCTCACTCAACACACGTCAGTATCAAACACGTTGATCATCATCATCAGACTACTGTTTAGTTGGTGAAGCAATCGCCGCGCTATTGTGGTACATCAGATGTTGAGATCTCTGAGCTATGCGTGCAAACATGGCTCATGTGGTGCACCACTTTTAAGATCTATCTACGGCACGTCATCCGCCATCTTTGCTTGATCTGCTTGAGTATGTCCCATTTGTCCTATAGAACTGTGAAATCGTAGTAACAGAATTCAAAATCGTACCAAATATATCAGTTCTATACAAATGTGTCTTTCCCAAAATGGATACATAAATCAAAAACTGACCAGCGTTTCCCCCCACAGCTGACACCTGTGGACTAACACGTGTGGCTCCCCCCCACCGGACACCTGACCGTCGCCCGCGCCCCGCACCCCGCGCCGCCCCGCGACCTGCCCAGAGACCTCCCGGCACCGCTGCAGGACCGACCGCACAAGATACGGCTTTCTGATACGTTGAGCTTCTGACCATCATGAAGGTACGTAGCCCAAAACACAAACAAGACAAAAAAAACTAAAAATATATTGAAAAAAAGGCGCTGACTCTGCATAAAACTGTGGAAACTGCAGCCCTGGTATTCTGCCAAAACGATACAGAGAGCTGTGCATTTTTTGGATTTGAGTTTACAAAGTGATGGGAGGTTTATTCCAACTTTTTCCAACATTTGGTAGCAGAATATGTAAAACTTCCCTAAATGCGGCCAACCTATCAGGAGGCATTGGCATTACAACCGCTCGAGGGCTTAGCTTCACAGAACGAGAACCTCTTTTGCATATATCAAGTTAATTTCTTAAACAGGTCACTTAGAGTTTCAGTACTAATCTTGTATTATATAAAAATCTCGTGTCACGGTGTTTGTTATTGAACTCCTCCGAAACGGCTTGACCGATTTTTATGACTTTTTTTCTCCATATTTGGTAGTCTGAGAATAGATCGTAGGCTATTTTTATACCCCTATTCTTCGCGGACGGAGTCGCGGGCAACAGCTAGTATCCAATAAAAAACAGGCTAGCGTAAGCTTCACTCTTGAAAACCTGAAATTCGGAGCCAGTTTACATCACTACATAGTATAAAACAAAGTCGCTTCCCGCTGTCTGTCCCTATGTATGTTTAGATCTTTAAAACTACGCAACGGATTTTGATACGGTTTTTTGAATCGATATAGTGATTCAAGAGGAAGGTTTATATGTATAAATACATCGTACGAAGCCGGGGCGGGTCGCTTGTTATTAATAAATGGTAGTAGCGTAAGATAGACGTGGGCGAAGTCGCATCAGCGAGGCCCCTTTTTCTTTCGTTCCTAATATGTACCCGGTGGCAGTGCATTACTTAAATTTTGTGTGGGCAAGATGTATTTTGCGAGGTCCTACGCTGGCCCACCACATAAAGTACAGATTTTTCATTGAGCAAAAAAATGAGAACCATTCGAAGCGCGAGGCCGTGGCCCGTGGGCGAGGGCCCACTTCGCTCACGCCTAGCTACGTCACTGATAAATAGGGTTAGGTACATAGCATGGGTGAGCTCGTGTATTCCGTTGCTTAAGAGCCCGCTTAGGCGGCCAGGTCGCTGCGGCCAACTAATTCTTCCGTAACATATGCAAGTGCGCGCACTAGGCGACCAGCGGCCAGCGGCCACGTATTGGCCGCGCGGCCAGCAGAAACATCGCGACCAACACGCGGCCAGTTGGCTGGCTACGTGGTCGCAGATAAAATCGCAGCTACCGCGGCCTGGTCGCGCGACTTGGCCGCCTAATGCGCGGAGGCTCTAACGCTCTGTCGCGTGTCGCAGGTGTTGGAAGAAGAACCTCGAGTGGAGGTGACGCAGGGCGCTTGGAGTGCCTTGCAGGCGGCGCGCGACATCGTGGCGGGCGGCGGCGGCTGCGTCGCGCAGGAGGAGCCCTTCTACGTGTGCGACCTGCGCGAGCTGGCGGCGCGGCACGCGCGCTGGCGGGGCCTCATGCCGCGCGTCGAGCCCTTCTACGGTACGCGCGCGAGCACAGCACCCCCACTGAATAAAGCCTGCAATACATGTTGGTCGAGCTCAGGCCAACGCGAGCGTAGGCAAATTAATACAAGGCAAGCGCTACTGCCTACACGTTCAGCCAACCGCGTAATGGCGCGCTGACAAACATGTGGACACTATTGGCCGAGTGCGCGCGAGCGCCTTTGATTTGTGCAAAAAAACCGACAGCGCTCCGAAGTGCGGCAAGTGGTCGCTCGCGAGCGACCGCAAGTTGTGACAAGCTACGCCAAATGAGTTCTATACACGTTTGCGCTTGACTTTACTCGGCTAACTAGGCGAGCGACACCGAGCGATGGCAAGACAATGCAAATATACTGTCTATACGTTGGTATTCGCGTTCACTCGGCGACGCTCGGCTCGGCCAACATGTATTGCAGACTTAATACCTACTGTATACGGTGTAAGCGGTGCTGCAGTGGCGGAGCAAAAAAAAACCTAAAAACATACCCCATTTATTCTCTTCTCGAAAAGCATTACAATAATGAAAGAGAAGCGTGGTTACGGTTCAATTTACCTACAGTTACCGGTCAATCCATTATAGTTATCATATAATGAACTACGAAACTGTTTAAAGAAGCCGTCTTTGCGCTTGCTTATACGTATAATATTTTTTTTATCTGGGCGAGCACGGCTAACATGTTTTTTATTTTCAAAGCACAACTTCGTAAATCGTGTTGTTTCGTTGAGTAAACGGTCACTAAGACAACAATCAATTTGTATTAAAGCAACCATTTATATTTGTATTAAGCCTAGTAAATCAAAACGATGATCTAGTGAGTCCTAAGATAAAATATTAATTAAACTGATCTTGAAATACTACTCGACACTGTACGAAAGTTTGCACAATTCGATAATACGGTAAAATTTCACTGGTTTTTGTATCAACACTGATCTAATATGCATTTTTTATGAAAACAATATTTCTCGAGGAAAATAAACAAACGAAGGCGTTTGAGTAGTCAATGTCAAATCAATCGTATCCAATTATTTCCAATAAGTGATAAATTTCGCCTGTTTATAAACCTTATAATAAAAAGCAGATAAATATCATTGTTTTCACCCGACTGTCGAAGGAGGGAAGTGTGAGGTGTCATTAGATTTGTCTCAGTTCCGCGAGTGACATAGGATATATATTTTCATACATTTTCCCGTAATTCCCACGGGAACGGGAATTATACATACAGGCGGGTTTTTTCATCTAGTATCGAAATTAAGTTATTGTTTTTACTGTCCTCTGCAGCGGTCAAGTGCAACGACGACAAGCTGTTGGTACGCACGCTGGCGGCGCTGGGCACCGGCTTCGACTGCGCCTCGCGCGGAGAGATCGAGATGGTCACGTCCCTCGGGATCGCGCCTGAGTGAGTACTGGAACTGTCTCGCCACACGCAAAGTCGCTTGCGATCATACCGACTGCGCCAATGATTTAAGCTCCAAACGCACAAACAGCGGAGGCGTGGCGGTGCGGTGGGTGACGGTTGTAATATTCTAATTTGTGTGAACGCTTGTGCGGTACCGTACCGCGAACTCGTTCATACAAGTTTAGAATAGCAACCGTCACCGCCACTGCACTGCCACTCCTCGGCTGTCTGTGCGTTTGGAGCTGTAGTGGAGCGTTGCTTAACCTTGGGTCGCGTCCTAAATACGGGTCGCGGGCGATATTGGGATGGGTCACGACTCATTTAATACAAGAATGAAAAGAATAATTTAACTTTGGTTTGAATATATTTATATTTTGGGACGCCAGATAAAAAGGTTAAGAACCACTGATTTAGTGGCTCATGATTTGGAACGTCTGTTTCTAGAAATATATCTCTAGTCCACCAAACTTATAATAAAATTCCAAATGCAATAGCCGACCAAACAAATATAAAATTCGAATCCATCGTTAAGAAAACATTAATATCTAAGGCGAACTATAAAATTAAGGATTATAATCGATAGGGATGTTTGGAAATAAATCCGAACCGCATTGACGATCCCTAGTCTCAAATAGTGTATCTACTGTGCTAAAAAAAAATGTTTGAATAAATACTTTAGATGTATTAATTTAGTAAGATGTTATACGTAGATCTGTGATAAAAATATACCTTATCGAGTTTCATGCCGGATTCTTCCCAACAGGGTTTTACCGAACCGGTGGTAGATTCTTCGACTTTCATAATTGCTTGTTACACTTAAATTGAATACAGATATTTTGGCTTTGAAATTGACCTGGAAATAGCACGAACATCGGGTATTTGTAAAGCATTTTAAGCACTTTTCCGTTCAAGTCCATCCTTATTTCTATGAATCACATTAAAGCATTACTTATGTTTTTAGGCGTATAATCTTCGCGAACCCTGCCAAGATGGCGTCTCACATCCGCTACGCGGCCAGCGCCGGGGTCGACACCATGACGTTCGACTCGGAGCCAGAACTGCTCAAGATCAAGCAGCATATGCCGCATGCGCAGTGAGTATACCCTGGAAGGACCAACAGTGCGACATCTAAGTCTTGAATCCAGTTTACACCTGCTTATTTTATTCTGTTCTTTCATTGACGTACAATAAAACAACTAGACTCCCAATCACGCTCAAAAATTGTCCGAAGCAAAAGTCTGCACACGCGTCTATGTGCAGAGTTTTGGTTCAGTTGTGTTTCGACCGCGCGTTGATTACAACGTCACTTCTCGCCCCGTATTCGTATATGTCTCTTTCGCACCGTAATCAAACTCACGAGAAAAAAAGAGAAAGACAGTCTAGCTTCCGCTTCGCATGACCACTCCACTGCATTCTTTACTCTTTAGGCGGTTTCCAGCGCGTGACGTCATGCCACAACTTCTAACGATCGTATTCAATTGACATTAAACATTACTGCTACGAAATAAGGTGTTAATTTGAATGAATGGTGTTAATGTTATCTGTTTAAATTGATGTATACGTACACACAACGCCGCTTGGACGTTTTTTGAGGAACTTTTGTTAAGCGATTGGGAGTCTAGTTGTTTTATTGTACGTCAATGTGTTCTTTAGTGTTTGTTGTTATAGCGGCACAAGCGAAATACATCACCTGTGAAAATTTCAACTGTCTAGCTATTTAGACGACCAGATGGCCTAGTGGTTAGAGAACCTGACTATGAAGCTTGAGGTCTCGGGTTCGATTCCCGTGTCGGGGCAGATATTTGTATGAAAAAATACGAATGTTTGTTCTCGGGTCTTGGGTGTTTAATATGTATTTAAGTATGTATCTATCTATATAAGTATGTTTATCCGTTACCTAGTACCCATAACACAAGCTTTGCCTAGCTTACTTTGGGGCTAGGTCAATTGGTGTGAATTGTCCCGTGATATTTATTTTAAAGAACCTTTGGCAACCTTTTCCGCAGTGATGAATGGGATTTCGGGGGGGGGGGGGGGGGGTGAGGGGGTTACGTAGAAAGAGAGAGAGTTACGTTTGGTATATTACTGTAGACATATATACGTATATATACATCATATAGATGGAGCTAAAGAAGTTTTACTTATGTGTAATCTAATAGTGAGAAAATGTTGTCAATTTCTGCAATGACCGCAAGTGAACTCAACCCTGTACCACGATAGCCGCGTAAAGTTGATTTAGCGATAATGTTCATACATTTAGCGACAGATGTTTTTAAACTTGAGATAACATAATACTATAACGTAATGCAATGAACTGTTAGGCAGCGTTATCTGGCAGCTAGTATAGTTACACGTCGGTTGCGTTGTCAGGTTGGTGCTGCGTATCCGCTGCGACGCGGCGTCCGCGCGGTGCCCGCTCGGCATCAAGTTCGGCTGCGACCCCGCGGCGGAGGCGCCGCGCCTCCTCAAGCTGGCTGCCGTGCTCGGCCTCGATGTAAGTAAACTCCAAACCTTCCTACTACTGGTACTGTATATCTCGCAAATTCGAATGAAAAAATATCTTATTCAGAACCTTTCCACCAGACTAGCGGTTTTGCCTAAAATCTATTATAAAAACCTAGACATAAATTTAGTAATAATTTAATAAATAAATAGACAACGGACAATAATATTCGCGGTTACTATTACTATACTTCATTTAATTTAGAATTGAAAACCACAACATCATTTTATTGCCGCTCGTCAACTATTTCTTACCAGCCTATTCTCAGGTCTATTTTTCTTAGCAAATAGTACAGTACAATAGTCTGGGAGCCGCAAAATAAAATTGTTTTTTAATGTCACTTTATTTGCGTGTCGTCAATTGTTACTCTAGCACAAATTGTAAAGAGATTACAGTTCACGAGCCGCAATATAATGTTGTTGTGGTTTATAATTCTAAATTAAATGGAGCATAGATAAAATGACAAAAGTCTTTTTCAACAAAAATACTCTTCAAGATCACCAAGCACTTTCTTTCTAATGTTAAAATGAATTAAGTATACAGTGGTGGTCATACAATTAAGAACGATTTGAAGTTTCCGACTTTTTTTATCTAAATCATGTCATATGTCTAGTTGTGTTCCTTCTTAGAAGTAACAAGTTATGTTATAAAATAGCCACATGGATAGAGCAAACGGGATTAAGAATAATAGTGTATAATTGCTAACATTTTTTTTTACAAATTTTATTTGTTATCTATACTAATAAATTCAAATAGTAATAAAGCTGGACAAATAATTAAGAACGATTTATTAAACTGCTCGAGAGTTGTTTTATATGAAACTTAGATTAAATAAATCATATTAATGTGAAGTTGGTATAGAAAAAAAAAGCAATTTAATACATTTGAATTAAAATTAATAGTTAGTAGCATGTCCACGGCTTTTAATTACGGCTTTACACCGGCGAGGCATTGAATCTATCAATTTTTGACATTTCGCAAGAGAAATAGAGTTCCATTCTTCTAAGAAAACGTCGTACAGCTCTCTCAAATTGCCACACTGTCGATATGAAACCTTTTTCTTGACTTCGCACCAAAGATGCTCTATTGGGTTAAGATCTGGGCTGTTGGCTGGCCAATCTAAGACAGAAACTGATTGTGATGTGAGGAATTCCTTAACGGTGCGTGCAGTATGCTTTGGATCATTGTCGTGCTGGAATGTCTAAATAACCGGAAGCACGTCTTCGGCATATGGTAACATTGTTTCTTGCAGTATATTTTTGTATTGGAATTGATCCATGTTTCCTTCTATCAGCCTAACAGGTCCAACGCCATGTCCAGAAAAGCACCCCCAAATTTTTACATTTCCCCCGCCATGCTTTAATGTCACTTTTGTGTACTTTGGGTCGAATGCTTTATTCGGAGGGCGTCGTACATATCGTTTTCCATCAGAACATACCCTATTTATTTTTGTCTCGTCAGAAAAAAGAACGTTTTTCCACTGTCTGACTGTCCAGTTTTCATACCTTCTTGCAAATGCAAGTCGGGCTTGCCTATGACATCGTTTCAACATAGGCACCTTCCTTGCTATCCTTCCGTTCAACTTATTTTCTACCAAACGCCTTCGAATAGTGCGTGCAGAGATTGCTGAAGGGTTTTTTTCGCCAAAATATTCTTTTCTCAACTCATTAGACCCTTTAAAAGGATTTTGTTTTGCCAAACGAACGATATTTCGATCATCTCGACGAGATGACTTTCTCTGTCTAGGTCTACGTGGAACGTTTGAAGTAGTTTGATACGTGGAAAAATGCTTTACGGCATGGAAAACCATTGTTTTTGAACATTGCAGATAGTCGGCTATCTTTTTATACGACCAATTCTTCTCGCGAAGTTTTATTAATACTTCTCTTGTAGATTTATCACAACTTTTATTTTTCCCCATTGTTTTTATACGAAGTAATCACTTTTAAGACTTTAACAGCACGAAATTAGCGTTGTGTAACTCTTGCTTTTAAAATGAGGATGAGGGAGTAACTCGTTTTGCCTCGCGAGGTACTCGCGAGGTACCCCTCATTTGAGGTGAGGTGAGGTGTGGGGAATTAAACGATCGCAATTCGCAATGAGTTGAATGAGTAAGTGAGTAGCGAGGCGCGCGCAACGTTGCCGCTTCGTATAGTGAGTTATCTGTGCTCGCGCCTCGCGCCTCATACTCTGCGCTCGCGCCTCGCGCCTCGTTATCTGTGCTCGCGCCTCGCGCCTCGTTATCTGTGCTCGCACCTCGCGCCTCATACTCTGTGCTCGCTCCTCGTGATAGAAAATGAGGAGCTAAATGAGGTGGTTCAAAGTTGCAATTCGAGTACTCCCTCATTTTGTTGCGATGAGGAACTCAAACGAGGTACCTCACGAGTGAGGGACTCATTACTACACGAAATGGCGCCAAAATTATACGAATAATAATCTACAACCACAGAGCCACACAGTGTTCTCTATTTAAATTTGAAAAAATAATAAACTATTCAGCGTTCTTAATTACGTGACCAGCCAGTAAGTACTAATACTAGGTTCAGATCGAATGTATTAAGTTTCTCTATTAATTTTTTAACCAACTATGTTGCATAAATGAATGTACCGGTAGTACGGAAAAGTTTCGCAATACCGAGAGAAATAAAAAAAATACGGGCAATTAGTTATACTTGTTACTTTGAAAAAATCATCTCAATAAATAATCGTTCTTAATTATTTCGCCACAACTGTAGTTTAATGTACATGAAACTACCGTGAGATTCACTCGTAGTGAAAAAATACGGATACCTCACATCTAGCTGGACATGTTTCATGTTTTAGTAATAGCGCGCGTTTGGCATCAGTCGCCGTCGCGTGTGCTAGGAAGGGCTACGGATTAGCCTGAAACATGTCTAGCTAAACTCTATCATAGACGTGAGTTATCCGTGTAGTTTCACTATAGTTTAATGTCGCATTTGTTTATTTGGTGTATACTTGGCAGGTGATCGGCGTATCTTTCCACGTGGGTTCCGACGCTGAGGATACCGAGGTGTACGGCCGCGCCATCCAGTACTGCCGCGCGCTGTTCACGCTCGGGGCCGCGCTGGGGCACGCGCGCATGCGCCTCGTGGACATCGGCGGCGGCTTCCCGGGGAACAGCGGGACCAGCATCAAGGAGGTCGGTCCGGAACATCGTCACATAAGTAACACCACACCCGGGGACTTAGGGCCTAAGCACACGGCGTTTTTTTAACGCGCCGTCGACGCGCGTTTGTATCGATACAAACGCGATACGCACGCGGGTTATTTAAAAAACGTCGTGTGCTAGGGGCCTTAAGGCTGTTCTAATGGAATGAAAAACGCGCTGTAAACGCGCGTTCCTAAAACGCGCGTCGACGGTGCGTTAAAAAAACGCCGTGTGCTTAGGCCCTTACACGGCGATATATGAAGGGTACACGGAGGTCACCTAAGCAACCATTTGAGTGATTTGAAAGTTAGTCATCCATCACAAACAATTACTATTGTAACCATTTCATTAAAAATGAAAAAAATATTTTTTTTTGGGCATCCCTGTTCAATCTAATGTAAGGTACAGTAGGTACTTTGCAAGCTATAATTTTGATATTAAAAATATGACTTTACTATATGTAAACAAACAACATGACCAAAAGTTATGGCGTATGTGAAATCCTTTCTCGTAAAAAATATTTGTATCAAAATAAAATAGATACCACATACATTTAAAATAATTAACGGCCACTTTATCAAAATCTCAAAAAAAAATATGCTGTTGAATTCTGCAACAATTCTGTCATTTTCTATCTTAACATTAATACGGCATATCTAGGTGTGCTCATGGCTCATGTGTACAAATTGGATTTTGTACTTGTTAATGACATGGACACCATTTTACCCTCATCCTATACTGACAAAAAGAAATGGCGATAGCCACCGTCGCCTCTGGTTTTAACACTTAATCCTCGCAAAAGTTTTGCTTCATAATCTGTTCTTCGCAGGTGTCAGCGGTGATCAACGCCGCGCTGGAAACTCACTTCCCCGAACCGGACGTGCGCGTGATCGCAGAACCAGGACGCTACTTCGCGGCCGCCGCGTACACCCTCGCCGTCATGGTGCATGCCAAGCGAGAGGTAACTGGATGCATCCTTGATTTATAACTATTTATAAATAAACGATACCCAGTCATGGCACGACGCTATGTCTCACGCCAAGCTTTTTAAGGTAAGATCTTGTTTTATGGCACACTAGCCCACGACACCGTTTGCGAATAATTCGTTTATCGCTATATAATTTTTTGTGATAAAAACTAGCGTATATGTTAATCCAGGGCCCTATTTAATAAAAATTACAAGTTGTAAATTGTAAATTGTATCAACAGGTTACAATTCTACAAGTTTCTGTTTAATAAAAATTTTAATTTACAAATTTGTTATGGTGGAAAATTTACAAAATTGTATAATTGTACCTACAATTTCACATAATTCTGTTTAATAAAAATTTTCACTTCACAGGTTATTGTTTACAATTTTGTATGGATAATAAAAATCATGGTTCTAACAACGAGTAGTGACATTAGCTTCAGGTCCCGGGTTCGATTCCCGCGTCGGGGCTGATATTTGTAAAAAATACGAATGTATGTTCTCGAGTCTTGGGTGTTTAATATGTATTTAAATATATATAAGTATATTTATCCGTTGCCAAGTACCCAAAAACCTCCCATAACACAAGCTTTGCTTACTTTGGAACTATATTTATTTATACACATACAGCAAATATTGCTTATAGTTTTTTTTAATGGCCGAACGCCATGATGCCGTGACACTCCGTGTGGAATGGAAACGAAAAAGATCACTTTGCCGACCTAGGCCGGCAATGTTGTATGAAATTCCATTATTGACCTCTCGTCTAGCCGCACCTGCATTGTGATACTTCGCGGCCATAAGGAGCATAACATCAATTATTATCATTGCATGTTTGAGAACAATATCTTTATTCTCGTAAATTAGACCCAAAATTGTAATTTTGTTGTTGTTCTCCGTGACTTCAATAGGTTAACCAATTCAATAATTTCTTATTTATTAATAAGTCTACCCTCGTTTAATTGTAGCAAACTTGTAGTAAAAAATTACATTTTACGTAAATTGTACCTTACAATTATAATTTTGTAAATACAATATTGTCATGGAAAGCAACAGGCATTTTTTTGAACATTTATTAAACGGCGTTTACAATAGTGATAATTGTAAATTTTTAATTTGTAAGTTTCTTACTTATTTGTAGAATTTCTTAAACAGCACTTGTAGTACAATTTAACAAATATGTCAGTTTTTTACAAAATTGTTGGATTGTAATGTTTATTAAATAGGGCCCAGGGCTCAATTGCATAACAAAATACAAGCAAATAGTATTAGTAAATTTCAAAACAAAATAGCTAATACTATTAGCTTGTAATTTGCTATGCAATTGGGCCTAGGTTATAAATTATCTATGTGCCAAATTTCATCAGAATCTGTCAAACCGTTTTAGCGTAAAAACTAAGGCGCAAACCACATAGAAGAGACGTGGGACGGGGGCGCGTCGCTGTCGCGGCGCCCCATGAATCAGTGTTCATACTAAATGTATAGAAGCGTCTCGCTCCAAAGCAGACAGAAGAGACGGTGCCGAGACGCGGCCTGCGAACAGACGACGCGGACGGCGACACACCTCCGCCCCACGTCTCTTCTCTGTGGCTTGCGCCTGTCTCGCCATTTTTTTTGTTAAGCTTAGTTTTAGTTAGTTTTGTTGCTGTCTCTGTTCATTTTGTTCGATTAAACAAAGACGGCATCCCATAAATCTGCCTCATAGAAGTTATTCTGCCTCATAGAATAACAGGAACTTAAGAGAGTGGTAAACCCGGTCATGTTATTCAATATGTCTAGATAGGATATGTTATTAAGATCATCATCATCATCATTTCAGCCATTGGACGTCCACTACTGGAAATAGGCCTCCCTCATTGACGCCCAATCTTTAAGGCTGGAAGCGACTTGCATCCACCCTGAACCTGCGGCCTTCACCAAATCGTCCGTCCATCTCGCCGGTGGAACTCCCACGCCGCGATTGCCAGTCCGTGGTCTCCATTCCAGAACTTTTGGGCCCCAACGCTCATCTGTTCTGCGTGCTATATGGCCTGCCCATTGCCAATTTAACGAGCTACAATACGTTTACTTTTAGTTTACCACTGACAGATGGCTTGCCTTCATTTCATTTCCAACTTTAACACCATACAAATAAAGTAGCTATTACAAAATCTGCAAACGTGGGTAAAAGTATTCTAAAATTGGCTTTATTTGTAGGTCGTTAAAATTGAATATGAAATGAAGGCAATCCATCGAGTGGTAAACTTTATGTAATTTTACTGTAATCCGTTAGGCTATGTCGGTGTCCCCTGTTCTTCTAGGGATCTCCTAGAGTTATTAAGATATATGGCATTAATATGTATGTTTGTCAGGTGGTGTCGGTGAACGCGGCGGGCGAGGAGGAGACGCACACCATGTACTTCATCAACGACGGCGTGTACGGCTCCTTCAACTGCGTGCTCTACGACCACCAGCAGGTCTCGGCCACGCTGCTTTACGTGAGTGCCCAATATTATGTTTTTTTACACACATTTTTAAAGTAAAACTTTTTTCCATAGCCTCAAATTTTTTCGTCCATCAATCGCATGTCGCATTACGGCCGGCCGAGGAGTGGGGATAAAGTGAGAGGCGCTCGGCAGCAGCCAAGGCCAATATGGCCGCGCCCATAGCTCGCATCAGCTGATCGTGTAGCATTTAAATAAAAATAAAAAACAAGAAACGTGTAACTTATAAATTTCTATTATTTGTGGCTGTTTCCGCCTGTTTGCCTTGGTCTTAGACGATTGCACTAATGAAAAAAAAACCATTTTTATGCAGTTTCCTCTTGACATTAAGAACAACTTTATGATAAGTAAAAAACTTATTTTATTTCCCTCAGCCGAGCTCCGAGAAGCCGCAGCCCTGTTCGATCTGGGGCCCGACGTGTGACGGGCTGGACTGCGTGCTGCCGGCCACATCCCTGCCGCCCCTGCAGGTCGGGACCTGGCTGCTCTTCCAGGACATGGGCGCCTACACGCTGCCCGCCGGCTCCAAGTTCAACGGCTTCCCGCTGCCTTGCGTCAAGACCTTCGTCGATGAGCAATTGTGGTTAGTACCTTACTTTCACGTTTAAATACTTTCAGAGTGCATTGAGAACTGTCTAATGAGAGTGCCAGTATCGTCTCAATCCCTCATAATCCATGCATACATAAAGTAGACATAAATAAAGCGTTATTTTACTGGAGTCGTGTCTTCGAATCATTTTTTAATGGCGTTGACATCCCTATTATAGCTCTAAACGACCCAAATCAATATAGATAATGAAGATAGAGAGAGCGTTTAAGTAACCATCAGTAAGCATCATAGCGTTTAAATGGTTATTCTGCTAACTTGACCTAACTTGTGGTACCCCGCAGGTCGGTCCTGAAGAACCAGAGTCCGTTCTCGGAGTCCCACTTCAGCGTGGGGCGCGCCGCGCCTGCGTCGCTGCCGTGCGCGGCGGGCGCGGGGCGCGGCCACGGGGAGCGGCACGCCGTCTTCGTGGAGTGCGCGCTCAAGTGACCCGCCACCCCGCGGGAGGCCCGCGCCCGGGGCTGATCATGCTCAGGCCTCCATAATTATCCAAGGTCATACACAGCGTAAGAAACAAAAGTTGCCTCTCCTGTGGATATAAAATTAGCGACTCCGAGTCAGCAAACTTACGGCTCTTTCACACGGCAACGTCCCGTTTTTTGCGGGTTCGGTTTTTTGCAGGATCCCATTTACTAGTATACGTGGTACTGTGGTAATTCACACGAGCATCGGTTTGCAGGATCCCGCAAAAATCCGATCCGTTCGAAATGTGCTGTACGGTTTTGCCACTACAAACAGGACGACTGGATCCAGAAAAAACGGGATCCAGTTTATAGTTTAATGGAATTGTTCACACTAGCATCCTGCATACGGTTCTGCTCGGCTCTGCCAATGCTATCCCGTAAAAAACAGGATGCAAACTTCCGTGTGAACACCGGTATGATTTTTGCGGGATCCAGTAAAAAACCGATCCTGCAAAACGGAACGTCCGTGGTAAAGAGCCGTTAAGATTTATATATATGGCCCGAAAGTTGGCTAGGCGTCCCACACTACGATGTAAACTTGAATAAAAATATTGGCTTTACACCCTTAAGTTTTGCAATGTCCACAGGAGAGACACGAACAATAAATGTGTATGACCCACAGCGTAAGAAACAAAAGGATAATACCACGGGCGTCTCAACCTGTTAGTCTCTTACCATTAATATTAAACGATATTCTCCCCAGCAACATTCGAAAAGGTCTTGTGTATCTAAAAGCCTTTGATCAATTATAACTGAACATACACATTGCCGAACAAAATCCCCTTCAAAAAATGTCCGAACTTTTTTATTTGTTTGCATAACAATTAAAATCATCACCTACACATAAATTTGAACCTAATCTTTACTTCATTACAGTCGAATTTCGGTTGACACTTGACAGCTAAATTTGACAATTTCACGCAACGTACTGAGAAAAAAGAAGGCCACTGGCGCTCATTTGGCTCGGACATTTTCGGGCGCGCGACTGTGGATCTACAGTTATAATTGATCAAAGCTAAAAGCAGAGTAAATGTCGATAGAAAATTTATAAAACCACTACAACGTGTTATAATAATTAATTACTGAAAAAAGAACGCTTCTTACCAAAAAAGTTATCATTAACCCTATGACGATGGTACATTTCAGTTATTTGACATGATGGTCTATTAGGATAACCCTGGAGTAGTGTTGACCCTATCTTTGGCTCTGATGACGTGTTTTTTTATAACACGGACCATTTTATCGACATGGACTCTGCTTACTACACATTTAAATTGCCACTTCTCTAACATTCCCATGATAAAAAGATAGGCGTCATGGCTGTTTCAAGCAATCATACAATCCTACCGTTGTATCTAAAGCGGGAATGTGGAATTCAAATATAATTCTGAGGGTCTGAGCATTCGCTTGCCGGTGTGGCTTTAGTATAAGAAGTAAAAATAAGGAATATTTTTGAAATCGAAATATTAACGCCTTTGGAAATTATTAGGCTACGATGAGATTATAAATGGAACTTAATTCCGTACATGTACAGTCGGTGGCTTAAAAACTGCATGAAAAAATGGATAAATAAGTTGTGGAGATGACTGTACGTCAAAATGTATAAAATAACAGATCAATCAATCCTATTCTAATCTCGGTCTAATAATACCAGTAATAATTTTTGGAATTGTTTTGGATACAAATATATACGATTTAAAATAAATACAAAAGGATCGATATTCTCATGGGTTTTATTAATTACACCTTCAAGACGATACTGACCCAATAGGAATTATTCTCGTTTCAAAATTGAACTTTAAGCTAAAAGAACAACAGGTTTACTTTTGAAATGAGACTAATTCCTATTGGGTCAGTGTCGTCCTGAAAGTGCGTATTGTATACGATTTCAAAAGTATTCCATTCTATGGAATGTTTTCATTTTATTTGATTCATTTAATTCATTTACGAATTGGTTGAGGTTCCTTTGGGGTAATTATTTTAAGTACTTGACTAAATTTACATTTATGTATTAAAAAAAATATATATGTTATTCTTATTTTGACAATTTGAGCCCCGTTTAGTTCTGTATACATTGTATTTTTATATATTTTTGAATGATCAATGATTTCGTATTGTTTTGTTGAATTTGCTATTACAATCTAGGATTTTATGATGAAATTCGTGCTAAATTTATTATATTAGTATTTCGAATATTAATAGTGCAATAAAATAAATGTTGTGACTAGATTGTCGATGTCTAACCTCTTCGTAATCTGTTTTTTTCATGTTCACTCTTGTCTGTATTTTATAAAAAGCTGTATCGTAGTTATGCTTTGCAATTGTATAATCATGCTGTTCCACTTCTTAATATTTTTCTAATGTTTCGAATCAATGGTCAATTTACTGCCAAATTGTATTTAAAAGCTTGTTTTTCTAATTTTAATGAACTTTGCCGTAGTAGTAGGAGACATTCCTTTCGAATAAATGTATTTTGTTTGTAATTGTAAGAATTTTTCACCAATTTGATAGTGTACATTGTTTCTTGAGTAACCACGGTGAGTTTCGCAAAAATTGTACTTATTCTCAATATATGTTGCAAAATGGAAATTTGTTATTTTATTCTTTTTTTTTTATGTTAGATAGGCCAGACAAACGAACTAGTGGGTCACCTGATGTTAAATGAACACCACTGTCCATAGACACCCGCAGCGCATTACACGATGCCAGTGCGTTGTCGGCCCTAAAGGAGAGGGAATAGGGGAAGGGGGAGAGGGAAGGGGTGAGGTTCTAATTCCTACAATACCTAAGTATAAAGCTTTACGATGACAGACAACACACAGCTAACTTTTTCAACGCCAAGTCTAGCCATAACGTGAAGCTACATTGAACTTTATGTCATTGCGTGAAGATAACATGTACTTTGTGACGCACAAATCCGTCGTTGGCGTCGAAAAGGTTAAAAGCTGATAGTATATTTTGTAATGACCTTGAGAGTACGAGCAGACAAGATCACCCTCTTTCAGCATTCGGCGCGCACCATATCCGCCCATTTTATTCACACTATTAAGGAGATGCCATTAGAAAATATGATTACAATCAGTTTGAAGATCAGTGTATAGTATAATAATATTAAGAGGGTTTATACCTGCTGAGCTGGCAACGTTGCATTTTTGTTAGTTTTTCTCGATTATTCCGTAAAAATTGAATGAAAATTAAAAATGTTTTGTATACAAATTGTTCTAATATATAAGTTAATGTGTACTGCAATAATAATTCGTGATAAACTTTTATTTTCTTTAAAAACGAACAAATTATTACCTAACGGTTTTTAGAGAAAATAAATTGCATGGCAGTAGACACATTAACGTATATATTAGAACAATTTGTATACAAAACATTTTTAATTTTCATTCAATTTTTATGGAATAATCGAGAAAAACTAACAAAAATGCAACGTTGCCAGCTCAGCAGGTATAAACCCTCTTAATAATGGATCAAAAAGTGAAAAGAATATTAGTTGATTGAACCATTAATAAATAGTTGGCAAACGAAGAAATCTACACCTTATGCTGGCACTTCACTTGGCGTATTTGACGAAATAGTTGCGTGTGCGAGAGAGGAGCACTATGCCGATTCTGGCGTGAAAGACGGAATAAATCTCCTTAAGAGGCTGACAACACCTAATTTTGTTGAAATTGATGTCATTTAAACAGTTTTTTAAGAAAAACTGTTTGTTCTAGCACATCAAAAAATTATATGTTAATAATTCATCATATTTCAAAGACCGTGGACGGACTCGATACATAATTGGACGAAATCGGCTCGATAGAAAATAATTGCAAAGATAGGTCTTAAAATCATCATTAAACGGTTCTATGTCTTTATTTTTTTGGCGTATGCGTCTGCAATTAAAAACATGAAGTGAACATATTCATACCTAAACCGCTAACGAGTCATATTTCGCAAATAATCCACAGTTTTTTTTTAATTCAATATTTGCCCGATAAATTTCAATATACCCGGCTGCCCAGTAATAGCGGCATCTCGTTTACTCCGATACAAATAGACAGTGTGCGCCGACGTTGGTGTTGACAGCGTCTTAACGGTTAGGAGTTGAGGATAATTTTTCGAATATTATATTCATATTCATATTCATTTATTGATAAAATTAAAAATTTTACATGTCATATTATTATAGGTACGTATAGATCGATTGTTGTATTCTTTCAGGTTATCCGGGTGAGCTGATGATGGAAGGTTAAACTCCTTAACGGTTAGGAGTTATAGGAAGTTTCTTTAAATATCATATGCACGTATAGATCTTTAGTTGTATTCTTTCTGGTTATTCAGATGAGCTAATGATGGAAGGTATAACTCCTTAGCGGTTAGGTCACACAACACCTTTACAAAATACTATAGTATGTATAATATCAATGCTAAGTAGGTACACAGCGCTTCCAGTTACTCAAGTTTCCGTAGAAGGTAAGAAAACATTGAATTATACCTAATGCATGACAGGGGAAAGTAATAATAGGTTTTATATTATTTTCCTACTCCTGTACTTTTATCTGTTTTTTACACGGTCGCGAACAAATATATAAGAACATAGATAATATGACTTCAGAAAGTCTATACATAATCTATTCGCCATAACTGCACTTGTGTCGTAATGTCGTTATTACGATACACCTAGCTGCCACATATGACATAATATTAAATGTAGGGTACACTCAACACTAAAGCCCAGTTTAGACCTGCTGAGTTGAGTAGAGTAGGGTACAGTCGGGTACAGTAGGGTAAAATAGGGTACAGTCGGATACAGTCGGGTACAGTAGAGTAAAATAGGGTACAGTAGGGTACAGTCGGGTACAGTAGAGTAAAATAGGGTACAGTAGGGTACAGTCGGGTACAGTAGGGTAAAATAGGGTACAGTCGGGTACAGTAGGGTACAGTCCGGTACAGTAGGGTAAAATAGGGTACAGTCGGGTACAGTAGGGTAAAATAGGGTACAGTCGGGTACAGTAGGGTAAAATAGGGTACAGTAGGGTAAAATAGGGTACAGTCGGGTACAGTAGGGCAAAATAGGGTACAGTAGAGTACAGTCGGGTACAGTAGGGTTAAATAGGGTACAGTAGGATACAGTCGGGTACAGTAGGGTTAAATAGGGTACAGTAGGATACAGTCGGGTACAGTAGGGTAAAATAGGGTACAGTAGGGTATAGTCGGGTACAGTAGGGTAAAATAGGGTACAGTTGGGTACAGTCGGGTACAGTAGGGTAAAATAGGGTACAGTAGGGTTCAGTCGGGTACAGTAGGATAAAATAGAGTACAGTAGGGTACCCTATTTTACCCTACTGTACCCGACTGTACCCTACTGTACCCGACTGTACCCAACTGTACCCTATTTTACCCTACTGTACCCGACTGTACCCGACTGTACCCTATTTTACTCTACTGTACCCGACTGTACCCGACTGTACCCTACTGTTCCCTATTTTACCCTACTGTACCCTACTGTACCCTATTTTACCCTACTGTACCCTATTTTACCCTACTGTACCTGACTGTACCCTATTTTACCCTAATGTACCCGACTGTACCCTACTGTACCCTATTTCACCCGACTGTACCCTACTGTACCCGACTGTACTCCATTTTACCCTACTGTACCCGACTGTACCCTACTGTACCCTATTTTACCCTACTGTACCCGACTGTACCCTACTGTACCCTATACTGTACCCTAGTCGTAGAAAAAATATTGTATGCAACGGTGTATAATTTGGTCTTAACGGCTCGTGCCGTCTTCCATTGCGATACTCGCATTCGCTCGTATCGCAACTCACGTCACTCGCCTTTTAAGACCTCACTTATACAACTGTTGCATAAAATACTATAACAAGCCTGGTTATTTTAGTGGCCGCTTCCGAATTAGTGAAAAACATTGTATATAAAGAAATACTGTAAAGGACCGTATCTGCCTGAAGTTTAGTCGGCCTTGCTTGCACGCTTGCTTGCACGCCTACTTGCACGCTTTCTTGCACGCTTGCTTGCTTGCGTGCATGCTTGCTTGCTTGATATCTTAGTTCTTTGGAATACTCATGGTACACGCGAGCGAAGCCGCGGGCAAAAGCTAGTTTATAATATGCACATGCATTGTTCAATCAACCATTCTCACTGTAATCAAGGATGATATAGACTGGATTGGCAGTCGCTATAGTACGGATCAGCCGCGGTTTTTGTAGTTCCATTATTTAATCTAGATGGCGCTGAAATATAGCCAGAGGCTTTGAAGGCAAAACAATAAGACTACAGATGTTTCATATTACTACAAATGTATTATTTTTCATAATAATTGCATAATAATACTGTAGTTGACTGGGGCCTTAAGGGCTTAAAAATGGACCTTAAGGGTCTGCTGAGTCTATGCTACATAAATTAAATACGTGTGCACTGTTTAATAGCTGTAATGAGACTGCAAACCAACTTGACAAGCAAATAAAAAACAAGATAGGAAGGATTCTAAAACAAAAGCGTTCAAAATTGGTAAAAAAAGTATAAAAACATAAATTCATATAAAAAAGGTTGTGCCTGCGGCACATTTCTCCCCTTTTTAGTTAGCTAGTAACCTAACTAACTTTCTAAAGGGCCGTCGGAGCACGCCAGCTGTCGTTGCCACGTCCGCCGCTCTAATAAGGAAATAACGCCGTCACTCGTCATAAGCCAGCGTCACCAGAAGCGGTCAGTTTGGCCGTTTATTGCTCTTGCGCTGCACCAGCTGTTCCTTTTGCAGTAGGTCCCCGTCCGTGGTCGTCGCAGGAATCGGTCGACCTGATGGTGCGCCAAGCTGGAAATGGCCAGAGGTGACAGCCTCTTCGCTCCCAAGTCCGGACGACACATGCGTGAGTGATCGCGTGTTGACCAGCGTCTCAACCTCGTTCCGCAGTGTGCGCACCTCGTCTGACGGCGTGAGCTTGGTGAAGATAACTGGCAGAGCAGTCTTAACACTCCGCATGAGGCGCAGCTTGTGAAGAACAGTCTGTGTTGGCGTGGGCGGGGTGACGGTGATGGTGCTCCACATGGCGAACAAGTGTGAAAGTCGGGTACTCCTGAAGATGTAGTAATACGACTGGACTGGAGTATCTCATGGTCACCCATCACAGGGGCTCTTTTGGCTAGACGGCTGGCGTGTGGCAAGGGTTGGTCAGGACTCTACAGGCGCGCTCCTTCGTCCGAAATCGAGTCCAGCTGAGACTGGTGGAGAACTTGTGGCTTTGCTAGGCGAATGTCGCTAGCAGTCAACTCGCCAGACTTTACCAGGGGAGGTGTTGGCGATGAGACGTTCATGGGCTGAAACATAAAGGTACACAAACCTCCCTCAAGCAGTACTAAGTGAGCTACATCTAAACCCCTCCAACTGAGACTACGGCTACGATGTAACGTTGAGTAACGATGTGCTACAGCGGTGGCACGCCCCAACCTAAGCCATGATTCAAAACATCGTAGCTTGGCTGAAATTGGTCTTGCAATAAAACCTTGAAGCTCTAAACGCGGAATGAAAACTGGTTTTAATGGTGTTACGCGTACTTTACTACAAATAAGTGCGAGTTTCACGTAGCCGTTGGTGTAAATAAATCTCCAGTATGCAACTGCGGCATAGGCAGATTCGCTAGAGTCTGCAAATATGTGAAGTTCGCACTTCTCTAGTTGAAGCTCGTTCAGTGAGTACCAGCGTGGGATCTGCAAATTGGAAACAGACAATAAATCCTCAAACCAGAGGCTCCACGCGGCACAATCGCTCTGAGAGAGTTTCTCGTCCCAGTCGAGACCCTTGCGCCATGAATTTTGGAACATAATGCGGCCTCTTACGACGATGGGCGCAAGGATGCCGAGTGGGTCGTAAATTCGCATGACGTGCGCTAGCACTTCACGCTTTGTGAGACTTTTGGGCAACGCCTGTTCTTTAACACCGGTATTGAAGCCGATGGTGTCGGCAGCGGGTCTCCAAATGAGACCTAGTGTGCGAACAGGTGTCGCTAGGCTACCTAAGTCTACATCTAAACTATGGCTTGCTATCGGTGCTGCCAGCAAACTCTCCTTCGGCAACAATAATAGTGCTTCGGGGTCGTTTGACACCCAACCGCGCATCTCAAACCCAGCGTTCTTATGGACAGTGTAGATATCAGCAGCTAGGCGCGCTGCCTGCTCTACCGTATCTAGACTACCCATATAATCATCCATATAATGATCCAGAACGATGGCTTTGGCTGCTTCGGGATAGCTGTCCTGAAACTCGGTGGCATTTTTATTTTTAATATATAAAGCCGTAAAAGGACTAGACGCAGCACCGAAAATCATTGACGACATTCGATATACTTTAATCGGTCCGGTAGGGTCGTCGCGCCACAAGAACCGCTGTGCATCGCGATCTTCGTGTTTAATTTTTATTTGTGGAAACATCTCACGAATATCAGCAGTTAATGCGACTCTACCTTCACGAAACCGCAACAATATTCCCAGAAGGGGTTGCAGTAGGTCTGGGCCCGTCAATAAAAACGAGTTTAGTGACGAGCCCTGCGACTTTGCCGCAGCGTCATGCACGACACGCAACTTACCTGGTTTATTCGGATTGACTACGCCGAAGTGAGGCAAGTACCAGACTATCGACTTGGCATCGCATACTTCTGTGCATAGTTCGGCGTAATCCTTCCGAAGCATGTCGTGAATGTTCTGACGGTACCTTTGCTCGTAGACGGCGTCTTTTTTCATTTTGCTCTCGAGATTCAAAAACCTAGACAAAGCAAGTCTATAACTGTCAGGCACAAGTAATTTGTCTGACTTCCAGAGCAATCCTACTTCAAACCGACCATCGGGCAATCGACGAGCTGAGCGTTCAACTATATCAACGGCGCGATCGTCGTTGGCACAGCGAGCGACGCGTTTAGAGATGCCGATAGAGTCGAGCTTATACTGTTCTCGAATTAAATGCTCTAACTCTGAACGATCGTTCGACTGCCCAAGCTTGGTTTCGTCAAAGGTGGCGTGATTCACGAAGTCAACCAATGCGGTCTTACTACACCCAAAACCGAACAAAACCCAACCTAGAGCCGTACGGATTGCGACCGGTTGAGTTTTACTACCGCTACGTGAAGCCTTAGCCATAGTTAGAGACCAATTGTCAATACCAATAATAATAGTGGGCTTCACGTCACCGTAGGAAAACTCATCGGCAATGTCGGCTAGGTAAGGCAATGCAGCAACGCTTTGCTTTCGAACAAACTGGCGGGCGGCACCTAAACCAACAATCGACCTAGCCCTGCGAATGAAGTGAGTCTCGTCAGCGCTGCGACCCTTGATGTGGAAATCCACGTATTGCACCGTCGTCTCCTTCCTTAAGCCACCCACGCAATCCAGATGAATCACCTTCTCAGGACCGGTAACACCTAGTTTGGTTGCGATTTCCGCGTCGATAAATGTGGCTGTCGAGCCATCGTCCAAAAGGGCGTAGGTATCTACGCTGCCAGACGGGCCGGACACAGTGACTGCAACCACTTTCAGTAATGGTCGAGAAAATGACTGCTGTGAACAAGGAAGGTCGCTGGAAGTCAACGAAGTCGTAGCGTGCGTGAGAACTTCTTTGAACTGGGGCTCGGCGCCGCAGGGCGCCGCGGCGGGATCGGTAACGTGAGTCTCGGCGACGGGCTCGGCGCGGCGCGCGGCCGCCGACGTTGACGGCTCGGCGTCGTCCTCCACCCCAACATGTGCAGCTGCGGCTCGCTCGAAATCCATATTGTGCAGCAAAACGTGATGGCGGAAAGCGCAGCCATCAATGCCACATTGACCTTTCGCCTTGCAAAAGTTGAGTCTATGCCAACCAACCTTTAAACAACGATGGCAGACTCTATTCTTTTTCACAAAATGCCATCTGTCATCAACTGACATATGTTTAAATTTATGACAGTCAATTAAACTATGCGATTGACCGCATAAAATGCAGCAAGAAACGCTGCTCGATGCCGCCGTTGAAGACCGGCTCTTAAATGATGACGCGGACTTAGCGCGCTGGGCTTCAACAACAACATGAACTCTGTCTTTGAGCCGCCTGTTGTCCGTAGCGTGCGACACGGTCGGCGCCACAGACGGCTCAAAAATAACGCCGTATCTAGACTGCAAATCAACTTCGTACTCAAGGAAATCTACGAAAAGTTCTAACTTCGAAGACTGATTCGAGTCATGATATGCAGCGTACTGTATCCATCGCGTCCGTAACAGTGGTGAAATTTTACTAATGAGCGCTTGAAAAAGTTCAGGCGAGCGCAAATAATCAGTCTGTTCTAACAAACGTACTACTTCCACACAGTTACGGACGCGGCAGGCAAACACGGCGAAATCGTTACCTTCGCCGCTCACCTTAGGAAGGGCGCGCACCGCGGCCACCTCGCGCAGCACCACGAGCTCGGGCCGGCCGAAGCGCGCCGCCAGCGCGCGCAGCACGGCGCCCGGCTCGCGCGCCGACACCAGCAGCGCGGCCACGGCCTCGCGCGCGGCGCCGCGCAGCGCCGCCCCGAGGCGCGCTAGATTTTCGACCGGGCTAAATGTGCTCTCGGTCGAATCGTAGACTCGTTTGAATGTCAACCAGTCTAAATGTGACTTGCCATCGAACTGAGGCAAAGCCAGGCTAACTTTATCAGGACGTATATTTTTATTGACGTTAGAAATCAAAATATCCAACGATTTTATTAGCTGCGGCACGTCCGATGCTGCAGCGACTTGTCCGGAGGGCGGCGCTGCGCCCGCTGGGAACTTGCAGGGCGGCGCAGAGCGGCCGGCCTGGACTCGCGAGTCTCGTTCCGGTACGAACGCGGCACAATCAGGCTCACCTTGCCCGACTTCAGGGACTTCATATCTGAAATTAGAACCATGATTGAGCGTACGTTCTTGATCACAATGGTCTACGCTGTTGTCGACCCAATCTTGAATGGACACGCGGCTAGAGAAGGCTGAACCGCGGCGGCTCGCGTCTGCGTCAATAGCAGCGAGTTCCGCGCGCAGCTCGGCCTCCGCAGCCTCACGTTCCTGCTCAAGCTGACGTTGCTTGAGGTCACGTTCTTGTTCCAGCTCACGTTGTGTCAGGTTGGCGATGCGGCGCGCGTGCTGCGCCTCTGCGGCCAACCGTCTGGCCACCACGGTGGCAGAAGAGCGAGACGTGGTCGTACTCGCGGGCCGGGACCGGGAGGTCTCTGGAGCTGCTGTCGCCGACATGGCGACGAGTCCGCTAGATGCGGAAGGTTGTTGTGCCTTCGAAGAAGAGCGGGACGTGGTCGGGCTCGCGGGCCGGGAGGTCGTCGGGGGTGCGGTCGCCAAGACGGCGAGAGGGCCGCTAGGTGCGGACGGTTGTTCCTCCCTCTCCGCACTTGACGAGCCTTCCGGGGCTGTCGCGAGTTTTTTCACACTGGCGCGTGTTTCTACGACCATTTTCACTACAATAAACTACTTATTAATTATGTATTGTGTGTACTCCCTGTTTCTTCATCCAATTGTAGGCTTGATGTTTCACTAGTTCACTCACTTTACCGGAGAAGGACCAAAATGTAGTTGACTGGGGCCTTAAGGGCTTAAAAATGGACCTTAAGGGTCTGCTGAGTCTATGCTACATAAATTAAATACGTGTGCACTGTTTAATAGCTGTAATGAGACTGCAAACCAACTTGACAAGCAAATAAAAAACAAGATAGGAAGGATTCTAAAACAAAAGCGTTCAAAATTGGTAAAAAAAGTATAAAAACATAAATTCATATAAAAAAGGTTGTGCCTGCGGCACAAATACATTTGCAGTGATATGAAATATATGTAGTCTTATTGTTTTGCCTTCAAAGCCTCTGGCTATATTTCAGCGCCATCTAGATTTAATAATCGAACTACAAAAACCGCGGCCGATCCGTACTATGGCGACTGCCAATCCAGCCTATATCATCCTTGCTGTAATATAGTTCACAATAGAGTAACTGTTATTAAAATCTTTAAGTACCACTGTCCCCCGACTATTCGGCAGGTTTACCGAATATTCGGCCGAATACGAATGTTCGGTAAACCTGCCGAATATGCCGAATATCGAACATAAAACGAATATTCGGCCCATCCCTAGTACGAACACTAAACGAAACGCAAGTGCGCCACCTAGCGGAAATCGTCGCACAAATAGTTTTGGCGCGCTTCGACAGTCGTGACGCCAGCCGCTAGGGTATCGCCACTTTTCGATCAAAACACCAAGACAGAATTCGTTGATCTTCCGTTCTAGGTTCATTCGATACGTCAAACCCAATGCCACTTCAACATCGCCATAAGTTATAACGAGGATACGCACCAGTGTTGCAGAACTATCCTATGTTGACCTCAAAAACTATTCAGGATATCGATACTACCATCGATAGCATCGCCACGTGTCGATACTACAGATAGTATCGATAGCATCGATAGTGATTTATGAGCAATACTATTGATAATGGCAATACTATCGGTAGTATCGATACTTTTATGTCGAATAGAATCGATAGTATTGCAAAATCATTGACACAAAACAAAACAACAAAAACAATTGATACTATCGATAGTACCATGAAAATTCCATACTGTCGATGGTACAAAACTATCGATAGCATCGATTGTTTTTCGTTATTTATTACTGCCTGGTTTGGCAATGTTATCGATACTATAGATTCTGTTAGACATAAAACTATCGATACGATAGCATTGATTGTATAGCCATTAAAAGTATTGCTTATCCCTTAATAAGGCCCATTTATTGGAGCATACTACCACAACAGAATCAAAAGCAGCTATCGAATACATACCTGACAAAGGATATTTTTACAACTAGTAGTATTTTCAATCATTACTTTGGATATTGTCACTTATTACTAAAGCAATAAGGTTGAATTTCCAATTCAATGCATGTGATCGCTAAATCGCCCCTACCTTATTAAGGTTTATCGATAGTATTGACACGTGGCGATACTATCAATAGACTATCGATAGGTAACACTAATACGCACCACATTTCCGTAAAACGTGCTTATACCATACCCTTATTATTACTTAGTTCTGTAGCTTGTATGGAACCTTTCGTGAGCAGATGGTATTGTTTGTCCGTAAAAAATAGAATTAATATACATATTTTATGCTAATGACTGTATATAAATCTTAGTAAAAAGACAGCGGAACCGATCGTAATTACATTGCACTGAATAGAGAACAAACGGTGACGTCTTAAGTCTAGTATTATTCTTGTGTTCATGAGGTTTTTTGAGGTATTTCCAGGCAGGGGTGTCCAACTAGATTTAATTTTTAATTTATTCCGAGAGCTGCTAGCCAGTAGTGTAACTATCAAACGACTAGGCAGAGTGCCGTGTACCGAGCTCAGGGGGCCCCTCACTCTCCGGGGGCCTCACGCTGAAGGGGCTCTCACGCTCATGGGGCTTTTACATTCAGGGGGCCCTCGGATCCTAGCAAGCAAAGTCAGCAAAGCTCAAACTGAACTCGAAAACGAAAATGTTTCCTACCTAACTTTTACTTGTGACATTTTTTATTTTACTTGAAGCTCTGACTATTTATTAAATACATGACATAATATCTTTAACAATAACGGATTTTCTCGTTGATCTGTATAGCTGTCCATAGAACTTCTCAATTTCTAAGATTAGCCCCGGTTTAGTGGCCACAATCCCACAGTCATCGGTTTTTATTTTTTCCAATTGGCTTTGTCCAACAGCCAGATTCATCGCAATGAGTTCAGAGCCTTTGTTGCGCTCCATAGCCGCTTCAATACTAGGTACTGGTATTAAATTGGCGTATATTGCGGCTTAGAGACTTCGAAATTCGTCTGTTGAGCCGCCCGGTATCGGCAAGCGCCACCAGATGTCCATGAGCTTAGACCCAACCGTATGGACCGCTTCCACAAACCGTCATTGTAATCGTCCACGTCGCTTCCTAGGCATTCGAAACGGTCTTAAAGTTTGAGCTAGAACATTTCGGAGTTAGGATTGATAGATACCGGGCAGATCGTAGACTTTGTCGGCAAGATCTTTCAAATTTGATCCGAATATTCAATGTGCCTTGTACTAAGTAGGGGCCTAAAACGGGTAAGCTAAGCGAGATGTGAAATAAAAACGTAACTAAGTATACTAATTATTTTTATTACAAGAAAAGGTCATCTAACATAGAATCAAAAAGTGACAACAAACATAAACATTCTCTTCAATAATCTTCAAAAACACAAAATACCTAGAATACCCTTCCACCACCAATTCTTACCAGTTTTACCCGTATGGGGGGCCTAAAACGGCTACCACGTTTGGGCAAAACGGGTAAAGACTATTTTAATGACATCAATCAACAAAAGTAGCATATTTTTAAAGTTTAATCACTTTTTTTAACTTAATATCATTTATATTTGGTCATTTGAGCTTCTTAAATGTTTAATCAGCCTCATGTTAAATATTGAATATTTTAAAAACTATAAATCTTGTTTGGAACTTTCTACCAATAAATAATTGAATTATTCTTGTCAGGCATCACAGTCATCAATGAGCCCACATAATAACAATCATCACACCTCATCATACAATAATCATACCCGTTTTTCCCCTACCCGTTATGCCCAAATGTATATGTTTTTATTTTCAACCGCTATAACCTCAAAACACAATGCAAGACAAATACAAAGTGCGCTCGAGCAACGCACACATAGACACTGTTCACAGACACGATATCTCGGATCAGCTCGGATCAGTCCGAGCGCGATTGCCATGCTGTGGTCGCGCGTACTTATTTATTTTGTGTCGCGCGTCTGTGGAATTTTTCGAGTGCAATAATGGAGCAACAAAAAAATAGTATTTTATGCAACGGTTGTATAAGAAAGGTCTTAAAAGGCGAGTGACGTGAGTTGCGATACGAGCGAATGCGAGTATCGCAATGGAAGACGGCACGAGCCGTTAAGACCAAATTATACACCGTTGCATACAATATTTTTTCTACGACTCAACTCTACTGTACTGGACTGTACCCTACTGTAGGGTACAGCCGGTACAGTAGGGTAAAATAGGGTACAGTAGGTTACAGTCGGGTACAGTAGGGTAAAATGGAGTACAGTCGGGTAAAGTAGGGTACAGTCGGGTGAAATAGGGTACAGTAGGGTACAGTCGGGTACAGTAGGGTAAAATAGGGTACAGTAGGGTACAGTCGGGTACAGTAGGGTACAGTATGATAAAATAGGGTACAGTAGGGTACAGTCGGGTACAGTAGGGTAAAATAGGGTACAGTCGGGTACAGTAGGGTAAAATAGGGTACAGTCGGGTACAGTAGGGTAAAATAGGGTACAGTAGGGTACAGTTGGGTAAAGTCGGGTACAGTAGGGTAAAATAGGGTACAGTAGAGTACAGTCGGGTACAGTAGGGTAAAATAGGGTACTGTAGGGTACATTCGGGTACAGTAGGGTAAAATAGGGTACAGTAGGGTACAGTCGGGTACAGTAGGATAAAATAGGGTACGGTAGGGTACAGTCGGGTACAGTAGGGTAAAATAGGGTACAGTTGGGTACAGTAGGGTAAAATAGAGTACAGTCGGGTACAGTAGGGTAAAATAGGGTACAGTTGGGTACAGTCGGGTACAGTAGGGTAAAATAGAGTACAGTCGGGTACAGTAGGGTAAAATAGGGTACAGTTGGGTACAGTCAGGTACAGTAGGGTAAAATAGGGTACAGTTGGGTACAGTCGGGTACAGTAGGGTAAAATAGGGTACAGTTGGGTACAGTCGGGTACAGTAGGGTACAGTTGGGTACTGTACCCTATTTTACCCTACTGTACCCGACTGTACCCTACTCTACTCAACTCAGCAGGTCTAAACTGGGCTTTAGTGTTGAGTGTACCCTACATTTAATATTATGTGGCAGCTAGGTGTATCGTAATAACGACATTACGACACAAGTGCTGTTATGGCGAATAGATTAAGCATAGACATTCTGGAGTCATATTATCTATGTTCTTATATATTTGTTCGCGACCATGTAAAAAACAGATAAAAGTACAGGAGTAGGAAAAGGTTATTATAGGTAACTGTTCAGCGGACGGTTGTTTAAATTCAACCCTAAACGGTGAATGGTCGTTTTTTAAGCTACCAGTGGTTTCAGAGAGGTAAGTTTAGTAGGTATCTGCTTGTATTTCGATGGTTCATTTTAACGTTACATAGAATAGTTAGGTAGATAGGTAAGCACCTCGCCCCGACTCCCAAAGTAATACTAGTTTCAAATACAAATAACTTTATTTCGCTTGAAATATGGTACAGAAGATGGCTCAACAATCATATATAATGGCTCACATATTTCGCCAGTATCTGGCATGCAAAATTTTACAATAAATATTACTTAAACATTACAATTAAACGGTTCATTATAGTGACATGTAAATTTTAACAATGAATTATAGGCAAACTATAACTAAGCCAATTTTAACAATAATCCGCTAGTAAATCATAACTAATGTCAATTTTAAGTATTCTAATCTAAGCAAGTATGCATTCATTATTTGTCAAAAAAGGAAAAATATTCGGCTACAGAGTAGAAAGCATTTTGCACAAGCCAAGCTTTAAGTTTACGTTTGAACATTATCAAAGGCAACTGTTTGATGTCATCATTTAGCTTATTATAAATATGAATAGACATCCAAAACATGTTCTTACCATACAAAGCTGTGTTTCTTATTTTGAATCAGTATAAATAAACGTTACCTTACAAAAAATGTGGTTAGGTACTTATACCTAACTACATTTTTGTAAGGTAAATTCATGCCACATACGTACGTAATATTACGTAAGTTGAAAACATGTTTTTTTGTTTGTATAGATATTGTGTTGTTTTTAGTGTCATTAGATAGGTTTAAGTCTAAAACCGATAGGACAATGGAAATTGTATAACTAGGATATTCCGTTTAGAAGTTATTAGGGATTTTCGATAGTGAAAATTGACAAACGCTAAATTTTGTAGGTAGGTATTTTAATTACCTTATTATTTTATATTTCCATTCTTCCCGTTTGAATATCAACAATAAATCAAACAACTAGAAACGAGTGCAACTTTCACGATAAGTTTTATGTGCATATGCCATAATTGACAACCCTAGAGCGACCGCCGAGCGTAGGTATGAAAAGTGAAGAACATACACTTGATTGACTTCTGTACCTTTTTATTTTGTGACCACGAGATTTCGAAATTTAGAAGCACATTCCTTTCAAATTAATAACTCAAAACTGAAGTAAACATAGTACCTACACACAATATTTGAGTACCTATTCAGATTTACAACACTTGTATTTTTTTTAGTAAAAACAACAAAAAAAATATATTAGTATATTGGTTTGGGTTTACTTTTGATTTCGACTCTTTTTTATTACTCAGCATTGTATGCCTACTCTTGTCTCTGATGTCCTGTCAATCGTTCGAAGGTTAACTGGAAGAGATCCCTTTATGGGATAAGTTCGCCTTTGTACATCTGTTTTCTTGTTAACTGTTATTTTTCATGTTTTACGTACAATAAAGAGTTTTACATACATACATACATACAAAAATTATTTTGATCTAAGGCTTAGCACGCACTGCGGTTTTTAAAAAGCGGTTCCGCTACCGCAAAAAATGTAACGTACGGCATTCTTTATATAAGCGCACGCACTTGCGATTTATTTCAGTGACTGATTTTAAAAACGCAACTTGCTACATTTTGATTCGCGGTTTGCAACCGCGCGTTTTTATGTATCCCATACTTCATGTACGGCAGCGCCCCCACTGCGGTTCGTAAAAAGCGGTTTTTTCGTCAGTTCGGCCAGGGGGGGCACACTTACATATATCATCACTTTTCATGCGACTACAGCGATCTCTGGTGTTTGCCGAAGAACTAAATTAGCGGCCATCTTGGTTGACTTGTCAAACTTGTCAGTTGCCATTCATCGGCCATGGCCATGGCGTACCAAATTGTACGGTCAAGGACTTTAATTGATAGGCCACTTGCCAATGTTCGTATTTTAGCCGTGTAATACAAATCGGGTTTAGCCGCTTATACTTCGTATATGCTGATTTGAATTAGACGGCTAAAATACGAATAGTGGCAATTAGCCTATCAATTAAAATCCTTGACTATACATTGCTATAGGTACGCGTATCTATAGCTGTACATCACTACCAACATATACATATAGATAGGTATACATCTATAGAAACGTCACATTAGTTCTTGAGCAGCCGTAGGGCGGCAGCACCTTCCATACATGCATATTTGACCATAGAGTTGCCACTCTTGTTCATATAATATTACAATACTCTTTGAGTTCGGCTCAGAGAGCGGAGCAGTTAGGTGTGTGTTGTGCGCTGCATTATGTCGTCGGAGTCAGATTATCAGTGACGAAATTATTGTACCCGGAGCCGCTACTTATTTCTCACAATTCACACCACAGTTCTCAGATAAATAATTTATGTAATTCAAATTAAACATTTAAATTGTATTTTTTCTTACCTCAGGGTTACAGACAAACGCTCCTCTGGTGATATAGCTTTACGAAAGCTTGTATTTTGAAATTGTAGATGTGGGCCAACCATTCGCAATAATTTATCAAAACTAATAATTGACATCCTGTAGTAGTTAAAAAATTTGTCTTTGTTGTTTCGTACATCACTGTACATTTTACAAAAATATCCCTTCAAATATCTTTGATCTGTTAGAGGATGCACCCAGTACTTATATTGGCGAAGACGTTTTCTATTTTTTTTTATTTCTTAAAACTAAGGCCACAACACATACTGCTCTGAGGAAATCCATTGTCATACTGAACGTGAAAACCGCGGAAACGCAACCGCAGTGCGAGTTCCTCCGCGGTTCGGCGTTTTCGGCCAGACCGCAACCGCAAGAAAAAAACCGCAGTGCGTGCTAAGCCTTATCAAAATATGGAGGACACGCGTTGGGCCATTGCAGGTGAGCGACAAAACCCAATTACAAACCGATTTTATGGTTATTAATATACCTACACTCCTTTGCAAAAAAAAACGGGCACTTTTGATTTATTCGAGTATTTTAAGTATTAATAGTTGGAAAGAGGGCTATCAGAGCGATATATAACTTAAGGACACGCGATTCTTTAAGATCTTTTTTTAAAGAAATAGGTATCCTAACCCTGCCGTCGTTGTATATATTTGAAATAATCATGTATGTAAGAAAAAACATATGTGATTTTCCCACTAACGTCGATAAGCCAAAGGTTACTAGAAACACAGGGAAGCTTAAAGTTCCATCTTACAGACTGGCTAAAACTAAAAAGTCGTTTCTGGGAAGATGCATACGTTTTTATAATAAAATTCCGAAAACAATAACCGAACAAACTGACACAAAATTCAAATCCATTGTGAAGAAGACATTAATATCTAAGGCGTACTATAAAATTAATGACTATATCATGGACAGGGATGTTTGGAAATAATTCCGATCCGCATTGGCGATCTCTAGTCTCAAATAGCGTATCTACTGTGTTAAAAAATTTAATTGTATTAAATACTTTAGATGTATGTCATTTAATAACAATGTAGATCTGATTGAAAAAAATATACCTTGTTGAGTTTCTTGCCGGTTTCTTCTCAACAGGGTTTTTTCCGAACCGGTGGTAGATTTTTCGACGTTCATAGGAGCATCAATTTGATGCCTAAATTGAATAAAGAATTTTGACTTTGACTTTGACTTTGATGCAACAAAATAAAATAAATATTATTTACTGAGGTAAAAACACTTTTGGTTGGTAATTAAGTCATTCTTAATTTGTTTTATTTTGATTTTAAGGAAATTACTCATTTTGGCAAAAAAATAAGGTACCTTCAAATGACTTTCTCCTTTGTTTAGTAAAAGTTGCAAACAATAAAGTGAAAAATTAATATCGAGTGTCAAAAAAAAAAAAAAAAAAATCAAAACGTTTATTCTGCAAGTAGGCCGCAAAGGGCTCTTTTACATGTCAATTTTTTTTAAACTACCAGCGCTTTCGTAAGGACCATCATTGCCAAGAAGAATGCGCCGCAAGAAACTTGGCAGAAAGTCATCTTTTCAAATTAAAATATAATAAATTACAAATTAAAAAAAATCATACAAATATAGAATTAAGTAAATAGTGTGGCCTCCTCTGGCTGAAATAACTGCTGCTATTCTTCGTGGCATGCTTTGGACGAGGTTTTTTATGAGTTCTTGCGGAATACGCTCCCATTCGGTCGTAATAGCAATTTTGAGCTCTCGGATGTTCTGTGGGGCTGGGTGTACAGCTCTAACACGTCGTTTTAGAACGTCCCATAGATGCTCAATGGGATTGAGGTCGGGACTTCGTGCTGGCCAATCTAAACGGCGGATCCCGACCTCACTTAAGTAAGCGTCTACGTCGCCCGCTCGGTGTGCTCGAGCATTATCGTCCATAAACACAGCAGCACTTCCTGTAACAGCTAACGCTGGTTGTGCATGAGGGATTAGATACCGGGCAGATCGTAGACTTTGTCGGCAAGATCTTTCAAATTTGATCCGATTATTCAATGTGCCTTGTACTAAGTAGGGGCCTAAAACGGGTAAGCTAAGCGAGATGTGAAATTAAAACGTAACTAAGTATACTAATTATTTTTATTACAAGAAACGGTCATCTAACATAGAATCAAAAAGTGACAACAAACATAAACATTCTCTTCAATAATCTTCAAAAACACAAAATACCTAGAATACCCTTCCACCACCAGTTCTTACCAGTTTTACCCGTATGGGGGGCCTAAAACGGCTACCACGTTTGGGCAAAACGGGTAAAGACTATTTTAATGACATCAATCAACAAAAGTAGCATATTTTTAAAGTTTAATCACTTTTTTTTAACTTAATATCATTTATATTTGGTCATTTGAGCTTCTTAAATGTTTAATCAGCCTCATGTTAAATATTGAATATTTTAAAAACTATAAATCTTGTTTGGAACTTTCTACCAATAAATAATTGAATTATTCTTGTCAGGCATCACAGTAATAACTGCCTCTGCCAGAATACAAAGTACACGCTTCATGAGCCCACATAATAACAATCATCACACCTCATCATACAATAATCATACCCGTTTTACCCCTACCCGTTATGCCCAAATGTATATGTTTTTATTTTCAACCGCTATAACCTCAAAACACAATGCAAGACAAATACAAAGTGCGCTCGAGCAACGCACACATAGACACTGTTCACAGACACGATATCTCGGATCAGTTCGGATCAGTCCGAGCGCGATTGCCATCCGCGTGAGGTGCGCGCTGTGGTCGCGCGTCAGTGGAATTTTTCGAGGTGCGCGCTGTGGTCGCGCGTACTTATTTATTTTGTGTCGCGCGTCTGTGGAATTTTTCGAGTGCAATAATGGAGCAACAAAAAAAAGGTTATTATAGGTAACTGTTCAGCGGACGGTTGTTTAAATTCAACCCTAAACGGTGAATGGTCGTTTTTTAAGCTACCAGTGGTTTCAGAGAGGTAAGTTTAGTAGGTATCTGCTTGTATTTCGATGGTTCATTTTAACGTTACATAGAATAGTTAGGTAGATAGGTAAGCACCTCGCCCCGACTCCCAAAGTAATAATAGTTTCAAATACAAATAACTTTATTTCGCTTGAAATATGGTACAGAAGATGGCTCAACAATCATATATAATGGCTCACATATTTCGCCAGTATCTGGCATGCAAAATTTTACAATAAATATTACTTAAACATTACAATTAAACGGTTCATTATAGTGACATGTAAATTTTAACAATGAATTATAGGCAAACTATAACTAAGCCAATTTTAACAATAATCCGCTAGTAAATCATAACTAATGTCAATTTTAAGTATTCTAATCTAAGCAAGTATGCATTCATTATTTGTCAAAAAAGGAAAAATATTCGGCTACAGAGTAGAAAGCATTTTGCACAAGCCAAGCTTTAAGTTTACGTTTGAACATTATCAAAGGCAACTGTTTGATGTCATCATTTAGCTTATTATAAATATGAATAGACATCCAAAACATGTTCTTACCATACAAAGCTGTGTTTCTTATTTTGAATCAGTATAAATAAACGTTACCTTACAAAAAATGTGGTTAGGTACTTATACCTAACTACATTTTTGTAAGGTAAATTCATGCCACATACGTACGTAATATTACGTAAGTTGAAAACATGTTTTTTTGTTTGTATAGATATTGTGTTGTTTTTAGTGTCATTAGATAGGTTTAAGTCTAAAACCGATAGGACAATGGAAATTGTATAACTAGGATATTCCGTTTAGAAGTTATTAGGGATTTTCGATAGTGAAAATTGACAAACGCTAAATTTTGTAGGTAGGTATTTTAATTACCTTATTATTTTATATTTCCATTCTTCCCGTTTGAATATCAACAATAAATCAAACAACTAGAAACGAGTGCAACTTTCACGATAAGTTTTATGTGCATATGCCATAATTGACAACCCTAGAGCGACCGCCGAGCGTAGGTATGAAAAGTGAAGAACATACACTTGATTGACTTCTGTACCTTTTTATTTTGTGACCACGAGATTTCGAAATTTAGAAGCACATTCCTTTCAAATTAATAACTCAAAACTGAAGTAAACATAGTACCTACACACAATATTTGAGTACCTATTCAGATTTACAACACTTGTATTTTTTTTAGTAAAAACAACAAAAAAAATATATTAGTATATTGGTTTGGGTTTACTTTTGATTTCGACTCTTTTTTATTACTCAGCATTGTATGCCTACTCTTGTCTCTGATGTCCTGTCAATCGTTCGAAGGTTAACTGGAAGAGATCCCTTTATGGGATAAGTTCGCCTTTGTACATCTGTTTTCTTGTTAACTGTTATTTTTCATGTTTTACGTACAATAAAGAGTTTTACATACATACATACATACAAAAATTATTTTGATCTAAGGCTTAGCACGCACTGCGGTTTTTAAAAAGCGGTTCCGCTACCGCAAAAAATGTAACGTACGGCATTCTTTATATAAGCGCACGCACTTGCGATTTATTTCAGTGACTGATTTTAAAAACGCAACTTGCTACATTTTGATTCGCGGTTTGCAACCGCGCGTTTTTATGTATCCCATACTTCATGTACGGCAGCGCCCCCACTGCGGTTCGTAAAAAGCGGTTTTTTCGTCAGTTCGGCCAGGGGGGGCACACTTACATATATCATCACTTTTCATGCGACTACAGCGATCTCTGGTGTTTGCCGAAGAACTAAATTAGCGGCCATCTTGGTTGACTTGTCAAACTTGTCAGTTGCCATTCATCGGCCATGGCCATGGCGTACCAAATTGTACGGTCAAGGACTTTAATTGATAGGCCACTTGCCAATGTTCGTATTTTAGCCGTGTAATACAAATCGGGTTTAGCCGCTTATACTTCGTATATGCTGATTTGAATTAGACGGCTAAAATACGAATAGTGGCAATTAGCCTATCAATTAAAATCCTTGACTATACATTGCTATAGGTACGCGTATCTATAGCTGTACATCACTACCAACATATACATATAGATAGGTATACATCTATAGAAACGTCACATTAGTTCTTGAGCAGCCGTAGGGCGGCAGCACCTTCCATACATGCATATTTGACCATAGAGTTGCCACTCTTGTTCATATAATATTACAATACTCTTTGAGTTCGGCTCAGAGAGCGGAGCAGTTAGGTGTGTGTTGTGCGCTGCATTATGTCGTCGGAGTCAGATTATCAGTGACGAAATTATTGTACCCGGAGCCGCTACTTATTTCTCACAATTCACACCACAGTTCTCAGATAAATAATTTATGTAATTCAAATTAAACATTTAAATTGTATTTTTTCTTACCTCAGGGTTACAGACAAACGCTCCTCTGGTGATATAGCTTTACGAAAGCTTGTATTTTGAAATTGTAGATGTGGGCCAACCATTCGCAATAATTTATCAAAACTAATAATTGACATCCTGTAGTAGTTAAAAAATTTGTCTTTGTTGTTTCGTACATCACTGTACATTTTACAAAAATATCCCTTCAAATATCTTTGATCTGTTAGAGGATGCACCCAGTACTTATATTGGCGAAGACGTTTTCTATTTTTTTTTATTTCTTAAAACTAAGGCCACAACACATACTGCTCTGAGGAAATCCATTGTCATACTGAACGTGAAAACCGCGGAAACGCAACCGCAGTGCGAGTTCCTCCGCGGTTCGGCGTTTTCGGCCAGACCGCAACCGCAAGAAAAAAACCGCAGTGCGTGCTAAGCCTTATCAAAATATGGAGGACACGCGTTGGGCCATTGCAGGTGAGCGACAAAACCCAATTACAAACCGATTTTATGGTTATTAATATACCTACACTCCTTTGCAAAAAAAAACGGGCACTTTTGATTTATTCGAGTATTTTAAGTATTAATAGTTGGAAAGAGGGCTATCAGAGCGATATATAACTTAAGGACACGCGATTCTTTAAGATCTTTTTTTAAAGAAATAGGTATCCTAACCCTGCCGTCGTTGTATATATTTGAAATAATCATGTATGTAAGAAAAAACATATGTGATTTTCCCACTAACGTCGATAAGCCAAAGGTTACTAGAAACACAGGGAAGCTTAAAGTTCCATCTTACAGACTGGCTAAAACTAAAAAGTCGTTTCTGGGAAGATGCATACGTTTTTATAATAAAATTCCGAAAACAATAACCGAACAAACTGACACAAAATTCAAATCCATTGTGAAGAAGACATTAATATCTAAGGCGTACTATAAAATTAATGACTATATCATGGACAGGGATGTTTGGAAATAATTCCGATCCGCATTGGCGATCTCTAGTCTCAAATAGCGTATCTACTGTGTTAAAAAATTTAATTGTATTAAATACTTTAGATGTATGTCATTTAATAACAATGTAGATCTGATTGAAAAAAATATACCTTGTTGAGTTTCTTGCCGGTTTCTTCTCAACAGGGTTTTTTCCGAACCGGTGGTAGATTTTTCGACGTTCATAGGAGCATCAATTTGATGCCTAAATTGAATAAAGAATTTTGACTTTGACTTTGACTTTGATGCAACAAAATAAAATAAATATTATTTACTGAGGTAAAAACACTTTTGGTTGGTAATTAAGTCATTCTTAATTTGTTTTATTTTGATTTTAAGGAAATTACTCATTTTGGCAAAAAAATAAGGTACCTTCAAATGACTTTCTCCTTTGTTTAGTAAAAGTTGCAAACAATAAAGTGAAAAATTAATATCGAGTGTCAAAAAAAAAAAAAAAAAAATCAAAACGTTTATTCTGCAAGTAGGCCGCAAAGGGCTCTTTTACATGACAATTTTTTTTAAACTACCAGCGCTTTCGTAAGGACCATCATTGCCAAGAAGAATGCGCCGCAAGAAACTTGGCAGAAAGTCATCTTTTCAAATTAAAATATAATAAATTACAAATTAAAAAAAATCATACAAATATAGAATTAAGTAAATAGTGTGGCCTCCTCTGGCTGAAATAACTGCTGCTATTCTTCGTGGCATGCTTTGGACGAGGTTTTTTATGAGTTCTTGCGGAATACGCTCCCATTCGGTCGTAATAGCAATTTTGAGCTCTCGGATGTTCTGTGGGGCTGGGTGTACAGCTCTAACACGTCGTTTTAGAACGTCCCATAGATGCTCAATGGGATTGAGGTCGGGACTTCGTGCTGGCCAATCTAAACGGCGGATCCCGACCTCACTTAAGTAAGCGTCTACGTCGCCCGCTCGGTGTGCTCGAGCATTATCGTCCATAAACACAGCAGCACTTCCTGTAACAGCTAACGCTGGTTGTGCATGAGGGATTAGAATTTCCGTGATGTAGCGTTGTGCATTTAGAGAGCCATTTTCTACGAAAACTAACTCCGTACGATCTTCCAAAGTTATGCCAGCCCAAAACATGACAGAGCCCCCACCGTACGGCGTAATTTCTTCAAAACATACCTCTGCATAACGCTCTCCTGGTCTTCTTAGCACTTAACGACGTCGGTCCTCACCAAATAAAGATATTCTAGCTTCATCAGAAAACAAAACCCTACTCCATTCCACATCGGTCCACATCGCACAATTCTGGGAAAATCTTAACCTTGCAATACGGTGCCCACGGAGTAATTTAGGACCCCTAGCTGGTCTTCGGCTATGTATATCAACTTCTAGAAGTCTCCTCCTGACGGTCCATACGCTAACACTCACATTTCTAACATCTTCAAGATTGTTTTTGATGTTATTGTAGGTAGACTCCCGATTTCGTAAAGCTTTGCTCACGATATATCGATCGTCTCTGGGCTCAGTACATCGTTTTCTTCCTGATCCCGGTCTTCTTTTCAAACAACCGGTCTCTTGAAACCTAGTTCAGGTCCTCTGAACAGTGGAACGACTAACACCAAACCGTCCCGACACATAACATTGAGTACAGCCTTCTTGAAGAAGAGTCACTATATTACCAGCGATAATTGTCTTGTCTGCCATTTTACAGTGTAAAATTTGACACGAAAAACCAATTTAAACAATTTTACATCAATATCAATTCATTAAAATTATGTAAAACGCTTTTTTATTTATTTATAGCACAATATGTAAACACAAACTGCGAGCAAATACACGAATCGAATAGAATATTTTTAAATAACTTTCAAATTTTCAAATTTGGAACATTTTATTTTACCTGCCAGAACTTTTTAATACGTAGACAATTGATTCTATTTAATTGAATGCATATAAAATCTCTTTTGTTTAAGATTTCCATAGTTTTACAGAAAAGTTTTGGGTGCCCGTTTTTTTTGCAAATGAGTTTACTTACTTCGCATATTTGGCCTCTATTTAAAAAGTGTCTTTTTACAAGTATTGATTATTCAATCGCAAGTATGTCGCTTGATAAAAAAATAGTTTTACCACCTGATTGCAAAATCTGCCCGTGGTATGTGTATTCCGAAACAACTTCAAGAAGGATTCCATTGGCCATGATTTTGGTTTTATCCATTTAAAAAATTGTTGCAACCCTCGACTGACAAGACCATTGTCTAGGAAATTACTATTCGAAGACAAATAAGTCTTCTTTTCAGCTGTTCTAACTAACATCGCGTAAACAGAATAAATATATTTCATTATGGCGAGGATTAACATTCTTCCATCGCCCGAGGGTACAGGTAGCACACCGAAAATACTTATTACTTTCATTATTGAAAAATATGTGCTGTGTTAGAACCTGAATTAAAGATCTTCAGCTTATCGATAAGGTTAGTAATTAGTATTTGTTTGGTAGCGTATTCCTAGACGTTGACAGACGTAACCTAGTGATTTGAGCTATGTCTCTCAAGCAGAGGATCGTGGATTCGAACGGTTTGGCACGTTTGACTTTTGCGGAACTAAGTAATGTGCCAAATTAAGTAATTACATATAAAATTTATCATGAGCTTTACGCTGCTTTACGGTAAACCTGCACATACCTGCGTAGTAATTCTATGGTGTGTGTAAAGTTCGTAATCCGCACTGGGCCCGCGTGAGAACTGCGGCCCAAGCTCGCTCATTCTGAGAGGAGGACTGTGCCTTGCAGCGAGGTGTATACCTATAGGCTGGGAATCCGGGGCGACGGCCCAGGGCGCCAAATTTTAGGGGGCGATCGGTGGGGGTGGGATGCTTCCCCGCCAAACTGGCAGTCGATTTTGATTTCCTTAAGTGGGCGCCACAATATGCTTGCCCGAGGTGTCAGTGGTCGTAACGTCAGCACTCGCGGGGATATATTCGTTGCGGCAGCAACAGAAATATTAGGTCGGGGAAAAAGTATTTTCGTATTTTTCATACAAAGGAAAATGTTTCATACTAAAAACCTCATCTTTCACACTCAAATTTCCAGACTTGAAACGCTTGAACCACATTTGTGCTACTCTTATTGATACCGCATTAGGTCCATAAACTGCACAAATTTTATTCGCGGCGTTCGTCGCATTTTTACCTTTTTTTTTTAAACTTTAAAATGTACCGAATTTCTTCGTCACATAGGTACGTTCATTTTGCTTGCTTGAAAAACAATTGAAAAATGGCGGTACTAGTTTTTTATTATTATTTATTGCATCTTCAGAATGTCAACATTTAATGGTATTAAAACCAGCCAGTTACATTCAGCACAGCCAAAGAGGTTTGATTTCTAATAATATTAGGTCGGGGCAAAAGTATTTTCGTATTTTTCATACAAAGGAAAATGTTTCATACTAAAAACCTCGTCTTTCACACTCAAATTTCCAGACTTGAAACGCTTGTAAGTACCACGTTTGTGCTACTCTTATTGATACCGCATATGCACAAACCGCACAAATTTTATTCGCGGCGTTCGTCGCATTTTTACCTTTTTTTTAAAACTTTAAAATGTACCGAATTTCTTCGTCATACGTTCATTTTGCTTGCTTGAAAAACAATTGAAAAATGGCAGGAACTAGTTTTTTTTATTATTACATCTACAGAATGTCAACATTTAATGGTATTAAAACCAGCCAGTTAGATTCAGCACAGCCAAAGAGGTTTGATTTCTAATAATACATTAAAAATACGAAAATACTTTTGCCCCAACCTATTACATTAAAAATACGAAAATACTTTTGCCCCGACCTATTACACATAAGTATTTTGACATTACGTATAAATTTCAGATAGATCTATTACTGTGATAAACATACAGGCAGACTGACTTGACTGCTTGCTGACAGAGGAACAGATGGACAACGTAGCGTAATTTAATAGGGTTGCGGTTGTTGAAAAGCTAGCCGTGATCGTATCATCATCCCAGCCTATCACATTACACTCCTTTCATTCTGAAAGGACGTGGTCGTATGTTCGTTACGTTTTAAAAAGCAATTTGTTGAATTATTATGTAGATGTTGAAGGAAGAAGTGACGCTGATAGACGGCGCGTGGAGTGCTTTGCAGGCGGCGCGCGACATCATTGCACGCGGCGGCGGCTGCGTCGCGCAGGAGGAGCCCTTCTACGTGTGCGACCTGCGCGAGCTGGCCGCGCGGCACGCGCGCTGGCGGGGCCTCATGCCGCGCGTGGAGCCCTTCTACGGTACGCGGCGTGAGCGCAGCACCCCACTGTTACTGTATACGGTGTGAGCGGCGCTGAACGTTACTGTGGTTGCAGCGGTCAAGTGCAACGACGACACGCTGCTGCTGCGCACGCTGGCGGCGCTGGGCACCGGCTTCGACTGCGCCTCGCGCGGAGAGATCGAGCTGGTCACGTCCCTCGGGATCGCGCCTGAGTGAGTACAATACGCCAATGACAAAGGGCAAAAGACATACGCGAACATGCAATAGAGTCACAGTCAGTGTTTTTGACTGTACGACTACATGACAAAATAAAATTTTAAGCGACCGGATAGCCTTGTGGTTAAAGAACATAACCTGACAACGTAGTTTGAGCTCCCAGTTGTAATTTTTCATTTGTAATTTAGTCTAGCTTTTGCTCGCACTTTGTCCTTTATTAACAGAGGTAGAAACAATTTTAGTGTGTTTATGTGATTAATAGATTGGAAAATGTTTAGATAAGTAGGTACATTTTGTCCGATATTCAAAGTGTAACGCGTTAAAATCCATACATCATCTTAAATGAACATTACCGGTGAAAAATATTTAAGAGGTATTCATTTAGCTTACCTATCTCAATCAATCACGGAACGAAATGATCCAAATATTTTTTGTGACGTCCTGTTCATTTGTTTTTTTTTTTATCTCTAGCCGTATAATCTACGCTAACACTTTAAAGAGTGCGTCACACGTTCGCTACGCTGCCAGTGTCAACGTCAACACCGTAACCTTCGATTCCGAAGACGAGTTGATCAAGATCAAACAGAACATGCCAAATGCCCAGTGAGTACCATGCTCATTCTTCGTCATTACCATTTTCACCCGTAGAACTCAAGGCCGGTGGGGCCAAAGGGATCTCGAATGGCGTCCACGGACCGGAAGAAACATTGTAGATAGGCCTCCAATAAGATGGAGTGACGATCTGGTACCTATAACGCGTTGAATGCGGATGGCGCAAGAGCGGTCTGTTTAGCGAACCTTGTGGGATATGTTCAGACGTCTTTCGGCTAGAAATGATGATACGGTCAAGTGCAAAAATAAGTATCGATTTAATCCTCCCATTGTTATATACCTATACTTTATTTCGACGACATAAGAGCTGTGGGACATATTTATGAGCAAGTTGTGTGCACCCATATTTTTACACTTGACTGTACCTACTACATTTTTGTTATTAACAACACGTATTGTTTAACAGTTTACTCAATTATTTATTTATTCATTGTTTGTTAGTTTTACAATACAGATTTCTAATCTTGTATAAGTACCTACTACATGAACATAATCAAATTGTCAGGTTGGTGTTGCGTATACGCTGCGATGCTACAGTGGCTCGGTTGTCTTTTGGCGCACGGTTCGGTTGCGACCACACGACAGAGGCGCCAGGGCTGCTCAAGCTGGCTGCTGCGCTCGGCTTGAATGTAGGTATTACAGTGTTGTCAGCTGATAAGTTTTTTTTAAGTACATAAAACTGACCCATGATCACACATACTTACGCGAAAAAAAACACATTTCCAGTAGATAACTTGCAAAAAAATGTATAAAATAAGCAGAGGATCTACCTAAAACCGAAAAATATGGTTAGGGATCTAATCTACCAGATGAAAAAGTTTGGAGACCTCTGCTGTAAACTGATGTGTCGATGACTGCCAACGTGTAAACGGCTGCGCAGCTGTCGATAGGTGGTCATTGCTGCAGCTGCCTCTGCCGTTGGCAATATGATTATGGTATCCCCTCAAGTGGCATGACCCGCGCGTGTCCCCCCTCCGCACGTGGCAGATACAGATACGTTCCTTCGTCGATTTCTCTGTTATTTTGTAAGAAACTATAGCGGTTATCATATATATTTGAATTCCCCACAATATTTCCTCTTTAATAGTATATAAACATAATATGATTTTAGTAAATATATTATATATTGGGAGGCCTCAACCTTTTATGTAAAACTTCTGTTAAATGGAAATAAAGTTTTTTTTTTTATTGTATGGGATCTATGAAAAGTCAAGGGAAAGTCAAACTGATGTTTATCTGAGTACAATTAGGTTTATTCTTAAAGGTACAGTTTTTGTTTATTTATACAGTTTTTGTTTTATTTCAAACTTAAATATATTATCTACAAGCTACAACTTTCTAAAAGATCGGATCGGATCGGATCGGATCGGCCAGTTTTCTTAAAGATCGGAGTATTAGGGTCGCTATCGACGGAACATACTCCGACTCAATGTATGTGAATGCTGGTGTCCCCCAGGGCTGTGTGCTCTCGCCTACTCTGTTCCTCCTGCATATCAATGATGTGCTGCTTGTAAGCGGCCTTCATTGCTATGCGGATGACAGTACTTGCGACGCACGGTACTGTGGTAGAGCTAACCTTCCTCGGGCAAAATTGGAAGAGAGACGATCTAAACTTGTGTATGATCTAGAAAATACACTAGCACAAGTTTCTGATTGGGGCACACGTAACTTAGTGCAGTTAAACCCCTCTAAAACACAAGTTTGCGTATTTACTGCCAAAAAACACCCGTTTGTCGCTGCTCCATGCTTCCAAGGATCACCCCTCAACACTTCAGAGAGTGTTGGGATCCTCGGTGTCGATATTTCGAGCGCGGTGCAATTTCGCGATCACCTGGAAGGTAAAACCAAGTCGGCTGCTAAAATGTTGGGCGTGCTTGGCCGCTCTAAGCGATACTTCACTCCAAAGCAGCGGCTTCAGATATATAAGGCCCAGGTTCGGTCAAGGATGGAGTATTGCTCTCATCTCTGGGCTGGCGCACCCCAATATCAGCTGCTTTCACTTGATCGCATACAGCGCAGGGCGTGCCGAGTTGTCGGCAACCCCTCACTCTCCGTTAAACTCGATCCTCTTGCTCTCCGCAGAGACGTTAGCTCCCTTTGCGGGTTCTATAAGATCTACAACGGGGAATGCTCTGAGGAACTCTTTGACCTCATTCCAGCTGGGGGGTTCCATTACAGATCCTCCCGTCGTAAGCGTTCATTTCATCGACATCATGTTGATGAATGGCAGTCTTCGACGGTGCGTTTTAGGCGGTCTTTTTTGCCACGAACTTGCAAAATCTGGAACGAGCTTCCCGCTGGGGTCTTCCCATCGAGTTACGACCTGGGTGCCTTTAAGAGGCAAGTGTACAATTTTCTGCAGGGTTGACAACGCACTGGTATCGCGTAAAGCGCTGCGAGTGTCTATGGACAGTGGTGTTCATTTAACATCAGGTGACCCACTAGTTCGTTTGTCTGGCTTCACTAACATAAAAAAAAACAACTATCCAAACACATGTTCCCATACATATTTTTCTCACTAAGTCAATTTACAAACACAGCGCAATTTGACACGTGCTTGTACACGCATAAAAAAACATAAAACTTTCAAGTGGCCTCCATCACGAATGCCGGGCTGAATGGCTTGCTAGCTAGCCTACTCTTTCCCGTACGTGTTGCAATAGGCCAGAATGAGATAGGTATATCGCGCTTAAAAATGATCATTCGACGTGGAAAGCATAAACGCTGTAACCCACAATGTATAAACTTTACACCAGAGCCAAAAAACTTTTTATAATTTACTAAAAAAAACAGAACTCATGATCCTTTTTGCGTAAAGTAACAATTCTTTGGGAAATTATATATATTTGGCTAGGCTATTAACCGCTTAGTAAAAATCTTGTCTAAAGTAGTCTGCAAAGAAGTTTTGGTGGGTTACAGCATTTGATTTTTTTTTTCACTCCGCGAAAACGCTGTAACGTCAATATACTAATGTATGAAATAGAAGAAAGTGATTTTTTTTTGGGAAAGCATAAATGTCGTAATTTGACCATTTACAATATTTTTAAGCATACAAAGTGTTGTAAGCTTGTTTAGGTTCTTAAAATGAAAAATGAAATTGAAGTAACAGCTTACATCAATCCAATCCATGTAAAATAAATTAGCGTAATCAGCAACTGATAAAAATATTAAGGGACTTTAAAATGTCAAACAATTATTTTACTTATTTAGAATCATAAAAACCGGCCAAGAACGAGTCGGACTCGCGCACGAAGGGTTCCGTGCTCTATAAAAACGGCAAAAAAATCATGTCTGTTGTATGGGAGCTCCCTTAAATATCTATTTTATTCTGTTCTTTAGCTTTTATTCTGTTTTGTTATAGCGGCAACAGAAATATCTTTTTTTAACATCATTTGAATCTCATCCTCTTCCTCTAAAAAATCAAGATAGCTTTTGTTGACAGCTGCTTTTCGCTTCGATTTCCTTTTACTTCTTTAAAATTCCCATTGGAATCGTTTTTGGATTCATTTTGGCTAGTTAAAATCAATATTTCTATTATATAAAAATCTCGTGTCACGGTGTTTGCTATCGAACTCCTCAGAAATGGCTTCACCGATATTTATGAAATTTTTTCTCTGTATTCGGTAGGTCTGAGAATAGGTCTTAGGCTATTTTTTATACCCCTATTCTTCGCACGACAACGACGACGACAACGGTGTCGCGGGAAACAGCTACATAGCATAGTTATAATATAAAATGTAGTAAAACATCAAAACATAATAATTATTAAATAATTTTGTAAATACTGCTATTAACTTCATACAATGAAATCAACATCTTCAGGCAACAGTTCAATTCCATCTCCAATAAAATTATGATGAACTACTGTTTGATCTTGAGCTGATATGTTTCTATCATTCTCTTCAAGTTCTCTTCCTTAATTTTTTTTATCGCTCTTCGACTGTAAACCTTTACACATTCCTCTTTTTCATCGTCACTATCAATTTCTGGCTTTAAAATCGGCTCAAAATCAGACTTCACACAGCTACCAACTTTGCTGTCTAAAAAAAATGAGTAAAGAGTAAGTAAGAATGAAAGATATCTAATATATAAAAATCTCGTGTCACGGTGTTTGTTACCGAACTCCTCCGAAACGGCTGGGCCGATTTTTATGAAACTTTTTTCTCTATATTCGGTAGGTCTGAGAATAGGTCGTAGGCTATTTTTTATACCCCTAGGTGATATGGCAAAACAACGTTTGCGGGGTCAGCTAGTAGCTTATAAAATTGAGATTATAAACAACCGTAAGATATGAGAGGATCCTTTTTTTGTCCCACTATCAACAGCTTATTGTTATTAAAATCAAGCTTTCTCTTCGATTTTTGTTTTTTCTTTTCAATTTCAGGAGTAACTTCAATAAAATACGGACCTTAATCACTTATTCTTTTTGACTCTTTCTTTGAACTGCCGAGATCGCTCAAAGTAGAATCAATTTCCAAAACCTTGGATTCTTTAAGGCTTGTGTCTATCAAAGGATACTTTGTAGAGATTGGTCCGTAGAATTTATTGTATTTTCTGAATTACCAGTATAATTTGAACTTATAGTGGCGAGATTTTGTCAAGTATTAGTTTTGTATCACCCAAAAAGTGATCTGTCTTTCTGAAAATTGGAGTGATATTCTCGGTATCCTATTATCTCGCCTCATTCGTTTTTCGTTTAATCTTATTTCGTCTTATTCTGTATTCGTCACTCTATCTTTATTCGTCTTATTCGCTAACCGTCATTATCTTATTTAGTCAAAATCTGTAACTTGTCTCTCTCTTAATAAGTCTTATTCGTTTTTCGTCACGGTTTTCCTTGGGCTCATTCGTCGTTCTTCCCTTTCGTTTTTTGTCTCATTTATTTACGAACATTTATTTACCAGCACCGAACGTATCGAAAAACTTTTGGCCAATAAGTACATGAGACAAAAACGAAAGGAAAGATCGACGAATTAGTCCAAGGAAAACCGTGACGAAAAACGAATAAGACGTATTAAGAGATAGACAAGTTTCAGAATTTGACCAAAAAAGATAGTGACGGATAGCGAACAAGACGCGGGTATGCTTTGAAGTCACAGTCTCTTAGTTACATACTTAAAAAAATGATGTAAACTTATTGCTAACAATATTATCATAAATTTTCAAATGCTGTAACGTCATGATTCTTATCTTAAAACTTTGATAGAAAGCTATAACCCTAAGTAACTACTTATTTTGATTACGAGTGAATGCTTTAACACTCACCTGCAATATATTCTTGATCAGCTTAAATGCTGTAACCCACGTAATGATATTATTTTTCATTCCGCGTAAACGCTGTAAGTGACATCGGGCGGCTGAATATTGTTCCGCGTGTATGAAGTAAGATAAAGAACTCTATTTTCTTTGTTTTTTATGTCGGTTACAGCATTTAATGTATCATAAACAGCCAAAAATCATAAAAATTACTACGCTATCAAAAACTTCTAATTGTCGTAAGTAGAGCAACGTGGGTTACAGCATTCGACGCAGAAAAAAAAACTGAATCTAAATATGCAATAAAAAATTTTTGGTCAAGGTGTGGGTTACAGCGTTTATGCTTTCCACCGTCGATTATGACGGCGTCCCATTTTGGGACCGCGAGCCACATAACGACTTTTTTGATGTGTCCCATTTTGGGCCATTTCTTGCTTTTTAGTTGATCGGCGTATCTTTCCACGTGGGTTCAGATATGCAGGAGCCTGAGGCATACGCGCGCGCGATTGGTCACTGCCGCGACGTATTTGCGCTCGCGGCGCAGATGGGCCACGCGCGCATGCGTCTCCTGGACATCGGCGGCGGCTTCCCGGGGGGCAGCGGGACCAGCATCAAGGAGGTAGAGAAACTGCGTCCATACTAATGTTATAAATGGATGGGTGGGGCCGTGAAGTGTTTCAACCGCTCTAGGTAACCCGTGAGTTGCGAAAATCTAAGGATAATGTCCACGAAGTAAAACCAATTTCAATTCTGCCTCCAGTGACCACACACCGCACCACGCGTGGTGGTGCAGTCACTAGAATTTTTAATTGACGGACGTGCTATTGGTCGACTTTCATAACATACGGGACACGGCGGTTGAATCGCTTGACGACCCCATACAAAGAGTATTCCCATGTTTCGCAAGACGTACCCTCTTCCACAACAATGGTAGACGAATGAGTTAAAATGTGATAACGCAGTGATTTATTAGGAATTACAATCTCATCGAATTGATCATGTGGGCAATAACATGCTGAAACCTCAAGCGACACCATCCACGCAGTCCCGACAGACAAGCCAGGATCTAACGACGCTTTCCTTCCATCCAGTTGTCAGCCATGATCAACGCTGCGCTGGAGACGCACTTCCCGGACCAGAGCGTGCGCGTGATCGCGGAGCCGGGACGCTACTTCGCAGCCGCCGCCTACACGCTCGCCGTCATGGTTCATGCCAAACGAAAGGTACTTAACAGCCTGGCCACGACGTCGCGCGATCGGCGGCAGCGGCGAGCGTTTTATCAGTTCATTGCGTGTGCCGCCAGATAATCACTGTGCGGCGAGCGTCTCGGCCGCGCAATGAACGGAGAAAACCCTCTCCGCTGCCGCTGGTCTCGCGAAGTCGTATCCGGGCCATAAGGCTATCGACCGCGTTAGACCATAGGTAGCTCATTAAACATGTTCTTTCTGACTGGGAAAGGAAAGTGCCCATCTGGCACATAACCTTCTTATATTACAGTCATTGTACAGTCAACAAATTTAATTGTAAAGCAACCTGCCAATCTTCGCATTTTAGCCGTGTAATGCAAATCAGGCTGTACGAGTAGGTTTATGCGGCTAAACCCGATTTGCATTACACGGCTAAAATACGAAGAGTGGAAAGTTGCTCAAAAATTAAAGAAGTTGACCGGACAGCCCAGAATTGCATAAGAGTCGTTTACGTGCAGTGCAATTTTTTTTAAATGTACAGTTGCGTATCTAAAAACCCTTTAACAGCTTTTAAGCTTTTAAATAGCAACAAAATTACTTGTAATGATAAAAGAACAGGTAATACCGACGCATAGCTAGACAGTGATGGGGTACGTATCAAAATATATAAAGTTTAAAACAAATAATGGACGAAATACATAATGGTCATAATACATACTAACATTTTCTATGAAACTATTGATTAAACGAATTTTTTTAATCGTGTAATCTACAGATTGGTTTAGGTTAGGTTAGGTTTATTTTATGAAAATCCTGTAAAGTTGAGAATTTTCAAGAAAATGGCATTATATCAAATGACCATTATGTATTTCGTCCATTATTTGTTTTAAATTTTATATATTTTGATACGTACCCGCAGTGATGACCTCACCAAACCGACGTTGACGACGTCTACGTACCGCTATAACTAAGTAAGGTACTAAGGGAGGGTTGTATCACAAATCTATGACTAGACGGATTTGCTTGCTGGCATTTACTTAGAGTCTTAAGTCTTAGATTGTTAAACTGCCTCACTAAAAACCAACATGATAATCGAAAAGACAAAGTGATCAATTATCATGAATTTTGCGCCTCAATAGATTTTTGCAAAACTGATTAAATATTGAAGTGGAGTTAAAAATGAAGATGCTTTTTTACTTCAGATACCAGCAAAAGACGAGTCGAGCGAAGCGCAAATGATGTACTGCATCAACGAAGGAGTCTGGGGTTCCTTCAACGCAGTGATGACAGCCGGCGAGAAGGTGGAGCCTGTAATGGCTTTCGTGAGTGAAGAACTATTTATCCGTTCATTGCGATGACATCTTGGCCGTGTAATGAACCCGAGAAAATGCTTTAGTTCTTACTTAAAGAAATATGGAGTCGGACATGTGTTGGCTTCAGGCACGTATATATTTACTTCAGCAAAACATATTGACCCTTCGCAATCTTATAAAACATCAAACAAACATTGTAACGGTCACAACATACATAATTGTCTCAAAGAAAAATCTACGTGGTTAAACTCAAACCTCAAAGGATCCCAACCGTCTGAACCTTTTTGAACTCATCCCTCACGCATCCTCCAGCCAAGCAACGAAAAGCCCCAACCTTGCTCGATATGGGGCCCAACCTGCAGCCCGCTGGACTGCATCGTACGCTCGACTTCCCTGCCACCCCTGCAGATTGGATCCTGGCTAATCTTCAAGGACATGGGAGCCTACTCGCTCACTAACAGCACCAGTTTCAACGGTTTCAAAGTAGCGCGCGTAAAAACCTTCGTTGACCGAAGTTTGTGGTGAGTTATTTGTTACATAGCATCTCAAATTTCTATACTGCGGGTAGAATGATATTTTATGGTTAAGGCGAGGTTCTTGAAGCGCGCCACGTTAATTTACACCCCGCACCCCGCCCGCGCAAAAGCTACGATCGCCGCGCGCGCCGTGAACTCGCCGACGGAGGTCACGCTTACCAGCAACAGTGTAATATAATTTACAGTACTGTAAGTTGCGACCGAGACCAAGATCACGCTGTAATTTAAATGTTTAGGTGCAATTACTTAGATTACTTTTGTGTTATAAATGTAAAATATGAAACGTTTTCGAAGTGGATACTTCTTTGTCCGCAGCTTGTACAGTTCTAGAATTTCAGTTAGATACAAAACTAAACTATATACATATGGCGCTAAAATACAAATAACGGTAGGTGTCGGTCATTCTTCACGGATCAAGTGGTCAAAAATATGAAAACACTCGCAGGAGCCTCGTAAGCCATACGTCTCACGCTCCCACACACTACAACAATTGCTAAAAGTGGCATTCTGTCGGTAGTCAGCAGTCTAAATCAATATTGTAAAAACCGAATTTGAGATTTATGAAAAAATGAGCGTATGAAATGAGTGGTCGGCAGTTAAGAAGTAAATCCATATTGCATATAATCCATATCCATATTCCATATTGTTTATAACCTAAAAGTCACTAAGATTATAAACTTTAGGAAAATGATAGGTGTCAGGAGTCCACAATATTAAATTTCAAAATCGATGTCATTTTCGTAATTAACGTCCCAAAAAAAAACATAAAAACGACACCCATATTGATATTTAGGTATTTCAACCCCATCGCACCCCACCGGGATGGTATTCCACGTCCGCCTTGTTGGATTTTAAAATTGTTGTTGTTTTCGTAACCAGCGCGACCCGATAAGGTCCCTAAACCATAGAAACAATACCCATGTTGATTTCCAGACCTTGTCACCCCATTTCCCTCTTTTAGGGGTTGAATTCCCAAAAAACCTGAAACACGTGTTTACTCATTTATCGTTAGTACTCCTGAAAAATTTAGAATAAAATAGTCTAACTAATCTTGTTTCCCCATACAAACTTCGGACCCCCGTCTCACCTTTTTGAATTTTGAAAAATCCTTTCTTAGTGCACCTCTAGACCTTATAAGGAACCTTTTGGCAATTTGGAATCTCTAGACCCAGCCGCTTGGGCTGTGCGTTGATATTTCAGTCAGTCAGTCAGTTTCTTCTTTTATACACGATGATTTTTAATCGGTGATCAGGAACCAATTTTTCTAGATCAGTATTCGATGGCGACCACGTTTAAGTCGCAGTTACACAAAAAAATCCATCAATTTTTTTAAACAATAATTATTTGGAAAATCACTTTTTAACTAAAATCATTGTCACCCTACGCATGGTTTAGTCTATGAGCCTGAAACCTCTTTGACAAGTCAGTTTCTTTAACAAACATTGACGTGAGACCTGTCAAATTTCCCGCCAAAGCGATGGCACTTGACGGAACTACTTAACTAAAACAAATGTAGGATGACCATGCATTCGGTGGATGGAAGAAGTTTTAACATTTTTTTTTTATTTATTAATTAACCAGAGACCTCATTGCTTTAAGATCTCATCTATTAAATTCCATTTTGTCTAGGGATCAAGATTTTTCAACTCCTGCTCACCGATTAAAAATCATCGTGTATATTTAGATGTGTGAAACAGTCATCTTTGTCACCTTCATGCTGAAATAATAAGAATTATCATTTCGGCGATTGCAGCGGTAACATTAGTAAACTTTGTACTGTGGCAATTTTGTCAATAATTGCGAATTTATATTTCAGGCACTTGTAAAAAATTTGATAGACCCGTACCACAGAGTAAAAATGTAACCAGTTATTCAACTTCATACTAGAGAGCCCGAATCGACGCACGCACACAGCCAAGCGTCATAGACGGCGCACCGCGTGGGCACAAAATAAAAAGGTACAGAAATAAATCTACATACAAAGTGCGCTCGAGCAACGCACACATAGACACTGTTCACAGACACGATATCTCGGATCAGTTCGGATCAGTCCGAGCGCGATTGCCATCCACGTAAGGCGCGCGCTGTGGTCGCGCGTACTTATTTATTTTGTGTCGCGCGTCTGTGGAATTTTTCGAGTGCAATAATGGAGCAACAAAAAAAGGTTATTATAGGTAACTGTTCAGTGGACGGTTGTTTAAATTCAACCCTAAATAGTGAATGGTCGTTTTTTAAGCTACCAGTGGTTTCAGAGAGGTAAGTTTAGTAGGTATCTGCTTGTATTTCGATGGTTCATTTTAAAGTTACATAGAATAGTTAGGTAGATTGGTAAGCACCTCGCCCCGACTCCCAAAGTAATAATAGTTTCCTATTTTGAATCAGTATAAATAAACGTTACCTTACAAAAAATGTGGTTAGGTACTTATACCTAACTACATTTTTGTAAGGTAAATTCATGCCACTAATATTACGTAAGTTGAAAACATGTTTTTTTGTTTGTATAGATATTGTGTTGTTTTTAGTGTCATTAGATAGGTTTAGGTCTAAAACCGATAGGACAATGGAAATTGTATAACTAGGATAATCCGTTTAGAAGTTATTAGGGATTTTCGATAGTGAAAATTGACAAACGCTAAATTTTGTAGGTAGGTATTTTAATTATTATTATTTTATATTTCCATTCTTCCCGTTTGAATATCAACAATAAATCAAACAACTAGAAACGAGTGCCACTTTCACGATAAGTTTTATGTGCATATGCCATAATTGACAACCCTAGAGCGACCGCCGAGCGTAGGTATGAAAAGTGAAGTACATACACTTGATTGACTTCTGTACCTTTTTATTTTGTGGCGTGGGACTGCAGCATTGTTTTGTATTCTGAAGATTACTTAGCGGCCGTGTAATACGCTTGGCTGTGTGTGTGCGTCGATTCGAGCGCTCTAGTATGAAGTTGAATAACTGGTTACATTTTTACTCTGTGCCCGTACTGTTTTTCTTTGTACACTGTGTACTGTGTATAGTTGCGTGGATGGGCGTTTCTTTTTGTGTGTGGCGGTTACATTGAATAGTGGTAAATAACAGAAATAAATGATGATACTACTACCCACATCAAGGATATTTAGTCGTAATGTGGAGCGCTTCAAAAATTGGCAAGCGTCCGCCCTCCAACACGTTCCGCTCGGGACAGAGCGGCGGGCTGGCAGCGGGGCGCCAGTAAATCGTGCCGTGAACTTCGTTAATATTGGGTTAAAAATTATATGTTTTACAAAATTAACAAAATTAAACCCGACGGACATTACATCATTACAGACGTTTATTTTGATGTGACTTTCAATACATCAAGTAGTATAATATTGAAATGAAATGAGTTTAAAGGTACAAAATAGGGGTATGTTTGGATTTTTTTTCTATCGAGCGAAGTTTGTCCAATTATGTAACGAGTGCCCGACGTA